>CM048840.1:76552139-77997139 GCA_026545765.1 Plantago major | reverse complement strand
CAAAAAACAGGGGAAGGGTGAAAATTCCCCAAACCTGTTCAAAATTCTATATTCAATCCAAAATACGATTCAAACAAATTCACAACCATAGTAATCAACACAAAGGGGGAACAAGTTGGCGTAATTTGGGAAAAACAGGGTAGGGGTTCAAAAAATCAATAAATGCAAGTAAATTCAATAATCAACGAGTAAAAAATCAATGCATCAATCAAAAAAGACCCACTATGCTAATCAATCAAGAACGAACAACGATCAACCACATAATTCAAGCAAAACTCGAATGTAAAGGAAGAAAGGAGTTTCAAGCCAAATTACCTTTTTAATCGGAAGAATTGGATGGATAACACGCAAAATTGATGCAAGAAATGGAGAAAGGAGGAAAAACCCGTTGAATTGCAACAAGAATGGAGGCATTTGGTGGAGAATTAAGAGAGAATGAGAATTTTGGGTAGAGAAGAAGAGAACGGGAAGAAGAATCGAGGAGAGTGAGAGCGGGGAAAAAGAAGAAGGAAATAAAACGTTTAAGAAAAAACCTAGCTCACATGGCGAGTTTTACGAGACGATAAATTAAAACAGTAGCCTAGCCTGGCCACAAGGGGAAAAACCCTCGTCGCGGCGAGAAATTACGAAACAAAAATCAGGAATGGAGGAAGATCTCGCCGCGGCAAGAATAAGCTAGGCAAAATTCTTGAGCTCCCGTCTTATCTCGCCGCGGCGAAGCAAATAGCTCGCCGCGGCGAGAGCAAAAAACTCAGGAAATTTTCCTTCCGCCTATATGCAGCCTCGCCTCGCGAGATTGAAATTCCACGCCTTGGCGTAGAATTTCATGAGTTTCCTCGTGTGAGTACAAAAGTCCGGCTCCCTTTAACACACATAAACAGTAAAAATAAAAGCAACGATAACACAAGTTGTCCAACTGCTTAAATAAATAGTCACAACAATAATGAAAACAATGCAAGAGTATATTGTGCAAGAAAGTAAATTGTCTCAAGTGCGAAGAAATAAAAGTGCATGTTGGTCCAGATAACGGCAAAGTAAAAGACTAGAGTGGGGGTGAATAGTCTTTAAAACTTTTGTCGATAAACGATTTCTCGAAACACAGGGGTTTCTGATACTTAAATTCAGAGCGGAAGACTTTAAGATAGGTAAGTGCAGAAACAATAAGTATGTGTGTGTGTGCTTTGCTGAAATGTAAATACAAAAAGGTAAATGACACAGCAAATATAGTGGTATCTGGAGGTGGCGTAATCCTCCAACTAATCCACTTCGGTCTTTATGAGACCTAGAATTCACTAGAACAGATAATTGAGTTCACCTTACAATAATCCTATTTTAAGATTCTTAAACAAATGGTTCCCAACTAAATGTTCCCCCTGAGTTATTCCCCAGCTCCTAGAGCTAAGTACTTCCTCTACTCAGATAACCTTGGAGTTATTCCCTGATTTCCCAAATCAAGTACTTCCTCTACTCCACGCCTTGATGGTGTTGGTTATAAGGTTTTGTCGAAGGCTTCTCGATAACTTTTCGCTTATGTTTTCAGAGCCAAATGAACGAGACTACTTAATACACTTGTTCATTGTATGGCGACCGCTTTCATCGACCAAGTAATTGATGTCCGTTCTGGAGAATGAGCTTCAGAAAGGGTATCTGATAGTTCAACTCTTTCACGAATAACAATCTCTTGTTAAAGTTCAGGACAACTTAGAACTACTAGTGATTCTTCAAATGTAAAGCTTTCAGAAAGGGTAGTAGAGTGCTTGAGAGAATACTTTGCTTGATGGTAATTTTGCAAGATAGAGCGTTCTAAGGTATGTTCTTCAAGCATCTAAGTGTGTGATATATATAGATAAATTTGAGAGGCGTTTGAATTATATCTCACAGTTCTCCATCAAATTATATCCGCTTATATCTTGAACTATGTACTCGAAGTCACTATCTCATTTTTCGAGAGGATCGCTTTAAAGATTTACCGATGCATTTAATGCATAGTACTGTTCATTGTCCTATAGTCTCAACGGATACATGAGCATTTATGATGGCTTGCATGCTCCATACTCATGATGTCATATGTCCAGAATCATATTTCGAAAGTAAGTTAATATACTTAAGAAAGGATTAAGGACATAGTCTTTCTGAGTTAGACTAAACCTTTGTGTCTTCATAAACCTTGTGCAATCTTCGCCTTCTAATCTTCGTAAAAGCTCCATTGCTAGGATTGATCTTCATGGTCTTCTTGAAATAAAAAATTACACTCAGAGACCTATAATCCTAATACAAGATTTACTAGACTAATCATACTCAGTGATTTCCTCTTTTACAATGTTCAAGTGAACCAAGAGTACTTAATCACCTTTCTGGCTAAGATAAGAACATGTGATGAGTGATCAAAATACTAACAGATATTCCTAACAAATTTCCCCTTTTGATCACCATCATCCATGACTATCTTTCGAGTCCTATTACAAAATTGTAATCCTGGAAGAGAAAACAATCCACCACTTAATCATTTCAAATGATATTCAATTTTAGTTTAATTAAGTGCAGAAAGTAAACATCAACCAAATCACAAGAAGTGATCTTTGCTGATAAGTTGTCATCTATGAAAATGTATCTGAGAGTATGTTCTTCAGATAGGTACAGTTTACAGAAAGAGATGCAACTTTTACATATAGAGAATTTTAGAAACAATCAGCAAGATTACAAAAAGTAATAAAACATACTAAGTAAATTAGAACACAGGAGAGTCCAAGCTCCAAGAGAGTATTCTAATGTTACTAGTCTTCAAGTCTTCAGAAACGCAACTTGGGTTTAGATACCTCAAGTTCTTCAGCAGCCTTTCTGGATCAGTTGACATGATCATCCACTTTTCTGCATTCTTCGACATAGTCATAAAGAATCCTTCTGACAGAGAGCTCTGTCTTTCTGGATAAGTCACATATTTCATGGTAACTCTTGCCGAGTTAGTGATTCTTCCGCAGAAAGTGTTTGACCCAGAAGTACTTTCACCAGACCCAGGCATGGTCTACTTGCAGCTGAGATAGGTTGAAATACTTGTATATTTCTTCGAGATAGAGTATATCATCTAGGTATTCATTCAATGTCATATAGAATGACTCATAGGTTGAAACACCTAGTTTGTTCTTCCTGCTGTAGCTACCATCCAGTTTTCTTACCTTGTGTACATCATCAGGTTTTGGGTAAGGACAGGAAAAAGAAAGATCCATCTTTCTGGCTTCATTCCTCTTTTCTACTTCAAAGTTTAGCCAGGCATGAAGGTGCTCATGTTTTAGCAATTCTGGCTTGCCTTCTCTCCATTTCAGGATCTGGTTGAGGATAGGAGTTGGAAACTTATCATTGACAAGTAGGTGTTGTAGTTCCAGAATCCAATACCCTCTCTTGTTCAGAATGCACCTATATGAAGATTCTTCATTACTAGTCTTCATATACTCAATGTGGGCATCAGTTGGCCTTTCTTGATGTGTTTCATTGTTTATTCTGCCAAACTGGAAATCCCTTCTTGCTTTTCTGTTTGGTGGCCTTCTGTCAGGAGATCCTCTAACCCTTTCTTCCTGCCTTGGGGCTGTGCTGGTGGATGTTCCTTGTAATGACTTGGTATTTCCAGAAGGGGTTCTGGCTGCTAAAGGTCTTGCTGCCAGAGGAGGTTGTGAAGTAGTTGCTTGTCTTCTTTTCTTGTGAAGTGGATGTTCATCTGTGTCAGATTCATCCTCATCATCATTGAAGTCCAAAATTGGAGACTTGCAGCTTTCTTGACCTCTTACCTCTCCTTCTTCTTGGTCTTCTCCTTCTTCAGGATTATTCTGGTTGTTCCCATCTGAGATTGGAGACTTGGTTCCCCTAGTTATCATACTTCTCAGCTTTCTGGCTGGTTGATCTGGAACAACTTCTTCAGCAAGGGTGTCTCCAGTGGTGTTCTTAATGACAAGTTGACTTGAGGAGGGAGGAATTGATTGATTTCTTTTTCTTCCTCTGCCTTTCTGAGGAATCTCTTCTTCCCCCTTAGTCATGAATGACTGACTCATGATAGCATAAGATTCAGAGAGAGTTTCAAAGTTTTTCTGGAGATTGTTGTGCACCCTGACTAATTCTTGAAGTCCTTTCTTCAGCTCTGTGTTTTGCTTAACCAGTTCCTGCTCGTTTCTGTTGAGCTCTTCAAGTGGTCTTAGGACAGCGTTGGCTTGCAAAATAGCATGGCTGGCTTCATTCAATGCTGCATTAGCATTGTTACAATCCTCATCCCTGACCAACCCTAGGTCTTTCTGAGAGAGAGCTATGTTGGTTGCTCTGTTGAGTAAAGCAGCAGCCAATGGCTTCATCTCTTCTGGGACGGATTTTAGCACTTCAGATTCGGGCAACTAGTGTCTTTCTGAGCTCTAAAAAGACACTGTTCCTTGCACGATGCTCTTCACTTCTTGAACTACTTGGTGCAGAGAATATATAAGGAGCAAGTAGGGCTCTTTTGTGCTGAGTGACAAGTCTCTCATCCTCTGCTTCAGTAATCAAGTTGTGGGTTTCAGCATCACTATCATAATCCTTTTCTTGGATTGTTTGCAGATTGACAATCTTCTTCTGCTTTCCATCAAGTGTGCTGGCCTTCTAAGAAGATGTAGAAGGTCTTTCTGATGCAGTTTCAGCATCATGCTCTTCATCACCATTGTCATCCATGGCATCTATCTCAGCAGCTGTGACAACAATGGCATTTTTCAAATTTCTTTGCTCATCTAGGAGTGCCAATTCCTTGGCATTAGCTTCTTCGAGCTTCTTGATTTTGGCTTCCTTTTCATCAACAAGAGCTTTAGTCTCAATGTTGATTCTCTTCTCTTCTTCCAATACCTTTCTGAGTTCTTCAATCCTAAACTCAGCGGCTAAAATTTCTTCTATGGCATCATTGTGTTCAGCCTGTTGGGTATCTTGATGAGACTTGGGAGGTGATGAAGATGGAGCTTTCTAAGCATTGGAGGGAGTAGCCTTTTCTCCACTTCCTTTGCTAGCTTTCTGAATCCCGCCTTGTCCAGGTTGGGGATCATCATTCTGATCATCATCATCACTCTTGTTCTTTGCTTCTTGGTTTGGATGCTCAGAGGGAGGCTCTTGAAAATCATTTTCGTCCATCTCCTCGTCATCTTCTGAAACCAGGTTGATCACATTTGGGAATGTAATCATCCTCCCATTAACTTCTTCTTGTTCAGCAGGATAAGTAGTGAGCTTGTTGGGCAAGGCAGGATGGGTAACCATCTGCTCTTGGGTTTGAGAATCTGCAGACTTGAAATCTGCTAAAAGTCTTTGTGCTACTTCATGAATGAAGTCTTCATGCATCAGAGTGGCAAATGTGTAGGACTCTGTTGGGAACAATGCATGGATATAATCTTCCAGATTGAAGGCGATTGCTCTCTTTTCTGGGACATCGATTACTCTGGCTAATTCTGAAAGGTCAGCCTTTCTGAGTTTCTGCCATTGTCTGAAGCACTTGAGATGTTTCTTTAAAGTGTTCTTCTGGATAGCCTTGAGTAAATCAACTGGCACTAGACTTTGAGCCTGAAAGAAGGTGTTCAACTTAGTTTTGTTCAAACCACTTGTGTTAGTATCTGTGTACAAAAGTAAGCTTTGTGAGCATACCTGTGTAGAAACACTAGGCTCATCTGCTTGGATTTTTGCTTGCTTGGGCACAGAGGCCTCAGATACCTTGTTGTGAGGAGAAGTTTGATCCTCATCAACCTTTCTTTCTACTTGAGCCTGAGAATTAAAATCAAATATGTTTAGAAACTGTTAACAGAAAAGATAGGTGGAAAAGTGCTTTCCGAGACTTCACTTACTTCCAAGTGAGGAAGCTCAGTAGCATGTTCCTCAGAAACCTTGGGGGTTTCTGGCACCTTTTTTGTAGATACTGCTTGTTCAGCAGTTTTAGTTTCTTTTGGAAGAGATAACACAACGGTTTCTTCATCCAATTGTCCTTCTGACTGAGCCTGTAAGAACAAACATAAGAGATTTTAGTAGTGGGTTTTCCAGAGCATTCTTTGAAGAAGATTATTACTGATTACTTACCTTCTCAGCAGAAGGCTCAGTAAATACTTCCTCATAAAGCTTTTCAGCCTCTGGAATCTCTAGGTTTTGGGGTGTTGGTTCCACCACCACTACTTCCTCAGTTGGAGCCTAAGAAGAGACATTAAGAATATTAGAACATAAGATAAGAGAATTTTTAGTTAGTTATTTCTTGTTCAAAGATAACTTCACTACCTGTGGGATAGGCTCTTCTTGATGTTCTGAGGTTGGAGGAACCTCTTCTTGATTCAAGGGGGTGGACAGGTATTCTTCCCCCTGAAAGTGTGTCTCCATGTTGGCTCGTAATAAATCGACTTATGAGTAACAAGTTAACATGTAATTATGTTGACATGTTAGATACAGACTATCTTTGTTAACTAAATAGGGTCAGGCTGATCATTGATCTCTTGGACTTGTGGTGATTCCACAGTCTCTCTGTGCTCATTATTGTTCTCCTCTGCAGTATCATTCTGAGTCTCCATCTCAGTTTGATCCCTTTCTGAGAGTTGAGCTCTCGCAGAAAGTTGAGGAACCTGTTCAAGAACAGGTTTTCAAAGAATATTAAGTCTTGGCATTGTGAATGTGGAAGCAATGTCGATCTTCCAAAGATTCTATCTTCCTCACCAGCCTTCTTCTTCCTCAAGCAGAGGGGCTCTTGTCTTCCAAGAGCCGAGCTTGATGCTCCTCCATGGGTTTCATACTTGAATCTTTTGAGTACTTTTGCAATTACTTCATCATCCTCGTAATCACTATTCGTGTTAGTGCGAACTCCATCTATGATATTTCTATCATCTCCGGAGAGTTCTCGAGCATTCGTTCAGACTCTTGGGGCATTCTCAGAGTTGCTTTTCAAGCGCCCAACATCTTCGAGAGATCTTGTCTGAAGGTTGTGCCTTTGTATGCTTAGGGACTTGGAGGCTCTTTGCTTTGAATCCTCTTTCTCTTGGCAATCGGAGGTTTAGCTTGAGCTTGCTCAGACCTCCTCACCTTGTCGTGCGCTTTCTTCTTCTTCGCCTTCGAAAGCGTTCTCGAAGAAGTTTCTCCTTTTCTTCAAAGGCGTGTCCGAAAAGGAGTTGGTGATCGATTTCCTACCTCTCCGAGAGTGATTCCCATTGTTTCGAATGTAACAGATTCGAGACCAAGCGCATATTGGCCTTTGGCTCGGCAAGGCCATTGATGATTTTGGGCTCAAATTCTCAATATGTCCAAGGAATTTGTTGAAGGTGTACTTCCCCAATTGAAGTGGGTTTCGCCTTCATGCTTCTTGTTCAGAAGATGCATCATCATCCATCTCTCCATGCTTATCTGGTCTACTCCTGCTTTGTTGCCATCAAAGCAACGGACCAGAATAAGAGCTAAAGTACTCCAGTGTTTCTGGAGATGACTGGTTTTGATGGCTTTCAGAACAAAGTCTCCTGGGCAACCTTTTGCATTTTCTAATTGGATTGCTTCAAATAGCTCTGTGACGCCTTGAATCATGGAAGCGTCCTTGATGTTGATGTCTTCAATTGTTCCTCGATTTTTCAATCGGAATATGTTGCAGAAAGTCTTGCAGTCTAGAACAATTTCTTGTCCTTGGACTTCTGTTTGCATGTATTTCTCTTCTTCATCATTCACAACTTTTGTGAAGATTTTTGAGTTGTTATAGAACTCCAGTACATCCAAAGGTGGATAGTCCATCGGTGCGCAGATAGAAGCTTATAGATATGGGAATTCTTCAAAGATCCCCACACGCTTCCTTTCTGGTTTTGAATGTATAACTGCTGGTACATACCTCTTTACTAGAAAAGCTCCCCAATTCATTTTGTGGTTAGGGTTCCAGTCCGATGGGGTAAACTTTTCCAGAAGGCGTTTATTCAACACCTTAAGTTCCTTTCCTCTTTGCTTTTCAAGAGTGCATGATGCGGCCTTAGGGTTCTTGGTGGTCATCTTCTTGTGTGCCATCTCTTATACAGAGTTTTGAGTGAGTGTTTTTCAGATGAATTTTGCACAAATAATCGAGATTAGTCTATCTTTTCAGAAGACTAAGCACAAGAAGTTGAGTTCTGCAGAGGGGTTTTGCAGAAATCTTGAGAGATTTTGCTGTTTTGATGCAAGTTTGAAATTTTGAAATTGGTGAAAGTGTTTGTCTTTTGCCCAAATCCTATATATATAGCAGACAAAATGTACATAGATACAACATACATACAACTGAATATGAATGCGTGTCTTTGCATCTGCATAGGCGTGGTACATCCTTTGTACTTCATTAAATGCGTAGGGGGCCATGTCTGCATTTATCAACGTACATTACTTGCTTTGTTTTAATCTCAATCGTTGAGATCAAACGTTTATTCATCAAGGGCTTATATTGAATATCTTGTAATGATATCAATCAACAAATGGTAATGTGCCGACTTGATGGATTTTTAATATGCTACATTCATTGTGTCACTTAGTAAAGAGTAGGAACACTTAATCCTTTGAGCTTATCATTCTGAGTGTCAAGTCCTTATCTATATATTGTTTATCATGAAAATGGTAAAAATACAAGAAATTGTACATGTTTGACTTTCAGAACTTATACCTTTTGGGCTTTGTGTGTCCATTTCTCTTTTTGACTAAATAGCTTTCTGAATTCAAGTGTCAGAAGCCTCAGTTGTTTGAATGTATTTGACCCACTCTCAGTAAGTAAGTTCTAGTTTTATTTACTTATTGAGTGTGTACCAACCTTTGCCTTTCTGGATACCCGTTCCAGAAATGTTTTGCCTTTCTGAGTGTTGCTACTCAGAAACCTTTACATCACTTCTTTTCAACTTGGCTTTCTGAGAACCTGCTCGTGAGGCCTACTTCTTTCTACCTCACTTACTCGACTTTAGAGATTCAGACAATTTTTCATCCTTAGGCAACTCCATTAATCCAAGATTGTGTCTCAAAGTCAAGAACCGCTTTCTTGTAAGGGCTTGGTGAAGATATCGCAAGTTGGTCTTCATGGAACTTAGGTTCGTGTTATTGCAATAGCACTTGTTATCACGTAAAATGGGAGTTTTCTTCATTGATTCCATAGTCTCCGAGTTGTTGTTGAATCCACAAAATTTGTGTTGCACAACAACCAAAGAAGAATATATTCAAATTCGTGGTAGAAGTTGCAATTGAGTTTTGTTTCTTGCTAAACCATGAGATAAGTCTAGTTCTAAACCCACAAGTTCCCGAGGTACTTTTCCTATCAAGCATTGATCCAAAGATAATCAAAGATCCGAGTAACCAACCAAACTCAATCCACTTTCTTTAGGATACCACAACCCTACATCTACTATACCTTTCACATACTTTAATATTTTCATAGCAGTGTTGTAGTGTGATTGCATTGGATTTGTTTGAAATCTAGCACACACTCCAACTGCATATTGAATATCAGGTCTGCTTGCAGTAAGGTAAAGTAGTGAACCTATCAATTTCATATACTTGTGTTCATCAACACTCTTATCTAATTTAGTATAGGTCATCTTGGTTCCTATGCTCATAGGTATCTTAGCATTCTTTTCAGAAGGCTTAAGATTGAACTTTGTGAGCATGTCTTTTGCATACTTTGTCTGACTAATGAATATTCCATCATTGAGTTGCTTGACTTGCAATCCTAGGAAATAGTTCAATTCTCCCATCATGCTCATCTCAAATTTACTTTTCATGAGATTTGCAAAGTCATCACAAAGTTGCTTGTCCTTAGATCCAAATATGATGTCATCAACATATACTTGAACTAAGAGTAGTTTCCCAACATGATTTAAAGTGAATAAAGTTTTATCAACTTCACCTTTCTTGAAACCACTTTCCAGAAGGTATTTGGCCAAAGTGTCATACAATGCTCTTGGAGCCTGTTTCAGTCCGTAAAGAGCTTTCTGTAGCTTATAGACCATTCTACTTTCTGAGAAAACTTCAAAGCCAGGTGGTTGCTCAACATAAACTTCCTCAGCAAGTTCACCATTCAAGAATGCACTTTTGACATCCATCTGATAAACTTTAAAATCTTTATGAGCTGCAAAGGCCAGAAAGAGTCTTATTGCATCCAATCTGGCAACTGGTGCATATGACTCATCAAAATCTAAACCTTCAGTCTGGGTGAATCCCTTGGCAACCAACCTTGCTTTGTTTCTGGTTATTCCACCAGATTCATTCATCTTGTTTCTGAAAACCCACTTAGTTCCAATCACAGATATTCCTTCTACAAATGGAACTAGTTTCCAGACTTTGTTTCTTTCAAACTGATCCAACTCTTCTTGCATTGCTGAGATCCAGTCTTGGTCTCTTAATGCTTCTTCTATAGTTTTTGGTTCAATTTTTGAGATAAAACATCCAAAGAGAGAATTAGCATTTTCAGCTATTGCTCTCCTAGTCCTAACACCTTGATTGATTGGTCCAATCACATCTTTTGCAGGATGATCCTTGATCCATCTCATCATGGGTTTAGGGCTAGTAGGGTCAACATCTATGTGATTTGAATGTGAATCACTATGATTATGACTTGATACTTCTTCAGTATCTGTGACATTTTGCACCTCAGAAGAGCGGTGAATGTCTGATACTTGCTAAGTGTGAGAGCTTTCTGGGACATGCCTATCAGAGAGGTCATTTCCAGAGTTGGCTCTCTGATGAACATCTTCAGTTTCCATTTCTGGAATTCTCATAGGAAATTCTTCATCATGTCTGAGAATCATCTGGTTGTTACTAGGCATTTCATGCTTTTCTTCGTCAGAGTCATCCTCTCTTTCCACAATGATGTTTTTCCTTTCTGAGGGTTCTTCTTCAGAATCCTTTATCATTAGTTCCTTGAACCTTTCAGAGAGTTCATTAGCAAGGGGTGTTTTCTTGCTTCCTTCATAGAATACAACATGAACTGATTCTTCAATCTTCTTTGTTCTTTTATTGTAAACTCTGTATGCTTGGCTATTCATAGAATAACCAAGAAACACACCTTCATCTGCCTTTGGTTGAAATGTTCTTAGATACTCTTTTCCATTTTTAAGGACAAAAAATCTACAACCAAACACTTTCAGATGTTTGATATTAGGGGGTCTACCAACCAAGAGTTCATTGTGTTTGTTTATCAAACATATGTTCTGAGTGTAGCATGCTGTGTTTACAGCTTCAACCCAATAAACTTCACTTATTTCAGTGTCAGCTAGCATTGCCCTTGCTGCTTCTTTAAGGGTTCTATTCTTCCTTTCTGCAACACCATTTTGTTGTGGTGTTCTTACAGAGGAAAGTTGGTGTTGTATACCTTTGCTGGTACAAAACTCCTTTATGTACTGGTTGACAAACTCAGTACCATGGTCTGTTCTGATTGCAGATACTTTGTCATGACTTCAAGCTTATTCAGCAAGTTTGGTATCTCCACCCTAGCATTAGATTTGTGCTTTAGAAGGACAACCCAAGTGAATCTTGAGAAGTCATTTACAACAACCAGACCATACTTCTTTCCTGCATAACTAGTTACAGATGATTAAAAAAGATCCATGTGTAATAGTTGCAGTGGTCTAACACTAGAGTGTCTGGTTTTGGACTTGAAAGAGATTTTGGATTGTTTCCCCATCTGACAGGCAGAACAGATACCATCCTTTCTGAAAGATGTTTTGGGAAGGCCAACCACTAACTCTTTCTTAGCAAGTTTGTTCAGAGTTTTGAAATTCAAGTGACTCATTCTTTTGTGCCATAACCAAAGGCTCTTACAGGTGACCTGATTGACTCACCATGAGACATTCTTCAGTTGTGGCAGATGCCCAATCGGCAACATAAAGACTTCCTTTCCGCCGAGCAACCAAGACTGTCTGCTTTGACTCATTGTCTATAAGTTTGCAATACTTTGCTTTGAATTTCACAGTGAATCCCTTGTCTGCAAACTGGCTCATGCTAAATAGATTATATTTCAAACCTTTAACATGTAATACGTCAGTGATTGTTAATGATCCTAATTTGACGTTGCCAAATCCCAGAGAGGGATTTAATTCTCCTCCAGCAAATCTGATGTCTGGTCCATTGTTGCAAGCTTTGTAGTTTACCAGATTTGCTTTGTCTCCTGTCATGTGCTTTCCGCATCCACTATCAAATAGCCATTGAGCCTTAGTCCAAGACGTGTTCTGCACAAAACAGGAAATAGGAGTTAGGTTCTTGCTTCAGAGATAGAACCATTTAGACTAAACATTCTTGCAGTAGGAATCCACTTTTTAGTGAATTTCTTGGGAGTTTGTTTTTGTCTAACTTGATCAGAAGGAAATGCAATAAAATCAGTAATTTTGATCTCAGTTTTCCTTCTTGGGGTGTTTCTAGGTGTTCCCTTTGGTGCTTTCTGGACCCTGGGTTTCTGGGGTTTCTTTTCAGCAAACTTAGCCTTTCTGACCAGGTTCCTTCTAGCTTTGGCATTTAGTTTTTCAGTGGCTTGAGATTTCTTCCACTTCTGTCTATTGCTACGTGCAATATCAGCCTTGTGCCATTGTTCTTGTCCTTCCTTATATTGTTGCAAAAGAATTTTTCCAATAGCACGATAGCCAATGCCATTTCGAACACCTTTGGCTTTCTGAATACGTTCTTCAGAAGCCTTACTAGTTTCTGCACCATCTTTATTTTCATAAAATGGTACAGTAGATAATTTGCCTATTCCAGCAATTCTTCCTTTCCTAGTAATGTAGCAATGTGGATGGTTGCATGTCTGAGGGTTGTGTTTCTTTTCAGAAACCTTATCCACAAGTTTCTTGTGAACTTGTTGTTCTTTCAAAGGCTGGGTTGCTACTCCTTTTCCTTTGTCAACTACCCTAGCTTTCTGACCAATGCTATAGGTGGTTGAAGAACCATTCTGTTGACTTTTTACAAAGGTCAACTTTTCATCACTCTTCTTCAGAGGAGATGAATTACTCGATTGTTCATCAAGTCCAAGTCCACCTTTCTCAGAGGGATCTCTCAGATAGGATTGAACCTCAGTGAGAGTGTCACTAGCCTTTGCATAAGATTGGAAGGATAGCTCTTTCTTTCTGAGTTCTTCATTCTCAGAAAGCAACTTCATCATTTTCTTATTAAGTTCATCCAAGGCTAGTTTGTGAGAATTTTCATTCTCAGATATCTGAGCTTTCAGAAAGGCTATTTCAGCGTTCTTGTTCTCAGATACTCTGGTTAGCTCAGAAACCTCTTTTTCAAGAGTTTCTTTGCTTTCCTCTAGAATTCTGGTTTTGGATTTTGCTTCTAGAAATTCTTTCTCATAACGATCCAATTCACTCTTGACCAACTCCAGATCCTCAATTCCATCATCACTCTCATAGTACAGAAATTGTGAATTGTTAGTTACCTCATCAGCCATAAGACACATTTCAATGTTGGAGATGTCCGACCAACAATCTCAAAGAACTCCACACATTTCAATCTTCTTAAGGCCGAAGTCGATTACATCGTGGGTGATTCCACACAATTCTGGTGAAGGTAGGTTTGAGTCATCTGAATCTCCATCTTCAGAATCTGTCTCAATGTCTAGAGCATCAAGTTGAATTTGAATCTTCTTCCTTTCTTCAGTCAGTAAGGCCCTTTGATTTCTCTTGAAATTTCTTCTGTCCTTCTTGTCACCTGTCTTGAGCTTATTTAAAGCAGGACAATCTCTCTTGAAGTGACCAGGCTTTTGACAATAGAAGCAGATATCATTTCATATTTCTGCATCTTCAGTACTAACACCTTTCTGAATTGGGGTGTTCAGAGAGTTGTTCATTTGTATGTTCTTGTACTGATGATAGTTTGGGCCAAGATGCTTTTTCAGCTTTTCTTTAGCTTTTCTTCTCTCAATCTCTTGACTCACAAATTTCTTCATGTGTCTTACTGCAAGAGCATTTTCTTCAGATGCATCTTTGGTATCCTTCTTTTCAGAAGAACCTTGAGAAACTAGAGCAACACTTTGCAACTTTTCAGCTGTTTGTTCTCTCTGAGTTGTCTCATAGTCTCTGATGGCAAGATGAGAGAAGAGCTCTCTGGAGTAATATTTGGCATCCCTTGGTTGAAATAAAAGAACTTAGTGTGCTCCCAGTTGTGATTGAGACTTCTGACAATAGTCTTAATCTTTTCTGGCTGGGAGTATCTGTTGCTTTCACCAAGTGCAGCCATATCACTCATAAGTGTAGTAAACCTGAAATCAAGTTCTTCCAGAGTTTCAGTGGGACCTTGTTTGAAGTTTTGGAACTTCAATTTAGGAACTTCGAACTTGTTTTCTTTGGTTTTCGGCCCGCAGATTTTCTTCAATCGGTTGTGCAACTTTCATTGCTTTAGCACCCCAAAGTTTACATCGTATGTGCTTAGTGTCGATCTGATGATGATATTAGGACCTGACCATCCAATCTCTATCTCCATCTTGGATGTCCGAGCTCTCTCTCTCGCTTGTCTTCATATAATGCTTCCCACGAGCAACATGACCACTATCACTAGCAGCCATATCCTCGCTTCCATCTTCCTTGTCTGAGGCTTTTCTTCCATCAGACACCTCAGTAACTTGTTTGAGTTGTCTGATTTTGATAGGCCCTTCATTGATGACATATATCATCTCGTCACTAATGGCCTCCAGATGGAGCATCATGTTGTTCTTCCATTTCTCGTAGTTTTCTAGCTTCAGAACGGGTGCATCACTCAGAGACATACCTGCACACTTAACACACAAATTATATAGTCCTCAGAAAGAGACAAAGTTCCTACACCCATCTAGGGATCTAGGTTCAGTGCAGAAGGCTTGTGAACCTCCTGCTCTTATACCACTTGTTAGTCCAGATAACGGCAAAGTAAAAGACTAGAGGGGGGGGGGGGGTGAATAGTCTTTTAAAACTTTTGTCGATAAACACAGTTTCTCAGAAACCTGGGGGTTTCTGATACTTAAATTCAGAGCGCGGAAGACTTTAAGATAGGTAAGTGCAGAAACAATAAGTATGTGTGTGTGTGTGCTTTGCTGAAATGTAAACAGAAAGGTAAATGACACAGCAAATATAGTGGTATCTGGAGGTGGCATAATCCTCCAACCAATCCACTTCGGTCTTTTTGAGACCTAGAATTCACTAGAACAGATAATTGAGTTCACCTTACAATAATCCTATTCTAAGATTCTTAAACAAATGGTTCCCAACCAAATGTTCCCCCTGAGTTATTCCCCAGCTCCTAGAGCTAAGTACTTCCTCTACTCAGATAACCTTGGAATTATTCCCTGATTTCCCAAATCAAGTACTTCCTCTACTCCACGGCTTGATGGTGTTGGTTATAAGGTTTTGTCAGAAAGGCTTCTCGTATAACTTTTCAGTTATGTTTTCAGAGAGCCAAACAGAACGAGACTACTTAATACACTTGTTCAGTGGATGGCAGTCTGCTTTTTACTGACCCAAGTAATTGATGTCCGTTCTGGAGAATGACCTTCAAAAAGGGTATCTGATAGTTCAACTCTTTAACGAATAACAATCTCTTGTTAAGGTTCAGGACAACTTAGAACTACTAGTGATTCTTCAAGCAACAGAAAGCTTTCAGAAAGGGTAGTAGAGTGCTTGAGAGAATACTTTGCTTGATGGTAATTTTGCAAGATTGAGCGTTCTAAGGTATGTTCTTCAAGCATCTAAGTGTGTGATATATATAGATAAATTTGAGAGGCGTTTGAATTATATCCGTTGTGCTCTCCATCAAATTATATCCATTTATATCTTGAACTATGTACTCAGAAGTCACTATCTCATTTTTCAGAGAGGATCGCTAAAGATTTCTGCCGATGCATTTAATGCATAGTACTGTTCATTGTCCTATAGTCTCAACGGATACATGAGTCTTTCTGATGGCTTGCATGCTCCATACTCATGATGTCATATGTCCAGAATCATATTTCGAAAGTAAGTTAATATACTTAAGAAAGGATTAAGGACATAGTCTTTCTGAGTTAGACTAAACCTTTGTGTCTTCATAAACCTTGTGCAATCTTCAGTCTTCTAATCTTCAGAAAAGCTCCATTGCTAGGATTGATCTTCATGGTCTTCTTGAAATAAAAAATTACACTCAGGGACCTATAATCCTAATACAAGATTTACTAGACTAATCATACTCAGTGATTTCCTCTTTTACAATGTTCAAGTGAACCAAGAGTACTTAATCACCTTTCTGGCTAAGATAAGAACATGTGATGAGTGATCAAAATACTAACATATATTCCTAACAGTGCATTTGTTTTAAGTCGTTAGCTCGACCTTCCCCGGTGAAAATCAATGGTACTTGATCTTCCCGGTCTTCTCAGCTCCTTTCCTTCCCTGCGAATTAAAGTATGTGTAAAGTGGACCCGTATGTGCACCTATATAGTTCCTGGATTCAACCTGCAGGGGTGAGTATGGTGTAGTGGTGGCTTGCAACTCACGTTGCTTACCATGTACCTCTATGGTGCAGGTACGAGCATGGAGGTTGACAATCATGCGAGTGGTTTTGATGAACGGTCGCCCAAGCAGCAACATATCCTTCTCCATCTCTTGCCTTTAATTCGTGTCGACTCCATAACCACAAAATCAACCATAAAAGTGTCCCCATCCAATGTAACCGCGACATCCTCAATAACCCCCATGCACCTACTTCTCGTTCCATTGGCCAACGTGACGAAGCATTTCCTGGGCTCCAAACCCTTCAAATCCAGCTCCTCATAGGTCGCAAAAGTCGTCAGATTAACCATTGCTCCTGTGTCTACGATGCCAATCACCTCGGAAGAATTAGCTATCCCAACCACCAAGTCGAAACTGTTGGAATCACTGATGCTCTTATCCGCTTTCTGGATCACCCTAGTGGTGGGACTTACCTCAAAGACAGCCAGTTTTGCACTCGCCTCCTCCACTGGAGTTGCAATATTGGGTGTGTCTACCTCAACTATCTCATGTACCTTAACTATTTCCTATGGCCTAGTCACCTATGGTGCCTCAACCTGGGCTACCGCTTTGTTCTGATTACAGGTACAAGTAGTCAGAACTGTCTTCACTCTTCCTGGCTTGTCGAAAGATACCTCCATAGCAAGAACCCTATTGGTTTCTACATTAGCTGGAAACTTACCCCTTTCCCTCTGCTGAAGATGCCCAACTAAATCACCTAGAGTCTTCTCAAGTCGCCTCTGGGACTGCTCAATACTGTCAAATCTATGGTCGTTCTTGCTCTGATTCTTCTGTGCCTCTGCCCAGAACCTTTCTGACCTCTCCATGTGATTATGGATCTCCTGATCGGCGCTACCCTGTACTCTCATAGGCTGAACCTGAGTCTGCTGAACTGGATATTGCTTGTGGCGCATTCTAATAGAAGTTATTGCCATAGCTCAAGTTGGCACAGTTTGGGTTAAAGGTTTGAATCCTAGGCCCTCCTGTGTTACCACCTTAGTTCCCCCTGTAGTTCCCTTGATGTCTAGTCTGTACCCAGTTGACTACCTCCGGAGTCGGGTTCTCATTCATAATCTCGGGAAGCCTACACATGCTGGCACCATGCCCATAATTGTCGCACAAATTGCACCTCTCACTTACCTGTGATACCGGGGCGGAGACATTGCCAAGCTTCCTCATCTCCTTAATCTGTTCGGCCATGTACTAGGTCCCGGTGCCTCTTCCACCGACTTCACCTCGGCTCTCCTGGATCTTCCACATGTTCCCTTAAGCTGAGAGATAGCGGACAGTTTCTCGAAGGCCTCATTCAAAGCTGTTGGAGATGCTGTAACTATGGTCCCATTAACTGTCATATCCACCATATTCTGGGCCTCGCAGTCCAATCCCTCATAAAACTTGCAGCACAAATCCATCTCACACATCCTGTGGTGAGGGCACTAAGAAAGCAGGTTCAGGAACCGTTCCCTAGCCTCATAGAAACTCTCATCGCTCATCTGCATGAACTTCTCTATCTGGGTTCGAAGCTGCCTAGTCATCTCTGCAAGGTAGAACTTGTTCATAAATGCCTTGTAAACATCATCCCAAGTCTGCAACGACCTTTCCTGCTGGTTCAGAAGCCAGCTCTTAGCCCTATCCTGCATGCACATAGGGAAAACCTTCTTCCTCAATTCCTCATCAGAAATAGTGATCTCCCCTACAGTAAGCGGAATCCTTGTAATCAGTGCTTCGAACTCCTTTAGGAACTTGATCACGTCTTCATTAGCCATCCCATAGTACTTGGGTAGGTCATGGAAGTGATAAGCCTTGATCTCCATGTTCCTGGCCTCATTAGAAAGAACAACTACCGACTTCCCGGCCTTAATCTCACCAGGCTGCATGTAGGTTCCATAGGTGATCTCTGGTTCCTCAGCAATTGGTTGGTTAATCTCTCCGTTTCCTGCCATTGTGATTGCTGCTAAATTCTGTCTTCTATGCCGACG
Organism: Plantago major; assembly: GCA_026545765.1. NCBI lineage: Eukaryota > Viridiplantae > Streptophyta > Magnoliopsida > Lamiales > Plantaginaceae > Plantago > Plantago major. The sequence goes on along the minus strand of CM048840.1, from coordinate 77,978,733 downwards.
AACGTGTCTATCGATCTCGTTCACTGGAGTTTGCAAAGTTGTTTCTTGTGACCTCCTTCCAAGCATAAACCTATAGTGAAATCTACACAATCAAAAACCTCGAAGACTCTTAGTTTCTGTTAGAGCTATAAACAACAGGTTGAAAAAATAAACAAATAAAAATTCGCAATCAACCGCTACAATAGGAATTGAGTTCCCTGGCAACAGAGCCAAATTTGATGTGCTCAAATTATTACTTAGAAAACAAGTAGTAAGCAGTTGTTGTAGACAGACAATGCTAACCACAGGATCGTTCGCTAAGGAACCAATTAAGCTACCACAACGGTTTGAAAGCAAACAGTTACTTGCGTAAACAATTGAATGATTTGAGTTTTGAATGCTTTCTAAATTAGAAATCAGATAAAGAATGTAAAGGTTAAAAATCAATGATATAGAGAGAACACAGTAGTTATGATCGAATAATGCTAATTCGCTCTAGGGAAATCGTTCATACTTGTCACACGGTCGGTGTACATAAATTGATCAATCCAACCTCAACCAATCGTTATTTGAATGTTTTGAACTAGAGTAATCGTGGGTCGTCAATCCACGGTCCTTAACCAAAAACGATTTAGAAAATCTTGAACTAGCGAATTGGATTGATAGTTTTTACGAAGATTTTGAACTAGACGAACCTATATGAACAAATCCTAACCCTAGAAACGAATACGCAAAACCGTCACATAACTACCGTGTTCGGAGTGATCTAGCTACTCATAGTAGAAGCAAAGATCAAAGATTTCAAAGTATTGCATATGATAAACACAGACCTGTTGACAATCGCACGCAAGCTCATACAATTCGATAAACAATAACAACACGAATCGAAGAGATAAACGATAGAGAAATATCAAATGTTACCAGGAATTCGATATCAATCCTTCAACAATGATGAAAACCAAGCTCCAATAATTTCAAAGTATGAATATGGAGCTTTTTCTAAGAACTAGGTTAAAAGAAAGTATGAGAAGAAGTCCCAATTCTAAGCTAATAAGGAAAATAAAAATTTATTCTGCGCTTCGCCGCGGCGAGCCTTCTGTTATCGAATTATATATCTTCTCGTAAATTCTCGCTGCGGCGAGCCTCTTCAGTAGTCCAAGAATTAGCCTCGTAAATTCTCGCCACGGCGGGCAAAATCCCTCGCTGCGACGAGCCGGGCTGATTGGCTCTTCCTCTTTTTTGCTCAAAATGAATAATTCCTACAAAAAGGGAACGAAACACCAAAGCGTAAAAACGAACAAAAAAAACACTAAAAAACTAAAGACAAAGACTCACAAAGACCGCTAAAAAGGACCAAATGAGACTCTAAATTATCATCTCATCAGTCATTATCATAAAGGGCCTTCCCAGATATAAGCCTCTATTGTTGTCATTGTCGTAGCCGACTACCAGCAGATCTACCGAGATTATGAGTGTACCTATCCCATACTTCTTTGCTATGCTCATGCCGACGTCGTATGACATGCCACAAGCGTCGGTCTTTCCTGTCAACCTGAGTCTCTTGTACATCTCTAAGGGGATAACATTCACATCGGATTCCAGGTCTAGAGTTCCTACTACCATCCCGCCCCCTATGTTGACTGTAATTTGAAATGCTAAGTGATTGATTTCCCTCCTGGGGATACTAGTTCAGAAGTAGGGGTTTTCTTTCCTCTTATTCCTCCTGAAATTCTCCATTTGGTGCTTTTCCCTGTAGAGGTACTTACACAATCTCAAGGAGTCACCTTCTATACGCAATTCACTAGATAATGTAAAGTTAAAGCGAGAGTTAGAAAGCTTATCGAGGAGTTTTTCGGAAGTCCGTCCGTCTTCTGCATCCATCCGCTTTATAGCTTCCTCCTCATCTTCGCATTCGACTTCTTTCTCCTCATCGCGTTGCTCTAGAAGTATCATCAGCCTTTCTATTATGTTTACCAGGCTTCCTTCCACTTCTTCTACCTTCTCATTGATCCTGTAGTGCACTTCGTCCGCTCTTTCAATAAATGTCTCCACCTTGTCGTCCCCTTCCTTCTGCTTCTCCATAAACTCCCTTACCGTCCTCAACTCCTTAATGATGAAGTGGATCTTTCCTTCCAAAAGGGGTGATTCCTGCTGAGCTGGTGCGGTTACCCTTATTGGTGTTATAGGGGTAAGAGGTCGACTCCAGTGTTGCCTAACTTCATGCCAGGTTCGGTCTGACGGAGGGGTTTGGCTTGATGATGGTTCACCATCTTGGATGTAGTTTGCCTCCTCCGACGGTTCCTTTGTGTCCATCTTCTCCTTTGGACTCTCTCTTATATAGTTCGGCCTCTATATCATCCAGTCTCTTTGTGATCATTTTCCACGGAACCTACTCGACGACACAAACTTCCTTAGATCGGACACTCCTTCCTCGTCCATTTTGCATTGAGTTTTCGCTGAGGTTCTCACACACCTCCCAAATCCTTGTTGGGGGTACGTCTAGCAGATTCCCTTGACATGCTCCGTCAATAAGTGCTTGACTGATAGAGTCAATTTCCTTATAGAAGTTGTTGACCTTGTCGAACAGTGCATCAGAGTACATCGTACACCTGTCAAGTAGATCCTTGTATCTCTCCCCCACGCTTCGTAGAATGTTTCTCCGTCTAGTTGGTTGAAGTTCTGGATTTGGCTCTTCAGGTCGGATGTCTTCTTCAATGGGAAGTATCTGAGCATAAACTTGTTGTAAACCTCATCCCATGTAGTCAAACTGCCTGGCTATAGTGAGATAAGCTAGCTCTTCGCCTTGTCCTTAAGGCAGCCAGGGAAGACTCTCCTTCTAAGTTGACATTCCGTGAGCCCGTTCAATGGTATTCCTCCAACTATTGCGTAGAATTTTATCAGAAAGTGCATCGGATCATCAGTTGGGTTCCCGTAGAAGTGTGGTAGCTGGTTCAGATGAGTTCCTTCGGATTATATTCCCTCGCGATCCTCTCCAGATAGATGCTCGAGGTATGCGGTGTAAGTCTCGGCATAACATAGTCGCGCATAGGTCTGTCGTCGTTTTCTACCAATTCCACCCTTGCGTAGTTATCCCTTCTTCGGTTCTCATCTAACCTCAATCTTTCCTCGGCTATCATTAGCCTTTCCTGTTCCAGTTCTTCCCTTCCAGCTTGAATCTCAAGTCGAATCTTAACAAGTTGTTCCAGTTCAGAAGCGTCGACATTCCCAGATGGATTGTCATTGCTATTTTCTTCTCCACCCATGTTGCTGGATGAATCCATTGCGGCAGTAAACAGTCTTCGCCTTTCAAGCTTATCTATGTCGTCTTTAAGCGGTACTACTGGTGTTCTTGCACTTCTCCTGCCTTGCATAAACACTAACGAACAAACTTTTGCATATACGAATAAAAATTGCTAGAAAGATAATAAACAGAAATTTAAAGTTACTTATTTTTGGGTTTTTTAATAAGAAAACAAACTAATACGGGAAAGAAAATATTTTTGGATTTTTTGCTGTGGAGATAGATTCTCACAAGTTTTATGATTTTTTTGGGTTTATGCTATACGTATTTAGAAGACAGTGCCTAAATTAAAAAGCGAAAGAAAGAATTCAACTTATCTCAGTCGATCGAAACTTGCTTGAGAGGTCAAGTGTCCCCTGCAGCGGCGCCAAATTTTGATGTGCACTCAGAGATTTCATTTTCCGTTGTAGAACCTGTAATCTCCAAATACAATCAAGATTAAATTTATAAGTTGAAAGTCCTAAAATCCACAGTTTATAGAGGAAAGTTGACTCGGGATGTCGTTCTCCAGGGACACTTAGCATAGGAACAAGCAAATAACGTTTGTGAATCTGCTAATTAAATTGCAAAAAAGTAAACAGATTAATCTCAGACAGAATAATTAAATTGCAGTAAACCCTAAATTTCTTTGTTTGTAAATCAATGATGGAAAGGCGTAAAGGTTCCACAACCCCCCCCCCCCTGCTATGCTACTCCCAACTTCCTAGTTAAAATCCTACGCAGTTACCTCTAACGACAGCAGGGCATAATATTATGGTGCTCAAGGCACAGTCGGCACGAGTACCCCTACTCAGTTCAATGAAACTACTGTGTCACTCAGTAGAACATCACACCATGAAGGATGTATAGAGTTGTATAACCACGATTTACGTCAAATAACTATTCCATTAACATATCACGGTATGTAAAGAAGTAGCAAAAGTAGAGTTACGACGGTTCGCCTTTACAAGAGAAAGTTAGCTACTCATAGTAACAAAGAAAAAAAAATCAAAATATAAGAAGAAAAGAAGAAGAAGCTTAGTCCCTGATGTCTCAGATGTCTTCGTGATGCTGCTTCTGGGGTTTCCTCCTTCTGGGTGCCTGACGGCCAGCAGTTTGGGGTTTCACTTTCCCGAGGACTGGTTCTCTCTCCAGGAGAGCTACTTTGTGAGCTGTGTAGAATTCTGAGACCCCTGAGGTCTTATTTATAGGTGAAATCTCGAGCTCAAACCGCCATTCTTCAATAAGGAAGGTTTAGGAAGGCGGGCTCTAGCCTGGCAGGCCAGTAGGAAAGCCCAGCAAAAAATGGGACCATCACTGCAGTCGCCTATGGACTGCAGTGAGGCCTTCTGCGGTCCCCTGTTGGCCGCCAAGTGCGATATCTTCAGCTTTGAATCTGTTTTCTTCGTTCTTCAATTTTGGGCTTCGTAACTTCGTTTCCTCGAAAAGTGGTCTTCTACAAAGTTGTTCCATCTTCAATTATCTTCGTATCAGTTGGTCGCATGATGTGTTTTGACTCCTCGAGCTCCATGCAACGGTCAATCCGGCGTATTCACTTCCTTGTCCCGATTTGGCACAATTATGCCGTTTTGGTGCCTGAAATCGTGCAAATCCTCAAAAACGCGATCATGACCTACAAAAAACACGCAAAGTTGGTAATTGACCATAAAATAATACAAATATTGCATTTAAGACAAAAAACAAGGGTCTAAAAGTATGCTATATCACACATTTCATTGTCACATCAATGGGATATGATATCCATTATTGAGATCCACCTATAGAGCGATTATCATTTCAATGGAAGGTGAGCAGTCGGTCACATTCAAAGATGGTGATATGATTACTGACTTATTGGAGAAGAACACCGTTGCGGAGACAAAGTTCCTTAAATGGATGGTGATGCGTCAAATCAAGTCTTTAATTTGTTTGTAGCCAAAGGCATAAATCAAGATCACTAGAAAACCGTAGTGTAGTGATGAGTTCCCCCGAGTGTCGTTCTCGAAGGACTTGACTAAGTTTTGTTTGTAATTGCAAGTTTAGTTAATTGTCTGGAAAGCAAGTAAAGCAAGTAACAGAGAGTTGTGAATAGCTTGTGCTTCAAAACAGATGTAACTCAAGTTTGTTATGAAAGACCCAACCAACAACTCTATCTCAGTCCCCTATAAACAATCATACAAAGAATGCTTCGCTTTATCTCTATAAAGAAACATAGGTCGGTGGTAAGTAAATAGTTCATGCTCGCTAGTAAAAGGATGCATTGGATTACTCGACGTTTTGAAAGTGAAAACGTTGAATCAACGTAGTAGAGTCGTCAATTCTACTAGTCGACGTTTGTAGTTGAAAGCGTTGGGCGTAAATCATTGTTAACCTTGAAGGTGTGAATCCCTCTTGTGGATTTTGAGTATGAGAAAACGATTGCTAAGACTTTGAACTAATCAAACGATTCGCAAGTAACCAATCAAACAAACAACAGTTTTCATCCAGAAACCTATACTAGCTCCAATCCCTAAATTATTACCACTGACCCATAAGATGATTAGCTACGTAACTCACTCATGTTCCACACATCCAACATGCAGAACGTATATACAAATCCAATGAATAATGAAAATATACCTATTAAGCAAAAGAAGTTCAGCCAATTACCAAATTGTCATGGATTTGATTCCATGGATGAAAAGCTTCGATTGAATTCGTATAGAAATCAAGATTCAAACCCTTCTTCAGTTCTCCAATGTGATTCAATAATCATCCAAAAGGTTTGTTACAATTGTTGATGTAAATATAGGGTTCTTGGAAGAGATAAAAGTAAAAGGGGAATTTCAAAATTGTTCAAATTACAATCTGGAATGAAGTCTGATGAAAAAGAAACGCAGAATCAGAATATAAAGGAAATCAGCGATCTGGTAGTTGGGGTGATCGCCCGCTCCGGCTTCTGGCACAGCCCTCTGTGGCTGCGTCCAGAGCTTGGGGCGAAGATTGCCCCGCTTCCTTTAGGCTCGATTCGCAGCTTTCCTATCTGTCCTTGATCCGTTTGGCATCTCGGGCACCTTCGTGGCACCTATTTGGAGTCTTGGAGCTTGTGTCCTCCGACATAGTGCATAGAAATGCAACATTTGACTCCTTTTCTTCATGAAAAGTACCTAAAACCTGGAATCAAGGTGGAGACACACAAAACACAAAAAACAACACAAAATATATACAAAACATAACTAAACAAGTAATAAAAAGAGGTTTGAAAGGGTTAAATGAGGTGTCAAAAAATACCTCATCGGATGGAATTCAACAACATCATGTTGAGGCACGTGAGTATATATATTCTGAATTCCCTAGATATAAGGAAGAATTTCAACAATAAAGTTGGAATAATTTACCATGTCCAATTAAGAACGGACCCCTATATTTCATGCGAACAATGTTGAATCACATAAGGGGTGCCACTTTCTATGAGGATTTGCGGACTGTTGATGGTGTTGTTCATCCAACATACACACTCTAGGGTAGCTCGATGACGACAAAGAATACATCCATGCTATTAAGGAAGCAAGTTTTTGGGGTTCCGGATGATTCCTTCGACATTTGTTCTCCGTACTCCTCCAAATCGATAGTATGTCCAGGCCTGTTCATGTTTGGAAAAATACATGGGAGTATCTATATGACGACATCCAGTACATCATGCAAAAGAAGTTGAATAATCCTGGTATAAATTTCAATATCGTATTCGAATTATTTTTTTACGATTAAGTTTATATACTATTTAATATGCCCACGTTGTTTATCACAATTTCAATTTAGGTCTCGAGCTAAATGAAGAACAATTGAAGAATTTTGCCCTTGTTGAGATTGAAGAGTTCATTTCTATGAATGGGTTCAGCTTGAGTCAAATTGAAGGTATGCCCATTCCCGACAGTGTAGTCATCGATAATGTCCTACGATGTTGATGATATGATTGAGTAGCACAACCGTTTGTATATGTCTCTCACCAATGAGCAAAGGACTGTGTACCATACTATTATGGATGCAGTCGATTCTGGTAGTGGTGGAGTTTTCTTTCTCTATGGTTACGGTGGCACTAGAAAGACATTTTTGTGGAATGCATTGTGTTCTGCATTACGTGGTAGACGTGATATTGTTCTCCCAATCGCATCGAGTGTTATAGCTTATCTACTTCTTTCTGGTGGTCGTACTGCACACTCCAGATTCAGTATTCTTTTGCAGGTCGATGAAACTACTACGTGCGGTAGGATAACTCCCGGCAGCGACCTTATCGGACTCTTGAAGAATACAAAGTTAATAATCTGGGATGAGGCGCCCACGACTAATAAGTTTTGTTTTGAGGCTCTTGATCGCAGTCGAGAGGACATAATGAGAGGTCAACATGGTAGAGAATCGAACAAGCCATTTGGTGGTTTGGTTGTCATTTTTTTGGGGATTTCAGATAGATACTGCCAGTCATACCTAAGGGTAGCAGGCAGGACATAGTCCATGCATCTCTCTACTCATCGAAGAAGCTTTGGAGTTCGTGTCGTGTTTTGAAGCTCACTAAGAACATGCGCCTGCAGGTATTTTCATAACATTTTATATTAATTAAAAAATTTCATATACAATTGATATATTTTTAAGCATGTAACTTATTTTTAACATTAATTGTGTTTATTGTATTTTATTCAATTACAGTATGGCCGCTCACATGCTGAGATTAAGAGTATTAGGGACTTTGCTGATTGGTTGTTGAATGTTGGAGATGGTGAAGTTGGTGGTGATAATGATGGTGAGGGAGAATGTAAATTGCCTGATGATATCTTGGTTTGTTCTACTGGTGAACCAATTGCTGTAATAGTTGAGAGAACATATCCTAGCATATTGGACCATGTTGGCGATGATCGGTAGTTCCAGGATAGAGCTATTCTTGCTCCTACCAATGAGATAGTTCAGGAAGTCAATGACTATATCATGTCTCTTTTACATGGTGATGCCATCGAGTTTATGAGTTCCGACAGCATATGCCCTGATGAAGTTGATATCATCAATAGAAAAGTTGTGTATTCTGTCGAGTTCCTAAACACTGTTAGGACTTCTGGAATACCAAATCATAGAATCCGACTTAAGGTGGGTTGTCCTATAATGCTTTCTAGGAACATTGATTAGTCCTCGGAGCTTTGTAATACAACTCGATTGATTGTTACTGCAATTGAAAATCACGTTATTAAGGCGACGACCATACATGGGAAGAACGCTGGAGTTAAGGTTTTTATACCTAGGATGGTACTCACACCTTCTAACCTTATGAAGTTTCCTATTAGATTTTAGCGAAGGCAATTTCCCATATCATTTTGTTATGTGATGACTATCAATAAGAGTCAGGGACAATCGTTACCTAATGTTGGACTATACCTCCCAAAGCCTGTTTTCAGTCATGGTCAGCTTTATGTGGCTTTTTCTAGAGGCACAAGCAAGAGAGGTCTCAAGGTTTTAGCGCTGGATGAGGGAGGCAATCCAACAAATACAACTACTAATGTCGTGTACAAAGAGGTGTTTAGAAAGCTTTGAGGTATGCTTTATTATATTAAATAACTCGAACTTTAAATTATCAACATTCAATTATTTTAATTTCGATGCTAACTACCTTTTTATATATTTTTTGCAGTTGGCAACTCCCGCGATTGTTATACATTGATTATACATTCCCTTTTAAATAATTCAATGTATTCAACCTTTAAATATGTTTATATGACTTTTCGATCATCTGATATGTTTTTGCCTAAGGTTAATTCTAATTGAAAGTTAAACATGTCGTGGCAACGCTACGGGTTAATACTAATTTTCAGGTAAAATTGACAGATTTTGAACAAAAAAGAGAAAAAAATAATTAGTTACACGTGTCACCTCCTTATTAATTCTGGAATTTATCTTTTGAAAATAATGTAAATTTAATTTTAAAAATTGTAAATTAAATAAAAATAATATTAAAAATTAATAAATATTACAAAAATTATAATAATATTAAAAATTATAAAAAAATATAAACATTACAAAAATATATTAAAACAAATAAAAATATGAACAAATATTAAAAAATTGTTCAAAAATATTAAAATTATAAAAATGCATCAATATTCTCCCGAAATTATTTTGATGGAATGTTAGGGTTCTTAGAAGATGTCAATTGGGGGAAATTGTTCTCATTGCGTCAACATTATTTCAATCTCCTTTGTATTTTTTGTATCATAAGCGTGTTTTTTAAATTTTCTACTCTTTTAATTATTTTCATAATTTTATATAATTTTTTATATTTTAATTGTTTTTATGAAATTTTTATAGTTTTGAAAATTTTATCAATTTTTTATAATGTTTATAATTTTAATATTTTCGAACAATTTTTTTTTTTATATTTTTATTTGTTGTAATACATTTTTGTAATGTTTATATTTTTTTAATATAAATAATTTTTTAATATTATTTTAATTATTTTGATAATATTTATTAATTTTAATATTATTTTTATTAGTTTTTAGAATTATTATTTAATTTTACAATTTTTAAAATCAAATTTGCATTATTTTCATAACACAAATTCCATAATTAATAAGGAGGTGACGTGTGTCATTAATTATATATTTTTTTTTGGTCAAAATTGGATTAAATTGGTCAACTTTGCCTGAAAATTGACCGGAGTACGTAAATTGAAAGGATAGTTGATGTTTAGTACCTATACTAAGTCTCATAAAAGTCCTACTCATTAGTGAGAGTCCAAAAAGTCCATCATAATAAGCATATAAAATTGCATTTTCACGGATCCTATTTTCACGGGTGGACTTTTTAATCCGGATTCGTGTCGCGAGCGGTTATCTCAACATCTAGTATAAAAACCTTTTAATCCCTCTTTTCTTCCATTTCACTCTGTTTCGTTTCATTCAAGCAACACAAAACTTAAATATCAATTTTCACTCTCTAATCAAATCCATGGCGGAATTCCACGAGACCAGATCTACAAATTGAGAAACCGAGCTCCATCCATGCCGAATTGCTCTGAAGGCGGCGATTGAGTAATTGGAGGCGGAGATCGAGTTGATGCCGTGATGTTTGTTGTATCTCAGGCCGATTTGCTACATGATTGCATCTCGAGCTTGAAGGTGGCTGAATTGGCACTGAAAGTTGCCTTTTCTACAGTCGGTCGGCTCCATTTATCACCTCTATCGATTTAAGTCGATAGATACTCACCGGTGACCGTATTATTTTTGTTTTATTATCAATTCTGTTCAAGAGAGTATATGTACATGTGTGCATAAAATCCATTAACCGTTTAATTATGATGTATTTGTGTATATTTTGTGTTTTGGCATGTACTGTCTAGTAATGTAGGAGATGGTAATGCAACTAAATCTGCACTAGTATCTTTAACACAACCAAATATCGTGTAGATCAAATAAAGTTATAGCTACCATTGTATAGATGTTTCTTTCTGGAATATGTATCATGAGTATGTATTGCCATTTTTTTGGTATAAATGGTCTATGTTTTGTGTGAAACTGTCTAGTGCATATATTATCTAGTTTTTCATGGTATAGCTTTTTTGTTGTGCAGTTGTGTAAAATACTTTATGCTTTTGATATGTGGTTACTTTACTGACTACATAAGTGAGGTGTTATTTAAAATACTTTATGCTTTGATATCTAGTTTTTTTGTTGTGTAATTGTCTAGGTTTTAGTATGTATTGTCTAGTTTTTAACATGTATCATCTACTTTTTATGATTTTTAGATTTGCTATGTGGTTGTACAATCAGATATGTTTTTTGTGGGGATTTGTTGTTTGTTTGTATTTTCTGAATGTTCTGTGTGAAATTGTCTAGTTTTTAACATATATTTTCTAGTTTTTAACATATATTGTCTACTTTTTAATGTTTTATAGATTTTTTGTGTGAAATTGTCTAGTTTTTAACATATATTGTCTAGTTTTTATGTAAATACATTGTGTTTTAGCTTTTAACACATATGGTCTAGTTTTTAACAATATTTGTCTTGTTTTTCATGTTATATGTTTCTGTTTTGCAGTTATGTTGAACTATCTAGTTTTTAATATGTATTGTCTAGTTTTTATGTAAGTTGAAAAAGCTAGAAGCAAAGAAAGCTACTGGTGAAAAAGCTTCTCAAGGATCTAACAGACCTGCTGCTAAAAGACCTGCTACTGATGATGATTTTGAAGAGGGTGGATTGGATAATTTGAAGAAGAATGCTCTAAAAAAACTAAAGCAATCGAAGAAAAATTAGTGTCTAGTTTTTACAACATATTGTCTAGTTTTGTAACTGAATTGTCTAGTTTTGTCAATGGATTGTCTAGTTTTATTACTTGTCCAGAAATTTACTCACTCAGTATAACATAATTGTCTATATTGTCTAGTTTTTACTTACATATAATTGTCTATATTGTCTAGTTTTTACATTATATTGTCTAGTTTATGAAAAGAATTCTCTAGTTTTACATGATATTAAATTTACATTATATTGTCTAGTTTTTACATTATATTGTCTAGTTTTTACATTATTGTATTTTTAGTTTTCTGATCAGAAAGATGAAAGTCGAAATTGTAGAGACTGTTTGTTTTAAGGGACTTCGACTCTCAAATATGTAGAGGGGTCTCTCGCAAGACGGAGTCGGTCTTGTGAAAGACCCCTATATATAGGAGAGTCCCAAAAGTCCCCTTCAAACGTTAAAACTAGACAATTATACATTTTTTCTCGACTTGGCTTCTGATGGTTTTTTGCGGATCTTTTGACCCGGATTCATTAAAAATGGGTCAAGTATAAATACGAAATTTACCATATTCCTAGACAATATAATGTAAAAACTAGAGAATTTCTCGCATAAACTAGACAATATAATGTAAAAACTAGACAATATAATGTAAATTTAATATCATGTAAAAACTAGAGAATTCCTTTCATAAACTAAACAATATAGTGTAAAAACTATACAATATAGGCAATTATGTTTCACTGAGTAAATTTCTGGATAAGTAATAAAACTAGACAATTAATTTACAAAACTAAGACAATTCAGTTACAAAACTAGACAATATCATCATCAGTTCAAAAACAATAATTTTTCTTCGATTGCTTTAGTTTCTTCAGAGTATTCTTCTTCAAATCATTCAATACACCCTCTTCAAAATAATTATCAGCAGAAGGTCTCTTAGATCCTTGCAAGGAAAAGGAGTTCCTCGGAACAGCTCCATATGCTTCATCAGAAAAACACCACAGTCAGAAGTTCCAAGTTTACCAGTCCAATCAAGCTTGACAATTTATACAAACAACATAGAACATTTATATAAAAACTAGAGAATCTCTCTCATAAACTAGACAATATAATGTAAAAACTAGAGAATTCCTCTCATAAACTAGACAATATAATGTAAAAACTAGAGAATTCCTCTCCTAAACTAGACATATAATGTAAAAACTAGAGAATTCCTCTCATAAACTAGGCAATATAATGTAAAAACTAGATAATATAATGTAAATTTAATATCATGTAAAAACTAGAGAATTCTTTCATAAACTAAACAATATATTGTAAAAACTAGACAATATAGACAATTATGTTCATGTTTGATAATAAAACTAGACAATATTTTTTTAAAAACTAGACAATATCCTCTAAAAACTAGACAAATATGTTGAGATCAGTTAGTAAATTTGATAGTTGAAGGTGAAGGTGAAAATGTAAAAACTAGAGAATTCCTAGACAATATAATGTAAAAACTAGAGAATTCCTCACATAAACTAGACAATATAATGTAACAACTAGACAGTTTCACACAAAAAATTCAGAAAAATCTATACCATAAAAAACTAGACAATATATGCAAGAAACTAGATAATTTATGCAAGTATTTATGAAAGACTTTCTCCATCCAACGAAGAAAAGAATTCTGGATCCACTCAACATTCTTCTTACTCATACACAAGTACACAACTAAAACACCAAACTCGTGATATTGCCTCTACTGTCCATAAATCACTATCACCACGCTTGATCTGACCAACACATTTTTCATCAAATTTAAGCACGTGAAGCAATCGGAACAGTCAATTTGGCAGATTGCTAATACAAAATGATAGGTGATTATGAGTTCAGGCGAAATAGAAGGCAGAAATCATACCTGAAATTAATCTTGATCAAGCAAATAGGGAGGAATATGGTGGTATTCACTCCGATCGATCTCGATCTCAACTCCTCGGATCGATCTCCGATCTCAACTCGTCCGTTCGATCTCTGATCTCAACTCCTCATTTTGATCTCCGATCTCCAGCAACAGTCTCATTCAAGATCGATCCAACCATTGGAAAACCCTAACAGAGCACAACAACAACCGAAAACTAAAAAATAACAGAACTATGCTAGAATTAAACAGCAAAAATTAAAGAAACTAAGTATGAATCGCAAATTCATAATCATACTCTCGGTTATCTTAATCGATCCTTGAACATGAACACGTAAATCAAGTAGAAATCGATTAATCGAAATAGGAGTAGAAGTAGAAGTGAACGAAAGTTGGCGAAGTTGTAATTTATATACCTGGAGACGGAGACAGTCCAAGGAGTGACGATTTGATCCTCGGTGGCGCGATCCTCACTGTAGATGTTCACAATTTCACTGCCGCAAGTCCACCTGGCTCAAATCCAAAGACCGCTTTCACCACCTCTCTTCCTTCAATAGGCTCTCCATTTTCTCTTCCTTTTCTCTCTACTTTCAATTCTCAAACACATAACAAGAGTCGCTTCTCTCAGATTGATCCTAATGGAGCAACAATATATACTCCTATAAACATGGACATCTCCGATCTCAACTCCTCCATTCGATCTCTCGATCTCAACTCCACGTCTGATTCGATCTCCGCCGATCTCCAATCTCCGGCTATAGTTCGATCGATCCATTGAAAACTCTAACAGAGCACAACAACAACCGAAAATTCAAATAAGTATAAAACCAATCAAATAGCTTCAAAACTAAAATCGAATATGGAAAAACAACAAAACTCAAGAATCGAGTTGAACAATCAGGAATTTGTAAACCTAGGTTGAATTGCCAAAATTGATGAAAACTGCCAAAGAGAAAGGAGAAAGGCGATGAATGATATAAAAAAGGAAAAAGAAACTGAAAATTACTATTTATACAGACTGAAACCGGGTTAAAACAGATGCGACCCGGATCCATTAAAAAAACCTCCCGTGAAACTAGAATCCGCGAAAATGACAAACATAGACAATTTTATGCTTAATATGATGGACTTTTTGGACTCTCACTAATAACTAGGACTTTTATGAGACTTTGTATTTGACTTATTCGAGTGCAATATCTCCGTATGGTATCCATCCTCACCATATGGAAAAAGTAGGCATACCGCATCGAAGGTAACTTGGATCCAATTTCAAATTCTATATAAATCATCGCTTTTGCTCCAAAGACAATATCACGGGGATCCATGTCGTACTCATCGTCTTCTGATAATTTATAAATTAGACAATGTTAATTTCATTAAAAATACTTAAAAATATATAATCTATACTGGTACAAATAATTGATAGTTAGTTTTATGAAATGAAATTTAATAGTTCGTTCACGTAATTGCTTAGGGTTTATGTATATACATGAATTTAGTTCGTAACAAACTAAAATAGGATATAGATGATAAAATTTAATTTGATTAATTTAAATATGTAACTAACATTAAAGGGATGATAAATGTAAATAAAATGTTCCACAAAATACGGCCCAAGATTGTGTTTAATAGAGGACGTGTTCGATAGTTAATTGCGATTTTAATTAATAAATCGATTAGTTACTTTCAATTAACGTGAAAATTATATGTTGAATTTGTTGCTAAAGTAAATATAATTTAGACTAGTTTAGAAAAGCAACATGCATGTTATATAACATGTCAGTAAACATAACATGTCAATAAACGTCTTCTGTTAGAAAAAATAGAAGGAAGAAAATCTCATCTTTTAAATAGGAAAAATAGAATCTTGATAGGATATTAAACAAATCTCGTGGGACTTATTAATCTATTTAACATACGGAATAGAAATTGTGAATGATAGAATTTTTCCATGTAAATAGGAACATTAATAAATAAATTATTTTGGGTTGAAATTTGCCACATAGGATTTTGTCCTATGTGGCATGCTTCTCCTTCCAATATCATCACCACTTTTAAAATATATACTAGTATAATAACCCGTCGAAATTCGACGGGTAAATTAGGACTATTGGAATAGTATCGTTTTCAATTCACATACTATTTTCAACTCAATTAAATTTTCTCCAATTTTTAATCCACCTATTATTTACAACTCAATTAAAATTTCTCTTCAACCCTATAGAATTTCATCTCATCTAAAAGCTTGAACTTATAGAGATGTGTGAATCTACTCATTTAGTATATTATTTCTCTAATATTTCCCTGCACGCGTGCCTGATTTCAACCTTTGTGGAAAGACCATTCGAGTGAAATTGAATTTGGGACAGAGTTTGCCTCCAGGGAGACCTCAAGTCACGTGCAAGCTTCCGATACCATTATAAAATTCTATCTCATCTAAAAGCTCGAACTTATTTGTGAAATATATTTATTTATATTATTTCTCAAATATTACCTAATGGGAGAGTTTGATATTGTTCATTTCATATATGTCCTCCAAGCAATTCGGTATCGGAACGGATGTAAAGAATTCTTGCAATTGACTAAAAATGTAATTTATTTATTAAGTAGGATGTGAAATGAGAAATTATATTTTAGTTGAACATAAAAAAACCAAAAATATGAGGGTTATTGATGATAATATAGGGTTTGGTTAAGAGTTTATGTGTGTTGGCTTAACATTTGAGCTAATTTATTTTAAAAAAAAAAAAAAAATAAACGAAAAAACTGAAAGTAATCCTCCAGCAGCTGACAAATAAGGGACCTGACTTTGGAGTTGATTTACAACATTGAGATAATCACCTACTATTTCTACAGTTTGCAGTCCCAGATGAAAAGCATAGCGCACAGCTGCTCTTGCAGCTAAAGATTCTGCAATATTTGGGCATATGGTATTGTGAGACATCAATCTTCTCCAAGCAATCACTGATCCATCATGTCGGCGAGCTACAATTACCACGCCAGCACTTACAGTAGATGTACCGACAGATGCATCCTAATTAATCTTCAACACAGGCAAGAGCTGAGTCCGGCCGTCTGCGGCTATTATACACTGTCTGCACAGTTTTAAAAGGAGCAATGTACTTGCAAATAAACTGAGTCGATTCTTGGGCATCGAAGACCTGATCTTCATGCACCTCCTTAATTCTATTTTTCCACAACTCCTAAATGAGCCAATAAACAATTCTAGTTTAGCCAAACTTGTTGCGTAGCGCACTTGGTTAATCCACTCCAAGAAATCATACGTTGCAACATTTACAAAACTGTTAGAACATGGCATGAAAAAGTCGCCCATAAAAACATTCCTTCAAAACAATGAGCCCAATTTTAGAACCACAACAGACTTCTTTGTTAGGAAGATCTATTTAGATTTTGATCAGTAACCCTAATGATATATCTTAGCTCAGAAAGGTAACTAGTACTCTTAGTTCACTTGAACATTGTAAAAGAGTAAGCTTACTGAGTATGTTAATCTAGCAAATCTTGTATAGGATGTTAGGTCTCTAAGTGTAATTTTTATATCTTTGAAGAAGACCAAGAAGCAAGCATCCAGCAGAAGGAAGCTTTTATTGAAGATCAGAAGACTACACAAGATATTGCTGAAGGCTAAGGAGAAGTTTCTCCTCAGAAACTTTGGCTCAGATACCTTGAAGAAATTAAGTGTCTTTGGAAGACAAGTATTTCAATAGGTCTCTGATGCACAATAGGTCACTGAGAAAGGACCTGCAAAGCCTCCGAAAGCTTGAATAGTTCCGTTAACACTATAGGACAAAAGTTAGTACAGTGCATTACGCAGACAGAGATGTCTGAGCAAAAGAGGAAATCAGAAGAGAAAAAGCCATAAACTTAAGATATCAGAGTAGTTTTTTTTTCATTGAGCCTAACGGACACTATTCAAACGGCATGATTTTCAACTATAAATATCACCACTTAGAATGCTTGAAAGACACACTGAATACGCAGAACTTCCTACATTATACTCAAGCATACAAGCCTTCTACCTACTTACTCTCTAGCTTCGCTATGATTAAAGCTCTTGAATTCTAAATAGCACGTAAAGTTCTAAGTGTCCCGATCCGTAATAAGAATTGCATATTGTGAAGGAGTTAAATCCGTAAGATATAGTTGCACTCATATGTGATTCATTCTCTTGAACAACATCAAGACTTGGGTCAGTAAAGAACAACTTACCATACATTGAAAAGTGTATTAAGTAAGATTGTTTCTACAGAGCACTCCTAGGTAACTGCATAAGTTATTAAGAGCCCGCTCACTTGACAAACTACCATAACCAACACCACTCAGGCGGTTGAACATAGGACGTACTTAATTGGCTTTGGAAGCTAAGGAATAGCTCAAAGGTTACTGAGTAAAGGAAGTACTTGGTTGGGAAAACCAGGGAACAATTCAGCGGGAACAATTGATTGGGAACCTAGTGTTAAAGGGATCAAGAGATAGGATTTTGTAAGGGGAACTCATTATCTTATCTTAGTGGATTCAAGTCCTGAGAAAGGGCGAGTGGATTAGTTGAGGGATTACGCCACCCTCAAATACCACTATAAAGCTTTGTGTTATTTACTTTCTGCAATTTACTTATTGCGTATTTACTGCTTGTTGAGTATTTACACATATTATAGCTTGCTGAGCACGTGCACTTATCACTGAAGTCTTCCGCTCTCTGAATATAATTATCAGATACCTTCACAGATATCTGAAAAACTATTTTATCGTCAAAAGTTTTAAACGACTATTCACCCCCCTCCCCCTTCCGCTAGTCTTTTACTTTGTCGTTATCTGGACCAACATGGTTCTAAATCAATCCCCATACAAACCAGCAAAGAATTTATAAGAGCACTCCAAAGAAGATTCGCTTGATTGTTTGGAATTTTAACTTTTCAAATCCAATCCCAATTCTCCCCTGGATTAGAACTACTAATTCGCTTCATTATTGATACATTAACTCACAGTTCCAACTGCCTATGAACCAACAACCAAGAATCATATTTTCAAGGTTAAACATACTTCATCTTAAATATTGGTGTAAAACACAACAACAGACTTTGTAATTGCAAATAATGATCCTAGCAAGAAAGAATGAGATTTCATGTCGTCTAATAGTATTTGGTAAATCCCGCACAATAAACTTCCAATTAGATCTTTCTCTAAATTACCGAGCTTGCATCATTTAAACCATTAAAAAAGGCATTAGATCTTTTGGTTCTAGTAAACTTTATCTCATGATGCCAGCAAATCCTATATAGGTGAAAACAAACTTATATGTTACTTTAAGCACCCAACATCCCTTTGGACAATTTCAAGGGGACAAACAATCAAGATATCGATAGTCAATAATCAATCCTAAACTTCCTGACTATATATACCAGCAATTCCATGATAATTGATAGTTTTCCTGGAAACATCAATAAAGACCATTATTTTAGAAACAATAGCATGAGAAGTTTTGTTTAATCCCTTCCTATGTCTCATGAGATATTTCCTTTGCAATCAGATTAAATTTGGAATGAAACTAACAGGGGGACTAAGGCTGTACATCATGCTAATACACACAAACATGTAAAAAAAGTAAACGTTTCTAGTGAAGTCAGACAAATTTGTACACTTATGTTATACATAGAACTCTCGATCCCATCACCTCAAAGAACAACTCGCGAATTTTCCAATCTAAGAGCAGGAGAATAATGTCATTTGAAATCCCAATGATCATAAAATTCGTTGTGAAATATAATAAGAATTTCTAAAGGTTACATAGAAATGTTGGTGTAAAAAAAGAAAACATAAAAACTCACAACTTAATATTTTTGTATGAAATTTATGAACAACTGAAAGCTAATTTGAAGCAGAGTATATTGTTGTTGGGTGTTGTCCTTCACAAATCTTGTGGATACAACAACAACTCATAGACTATGAGATCAATGAAGTGAAAACTCCTATTTTCTGTGACAACACAAGAATCCTAAGTTCTATGCAAGAACAAAGCACATTGATGTTAGACACCACTTCATTAGAGATCATGTTGAAAAAGGCAATATTGAAATACTCAAGATTGGTACAGAAGACCAACTTGCAGATATCTTCACAAAACCTCTACAAGAAAGTAGATTCCTAACCTTGAGACATAGTCTTGGGTTAATGGAATTGCAAAGGTGCTAAATTGGTCACTGAGACGGGAACTCAATGAGCCAATAGAGAAGAATAAGGCTTTCTGAAAAGAAAGGCACTTAAAAAGTGATGGAGATATCTAAGACAGGCACTAAGATGTCATGGGTAAGTGTAAGGTTAAAGAGGTATCTGAAACGGGTGTTCAGATATGTGAGGCCACTAAGTAAGGGGGAACACAAAAGAAGAGAAGTAGACAAATAGTACTATCTGTCACAAGTCAACTATCTCTTGTGTTTTGAAAAATTTCCATTTTTGTGATAATTTTTAAACAACAATGGATGCTTAATTAATAAGCTCATAAACAAGTTTGTCTCCTAGTTACAGGTTGCTGAGAGTTGAAAATGACACAGATAGCTATTAGCCAAATACCATTAATTGGGCATGATTACATCTGTTGATTGTGATCATTGCTGAGAAAACAATCTCAACCATTGAGAGAATGGCAATTGTAATTCAACGGATCAGATGAGTCCATTTAGCCCACTAGCGCAGTAACCGAGTAACTAGCCCCACTCGCATTTAATGAAAAACCACTTTTCACCACGCCTTGTGCAGATTGCGAGATTCATAGATACAAAATTCATTTGTATCCGTGTACTTGTATTGCTATATAAAGTAGTTTATGGAAAAAGAAAACACATTCGCCTAAACTCACATTTTACTTAGCACAAAAACAACAAAATCCTTCATCATTTCTCTGCAAATCTTCTCTGAAATCTCTGAATTCCTGCTAAGTTTTTCTGAAAAGAATCACTTAACCGAATTCAACCTTAATCTCTTTCAAATCTCACTTCTCTACTACTACTATTTAAAGAGATGGCACCCAAAAGAGCTAGATCTCAGAAATCCCAAGTGTCCACATCTGGAACTGCTGAAAAGCAAAATCCAGCGATTGTTGTGACAAATCGGAGATTTGTTGGTGATTTTAACTTCTCCATGTGGAATCCCGACTCCAAGATACTCTGGGGAGGAGTACTAGTCGATGATTACTTGGTTGGTGCTGCCAACAACCAAGCAGATATGAAGCATGGTCTTTCTTTACTTGAAAAGGTAAAGAGTAAGGAGTTTTGCTCTGCAAAGCTGATAAGCTCAAATTATACACTAAATAACTTAAGAGAATTAGCTATAGTTGTAGACTAAGCCTAACTTGGTATCGTTCTCTAGGGAATTAATCACGTTCTCTAGGGAATTAATCAAGCTATGCAACGATTGAGAATGAACAATTGTTCGTGAGAAACAGATTGGTTTGAATGTTGTTACACCCCCTAAACTAGATTAACGTAAGGTAAATAGATAGATTTAAACAAAGAGAGAAAGCGAACACGGTAGTGATGATCCAGTTATGCTAATTCGAACTAGGGATAACACTCATATTTGTCACACGGTTGTTGTACAGTAAATCAATCAATTCGATTCAACCAATTGTTCTTAGAATATATTATACGGGAGAAATCGTGAGTCGTCAATTCACGATCCTTAAACAGGAACAATTTAGAGAATTTAATACGGACTTATGGAATTGAAGGTTTTTACGAAGATTTTATACGAGACTAACCTATATGAGTGATTTGATAAACCCTAGAACGAATATGCATAATCTTCATATACTACTGTATTCAAAGGTGTTTAGCTACTCATAATAGATAATCGCATACAGAGATTCATGGTAATAATCATATGAAACATAGATAAGAAACTCGCATGCAATAACATACAATTCAATCGATAAATATAAAGAACGAATTGTAAAGAAGAAAGCAATAGAGAAATCAATACCAATAATCCTGATGAGTAAAATCAATGAATAACCAAGCACCAAAGATGTCTCAATGTTAATGTCTGAATCTAGGAGCTTTTCCTATGCCTATCTAGGGTAAAAGGAGTTATGTCTGAAGTTATGGTGAAAGAAATCTATTTAAAGGAGAAAAAACGAGTAGAATCCTAGCAGAATTCGACTAGAAAATCGCCTAGCAAATAAGCTCGAACTCTCCATGGCGAAGACGCTTTCGATACCAACTTATGATGTCTCAGATCTTTTTCTTCAGGAAGAATTTGGCTACGATTTTGGCACAAAAGTTATAGCCCTTTGAATTATATTTCCATGGCTACCGAGATCAGGTACATAGGACTTCATATCAGAGAGTTATGTTCAAAATGGCTAGACTGCTCCGTAAATCATCACTTTTGCATGTCACGCTAAAACACCTCTCAATTCTTTGTCCGAACTCCGAATCCACTTCCGTCTTCGCCCAGTTACTCTTCATTCTGAGATCTATAACCAATGTCTTCACTCCGATTTTCACCTTCGGGACCAAATAACACAAAAAATCCTACAAAACACAAACAAAGTGCCAAAGCATAAAAACGTACAAAAACACTATAAAACTAAGGTCAAAGATAACAAAAGACCGCTAAAAAGGACCAAATGAGACGTTAGAATATTGTCTTATCAAAATCCCCAAACCGAACCTTTGCTCGTCCTCGAGAAAACACACAACCTAAACAAACTAGACTCAAAACAAAAACAAACAAGAAGCACATAAAAGAGTTGAACTCCCAAGTGACCGAATCTACCATTGTAAACATTAAATTCACAAGATGCAAATGCTTTGCACTCAACTAACCTTGGCATAATAGTGCACAGAAAATCAAACAAGAAAGCTTTTCAAGTAAATAGCACTTAAGTCTAACTCGCTAATCCCTCACAACAGGATCTTATGCAACTCTCTCTCGCACTCTGGAAGTGTCCAGTGGGTTAATCACTCAAAAAATATCCAAGAGAAAGGAAGGTGACTTTCATCACAAAAGTGCCTAAAATAACTCATGCAATGTACTCAATCAGTTAAGTCAGAAGGGACTTTTTCCTAGCACATAGCAGCTTGCCAGAACATACAAACCAACTTCCATATCACAACATTCTTGCATACTATGAATTATATGCCAATCAATTGGCCACAATGGACTCTTTTAGTCTCACTTTTTTGGTAGTGTTTGTTTTACCGAAGTCCGCACTTTTGTGCGTGTCAGTTTGGTATACGTGCCATCAACCCTCATGGTCATATGGCTTTTTAGGACCACGCCGGTATATAGGTAGTATTTGTAACACGCCCAACACGACTACGGTGATGACGAGCACCACAGATACACTCCGAGACATATTAAATAATCAGGGGAAGCAATACAGATTACAAGTATAAATTAAACATATCAACACATCAAAATTCTTCTCCCCAAACCAGTTCTTTGTAATGGATTGGCAGCGATAAAATAGATCATGAAAAGCATGCCGTTCGTCATACTTAACTTACACAGAGTACACATGAGCATGATGAGGCGCAAACAAGGGAGTTTGCACTTCCCGAATAAATCACACAGGTGCCGGTACAATATTTTTTCATCGACTAAAGGTTTCTCACCGGCTTTTTAGACCAAAGAGCTACACATACTTGCTATTTACAAGAAAAACAGACTTATAGGATTTTAAATCCACCACGCCACTTTCAGTCAAATATCATGCAAAACATAAGCAGCTATCAAATTTAACAATCACAATAGATGCTCGACTTGAGAGAACAACTCAGACTCACCACACAAATCTGAAAGTAAGCAAAAAGACTCTATTTTTAAAAAAAAAAACTAGGCTCGCCGCGGCGAGTTTTTACGAGACGAAAAAAAAATTAAGGGGAAGGGTCTCGTCGCGGTGAAGCAAAAGGCTTTGCCAAGTAGATTTTTAAACTAAATCCGCCCTCTTCGACTTATCTCATTGCTTTCGCTGTAGGGCGAAATTTCAATTTTTTTCTTCGACTTAATGCGATCTCACTCGAGATCGAAATTCCATGCCTCGGCTAGAATTTCACGAGTTTCCTCGTGTGAGTACAAAGTTTCGCCCCACAAACACATATGTATATAAACCAAAACAAAACAAACACATAAAAGTGGCTAACATACCACCCCATCGAGACAAATAAGGCACATGCCGCAAAAGATATGCAATCCTATGTGGCTCACCGACCACCACTATGAAAGCGATAAAACGAACACAAACACATGAAATCCTCCCCAAACCTAAACTTTAGCTCGCCCTCGAGTTTCAAGTTTAAACAAGCGAAGGAATAGAAAAGAAAAATAACAAACCGATAATAAAGAACTTACCCCGGTTTGCCTCCTGAAGCGCTTTTATTATAGTCGTTGCTCGACTTTTTGGGAATGTCGCTATCCATTATCAAACAGAACGAATCCTCGCATCCTTTCCGGTATCTTCAAATTTTGTGAGCCATCCTTAGCTCCTCTCTCAAGTTCTCTAATAATTCCATGATTTCCTGCAAACTAAAATTAAACAAATCAGAAAATTTAAAAACTAAAAAATAACTATGGGAAAGAGAGGGAAAATAAAAACGAGAAATTAGGTCGAAACTCCCTGGGCAATCCAATGTATGTGATGGAACCAATACGTGTGAATCACAAACAGGTAATGGGGTAGAATGTATTTCATCTTGTTCTGTGGGGGCAAATTAAAAAGTTAGCTCAGCAAGGCAGTTTGTCTTCTCACGCTCGATGTTCTCATGCCACAACATCGTCTCTTTATAAATACAAACTCATGCATTGATAAACTCAAAGAATTGTCCAAGTTCGAACTCATCTATGGGTTGTCTCGCAGCTTCATCTAACATCATTCTACTACTCTCGGTTAATCCCCAATAGAAACATCCTATCCATTGCTTATCCTCCAGTCCAGCATATATGCATTCTTCTTCCAAATTTAGAAATCAAACCATGCTTCACAAATCTTTCTCCACAAAATTGTCAAAGTCATAAGCACTTCCTCTCTCGTCATGGAGCTGTGCTCGCTCGATAAGCCATTCTCCATAGGTTTTAGATTTTACGATTGGGGATTTGTATGGCTTCTCGGTTATCATAAGTTCCTGCACACACAAAGACAGGAAACCACGAGTAGTTCCGACAAAAAAAAAAAACAAACAAAAAACTAGCTAAACAAATAAAAACTATAAACAAAAAATCACACTCAAAACGCTACAGTAGGAATTATTTCCCCGGCAGCGGCGCCAAATTTGTTAAGCTCAAATTATACTCTAAATAACTTAAGAGAATAAGCTGTAGTTGTAGACTAAGCCTAACTCGGTATCGTTCTCTAGGGAATTAATCAAGCTATGCAACGATTGAGAATGAACAATTGTTCGTGAGAAACATATTGGTTTGAATGTTGTTATACCCCTTAAACTAGATTAACGTAAGGTAAATAGATAGATTTAAACAAAGAGAGAAAGCGAACACGGTAGTGATGATCCAGTTATGCTAATTCGAACTAGGGATAACACTCATATTTGTCACACGGTTGTTGTACAGTAAATCAATCAATTCGATTCAACCAATTGTTCTTAGAATATATTATACGGGAGAAATCGTGAGTCGTCAATTCACGATCCTTAAACAGGAACAATTTAGAGAATTTAATACGGACTTATCGAATTGAAGGTTTTTACGAAGATTTTATACGAGACTAACCTATATGAGTGATTTGATAAACCCTAGAACGAATATGCATAATCTTCACATACTACTGTATTCAAAGGTGTTTAGCTACTCATAATAGATAATCGCATACAGAGATTCATGGTAATAATCATATGAAACATAGATAAGAAACTCGCATGCAATAACATACAATTCAATCGATAAAGATAAAGAACGAATTGTAAAGAAGAAAGCAATAGAGAAATCAATACCAATAATCCTGATGAGTAAAATCAATGAATAACCAAGCACCAAAGATGTCTCAATGTTAATGTCTGAATCTAGGAGCTTTTCCTATGCCTATCTAGGGTAAAAGGAGTTATGCCTGAAGTTATGGTGAAAGAAATCTATTTAAAGGAGAAAAAACGAGTAGAATCCTAGCAGAATTCGACCAGAAAATCGCCCAGCAAATAAGCTCTCGAGAACTCTCGCCGCGGCGAAGATGCTTTCTGACAGTCAACTTGCGATGTCTGTATCTTTTTCTTCATCAAGAATTTGGCTACGATTTTGGCACGAAAGTTGTAGCCCTTTCAATTATATTTCCATGGCCACCGCGATCAGGTAAATCGGACTTCATATCAGAGAGTTATGTCCAAAATCGCTAGACTGCTCTGTAAATCATCACTTTTGCAAGTCACGCTAAAACACCTCTCAATTCTTTGTCCGAACTCCGAATCCACTTCCGTCTTCGCCCAATTACTCTTCATTCAGAGATCTATAACCAATGTCTTCACTGCGATTTTCACCTTCGGGACCAAATAACACAAAAAATCCTACAAAACACAAACAAAGTACCAAAGAATAAAAACGTACAAAAACACTATAAAACTAAGGTCAAAGACTAACAAAAGACCGCTAAAAAGGACCAAATGAGACGTTAGAATATTGTCTAATCAAAGGCCCACTTGCATCTCTACTGAGGATGTGTTGGACTTGATTTGAAATCCTTCAGCACTCTATTTGGGTTACCCACCCAAGGTACTGAGTATGTAACAGATACCTCAACCAAGAGTGTAGAAATCTTCTACTCTCTCGACAGAAATCCTGAAAAGGATGATACTCCAATAGAGTTCGACAATTATGTTGTCAGCAGATGACATCTTGTTGAACCTTGGGATTTGATAGACTTTGTATTGCATAGGTGCTTTAATTCAAATCATGGTGGAGCTGACCAGATCAGCATGGAAAGATGGGGAATGATGGCATTCCTCAACACTCTGGAGGAGAGAGCTGAGCCCTTCAACTGGGGGAAGTACATCTTTCTGAGGTTTGTTGACAAACTTCAAGGCTTTGAGCCTACTATGAAAGGTGATCTTCATGAGCCCAAGCATACTATCAACTTTGGTCTGAAGATATGCTACATTCTGGAGAAGCTTGGTATAAAGCTCCGGGGGAATGGAGAAATTGCAAACAGTGATCTTGTTTTCAAATACAATTGTGAGCTCAAGCAGAACCAGAAGAGGCCAGTATAAGACGTTTCTGAGGCAAATGTTGTGCCAAAGAAGAAACGTAGAACTAGAGAAAAAACAAGGCATGTGCAAAGGAGAGCACCTCTCTGGTGGATACTGACACAAAGCTATCTGACCATAGTGTTATAGATACCACCGCCTCTATTCAACCAGCACCCCATAGTGTTGCAGGTACCACTTTTGATGACAAGGGTGTTGATGCGTCCCAGCCGCTATCTGCAGAAGAAGCCGATGAGTTGGACTTTGACCCATTCTTGGAAAGGAATGAGGTTGCTAAAGAAGTCCCTACATCACAGGTTGCTGAACAAGTAACCATGTCCAGAGGAAACACTCTTCCAGGGCCTTCCACTTTGAAGGATATCAATGATGCCCTGATGAATGATGCAGTTGTACTTGATGACACCGTCAATGCATCAGTACAAAACATTGCTGATGATCTGGAGAGAACTATCACTAATGTTCCTTCTCCATCAAGATCCAGATCACCATAACAACCACAAGCATCCCAGACTTCTGTTGATCCAAGGGATGATTACTTGGTAGAAGCATATGAGATGCGTCAGGGAGCTGATGGTGTTGTTGAGTTAAATCCTGTGATTCAACAGGTTCCCCAACTCCAATCTGAGAGGGATCAACCTGATGTTATGACTCAGGGAAATCAACCAGGGTAGGAAACTGAGCCCAAGACTCAAGAAAGGCTTGAAGTGCTTGAAACATCAAACAGAGCTGCGGTCACTGGACAACATGACCAAAGCATGGAACCCAAACAAGTTCCAGATACCAATCAGCCTGACAATGATGAGGTTACTGAGTGGTTTACATCTCTACTTGTCAAATTTCTATGTTATATGTTTCGTTATTAATGTGATTAATCTTTGTCACAGGCTGATAAAGAAAATAAGGAAGGAGAGGAAGCTGAAAAGCTTCCCACACAAGAGGAAGGAGAGGAAACTGAAAAAAGTTTGTCTCACAATCTGAGAAGGAGGAATCTGTTCCCTCCATCAATAAGGAATCTAAGCCTGTTACACAGGTAGCTGAAGATTCTAGTTTGTATTCTCAGAAATCTCCCTCCAATGATCTTTCTAACCCATTCTTATTTTTCTTAAAGGCTTAAACTGAGAAGAAAGATTATGTGGCTGAAAAGCCAGAGACATCAAAGGATATACCAGAAACCTCAAAGGTTTTTGAGAGACACATATCAGAGAGGTAAACATCTCAGATACCATTGTGTGTCAAATCCTACTAAATCTTTCCAAGTGTACTGACACTTTTTATTCTCAGGTTCAGAAAGAAATGGAAGTTGAAGAGGATAAAACGCCGAAGTCTCCTCCAAAGATATCTGAGGGTCCTTCCACCTCACAAGTCAAGCCATCTGAGCCTGTTGTTGTGACATAGGTAACTCAGAAACCTGACATTTTTGAAACTCAGAAATCTGAACAAGTTTTGATACTTAATCAAAACTCCATTCTCTTTCAGGCTCAAAATGAGGGTACTTCACAGCAAACTACAAGGGTAGTTCTGATGAAGATCTGCTTCAGTTGTTTAACGATCATGCACTTCTAGATCATCTCTCTACCTTTAAAAGATGGCAAAGGTTTAGGAGACTTGATATGATGGCCCTTGCATAAGTACTTGATGATCCTACGAGAAGGAAGAAAGCTGAACAACTTGAAAGCTACATTCATGCGTTGCTTCCTACTGAAAAGCATGACTATATATGCAACCTTGATGAACTTATTGTTCAAAGATGTAGTTCCAGAAATCCTCATTGAAGATTTTCAGAAAGCAGATAGAAGTACACGGGTCCGGATAGCTTCTAACCCCACTATACCGCTGAAAATTCCGTCAGCACCCTCAGAACAAGAAGAAGTGGGAAGTAAGCCGGTGATACTTAAAGAAGTGATAGATCTGTTATCTGATGAGGAGACTGATGAATATGACGTAGAAAAACCTAAGTCTCCTCACTCTCCTGAAAAGAAAGATGATTCTAAGAAGGATGATCATGATAATGCACCCCCACCTGGTGCAAGAGGAGTCACTGGACGAAATAATGCCTCAGCCACTGAAAAGCTACCTGAGAAGAAAAAAAATTTCCTCCTCAATCTCCTCAGAGATCATCTAACCCTTCTCCAACAAAGCAACAAGATGAAGAAGTTGGGAACATTGCTGATGACACCACTCAGAAGCTACTAGAAGCTGAGCAAAGGGTGGCCCAACTTAAACAGATGTTAGAAGAAGAAGAAGAGAACTTGCGCCTTGAGTTCGAAACTAAGGTTGCTGAGAAGGAAGCCAATATGAAAAAGATTGAAGAGTTGTCTCACAAGGAGGAAGAAGCCCTTACTGAGCAGAAACAACTAGTCCTTGATACACAGAAGCTAATGGAAGAAGTTGATGCTAAGGAAGCTGCTGACATCAAGAAGAAAAATGTTGAAATAGCATATGCCCCTTCTTCTTCTGGAAAAGGATAGAAACCTGTGTCTGAAATGGTTGCTGAACTAGGGAATGAAGACACATGGGAAGAAGAAGAAGAAGAAGAAGAAGAAGAAGAAGAAGAAGAAGGGGATGCTGACCATCCTGGATTTTCTGCTAAGAATCCACAAACTCTTGTATCACATCTCAAGAGAAACATTCTAGCTCCCACCATCTACAACACAGTTCCTAATGTAGACACAACTGATTATGATAATAGATCAAAGACCTTCATCAAGATTATGAAGGAACTGGAAGCTCAAGACAATGAGGTCACTGAATTAGTACCACCAAAATTTACCAAGTTTGCTGAACTTCCTTCACAAAGAACCTCTTCAATGGTTCTAAAGCATAAATACCTTGGTATGGTTAAGGATCTAGACAGCACAACTATGCAAGTTGCATATGACAATGCAAGCTCTGCATCTGCAAAGATACAATCAGTGGTTGCTGAAGTTTCCAAGTTGACAAATAAGGAAAATGAAATTGAAAAGCATAATGCAGATCTCACAAAGGAGATACAACAACTCACTGAAGCTTACATTCGTCTACAAAAGAATTTTGACTCTCTGTTAGATTCTTATGCCAGAAT
The DNA here is from genome assembly GCA_026545765.1 of Plantago major. Lineage (NCBI taxonomy): Eukaryota > Viridiplantae > Streptophyta > Magnoliopsida > Lamiales > Plantaginaceae > Plantago > Plantago major. Next base: position 77,949,030 of record CM048840.1, on the reverse strand, counting down.
CCTCAGTGGTTTTGATCAGTCTCCTATGACTAAGGGGGAAGGAAATACCACGAGAGTACAAGGTAAGGGCAAAGAAAAGATGTGTCCTGAAGAAGCCCAAACCTAAACCTCAAATCAAGAATTATAGGTGGTGACTACAAGATCTAGTGCAAGATCTCAGAAACCTCCAACAGTTGCCAAGAGCTCAAGGAGAAGACAAGACAGAGACTCTGAAGAAGAAGAAGAAGAAGGAGGAGAGATCTCTAAAAAGAGAAGGAAAACAGGTGATGACAGCTGCAAACAACTAATGATCATACATCAAGAGGATGATGATGATGATGATGATGATGATGATGATGATGATGAAGAAGATAATGACAAAAATCCTCTTCACAAGAAAAGGAATCTGAGCAGCATGTCTGGACCTATAGCTGCAATTCTTATAGAAGGAAGGACACCTTCTGGAAACACCAAGTCGATTCAGCAAGGTACCCCATCTGAAGACCCCTCTATGAAAGGCTTGAACTCCAAACAGAAGAGGAAGAGGGAAAGGGATATCAAGTTTGGTAGAGTGCTACCACCAAAGCCTGAAGATGCTCAAATTGAGTATATAAAAGTTGATGACCTTGATCCCACTGTTTGGCAGTGCATTCATCAGAAGAATGGCTACTCGATACTGAAATTGAAGAATCTTCTAGTCAATAAAGGAGGACTACAGACTCCATCTTCGCATGATGATGGCATGGAGAAAAGGTAGACAAGATTTATCGCTAGAGATAGAGTCTAGAAGTGGCTAGACTTTGAAGTAGAAGTCGACAAATGCCGTAAAGAATGACCTATCCGAAGAATGCCCTTATAATAGACTAGAGGATGTGCACACTATTGAAGATGAATTTGGATCAAGAACTAGACTACAAGTTGAACCTTATTAGTCATTCTATTTGACTAAAGAACACTACTTGGGAGACCTGAAATATCTAAGAGAGACATGTCTGGAAATGGGGAAAGTACCTTTGGATCAAAAGCATGATCAAGAACCTACCCACCAAATCTTACAACTGGCAACAAGGAATGCAGAAATGAAAGTCAGAACATACATCCTTGAATACTCAGAAGATTGCAAGAGACATGGTGATAGGGTCATTCAGAGCTGAAGATGAAGACTTGAAGACCAACTAGTTGGATGTTCACTTGGAACTTGAAACTTCCTGTTATCCTACTTAGTTGTGTAATTTTTTATTTTTGCTGATTGTAATCTATTGCTTATCTTGTAAAATTTATCTGTACTATTGATGTGACAATGAAATGTGCGATATAGCATACTTTTAGACCCTCGTTTTTTGCCCCAGATGCAATATTTGCGTTGTTTTATGGTCAATTACCAACTTTGCGTGTTTTATGTAGGTCATGATCGCGGTTTTGAGGATTTGCACGATTTTAGGCACCAAAACGGCATCATTGTGCCAAATCGAGAGAAGGAAGCAAATACGCCGGATCAAGCATTGCACGGAGTTCGAGGAGTCAAAACATGTCATGCGACCAACCGATGCGAAGATAATTGAAGATGGAACAACTTTGTAGAAGACCACTTTTCAAGGAAATGAAGTTACGAAGCCCGAAATTGAAGAGCGAAGAAAACAGATTCGAGCCTACAGAAATCGAAAATTGAGGCCACCAGGGGACCGCAGTAGGGGTCACTGCGGCCACCAGGCGACCACAGTGGCCTTGCTATTTTTCCTCTGGGCTGCTCTGTTAGCCTGTCAGGCTGAGGCCCGCCTTCCTAAACCTTCCTTATTGAAGAATGGCGGTTTAGAGGTCGAAATTTCACCTATAAATAAGACCTCAGGGGTCTCAAATTTCACACCGCTCACAAGACAGCTTTCCTCAGGAGAGAACCAGTCCTCGGGGAAGTGAAACCCCAACCCGCTAGCCGTCAGGCACCCAGGAGGAGGAAACCCTAGGAGGAGCAGCACGAAGACATCAAGATCATCAGAGACTAAGCTTCTTCTTCCTTTCTTCTTAGATTTCAATGATTGTTCTTCAATTACTATGAGTAGCTAATTTCCTTTTGTAAAGGCGAACCGCCGTAACTCTGCTTTTGCTACTTCTTTATATACCGTGATATATTAATGAATTAGTTTTAAAACGTAATTCGTGCTTGTTCTTTATTCGTCCGACTATTTATGTGGGAAAGCTTTACTAACTACGACTTGGTAACGGACTTTTCTTTATCATGTGTGATTTTTCTGAAAACGTGGCGAGATAGTGTGTTGAGTGACACAACGCATTGCTGGTTTAGTAAGGGTTTCTGGATTAACTACGACTTGATCTGTCATGTTTCTTTGCTACATGTAGACGACAAGTACGTTGTTTGATTCTAAGTAGTTGGGAGTAGCATAGCAGAGGGAGGTTGGGGAACCTTTACGCCTGTTCATTATTGATTTACAAAAAAAGCAATTTAGGGTTTACTGTGAACTGATTATTCTGGCTGAGATAAAAAAAAAAAAACTGTTTGCTTTCATGCATTCAATTACGACGTTATTTGCTTGTTCCTATGCTAAGTGTCCGTGGAGAACCACATCCCGAGTCAACTTTCCGCTATAAACTGTGGATTTGAGGACTTCCGACTTATAAATTTAATCTTGATTGTATTTGGAAATTACAGGTTCTACAACTGAAAACGAGATCTCTGAGTGCACATCAAAGTTTGGCGCCGCTGCCGGGGACACTTGACCGCTCATGCAAGTTTCGATCGATCAAGATAAGATGAAATCTTTCTTTCGCTTTTTAATTTACGCACTGCCTTTTTAATGCGTACAACATAGACCCAAAAAAATCAGAAAATCTGTGAGAATCTATCTCCACAGCAAAAAATCTAAAAAATATTTTCTTTCCCGTATTAGTTACTTCTTATCAAAAAAGTCCAAAAAATATTTTCCTTCCCATATTAGTTTACTTCATTATTCAAAAAATCCAAAAAATATTTTCTTTCCTGCATTAGTTTACTTCCTTATCAAGAAAATCCAAAAATAAGTAATTTTATATTTCTATTTATTTTCTTTCTAAGTATTCTATATTCGTATCTGCAAAAGCTTGTATGTTAGTGCTCTTAATAAACAGGAAAAGCATGGAGCCAACTAGTGACGCAAACAAGGAGGGTACCAGCAATGAGACTCACCCTGGTTACGTTCCGATGTGCAAACTCGAAGAACTACTCAGGGGCTCATCTTGAGACTAAAACCGAGGTTAGATGGGACTTGAACTAGCTCGAATTCAACCGACAGGGTGGTCTGAATTGGATCGAGAATTTGGCCGAATGGGAAACCCGGAGGATGGATGCGACCTGGACTCTGTAATCATCGAAATCAAACTAGGAGGGAGTGAAGATCGCTCAACTGAAGATCGGGGTTCCCACCCCAACAACTGAGTCGTCAACCACGGGTCGAGCTATAAGACCTTAAACAAGCGCTTCTTGGGAGACAACCCAAGGTCATGCTTACTTTTACGTACTTGCGTTCGCATTTTCAATTTTCGTCTTTTTCTCATTTTACGTGCCAAATTTATTTTCCGAAAACTTTTTCAAAATTTATTATTTATTATGTTTGCTTTTTTGAAAAATTAAAAAACCAAAAAGAATCGAAAAAATACAAAACGTCGCGAGGGACGAGGGAGGTCAAGAGCCTCATCATGCCCCCAATGATCGCAGTGAGTCGCCTCACTTCCCACTCTTTTAAAACCCCAAAAACGTTTTTTCCCTTCCCCATTTCATTCTTCTCCCAAATTTCTTCATTTGTTCTTCAATTTTATCATACCTATTGCATTATTAGCTTGCCCATCCATCATCAACATCAAGTAAGTGATTTCTACTCATTATTATTCTCATTACATCTTCAATTCAATGTATTTATCATTCATCTATTTGCTTGCACCTTCTTCTTGCTTCTTTCGTGTCTAGCAATTATGTGCTTGATGAGGCGATAATTTAGAGTCTCATTGGTTCCTTTTTAGCGGTCTTTGTTAGTCTTTGTTTATAGTTTTATAGTGTTTTTTGTACTTTTATACTTTGGTGTTTTGTTTGTGTTTTGTAGGATTTTTGTGTTCCGAAGGTGAAAATCGGAGTGAAAATATTGGCTCTATATCTTTGAATGTATAGTAACTGGGCGAAAACGGAAATGGATTCGGAGTTCAGGCGAAGATTTGAGAGCCGTTTTAGCGAGACTTGCAAAAGTGAAATTTTACGGAGCAGTCTAGACATTTTTGTCATAACTCTCTCATACGATGTCCGATTGACCTGAGCTTGGTGGAAACGGAAAGATAATTCAAAGGGCTACAATTTTCGTTTTGGAATCATCAGAAAATTCTGTCTATAGCAAAAGTTACAGAGGTTTTAAGCTCGCCGCGGCGAGATTTTGCGAGAGCAATTTGGGAGCCTAAATAGTGTCTCGCCGCGGCGAGCTATTTTGCTCGCCGCAGCGAGATTCGTTGAGAATTTCACAGATTCAGCAGAAAAACTCCTTTTTAGGTCAGGATTAGGTCAGGTTTTGCCATAACTTCATATACTTGATTTTTTTCATAGAAAAAAACTCCTAGACATTATTCTTGACATTAAAACACATTGGAGCTTGGTTTTATCTTTGATTGAAGGATTGATATCGAATTCCTGATTATTGTGGTAATTCTCTATTGTTTATCTCTTTACAATTCGTTCTTGTTCTTGTTGTCGAATTGTATGAGGTTGCATGCGATTATCATTCTGTTTATGTTTAACATGAGCAATATCTTGAATTCATTGATCTTTGCTTCTGTCATGAGTAGCTAAACCACTCCGTACATGGTAGTTATGTGATGGTTATGCATATTCGCTTCTAGGGTTTAAATTCGTTCATATAGGTTAGGCTCCTTCAAAGATCTTCGTAAAATCTATCAATTCAATACTCTCGTTAAAAGATTTTCTAAAAACGTTTTGGTTAAGGATCGTGGATTGACGACCCACGATTACTCTCGTTCAAATATCTTCTAATACGTTTGGTAAAGGTTGAATTGATAGCTTTCTGTACACCGACCGTGTGACAAGTATGAACGTATCCCTAGAGCGAATTAGCATTAATTGCTTGATCATAACTAATGTGTTCTTTCTACCTCATTCATACAAATCATCTACATTGTTATTTTCTGATTTCTCGTTTCAAGAAGTACTCAAACCAAACTATAAATCTATTTACACAAGTATCTGTTCATTTTCAACTTGTTGTGATAGCCTGATTAATTCCCTAGAGAACTATACCGAATTAATCATAGTCTACAACTACAGCTTATTCTCTTAAGTTATTTTAGAGTATAATCTGAGCTTATCTGTGCTTCAATTGATTGATTTGTTGATGTTTGAGATATGTGGATACATGCTTACTTCTAGTATTCACTACTTCCTTACTTGCTTGTTGGAGATTTGACAAATCGTTTGAGAATTTGAGGGTTTTTGTTCTTTCCTACCAAGTGTTCGATAAAATGTTTCAATAGAACAAACTCCTTTGTCGACCCTTTTCTCCCTCGATTACTTGCTTACATGGTAATACCTTGTTGAAGTTTGCTTAGGAAACTTGTTTACATCGGCATATGCTCATAGGATGGAGATTACATTATAATTTGCCTTTCAACTTAATGCTTAACACAACTTGAAAACTTGAGTTGCATGCCTAGTTCTTGCATTATTTTGAAGTGGCTATTAATCTTATCACAAGCTATAATTTTGTATTCACCTTGTGCCACACATTAGGTTTGGGGGAGAAGAATCTCCATTAGATTTGCATGTAAGCCTTAGAACTGATTTAACTCCAAACATCTATCTCACACACTTTTTTGCCCTAGGTATAATGGGAAGAACCAAAGGAGGAAAGAATGTGGGTGAACCAAGCACCAAGAGAGCAAAGAAAGTAAAGAATGTGTCATCAGAGAATCTCTCTAGCAAAGCTCGGAGTTGGCTCTTGGTTAATAATGACCGAGGTGTTGGTTCAGATAACGACAAAGTAAAAGACTGGGGGGGGGGGGGGTGAATAGTCTTTTAAAACTTTTGACGATAAAACATCTTCTCAGATATGTGTGAAGATATATGATACTTATATTCAGAGAGCGGAAGACTTTCTATGTGATAAGTGCTGGTGCTTTGCAAGATAAAGTGTGTAAATACTCAGCAAGGTAAATAAAGCAAATAATAAGTTGCAGAAAGTAAATAACACAAATCTTTATAGTGGTATCTGAGGGTGGCGTAATCCCTCAACTAATCCACTCGCCCTTTCTCAGGACTTAAAATTCACTAAGATAGATATTGAGTTCTCCTTACAATAATCCTATCCCTTGATTTCTTTTTACACTAGGTTCCCAACCAAGTGTTCCCCCTGAGTTATTCCCCGGCTTTCTCAACCAAGTACTTCATGTACTCAGAAACCTTTGATCTATTCCTCAGTTTCCCAAACTAAGTACTTCATGTGCTTAGTGACCTTGGAGTTTTTCCTTAGTTTCCCAAACTAAGTACTTCCTGTACTCCACGCCGTGTGTGGTGTTCTTAATCATTTATTATGATCTTTTTAATTCATTTAATTAAGTGCAGAAAGTAAACATCAACCAAATCACAAGGTGTGATCTTTGCTGACAAGTTATCTTTTTATAGATTGATATCTGAGAGTAGGTTCATCAGATATGTTACAAGGAAAGTTCACAGATAGCTTTTACAATGAATAAAACACATTATAGTATAATCAGCAAGATACAAAGTACATAGTTGAATTAGGACAACAGGAGTAACCAAGCTCCAAGTAATCATCCTAATTAACTAGTCTTCAAGTCTTCAAAAATCTTCAAGATTTCAGCAACTTCATGGATCAATTTACAAATTCCCTATCTCCAAATCTTTTGATGTCATCTGAGTAGTCATAGAGCAAAGTCCTGATTAACATCTCAGTGTCCCTTGCATAACCACATATTTCTCTGTATGATTTGGTGGGATTCTTCTTGGCAAAGTGTTTGACCCACATATACTTTCCCCATTTCCAGGCATGCTCAATTCTGATATTTGATAACTTGAAGTATTCATATATGATCCTCAGATATCTGATGTCACCCTTCTATTGATCTTCAGTCATGTAGAATGACTCAAAGGGTTCCACAACAAGTCTTGGCCTTATGCCTGTTCCAGTGAGGTTTAGTACTCTGTGCACATCATCAGGTTTACCATAAGGACACTTATCATTAAGGTCCTTCCTCATAGCTTCAACTCTCTTGACAACTTCAAAATCTAACCAAGCTTTAACATGATTGGTGTTGATCAAGGTTGGATTATCTTTTCTCCATGCCATGAGTTGTTGATGGATGGTTACTGGAAATCCTTTTTCATTTACAAGCAAGTCCTCGAGTTCCAGTATCCATTTTTCTGATGAATACACCTGTAGGAGGAGGAGCTGTTGTCAGTCTTCACATATTCAATCAAGGCATCTTCTGGCTTTTGTGGAAGTATCCTGCCAAACTTGATATCCCTTGCTCTCTTCCTCTTTGTCTTTGAATTTTCCTTCGGGGGATTGCTTGAAAAACCACCCTGGATAGACTTGGTATTTCCATAGGGTGTTTTGGCTACCAATTGCTTTCAGCAATAGGCTCAGATGAGCTAAATTCCCTTTTTCTTTTTTCTGTGAAGAGTAGCTTCATCATCATCAGTTTCCTCATCATCAATATTAAATATGTGCCTGGGAGATTTGCATGCATATTCATTGCCTTGGGATTTGATTTGGCCTTCTTCTTCTTCTTCTTCTTCAAAAGACTCTTCAATCCCTATTACTTGTCTTCTCCTTGGGGACTTGGTTCCCTTTGGAGGTCTTTGTGGTCTTGCTTGTGATCTGGCCCTTGTTGTCATTCCTTGTTCAGGAATCTGCTGAATTGTTGCTACTATCTGAGTAACAGCTTGACTGGAGGAGGGCTCATTTATTCTGATAGGTGGTTGTTGAGATCTTCTTTTGTTTCCTCTTCCTCTTCCTCTCTGAGAACCTTGAGATCCTTCTCCTTTACTCATTGTTGACTGACTAAGAATCACAAAAGATTCTGAGAGGGAGTCAAAGTTTTCTTGCAGATAGTTGTAAGCAGCAACCAACTTTTGCAGATCAGCCTTGAGCTCCCAATTTTGTTTGATAAGTCTTGTTTCCTTATCAGTGAGCTCTGCCAGTGGGCCTTGAATAGAATCTGCTTCAAAGAAGATAGCTAGCCTCATTGAGGGCTTTTTCAGCAAGATTATTGTCATCATCCCTCACCATGCCTAGGTCTCTCCGAGCAATGACCAAGCTTGTTGTTCTATGAGTGATTAACTCAGTGAACTTCTTCATTTCAGTAGGGACTGATGCAATTACTTCTTCATTTTGCTAAGACAACTCCTTTCTTAGAGTTGCTGTAACTCGTATTTGGCCATGTAATCATGGGAGTTGAGATTTGGTGCCTTACTGAAGCTTTGAGGAGCAATAGGTTTTCTCTTTAAGTGAGAAACTCCCAAGTGAACATTTGCATGTTCTGCCAAGGTTCTGTCTTATTCATCAACTGAGTCTTCAACCCAGTGATCTTCATCCTCTTGGGCATTTTCATCAATGTTCTCTAGCCCAACAACCATCTCAGAGATGGGCTTCTTTCCTTTTAGTGAGGAGGAAGATGGTGCATCTTTTGGTAATGCAGCCTTAGCATCATGCTTGTCTTTAGATGCTTGGTCAGCATCTAATTCCTCAGCAATTGCCTCAACGGAAAGCCGGAGTTCTTTCATCTCAGCATAAGCTTCCATTTCCTTGACAGTAAGATCTTCAATCTTTTGGAGCTTTGCATTAGATTCAACTATCTTTTATTTCAGTTGAAGATTTAGCTGTTGTTCTTTCTCCAACAGTTGTTTGAGTTGAGCAACTTTGGCCTGTACATCTAATATCTTCTGAGTGTTATCCTCAAAGTGCTCAACTACCTGTTCAGTAGTGACTTTTTATTGGGGAAGGGATGGGTAGATCTTTGAGGAGATGGAGGAGGGGAATTCTGTGAAGTCCTCTCAGTGTGCTTTTCAGCAACTGAGGCATTGTTTCTTTGTGCAATCCCTCCAGTCCCTGGTGCAGGGGCATCATCATCATCATCCTTCTTATCATCCTCATCCTTGTGATTGTAAGGAGGTTCTTCATAATCATTTTCATCTGTCTCCTTCTCTTCTTCATCTTCAGAGACCAGATTGATCACTTCTGGAATAGTGATCATTTGTCCATTTACTTCCTCTTGTTCAAAGGGTATGATTTGTAGAGAATTGGGCAAGACTGGCTTGAATGCCATGTGCATTCTGGTCTGACCACCTGCCTTTTCAAAGGCTTGAATAAGCTTGCGTGCCACTTCCTTGATGAAGTCCTTATGCATTAGAGAAGCAAAGGAGTATTGCTCTGTTGGGAACATTGCATGGACATAATTTTCAAGGTCAGATGCTCTTTCTCTTCTAGTAGGGTGATCAGTGACCCTTGTTATTTTAGTCAAGTCACAACATCTGAGTCTCTGCCATTTCTTGAAGCACTTGAGATGCTTTGGCAGAGTGTGATTCTTGAAAAATGGAAGTAGGTCCTTGTCTGAAACTCCAAGGACCATTGTGGCACTAGCTTGAGCCAGAAAGAGTGAGTTTTGAGTTAGTTTTAAAACTTTAGTAGATATCTGGGTTTTAGAGTAGTCAAATATCTGTGTTACCTATGCAACATCAATAGGCTCAGATGGTTGGAATACTGAGGTTCCAGGTGCCTCAGATATCTTGGTGTGAGGAGGAGACTTGGAAGTCTGATCATCAGCATCCTCTCTTTCTTTTTGAACCTCCATAGTAGGAGGCTCAGATGTTTGTCTCTCGAAAACTTGTGCAGTTTCTGGAATTCTCTCAGATAATGAAGGCTTGGTGGTTGATGTGTCTATATCAAAGTTTTAATATTTGTTTACTTAGCCAAGAGCTAACTCACGACACTACGAAAACCTGTAGTGTAGTGAAGTTAACCCCGAAGACGGTCTCTAGGGACTTAACTAGGCTGAGCTTCAGTTTACGAATAAAAGTAACAATTTGAAAAGCATGTAAAGGTTTGTTTGGTTCGGCAGCGAGATGATAAACTAAAGTAAACAACTATTTGCACCTACTAGAAACCGATTTAACACTAACGAGATTGAAATATGAATGGGGAAAATTATGGAGTGGTAACGTCAATAAGCTAGCTAGCAGGATACATGTGATTCATGGGATTGACTACGCAAGTTGTCACAGACTTAAGTTCAAAAACAAATAGCACTAGTGAAGGCGTCAGTTTCACTATGCTAAAATCAATTCGACTAACCTACTATTACCGTTTGCAACTAACTGTTAGATCAAACAAGATGAAAGACATTTTGGTTTGCAAGGCTTAAATGCCTAATCTAACAGTGATTTTGTCTAGAAGATCATCAAACGTGATAGCAGGAATAGTAATTAATCTAAAAGGCACAAGTAGTCGAATCCCGATGCATTTCGAATCACATAAACCAGAGCTAGCATGCATTGAATCAGTGACCACCCCACCCCATAATAAGGGTGTTTAGCTACTCATGACAAGCGAAAGCATAATCATACTAGCAATAAACATAATCTCAAGCACAAAACAAAGATTCGAGAGGATTGATACAATTTTACACTTCGTTGTCATAAACCCTAAGTAGAAATTGAAGAACGAGAACGAATCGATGCAAAAGCTGTGTAGATAATCTCCCAATCAACGTCAATCGTCGGATTACAAGAGAAAACGGTTCAATTACCTCAAATCGGGTAATTACCTTTGAAACTAGGTCTAGCTCTAGAGCAAAAGTGTGTTCTTGACAATAGAATGATTAATGAAAGTAATTGTCGATGTTTCTTCACTAATAGGAAGAAAGAAAAACGAAGTCTGAAGCGAATTAGGAATCAAATCGCAGGAAAACAATGAAGAAGAAATCAAGGCCGCTAATTGAAAAGTGGCCGCCAAGAATCAAATCAAGGCCCCAGTTTTGCCCGCAAACAAAACAGAGAGTTACTGGCGTAGTCGCCAGTTCTTCGAAAATGACTATTTTGCCCTTTTGACTCCTTTTGACTCCAATTCTTGGTATTTTGGTCTTCCCGCTCCACTTCTAGCATCCATACGAGGCATTGGAACTCCATATCTTGTAGATGCATATAAAATACACCATTTTGCCTTCAATTAGCGCGGTTTAGCCAAATACCTACAAAACAAACAAAGAACAAAAGAAGTAAAAATACTCTAGGAAAACTAATAAAACTATACTCAAGGATGACTAAAAGACGGTAAAAAAGACCAAATGAGACGATGTAAAACCGACTCATCAAACTCCCCAAACCGAACCCTTGCTTGTCCTCAAGCAACAGACTCTCTAAAACACCTAGAAAAAGGAAGAAAAAAAACATAGACACAAAATAAAGCCTAGCACCCAAGCTACTGAGTCTACGATTGCACATAATAAGCCCAAGAAATGCAGAAGCTTTGACATCACACTGACATTCACAGAATAACATGCACAAGTTCAAAAAGTTCGTTTCCAAAGTAAATAGAACATAAGTCTAACACGGTAGTACCTCACAAGTTGATCCTATGCATCTATTCTCTCACACTCCTGGAAGTGTCTAGTAGGGGTAATCACTCAAGAATATAAAGAGATAAGGAAGGTGACTTGCGTCACAAAGATGCCTCAAATACCTCATGCAATGTACTCAATTAGTTAAGTCGGAAGGGACGTTTTCATAGCTCTGTAACAATCAGCAGTACACTCGTAAAAAGGCAGTCATTCTCTCTTTTTTCAATATTTTTTTCATTTTTTGCATACTCTTTTTTACAGTCTTATATATGACCCATATGCTTATATAGTTGTCCGCACTTTTGTGTGTGCTGGTTTGGTGTACACGCCATCAACCCTCACGGACATATAGCTTTTAAGGGCCACGCCGGTATATAGGTAGTATCTGAAACGTGCCCAACACGACTAACGGTGGTAACTAGTACCATAGATCCACTCCGAGACTTATTTTATTTTTTTGAGAGAACGAAAAACCTGAACACAGCCTTTATCAATACAAGTATGGCACATAAACCTCCTCCCCAAACCTGTTCTTGGAAAGGGTTTGGCATAAGCAAATAAGAATGTAAAACATGTCGTTCGTCATACTTAACTTACACAGAGTACACATGAGAATGATGAGGCACAAACAAGGGGGTTTGCACTTCCCGTATTAAATCACACAGGCGCCGGTACAATATTTTTTCATCGGCTAAGGTTTACTCACAGGCTTTTTGGACTACAGAATTAGAACAGACTTTCTATTTACAACATAAATGAACTTAGCAAACTGAAACATGCAAACTGCTAATAGTCAAGGATCAGTCAAAGCAAAAGCACTAATCAGGTTTAGTACATGCAATAGACGCTCGACTTGGGGGACAGACTTAGACTCAACAGATTGAAAGACTCGAATAAGAAATGCAAAAAGAAACACATCCAAAAACATGCAAGCAAGAAGCCTAAAGCAGATCAAAACTCAAAACACCCCTCCCCAAACCTGAACTCGTGCTCGCCCTCGAGTGAACGAGTGAAAAGAGAAAAGTAGAGAGTTGATAGGAGAGGGCTTCCTTGATTGAAGGTTTCCAAGATGTGTAGAAGACTGGTGGTGTTCATTTGCGATGGTGGGTACTAGACTTCCCCATGCTCGAATTCCTCTGCCCTTACACCTGCGAATAGATATAAAGGGGTCCAACATACCCCGCAGAACAATCCTTGCAGATAAAATCCTTAGGCAAATAATTCAATGCCTTCACCACACCGACCTTACCATTCACCTCGTATCTTGCAGTGCGTCTAAATACGCTAATATCCATTCTAGAGACGAATAAAAATGGCCAGCCAAGGAGGATTGTATAGGGTCCTGTCTTCTGATCTTCCCGGACATCCTTCAGAACGACAAAATTGGTGATAACAGTTTCACCATTCAGTTTAACCGCGAAACCCTTTGCCAATACAACTGGTCTTCTATGTGACCCATCCGCCATTAGGAGTCAAGCTTTCATCTCTTCCAAGCCTGTGAAGCCAAATCCCTTAAACAGACTGTATGGGATTGTATTACATGTAGCTCCTGTGTCTAAAGTCGCAATGACTTTTGAATTTCCCATCCCAACTACGATGTTAAAGCTCTTTTTACTCAGAGGATGCTCCTTCACATTTTCTGCTAACTCTTCTTCCTCGGCAGGAACTTCAACTGCTCCAGTTTCCGGGGTGCTCACTATAACTATAGAATCTTCCTCTTTTGCAGAACCCAATTCTTCAACGGAAATGGCTGGATCTTCCTCTTGTTCGGGGTCAACTCCTCAGCAGAATTACCGGGGGTTATCACCTCTTCTACGGCTGCTTCTCCAGCAATCAGAATCAACGATGCACACCCACAAGCTGCGCAAATCTGTTTTGAAACCTCAACACGGGTCTCATTTTCCGAAACAGTCACCTCAACTGATGTTTCTCTAATCACCTTAATAGCCATAGCTCTCTCAGAAGTCTTAAGGAATTTACCCCCTTCCCTTTCTTGGTTTTTCTCTACCAGCTACTGGAGGGTACCCTTGATCTGGTCGCTGTCCCTTTCCAATCTTTGAACTGTGGCTTCTAATGCATCCAACCTCTCAGCGGTAGTTGCATGTATCATCGCTGTGTGTTGCATGGTGGCATGACAACTTTTCACAAACCCTCTCAGATCCTCCAAAAAACCTGCTGGAAGTTGTGATTCGGGAAGGCGGCGTTCCGGGCAATTAGAGCCGCTAAGCTTAGCACGCTTACTCCTATGCTCTGAGCTTTTTGCTATCCTCTCGAACACAACACTTAATCCGACAGGGGTGCTCTCCCCCATGCATCCTCCACATTGCATATCAACCATCACTTGTGAAGACTCTTGAAGCCCATCAAAGAAGAACTAGTTTAAATCTGTCGTACCAAAACGGTGATGGGACACTGACGCTGTAAATCACGGAATCTCTCCCATACTTCGAAGAAGGGTTCTCCTTGTCGCTGCTTAAACTCACTAATCTGCGCTCTGAAGCTCGTAGTCATCGATACAAGGTAGTATTTGCCCACAAGGTTTGGAAAGCTTTGTCCCAAGTAGTGATGCTTCCTTCTTCCAGACCGTTCATCCAAGTTCGTGCCTTGCCAAAGAGACACATAGGGAAGATCCTGAGCCTCAAATCATCATCCTTAACCCCCTCGGGTTTCTCCAATCCAGAGATGAAATGCTCAATTTCTCTGAAGAAACCCATGACGTCCTCATCCTTGACTCCATAGAACCTCGGAAGTTGTTGGAGGAGATGCTTCTTAACCTCGAGACCCCGCACATTAGATGGTGTGACTATGGCTGGGCGACAGGCACCTTGCACAGGTAAAAGGAGTGTGTACATTGAAGGTTGCTCCACGGTAGCCATATCTGCGACCCTGTGCTATAAGACAGACACAACACCAGAACTACGCAAACGTAAGCACCCGTTAGTTAAAACAAGCACTCAAGATGAAGAACACAGAGGTAACAAAGGAGAAAGACTAACAAAAACAAAAACTAGAAAAAGAAAAAAAAAAAAAATACTATAACTAAAATTCGTAAACGTAACAAAGTAGTTAAGTCCTCGGCAACGGCGCCAAAAACTTGATGTGTCAATATCAAAGTTTTAATATTTGTTTACTTAGCCAAGAGCTAACTCTCGACACTACGAAAACCAGTAGTGTAGTGAAATTAACCCCGAGGTCGGTCTCTAGGGACTTAACTAGGCTGAGCTTCAGTTTACGAATAAAAGTAACAATATGAAAAGCATGTAAAGGTTTGTTTGTTTCGGCAGCGAGATGATAAACTAAAGTAAACAACTACTTGCAACTACTAGAAACCGATTTAACACTAACGAGATTGAAATATGAATGGGGGAAAATTATGGAGTGGTCACGTCAACAAGCTAGCTAGCAGGATACATATGATTCACGGGATTGACTACAAAAGTTGTCATAGACTTGAGTTCAAAAACAAATAGCACTAGTGAATGCGTCAGTTTCACTAGGCTACAATCAATTGGACTAACCTACTATCACCGTTTGCAACTAACTATTAGATCAAGCAAGACGAAAGACATTTTGGTTTGCAAGGCTTAAATGCCAAATCTAATAGTGATTTTGTCTAGAAGATCATCAAACGCGATAGCAGGAATAGTAATTAATCTAAAAGGCACAAGTAGTCGAATCCCGATGCACTTCGAATCACATAACCCCAGCTAGCATGCTTTGAATCAGTCACCACCCCATAATATGGGTGTGTAGGTACTCATGACAAGCGAAAGCATAATCATACTAGCAATAAACATAATCTCAAGCACAAAACAAAGATTCGAGAGGATTGATACAATTTTACCCTTCATTGTCACAAACCCTAGGTAGAAATTGAAGAACGAGAACGAATCGATGCAAAAGCTGTGTAGATAATCTCCCAATCAACGTCAATCGTCGGATTACAAGAGAAAACGGTTCAATTACCTCAAATCGGGTAATAACCTTTGAAACTAGGTCTAGCTCTAGAGCAAAAGTGTGTTCTTGACAATAGAATGATTAATGAAAGTTATTGTCGATGTTTCTTCATTAATAGGAAGAAAGAAAAACGAAGTCCAAGCGTAATTAGGAATCAAATCGTAGGAAAACAATAAAGAAGAAATCAAGGTCGCTAAGAATCAAATCAAGCGCCGCCATTTTGCCCGCAAACAAAATAGAGTTATCATGGCGACGCCAGCTTTGATAATCAAGGCCGCCAGTTCTTTGAAAATGAATATTTTGCCCTTTTGACTCCTTTTGGCAACAATTCTTGGTATTTTGGCCTTCCCGCTCCACTTCTAGCATCCATACGAGTCATTGGAACTCCATATCTTGTAGATGCATATAAAATACACCATTTTACCTTCAATTAGCGCGGTTTAGCCAAATACCTACAAAACACACAAAGAACAAAACAAGTAAAAATACTCTAGGAAAACTAATAAAACTATACTCAAGGATGACTAAAAGACGGTTAAAAAGACCAGATGAGACGATGTAAAACCGACTCATCAGTGGCCTCATCAATTTCCATTAGTTGTGGGGATTGAGGTGGCACATCCCCAGCAACTTCTACTTTTTTTTTTTAGCCTTCTCAATAGAAGACACAGATTCTTGTTCCTCAGAGACTTTGTGAGTCTCTGGTTGATTCTTTGATGAGCTAGGCTTCTCAGCCTCATCATTCTTCTTCTCAGTTGGAGCCTGTAGCACAGGCTCAGATTCCTTAAGTGGTGAGGCTGTGGGAGCCTCCTTCTCAGTTTTTTAGGCAAGCTTTACAGCTTCCTCTTGTTCTTGTGTTTCTAATTCAGCTTGAGCTATGTCAGGCTAATTGGTCTCTGGAACTTGTGAAGTGTCCATGCGTTGGTCTTGTTGTTCTTGGAACACTTCTTTATTTGAAGTTTGAGGTACTTCTGACTTTTCCTGAGTTTGGAACTAAGTTGCCTCCCCTGTTTGATCATTCTGAGTGGAGGTCTCAGCTTGATCCCTCTCATTGAGTTGGGGAACCTGCTCTCTTGCAGGAATTTCTTCAGCATTGAAAAAAGCTGGAATCTCATGCTGTAACTCAAGTACCATTTCAACATCAACTTGTGGTTTTTGTGGTCATCTTGATCCGGAAGGTGAAGGTGATTCAGTATAGGGCCTATCCAGATCTGCTTAAGACAGACTTTTAAGTGTTGAGGTATTGGCAGTATCCTCCAACACTAATTTACCACTCATCAGAGCATCTTCAATATGCTTAAGTGTTACTTTCTCTGATGGTGTGTTTTGTCCAGTAACCTTGGACACAGTTGCTTCTTCAGCAACCTTTGGTGTGGGTGCTTCTTCAGCAACCTCTACACTTGTTGCTCTTTCAGCAACCTTTAAACTAGTTGCTTTCTCAGCAACCTTTGCACTAGTTGCTTTCTCAGCAACCTTGGGAATTTTCGGTTCCCCCTCATCTTCAGATTCCTCATCGAAATCTGGGACTGAATTATCAACAATCTCTGCTGCTTTTGTAGAGAGTGTTTGAAGTCTCTCACTGCTTTTATCAACATTGATAAGTTCATCAGCAAGGCACTCAGCAGCATTGATGAGTTCATCAGTAGTGGCGACAGATATCTGAGAGTCGACATCCACAATGGGAGCCTCTTTTGTCTTGCCAGCAGACTTCTTCCTTGAAGTTTTGGGATTTTTTGTCGCAATGGAACCCTCAGATACCTCATCAGTCTTTCATTTCTTGGAACCTTTATGAGATGCAGTAACCTTTTTCATCATGTTTGTATATTCATATTTGTAGAGCAGGTTACTGTTGGCTATGTCAGCCTTCTCTCTGAGCTCAATGCCAAGCTTCTCCAGCAAGAAGCATATCTTTAGTCCAAAGCTCACTGTGGCTTTTGGCTCAGTAAGGCCCTTGACGATCTTAGGCTCAAAGCCTTGTAGCTTCTTCACAAACTTCATGAAGGCGTACTTTCCCCAATTGAATGGGTTTTCCAGCCTCTTGTTCTGTTGACTTAACAAGAACATCATCATCCAGCGTTCTTGGCTTATCTGGTCGGCACCTCCTTGTAGACCATCAAAGCATCTGTGAAGAATGCATGCCAGCACATCCCAGTGAACCAACCGATGTCTAGTTCTGATGTCAGCAAGCTTGAAGTCGATGGGTGTATCTGATTTTTCAAGATCACACACATCACTGTATAGCTGCTTCACACCTTCAAGGAGATCATCATCCTTGGTGTTTATTTCAAAATCATTTCCAAGATTTTGAAGTTCAAACAACTCACAGAAAGTTGTTAAGTTCAAAAGGATGTCCTTTCCTTGAACTTTTAATTTTACAGACATTATCTCAGTGCATTCAGAAACACAGGAAATAATCCTGGAATTGTTGTAAAATTCCAACACATCTAGTGAAGAAACTCCACTGGGAATAGCAGACAGGAAACCCTTGATTTGTGCATTTTCAAGCATACCAAGAATCAACTTCCTATCAGCCTGGTTTTCAATAGCAACAATAAGGTATTCCTCAATCATGGCACCACCCCAAATCATCCTGTGATTTGAAGTCCAATGGTCGGTATTGAAGTCTCCTACCAACTGATTGTTCGTGATAACCAACACTGGTGCTTGCTTTTCAGCAGTACCAGAGGAACTAGCCTGGGATTTCTGGGTAGAAGCACGTTTTGGAGCCATCTCTTTAAATAGTGAAGTTTTTGAAAGTCGGAAAGAGATTAGAGTGAGAGTTTAGTGATTCATTGTAGAATAACTAAGTGAAGAACAGGGATTTAAAGAAATTTTTGAAGGGTTTTTGCTATTTCTGTGTAAGTGAATGTTGGATTAGGCGAAAGTAATTTCTTTTGCCAAAATCCTATATATATATATATATATAGCAATGTAAATCCAACAGACATATACTCACAAATTAATTTTGTGTATATGGATCTGTGTACGTGCAGAGTGGCATGGGTGAAAACTAATTTGCATTAAATGCTAGTGGGCCATAACTGTTTTTACAGTCCACTACTTTTTACCGAGAATTAATCTTGGCCGTTAATATGGAACGCCCATTTCATCAAGGGCTTGGATTGCTTCTTCAGCAATGATCACAATCACTACATGTAATCGTGCCCAATTAATGAAATTTGACGAGTAGCTATCTGAATCACATTTCTTCAGTGTGACTAGAGGACAGTTTTCTGAATCTATCTCAAAATAACTGTTCATATATTTCACAAACATAGAAATAATACAAAACACAAGAGAGTAGTTGACTACAGATAGTTGTACTACATTCTTCTTTTGTGTTCCCCCTCACTACGTGATCTCATAGATATCTCGAAAATTCGCCTCACAAACCTTTTTGCTAAGTGTTTCACCTTTCGCCTTTGATATCCGGATTCCCATTACGTATATCTAATCCTTCTTTTCTTCCTTTGTCTTACTGAGTTCATGTCTCAGTGACCACACTTTTAGTTCCTTGATAGTTCCATTAACCCAATACTATGTCTCAAGGTTAGGAATCTACTTTCTTGCAGAAGCTTTGTGAAGATATCTGCAACTTGATCTTTAGTGCCAATCTTGAGTATCTGATCAATATTGCCTTTTTCAACATGATCTCTAATGAAGTTGTGTCTAACATCAATGTGCTTTGTTCTAGCATGAAACTTAGGATTCTGAGTGATTGCAATAGCACTTGTGTTATCACAGAAAATGGGAGTTTTCTCTTCATTAATCTCATAGTCTCTGAGTTGTTGTTGTATCCACAATATTTGTGAAGCACAACACCCAGCAGCAATATATTCTGCCTCAGTGGTCGATGTGGTAATTGAGTTTTGTTTCTTGCTGAACCATGATATTAGTCTAGCACCAAGGAATTAACAAGTTCCTGAGGTACTTTTCCTATCAAACATTGATCCAGCATAGTTGGCAGCAGAATAGCCAACCAAACTCATTCCAATATCTTTTGGATACCACAATCCAACTTCTACAGTACCTTTCACATACCTTAGAATTTTCATAGCAGCGTTGTAGTGTGATTGCATTGGATTTGTTTGAAATCTTGCACACACACCGACTGCATATTGAATATCTGGTCTACTTGCAGTGAGGTATAGTAGAGACCCAATTAATTTCCCATACTTGTGTTCTTCAACACTCTTGTCAGATTCAGTATAGGTCATTTCGGTTCCAATGCTCATGGGTATCTTAGCATTCTTTTCAGAAGGCTTTAGATTAAACTTGTTGAGCATATCTTTAGCATACTTTGTTTGACTAATGAATATCCCATCATCAAGTTGCTTGACTTGCAACCCTAGGAAGTAATTCAATTCTCCCATCATGCACATCTCAAATTTACTTTTCATGAGCTTAGCAAAGTCTTCACAAAGTTGCTTGTCCTTAGATCAAAAGATTATGTCATCAACATATACTTGGACTAAGAGTAGTTTTCCATCATGGTTCAATGTAAAGAGAGTTTTATCAACTTCTCCTTTCTTGAATCCACTTTATAGCAAGTATTTAGCCAATGTATCATACCATGCTCTTGGAGCTTGTTTCAGTCCATATAGAGCTTTCTGTAGTTTATATACCATCTTGCTTTCTGAGAAAAACTTCAAAGCCTGGTGGTTGATCAACATAGACTTCTTTAGCAAGCTCACCATTTAGAAATGCACTCTTGACATCCATTTGGTAAACTTTAAAGTCATTATGAGCTGCAAAGGCTAGAAATAGTCTGATTGCATCCAATCTTGCAACTGGAGCATATGACTCATCAAAATCTAGTCCTTCAGTTTGAGTGAATCCCTTGGCAACCAACCTTGCTTTGTTTATGGTTATTTCACCAGACTCATTCATTTTGTTCCTGAAAATCCACTTAGTTCCGATGACAGATATTCCTTCAACAAATGGAACTAGTTTCCAGACTTTGTTTCTCTCAAATTGATCCAATTCTTCTTGCATTGCAGAAATCCAATCTTGGTCTTTTAATGCTTCTTCAATAGTCTTTGGTTCAATATTTTAAATGAAACATCCATAGAGAGATTTTGCATTTTCTACAATTGCTCTCCTAGTTCTTACCCCTTGGTCTAATGGACCTATCACATCCTTTGCAAGATGATCCCTTATCCATTTTATAATGGGTTTTGAACTAGTGGGATCACTATCATGTTGATCTGAATGTGAATCACTATGATTGTGATACGATACCTGAGATATCTGGCACAGGTGATGTGCAATAGATATCTGACACTTGTTTAGTGTCTGGGGTATCTGAGTTTGGTCTTTCAATAACCTCTAACTCAGAAACCTCTTCATAATGAAGATTCTCAGTGATTTGATCCATTTCCGGATTTCTTAGAGGAAACTCTTCATCATGCCTTAGAGTCATCTTGTTGTTACTAGACATTGGTTGTCATTCATCGTCAGACTCATCCTCTAAGTGTATGACATTATTATTACCTCTCTGAAATTCATGTTCAGAATCTTTGATCATTAGTTCTTTGAACCTATCTGAGAGTTTTTCATTCAAGGGTACTTTTTTGTTTCCTTCATAGAATACCACATGGACAGATTTCTCAATCTTTCGTGTCCTTTTGTTGTACACCCTATAGGATTTGATATTCCTTGAATAACCAAGAAATACACCTTCATCTGCCTTTGGTTGAAATGTTCTTAGATATTATTTGCCATTGTTAAGAACAAAACATCTGCAACCAAACACCCTTAAATGTTTGATACTAGGGGGTCTACCAATCAATAACTCATAGGGAGTCTTATCATGGTGTTTGTTGATCAAACATCTATTTTGAGTGTAGCATGCTGTATTTACAGCTTCAACCCAATAGATTTCACTTATTTCAGTGTCAGCTAGCATTGTTCTCGCCGCTTCTTTTAGGGTCCTATTCTTCCTTTCAGCAACACCATTTTGTTGTGGTGTCCTTAATGAAGATAGTTGATGTTGTATACCTTTCCAGATACAGAACTCTTTTATATACTTGTTTACAAACTCAGTACCATGGTCTGTTCTGATCACAAATACCTTGTCATTTTTCATGACTTCAAGCTTATTCAGCAAGCTAGGTATCTCGACCCTTGCGTCAGATTTCTGTTTGAGGAAAACAACCCAAGTGAATCTCGAGTAGTCATCCACAACAACCAGACCATACTTCTTTCCTGCATAACTTGTTACAGAGGACTCAAAGTGATCCATATGTAATAGTTGCAGTGGCCTCACACTGGAATGTCTAGTTTTAGACTTGAAAGATGTTTTGGCTTGTTTCCCTAATCGCAAGTCGAACATACACCATCCTTTCTGTATGCCATTTTAGATAATCCAACAACCAACTCTTTCTTGGCTAGCTTGTTCAGAGTTTTGAAATTCAAGTGACTCATTCTTTTGTGCCATAGCCAATTTTCTTCAGTGTAGCCAGATTGACTCACCATGAGGCATTCTTCAGTTGTGGCAGATTCCCAGTCGGCAACATAGAGACTTCCTTTCCGCCTAGCAACCAAGACTACTTGCTTTGACTCATTGTCTATCAATTTGCAGAATTTTGATTTGATCTTTACTGAGAAACCCTTGTCAGCAAATTGACTCATGCTTAGAAGATTATATTTCAATCCCTTTACATGAAGTACACCAGAGATTGTAAGGGATCCTAATTTCAGATCTCCAAATCCTACAGTTGGATTTACTTCTCCTCCAGCAAACCTGATATCTGGTCCAGTGTTACAAACTTTGTAGTTGACCAGATTTGCTTTATCTCCTGTCATGTGCTTCCCACATCCACTATCAAAATGACATGTTGGATTCTTCCTTAGAGTGTTCTGCACAAGACAAGAAATAGGAGTTAGGTTCTAGTGTCAATTATGGAACCTTCTAGGCTAAATATTCTTCCAGTAGGAATCCATTTTCGTATGTATTTCTTAGGAACATGCTTTTGTCTAATAGGAACATAAGGAGGAATTCTATGTAAATGAGAAGTGTCATTGTTATTAAGAATTATTTTCCTTCTTAGTGTGTTCCTTGGTGCTCCTCGTGGTGCTTTCAGATACCTGTCAGGTTGATGAGTCTGCTTTTCAGCGAACTTAGGTTTCCTTATCAGATTTCTTCTAGCCCTGGCATTCAAATTGTTTGTGGCTTATTCTTTCTTCCACTTCTAATGATTGTTATGAGCAATCCTAGCTTTTATCCATCGTTCTTGCTCTTGTTTATACTCACGAGCATGTTGTTTCCCGATGGCTTTGTAGCCAATGCCATTTCGAGCACCTGGTGCTATCTGAGTTCTCCTCTCAGTAGCTCTGCTAGTTTCTGGACGTCTTTCTTTCCAGAGAACGTAACATTGGAAAATTTGTCTGCTCCAGCAATCTTTCCTTTCTGAGAGACATAGCACTGTAGGTGGTTGCACTTTTCAGTGTATTGTCCCTTTACGGGAACTTTCCCAACAAATTTCTTTGGGACTTGTTTTTCCCTTGAAGGTTTGGTCGCAACTGCCTTTCCTTTGTCAACAGCCTTAGCTTTCTGACCAATGCTATAAGTTGTTTGGGAACTACCTTTCTGAGTACTAACAAATGTCATAGTTTCATCACTCTTATTCAGAGTGGTAGAATTATTTGTTTGTGTGTTCAACCCAAGTCCTCATTTTTCTGAAGAATCTCTTAGGTAAATGTGTACCTCAGTGAGAGTGTCACTTGCTTTGGCATAAGATTGGAAGGATAATTCTTTCTTTTTGAGTTCCTCATTCTCAGAAAGAAGACCTTCACACTTCTTTTGAAGTGTATCCATTGCCTCTCTATGTGACTTCTCTGTCTCAGATATATGTGCTTTGAGAAATGCATTTTCTGCATCCTTTGTCTTAGATATCTATATTAGTTGTGAATTCTCCTTTTCTAGAGATTTCTTTTCATCTTCAGAATTTTGGTTCTAGCGTGGACCACCAAAAATTTTCTTTCATAAAGATCAAGTTCCCTTCTGAGATGTTCTAGATCTCTGATTCCTTCCTCCACTCTCATAATTTATAAATTTAGAAATGTTGGTTACCTCGTCAGCCATTAGGCAAGACTCAATGTTGGAGCAATCTGGATAGATCTCCTCAACAACCCACACATTTCCCTTTTCTTTTGACCAAAGTAAACCAAATCATGTGTGATGCCACATAACTCAGGTGAAGGTAGCTCGGAGTCATCTGAGTCTTCTTCCTCAGATTCTGACTCAATATCAAGAGCATCCAATTAGATTTGAATCTGTTTCCTTTCTTCAGTGAGCAAAGCTCTCTAACCTCTCTTGAAATTTCTTCTACCTTACTTGTCACCTGTCTTTAGCTTATTGAAAGAAGGGCAGTCCCTTTTAAAATGCCTCCTTGAAATGCAAGAGAAGGTTGCCAAAGCTGAGCTTAGAAGAAGAGGAGTAGCGGATCAGCCGCAAGGAGCTTTTGACATGAATTCGTTCAGAGAATTCGTGAACAACTATCAGATGGAGAGTCAAGGGAGTGCACAAAGTCGAGATGAGATGAACGGAATGGGCCGGAGGTCGGAGTGGAACAACCATGTCACCTACCTACATTGTTATGAGAAGATCTCCCTCTGGCAGGACAACATCAACGGGTATGGTCACCATGAGTATCCACTTTATTACCCGCCACCGCAGCTCTATCCACCGCCCGACGTCGATCCGACGCTGTACTACCAAGGCTATCAGGGATTTTATCCTCCACCGCCTCCTGGAGGATCATCATCTTGGAGCGCCATCTGGACTGGAGAAGCAGCACCGAGAGGGGAGTATCTTTTCTTTTTCTCTTTACTTTCCTAGTTTTCTATCTGCTCTTAGCTAGGTTTGGGGGAGGAATTTGATTTGTTTGCTACCTGCTTAACTATTCGGTCTGTAATAACCTTAAATATTCGCACTTGGTAACTTGTAGTTTAATTTATGTTAGATTTTATTTTCATCAGTTACGTCTAAGGTCTTCTACTTGCTGAAAACCGTTTTGATCTGTGGGAGAGTACCGAGTATGAGCCATGACTAGGATGAGGGGCGGTGGATTTGTTTTCCTGCTTTGCTGCTTACTGAATATATGCTCTGACCGAATACGACCAATGCTACTTTGATGAGTGAGTTTGCTTGCTACTCTAATTGAAGTCTTGTGTGCACCCGTGTGAACACTGCTACCCTTGAGTCTTTATTTGTTAACAGCATGAATATGATTAGTGGTACTCGCCTTTCTGAATCCTTTTTCTATACCTTTCACTAGCCCTGCAGAAAGCCTTTTGAGCCTTTATGAAACTCCACCATATATCCTATACTTGCTTTACTTAAGCAGTGACAGCAACCTACACCAAGCTTGAACGAAGAAACAAAGCAACGAGTTCCAAAGAATGGAGGAGAATCATGTTTTGATCATGACCGAGAACAGGTTTGGGGGGAAAAACAGAAGAAAACCCTGACCCCAGTTCGAGAAATTGGATTGGGGGACAAGTGGAAGATGATCATCATCGAAGGTAACCTTGTTGGCTCTCCTGTTTATTTCCGGTGCTAAAAATCACTAGCTCTTGCTCCAGAAAAAAAACAGAGAGAGAGAGAGAGAGAGAGAGAGAGAGAGTACCGAAAAAATGAAAGGTACAAAAAGTCTCATAGTGGATCTATGGTCCTTGTGACCACCATTTTCGTGTTGGGCATGTTACAGATACTACCCACATATCGGCGGGGCGGGGCCCCAAAAAGCTACATGTCCGTGAGGGTTGATGTCATGTATACCAAAGCAGCACGCACAAAAGTGCAGAATTCGGTAAACAGGCCCTACCAAAAAATGTAGAGACTATAAGAGCCGAATGATGGCCAACCAAAAGCATACGCGGGTCAGTAAAACGACTTCAAAAAATAGTGTGCCAAAAAGAAAAAAAAAAGAGAGAGAGAAAATAAATGAGCAAGTAGTCTATGTGTGAAGCAACCGATGGAGTGGTTACGATGATAGAAGAGAAGCTGAAGATTTATCATTATGAGAAGACGAAGTCGAAGGAAGGAGCTCGATGTCCGAAAGGATAAGTCCCCCTGAAGTACCCTTTTATTCTACCTTGTTATCTTCTAATGATACTTGGCCTTTTCCCCCTCTATATTATCCTACATGAATTACTTATCAAGCCAACCTGCGTACTACTTTGATTTGTACCTTGATTTTTGGGAGCAGGATTGCATAACATTACCGTGAGATAATGATTTTGAAGTACACCTTTAAGGACACTGGGTTACACTTGTAACCACTGGCTGTAGTGAGTGATGCTTACTGGTTACTTGTTTGATGTGGAGTCATGAAGTTGGAGCTGAAGCTTATCAAGTCAGTAGAGTTTGGATCCCTGAAACTGCTTGCTTGTCTATGTGGTGGTTTATTCTTGCTGCTCATTTCATGGTCACTTCTTAATTATCGTTTTTGCCTTGCTCAAGGATGAGCAAGAAACTGGTTTGGGGGTGTGATGTGACAATGAAATGTGCGTTATAGCATACTTTTAGACCCTCATTTTTTGCCCTGAATGCAATATTTGTGTTATTTTATGGTCAATTACCAACTTTGCGTGTTTTATGTAGGTCATGATTGCGGTTTTGATGATTTACACGATTTCAAGCACCAAAACGGTATAATTGTGCCAAATCGAGATAAGGAAGCAAATACGCCGGATCAACCATTGCACAGAGTTCGAGAAGTGAAAACATGTCATGCGACCAACCGATGCGAAGATAATTGAAGATGGAACAACTTTGTAGAAGACCACTTTCCGAGGAAACGAAGTTACGAAGCCCAAAATTGAAGAACGAAGAAAACATATTCTAGCTTACAGAAATCGAAGACTGCGGCCACCAGGGGACCGCAGTAGGGGTCACTGCGGCCACCAGGCGACCGTAGTGGCCATGCTGTTTTTCCTCTGGGCTGCTCTGTTAGCCTGTCGGGCTGAGGCCCGCCTTCCTAAACCTTCCTTATTGAAGAATGGCGGTTTGGAGGTCGAAATTTCACCTATAAATAAGACCTCAGGGGTCTCAGATTTTACACGCTCACAAGACAGCTCTCCTCGGGAGAAAACCAGTCCTCGGGGAAGTGAAACCCCAATCCGCTGGCCGTCAGGCACCCAGAAGGAGGAAACCCTAGGAAGAGCAGCACGAAGACATCAAGATCATCAGAGACTAAGCTTCTTCTTCCTTTCTTCTTAGATTCCAATTACTGTTCTTCAATTACTATGAGTAGCTAATTTCCTTTTGTAAAGGCGAACCGTCGTAACTCTGCTTTTGCTACTTCTTTATATACCGTGATATATTAATGAATTAGTTTTAAAACATAATTCGTGCTTGTTCTTTATTCGTCCGACTCTTTATATGGGAAATCCTTACTAACTACGACTTGGTAACGGACATTACTTTATCCTGCGTGATTTGTCTGAAAACGTGGCGAGATAGTGTGTTGAGTGACACAACGTATTGTTGGTTTAGTACGGGTGTCTGGATTAACTACGACTTGATCTGGCATGTTTCTTTGCTACCTGTAGACGGCAAGTACGTTGTTTGATTCTAAGTAATTGGCAGTAGCATAGCAAAGCGAGGTTGGGGAACCTTTACGCCTGTTCATTATTGATTTACAACAAAAGCAATTTAGGGTTTACTGTGAACTGATTATTCTGGCTGAGATAAAAAAAAACTGTTTACTTTCCTGCATTCAATTACGACATTATTTGCTTGTTCCTATGCTAAGTGTCCGTGGAGAACGACATCCCGAGTCAACTTTCCACTATAAACTGTGGATTTGAGGACTTCCGAATTATAAATTTAATCTTGATTGTATTTGGAGATTACAGGTTCTACAACAGAAAACGAGATCTCTGAGTGCACATCAGCTATCACTTGTAATTCTATCTGATGAACTTACTCTCAGATACCTATCCAATGAAAAGATAACTTGTCAGCAAAGATCACACCTTGTGATTTGGTTGATGTTTACTTTCTGCACTTAAATAAAAGAAATGAAAGATCATAAGAAATGTTTAAGTGTTGGATTATTTCCTCATCCAGTTCATGATAGGTTTTTAGATAGTCATAGGTGACTGATCAAAAAGGGGAAATTTGTTAGGAATATATGTTTAGATTTTGATCAGTAACCCTAATGACTTATCTTAGCTCTGAAAGGCAACTAGTACTCTTAGTTCACTTGAACATTGTAAAATAGGAAGCTTACTGAGTATGTTTGTCTATCAAATCTTGTATAGGATGTTAGGTCTCTGAGTGTAATTTTTATATCTTTGAAGAAGACCAAGAAGCAAGCATCCAGCTGAAGGAAGCTTTTATTGTAGATCAGAAGACTGCACAAGATTGCTGAAGACTAAGGAGAAGTGTCTCCTCAGAAACATTGGCTCAGATACCTTGAAGAAATTAAGTGTCTTTGGAAGACAAGTATTTCAATATGTCTCTGATGCACTATAGGTCACTGATAAAGGACTTGCAAAGCCTCAGAAAGCTTGTATTGTTCCGTTGACACTACAGGATAAAAGTTAGTACAGTGCATTAATTACGCAGACAGAGATGTATGAACAAAAGAGGAAATCTCTGTAAAGAGACAAAGCTCAATGTCGTACCATCTTCATATATCAATAGTTTGAATTTTATTGAGCCAAACTGATACTATTCAAACGGCATGATTTTCAACTATAAATATCACCACTTAGAATGCTTGAAAGACACACTGAATACACAGAACTTCATGCATTGCATTCAAGCATACAAACCTTCTACCTAATTACTCTCTAGCTTTCTGTTGCGCCTAAAGCTCTTCAATTCTAAGTAGCACAAGAGTTCTAAGTGTCTTAATCCTTAACAAGAATTGCATATTGTGAAGGAGTTGAATCCAAAAGATATAGTTGCGACTCATATCTGTGATTCATTCTCTTGAACAACATCAAGACTTGGATCAGTAAAGAACAACTTACCATACATTGAAAAGTGTATTAAGTGGGATTGTTTCTACAGAGCTGTGATGCCCGCATTTTTATACGTACTTAATTATAATTATATTATTTTTAAAAAAAAGGTAAAATATTTTTTCAATATCTATTTTCTTTACTTAACTAGTTGGTCTGTCCCGAGTTGAGTATTAACAATTTAATTATCGATGTGGTAAATGTTAACTGTGGACGGGTCTCCCCGAATGGAGCATGAAACATAAACCATACACAACAATTGTTTTTCCTTACCTCAAGTGCATTAGTTAACCTAAAAATGTATTATAAAATTTTATAATATTAGTAATTTTAGTAGGAGTCTAATTTAGTAGACTTAGGTTGCAAGGCTATTAACATGTGTAATCATTTTAACTTGCTTTCTCATTTTTACTCATGCTGATGACTCCACGTAGCAAATCACTTTTGTAGGAGACTAAAAATTAATTTTTACTCCTTCACCTAAATCATCTAAGCTTTTGTATCACTTCAGGAAGAGAGAAAAATATATAGATAGGTCAGACTCCAAATATAGCTCATTCACATAAAGTCTTGCTTGATTGATCGATACGGTAGAAATCCTTCTCCTTTATATTTAAGCTGATTGTTTCGTGCATGACTTGATTTCATTGATTATGAAGTCCGACAATAAGTTATTTTGGTTGTGTAGTATTTTTGAAACATTTGGAATTGAATTAAGAGATATCATCTAGAAACGTGAATTGTTAGTAAGCTCCTTGGACCAAGAAATGTTATAAACTAAACTCTAGGAGCTGGGGAATAACTCAGGGGGAACATTTGGTTGGGAACCATTTGTTTAGGAATCTTAGAATAGGATTATTGTAAGGTGAACTCAATTATCTGTTCTAGTGAATTCTAGGTCTCAGAAAGACCGAAGTGTATTAGTTGGAGGATTACGCCACCTCCAGATACCACTATACTTGCTGTGTCATTTACCTTTCTGTATTTACATTTCAGCAAAGCACACACACACATACTTATTGTTTCTGCACTTACCTATCTTAAAGTCTTTCGCGCTCTGAATTTAAGTATCAGAAACCCCAGTTTCGAGAGCTGTGTTTATCGACAAAAGTTTTAAAAGAATATTCACCCCCCCCCCCTCTAGTCTTTTACTTTGCCGTTATCTGGACCAACAAGTGGTATCAGAGCAGGAGGTTCACAAGCCTTCTGCACTGAACCTAGATCCCCAGATAGGTGAAGGAACTTTGTCCCTTTCAGAGGACTATATAATTTGTGTGTTAAGTGTGTAGGTATGTCTCTGAGTGATGCACCCGTTCTGAAGCCAGAAAACTACGAGAAATGGAAGAATAACATGATGCTCCATCTGGAGGCCATTAGTGACGAGATGATCTATCTCATCAATGAAGGGCCTATCCAAAATCAGACAACTCAAACAAGTTACTGAGGTGTCTGATGGAAGAAAAGCCTCAGACAAGGAAGATGGAAGCGAGGATACGGCTGCTAGTGATAGTGGTCGTGTTGCTCGTGGAAGCATTATGTATGAAGACAAGCCAAGAGTGCTCTGGACATCTGAAGATGCCAAGAGACACAGATTGGATGGTCAAGCTCGTAATATCATCATCAGATCGACACCTGAGCACATACAGTGTAAACTGTGGGGTGCTAAAACGGCGAAAGTTGCCTGTCAATTGATTGAAGAAATCTGTGTCGGAACTGAGAAAACCAAGGAAAACAAGTTCGAAGTTCTTAAATTGAAGTTCCAAAACTTCAAACAAGGTCCCACTGAAACTCTGAAAGAACTTGATTTCAGGTTTACTACACTTATGAGTGATATGGCTGCACTTGGTGAAAGCAACAGATACTCCCAGCCAGAAAAGATTAAGACTATTGTCAGAAGTCTCAATCACAACTGGGAGCACACTAAGTTCTTTTATTTCAACCAAGGGATACCAAATATTACTCCAGTAGAGCTCTTCTCTCGTCTTGCTACTGTAGACTATGAGACAACTCAGAGAGAACAAACAGCTGAAAAGTTCCAAAGTGTTGCTCTAGTTTCTCAAGGTACTTCTGAAAAAAAGGATACCAAAGATGCATCTGAAGAAAATGCTCTTGCAGTAAGACACATGAAGAAATTTGTGAGTCAAGAGATTGAGAGAAGAAAAGCTAAAGAAAAGCTGAAAAAGCATCTTGGCCCAAACTATCATCAGTACAAGAACATACAAATGATCAACTCTCTGAACACCCCCATTCAGAAAGGTGTTAGTACTGAAGCTGTAGAAATAGGAAATGATATCTACTTCTATTGTCAAAAGCCTGGTCACTTCAAGAGAGATTGTCCTGCTTTAAACAAGCTCAAGACAGGTGACAAGAAGGACAGAAAAAATTTCAAGAGAAATCAACGGGCCTTACTGACTAAAGAAAGGAAGAAGATTCAAATTCAACTTGATACTCTAGACATTCAGACAGATTCTGAAGATGGAGATTCAGATGACTCAAACCTACCATCACCAGAATTCTGTGGAATCACCCACGATGTAATCGACTTCGGCCTTAAGAAGAATGAAATGTGTGGAATTGCTGAGAATGCTGGTCCAGACATCTCCAACATTGAAATATGTCTTATGGCTGATGAGGTAACTAACAATTTACAATTTCTGTACTATGAGAGTGATGATGGAATTGAGGATCTGGAGTTGGTCAAGAGTGAATTGGATCGTTATGAGAAAGAATTTCTGGAAGCACAATCCAAAACCAGAATTCTAGAGGAAAGCAAAGAAACTCTTGAAAAAGAGGTTTCTGAGCTAACCAGAGTATCTGAGAACAAGAACGCTGAAATAGCCTTTCTGAAAGCTCAGATATCTGAGAATGAAAATTCTCACAAACTAGCCTTAGATGAACTTAATAA
This sequence comes from Plantago major, assembly GCA_026545765.1. NCBI lineage: Eukaryota > Viridiplantae > Streptophyta > Magnoliopsida > Lamiales > Plantaginaceae > Plantago > Plantago major. Next base: position 77,917,589 of record CM048840.1, on the reverse strand, counting down.
GAAAATGATGAAGCTGCTTTCTGAGAATGAAGAACTCAGAAAGATAGAGCTATCCTTCCAATCTTATGCAAAGGCTAGTGACACTCTCACTGAGGCTCAATCCTATCTGAGAGATCCCTCTGAGAAAGGTGAACTTGTACTTGATGAACAATCAAGTAATTCATCTCCTCTGAAGAAGAGTGATGAAAGGTTGATCTTTGTAAAAAGTCAACAGAATGATTCTTCAACCACCTATAGCATTGGTCAGAAAGCTAGGGTAGTTGACAAAGGAAAAAGAGTTGCAACCCAGCCTTTGAAAGAACAACAAGTTCACAAGAAACATGTGGATATGGTTTCTGAAAAGAAACACAACCCTCAGATATGCAACCATCCACATTGCTGCATTACTAGGAAGGGAAGAATTGCTGGAATAGGCAAATTCTCTACTGTACCATTTTATGAAAATAAAGATGGTGCAGAAACTAGTAAGCTTCTGAAGAGCGCATTCAGAAAGCCAAAGGTGTTCGAAATGGCATTGGCTATCGTGCTATTGGAAAGGTCCTTCTGCAACAATATAAGGAAGGACAAGAACAATGGCGCAAGGCTGATATTGCACGTAGCAATAGACAGAAGTGGAAGAAATCTCAAGCCACTGAAAAACTGAATGCCAGAGCTAGAAGGAACCTGGCCAGAAATGCTAAGTTTGCTGAAAAGCAACCCCAGAAACACAGGGTCCAGAAAGCACCAAAGGGAACACCTAGAAACACCTAGAAACACCCAGAAACACCCAAGAAGGAAGATTGGGATCAAAATTATTGATTTTATTGCATCTCCTTCTGATCAAGTTAGACAAAAATAAACTCCCAAGAAATTCACTAAAATGTGGATTCCTACTGGAAGAATGTTTAGTCTAAGTGGTTCTATCTTTGACGCAAGAACCTAACTCCTGTTTCCTGTTTTGTGCAGAACGCCTCTTGGACTAAGGCTCCATGGCTATTTGATAGTGGATGCGGAAAGCACATGACAGGAGACAAAGCAAATCTGGTCAACTACAAAGCTTACAACACTGGACCATACATCAGATATGCTGGAGGAGAATTAAATCCCTCTCTGGGATCTGGCTACAAATGAACAAAACAAATATATTATTGTGCTACAAATGAACAAAACAAATGTATTATCGTGATACACGATCATATCCTGCAAGGCTACAAATCCAAAAAATTATGTCCACTAGATGATTTCGAGCAACAAATCTGGTTCCCAGTCCATTGAACTGTCTGCACTCTACATTACACAAAGAAAATTCTTTTAGAGAATAATAAAAAAGATCAATAAATTAAGTCAGATGCAAAATAAGAAATCTTCCAACAGAGGAATAAATGTACCACATTAAAACAAACATAAAGAGATCTCGGAAATGGTTTTGGACCGTACAACCAGACCAAGCAGCAATGTGTCCTACCCGAATTTAGTGTATACAATTGTTGCTTTAAGTTAAAATGATAACCGACAAAAGATCACTGGAGCGGAAATCTACAAATACTTTGAGCACAAAACCAAATAAACTCTAGTGATGGACATAAGCCTAAAATTATCATCTATAAATAAGTCTCTGTGATGACCTTGAATTTTCATTTATTAGTGGACAAAGATATCTAGAGGACTTGCTACTGAGATAGTTCATCCAATAGTATACACCTTAGGCTAAATAAGCTGGTTAAAAATTTAAGGTACCCTGGACTCCAATAAATGAAATAAAAGAGAGTAAGAAACAACAATTACTCGTAAACATTAAAAGAAAAGGCAAAAAAATCATTTGGATCGATAGCATTACTAGAGGCATGGGAGGATTTAAAATAATTAATAGAAGTTCTGTAGAGAACAAAAACTACTTACCCAGAAGAATCTTACTCACCTATTTACGACTAAGCAATCTTGTTACCAGGAGTTATCTAGCTTCATTCATAAATCAAGCTCATCATACTTGTTGTAGGAAACTTATCTAGGAGGAAATATGATGATATTATGATCGTCATAAATATATTAGATGTTCAAGACAAAAGCAAATGAAAGTTGTTATATGGTAAAGACCATATGACCGAGAATATATGATTGAGTATTAACTTACATGATTGAAATTTTACCTCCCTTGTGTAAGATGATATTTGAGGAACTCGCTCAACTCGAAACCTGTGTCAATATTAAAATATATTGTCAACTATAAGCCTTATGAATGATGTAAGCAAAATTAATCAGAGTGTAGAAAAATATCAAATTAAGAGATATATAGTCTGCCAATTTCCCCTCAATACTTGTCGTGCCCAAGTACTGATAGTCATGGTATTGAAAGGTAATTTAGTTAACTAAAAGGTATACGTAGAGCACACAGGGGCAAACTTCAAATCATCTCTCGTAACTGTATACTTCAAAAAACGTAACCCAAACTATATGGACATACAAGTATTCTTCAAATAATTAGAGAATTCATCATTATTTCAAGATTAAATAGAAAGTAATAGCCTAATCCAAATCTTACTAGTATAGTAGTATTTCTTATCGTATCCATTAATTACAAAAATCCCAAATGGCTCTAACAGAACCCAAACATGTTTGGGGTTGTTTTCCACCTTACATGAACATCTTAATAAAATGGTATTAATATCGAGTGGACATTCTGCAAACATTTCATCGAGCACATAGAGAGCAAAAGAATAAAATCCTCATATCTCTGCCTTCAAAAAACAGAGTGGACACAATTGAATCCAAACGTACAATTGGTGTAAGATTTGCAATGGAATTGATAAAACAATTCCAAATCACGTTGGTATCTATTGAATAGTTACCTGAATCCCCCATCATCTGCGAAGAGAACGGTCAGGCCAAAAAGAACATGAAAGGCAAAGTCGAACCTCAAAAATAAACCCTAGCATCCATTATTAGATTTTCCGATGTAAGCAACAAAAAACTTAGATGAAAAATGTGGAAACTTCAAATGAAATCTCTTAGGGTTTGTATTCCAGAACAGGAGCAAGTGAAAGGGAAGATGATGTCAATTAGTTGTAATTTTTCTCGTCAATTTCTTTGTCCAATTTATTTTGAAATTAATAGCTTGGCCTTTCAACACTACAAAAAAACAGGGACAATCCGACGGAAAGGGACAACGGATTTTATCCGTCTCCCCAGTAGTGACGAATCGCTAAGGATAGCGACGGATTTAATCCGTCACTACACATAGCGACGGATAAAATTATCCGTCGCTCTGTAGCGACGGATAACTTTTATCCGTTGCTAATTTTGTTGACCATAATAAAAAGGAAAAAAAAAATTTAGCGACCGCCAAATGACCGGAAAATAAAAAAAAATAGAAAAGTTAGCGACGGATAGATCTAGATCTAGATCTATCCGTCACTAAAAGCCTAAAAAACATTAATATATCTCCACCACCACCTCCTCTCCTCCACCACCACCTCTCCTCCCTTTCTCCTCTCCTCCTCCACCACCATCTCCACCACCACCACCTCTCTTCCTCCACCACCACCATCTCCTCCACCACTCCTTTCCTCCTCCACCACCTCCTCTTCCTCCCACCACCATCGCACCACACCCACCACCACCGCACCACACCCACCACCACTGCCACCACCACCTTTCTCCTCCCACCACACTGCCACCACCTCCCACCACCACCGCTCTTCCTCCTCCACTCCACCACCCGCCTCTCACCACCACCATCCGCCTCTCACCACCACCACCCGTCTCTCCACGCCACCATTGCCTCCGGATCTCATCGCCACCACCGCCACCGGATCTCCACCGTCCACCTCCGGATCTTCGATTTATCTTTTTGTACATTTTCGGTATTTTAGTTTGTATTGTATTATTGTATAATGAATTTGTATTATTGCCATTGTATAAAATTTTTGATTTATTGTATAATCGTATTGAATATTGTAGTTTCGATTTGAATATCAACCGAATTATTGTCCGATTTGAATATTGTAGTTTCGATAAATCAATATCTCGTATACGAATACAAATTGGATACGAATATAAAAATTCGAATACGGATTTTTTTTTTAAATAGCTTTTCAGCGACGGATAGAATCTATCCGTCGTTACATTGGGCGACGGATAGAATCTATCCGTCGCCAATAATCGATTTTAAAAAAAATTAAAAAAAGTCAAAAATGATAATCCGTCGCGAATTGGACGACGAATTATTTATCCGTCACCACAGCTCCAGTGGGGCGATGGAATTTCTATCCGTCGCCAGAGCTGAGGCGACGGATCGCTGGTAGATCCGTCGCTACAGACCAGCTTTTTTTGTAGTGCAAACTAGTGCCACTAAAGTTTGTTGGTCAATTGGTCTACTTTGACATTTTCAAAATGTCATTATACTTTCATGATGATGTCATATTCTCTATAAAGTGTCACCATTTTTCGGGAATTTTTTTTAAAATATACCCCAGAGTGAGACACATCCATTTTATATACTACACAATGGCTATGTATTTTTTGTATACTACCCAATGGCTACATGTCCAGAAGATATACTTCGGTCATTTTTTTCTTCGATTCGGCGATTGTATTACACGCGCCGGGAGTATCTCACGTGTCAGCTCGTGGTTCAATCTCGGAAATTATTTTGAAAGAAAAATAAAAAGAAATTCAAAAAATACATACCATTGTGTCGAGCGTGTGAGATACTCCCGGCTAGGGCTGAGCATCAATGGACCGGACCTGAATTTTACCCTGACCCGGACCGGTCCATTTTTTCGGTCCGGGGCTCGGGTCTATGTTTTACCAAAATTCGGGTTTCGGGTCGGGTCGGGTCGGGTCAAAACCCGAAAAAATTCGGTCCAACCCATAACGGCCCGGACAAGGTTTGGTACATCTAATCTTTCCCACACCGAAACTAAGTCTATTTGCATGTGTTATTACTACTTACTAACTTAAACTTAGACAAAGTGAAAAGAATATAATATTTTTTAAATTCCAATTTACCCAAGTGAGTGTGCTAGACTGCTAGTGTAGTAGTTCCTGAAATTTGAAATGAAAAATGATATGCATGTGCTAGTGATTAGGTACTAGGTAGTGTTGCTTGGGTGGAATCAATTTAATGGTGTTGTTTAACTTCATGCAGATTAATTATTTGTTTCTAAGTTTTGTTGTGTAATGTGCAATAACTAATTATTAAATTAGTCCAGTTTTTTTTTTTTATCAACACTCAACAGGGTTAAAATGGGTGTAGCCCGGACCGGCCCGGATTTTACCGGGTCGGTCCGGGCTGGACCCGTTCCAATACGGTTCGGGTCTCGGGTCGATAAACTGTGACCCTTTATCTACCAGTCCATTTTCGGGTCGGGTCAAATCGGGTCGGGTCTGGCCCGGTGCTCAGCCCTACTCCCGGCGCATGTAATACAATCACCAAATCCGAGCAAAAAATGATCGGAGTATATCTTCTGGACAGGTAGCCATTGTGTAGTATACAAAAAATATATAACCATTGTGTAGTATATAAAATGGATGTGTCACTGCATGTATTTTATGTGGCATCCTAAATCAAATGTCATTAGGTGGGAGACACTATTTCTCACATTTGTTGTAGTGTCAATGACTGTGACGACTAGGGTTCTTGAATTAGGGTTTTGGAGATGATTTATTCCCTTGTATCTTGTTGCACTTTAGGGGAAGTAGGGGTTATGATTTTGAGAGGCCTAAGCATGGCTTATATAATGGTTTATGACTGAGAATTTCGTGCATAACAGTCCACAAGAGGTGGTGGATCACGGGCCAAAACGTGTATGGACTTGGGCCAATAATTTGGGGACCAGCACCCTCTCTACGGCCGCAGAGGCCTTGTGCGGCCCCAGTCTACGATGTCTTGTCCCTTCCTGGGGCATTTCACTTAAGGGCTTCTTCCGGTCGTCTAAACTTCGTTATCTTGAAAAATGGTCTTCTACAATGTTTTAGTCCTTCGAATAATCTTCGCAACGGTGAGTCTCATGCCTTCATTGGATTCGTCTAGCTCCTTGTATGAATTGATAATCGTATATCGGTATTTTCCCGGATTAAGCATATTTTTATGCATTTGCTCCAATAATCGCCATAATCTCTTCACTTTGCATATTTGTACCTCGTGAATCATCAAAACACGTAGTTAGGCATAAAATGACAATGATACTTAAGATTATACTTAAAATGACGGGTAAAAGTAGCCTTAAATCGCACATTTCACTAGCTCATCATTTTCTCCCTTGTATAATGTGGCACTCAAGGGAGTAGTTGTGTGTGTGTGTGTTTTTGGGAGGGTTAAGGGTGGCTATGTGGTGGAGAATGGTTGATTTTCGTGCTAGGGTTTCCATGTGGGAGATGGGGATGTGGGCCAAAATGCGTACGGGCTTCGCGGGGCTCAAAACAGGTCCAATAGACCTTCTGCGGTCATACGTATGGCCGCCAGATCGAATTCTGATTTTTCCTCTTTTTCCTCTCTCTCTCTCTCTCTCTCTCTCTCTCTCTCTCTTGTCATTTGGCCTTCTTAACGTCCGAATTGCAAAAGAGTCCTTATTTTATGTCTTTTTGAGAGCTTCACAACGGTAGGTCGCACGACTTCATCGAACTCTTCTAGCTCCATATGCAAATTTATGATCGTCTATCGATACTTTCTCGGTTTCACCTTATTTATTCATTATTTCTCCGATAATCGTCATAATCTCTTCACTTTGGATAATTGACCCTAGTAAACCATCAAAACACGTAATAATGCATAATATAACAATAATTCTCAAAATTATAGTTAAAACGGCGGGTAAAATTTGCCTTAAATCACGCATTTCATTGGCTCATCACTTACAATTTGTTATTCCAGTAGATTTACGGGATAATTGATACATTTGAAGGAGTGGAATATCATTCGCCCGCGATCTGGCGCGCATCAATATTTTTGGCATAAAACTTCTACTCTCCGATTCGAGATACACGACTCAAAGAGTGGGGACAAACTGTATTGGCTAAAATTCGCTCTTTATCAGCAAGAGCGACAAACTAACCCATCAAAGCTACATCCCAATCCATGGTTCATTAATGAGTGATAAGCTCAAATTATACTCTAAAAAGCAATTAGAGATTAAGCTGTAGTTGCAGACTAAAGCCTAACTCGTGATCGATCTCTAGGGAATTAATCAAGCTACGTAGCAGTGAGAGTAAACAGATACTTGCCAGTAACAGTTTGATTGATGGTTTTGTATACTTCTAACTAGATTGACTAAAGCTAAGATTACGATCAACAATGAGAGAAAGATGAATACAGTAGCAAGATCCAATTATGCTAATTCGAGCTAGGGAAAACACTCATATTTGTCACACGGTTGTTGTACAGTAAATCAATCAATTCGATTCAACCAATTGTTCTTAGAATATATTATACTACAGAAATCGTGAGTCGTCAATTCACGATCTTTAAACATGAACAATTTAGAGAATTTAATACGGACTTATCGAATTGAAGGTTTTTACGAAGATTTAATACGAGACTAACCTATATGAGTGATTTGATAAACCCTAGAACGAATATGCATAATCTTCACATACTACTGTATTCAAAGGTGTTTAGCTACTCATAATAGATAATTGCATACAGAGATTCATGTTAATAATCATACTAAACATAGATATGAAACTCGCATGCAATAACATACAATTCAATCGATAAAGATAAAGAACGAATTGTAAAGAAGAAAGCAATAGAGAAATCAATACCAATAATCCTGATGAGTAAAATCAATGTGAATAATCAAGCTCCAAAGATGTCTCAATGTCAATGTCTGAATCTAGGAGCTCTCTTCAAAAACTAGCTAGGTTAAAAAGAAGTATATGAGAAAAAACCCCAATTCCCAACTAATAAGGAAAAACCAAAATTATGTTCTACGTATGTCGCCGCGGCGAGCCTTCTTAATCGAAAAATACATAGCTCTTGCATAATTTCGCCGCAGTGGGCAAATCCCTTCGCCGCGGCGAGCTTCAATCTTCAAGACAAGAGCTTCATTCACAAAATCTCGCCGCAGCGGACCAATTCCTTCGTCGCGGCGAGCCTTCTTTAATCGCAGAAGATATACATTCGCTAAATCTCGCCGCGGCGGACTGATTTCCTCGCCGTGGCGAGCCTTCTTGCAATTTCCAGCTCCAAGCTCGTAAAATCTCGCCACAAGTGATCGAATCTCACAAGCGAAACATGCTAAGACTTGTTCTCATTTAGCTCAAAAGACATCAATTTCTGCAAAATGTAAACAAAACACCAAAGCGTAAAAATGAACTAAAAAGACTATAAAACTACAGACAAAGACTCACAAAGACCGCTAAAAAGGACCAAATGAGACGTTGGAATATTGTCTCATCAAAATCCCCAAACCGAACCTTTAATCGTCCTCGAGCAAACACACAATCTAAACACACTAGACTCTAAACTATGTAAACAAACAAAGAGTCAAATTCCCAAGCGACCGAATCTACAATTGAAAACATTAAATTCAGAGGATGCAAAAATTTTGTTCTCAACCTAACCTTGGCAGAAATAGTAAGGTGTAATCGCATTACGATCGTTTCTCAAGTAAATAACAATTAAGCCTAGCCCGCTAGTCCCTCGCAGGTGTATAAAGTGTATCACTCACTCTCATGGAAGTATCCATACAGGGTATAGATCAAAAAGTAAACTGGGAAGATGACTTTTGTCACAAGGATACCTCAAATATCTTATGCTATTGTACTCGTCTCATTGAGTCGAAAGGGACTTTGGCACATGACTGTATTCCTCCAGAAAAATCGAAAAACTGAAACTGCTCCCCTCATCCATTTCAAAACAACATCAAATCTCATAATACTTCACTGAATTCAGTGCATGGCCACCTGGGCTCTTTTAATCTCAATTTTTTGCAGGTGTCTGTTTTACCGAAAGTCCGCACTTTTGTGCGTGTCAGTTTGGTGTACGTGCCATCAATCCTCACGGACATATGGCTTTTTAAGGCCACGCCGGTATATAGGTAGTATTTGAAACACGCCTAACACGACTAACGGTGATCAATGAAGACCATAGATCCACCCCGAGATTCAAATATCAAAAGCTTAGGGAGCAGTAAACAAATTTTTCAGCACAAATATAATAGCTCATAACATTCATAGTGAACAATCCTCTCCCCAAACCAGTTCGACGGAACGGGGGGAAATAAAATCCGCAAAGTAAAGCATGCCGTTCGTCATCCCCAACGAAACTAAGTACACATAAGTATGAAAAGGCGCAAGTAATACGTAAAAACTTGCACATCCTAGGAAATCACACAATAACAGGTGCCGGTACAATATTTTTTCTTCGGCTAGGCTCCTCATAGGCTTTTGGACTACAGGGCTAACCAGACTTGCTATTTACAAGAGAAACGACCTTGCGGGATTAAAAGCCTACTACACTACTTCTAGCTAGACATCAAACAAAACGTAAGCAGCCAGAGAATTTACCATTCACAATAGACGTTCGACTTGGTAATTGACTCAGACTCACCACAAGAGAAAATAAAAATACTAACACCTAAACTGGACTCAACTGGAAAGGAAATATAAAACTAACACAGAAAGGTGGCTAACATACGACTTGAACAGAATACATAAAAAAAAATAAAAAGAAAACAGAGTACGAAATAGAGTACAAATATCGGAAATAAAGTACAAAATGAGACAACTTAAGCTAAAGATACAGTCGACCACCTCCCCAAACCTATACAAGTGCTAGTCCTTAGCAATGAATAGTGTAAGAAACGACTGTATAGAATGACCAACCATAGTGTTGTCTCAGCAGGGATGATCACACGAATCCAGAAGGGCCACCACCGAAGTGCTGCTCCCAGAAATCCTGTTGTGCCTTCCAGAGTGCCTCCTGCCTCTCCAAGCGCTCAATCTCTCGCTCCTCCTGTTGCTGGTAGTGCTCCTCGATGCGGGAGTACTGATCCTCAATCCGGGCATAGTGTGGTCCTGCCCACTCCTGAAACTGTGCTGTCATCTGCTCGAAATAACCTTGGAAATCAGTAGAAGAAGGTGGAGCAGGCTGCTTCTCAGTATCATCATCAGCTCTAAGGGCTAGGGCAGGGTGGCGGCCAATAATAACTCTGGCCCTGGGAGATTTCAAAGCACCCTTGGGTCTCTCGGTGCTTTGATTGCCGGGAACATTGTGGGACCGGCAAATGGCAGTGAGGAGGCATGGGAACCCGAGCAAGCTACCCTTAGTTTTCCTCCCTTGAGCCTCTCCAAAATGATAGCCGGGGCATCGACAAACTGCCCGGTCATGATAGTTCGGATGATGCAGGCAATGGGGGCGGTGAGGGTGTTGAAGTGGGAGACAGGGGTGATGTTATACTGGACCAGGTGCTGCCAGAGGCGAACCTCTAGCTTGAGGAAGTGGGGGGCAATGGTGGTGCGGGTCTTGTGGGTTTCTGGGTCATTGTCGGGTAGGAGTACGAACTCGGCTAGATCACTGTCGGAATTGCCGGTTATGAAGATTTTCGCCCCAGTGGGTGTACCTGTCCTCCCCGGCTTGGGAGTCTCTGCACCCGAGGAACTCCCTGATGCTCCTAGAAAAAAAATGAATCCGGGTACCACGGATCATCATCAACTCATCCTCCAAGTCATGAAGGCTGATGTAGAACTCTCTAACCAACTTTGGATCGTAGGGCAGCTGCTTGCCAAAAAGCTTGTCCCAGCCTAAGTTCCTGACTCGCGCCTAGACACGGGCATGAATGCCATCCTCAAGCTCATCAAGGGCGCCTAGCTCCCTTTCAGGCCAAAATCTCCTGGGTTCCTGGAAATTCGCCTCCAAAAAAGCTCTGCCCTCCGTTGACAGGTGAGAAAGCTCATCCTGTGGACCCTGCTGTGCTGCTGCCCTGCTCGACTCACCGCGCTGGCATTTGCTTGATGGTTTGCGAGACATGATGCCTGCGAGAGAGGTGTTAGTGTTGAACAATGGGGGTAGAGAACTACCTCCCCAAACCGATTCATGATCAAAAGGCCAGAAACAGCAAAAGAGCAAGGAACAGGGGAGAATGCAAAATTCCCCAAACCAACTCAAGATTCTATATCATGGCCAATGCTCGATTCACGTCAGTTCACAAGCATAAGAGTAGTGATAAGCAGAGCAAAAGTGGAACAAGATGGTATAAATTGGCAAAAACGGGGTAGTGCAAAAAATTGAACAACGCAAGTAAGTTCCAAAATCGACGAGTAAGGAATCCATGCATCAATCAAAATCGATCTACTACACTCAATCAATCATAACTAACGACGATCAACCACATAATTCAAGTAAACTCGAAAAAATGAGGAAGAAGGAAGTTCGAGCCAATTTACCTTTTGAATCCGAAGAAGTGGGTGGATAAAGCACAAAAACAGGGCAAGAATCGAAGAGGGGGAAAAACCCGTTAGAATGCAACAAGAATGGGGGAATTTGGTGGAGAATTGAGTGTGAAAGAGAGATTGGAGTGAAGAGAGGAAGAAAAACGGGAAGAGGAAAGGAAGAGGGTGGGGCGGTGAAGAAGAAGAGGAAGATAAAAAAGATTTGAAAAAACCTATCTCGCCGCGGCGAGTTTTTACGAAACTACGATTTTTTTTTAGAGACTTTTTGGTCTCGTCGCGGCGAGCAAAGGGGCTTCGCCGCAGCAAGTTTTTACGAAACGAACAGAAACCAAATCTTTTTGGTCTCGCCGTGGCGAGAAAAAAGCTCCGCCGCGACGAGTTTTTACGAAAGCAAAATCTGGAAGGATAGAAAGGTCTCGCCGCGGCGAGCAAAAATTCCGAAATTTTTTTGCTTGCACCTTTGGCAATTTTACATCGCGAAATTGAAACCTCAAGCCTCGACTCGGAGTTTCACGAGTTTCCTTGTGTTGGTACAAGGGTTCTAAACTCCCAAACATGCAAGAGAATAAAAAACAAAGGGCACGCCCTTCAAAACACAACTAAACTAAAAGAAAACAGATAACCACTTTAAAGCAAAGTACGGAATGAAAAAATTAGTCTGATGAATGTAAAACCAAAAGGGGGCTTTTGTTTATAGTCGTTAGCTCGACTTCTTCCATGCTGGAGCTAATTGAGCTTGAGCCTCCCAGCCTTCTCTGTCCCCATGCTTACCCTTGAGCGAGAATAGGTGTAGAGTGGACCGGTGTGTGCTGCAAGGTAGTTCCTGGTGTCAACCTGTGTAGGAGAATATGATGTGGTGACAGCTTTCAACTCACGTTTCTCGCCGCAAACTTGAATAGTACATGTACGGCCATAAAGATCGACTATCATACGAGTAGCCTTGATGAAAGGGCGCCCAAGAAGCAGCATATCCTTGTCCATCTCTTTGATCTTCACCTGCGGTGACTCGACAACCACGAAGTCAGTCATAAACACATCTCCACCAATGGTTACGGGAACATCCTCAACAACTCCCATGCATTTGCTTCGAGTACCATTAGCCATGGTCACAAAGCATCTTCTCGGTTCGAGACCCTTCAGGTTGAGTTCCTCATAAGTCTTGAATGTCATTAAGTTAACTGCAGCTCCAGTATCAATAATACCTGTAACCTCAGAAGAACTGCCTATCCCGACAACCAAATCGAAACTGTTTGCATCACTAATGCTCTTCTCTTCCTTTTGGATCAACTGAGTTGGTCTTGTATTCGCCTTCTCTCCTGGAATCGCAGGACCAGATGTTATCACCTTTCTTGCTTCCTGTACCTGTGTTGCCTCAACCTGGGAAACCACCTTATCATGGTTACAAGTGCAAGTCGTAATAATAGTCTTCACTACTCCTGGCTTGTCAAAAGCTACCTCCACAGCAAGTACCCTGTTATTCTCTACAGTCGCAGGGAATTTCCCCTTCTCTCTTTGTTGGAAGGAGCCGACCAGATCACCAAGAGTCTTCTCTAACCTCTTTTGCGATTGCTCAATGCTATCAAACCTCTGGTCATTCTTGGTTTGATTCCGTGCTTCCGAGTAACCTCTCTGATCTCTCCATGTGAGCTCTAATCTCCTGATTAGCATTTCACGGTGCACTAGTAGGCGAAATCGTCAGGCTTTGGACCTCAAAACGGACTTCGTCAAACGGAGCTCTTGAATCTGGAACTGTTGTGCCGGAACCTTCTGTGGTGCATTCTCATAGAAGTTACCTCCATAGGATAAATTGGAACGATCGGGGTTGAAGGGTTGCACCTTAGTAGCACCTACATTCATTCCCGGATTTGGTTGCCAACCACCACGCTGCCTGTTTTGCACCCAACAAATAATCTCCGGAGTTGGGTTCTCCCCCATAGTCTCAGGAAGTCTACACATACTAGCACCATGCCCGAAATTACCACACATATTACACCTCTCATTCACTGGAGCCACTGGTGCAAGGATAGTGCCAAGCATCCTCATCTCCTTAATCTGTTCTGCCAATTCAATAGTACTAGGGCCTGGTGTTTCCTCCACGGCTTTTACTTCAGCTCTCCTTGGTCTACCTCTAGTTCCCTTAAGCTGGGAGATGGCAGCAAGATTTTCAAAAGCCTCATTCAATGCAGCCGGAGATGCCGTGATGATAGAGCCATCCACAGTCATATCCACCATATTATGTGCTTCCCAGTCGAGTCCCTCATAGAACTTGTAGCATAAATCCATCTCACTCAACCTATGGTGAGGGCATTGAGAGAGCAAGTTCAGGAATCGCTCCCTGGCCTCATAAAAACTCTCATCACTCATCTGCATGAACTTCTCAATCTGCACTCGAAGCTGCCTAGTCTTCTCCGCTGGATAGAACTTGTTCATAAAGGCCCTGTACAGATCATCCCAAGTAGCCAGAGAACCTTCAGGTTGATTCAATAGTCAGCTCTTTGCTTTATTCTGCATACACATGGGAAAAACCTTCTTCCTTATTTCCTCATCAGAACCGAATTCACGTACTACGAAGCGGAATCCTAGCAATCAGCCCCTCGAACTCCTTGAGAAACCGGATAACATCCTCATTAGCCATCCCATAATACTTAGGCATGTCATGGAAGTGATGAGACTTGATCTCCATATTCCTAGCATTGTTAGAGAGCACAATAGCTGATCCCCCAACCTTAATTTCACCAGGCTGCATATAGGTCCCATAAGTGATCACAAGGGCCTCAACAACACCGTTGACTCTGGGAGTATTCTCGTTGATGTCACCCATTTGAATAGCTGCTAAGTTCTGTCTTCGAAGCTGATGGTAGTGTCTATCGATCTCAGGTACTAGAGGTTGCAAAGGTGTTCCTTGCAATCTTGTACCGGGCATAAACCTGCAAAAAGTTCCTCTACAAAATCAAAAACCTCGAAAAATCTTAGTTTCTGTTAGTGCAGAAATCGCAGGTAGGTAAAAAAAAAGCAAATAAAATATCACACTCACACGCTACAGTAGGAATTAATTCCCCCGCAGCGGCGCCAAATTTGATAAGCTCAAATTATACTCTAAAAAGCAATTAGAGATTAAGCTGTAGTTGCAGACTAAAGCCTAACTCGTGATCGATCTCTAGGGAATTAATCAAGCTACGTAGCAGTGAGAGTAAACAGATACTTGCCAGTAACAGTTTGATTGATGGTTTTGTATACTTCTAACTAGATTGACTAAAGCTAAGATTACGATCAACAATGAGAGAAAGATGAATACAATAGCAAGATCCAATTATGCTAATTCGAACTAGGGAAAACACTCATATTTGTCACACGGTTGTTGTACGGTAAATCAATCAATTCGATTCAACCAATTGTTCTTAGAATATATTATACTGGAGAAATCGTGAGTCGTCAATTCACGATCCTTAAACATGAACAATTTAGAGAATTTAATACGGACTTATCGAATTGAAGGTTTTTACGAAGATTTTATACGAGACTAACCTATATGAGTGATTTGATAAACCCTAGAACGAATATGCATAATCTTCACATACTACTGTATTCAAAGGTGTTTAGCTACTCATAATAGATAATTGCATACAGAGATTCATGGTAATAATCATACGAAACATAGATATGAAACTCGCATGCAATAACATAAAATTCAATCGATAAAGATAAAGAACGAATTGTAAAGAAGAAAGCAATAGAGAAATCAATACCAATAATCCTGATGAGTAAAATCAATGAGTAACCAAGCTCCAAAGATGTCTCAATGTTAATGTCTGAATCTAGGAGCTCTCTTAAAAAACTAGCTAGGTTAAAAAGAAGTATATGAGAAAAAAATTCCAATTCCCAACTAATAAGGAAAAACCAAAATTATGTTCTGTGTATCTCGCCGCGGCGAGCCTTCTTAATCGAAAAATATATAGCTCTCGCATAATTTTGCCGCGGTGGGCAAATCCCTTCGCCGCGGCGAGCTTCAATCTTCAAGACAGGAGCTTCATTCGCGAAAACTCGCCGCGGCGAGCCTTCTTGCAATTTCCATCTCCAAGCTCGTAAAATCTCGTGGCAGATCGAATCCTCGCATGGCGAAACCATGACTTGTTCTCATTTAGCTCAAAAGACATCGATTTCTGCAAAATGTAAACAAAACACCAAAGCGTAAAAACGAACTAAAAAGACTATAAAACTAAAGACAAAGACTCACAAAGACCGCTAAAAAGGACCAAATGAGACGTTGGAATATTGTCTCATCAACGAGTCACGACCTGGTTGATGGATTAACCAAACCATCTCGCTTGGCTGACTCCGTAAGTCAGTTGGCGCTTGATTAACAGACTAGCCAACTCATCTTGCTTGACTAACTCTGTTAGTCAGCACTTGATTGATAGGCTGATCAACCCACCTCTCTTGACTAACTAAGTCAATCGGTGAGCAAACAATTTGAAATGACTCTTCCAACTACGCAAGATATGGTCCAACCCAATTAGTGAGGTCCAACCGACTCAACCAACATGATAAGTCGACTCTCATTACCGTCCCTCTCGCTCTCCCTCTTTCATCCATTACATCTTCTATCAGTCATCTAACTTGAGCGTTGGAGTCCCTTCAGTCGGCACCACATCGGTGTCACCTTAGAACCATAAGTCTCTAGGTTTGCTAATGTTGCCATGCAGGTCGCTGATGCCCCTCAATTCCTTAACCTAATTCGATTGTATATTTCTGAGCGTTTACAGTTGGAACTTGGAAGTAGTGGAGAATATAAACTTGTATAACTTTTCTTTAAATGGCAAATAAAGTGAAAGTGGACAATTATAACGTGACGCGCAAATTGGCAAAAGTGGACAACTGACGTGGGACGGAGGGAGTATCCTGCTTACGATTTTTTTTTTTTTTGATAAAAATGTATATGTTGAATTTTTAAGGTATATAATATTTTTTATTTAAAAAAATATTATTAGTAGGTTGATCTGAATTGACCCGGTCCCTCCTGAATAAGTTGGCCGGATCCGTGTTTTAAAACATAGACTCCATTAGATTTTTTTGTTATGTATAGGCTCTGTTTAACACGAGTTTATCAGCTCGATGAACTTATTTTGTTAAAAAATCTATTACGTGAGCAGCAGAATTTGTGGTGATAAAATTGGTAGTCATTGAGTGGTGATAAACTAGTTAATTTTTATAAAAGTATTTAGTAAATTAATTAGTTGATAAGCTAGCTGATTTGTTAAATATAATATGTTAAAACAAATCAGCTAGCTTATTTTTTTATAAGTTTTCTGGACAAGTTTATTAGATCAGGTAAATTATCAACTATCAGCTAGATGTTACGCTAGACGTTAACGTAATACTTATTTAAAAAATAAACTCATCGAGCTAATAAGTTTGTGCTAAATATACCAGAATAAATAATTGAGCACATCTTAAAGGATCATTATGGAATTGACATAAGATAGAGAGAGAAAATGAAAAGTAGAGTTTGTTTGGATGGTTACACGTATAAAACAAATTAAGCCATTCATTCAGCGTTGGTTCGATTCTTCCGGTGCCGAAATCATTGTATAACCCCTTCTTTGCTTTCTTCCTTCATTCATTCATCTCTTTCTTATTATTCTTTATTATCTTTCTCTCTCTACCTCAATTCGTAAATGGTGGTGATTCTGTAACTCCGTTCATATCGTCCTGTGAGATATCTATCTTCTTTTATTTCATCGCATTCTCTATTTCATTCATCTCTTTTTTTTAGATGTTCACTCAATTTTGTTTTCGCAGACCACAATAACATACATACTTGATTGTATTACCATTTCCAGTTTTTGTTTAGCCTTTTGTGTTCACTTCAACTATTCTGTTTGTAAATTGTAATCATTCATTCGATTCATTGATTAGGTAAAAATGCTTACATATCTGCAAATTTATTTACCATTTTTAGATATCGTAGTTTCACGTTGGAACCGAAATCGAAATATTCATAGTTTCATAAATGATGAAGGGTTATACTATATTGTTATGAGGAGCTCAATTAAGCTCTATGAAGGCTGATGGATAATTCTGTTATGTAGGATGGGAAGGGTTAAGTTGAAGATACAGAGGCTGGAGAGCACCGGCAGTCGACAAGTTACCTATGGCAAACGAAGAGCTGGAATTTTGAAGAAAGCACACGAAATTTCCGTCTTATGTGACATCGATATTATCCTGCTTATGTTTTCTCCAAATGGCAAGGCATCAATTTTCCGAGGACAGCACAGGTACTATACTTATAAATTACTCCAGCCATCTCAAATTAATTAGACTATCACATCACATGATTGGAGTTACATTCGACCTGAGCCCTGTTGTGGTCTTGTTAAGCATGGCTATCATATCTTCATGCTAATATAATATAAATTGGATTGGGTGTTTGAGAGAATTTGTGATCTCAGCGGCCTTAAATGACATACTTTATGGAAGATATTTGAGGTTCTGCTTCTGTTTGCCGTTAAGACGATTTGATGGTTTTTAGGGCTGCGATCAATGAAACATGTTTAGCTTATAAAGCAATCTTGACTAAAAATTATAGGGAGCCTACCCTTCCCAACAATCAGTGGTTGATCAAAATGATGAGTCACTGAGAATACTCATTGTTTCCAATATTCTAGCACAAAATAACAATGTTGCTGATAATTGTATAATCGAAAACGTAATCAGAACCAAAATGAAACCATACCGTTGGCTTATGAATATTAAATTGGAAGCGAACATGAACAGGATCAATAAACTAGATGAGGAGATACTAAACCGTCTGCCCTTAATTTTTTTTTATTGCTGCCCCTCACAGCCTCTAGGCCTCAATGGAAAAGAACCTACCAAATAGGTGAACCTTTTGCGGTGTTGTAGAACTGACTATCAAATAAATCCTCAATCATAAATGTTTAGTCCCTTTGATATTTGAGCCACATCAGCTATGATTAGAAATGAGAGCCAGCATTAGCAAGATGCTACATTGCTCGGCTGGTGACCTTATTGGTCATGAAATCAGGGTGAACTCATTGCTTCTTATCTGCAGTTTATTGGAATGATGATCTACAAGGACTGTCACTGTTTACGCTCTCTTTTTCTTCTGTGTAAATGAATATAACTTGATAGTTCTGTTTTTACCATTTCAGCAACATTGATGAAATGATTGCAAAATATGCTCAACTTACCCCAAAAGAAAGAGCAAAAAGGTAGACTTTGATACTTGCTGTTCATTTCATTTGTCAGTTAGGGCTGTCCTTGCAAGCTAATTCGTTTCCTCTTGAATATGAACAGGAGGCTGGAGAGTCTTGAAGTAAGTTTGATATTTTCATGATTGAACATCTTAAGTTATTCTACTCAACACTTTCATGAAACAGATATTTGATTTATGAATTTGTATTTGATGTCATGATAGACTTTGAAACGAAACTTTAAGAAGCTTGACCAGGATGTGGATATAGAAGAGTTTCTCGATCCAAGGTATGAAGGCTTATAATTTGTTACTTATATCTCAAGCTTGCTGTTTCATTTGGTCATTGCTAATTTTTCTTTCTTTCTCTTTTTTGCAGTATTCTGTCAGTTGAGGTATCTCTCACATTTTCCTGAAAGGTCAATTTGATTATTTAAATATCCTGGCCCGAGCCTCTAACATCTGATTACAGTGCTGTGTTACAATAGGAAATGCATAACCAAGTGAGGATGCTGCAAGCTCAACTAAGTGAAGTACATAAAAAATTAAGGTGAAAAACCTGACCACCTGTAGTTAACTAAACTTATATCCGACACTCTTAGTTAGCAGTTAGCACCATCAAGTCAATTCATGGCTTCAAAACTTTACCTGGATAACTTAACTGCGATGTTAGATTGAATACTTAGATGTCATGAATCTTTATCTGATTACCAGCCATAGACTGTAACATAAATCTTAATGGCGAGGCTAATTTAAGGTTTTGTCGACAATAAATATATAACAGATTTCTCTTACAAACAATATCATGTTTTTTCATAATCTTTCCCAGGCATACATATAGATATGCTGGGTGAACTCTTGGCCAATTATCAACTTTCTTGATTTATGAAGTATAATTGTTGATTTACTATTTTACCCTCAGTTGGTGGATAAACCCAGACAAAATTGAAGACGTTGAACATCTGAATCAGATGGAAAGCTCACTTCGGGAATCTCTTTGTATGATACGCATGCACAAGGTATGTTTCCTGTGTGGCAACTTTTACTAATTAGCACCGAAGGACAAGGTTTTCTAGAAGTTAAGGGTGCCCATGATGAATGTATATTGCTTTTGGGTCTTTCTGGCTGTTTCAACTGCTCTGTGGTTTGTTAGAATTTTTTTCTTTTAGAACACAGTACCAAATGCATGCAATAATGGATAATATAATATGCAGTATAAAATGATGAGCTAGTCGGCTATAACTATAATATAGAGAAAGCTAACACATTGGTATTTGAACGGAATTAAACTCCGTCACCAGATCTCCTTTAGTTTGCATTGCGTGCATGTGCCGATATTTCTACATCTTCAACACCATTTCGAATGCTAAGAGAATAATGACAAAACGTTAAAAAATGTTGGTGATACGACGAAGAAGAGTAAAAGATCTCCATGTACCTTCTCTAGCAAAAAGAAAGTTGAGAGTTTTCTTAATAGGTATATAATCAATTGTTATTAGTCCTGTAACAGTGTTCAAGAACATAGATCAACCGGATTTTCTTTTCTATCAACAGGAAAAGTATGCAAAGGAAACACATGTCCAACTTGATTGCACAAACCAGGTAATGAAGCAATCTGTCATGACATACTCTTCATTTGCTTATCCTTTTCCAATTCCAGTCATTCTGCACGTGTACTAGAGACGTTACCGATTGTTTCTGAGGAAGTTTGTACAATATAGCAGTTCCAGAACAGTATGCATATGCCCATGACGAGTAAACAGGATTGCCAGACCCAGTCTTGTCTTCCAGTGTTTGAGACTCAACACACAATGCTACCATATGAGCCCCAGTTCATGGTTAATAGGTAAGCAATATTTCATTCCATTTTTTTTGTCCCTATGAAACTATCACAAAATTGTACTCCCTCCGTCCCACAACAAATGTCACATATTCCATTTATATCTGTCCCACTACAAATGTCACATTTTCATTTTTGGCAACATTTACAACCCATTTACAACCCATAATCTCCGTGCCCAAAGCAAATGTGACATTTGTTCTGGGACGGAGGGAGTAAATAATAATTCTTTCGTTGTTTTACCCAAACCCACAAGCCTGGACCTAGAAGAACATTCCTGCGAGCACACCTTTGTCTCTTTGAAATTTTCTATGTTTATGTTTCATATTATCTCATTATCTGTTAAACCAAAATTTCTGCACAGAACTTTTATTCCTGTGTTTTCCCAAAACTGAAAAAAGTTAAGAATGTGTCTTGTAGAAATCGCTCTGGTATAAAGTAGACTGACCATTTCTTGTTTCAGAGATATGGAGTGCTCCAGAGATGTGTCATTCCCAAGCAGTTCCGGATTCTTCGATGATGTGAAAGAACAAAATCTTGATGGTTCAAGACAAATGAAATTGGAGAGGCAAGATGGTGGAATTACTGTTGATGATTACACCAGCTCTTCTCAATTGAGATTACCTCTTGGCGACCAATATCTGTATTCATATGGAAATTTCAGTTTTATGGATCTAATGGATGGAAGAGACACAAACTTTCAACCACATAACACTGATTGTCAGATAAATGGTAACTATGAAATTCCAAGGTCTGTTTTCGGCACATTTCAACAGGGTTTGACTTCCACAGCAGGCTCATGTGCCATGTCTATGATTTACGAGAACACTTATCCTCAGGTGAGCTGCTGGCAATTCTGCTACTGTATGGAGCACAAATATTAAAGCTCTTTTTGTTTGTCCATTTAAATTAATATATAGTTCCTTAAAACCAGGTATTTGATAGCCTATAATGCAGTTTCATCAGTTAGAGTGATATGCATGATAAGCTATAAAATATGTTGTTGTTTACTCTTTAGCTTAATATATCATAGTATTAAAAGTAGAGGAAGTGGCTACGGTTAAAATGAAGCTAGATGTCTGCGACACATTAAGATCATGCATTGCATAAAGATGAGAAGCTGGGTTTCGGTATTAGAGTATGGTCATTGAGCTACAATGTACTTTGATAGAATGCAAGCTAAGAAGAGCAATTAATTTGGTATAACATACGAGTATATGTTAAATGCATCTAACTAACCTACATTTGTTCTGCATTTTTGTATACTTTGCAGCCTCCGAATTAGTACAGTGACTGAGCAGAAGACAGTCACAGCCACTTTCACTCAGTTAACTGGTGTTTCAAAAGCTGTGGAAATTTCCAGTTGAAAGATCCAATTAGAATACTAGAGATATTTTCGATTCAGGTGCTAAGCCAATAAGAAGTTGCTGCTTTTGCCCGGCATTTTTGTTTGTCAATTTCCTGTCATGTAGACGTTAGTTAAGCTGTTAATCAAAGTTCTAGTGGATAACAAAAATCTGAATAAAAGATTCAAATATCTGTAACAATAAATCTTGTGCTCTCATCCTGTAGAATCTTAGGAACATATGTACTTTTCCTCCATGTACGTTTCGTACTGAATGAAATTTGCAGGTGTTTAGTACAGTTGTTTTCATTGAAAAGCTTTTTGTTCAGGAATATACATGTTCTAATCTAGTTCCTAAGAAGATTCCTGAGTTACAATAATATCCATGTTGATCAAAAGTGTACCTATGGCAATGTGCAATTTTTTGTTTAGCCTAGAGCTGTTTCTAACCTCGAGAAGGTTAATGGTACTCCCGTCGTCCCAAAAAACTTCATACACTTGGCTTGACGCATAGTTTTATCTCTAGGTGAAAAGTTAAAAGTAATACTAATAAAGGATAAAAATGGTTAAATTGAAGTTATGAGGTTCTTAACAGATATTCTTTCAATACTCCCTAAAATGCTCTCTTCCTCTGATGTGCTCTCTCTTCCTTCCTCTCGTATGAGAGCTGTGCCTCCGGCTGGTGGATTGATCCTCTTCCATGAGAGTCCTCTACCCCCCCTGTTTGTTTCTTCCTCCAACCCCATAAACCTGGTGAGATCTGAAAGCTGTATTCATTTTGGTGGTTAATCTGGTTGATCCAACGACCCATCGCTATCATAGTACTCATAACATCATCGTCTGGTCATCAGTTGGTTCATATGGCAGAGCTGAATTTGGGTAAACTGGTTCAATTGAATTTGAATGAGGAGCACTAGTCCAACTACCAGATGCTGCTTGGCAGAATACGTCTCTGGACATGGAACATTGTCTTGTTGGTCGCGTTCTTACAAGAAAACAGGTCCATTTGGAATCATTTGAACGAACAATGGTGAGTGCTTGGGGTCTAGTTAAAGGGATTACTATTCAGAAGATGGGAGAGGATAGATTTGTTATTCGTTTTGAGCATGTTGCGGAAAAGAAACGAATCATGTGGCGAAGTCCTTGGGCTTTTGATCGCAACTTGGTCATTCTTCGGGAGATTAAAAATAATGAAGATCCAATGGAGGTAAATTTGAATCTCTGTGATTTCTATATCCAAGTATCAGGCCTACCGACGATCAATGTTACTAGGGCCTTTGCTAAGGCAGTGGGAGATGCTATCGGAATTTTCGTGGACGTAGATGAGGAGGATAGTCAAAGAATTCTGGCTACTTCGATGAGGTTGAGGGTCTGCATCGATGTTAACAAACCCCTCATGCGCTGCTTGACCATTGAGGGCCCCCGCACAAATGCGATTCAGCTTCGTCTGGTTTATGAGAAATTACCAAATTCTTGTTACTTCTGTGGGGTAATGGGACATCTCGTTAAGGATTGTAACGAGTGCCTTCATCTAGTTAAGGATTCAGACAAGATTGACGATAAGCAACTCGAGTATGGAGATTGGACGAAATCTTGGAAAGTCAATGGATACTAATGATTGGCAGTTAAGGAATGATAACAGCAAGAAAGAATCTCGGACTGATCTTGTTGGAGCTGTTACAAAACCCCACGTGCAAGAAAAATCAAAGGAGTTAATTATTTTTGACCCTTCCATGTCTACACTAGTCAACTCATGGACTTTGACCATATACCCATTGTTGCAGCACCTACTGGCCCACCCATACCATCCAAAATCATGAACTTGGGCCTCCAATCCATTAATCTCCCTAGCCTTTTAAAGACGCCCCGGCCCAAATCTAATACTACCCATAACCACCTTTTCTCTTTTACAGCCCAAGCTTCTCCCATTACCAAGGCCCAAAGTAAACTTACCCATCCTCCTGGCTTTGCTCCAAAACCCAGCTTTCACTTTCCTCCCCAGTTACCCCATACAGTACCAGCAAATCATCCAACCTCCATACCAAACTCTAATACTTCCTTATCTTTTAACCATTCTTCTACTATCCCTTTGGCCATGGAACCCGAGCCATCTACCTCCCGGGTGATCCATCCAGCTACTACAAAAAAGAGAGGGCGTCTTACAGGATCGAGTAACAATGCCAAAAAGTATGTCTAAAAAAGCTCGAAACAGATTGGCTCAAGAACAGTTAATCAACAAGTGAACCAGAATAAGAAGTTGAAGAGTGACGATGTTGTGCTCCACATGGACCAGAGGCGGGAGTTGCTATGGAGAAACCCCGCCTATCTCTGCTTGTCTTGGAATTGTCAGGGATTGGGACCCTTGGACAGTTCTAGATTTGGGATAGTTTATATGTACTCATAAACCTGTCTTAATTGGGATGGAGATGATGGATTGATGAGGAACTTAAAGAACTGCCATTTTGGTTTAATCAATTGGGAGGAGGACTGTTTTGGTCAGGTAAAGCGAAAGATAAAGGAGATTTAAGAGTGAACTGGAAGAATTGCACAAAAAGCCATACACAACAGAGACTAAGCTGCGCATTACTGTACTGAAAAAGGAGCTAGAGGAACAGATGGATCAGGAGGAAATCATGTGGAAGCAGCGTGCGAAAGCACAGTGGCTCCCTGAGGGCGACTGGAATACCAGATTTTTCCATTCTCAGGCGTCTCAGCGGGCGAAGATTAGTGAAATATCGGGGCTGGAAAATGAGTTTGGTCAGATGTGTGACACCATATCACCTTCACAAATAATTATTAACAGTAAAATATAATTTAGACGCGCGGAAGCTTCTAAAAGAAGTACTCTGACCACATTTACATATGCATGCCAGCAAAATACATTTTCACATGCTTCATGTAGTAAATCCTTCGACAAGCTTTAATGGAGTATTCCACTTTTACAGAACAAAAGTGCTTTCATGCATGATATGCATATGATGAGCCGAGGAAGGATTGGAAACAAGCAGTCCGATCTTTGATGAATGACTTACTTCTTTTCAGCTAATGCCTGCTTTTCTTCAATATCTATAAAAAAAAAAAATCATCGCATTTTGACTGAGTTGTGGATCTCAATAAGTATAATTAGTAATAGGTCATTTAATAACCTGTAAAATAACAGGCAACAAGCTATTTAACACCAGGTAAGCACATCACTTTCAGTCACATATATTCACATCGGTTCACAATCAACATATGACTTCCATTTATTTCATAGTTTCAAAATCACATCAGTTCACTTCTCATTCAACCAGATCAGCTATAAACACTTAACATCATTCACATTATATAATAATGCACGTGCTTAGTCATTTTCTTTGTCCGCTATGGCTCTGTTACGACTAAGAGTAATTCGTGATCACGATGATGGTCATTGTGTTACCATCAATTTCATCATATAACACATGGAGTTCAATTAACTCAGGGTGGCCGTACGGTACTTTATCTAGTCAATACTGGAAAATTTTCACATAACACATGACTCAAGGTCGTCAGCAACCATAACAGAATCCTCTTATATCTTATGAATGCAATTAACATAATCATATACATACATATATTCGGCTAAGACTTTATCAGAGAATAATTATATTTTCAGACAGCAACACATATCCCATACGTGCATGGGAACAATCGGTCATCTCATCAACCAAACACTTTAAGCTTTTCACTATATCAAAATGGAACATTTCACATGTATAGCACATCACGGTATATTTTCACTGTTCAAATCAACAACTTCAACCATACAATTAACTTATACATACCCCGTACGCTAGCACCATAGCAATAATTTCAAGTCACACATTAGGGCTGAGCATAAACGAGACCGGCCCGAAAAATCGGTTTTCGGGGCAGCCCTAAACCTATTCGGTCCGGTCCTAGAAATTATGAAATTTCGGTTTTCGGTCCGGTCCGGGCCAAAACCCGAAAAACCGCTGTCCGGACCAAACAAAAACGATTAGGCCAGCTGGGCCGTTTATAGCTGGGCGTGTTCCCTTTCCTTTTAATATCATCTTCTTCCCAAATAAAACCCTAGCCCCCAATCCAGACCCTCTCATCCAAACCCTCTCCTTCCTCCGCCTCCGTCCACCACTCCGCCGCCTCCACGTCCACAGCTCCGCCGCCTCCGCCTCCACTGCTCCGCGCCTCCACCTCCGCCCCCGTCCACCACGCCTCTCTCCACCTCCGCCTCCACTGCTCGGCCTCCGTCCACCACGCCTCCACCTCCGCCCCCATCATTGAAAGAGAAGAAAAAGGGGATGAGCATGAAAAGAGAAGGGGAAGAAAAGAAATGAGATCTGGACAGTTTGTACACTTTTGGGATTTCCCGTAGCAGTAGCTTTTTTAGAAGATATTAGAAGGGAAAGTGGCAGATTTTTGGAAAATCATAGAAGGGACTAGCTAGCTATGGAAGCTACTGACGGGAATCTTCATCCAAAATGTTCTTCTTTGTTTTTGAAGGCAGCTAGCTTCATTGAGTAGTGAAAATAGAAGCTTGCCTATGTTTTTTATTCTCTTCCATCTCTTTTTTTCTTAATTTTTTTATTTTTTAAGTTTAATTCGGTTTTGGCCTGAACCGAACCGAAATTTTCAGTTCGGTCCGGTCCTCGGGCCAAGAAAAACCTAAATTTTCGGGCCGGTCTTTTTTGGTTCGGTCTCGGTTCTGGTCCGATACTCACCCCTATCACACATATTTGTCAAACAAGTTACCGAAATTATTTACAAAGATACTAAATAACGAGTTACTAAATACCCTTACAGTACTATCCAAAATGAAACCAGCATCACCTGTACAATCTCTAGCTAACCCGTTCTGATTTGGAAATTCTATGTGGTGTTCGACTTCTATTAGCTGCCCTCTCTATACGGATTTCCTCAAGGCCAAATATCATACCAACTATTAGTGAGACAAGTTGTGTTTAGTATATATTTGAAACAAAGTGATTGATTGTGTCCAGGCGTGAAAGGATCAATAAGTGAATTAAAATGCAGCTTATTGCAAAGATTATGAGGTGGTTGACGTGAGGTGTCAATAAATGAGAGAAAGACACTAATCTTACAAGAAATACAAACAAATGGCAACACAGCAAGAAAAGGAGATTTCAGGCGGTGTACGTGAAACTGGATAATAACAATCAACCTTATCTTTAATAGTTATATTGGCTAAAATCCGTACTTGTTTAGCCCACCAAGGCTACGACCCAATCCATAGTCCATTAAGAAGTTCATTTTGACTTTATACACGAATTGGATTCCAAAGGTCAATAAGCTAACCCACCAAGCTGAGTCACTCATCCAACCACCATGTAGTCCACATGCTACCTGACTCACTTGACCTCGCCGACCATCTAGCTGGTAGACAAGCTAGCTAGTTTAATTACTCGCTTATTGGACTAACCAGCCAACGGGTTAGAAGGCTAGTCAATCAACCGCCTAGATAGGAAGTTAGCTCAACGGATAAGTGGTATGACTGACGACTCTCCCAACAGACCATGACGTGGTCCAACCCACTAAGAGACTCCAGCTACCTCACCCGAAATATAGGAGAGGTGGGTAGGATGGACTCTAACGGATGGAGAGTCTATATAGGAAGGTAGGTGGAAGGAGGAACGTATCTCATTCACACTACGAGAAACCCTAGCTATCACTCTAACGTCTCCATCTATCTCAAGCACTCTGATCAACGCTTCCGACCATCCGCCACCATCCGCTACCATCTGCCATCATCCATCACCGTCTATCACCTTCCATCACCATCCATCACCATCTATCGCCTTCCACCATCGTCCATCAGTCATCTATCACCTTCCATCATCATCCATCACCATCTATCGCCTTCCACCATCGTCCATCAGTCATCTATCACCTTTCACCACCTTACCTCACTATCCGACGATAGCCAACCAGCCACCTCCAGCAAGGTCAACTAGCCTATCGTTGGTGCCCATCCATACATTGCCGAACCGTCAACAGGATAAGTCAACCTCCATCATCTCTCTCTATCTCTGTCACTCTATTCACCTTCTATCAGCATACTAACTTGAGCGTCGGAGTCCATACGGTCGGCACCACACCGGTATCACCTTGGAACCTTACGTCTCGTTTTCTCTTGTTGCCTTGCAGGTTGTCGGTGCCCCCCAATTCTCAACCCTAAATTCGATTGTAGATTTCTGAGCGTCTATAATAGTTTTATTAATATTTTAATCACCAAATTATTTATACCAACTTACTTATTTCGATTTTCAGAAAGACAACTCGAAAGTCAAAAAGGTCCACTAAATAAATACTATAAATTCATATGGTTCATATTACGGTATCTGTTCTTTCATAGGCTCTCGTTTGGATATATAACGATTAAAAATCAAAAATAGTAACAAGTCGGTCCAAAACCATATAAAACAACGATAACAATTAAAATTCAAAAACTCACGTAATATCAATTCATTTAACATCAATTTCATATAGCACAAAAATATACCATATCACATTATATAATTTAATTTTTCACAAATAAGGCGACGTATATAACACATATCAAAATATTAAAATTTAGTTAAAAACATATTTAAACATGCTTATAAGGTGAAAAAGGTCACGGGCGTGACAGATGTGTGAAGCAGAACAGGATATGGGACCGATACTAAACTCTTACTTCAAGAATATCTTTACTTCCAGACAGCCGACTTCTGAAGAGATTGATGATGTTGTGAGTACTATGGAAGCTCGAGTGGATTAGCGAATCAACCAGGAATTAGCCCAAGTGTTCACTCCAGCCGAGGTAAAACGCGCTCTCTTTGATATGTATCCTTATAAATCCCCTGGTCCTGATGGTATGTCTGCCCTCTTTTACCAACGTTTTTGGAATCTGGTTGGTGCTAATGTGATTGACTGTGCACTTGATTTTCTAAATAATAAAATCCTCGATCCCCAACTCATATAATTCTGATCCCTAAGTGTCAAACACCAGTAAAACCCTCTCAGTTTCGCCCTATTAGCTTACATAATGTCATGTTTAAGATAGCTTCTAAGCTATTACAAATAGACTTAAGCCTCATATGAATACCATTAATACTGAAAACCAATCTGTTTTTGTGCCTAATAGACTTATCACTGATAATGTACTTGTTGCCTATGAAGTGAATCATTTCTTAAAACAAAAGACAAAGGGTAAAGATATTTTTATGGCTTTGAAGCTTGACATGAGGAAGGCCTATGACCGGGTTGAGTGGGGTTTTTTGAAAAGATTGTTAGAGCGGTTAGGCTTTGAGACAAATTTCATTGATCTCATTATGCTTAGTGTGCGGTCTGTCTCTTATTCAGTTCTTCTGAATGGAGTTCAGCTCGATCCTTTCCAGCCGGTCAGGGGGGTCCGTCAGGGGATCCCCTTTCACCTTGTTTCTGTTTGTTACTGAAGCTTTTAGTTCGTTGATTAGAGATGCTGAGGAGAGAGAGGTGCTACGGGGGGTGGCTGTTACTCCCCGGGCGCCAAGGATCTCTCATTTGTTATTTGCCGATGATACTCTTTTATTCTGTCAAGCTACCTCTGGGGCTGCTTATGAGATTCGTAGGATTGTACTCCATAGATATAATCTTGCGTCGGGCCAGGAGATTAATTTGGAGAAATCAACCGTAGTTTTTAGTCATAATGTGGACGAGGTTAGAATTGAGGAAATTAAATCTATCCTTCCGGTTCGAGTGGTTGACAAGCATGAGAAGTATCTTGGTTTACCTACGGAGTTGGGCAAATCGAAAAAAGAAGTATTTGGGTGGATTAGAGAGCGAGTTTGGACTAAGGTGGAGAGTTTTGGGAATAGGTTTCTTTCAAAAGCGGGAAAGGAGATTCTTATTAAACCAGTTTTACAAGCCATTTCTACTTATGTCATGTGTTGTTTTCGCATTCCTGATTATCTTCTTAGGGAGATTAAGTCTCTCATTGCCCGGTTTTGGTGGCGGTAATGGTAAAGATAGAAAGATCCATTGGATTAATTGGGACTTGCTTTGTGATTCAAAAAGGATGGTGGTATGGACTTTAGAGATCTCAAATCTTTTAATCTAGCTTTGTTAGGTAAACACGTTTGGAGGATTATCTATTATCTCGATTCTCTTCTGAGTCGTGTTTTTAAGGCTAAGTATTTTTCCAATTCAAATATTCTTGAGACTAGTCCAAAAGGCAATGCTTCTTTTACTTGGAAGAGCATTAGTGCCGCTAGTCCTTTAGTACGAAAAGGTGTTCGATGGCGAGTTGGGAATGGGATGAATATTGATGTTTGGCGTGACCCCTGGATTCATAGGGACGGTCTGTACTGTCCAATTACACCTAACTTTTCCCAAAATGCAGATTTGAAAGTGGCAGATTTAATTTATGCCAATGGGGGTTGGGATTTTCATCTTTTGCAAGATCTGTTCTGGGAGGAGGACTTGGATTATATAAGGCGCATTCCTTTACCTGCTGCCAATGTAGAAGACGTCCGTGTTTGGCATTTCACTAAGCACGGTCATTATTCAGTCCGCACCGCTTACTTCTTGGCACGTGATATGATAAAAGCTGAGAGGCGCAATGTAGGAGGAAGCAGTAGTACCTTTACTGTTGTTAACTGGAACTGGATCTGGAGCTTGAAAATACCCAATAAAATTAAGGTGTTTTTTTGGCGTGTCTCTAAATATTCTCTCCCGGTTAATAATTCTCTGCTGAAACATGGTTTGAATGTGGCTCTTGTGATGAAACTATTTGCATATTCTCAAGGACTGTTCTTACGCCCGCTTATTTTGGGCCGTGTCTCCTCTTTCTAGCAGTTTGATTGAATGCAATACAGATACTTTATAGGGCTGGATTCACCATGTACGATCACATTTAAATACCAGTGAGTTGGAGTCCTTTGTGGCGTTTTGTTGGAGCCTATGGGGAAATAGAAATAAACTGGTGCACGAAAACAGAGGATACGATGCTCTTGAGTCCGTCCAATTCATCCAGGATCTCCTCCAAAGATTCGCAGTTGCCAGGAATCTTTTTTCTGGTCCTCGACCTCCAGAACCGGCGTGTGTTTGGAAGCCACCAGCGACAGGTCTGTACAAGGCGAATTTTGACGCATCCGTCACTCAGCAAGGTGTAGGAATGGGTGTGGAGATTAGGGACAGTAACAACAAAGTTGTAGCATGGAGGAGAAGGCGAATTCCTTTTATCATGTGCCCAGAAGTGGGAGAAGCTCTTGCAGCCCGATGCGCAGTCGATTTGGCAATGGAAAAGCAGCTTCAGCAGATGGTTTTTGAAGGTGATAGTAGAAGAGTGATTGACCAGCTCCAAGATGTGAATTCATCACTTTCTCCAGCAGGTGGCATAATTCAGGAAATAAAGTTGCAACTTCAAGTGTTTACTTCAGTTTTATCAAACGATGTGGAAATACTGTTGCCCATTTGCTAGCTAAGGACAGAGTTAGATAGTGATGGAGACACAGATTTACCATTCCATATTCCTTGATGTAATATGGTTGTTTTTCTAATATAATTACTCATTTTCCTCAAAAAAAAAAAAAAAAAAAAGATAAAAGTGGTTGGAAAAAATACTTCAGTGGCAAAATGTATAATTTTTTAGTAAAGATGACCTCGTTTATTATTTATTGGGTGTGAGGTAGTTTCTTTTAATATATGAAGTTTTGTGAGACAGTTAAAATTGACAAATTTATGAAGTTTTGCGGGATAGAGGTAGCATCATTTTGTGGGAATGTCTGAAAAATCTCGAGTAATTTGGCATTTGTTTTTTTTGAATTGTCCAGTACATAAAGTTGACTGTACGTTCCTTAGCTAGTGATCTCATTGATGACAGTATCATAATACATGCGACTATAGACAAGCTTGTATAACTATATATCAAATCATTCACAGTTGAATGGAGGTAAAAACGTTGATCATATTTTGTTTGCCTCTTCATCAATTACTACCATGGACTCTATGCATGTAGTCCACTTTCTATTTAAGTAAACTTGAGCTCAGGACTTAAACATGCAATTCCAAATCAACTTAACAAGAGAATCTAATTTGTATCCTTCATATAAAAGTAGTGATACCAGTTTTATCACACACCTTCTCGTCGTGAAATTAATTAGATAACCCAAGTAAATAGGACTGGATACACTCAGTTAACATTCCCTATAAACTCTGAGTTAAATAATTAATGCATTAGTTCGTCCATGTGATGACTAGTTAGTTTTAGTTTAGATTTTGATGAGCAAACACATGACGGCTCTAGACTCACTAATGAAGTAGTACTCTTGGTCCTTAAAATGTTTTAGCATGGACACTGTAAAACATGAACCTTATTGACTGATAGTTTAGTAACTTGTACAAGTGTTAACTTTCCAATAGCATGTAATTTTAATTTATGTTCAGTTGCTGAAGATCTACTATTGAGATGTTGCGACCAATCTTCAAGAAGACAAGTCATTGAAGACTCATGCTCAGGGATGTCTTCGAGATTTAGGGGCCATGTGCGAAATTTTCAAACGAGGCCTCAACCAAATAATAATATAATAATTTTTTATAGAAGTGAAAAATAACAAAAATCATCCAATACAAATAGTAATTAAAATATATTTGTAATAAATATTACAAACGACTAAAAAAATTACTTGAAAAGTGCAACTCTTCGAGCGTTCTTTGAAGCAGAATTATCGATTAACTCTTCATCACTCACTTTCTCCGCCATATCATTCTCAATTGCTATCATCACTCGTACATTGGGTCGTTCTTTTGACATTGTAGTGTGCAATAGTATTTCACCAATTTCAACTTGGAAAAACTTCTTTTGGCAGATGCAACAATGTCGGGAATCGTTACACACTGACACAATCACTGCATTAGGAAAATAACGAACATCTTTTAAGTAACTCAAAATTTCAATATCCCGCATCTTCTTAATAGTCATGAACTCTCTAGCAAGTTGCAATTCTACAAACAAAGAATTTCCATCAATATCAGATTTCCCATTTTTCTTAATTGCGTTTTCAAGATGAATACAACAAGTTTTCAAAGTTGGTTCATCTAAAGAATGTAACTTTTCAGATGTAAACATGAATCCAAACATATTTTTATATTCTTGACATTGCTCAAACCTTATCTTGAACGAAGAAATTGATTGGGCGATATTATATGAGAAATAATCTACTCTAAATGATTCCTCTTAGGATCTATGTGATATATCATTTCGATTATCATCAAATTGCATCTTCTTTACTATTGCACGACTTTGGGGAAAATCAGGATCAAAATTCATTTCTATAGCCACTTCCTTCGCACTTTGCAACGCTTTTACAAAACCATGTTATCTATACTCCATAAAGAAGGCAATCAGAGTATTTATGTCTCTTATTGCAACATCAATTTGCATATCTTTAGTTTGCAATTGTTTGCTAAACACATTGACACGAGATAATACATCAAACCAAATAACTAGTGCCAATAAAATTCAAATTTACCAAGTTCATGAGTTGTCAATTAGCTTGACTTCTTATCATAGAATCAAGATCAACTTCTGGCTTTTTTTTATGTCTTTCATTTGAAATCTTGTCGATTTCACGCTTTCAACTCGACTTTCCCAACGAGTACATGACAACAGTTTCGGTGTCAACCATGTCATATTATCTTTTATAATTTCCCACCTCTTTGTTGATCTTGAAAATATGGTATATATACGTTTCACAACTCCAAAAAAAATCTTTTAGCCTTAACACAAGAATTGACCATGTCACACAATATCAAATTTAGACTATGACAACCACAAGGAGTATAAAATGCTCTACGATTTATGTATAAAAGTTTCTTTTGTACCCCTGAATGTTTTCCTTTCATATTAGAACCATTATCATAACCTTGTCCTCGTACATCATCAATATCTAATCAAGAGTCTCTAACTCAAGTTGTAGAACATCAAATAGTCCTTGTCCACTCATATCATTCACATTTAAAATTCCTAAAAAAAGATTCCTCAATGACATCATTTGAAGAGAAATACACATATCTTAAAATAATCGACATTTGCTCTTGGTGTTAGAATCAAGAGTGCAACCAAGTATCACTGAGAAATACTTTGGTTTCTTTATTTTTTATTTATAATTTCAGATTTAATGTACTAGCTGATGAGTCGGTTTTACACCGTCTCATTTGGTCTTTTTTACCGTCTTAATGTCGTTCTCAAGTATAGTTTTTATTAGTTTTGTTAGAATATTTTTACTTGTTTTGTTATTTGTGTGTTTTGTAGGTATTTGGCTAAACCGCGGTATTTGGAGGCAAAATGATGTATTTTATATGCAGTTACAAGAGTACGGAGCGGGGAGGCCGAAATACCAAATTTGGAGTCAAAATGCGGAACTGAGTCGCCGGGATACTTGGCGCACGCCAATATAGCCATGGCCACGTTTGGCGTATGCCAAGCGTGTTTCTCCTCCAGTTATTAGTTCAAAACATAACGTTAATTTCATTATATTCTTTTCAACTTTGCTCTAAACCTAGAACTTTTCCAAGGCAGTTATCTCACTTTGTTCGAGGTAATTGAACCGATTCATCTTGTAATTGACTATAGATTATTGATTCGGAGCATACTATCATACTTTCTACCGATCGGATTCAAGATTCTTCAATTCTACTTAGGGCTTGTGTAACGCCCGGACTAGGAAGCACTCGTCTCTATTAAGTTGACGCTACATTAAAAGTAAACCTGAATATAATATATCCCGAAATGGATAGAAAGGTAATACACACTCTAATTTACAATCAAACTTATGTTCAGGTTACAGGCCCACAGTTCTGGAAACTAGAAACACACAGGCAAGACTTAAACTCCTTAAAGGCTGCTTTCGTCAGAACAACATCCGAATCTAGGTCGACCACTGCCAGTGATTCACAGACTCACTGAGCTTCTTTATGTACAGGTCCAAAGGTTCACAGTACGGTAACGATTACTAGTAACACCCAACTTCCTACGTACCCGGCTCACTCAACCTGGGGAACAAAGAGAGAACAAGAAAGAGGTTAAATCCCAAAGACTTAGTGAGTATAAACAAATGACAAAGAAGTGAGAGAATGGAAAAATTGTGGAGTAACAAAGCAACAATGACACGAGTGATATAAGGAAAGGAACAATAGCTTTGAAATAAAAAGATTTTGAGTATCACTGTTAAAACCTGCCATATGACTCCCGGAACCTAACTACAACCTTATGACTTCCCTCGAGGAGCAACCCCGAAAATAGAGAAAACAAGCATGCCAAGGTTCATGCTAGACCAGATCACGGAACACACCAACCACCGGTTGCAATCAGCGTCTGGGAAAAAGGATCTGCAGAAGATGACCTTAACCGGTGGTCCATTCCACCCGGTAGCCATTCGCCACAGTCCGGGCCCAATCCATTGTAACTGTAATCATATATTTCATTTCCAGTGGAAGGTCACAAGTACCAGAGGCAATTCAATAGAATAAATCAAACAGTTAATAGGTTTCATGTCAAATGACAAAATGAAGAGGATTCAAGGGTGCAATGAAGCAAAGTAGCAAAGGCTCAAGGGAAAACAAAGTTGATACAAGTTGGCTCAGATCTAAAGTCATAAACGAATAATAGGTAAGGATTTTACTCGTGTCGCACAAACGATAAGGACAAATGAAAGTAATCAAATTCCCCAGGGCTAGATGCCGAAATGATACATAGAAAGAATGAAGAAACCTCACCTTGTGCTTAGGTATTTGTGCATAGACTACTAAGTCGACTCGATCGTGTCAAGCTCAGTACCTATAAATAACGAATAATAGGTAAGGATTTAACAAGAAATGTCACGATACTTCTTACAATGCACTAAGTATTAGGATCAATCAATATGGACCAAGTAGGAGCATAATTAGTAACATGCAAGTGGTTGTGAATACAAGTTAGACAAGTCTAGGACCTGGTTGTAAATATACGTGATCACACCATAAAAGACATACATGGTCAGGTCACTATATATATACATATAAGCAATTTTATTAGCTTCACCTAAAACATGTATACGAAAACATGTAACTCACTTTCTAATACCATCTACTAGTCTAATATCACCTATACTACCAATTCTTTGACTTGTTCATGACTATCTCTTAACTTAACCATATCCTCGAGAGTAGTAATGACATTGATGATTAACACTAATACGATTGTAATTAATATTAGCAACTATAATTTACAGTCTAATTTCCTATTAACAGAGGTATAAAATACTTTACAGTATAAGTTCTCCTTATTCTACAATTCACCAACCATGGTCCAAGGCTCCAAACAACACTTTATTTGAATTGTAGAGATGCATGAACCTTTATTTTAAGGATGATACTACTTATTAACTAGTGACAACATTTACACAGTTTAAGATATGAACTTCTATCATAGTTATCAATAATTTTCCAAATCTTATGCTCTGATTATTAGAAATTGGTCACCACTTAGATAAGTTATGGTACATAGATGATAAATATTAGTTTATATAAAAGTGGACAATTAAGATAATGATTGGTAACTATACATGGGCGCCAAGTATACATTTACTAACACTTCAAATACAAAGTTTAATTAGAAGAGATCCAATTTCGTTAAGAAATCTAATCTTACCATTTCTTTTGCTTTTATTTTATCAACTTAGAAGAATTCATAGAGACTAATTCAAAACCAAGCTTGATTAAGGCTTGCTAATTAACCCAGTTATACACGTACAACAATCAACTTAAAACATAAGCATAGAAAGTGAATCAAAGTAAAGAAATAATATACCTTTCTTGTTAATTTTCTACCCAACTTTATGTTTCTGCAAGTACGATAGTGCCTACTAAAAATCTTTGATATCTCTCAAATGGTTATAGATGATATACAAGAAAGTAACTAGAAAGGTGGCAAGATACATGGAGGTTAAAGGAATATGTAATGTAGAAGAGAAAATTTTAGTAGTAACACATGTAATAGCTAGATATAGTAGATGTAATCATATGGTCTCAATATCAAGGACGGCTCAGGGACAAGTAAAACTTGTTTTACCTCAATTTTAGTCAAATTTTGCTCAAGAGTCCCTAAAATTTATAAAAGTATCATTTTTAGTTTAAACAATTATAATCAATATTATGTTATTTGAATTTCATCCAGTACCCCTCTTAGATGTTCTAATTACACTTGGGCACCAGTTAGATCAACAATAACATATAAGTCCTGTTAGATAAAAATCAATTACATATAAGTCCTCGAATTTGACTTTTGGCGAATTAAAACCTGGAAAATGCATTTATACCCCTGTTCAAATATCAGATTTTATTTCTGGCCAAACAGCCTTAGCTTATCATGGCACGTGCGAGGCACGTGTGGACCTATATGTAATTGATAATTTAGTATCAGGTACTAGAATGTAATTGATATATGGCCGTTATTTTCAAAAAAAACTAGCCGTTGGGGTAGTTATTTTGAGCCAATTTAAGCCCCAAAACAGTCCATATTCATCCATTTTTACTGATCCTTCTTCACTCAAACTAACAATGGAGAAGACCAATGAAATTCGTCCAATTTGCAGTAATTCGAAGTGTCGCAAGCGAACTATTCTCTCCGTTAAAAGGTGTGAACCGCATGAAGGAAGATTCTATTGGAGATGTCCAACACATGGGTGGTCTGAATGGTGTCTTGTTGAAGAAAACGTTCAAAATGGACGAGGAGATAGCATGCAAGCCAAATTGCTATCTGAATTTGTTCCACCACATCAACATACTTCAAGGCGCCAAAATATGGAACACCAAGCTACAAGTGTGCAAACTACAAGTGAAGATGATGCAATGGTAAAACAAAAACAAAAGAAGAGATGTACAACTGCCATGGATACTCAAGAAGACAAATACATGAGAGTTAGGCAACTCATTTGCCTAAACCTATTCTTGTTTGCTGTGTACCTGCTTGTGCAAATAAGTAATGCATTCAAGTAGATTAAGTAGGCAAAGTAGTAGAAGTTGCATGTAGTAGAAGAAGTAACATGTATTGAACATTTTTCCAATGTATGTTTCAATACAAGTTGCAAATTGAGTAGCATGAAAAGTGCCATCATCAAAATAGCCTAACCAAAATCATAAGGTTATAATCAAAATATACCACCAAATCATAAGGTTATAATCAAAATATACCACCAAAACATCCACCCAACTACTTGCTCAACTCTATAGCCCAAACCAATGTCCTAATCCCCTTCCCCTCTTGGTGCCAGTCCCAGTGCCATTGCCCCTGCCCCTACCAGTGCCAGTGCCATTGCTTCTGCCAGTGCCAGTCCCTTCCTCCACAGGTTGTTCCCTAGCTCTTTTTCTTCCTCTGTTTGCATTTGCAGCCTATTTCAATCCAAACTCAACAAATTTCAATCACAAGCCTATTTCAATCATTAACTACAACTAACAAGTTCCCAATTATGACAAAGAATGAGTTAAGCCATTTCACTTACATCAGCTTGTTCATTTTGTTGAGGTTGAGTAGAAGATGCTTGTTGCTGAGGCTG
The DNA here is from genome assembly GCA_026545765.1 of Plantago major. Classification (NCBI taxonomy): domain Eukaryota; kingdom Viridiplantae; phylum Streptophyta; class Magnoliopsida; order Lamiales; family Plantaginaceae; genus Plantago; species Plantago major. The sequence continues at coordinate 77,879,250 of CM048840.1, read as the reverse complement.
AGAAGAAGATGTTTGTTGCTGAGGCTGAGTAGAAGAATGAGGTTGATTTTGAGTCAATTTGGATTGGGCTCTTCATCATCTTCCTTATTCTGCAATTAATTCAAACAAAACATGCATATAAGGAACCATGTAATTTGTATCTTAAAACAAACAAACAAACACTCAAATATACTTACCAAAGTTGGACATTTCCTGCAGTTATGCCCTCTCACTCCACACAAACTGCACTTAGGTGGCCTCCTTGTTTTCTGCATTGGAACCTTAGCCTTTTTACTAGGACCTTCACTAGGATGTTTGATCCTAGAATGATGAGCCTTCCAGGTGGTCTGAGAACATCAGGTGGTGAACAATCATCTTGAGTTAAATCATTAGGCCAAAACCTATATTGGGGAACAGGCTTAATCATCATGTCATATGCCCTCAAATAAGCTGCCTTAGTATGGTTGTTACTCAAGTAGTTCTCTCCATCATCCCTATTGTGATTGATAGCAGTCCAAGCATGCCTGCATGGGATGCCACTCATATCCCATCTCTTACAATCACAAGTTCTGGCCTCAAGATTAACAATGAACTCGTATGTGTAGTCCCCGATCTCATACATGTTGCCTCGAAACCAATCTACATCTTCTTGATTCATCATGTGCATCATTCACTTTTCGAATCCTTGGCATGACCAGCGATGTGCATGCATTACCTTTCTTTCTCCTCACAACAATTCTGCATGACTTGAGTTCTCAAACCTACATGACATCAAAGAATACAAATTGTTACTAGAGATCTTGTTGTGAAGAACAAAACTTAAAACTTGTTAACAAATTAGATATGTATTACAGTTACCTCCATAATATTGAGAATGGAAAATCCTCTAACAGGCTCCACCCAAGCACTGAAGCTCTCACTGACATTATTGGTGCAGTGATCTATCTTGGGTGTTGGATCAAAGGCATGTCTTGCCCAAAATCCAAGTGGAATCCTCATCAAGTAGTCATAGGCTTGTTCACTTGCGCTCGATCTTCACCATTGCCTTGTTGAATCCATAGTGAGTGTAGCGATTCTGACTTGCCAGAAAAACTTCCTCAGATCAACACTCCTCCATTTTTGCTTGAAATTGTCATAAATATGCTTTGCACATTTTCTATTCACAACAGCTGGTGCAAGTTCTTCAATGGCAGGCACCAAACCCTACATTCAAATCAAATAATGCATCAATGACAATCAAGATTGAGTTATGAAATAAGAAATCAAGTAATCAAAGAGATTGTTAACATTACCTTTTGTCTATCTGCCATGAAGTGCCAATGTGTCTCAGCATCCCATGGTCCTAAGAATCTTTCAAGACATTGGAGAAAGAATCCCCAGGATTCTTTGCATTCTGACTCAACTATTGCCCAAGCTACAGGAAAGATACCACAGTTGGCATCGATTACCAGCTCAATAACATCCCACCATATCTCCCTCTAAGATGACACCCATCAAAGAATAGGAAAGGGCTGCATCCATTGAGGAATCCTCTTCTAAGTCCCTCCAACCCACAGAAAAACCTCTGAAATGTGTGGGATGTTTCATCATCACTAGGGACATCAGTCAAATCAACATATTCAGGGAAATGTGTGGGATGTGGTCTTGGCTTACAAGTTCTAAACAGATTTGTTCTAGCAGTTGTTTCAGTATGGACCTTGGTGGAGGGTACATACTCTACATCAACATCACTATTAACAAAGCTTTTGAATTTTTTGGAGCAAGACATATCAATAGCTAAGGTTCAACATCAAAAGTAGTTAAATGCAACTCTACTTCTAGTCCTTGCATATTTCTCTCAAACATCAACCTCACAGTTGCATCATCTATAACATCTATTGTTTCAAAAGAATTCTCAACATAAGCCACCTTTGTAAAAAACAGAGAACCCCTACTTTCCACACGTTCTAATATAGCATCAACATCCTTCATAAGTTTAGCATGTGTGTACCTTGAAGAATCAACGTCGACCAACATGAATTCCTCCATACCCAGGTGAAGTCTGATGTTAAATTTTGCCCCCATTGAAACTGTAACAAGCATCAAAACACACATATAAACAGATTAATATTAAGCAGTACAACCCTAGCTATAAACTGCGTATTGAACTACGATACAATCCACTCAAATCGTATATAAATTGTGGATACTTAGATGAATACGTACATGAATAACACAAAAACTAACAACAAAATTGAACCTTTACATGTATGAACAAAAAACCCTACCTCACAGTGCCGAAATATCTCTGCGAACAGGTGAGAATACGCCGGAATTCGATGTTATACGTGCTATAATGGCCGATTACAGTTTGATTTTCGATGATTAAGGGATGATTTTGGTGGTTGAGTGAAGAAGACGAAGAGAAGACGGAGAGGTTTGGTTTTGGCGGGTGTGAGCCGTTTTTTGGCAAATGAAATTTAACCTAGAAAGGTAAAAAGGTAAAGACTACAACTAAGACCATGTTTATTTGTACCATAATTGATTTCAGCTTATAAGCTGGTCAACAGATTATTAGCTTTTTGGACTTGGATGTTATTGTTGAACTAAGTGGCCCTTAGATGAAATGCCCCTATCTAACAGGGGGGGGGGGGGTATATGTAATAACCCCTTTTATTTATTTCCGTAAAGTTAGAGTCAAGTACGTATCAAAATGCGGGTGTCACAGTTTGTGACACGATTGGATAAAATTGTATCAACTCTTAATTCTTGGTATTTGGTAATTGATTATGTCTATTCCTTGTTTATCTATGCTTATGCTTGTTGATTCTTCATCCATGAGTAGCTAAACACCCCATTATGGGGTGGTGATGGATTCAATGCATGCTAGTTAGGGTTTATGCAATTTAATAACAATACGATGGGATTTACTTAATGCCTTTTTGATTATATGCGTATGTAGTTTCGTGTTATATGTTTTACCCACAAAATCATCAAAGGATTATGCAAAGATTTACCACCAAAACGTCAAGAGATTGCAAATCCATAGGTTCGTAGCAAACACAGAAACTACATTAGCTGTAATTGTAGCTTGGTGGAATTGACGACTCCACCATTGCTATCTATTTTCTAGAAAAATTTCGGTTAGTTCATTGTCATAGAACCAACGTGCCTTATGTGGTGTAAGCCGTGAGCAGTGTAATGTCTCGTTTGGGCGTGTCCCAGTGATAACTAGAGTAAATCACCATTGTTATTATTGCATTTAATCCTGCTAGCTAGTATTGTTTATCTGTCACCACACCATAATTCCCTCTCATATTTTAATCTCTACAAGTAATCTGTTTTCTAGTTTGTCTGCATTAATAGATAAATTATCAACTGCTGCCGAAGCAAACCAACCTTTATTGCTTTCATTACTGTTAACTATAATTCGTAAGCATAACTCAGCTTAGTTAAGTCCTTAGAGAACGACACTCGGGATTAACTTCACTGCACTACAAGTTTTTGTAGTATTTGACACATCACTAGCAATCAAAAGTATAAACCCATTTTGAATGTTGTGACCAAGATAATGACAACATACATCTTTATTTTGTATACATCTAGCATGTTCTTGAATAACTAGATCAAACTCGGCTAGCATTTCAACTAAACCTAAGAAATTTCCGTTTTTTTTATTCTCATATAGTCTCTCATTAGCACCCGGAAAGCCAAGTTATGCTTCTCAATAAGTTTAACAATTGAAATAATTCTTGATAAAATATTTCTCCAATGTTCTACCTCTTTCTCAAATTGTTGTTGTGCTTCTTTATCGATAGTTTATTCTTAGTTAATCCTAAACGAAATTGATACCAAGATGCCATATTTGTAACATGCTCCAAACCTACTTCTTGCTTTTTTTAAGTCTAAAGACTAAGATGAGACCAATCATAAAAAAATCCCCTTTGCTAATTCTCCCACCCCATGACCTTTTCTAAATACTTAACAACAAAAGCAAAATGCTTTGTCTAACTCTTTCAAGTAAACAAGCCAATCTCTATCACATTTTTCCCTATTTGGAAAAATTCTATTGTAATGGATCGAAGAGAAGTGCCTATTATGTCGATTACTAAGGCCTTTCTCAATTGCTAAATCTCTTTTTGGGCTGTTAAGTGCTAAATCACAAATCATTTGTTAACATCCGGGTATCTAGGATCATATATATCACAATTTATATTGCGATTGTTACTTTCATCAATATTGTTATTAGAATTGATAACACCATCATCTACTTGATTAATGTCAAGTTCAGAAGCACTTTCAATAGGCAAATTATTTACCGGCACGTCATTAGAATTTTGAATAGGCACATTGTCTACCGGCACATCATCATTAGAATTTTGTACATGCACATCACAGTTCACATTTTCAACATTTTCTTCATCAAAAGACACATTACGATCAAGATCATCATCATTCTCATGCAAATTCACATCATCTTCAATATCAATATTATGATTATCAGTAGAAGTATGAGAATCCTTCATAACAAATTTATCTAAAGCTCATTTTTTAGATTGAATTAACGCGTCACTTATTTTTTATTAGTTGGATTACTAAGGAAAACACCTTGGAACAAGTTTAAGGGAATAACTACTTAACTTGGGAAGTTAAGGAAAACCCCTTGGAGGACCGGAGTATTTGACTTGGGAAGTCAAAGAAAGAGGGTTCAAGGTTTCTAAGTCGGGACCTTATGGTAAAAGGGATTTAGCTAAGGATAGGATATAGTACGTAGAACCTCAATTTTATGTCTCAGTGAATTCAAGTCCTTGTGAAGGGCGAAGTGGATTAGTTGAACGGTCACGCCACCTTCAGATACTACTATAATCAAGTGTTATTTACTTACTCAATTTACTTTCAACAACTTATTTGCCTATCTGTTCAAAGTAGATTTGTCCACTGAAAGCACACACTCAGTCACTTAATTGTAAAAGACTCATGCCTATGAAAAGTTAAGCACCAATAAATACTTGTAGGTGCTGAGAAATTTATTTAGACACAAAAAGTTCTAAAGTCTATTCACCCCCCCCCCCCTCCCAAAAAAAAAAAAAAAAACTCGATTTTAACCTTGTTGTCTAAGTACAACAATCTTAGCAATGGGTAGTATGCTTTTTTTTTTTCTTGTTGGGAAAAATAAAAAAATAAGTTAGTGAAATAATAATATTTTTCGATGGGGGTAGTTGGGACCTGTACCGCACTTACCCAAGGGGAAATGTATTACTGATGCATAATTTGTCGCGGGCTAGGTCGGACCAGATTTTTATCAATATTATTGGGTCGCGATAGGTTTGGGTATATAGTCAATCCATTACCGAACACCACTATTTTGAACAAGAATTGCACAAATTTGTTTTGGATTGGAGAGAACACCGATCCGTTTAAAAGATCAATATGACCATTTAATTTATTAGGGTACTTAATCATAACGATTAATAATAGTAGAAGAAAATTACACATAAATGGTTGATTTTTAAATTCTAAACAAGCACAACATAATGAAACTTCATTACAAACATTTCAGAATCTAATAAATGTGAAAACTAGAAAAAAGACACATAATAAATGTCAAGTGGAAGTTCTAACCTGATCCTCAAACTCCTTAACATTACCTCTCCCTCCATGACTACCAAACCTCCCTACACCAAACCTAGTCACATTCACTCCCTCAACCCTCACATTGACCAGCATTTCCGCCACAATCCTCCCAACTACCGGGGCCATCTTAAACCCGTGCCCCGAAAAGCCACCGGCAACAACCACATCTTCACCAAACTCTCCTCCTAAAAAATCAATCACAAAATCCTCATCTGGGGTCATTGAATACATACATGACTGCGTCATCACCGGTCCAGATTCCCAATCAACCATGTCACCAAAACACCCTTTTATCCACTCTTTCAACGACGAAACCACAAATGGCGCCGCCTGCCATGTACGCTCCTCTGCCTCGCATACTCTTCCACCGTGGACAGGGATTTTTATGAGACCTGGAAACTCCACCGATGGTGTGCCGTATATGTACGGATCGCCGTAGCTTGCAAATGTCGGAAATCCTGATTTGATTGTGAACTTGCTTTCATGTCCTTTGGTTATCTTCCAATAGTATACCGTGGTTTCTACAGGTTGGATAGGGAGACTGATATTTCTTACCTGTCATCATCACATGAATTCAAAACGTGACCATAGTATTCAAACGGTGTAAATATGTGTCGTTTATTTTGGGACGGAGGGATTACAATCTTTATGACAAAATGTGTAATGCATATGAAGAATTAAGATTTTATTATTATTAATTGGGTGTGTGGTAGCTTACTTGTATCAAGTGTACTTTTATGGAGCAATCTTATGATGGATGATTAACTTGTATGTTTCGCGGTTTGCGCACGAGTGATGACAAAGTGTGCGGGATGTCGAGACATGACATGTGTTGGTAACTCATATGAGAGCCATCATATCACCCAGAGAACAACCCATGAGTAGGCCCAAAAGGCCAGACTCGACCCACCCCGTCCCGCAAAACTTTATGCAATTGCCATTTTTAGATGTCTTACAGATTTTCATACATTATATTTAAAAAGGAAGCTACCTACAGCCAACAAATAATAAAAAATGTTAAAGACTAGTACGATTATTGTCTAATAGTCATTTATGTTCAAACTTGAAAAATAGTTGACCGAGGAAAAGTCAATATGGAAAGTGTTTAGCGAAACGAGGGAATATAATTTGGTGTTCATACTTAGAATGATGTTTAGCCCATATGGTAAAATAAAATTTCCTACAAAATTGATAGGAGACAAAGTCAAGGTCAATCTATTTTTCACGTTGGACACTACCTTCGGACACCGAACTCTGCCCCTTATTCGGCCTCCTATGGTTGATTGCTATGGTATGTCCTTCATTAAGTCTTTTGATGCATCATGTATTCACGTATCAAGTTAAGTTCGTAACTTTTGTGTGATCTATTTGCAAGTATAGTTGACATTGTGGGGGGCTGACAATGTTGTTCATATGGTCATTGATAATGCGGCTAACTATAAGGTTGCTAGAAAGAAGTTGAATGGAAATTATATCCAAAAAAAATTATTGGTCCCCATGTTCTGCACGTTGTCTCAATTTGATCTTTGAAGATATTGGCAAGTTGACATCAGTTGCATCATGTGTCAATTTTGTGTCTAAAATCTCTAGCTTCTTTTTTATGTTTGGACTGGAAAAATATTCTGGCAATATTTGGCAACTGCCCAAACCATAATGTGAGGGCAGACCTTTGATTGGCTCGTTGGGCTAAGGAGTCAAATTTTGGATTGGCGCCCTGCATTTGAGCTTGGCATGAAGAAACTTGAATTGTGGCATAATAATATGTTAAAATGTGTGGCCCAGGACCACACTTGATTTGCCAAATTTACCCAAATAAAGAAATTGGGGTTTGGCCATGTATATGGCATAAATAATTCTGACATAAAATGTTGTCCAAAATGTGGCATAACCAAACCAAACTTCTCTACTAGAGTCTATAGCAACTCAACTATAGATGATTAAAATTCTGTTGCTAGATTACCGAACTAAAACTCATTTTTTTTTTCTATTTCTACTCTACTATATTTCTCTCTTATTATTTTTCTTATACTAACAACATTAATCAATCAAAGAATTTTAAAACCAACCAAATCAAATTAAAAATATCAAGACACATCACTTCTTTTTTACACGGATCAATTCGGTCTCAACCTATATCATAGTCCTACAAAACCTATAAAATCAAAAAAATATCGCAAACACATTCATTTGTTTTAACTCAACTATAACCCGGTTCCAAATAACTCGTAATTGTTCTACACACGTCTCAATTTGAACCAACATTTCTTCAAAATTGCTTGGGACGAACAAAATGTATATATTTTTGTCAAAAGTGTCTATTACTTTTTTCATCTCGGAAAACTTTATACATTAAGGTTGGTGCGTAATATTAAGTGACAGATTAAAATTATGTACTTTAGTAATTTCTATTTTGCCAAGTTTTTCATTTTACCATTTTCGTCATCCCACTGAAAACTTTCCACTTTCATTATTTGGTAATTAAACTCTACACCACAATAACTAATACCATTACAATATATTTATATTTACCGTAGATGCTACCGAACTGTACCATTACAATATATTTATATTTACCGTAGATGCTACCGAACTATACCATTACAATATATTTATATTTACCGTAGATGCTACCGAACTATATGGGATAATGTAATAAACTGTAAACTACAGAAATCATAAAACTCCTCGGGGTTGAACATGTGACAATTACTTTACTCCCTTTGACCAACTAGACTACCATTGCGAGTCACTTATTCAATCTTTATTCTTTTCATTTAAATAATTATCAAATATTCTAATTTAACAACTCACTATTATTTTTTTATTCTTTCTTTATTATTTTTCATTAAATCATACTCTAACTTTTCAGTTTTCATTATTTTATTGATTAAAAACAATTTTAGTTGTAAAAAATGTAATTTTAAGGGCTATTATGTGTAGATTAATTTTTATTTTTGGTAATGTATAGATTTATACTACCTACTCCGTCCAAGATTGAACTTCCCGAACATTCCTAAACAGTGAAATGAAGGTTCAAATGTAAATTATGATGAGAAAGCAACAGGGACTAGTGTTCTTACCATCTGAACTAGTCTTCTTGTCCATGCTCCTGCTGTGATCACACATTTTCTGCATCTGAACGTCTTCATCTTATTTTCATCTTTCGATTTCGTCACTACTAATATTTCCCCCTGTTGTTCCCTCGTGATGTTGATGACTTGTGTATTGTCTTTCAATACTGCTCCGTTGCGCAGACCAAGTGTCTGATACATCGCGACCGCTTTCGTCGGCTTGATTACTCCTCCATCTTCGGTCGACACTCCGATCCAACCTTCTGGTATACAAAACCTGCCGGAGAACTTTTCGTTCACTTCTTCCGGGCTGAGAATTTTTACCGGGAGGGAGTTTTTGTTGCAGCTTTTGATGACTGCTTGGAGGGACTTGTTGTCAACTGGACCCATGTCCAACTGTGAGGTTTTGAAGTGGACTTTGTAGCCTGCTTCTGCTTCGGCTAACTCCCAGAGACGATTTGACTCGAGGACTAGAGAAGTGTAGTAGTCCTCGGGGTAGGTGGCGCGTGTGGTTCTCGACTCGCCGTGGGAGGACCCACGGTGGTGGAGGAAGTCGAATTGGTCCAGGAGAAGGGTTGATAGGCCGCATTTTGTGGTTTGGTAAGCAGCCGAGCTGCCCATGACACCCGCTCCGATCACTATTACATCGAAATCGAAGTTGGTATGAATACCGTTTTCCATGTATTTTGGTGGATGGGGTGTCAAATGAGAGATGGAGATTCTTTTGCAGGAACTACAATGTGATGTACAGTTGTATAAGCCCTCGTGCTTCTTATCCCATGTGTTAAAAAACCACAACTAAAAGTCAGCTGGTCAACGTGTGGAAAGCTTCTAGTGTACTCCTTTTTTTTCCATTTTTATTTTTGGAAAGGAAAATTTCAGAAACCTCCCCTGCATAATGTCGAAATTACAGAAAAATCCATAACTTTCCGCAAATTACATAACACCCCCTCTACCGCTAATCGACTGTTAGTCAATTCCGTCAGTCAACTTTGATATGACGTCATAATCCAATTTGTGATGTCATATTTTCATAAATTTCAAAAAAAAAATAATGACATCATTAAATTTTTCGTACTCCCTGAAATACCCTTAGGGTTCATATGTAGTAATATAAGGGGTTTAAAATTAATAAATATACACTGAATTTCGATGTCTGAGAACTACTATTATTGATGATGTCACTGTTATTATCTCTATATATTTTCCAAACCAGCAATGCCCAAACCGATATTCCCACCACCAGTATGCCTGCTGCTATCCTCATCCCCTTGCCCCGTACCCCTGAGTCTCATACTCCGCATCATCAGTGGGCAACTCATACCTACAAACCGGGCAAGAATTATGCAACTCAAGCCACGGCAAAATGCAATCCTTATGATAGATATGCTTGCAGTTAGCCACCTCATTCAACTCAAAGCTATCTTTACAAACAGCACACTGCGACGAATCAGAACCCAACAATCCCTCAGTAATACTCCTCTGCAAAACTTTCAATTTAGACTTTGAACGATCAACTATCTTCAACTTTAACCACAAATTAATCATAAAATATAATAATAAATAATTTTAATAAATTTTCATTATATGATTTTATTGAATTATTTATTATTATAGTTTAAAAGTATAATCCTTCCACGGCCGATTTCGACCGATTCTGGGCAAGCTGCTGAATCAGCTGCTCCAATCCAGGTCCAACAAAGTAATCCCCCAAAGAGTGATGAGAAGTCATTGGGCGATTGGGAAGCAGGACCAAATAGTGAAGAGAAATCATCGAATCCACCACCACCTCCGCGAGATAAGGAAGTGGCGAAGGAGGGGAAACCGTCCAAGGAAAAGTCGTCGTCGTCGGAGAAGAGGTTAGGGTTTGAAGGAGGAAGAGTGTCTAATTCTTCGAGGAATCCACCCTCACAATTACGGCAGAAAACTTCGGCGGTTGGTGAGGAAGGAGATTGACGTGACCTACCTTCGCATTGGTAGCAGAAGTACAGCTCCGCCGCCGTAGACATGGATGTACGGAAAATGATTTGATTTTGTGTGTATTGGTGTATGTATAGATTGGTTGAAAATTGAAATGAATATTTTCTCCAAAAGTAATGAAATGGGTGATGCTGATTAAGGTAGAAGAAGAAATTAGAATTGGGATTGAAATTTGGGAATTTATATCCTGAGGGTTAATTTCGATAATTGAGTTCATGTTTATGATGTCACAAATAATTTCAGTTTCAGAAATTATTATTATTATTTTTTTAAAATATTTTGTAAAAGTCAACAATTTTGGGTTGACTAACGATCAACTAACGTCAAGTGGGTGATATGTAATTTGCAGAAAGTCGTGGATTTTTCTATAATTTCAGCATTATGAGGGGAGGTTTCTGAAATTTTCCCTTTTGGAAATGTAAAGCAAATTGTATTTTATCAGCTCATGTACTTTTCAAAAGGAAAAAAAAAGAAAAATCAAGTCATATGTGCGGAAGCCAAAAGGTGCCGTATAAGTTTGGGCGTGCTGCTTGTGCCGTATCAATCTCTCAAATTGCTGACTCATTTCCAAAAGAACATTACATTTTATGCACGCCCATCATTTTAAACAAAAAAAAATTTAAAATAAGAAATAAATAAATTTATATAATAACATGTCGGAAGTTGCGGAACATATAAAAACTGCAAGGTGACAAAATGCACAATCTAATGGCTTCAACATTACATCGGAAGTTACCAACACCTGTAGAAAAGTGCATAATGTAAATTAGTGAAATTGAACATAACTATATATAAAATACACATAAAAATAAAATTAACTCATAACTTGTCGAACACTTATCTATAAATTACGTTTGTAGTCGTGTTATATGTATTACCCTTTGCGTCGCAAATTATTGCGTTCAATCCCTTCCCAATGGTAACTCTAGAAAGATCAACATTTAACTGACCATGGTTGAATACAAGTGAGGGGAGGTAGAGGCCGACGTGTGAGAGATAATGTCCCTTACTCTTATTTATGGTCATAGCAAAGCAGACGAATATGGGGAACTGTCTCCAATCAATTGATGGGGAACTTCATCTCGCCGGGTGGTTCATCATCATCATCGGAACAAAAACCTTTTGGCACGCGTTATCAAGATATCATCTTTACCTCGATGATATGCTTCCCAAGATAGTAACTATGAGCTTTGTTCCATTGCACAACTTGGAAGTCTGATCAATATTCCTCAGGAGCATTATCATACACCCAACCTTTAGTATGATCCTATGGTTAGGCAATCTAGAGCAAGTAATGTTGTTAAACATTCTACAGTAAAAACATGTTCGAGACCGTTCTCAAAATTATCTTCCCTAGCAATGCTATATGCGTTCAAATTTTCAACGCTATCTCTAGACATTTTTCAACATGACAAATTGATTTATATCATCAAATATTTTATTTGTAGGTGCAAGAATATCCCGGTGATGAAATATACATGTACTATCTACAATAGTTGGAATATGATGACTTACTTCTCAAATAAATATACGCTCGAGGATCTTGACATCAACCCACAGTCATTAGGTTCAGCGGCAATGCCCTCACTGACCTATGTTATCCACTCAAAAAATTCATCCGTCTCTTAAATTTCAAAAGATGACGAACCAGATTGTATAGGATTAAATTGGACATAAAAAAATAATAAGTTGAATATGATATAAGTATATGTGGTATATAGATAAGACGGGCCATTTACCTGCAGTCTCATGTTCTTTGTCAACCGAAGCAGCTCACAACATCTCATATCCTAGATGAGCATATAGATGCATTCACAATATTATAACTATTCCTCCTGGAAGAATGGGCAAAATATGTCGGAAGTTCCCGCCGAAGACAATCACCACTCGCACCAAAGGGCTCATCTGAACGGCCCATCGCATCCTTCAATCTCCTATCGATCGCTTCAAACAATATCGGTTTGTCATGGGAACCTTATCCCAAATATAAGTCAAGCTTACTTGAGCAGTCATGTGACCTCTGAATCATGAGCTTATTGCATGTTGAGTCATCGTGATTTGCAATGGTATTCTGAACCTCGAATATGCCGGACTATAAACGAGTGATGCAATCCCACTTGACGCAACTGGAAGTACAATATCTTCTCTAGCCTTCAAACCAGAGCACATCGTTCTCTATATAAAGCTTTTTGTGGTCCCTCCGTAGATTTATAAGAAGAATATTTCGTCATTTTGACCATCGACAATAGACATAATTTCATATATGGCACGTTATCCATCGGTCAATTGTGGGTATAAACAATGACAGATCTAGACCCTCGCGGAACCACTGGCAGTATATGTCTAAAGGCTCCGCCAAATACAATAATCAAACCACCGAATTGTGTGGCTAGTCGATGCATAACATTTCTCAAACTCCTATCACATGCTTCAAAACAATGCATATTGGTCATTGTAGCCCCGTCCCATATAATAAGCTTCGTTTCTCAGAGTAGACAGGTTACATCAAAATCAGGCATAATCTTACTGCTCAAGTAAGTATAGATATGTGCTTTGGACAATGGTAGGAATAGGATCACTTACTTCTTGAAAAAGAATGTCCTCTGGCATCTTGATATCAACCTCACTATCATTATCACCGCTGACAATTCCATCACCAACCCGTAGTATCCACTTTGCGAATTCTATCGTCTCATGAATCTCAGTTGTTAACGTACCAGCTTAAAAAACTTAAAACACACTTAACAGAATATAAATAAAGATACAAATTACTAAAATCAAAATTAGTTACATGTAGTCACATGTTCTTTGTAAGTTTGAGGACTTCACACTAATTCCAAATTTTGGATGAGCATATTGTTGCATTAACAATGTCAGATCTAGGCCCTCCCGGAACCATTGACAATATCTGAAGTTTCCGCCAAATACAATAACCAAACCCCTGGATGGTGTGGCTGGTCGATGCATAAAATCCCACAAACTCCTATCAATCGCTTCAAAACAATGCATATTAGTCACTGTAGCCCCGTCCCATATAATAACATTCGTTTCCTTGAGTAGACATGTTGCATCAGAATTACCCTTAATCTTACTACATACTGAGTCTAAATGGATCTTCAATGGTATATCGAATCTTGATTGAGCAGTTCGGACCATTGAAAGCATCAATGATATGATACCGATGGAAGTCATTGGGAGAACTTTATCTCCTCTAGCTCTCAAAACGGAGCATAAAGTCCTCCAAGTATAATATCTCTTCTAAAATCAACAATAAATTGTAATAATGACGTCCTGCTAAGTATGAGTTGATGACCTTAATTCTCCCTATCTTATATCCAGAAAGTTAAAAATTTCCTTAGAATAAGATTTGGCATCTTACTCACAATAGTTATCTGAATATCGATATACCATCCGTCTTCTCCATGGACGCAAAGTAGTACATATTGAAAAATAAGGTAGCATCGAAGAAACTCAGTTATGTGCTTCAAGTTCCCATTCCTATCTCAACAATGATATTATTTTTTTGCATGTAAGTTATCGACATCACCCCTACTATAACAGTTACTTCTGATGCAGTAGGCAAATTGTAAGTCCGTCCATCCCCCTAGTGTCTTGCAGTAAGTTGAAGGCCTACCTCACAGGCATTATCAAGGGAGATGCGATCTCTGACCATCTTGTATACTTTTGCATATCGATTGTACTCTTCCACCATAGTTTTGATCAATAGCAGTTTTCACACCAGCTTCATTGGTTTGACTTTACCATAATAATACAATAAATTATTTACCGTCGAGTATCTATAAATCTAATGAATACTAAATGATGTATAACGAATGATTTGTTTGAAACGATATATGTGAAAGATACATAAAATTGAGTGTAGAGGTTTAAAGAAACTCACCCGAGAGTATTGATCATGTTGTCAATTCCGTGTTCAGTGTCATATATGTAAAATTGGGCGAATTTTTGGAGTTTGTCCTTCGTTGGGCTAGAGCGAGCCAATTTTGTGATCATTTTAGCCACCTATCTTAAATCAATAAGGACCTTTATTGACATCCTTGTCTATTTTCCATCCATTGAAGTAAATGCGAAGATTTTATTGTATGCACGAATGATAGAACAGTTATATGAACTGAGTACCTATTGTATAAACACTAATACATGTAGAATATATTTTCAAAATAGTATAGTTTTGAACCTTTCCACTGTCATTCAAATTTATTCCATCTCGTGAAGTCTGATCTTGAGACCGTAAATGCTTATTCGACTTAGACGATTTGTTATCCATCCTGAGTTTTCAAATGTAACCAATTCCAAGCAAGAACTATATATGCATGTTTATCAAATTAAAAAAAAGCTTACAATCATGCGTCGCGTTTCACAGCTAGAAGTAACAGTTGAGAATATAGGAAAAATTTCAACATCTAGGTGTTGTTGTTTGAAATCAAATATTTAATTAAAAACTACTTCGAAACATTGATCATGACAAAATCAAAAATAAAATTAGAGCATAGCGACTACTAATGGACAAAATTCTACATCAAATGCCTCGGTTTATTCTATAATGTAAAAAAAGACACAAATCTATAATATGTAGATTTAAAAGATTTAAGCACCAAAGAGAAGTCCCCTTTAATTAATTACTACATGTTGCCACTCGGAATTTTGAACCAATTCAGTTATTAATTTATCAGTTAAACCTTCTGCACCTCTTGCGGTTTTTGTGTTTAGGCTATTGGAGTGTCCTGGATAGTTCTGTTTTGTGTTTGTTCTTGTGGAGAAGCTCCTATACTTTTTGTATAGCCTCAGTAGCTACAATGATACTGCATTACAACTTGTTGCAGTCCAAGGAAAATGGTTTCTTTTGGTACATTACAAAGAAGGCGGTTTGTGTGTTGAAGTTGCTAGGTTTCTTGATTCAGTACTTTGAGTCTGTTCTAGTTAACTGGATTTTATGGTATCATGTATGCATTCTTACATTATGGAAGTCCATCCTCATTATTCATGCGCTAGTAGTAGATATTTTGCTGGGCAACTCTGTATTGCCGTCTAGTACTTGGTGTAGTCTTATGTTCAAGCTGTGGATTGTGTCTCCTTTTGTATGTTTGTTGCCCTTGAAGGCCCCCTTTTGTAATGGCTCTTTCAAGCCTCCTTGATACATTTGCTATCCCTCCCCAGTTAATTTAGGTTGCAACCCATAAGGAACATCACCCGTTAGTAGTTAAGCGGTAGCTTAAGCTAATGGGTATCTCCTCCCTTTGGTTGTAGTTTACCATTAACTCTTGGCAGTACTTGTACTGACATACTAGACGACATGGTGGCTACATGTAGTTGCTTCTTCTTTTAACTATGCCGGAAGCATCTTTTCACGGAAAAAAAAAAAAGGACCTAAATTTTGATGCCAAGCAACAACATTGGCCCCATTGATCTCTAACAACAACAATAATACCACCACTATGTAGACTCTAAGTACTCAACCGTAACATCAAAATTAGCTAATATGATACCAAGAATCAGGCGGCAACCAAGCTGCTGCAACAGTTGGCTATGCAACACCTAAAGATCTTTTACTGACTTCACTTATCTAATCCTTAAAATATTAATGCATGAATAATCTAATAAAGTTAATATCAATCATAACAAATTCAATATATATAAATTGAAATTTATATTCAAAATGTTACATATAGTGAGTAGAGTATATATGAGTATAATGTAATATTTGAATAAATAATGAGTAAAAAGTAGCAAACGTGTGAGAATTCACGTAAATGTTGATAAGATGATAGTTTTTATTTTATCCAATACGTTATTATATTGCTAATTTTTAAAGTGTCCATTTGTAATCGGACACCTAAATAAATATTGATTTCTTTGATAAATTGAGGGAGTATTAAGTATTTCATAAATTCTCTATTTTTAATTTTTTATTATTTCAATTTATATCATTTAACAAACCTACATAATGTTTAATTTAATAAATAAATAATTTAATTACATTTTCTCCCTCCAATAAATTTTGTAATAACATCGGGGGCCTTGACATTTCAACAATAACAGATTGGTCCCTAAACAATTACATATTGGTCCCTAAAGATCCATTTTTTGGATCAATATGTAATTGTTTATGGACCAATCTGTTATTGATGAAATGTTATGGCCCCAGATGAGTTAAGGGTGTTTATCAGGGGAAGTAGGTGTAATTTTCCCATTAATAAAATATTCAAGGTTGGTGTATATGAATTCGTCTTGTCGCGGTGAATTTATATATATGTTCAAAACTAGTATCCGTGGCACGCGGTCCCCACGTGTAATATTTTAATTTTTCTTCTTTGACAATATAAACATATACTCACATTTCGTCTAATATAAATTTAAAAAGTAACGGAACGTGAATTATATAACACAATACTTGTATTATGTGATATGTTAAATGTTTTTTTTATATGTAAAATAAGACATTTTCTAATTGCAAAAGGGGTAAAAGTAGAACCAAAACTATTTTTTAAAGTCATATAGCAATTTGTGCATCATGAAATGATTTGATATAATTTTTTTCATTAAGAGTAACGGTTGGTGTAGAGATTTTTTTTTCTTATTTTTATATATTTTTATTTATTAACCTATTTTTCATGTAAGTTCTCTTTTGGTAGTAATAACTACCTAATTGAGTTTGCTTAGGATAATAGTATAGATAATTTTCGGAGTTTCGTAGATAAATATATATGAGATTAAATAAAAATTACATATGGATTCAACATACTAAAAATAAATCATGGTAGTTATATGGTGCACTACATCTTAACTACTTAAAATGATCCACATCCAACATGCCAAATTTAAAATTCTAACAACCAATCAAAATACATTTTGGGAAAAAACAAACCTTTAATGCTCGATAGTGCCACGTCAGCATGACACATGGCTATACTTCGAGGGCTTGAAAATGTCTTCTTGAGCTACTTCGTGAGTTAATAAATTCGACGAATTTAACTTATGAAAATTTAAAACATTACTTGACATCTCGCGCGTAAAAAAAACTTATCATGAAAATTGTCGGGGAATGAATACGCAACGCCTACTAAGTGATTACCAAGTCTTCTTCCTAACCCTATAGCAAGCGCAAGTCCGCCTGGTGAACCTTCAGATGATCGGATCACACTAAGGACCTGCACAAAGACGGGGACGGGGGGGGGGGGGGGGGTTAGAAAGGTAGATCCGGTTTGCTTATGGTCAAACCGAATAAAGACTTTATTTGAGAGAGATTGAGTATCTACTCTGTAAAAGTGTGATTATGGGGAATAGTGACTTACTGTAGCATGGGAATCTGTGCCATATTTATAGGTATGTCTCTTCTAATGGAGGGACGCACAAGATTGTGCCAAGTGTAGGCTTCACAATGTGCCACCAATGCTTTATTGGGCTAAAAGCCCATTAGATAGGTTTAACCCAGCATCTTAATGGGCTGTGTGAGGGTATAATTGGTATTTCAGTGTCGCGATCGGACCTCCTGATATGCTTTACGGTCCAGATCGTTCTAAGCTATTTGTTCCAGCTCACTACACTTGGTCTCTTGGTGATGAGATGTCCGACCCCTGGGTCATACGATCCGAAGCTAGTCTTTTCCCTGCCAATACTTGTACAGAGAGCGGTACAAGTGGTGAGGTAGGTCGGATAGTGCATCCGGACCTATTCCTGATTAGAACCAAAGTCCGGATACTCTTTGTGAGGGTCGGACCAGTGGTATCGGACCATCTGGTTGAGCTTCTCAGTGAGTGTACACTAATTCGCCTAAGGATTCGTCTTTAGAACGTCTTAAAGGATTGGACATTGTTTCGTATCAACATATGTCCCCCTAGTTTCCAAGTATCTTTGTAGAAGATAGTGGTGGAACTATAATTTGAAGTGTGGGAGAGCTTTTCTGTTGTTGGTACAATCCGTTTCTTAGAAAAGAAAAATTCTTGTGGTCCGTGCCCTTGATGGGAAAATACTTGATGCTTTTCCCATATCTCCCCCCCCCCCCTTCTTTCAGTCTGAGACAGAGGGGCTTGGACTGTTGGAAAAGAGGTGTTTGTAAGCGAGACTGGGTTTGGCATCAAGTTGATTCTCTGCTGATCCGATACTGTCGTAGTATAATAATCCATATGATGTATACTGTATAAGTGGTGAAGTCTAGACGCACATACTGTCGTAGTATGGGTATCCGGAGGGCACAGTGCTATGGGCTGCGAGCGGTTTAGTCTGGAGTGAGGTCATTGGTCCTCGAGTTGTATGTGATGGGCTGGGCCATGTACAGTCTTCTCGGCCCACGGGTTCGTGTGATAGTGTAAAATATATCATCTGAAGAGTTTTTTACTTGACAACAATTGGGCTAAGTCATCATTTCACCAAGTGGTTTAATTTTGGCCATTGGATTAATCGCGATGAACGAACGAGATTAAATCCTGATCGACGCGACGGTTCGGCTTCCCAATTTAGGCTCCCTATAAATAGCAACATTTACCGTCATTTGCGCATCATCTTAGAGAGAGAATTTTTGCAATCCTACTGAATCTGAAGCATCGCAAGCGAGTCCGAGTGTTGTGTCTGTCGCAGTCAATCACTTTCATCTCGTCCGAGCTTCATAACAAGTAAGTTTGCTTCTTCAGATCTCTTTTTTATGTACTTGTCTTCGTTTCTGGTTTTGGCTTTATTTGTTGTCCTTTATGATGAGTCAGTTTTACATCGTCTCATTTGGACTTTTTTACCGTCTTTTTGTTATTCTTAAGTATAGTTTTAGTAGTTTTCCTAGAGTCTTTTTACTTGTTTTGTTCGTTGTGAATTTTGCAGGTATTTGGCTAAACCGAGCTAATTGAAGGCAAAAAGGGTGTGTTTTATATGCATCTACAAGATATGGAAGTAACAATGCCTCGTACAGTTGCTAGAAGTGGAGCGGGGAAGCCAAAATACCAAGAATCGAAGTTAAAAGGAGCAAAATCGAGCAAGAAGGACAAAAAGGGCAAAATCGTAAATTGACGGAAGCCATGGCGCACGCCAACTTGGAGATGGCGCCCGCCAAAACCATCCAGTGTGGTTGTTTGTTTGAGAAGTCCTTTTATTTTCTTATCTAATAATAATAATAATTCTTTTTCCTCTGCCAAAGATCGAATCTTGGCGCCCGCCAACCTTTATACATGGCGGGCGCCATGTCTAAGGTTGGCGGGTGCCAACTCTTCCACCAGTGCGCGAATTTTGTCTCAGTTTGCCGTTTTCTTTCCTTTTTGGATCAGACTTCATTTTTCTTTCTTTGTATTAGTTAGACATCGACTTTTACGGGGAATGATCATTCTATTGTCAAGAACACAGACTTTGCTCTAGAGCTAGACCTAGTTTCAAAGGTAATTACCCGATCTGAGGTAATTGAACCGTTTTCTCTTGTAATCAGACGATTGACGTTGATTGGGAGATTATGTACACAGCTTTAGCATCGATTCATTTCCGTTCTACAATTTCTACCTAGGGTTTGTGACAACGAAGGGTAAAATTGTATCAATCCTCTCGAATCTTTGTTTTGTGCTTGAGATTATGTTTATTGCCAGTATGAGTATGCCTTCGCTTATCATGAGTAGCTAAACACTCTTATTATGGGGTGGTGACTGATTCAATGCATGCTAGCTAGGGTTTGTGTGATTCGAAGTGCATCGGGATTCGACTACTTGTGCTTTTTAGATTAATTACTAATCCTGCTATCACGTTTGATGATCTTCTAGACAAAATCACTGTTAGATTAGGCATTTAAGCCTTGCAAACCAAAATGTCTTTCGTCTTGCTTGATCTAACAGTTAGTTGCAAACGGTGATAGTAGGTTAGTCGAATTGATTGTAGCCTAGTGAAACTGACGCCTTCACTAGTGCTATTCGTTTTTGAACTCAAGATTGTGACAACTTGCGTAGTCAATCCCGTGAATCACATATATCCTGCTAGCTATCTTGTTGACGTTACCACTCCATAATTTCCCCCATTCATATTTCAATCTCGTTAGTGTCAAATCGGTTTCTAGTAGTTGCAAGTAGTTGTTTGCTTTAGTTTATCATCTCGCTGCCGAAGCAAACAAACCTTTACATGCTTTTCATATTGTTACTTTTATTCGTAAACTGAAGCTTAGCCTAGTTAAGTCCCTAGAGACCGACCTCGGGGTTAACTTCACTATACTACAGGTTTTCGTAGTGTCAAGAGTTAGCTCTTGGCTAAGTAAACAAATATTAAAACTTTGATATTGACACATCAAGTTTTTGGCGCCCTGCAGGGGACTTAACTCCTTTGTTAAGTTTACGAAATTTAGTTACAGTATTTTTTTTTTTTTCTAGTTTTTGTTTTTGTTAGTCTTTTTCCTTTGTTACCTCTGTGTTCTTCGTCTTGAGTGCTTGTTTTAACTAACGAGTGTTTACGTTTGCGTAGTTCTGGTGTTGTGTCTGTCTTATAGCACAGGGTCGCATATATGGCTACCGTGGAGCAACCTTCAATGTACACACTCCTTTTACTTGTGCAGGGTGCCTATCGCCCAGCTATAGTCACACCATCTAATGTGCGGGGGTCTCGAGGTTAAGAAGCATCTCCTCCAACAACTTCCGAGGTTCTATGGAGTCGAGAATGAGGACGTCATGGGTTTCTTCAGAGAAATTGAGCATTTCATCTCTGGATTGGAGAAACCCGAAGGGGTTAAGGATGATGATTTGAGGCTCAGGATCTTCCCTATGTGTCTCTTTGGCAAGGCACAAAATTGGATGAACGGTCTGGAAGAAGGAAGCATCACTACTTGGGACAAAGCTTTCCAAACCTTTATGGGCAAATACTACCATGTATCGATGACTACGAGCTTCAGAGCGCAGATTAGTGAGTTTAAGCAGCGACAAGGAGAACCCTTCTCCGAAGCATGGGAGAGATTCCGTTATTTTCAGCGTCAGTGCCCCCATCACCGTTTTGGTACAATAGATTTAAACCAGTTCTTCTTTGATGGGCTTGAAGAGTCTTCACAAGTGATGGCTGATATGGCATGTGGATGATGGATGGGGGAGAGCACCCCTGTCGGATTAAGTGTTGTGTTCGAGAGGATAGCAAAAAGCTCAGAGCATAGGATTAAGCGTGCTAAGCTTAGCGGCTCTAATTGCCCGGAATGCTGCCTTCGCGAATCACAACTTCCAGAAGGTTTTTTGGAGGATCCGAGAGGGTTTGTGAAAAGTTGTCATGCCACCATGCAACACACAACGATGATAGATTCAGCTACCGCTGAGAGGTTGGATGCATTAGAAGCCACAATTCAAAGATTAGAAAGGGACAACGACCAGATCAAAGGTACCCTCCAGCAGCTGGTAGAGAAAAACCAAGAAAGGGAAATGGGTAAATTCCTTAATACTTCTGAGAGAGCTATGACTATTAAGGTGATCACAGAAATATCGGTTAAGGTGACTGTTTCGGAAAATGAGTCCCTTGTTGAAGTTTCAAAATAGATTTGCGCAGCTTGTGGGTGTGCATCGTTGATTCCGATTGCTGGAGAAGCAGCAGTAGATGAGGTGATAACCCCCGGTAATTCTGTTGAGGAGTTGACCCCGGAACAAGAGGAAGATACAGCCGTTTCCGTTGAAGAATTGGGTTCTGCGAAAGAGGAAGATTCTACAGTTATAGTGAGCACCCCGGAAACTGGAGTAGTTGAAGTTTCTGCCAAGGAAGAAGAGTTAGCAGAAAATGTGAAGGAGCATCCTCTCAGTAAAAAGAGCTTTAACATTGTAGTTGGGATGGAAAATTCAAAATTCATTGCGACTTTAGACACAGGAGCTACATGTAATACAATCCCATACAGTATATTTAAGGGATGTGGCTTCACAGGCTTGGAAGAGATGAAAGCTCGACTCCTAATGGAGGATGGGTCACATAGAAGACCAGTAGGATGGGCAAAGGGTGTCGCGGTTAAACTGAATGGTGAAACTGTTATCACCAATTTTGTTGTTTAGAAGGATGTCCGGGAAGATCAGAACACATGACCCGATATAATCCTCCTTGGCTGGCCATTTTTATTCGCTTCCAGAATGGATATTAGTGTATTTAGACGCACAACAACATATGAGGTGAATGGTAAGGTCGGCATAGTGAAGCCACTGGATTATTTACCTCAGGATTTTATCTGCCAGGAATATTCTGCGGGGTATGTTGGACCCCTTTATATCTATTCGCAGGTGCAAGGGCAGAGAAATTCGAGCATGGGGAAGTCTAGTACCCACCATCGCAAATGAACACCTCCAGGCAAGTTAGGTCATTCTCCTCCGTCTTCTACACATCTTGGAAACCATCAATCAGGGAAGCCTCTTCCTATCAACTCTCTACTTTTTCTCTTTTCACTCGTTTGCTCGAGGGTGAGCACAAGTTCAGGTTTGGGGAGGGGTGTTTCGAGTTTTGATCTGCTTTAGGCTTCTTGATTGCTTGTTTTCGGATGTGTTTCTTTATGTATTTCTTATTCGAGTATGTCAGTTTGTTGAGTCTAAGTCTATCTCCCAAGTCGAGCGTTTATTGCATGTACTAAACCTGTTTAATGCTTTTGCTTTGATTGATCAATGACTATTAGCAGTTTGCATGTTTAAGGTTGCTAAGTTCGTTTCTGCTGAAAATAGAAAGTATGTTCTAATTCTGTAGTCCATTGATAGTGAGGATGATGAGGAACATCTACTCTTACTTCCGCGGCGTACTATCGGGTCGGTAGGAGAACGAAGTAGTGGCCGACCGAGCAGATCTTCCAGTGTTCCCATGGCTGGGGATACTCATAGAAGAGGTGATAAGGCGATGAGGATTAAATTCCCAGACTTGCGCCCGTTGTCGTATGTCCGGACCCTTTTGGTGAATTAAATAGGGACGGACGGTTGACTACATGTGGGTCGAAGTTGGTTGCCGCGGATTTTCCTGAATTGCGGCAGAAATGGGAAATTCCGGAGTCCGTGGAGATCATGATCCCGGCTCCATAACATGCGTTCTATAATCCCCCAGAGGGGTATATATGCGTGCATGAAGCGGCCCTCCAGTGTGGTTGGCGTCTTCCGATCGCTCCTGAGCTGAAGGACATTCTGAATTTCCTCGGAATAGGTCCTAGCCAAGTGATTCCCAATTCACTTGGTAATTTAATTTGTTTTGTAATGATCTATAAGTTGCATTGTGCGGATGTAAGCATTGATAACTTTCGCCACCAGTTCCGGGTTGGATCCAGTCGCAAAAACCCTTTTTTCTATTCGTTCGTTGCGAGACAGGTGTATACCTTTATCGAGGATCCGATATCCTCTTTAGGGATGAAGTGGTGGGAGAAATCCATTTTCGTCCGGATGGCCTTGAGACCTGGTCAATCCGAAGATGGGCGGGAGGAATGGGGCCTGCCCGTAAAATTTCGCCGTGAGAAGATTCTGACTCTTACTCCTCCATCTGGGCCCATGCCGGCTTGGATAGTCTCCATGAATAGGGAAAATAATCCTCCCGTTATCTCTTTCATGGATTAATTTGCCAGCCCTTGCCTTACTTAGCCGGGCTGACTGGTGTGGTCCATATGGTGACCATCATGACTTTTGTAAGCTTGACAATTTTATAAAATATGCCACCTTTATCCTCCGATGCTGTTGATGTTTGCGAATTTCTTCGTACGATCCAGACTTTATTGTATACTGATGACCTTTTCTGTTCTATTTGCAGCTTATTGGTTCAAGTACATAATGTCGACTCTCCGTTAAGGCAGCGGGAGGAGCAAGAAGCGTAGCGGATAGCTGGGCTTCGCGAAAAAATAATTAACACACCTGCGGATTTCCCTATGGATGATCCGAAAAATGCTGCTCTGTTCAAGGCCAATGAGGAACGAAGGAGAGCAGCTGGTGAACCACTTCTGCAGCTTAGCGTGCCCGACAAGGGTATGGCTAAGGGTGTTACACCGGCTGAAACGAGGAGCACGCCTATCCTCGAAAGAACCACTCCGGACTCTGATATCCGAAGAGAAATAGCCTTGGGTAAAAGGCCAGCCGTCTCGGACCCTGGTCGTGAGACGAAGAGATCTAGGGATGGAAATCCAAATCCAGACCAAGCCGTTGTGTCTGCCGAGGTCAGAAGGTACGCGGACCTTCCTGAGATTGAGCGGGTGGGTGAGCTATCCGAGCTTCATCAAAAGGTGAGTGTTTTAATTTTTGGTCACTCTTGTGTGAATCATCTGTGATCCAGAACTGTGATCTCCTCATGTACCATAAGTCCTTGTCTTATTGTGGCAGCTTGGATACGTGCTCCAAGCCATGAAGGAGAAGGCCACTGAAAGGGTGACCGTGGATACAGATCTATACTTGGCCGAAGTAGGTCGTGCGGAGGAGGCCGAGAAGGTGAAGCAGCTGGAAGCTTCGGAGGTAGAAAAGTCCAAACTGGCTAAGGAACTTGCCGAGTCGAAGTCGGAGTATAAGGATCAGAACGACTTTGTAAATCAGGTTTTTGAAATGTTCGTAAATTTCAAAAATAAATTGTTGTCTGACCTGCAGAAGACCCAACTCGAGGCTGCCGAGGCTTTCGCTCAGGAGTTATTCTTCGATGCCACCTGATCCGATGGGTTTGCCTTTGCTATCGGACAATTGATGGTGAAGAAGCTCTTGCCTGCAGACTTTAATCCGAAAGCGACCGGTCTATCTTCTAGGCGCGATGCGGATGGGACTATCCTGCCAAATACCGCCGCGACTGATTCGGGGCTTGGGGGCTGCGAATTTGCCTCCATTGTCGCCAAAGGAGAGAAGGTAGCCATCAATAATGGTGGTCCATATCTTCCAGCCTTTGTTCCAGATGTACTGGCGGAAGTTTGTCTGACGCCGTTTGATGAGTTCCCGGATCTGCACCGTCGCTGGTTTAGCTTGTCGGGGCGTGTGGTTGGATGTCCTGCGAACTTTAACCTTCATGAACATGTCCGAGAGGCAAGGCTGAGAGCTGAAGCTTTAGAAGCAGCCGAGGCACACAGATCCGCCTTGGGTGATGGGGCAGAGGTGTCTGGGAGTCGGAGCCGCAGTGAGCAAGCTTAGGCTTAGAGAGTGTTGTTTGATGCCCGGGGTATGCCCCGTTGATCTTTGTACTATCAAGACAATGTTTTCATTTCTCTTGTTATCGTGTAATTGTTTGAACAATTTCCACTTTGTAATTTGATGATTCCGTCCTAATTGCCTTATTTCGTTGATGCCTAACTTGTTGTTTTATTTTTTTGAAAAAACAAACAAGTGTTGCCATAGAGGCAATGCGTCGATAGTTTATATCTGACGTAGGATCGGATCATTTATGATATAGGTTAATAGTGTCGGACTACTATACCGCTATATCACTTTAGATAGAAAATTCAAGCTTTTCATCCGGATATGCCGGTCAGATACTTAAGTATTGTTTGTGGAAGTTGATAGTGTCGGACTATTCAACATATCTGACTCAACAAGAAGTAATCCATCTTTCCTTGGAAATTTTTGCTTGGTTCTGGTAGATCCTTAGATCCGAAGTAGGTTTCTAAGATGATTTGTACTTCGTACTTGTGACTCGCCAGGAGAAAAGGTTTGTTGTAATCACGTCCGAATCGGACGATTTATCAGGGTGGGGGCATTGGTGGGCCTTTATCGCTTGACGAGATGGAATTCTGGGCCCAATAACGGCCCAGACCACTGTAACCATTGATTCGCCACGTGTCGATGAGTAATTGGCCGTGATTATCTATAAATAGGCTCAATCGTACAACCACCAATCGTCGCTATCCCTCTTCCTCTTTTGGCTAAAAGCCAAATTCTCTGCGCAACATAATCCGAAGTCCTTCCTTTGGTGACTTATAGTGTATGTCCGAAGGTGATCCAGGATCTTAGGAGCTTTGACCCTCATGGGCTTTTTGAGTATGTTGCTTGGATGCCGGATCACCTTTTGGATAGACATTATAGGAGTATCTCCGAGGGTGATCTTGGATCCAAGTAGCTTCTCTGAGATGCCGGATCTCCTTTGGGATAGATACCATAGGAATATCTCCGAAGGTTGTCCAGAAACTTTTAGGCTCTTTGGCCTTCCTGCTCCTGAGGTGTTGGATCCCCTTTCGGATAGACATTATAGGAGCGTCTCCGATTTAAAAAAGGTGTTGTACCTTCTTTACATTGCTTTGGAGCAAGGGTGCCTGTGCCCAAATGCGATGTGATTGAACTTAGTCTCTGCTAATCCTTATATCGCATTTGGTTTCAGGCATGCATGCTTTCAAGCAAATCTTTCCCTGAAAACAATGTAGGAGTGTATCCGAAAAACGTCGTCGTACCTTCTCCAATGTTGCTTGGAGCAAGGGTGACGGTTGTCTAAATGCGATGTGATTGGACTTAGCCTCGTGCTAATCCTTATCTCGCATTTGGTTTCCATCACGCATGCTTTCAAGCAAATCTCCCAGGAATTGAACCTCGCCCGAGATGTCGTACTCGGGGATCTGCTGCGTCTGCTCAAAGGTGATCCAAGGGCTGGGGAATATTTTAAGCGTAAAGGCTTTTGAGTTATGTTGCTGACCTCTCGGGTCTCCTTTTGGGTAGACAGATTAGATGCATCCGATCCGTTTTGCAGACGCATGCTTGAGCGTCAGTTCAGATTCTTCGTCCCGGCCACGTGTACCCATTTATTAGGTTACTTCCTTTATGAATGGGCTCAGGTGGCTGGGATCGTGACTCCGAGGCTTTCTTGTTAACTTTCAGCGATGCTCCGAGTGACCTGCTCTTTATTCTTGGCTCTCCCGTCCCTAGCATGTGTTGCCATTGACTTGAGTCGTGCAAAGACTTGTGAATGGTGATAGGTGATGGGGATTGACGGTCCGAGAAGCTTCATTGCTTATCTTCTTGAGGACTCTTTAGGTAAATACCTATTCCGCCTAGCCTTCTGGATGAAGATCCATCCACTTGTAATGTCCATACATCACCATGCAGAACAAGAGTCGGAGATACATTGGCGAGTGTCTCCTTTTTCGGTTCTTCCTCCTTAGGAATTTCCACTTCTTTTTCTGCCACTGTTGCGGATGGCATAACAATCAGGAACATGTGTTGTGCTCGGACCGAATCAGAGTATGTTTCCTCTTGTGAGAACTGGCTTCGAACATTGTCAAGGAAGCCCGGATCAGTCTCCATATCTTGGTCCGTAGACGCACCCTTTGTTGTATTTTGTGGCTCTTCCACTTGAGTGATCATCATGGTCATACAATCGGACTC
This sequence comes from Plantago major, assembly GCA_026545765.1. Lineage (NCBI taxonomy): Eukaryota > Viridiplantae > Streptophyta > Magnoliopsida > Lamiales > Plantaginaceae > Plantago > Plantago major. Next base: position 77,851,379 of record CM048840.1, on the reverse strand, counting down.
CTTATCCTTTGTTTCATTTTCCCGAAGCTCTTTTGCTGGATAATCAGTGAGGAAATCGGCTAGGACTTGAGCTTTCTTGACTGACGGAGCTTGAAAGCTTATGTCGTGCTCACTCAACTCGATTGCCCATTTGGATAAGCGTCCTGACTGTTCTGGCTTTCCCAAGACTTTTTTCAGTGGTTCTGTGGTGAGGACCACTACTTTGTGAGAGTTGAAGTATGGCTTCAATCGCCTTGCGGTGTGGACCAAGGCATAAGCCAATTTCTCAATCTTTAGATTTCTCATTTCCACCCCTGCCAATGCTTTACTCAGGTAATATATCGGCAAGTGATCGTTGCCTTGGATCCGGACTAGGACTGAACTCATGGCCTCATCCGTGACTTCCAAATACAAGTACAAAGTCTCCCCTTTGATTGGTTTCGACAATAGTGGAGGGGATAGGAGATAGCTCTTCAGATTTTCAAAAGCTTCCTCACATTCCTTAGTCCATTCAAATTTGTCTCCTTTCCTTAGGACCTTAAAGAAAGGTAAGTTCTTCTTTGCAGATCTGGAGATGAAACGACTAAGGGACATCAATCTTCCGAGAAGTTGCTGAACTTCGTTGATTGTCTTTGGTTGTGGCAAATCCAAGATCGCTTTGATTTTCTCCGGATTGGCGCTGATGCCTCTCTCCGTAACCATGTATCTGAGGAACTTACCGCCTTTGACTCCGTATGTGCATTTTTCTGGGTTCAACTTCATCCCATACTTCCTAAGGATGGAGAAGCACTTGTTCAGATGCTCTATGTGTTGATCCTCGGTCTTGCTTTTAACTAGCATATCATCCACGTATACTTCCATGGTCTTGCCTATTTCTTCTTTAAACATCTTGTTTACCAGTCGTTGGTAAGTGGCACCAACATTCTTAAGACCGAAAGGCATGACCTTGAAACAATAGACTCCGCTCGCTGCAAAGAAAGCCATTTTCTTTATATCTTCTTGGGCCATGCGGATTTGATAGAAGCCTTGATAAGCATCCATAAAACTTAGAAGTGCACAACCCGTTGTAGAGTCTACGAGCTGGTCAATCCGTGGTACAGGATAGGGGTCCTTCGGACAGAACTTGTTGAGCCTTGTAAAATCATTGCACATTCTACATTTTCCAGGAGCTTTCTCGACGAGGACTACGTTGCAGACCCAGTCGGAGTATCGGACTTCCTCGATGTGGCCTGCTTTCATTAGCCTGTCAACTTCTGCGGATATGATGGCGTCTTCTACGAGTCCGAAATCCTCCGTTTCTTCCTGATGTACTTAACTGTCGGATCCATGTTCAGACGGTGAACTGCGATCCTAGGGTCAATCCCTGTTAAGTCATCCGTACTCCATGCAAAAACATCAACATTAGCTTTGAGACAGGCTATCAACTTTATTTCTACTTCGGAGTTCATCTCCGTTCCGATCCTTGTTTTCTTACTATCATCCCCTTCTATAAGGACGACGTCTCTCAACGCTTCGTGAGCTTCAATCTTACTGCCTTTTATAAACTTTTCCTTTTTGTTTTCTATCACCGGACCTTCTTTTGAGGACTTCGGACAATTCAGTGCGTCCGCATGTGGCTGGTGGTTGATGCTTTGAACTGGAGCTGACGCTCCGTGGGCAGATAGAGTATAATATTCCCACGCGTCTCTAACATTTCCAATTTCTTGTCCGATCCCTTGGGTGTAGAGGTGTTATTTGGGCCGGTCGCAGAACAGCCCGGCCCGCTTAAAAACCGGCACAGTCCGACCCGTTTAATATTTGGCCCGGACCGACCCATGTACATTTAAGCTATGTGGGCTATTGGGGCCTTTGTTTTAGAGGCCCGGCCCGGACCGACACGTAACCGGTTAAAACCGCATAACCGGTACGGACCGGACCGGGATCGAATAAGTCCGCGAACCGGTAAGGACCGGCCCATATAGCCCCGTGAAGACCAATCATTTTACAGGTTTTTTTTGGGTTTCACTAATTATATTGACCATGGCCCAATCCCAATTCCCAAGCCCAATCAGTTTAGGCCCTTTAGGGTTTACTGCATTCCCCCATTTCCCAAATAGGCAGCAGCCTTCTTCTTCCTTCTTCAGTTCTTCTTTCAACGTTTCTTCTTACTTCTCTTTCTTTCTTTTTTCTTTCTTTTTTTTTTCTTTTCTATCTTATTAATTAATGCCTTAACGGTCATATGAACGTTGCGAATTGCATTGATGATTGATGATGACCGTTGGGAAGGAAGCTGCTCCTCTGCCCGCTCCTCTGCTCCGCGCGTGAATGGGCATGAACATGACATTGATGTTGAAATTCGATAACAAATTACTATAGGTTGTTGAGTGTTGACTGGCCTAAACTGCTTTAAAGTTTTCAATTTACAAATTACAAATTTTATGAAAAAAAAAAAATATATATATATATATACAATGGGCTGCCCGGCCTGGCCTGGCCCGTGAACAGGACCGGAATAGAGTGGGCTGAGGGCCGTGCCGGGCCTGGGTTTTGACAAAAAAAAAAAAAAAAACCGGCCTGGCCTTTAAATGGAGCGGGCTGGAGCAGCCCGAGCCCGGCCCGAATAACACCTCTAATTGGGTGTCGGAAACTTCACTCTGTTATGTAAAGGAGATGATACAACTCTAAAGACATTGAGCCCCGGACGCCCTAAGATCACATTGTAATTAAAAGGATCGTACACCACTACGAATAAAATGTAGTCGGTGACCCGATTCGGAGGCTTTCCCATGGATACTGGGAGTCGGAGACTCCCTCTGGGGCGTATGGCATTTCCTCCGAACCCTAGTAAAGAAGTTGCGACTCTCTTCACTCAATGTTTTCGATGTTCATTCTAATGAGAGTCCGAGCAGACATTACGTTGGACGAACTTCCAGTATCAACCAGAACTTTCGCTACTTTAAAAGTTGCAATATCTAGAGAAATTACTAGGGGAACATCCGGATTCTCTAAATCTCCTCCTCTGGAACATTGGGGTGGTATTTCACTTTCATCAAAAGTAATAGCATTCGTACCTCTTAGAATAGGAGGAGCATATGATCGTTCATTGTTTCGCAAATGATGTGTAGTCCGCTCCCTGGCATTTATGCTATCTCCCCCGGCTGGTCCTCCCGCAATTGTATTGATGATTCCGCTGTATGGTCTGTTTTCCATCTGCAGATCCTCCTCATAATCATGGTATTGATCATGGGATCAACTTGGGCCGCCTTTTGGGGGTGGGGGCAAAAGATGAGGGTGAACTTCCTGCTCCTTTCCTTCTCTTCCCCTCTCAGTCCTTTCATGTCGGGAGGGTTCATCCTTGTGCAAATATTCCTTGAGCTTTCCGCTCCTCACTAGATGTTCCATTTCTGTTTTGAGTTATATGCAATCCTCAGTCGGATGACCTCTACTTTTGTGGAACTTGCAATATTCCTTGGAGTCTTTGTTCTTCCTGTTGTTGTGGATTGGCTTTGGTCATTGCACATCTAACTTCTTTTCCTCAATACAGGCCAAGATGTCAGATCTAGGTTTATTGAGGTTGGTATATTCTCCATACCTCCTGGGTGGGGTTCTATCTTTGCGATATTCCCTCCCGTTGTCGTACTATCTTCTTTGGTCGGACTTCTTTTGCTTCTGGAACATGTCTGATTTCATTGGTTCCTTTCCATTCTTAAGACTAGCTCGGATCGGAACATTTCTTCTAAAATCCTCTCCGTATAAGAACTTATCACATAGATCTTCCAAGGCCTTTTCGTTTGTGATTTCCCTTTTGGATAGCTTCTTTCTGAACTGGAAATTCAGAGTATTAGCATACAGGTGTCGGACCCGCTCTTTTATGCTATGTGACTCTACAGTTGATACTTCCTTATTGAAGCGCTCCAAGAATCTCCTTAGGTCCTCCCCTTCTTCTTGCATTATGCCAGCAAGATGCTCTACGGACCTCTTCTTTTTCTTTGACTTTGCAAACTCTTTGGTGAAAGCTACCTTGATGTCAAACCAAGATTTCATGCTTCCGCTTGGCAAGGCTACCCACCAGTCCATAACTTCTCCGAACAAAGTGTTCGTGAAAGTCAAAGCCTTTATCTTGTCATTGTGACCATTAGCATCCATCCTGCTCTCATATCGGGTCAGATGCCCCCAATGGACAAGTCTGACCGTAGTAATGCTCTAGGATTGACATGCTCGAGTCTGGATTTTTTACTTCTCTTCTTATCTCTTCTGTGAGGGGACTCGGATTGTGTTCATTAACCTTCTCGTGTGCCTTCACTATCTTACTTAGACTGGCTATTTGAGTTTCCAGAGCTTTTTGTTGCACATAGATTTCCTCTGGAGTAAGTTGCTCTCCAGTTCTTAGGTGAACTACCATTGCTGGTACGAGATTCCCCGGATTGATTGCCGGAACACTTTCAGCCATATGGTCTCGGACTCTTGGTTGTGCGAGTGGCGAATGACCAGGTCCAGCTTCATTGGCCCCTGGTCTGTCCGGACTCCTATCCCTCTGTCCTTGAGATGCAACTGCTCTCCTATTGAGAAGGTGTCGGAGATCTTCAGGTCGCTTCGGATTCCCGATTCTCTTCTGAATAGAACGTTGCTCATTTCTTGACTCTGCAGGCTCAGCTTGCCTCAGAACTAAAGTTGGCGGAGTGGCTTGAGGAGGTTGAACATTGTTGGATCCGAAACATCCTTGAATAGTAGTGAGTAGTAGACCAAACTGATTTCCATCCATTCCAAAATCTTCGGGTCGGATGATCTGGCCATTTGGGAGAGTGAAATTCTGTCCTGGAGGCGGACCGTGTGTTCTTGTCAGGGGAATCTGGTTCCCATCTCTCGGACCTGCCACTGAGAGACCTTGGCCTCCTGCCGTAGGGACCAAGTTGCCCCATCCTTGAGGATCAACCCTAGTTGCTGGTACCTGATCCTCTCTTCTTTCTCCGGATGAAGCGCAGGCAGTATGCCCTTCACTCAAGTAGTGTTCCTCACTTCTAGATTCACGCCTTCCTCCTTGCCCTCTTGTCCAAGCCGCATTTCTTCCTTTGGTCGGAGGTCGCCCACGAGGCCTTGCAACTGGAGTTGCAACTGGAGTTTCTACCCCTGTAGCTATTGTTCAGGTTGTTCTTCGTGTTCTTGCCATGGTTCGGATGAGCTAGGACTTTTTGTAAGATTCCCATAGACGGCGCCAAAATGTCGGGGAGTGAATCCGCAATGCCTACTAAGTGATTACCAAGTCTTCTTCCTAACCTTATAGCAAGCGCAAGTCCGCCTGGTGAACCTTCAGATGATCGGATCACACTAAGAACCTGCACAAAGACTAGTGGGCGGGGGGGGGGGGGGGGGGTTAGAAAGGTAGATCCGGTTTGCTTAGGGTCAAACCGGATAAAGACTTTACTTGAGAGAGATTGAGTGTCTACTCTGTAAAAGTGTGATTATGGGAAATAGTGACTTACTGTAGCATGGGAATCTGTGCCATATTTATAGGTATGTCTCTTCAAATGGAGGGACTCACAAGATTGTGCCAAGTGTAGGCTTCACAATGTGCCACCAATGCCTTATTGGGCTCAAAGCCCATTAGATAGGTTTAACCCAACATCTTAATAGACTGTGTGGGGGGTATAATTGGTATTTCAGTGTCGCGATTGGACCTCCTGATATGCTTTACGGTCCGGAACTTGGTCTCTTGGTGATGAGACGTCCGACCCTTGGGTCATACGATCCGAAGCTAGTCTTTTTCCCTGCCAATACTTGTACATAGAGCGGTACAAGTGGTGAGGTAGGTCGGATAGTGAATCCGGACCTATTCCTGCTTAGAACCAAAGTCCGGATACTCTTTGTGAGGGTCGGACCAGTGGTATTGGACCATCTGGTTGAACTTCTCAATGAGTGTAGACTAATTCGCCTTAGGATTCGTCTTTAGAACGTCTTAAACGGATTGTACAGTGTTCCGTATCAACAAAAATTCTTGAAAACAACTCGTAAACTAGTAAAATATGCATCGAAATTACAAAAAGCCAAATCTTGAAATAATACAAAGTATAGAAAGTCCTAAATATGAAGATGATAAAGATGCTTTTGATAATGAACACTGCTCCGGCAACGCCCCACCCCAATTAGCTTGGTTTCAAACCTAAAATATGATATTTTAGAAAGGGGTCAGTCGTAACCACTAGTTGAGCAAATCTCATGCACGTGCCATGACCTAAGGTTTCTATTTTCATGTCTTTTAAAGCTTTTAATCTTGAATTAATGCAATGCAACTTAACGGATAACATGGCCCTTAACATAACTTGACTTGAATTATAAACTTTACTTGACTCGCCATTAACTTGACTTGATTCTTATCTTTTAATTCGTGGGCTCACTTGGCATCGTAGGTTCCACGCCATGGCCTATGTTGGACATACATGGCATGACATGAATTACCGGCCGGAGTACTAGTACTCTTCCCGTCATGGATAACATGAATACTTGACTTGGGACACGTGGTGCTAATGTATCCCAACGAGCCCGTTAATTATTTCATGACCTTTGACTTGAAATCCTATGACTTACATCTTGTTAAAGTGAATGCATACTTCTATACTCAAACTCATGAATGTATGATATAACGGTGTTGGTGTGTGCAAGCAACATCATATTAATATAGCATGAACTGAACACATCAAGGCACCCCAACATAAATCATAACAATTCACCAGTAGCATGCCAATCAAACAAACCACACTTACCAAGTAGTACGTACAGCATGATTAGCTTCACTAAAATGTTTCCGTATACAAACAAGTTAACATGGTTTAGCTATTAATCTATCATTCAAATGAAAGACTACTAAGAAAAAATATATTTTATTACCTACCCGAACCTCTCAACGTTAATATGTATACTTACATATTAAAGGGCGAAGCCAGGATTTAAAATCACCTGGGGCTCATTATTAAAAAAAAAAATTAGGAAGAGCAATTTGACAGAAAAAAATTCCCCTACTTTTGGGCCTTTGACATGCGAAAGACAACACAAAAATTATCCAGACAAAAGGTCTTCGATTCACAAACATTTAGCATATGTAAAAGAGTGACACAAACTGAACAAGTTAAAGAAGTAAAGCAAGAACACGAGGTCCCCAAAGAAGAAAGAAATACCATTATATCAAGAAAACTATATCAAAACAAGGTACACCATGATAGTAGTAGTTTCAAACCTAAAGTAATCCTTATATATGAAGTTGTTAACTGACCTGACTCAAAACATTGAAAAACAAAGCACATAAGTTGAACTCTATGGTGCTTCCTCTTGACGAACTCATCAATTACCAAGTCACAGTCAGTGCCTTGAGTTATCTCACGCTTGACATAAATAGCCATAGAATCTGCTAAGTACTCATCATTCATCTTATTGCAAAGAACCGACTTGACAAGTTTCATAGCAGAAAATGCTCGCTCGGTTGTTGTAGTAGATACTGGAAGAGTTAATACTAGTCGAATCAACCCGTTTCAATGTATGAGTAAGTAATTCAAACTATGAGACGCCTAGTGTAACGACCCGACAACTAATCGATCGAGCCCCGACCCTTTGGGCCGGCACGGTTACTCATGGATAGCTCTCCAGGTGATATGCTGACCCCACTGTATCAACACATGTCCTTTCCCGCGCGAACCGGAAGACTTCCTAGTTGGTCACCCATCCTAAGATTTCTCCAGAGCAAGCACGCTTAACTCTGGAGTTCTTATAGGTGGAGTCCCGAAAAGAAAGGTGCACCTTGTTAGTATGAGTAACGTTCTAAATCCCTTTAAGCTCTTTGGATTTGACTTAAAACTTTGAGGCGTTATATTCACCCCTCTTGAATTGTGCGACGTCCCTGCCGCACCTTGGTCCGGCCAACTGTCCACCACTTGTGGGTTTTAGGTTGACACGACTACTCATACTTCTAGTCAAGTCCAAAGAGTTTAAAGGGATCGAGAACGCTACTCATACTTACAAGGTGCACCTTTCTTTTCGGGAATCCACCCGTAAGAACTCCAGAGTTAAGCGTGCTTGCTCTGGAGCAATCTTAGGATGGGTGACCAACTGGGAAGTCTTCCAGTTCACGCACGAGTGAGGACAAAGTGCGGTGGAAAGGACATGTGTTGGTACAGTGGAGCCAACATATCACCCGGAGAGCTGCCCATGAGTAACAGCGCCAGCCCAAAGGGTCGGGGCTCGATCAATTAGTGGTCAGGTCGTTACACCTAGATTGTAAAACTTAAAGAAAAGAAAAAGAAATGATTTCAAAAAAGATAGGACAAACGAAAAGAAAAGCGAAGCAACAAAGAAACTAACATGTCAATCAAATTGTAGTGGGCAGACTTGTGAGTTTCAGCTAATCTTCTGCATAATTCTGAAAGACAAGATAGATTTTTAAACCTCTCATGGGAAATAACACCAACGGCATAATGCTCTAATTGTAGTCTCAAGTACTTGAACTCCATTTTGCTAAAATCGGCAGGATAATACTTCTAAGCTAGATTGCAAATGTGATCAACATCGAATAGTTCAAAGTTATTTCTAGGTTCCAAAGCAGCGCTGAGCTAAGAAGCTCCAAAGCATCATCATTCAATTTGCTCGCAATCTCTTCAACTTGAAAATCAATTGCAGCATAAAATATATCAACTCGATAATGATGTTCGACCGTGATAAAATCATTATGTTGGCATAAACGTCCAATAGCTGATTTATAATGGTCTTCAATATTGGGTATCTCAATATGATGCTTTACACAAAATGATTTGACATATTCATGAAGACCATCAAAACAGCCATCTCTTATGTCTTGAAGCAAACTTCTAGTTGTTGCCACACTTCAAACTGCATTTAATATATCTAAAGAGTCTCCTTGCAACGCTTGACATAACAAATATGTAACCCCCATGATTTTTTTTGCATCAAATGCAATATGAAGATAAAATCAAACGACTTCATTGCCTTCAAATTACCAGCTGCTTCACCACGAATAGAATTAGTGGGTCCCTCACACATTATTCTCTCCAAGACAATAGCCACATAACCATACATATCAACTAAACCGCATATTGACTCATAATGCGAACTCCAACGAGTCTTTCCGGCCTTCTATAAACAACCAATTTGATTGGCACTATGCGTTCAACTTCAACTACTTGGGCCGAATGCAACTCAGCCATAAGTTTAGGAGATCCCCTAATCAATTTAATAATGGAAGCCAATTTTGAAAAGAAATCCCGTATAGATACCTCATTTTCAGCGGTAGCGACCAATGCAAGTTGTAATCTATGAGCGAAACAATACACATAATAAGCATATGGTGAGTCTCTAAGAAAAAGAGCATGTAGTCCATTCCATGAGCCACACATGTTACTTGCATCATCATATCCTTGGCCTCTTATGTCGTGGACTTGTAAGTTGTATCTACCAAGAGAAGCACATATACTGGCCTTAAGTGTAGCAACTGTTGTATCATTGACATGGACAATATCAAAGAATCTCTCCCGAATAAATCCATCTGTGTCCACAAATCTAATCACAAGAGCCATATGCTCTTTAATAGAAGTATCTTTAGCTTCATCAACTAAGATATTGAACTTCGAATTCCCAATTTCTTCTCGAATTTTAGTTCTCACCATATCGGAAAAAATATGTAAGATTTCTTTCTGTATAGTTGATGACACATACGTCGAATTCTTTGGAGCTTTATCTAATACAACAACATCAATATCAACATTCATTCGTCGCATACGAGTAATCATCTCAATAAGGTTTCCCCTATTTACGTAAGATTCAGATTCATCATGGCCTCTTAGTCCACATGCTTGCTAAGAAAGCCAACAAACGCTTTCAATTGTAGTCTTAAGTCGCAAACGATTTCTTGCCACTTCTTCTGGTTTCTTGCGATGCAATGCTCGATCAATATGGCCTTTCACAATCATCATATCGGCAAGTGAATCTTGAGCCTTTTGATGCGGCGAGTTAGGGACTCCATAATGAGAAACAAATGCACACCTGCTAAGATCATTTACTCGGTTCCAACAATTGAATCCATTCTTAACAAAGCAGGATTATGACAAGGCTTATTTTAAAAAAAGATAGTTGGGAAGGCAATATGCTTTATGTGTTGTTGGAGATTACTCTAGCTAACTCCACTTATTATAATACGACTTTTGAAAGTAACGGAACCCTTTTCCTATTCAAACTCCCTTATAGTAAGGTAGATTGGGCTGGTATAGGCCCAGCTTGATGTAAGCTCTTCTAACTGCATCCCTCTGATTAAAAGGATAGTCACATATTTGAGTTTGTAATGCTGGGTCTCGCTCAAGCGAACTAAGATCAACTTCGGTTTTCAGCCGTTGGTGATTTAGAAGGTAGTTGTTGATGAACATTTACACTCGGGATGTTAATATGAGGTTGAGAAGGCCCTTCATCAACTTCAATTTTAGATGTTGGCTAGGAAGCACAGGGACGGGGACGAATACGATACGTAAATGCCGGGACGCAAAAGTCCAAAAAATAGGATACGGGGACGTTTTAGGATACGTTTTTAATTTTTAATATATTTTTATATATATTTAATATATTAGTATAGTATTATATACTAAAAATTAAGAACTTCAAAACATTAACAACCAATTAAGATAAGTTAATTAAAAGGGACTGTAATGCAAATCCAACAGAAATCCTGGAGGTAATAGAAATAAAAATCAAGGGACTGTGGTGCAAACTTTTGAAGTTAAATTAAGAGGTTGTAAAATTCCAACTCTTCCAAAGACCAATTGGACCTAAACCTAACTATTCCACCTCTAGCCCAGCCGACAGAAGAAGAAAAGAACAAGGGGAGGCAGATCGATCTTTAGAAAAGAAGAAGAGGATATATTATTTAGGTTTCTTAAATTCATTTTTTATTTAGGTTTTTTCTTTCCGGATCCGACTATATATTAATGATTTAAAAAATAATTAAAAAATGCATGGGAACGTCCCCGTCGCCGAATCGCATCCCGCCATCCCCGGATTCGTCCCCCGGTGGGGACTGGGGGGGGGGGGGGGGTTTAGCACGTCCCCGTGCTTCCTAGGCTGTTGGTATTGTAGGATTATAAGAATATATTTCTTATTATTGGATTCAATGATGAGTACATGTATTTATACAATGTGATAACTTGATCACCAAGTATTCTAATCTAAGTCTAATCTAACTAGGATTCTAGATATATACATATTCTAACACACCCCGCGATGAGCGGGAGGCTTATGAATGCTTAGGCATCACGAAAATCATCAAAGAGAATCTTGAGTCCCTTAGTAAAAATGTCGAATCGATAACGAGTGGGGACATGTAAGACTCGAACTTCACCTCTGGCAACCTTTTCATGGCGAAGTGTATATCCATCTCTATGTGCTTCGATGCGTTGATGTTGGATGGATTAGGACAAGTAAATAGCACTAACATTGTCACAGTAAACGAGCGTTGCTTTATGAACCGGAAAGTGCAGTTCGAGAAGTAAATTGCGAAGCCAACAAGATTCAGAAACAACATTAGCAACACCGCGATATTCTGCTTCGGCACTGGAGCGAGAAAGAGTGGGTTGTCGCTTAGAAGACCAAGAGATGAGATTATCACCAAGAAAAACACAATAACCGAAAGTGGATCGCCTAGTATCTGGACAACCACCCCAGTCAGCATCCGTATAGGAAGTCAAGGTGTCCACTCGCGATTTATATAATTGCAATCCAAAGTCCTTGGTTCCTTGAATGTAGCGTATAATACGCTTGAGAGCATTCATATGATCAACCCGAGGATCGTGCATGTGAAGACACACCTGTTGAACCGCATAAGAGATATCCGGACGAGTGAATGTGAGATACTGAAGAGCACCAGCAAGTTGACGATATGTGGTGGGATCAGCGAATGGAGGAGCATCCAAGGAGCTGAGTTTCTATTTAGTGTCGATCGGTGTTTGCGATGGAGAGCAGGTTGACATGCCAGCTCTATTAAGAATCTCGTCTGCATATTGTTTCTGGGAGAGAAATAAACCGTCCTTGTTTCGAGTTACAACGATACCCAAGAAGTAACTGAGAGGACCAAGGTCCTTCATAGCAAATTCGGCACTTAAGAAGTCCATAATCGAGCTGCGAAGAGTGTCAGTGGATGCAGTGAGAATAATATCGTCAACATAGAGAAGAATATAGGCAATGTCAGAACCACGCTGGTAGATAAACAATGAATGGTCAACTTTGCTATGAGAGAAACCAACAGTCGCAATATGGTCAGCAAAGCGCTGGTACCAAGCCCTAGGTGCTTGCTTCAATCCGTAGAGAGATTTCTTCAGTAAACAAACATGGTCAGGAAATCTCGAGTCTCGGAACCCCAAAGGCTGATGCATGTAGACGGTTTCTGTAAGGTTACCGTGAAGAAACGCATTCTTAACGTCAAGTTGGTGAATTGGCCAAGATCGAGATACTGCAATGCTAAGTACGGTGCGAATAGAGGCTGGCTTGACGACAGGACTGAATGTCTCATCACAATCAACACCTTTCTGCTGAGATCGACCATCACCTACAAGACGAGCCTTATGTCGCTCAAAAGAACCGTCAGATTTCTTTTTATGACGAAAAATCCACATAGATCGAATAATATTTGCATTCTGTGGCTTAGGAACTAACTCCCAAGTCTTATTATCAATAAGAGCATTATATTCATCAAGCATTGCGGATTTCCAATTCGGGTCGGTTAAAGCATGGACGGGATTACGAGGAAGAGGTGAAAAATCGCAGGAGGAGGCAAAGTTAACGAAATTTGGACCATAGTATTTCGGATTCAATACGCGAGGCCGGGTGGAGGTAACGGTTGGCCTGGACTGGTCCGAACCGGTTTGTGGAGTGCAGTGCACTTGATGAAGCGGCTGGAGGGTCGGCACGCTCAGGTGGAGCAGAACCGGAAGGAGGGTCGGGTTGTGCAGATTGGGCAGAACCGGCGGGGAAGGGAGAGGCAGTTTGCCCAGTAGGGGCAGAACCGGTTGGTCGAATGACCGGATCAAGCATATGATGAAGAATGGCGGGTTCGATTCCTGAATCCAAATACTCGTATGTGTTCGAGTTTGGCGTGTGCAGTGTGGAAAAAGGGAAAGTGGTTTCGTAAAAAATGACATGTCGAGAGACAAATATCTTACGACTAGAGATCTCATAACACTTGTATCCCCGATGATCGTAAGGATACCCCAGAAATACACACGGGACCGAGCAGGCTTGGAGTTTGTTTATAGTGGGGATGGGAAGAGGGAAAAACAAAGACAACCAAAAACACGAAGATGGTTATAGCTTGGAAGTTTGTTGTAGAGAATTTGAGTAGGGGAGGAAGAGTTAAGCACCTTCGAGGGAAGGATGTTGAGAAGATAAGTTGCGGTGGCAAGTGCATGATGCCAAAAGGTAGGTGGCATGGATGCGTGAGCAAGAAGTGTCCGGATTATATTGTTTAGGGAACGAATATGCCTTTCGGCTTTGCCGTTTTGAGATGAAGTGTGAGGACAAGAAAAACGGAAGTGAATACCGTTAGTTTGGGCAAAGGAGTGAAATAGACCATTGTCAAATTCCTTGCCATTATCGCATTGTATATTCTTAATAGAAGTATTGAAATGGGTGCGAACAAAGGCATGAAACATAGTGAAGATAGCATACACTTGAGATTTCTTAGAGATAGGAAAGGTCCATAAAAACTTAGAAAAATAATCAAGAAAAAGCACATAATAGCGGTGTCCACTTGAGCTAGCTATCGGAGAAGTCCAGAGATCACTATGCACAATATCAAAGGGAGAAGTAGTGTTTGACAATGAATTATGAAACGGCAATTTTATTTGTTTCCCCAAAGAACATGAGGGACAAAACTGATGTTTAAGAGCATTACAATGAATATAATTCTTGCTAGAGAGAGATCGAAGAGTAGTCTCTCCCGGATGCCCTAAACGACTATGCCATAAAGCAGGAGAAGAAACCGAAAAAGCAGAATTGAAGTGGGTGGCTTGCGTGTTGGGGTGGACTGGATAGAGGTCACCGGTGCTATCACATCTCATGATTCGTTTCCCCGTCTGTAAATCCTTGACAGAAAAGCCAGACGGGTCAAATTCAATAGAAACAGAGTTATCGGTGGTAAATTTGCGAACAGAGATGAGGTTTTTGACAAGGTTAGGGGTATGTAACACGTTTTTCAAGAGAAGAGGAGGGTGGGGCTGAGAGAAAGAAGTGTTACCATAACCTTTAATTGGAATCATATGACCATTACCAACAACAACTTGACGATTATAAGTGCTCGAATTGAAATAAGAAGAGAGAGTACCATTGTCGGGTGTCATATGGGAAGAAGCACCGGTATCCATGTACCAGTTAGCATCCGGAGGAGTAAGTCCCAAGGTATGCATGGCTGCCTCGACGTTAGTTGGTGATGCACCAGAGAAGAATGCCTGGTGGTTAGGCGGACGAGGACCGAGAAGTCCCTGCTGACCGGGAGGGCGAGCAGGATGCGGCCAGGGAGCCGTAGGATATGGGCAAGATGGCGGAGACCACGGCTGCCAAGGCCAGCCGTATGATTGCCATGGCGTGGTAGGCTGGGGAGGCTGCCAAGGTTGGGAGGAGGTCTCGGTTGGCTGTCGAATTCTCGCCTGATTTGGCGGTTTGGACCACCTTTGGGGTTGTTCTTCTTCTTGTTTTGGAGTTAGAATTTTGCCGGAAGAGCGAAGAAGAAGGAGATAACGAGGTTTGAGTTGTTTCGAGTGGTACTACCGGAAGAGATCAAAAGAGCCGAGCTTCTTTGTTAACGATGCTTGAGGTGCGTTCGCTAATTTGATGCGAGCGAACACTTTCAAAGGAAGGAGAGGATCGATTTTGCACATAGTCCACGGTGTCGAGAATATGCCTCGGTTAAGCTTTGAGAAGACGGGGAACAAGGCGGCTAGGAGAGACCTCTATACCCACGTCGGCAAGCCTATCGGCTAATGACTTGACATGATTGCAATAAGCCTCGGCAGAAGGGAAGTTGTCGAGGCGGACGTCAGCGAGTTCCTCTTCAAGATGGGTAGCTCGAGAACCTTTGTTATCCATGAATATCTGTTCAAGACGGGACCAAGCAGCAACAGCCGTATCGTTCTTGACAAGAATGGCATGAAGAATGTCAGAAGAGAATTGCATAGATCCTTTATGTCTGACGACATCAAGTCGATCATAGAGATCAACATCGGCTTCTTTGAGAGCCTTGATTTTGGCGATGGCGGTTTCTTCCGTCGGAGGGATGATGTGATGCATAAGGTTATGCACCCGTGCTTGAACCTGGAATAACGTGACCCAAGAATGATACATACCGGTCTCATGATCCAATGTGATGGGAATCAGGAGACGTTGGTGATAGAGAGCGGGATGAAACTTGGGTGATTGATCGGACATGGTGGGTGCGAAAAGCTCGAGAAGAGAGGAGAATTTATCGATTTAGCGTGAGGCTATGTTGATGTTGTGTGGAGGCGTGGTAGGAAGCAGCAGGCGGTTTTTTGGCGTGAGGCGAACACAAGGAGACGAGGAAGAAAGGGAGATTTGTTTGAGCGTGAGGCCGGAAACAGGGGAAGAAGGAGGATCGAATAGCGGCGGCTAGCAGCGGAAGAGAGGGACCGATGTTCGGCGTGATACCATGTAAGATTATAAGATTATATTTCTTATTATTGGATTCAATGATGAGTACATGTATTTATACAATGTGATAATTTGATCACCAAGTATTCTAATTTAAGTCTAATCTAACTAGGATTCTAGATATATACATATTCTAACAGGTATTTCAAGAGGTTGTTCATGCTCAACATTGATACTCGGAATGTCAATATGAGATTGAGAAAGTCAATTATTAACCGAAACATGCTCTATTTGAAAGAAAGAGTGAATATGACATTGAGAAGTCCCTCAATTATTTGAAATGGTCTTCTTTTCTTGGATGCTCCAGCTTTCAACATTGTGTACAAAATTAATTTGAATCTGTGACATGAGAGTAAGCTATATGAGTTTCACAATAATACTGAGCAACTGGCAGTAGACTACATAAATTTTACAAATGAGTATCACAAATCACATGGACCAACTTATTGAGAGCATAAAGCTTTAAACTTGCTAGTGGAATGGTCATACCAAATAAACTAACCCATACAAGTTCCACGATAAATTTAGCAAAAGACTAAACAAGACAAACTAATATAATCAACTTTGGTTGTTGATGGAATGATCATACCTAATAAACTATTCCATGAAACTTTAACTGGTAATTCATTGAATGGTTCAACATGTATATAATCAATTATTATATTAACCATAAGATGATTAATAATTATATTACAACATATAGTTTAATCATCTCATGTGGTGTTATGTCCATGTGAGCAACAAAAACCAAGCAAATAGAATACTGTATTCACAAAACAAGCAGCTCTCATGATTCTATAAAAACCTCAACCTCTGCAACAATGCAACTCCATTAAAAATCTTTGCAAATCCACAACAAAGCCTGCACTACAATTCTACAAATAAACCAGTAACAAAATTCTAAAGCCTTTGCCCTTCAACATCTCAGTCGACACTAGAAGTCTAGAACCTTTGTAAACTAGCTACCAACTACATCAACTCACCAGCAACTAATTCTAAAGCCCTTCAAGCTCTACAACTCCAATCAATTCATTTGAGAAAGTAAATTATCAAATATCAATAAACCCAAATTGTAAGCTCTAAACCGATTCTTATATCAATCAATTGACCATGAGAAGATGGAGAAGAGACGCGGAGGGTAGGTTTGATGTGGGGAATAAAACAAAACCATTAGTTTACACTCTTTATTTTAATAAAATCATAAATTTTTTTTTTGTGCGGGATGGGTGGGGCTCCAGCCTTACTGGGCCCCACTGTTCCTTCGCCACTGTACACATTCTAATTTATATAGACATCCCAGTACAAAACGTGGCTCAAACTTTTCCCCAGCTACGTCCTTTATTTCCTTCTCGTTTCTAACTACAAAGTACAGAAAGTAGCAGCTTTTCTTAGTTTTTGACCGAGTAGACATGAACTGTAGTTGTCAGACTACTGTTTGATATATTAATTCATCTCACGTGACTATCTGTGCGTAAAATACAACTAGGTAGGAATAAGATGCTAATAATATGATCTAACTAGAACGTGCATACTACACTTATTATTGCGGTATATATTTATAAATAATTGAAAGATTATATGAATATAGTTAATATCGTTGTTTCTGATACTGAATTGACTTTATTCGAATTGAATTAGAATTTGAATTGATCAATTTTAATGTAATTGGATGATACTGAATTGACTTTATTCGAATTGAATTAGAATTTGAATTGATCAATTTTAATGTAATTGGAGAAGATGGAGAAGAAATATTGGTTATTGTTTTTCTAATGACAAATTGATTTTGTTAGGTTGAATTATGGTTGTAATTTAATTGCAGAATACATATTGTGTTTCCTTTTATGATGAATTGATTTTGTTTGAGTTGAGTTAGGGCTTGTAATTATATCGGAAATGACATGTGTAGCGCCCATAATGTTAAAAACACGAACTAAGGAAAATATGACTCGCGCTAGTTCGTGAACTTGTAAATTCGACGAACTTGAATTATAAAAATTTAAAATTTTACTAGACGCATTGCGCGTCAAAAGACTTGAAATGAAATTCTTTATACTAAATCGTACACTAATAAAATAATGCAGCGGAATTGCATGAATCTTGAAACATTAAATTACAGAGTCTTGAAAATGTTAAGGATCTTCTGATAATGATCAATGCTCCAGCAACAATCGCCACTCCGATCAGCTCAGCTTCAAGTACCTAAAATTTATAATTTTAGCAAGGGGTCAGCCGTGACCACTGGCTGAGCAAACTCCATGCACGTGCTATGATCTAAAGTTCTAACTTCATGTCTTTTAAATCTTTTAATCTTGAATTAATGCAATGCAACCGTAAGACTTGACTTGACTCTGAACACTTGAACTTGTTCTTCTTGAAAAACTCTTAACTTGAACTTTAACTTAAAACTTATTGTAGACGAACGAAATTCGTCTACTATAAAACGACATTTAAAATATATATATTAGAAAAACAAAAATACAATTTTCTAGCATTTTTATAATTTTACTAAATTAAATTCAAAAATAAAATTGCTAGATTATTTTCTAATATATATATAAATTTAAATCAAATTATGTCATATAGGCCAACGTGAAAGTAAATCATGTAAATTGCGCTACGTGTGAATAAATTGGGCTACATGTAAATAAATTGGGTCATAGGTGATAGACTAGGGCTCCATGTAGTGAAAATGGGCTAGAGTTGAAGGGTTGGGCCATGGGCTCCTATATTCTAGGGGAATATGCTCTTTTTATGCCCTTTCAAATTGTTATAAATAGAGGACCCCCTTCATTTATTTCTACACACCAAGTAACACATCAAGAGGAGCATAAGAAGAAGAGGAGCAAAAAGAAGGCAAACAACAAGCAAGAGCAAGAGCAACAAGCAAGATCAAGAGCAAGAATCACAAGTCTTCTCAAGATCAGCATCAAAGTTCTAGCAAGTATTCAAGAAGTTCATCAACGAATCCAGGAGTAGTCACCGTTTGATCCAAGAAGAAGCCTCAACGCACTTGGAGAAACGTTATTGGAAGATCAACTACGCCAAAAGGAAGATCAAATCCGAGAATCCTGACGAAACTCAAGCAAACGTTCTTGAAGTTCATCACCAAATCTAAGCCAAGACCATCGTTAGATCCAAGATCAAGCTCAAAAGCCCTTGGAGAAACGTTTCCTGCCGGCCAAACTTCCTCTAAAGAAGATCAAATGCCAAATCCTGCAACGATCTAGAAGCGTTCTCCGTGGAGTTCATCAAATCCCCAAGAAGTTCGTCATCGCTCGCATCAAGCACTCCCAAGTTCATAATTCGATCCGAGATCAAGCCAAGAAGCCCTCGCATCGACGTTTGCCCAACTTTGAAGTCGTAAATCCTAAAACGAAGAATTTGAAGATCCAAGTTCGCCGCTTTAGAAGACTAGAATCAGAGGACTAGACTAGAGAATTGTACCCGCTTTTTATTAAGATCAATAAAATTATTATTTGAGCAACTTTACTTGCTACAGATTTTTGGCACGCCCAGTGGGACATCTCTACCTCTCATCTCTAGTGAAGCACTATGCCTCCTAGGAAGACGATTAACTCTTCTCAAGCCTCAGATGAAGCGCAATCCAGGGGTTCTGAAGACTCGCAAACCTTGGCTAGCAAAGCCTTTGAAGCTCTAGGTGCAACTGCCACCAAAAGAGATGGAGAAGAAACATCTGATGATGACGACGGGTCTTTGCCATCATCTCCTAAGACAAGAGAAGTCCCTCCTCAGCTCCCAACAATGAATAATCCTTCACTCGACCAAATGGTGTTAGCTTTGACAAAATCTATGGAGTTCCTCATGAAGCATACTCAGGAACAAGACCTCAAGATTGCAAAGCTTATGGAACGAGAATTCACACCCGAGAAGATTTTGAGCAAGGAAATAGCTGAAACTAGCAAGGCGGGAGGAAAGCGCCATGTGGTGTATGAGGAGCCATCATATGCTAAGCCAATATCAAAACAAGGAGATATGTCAATCAACTCCAGTGGAATGATTCCGGCCGATCAGTTGAAGGAATTCATCAGGGGAGCTCTGAAAGAAAGTCTTGATCAAGGTTCGAAATCATCCTTCACATACAGTAAGCCATACACGCGGAGGATTGACAATCTGAGAATGCCAGCTGGATATCAACCCCCTAACTTTCAACAGTTCGATGGTAAGGGGAGTCCAAAGCAACATATTGCCCATTTTGTCGAGACATGCAACAATGCCGGGACTTATGGCGATCATCTGGTGAAGCAATTTGTTCGATCAATGAAGAATAATGCCTTCGACTGGTATATTGACTTAGAGGCTGGATCCATAGATAGTTGGGATCAGCTGGAACAAGAATTCCTCAATCGTTTATACAGCACACGAAGAACTGTTAGCATGGTCGAGCTTACCAGTGCACGTCAATGGAAAGAAGAACCAGCCATCGACTACATCAATCGTTGGAGGAATCTGAGCCTTAATTGCAAAGATAGATTATCTGAAGCTTCAACAATCGAAATGTGTGTTCAAGGGATGCACTGGGGGCTCCGATATATTCTCCAAGCAATCCAGCCACAGTCATTCGAGGAGCTAGCCACTCGTGCACATGATATGGAGCTAAGCATGAATAACAGTAGTGTTGATGGCCCTCCAATGAACGAATCACGCAAGTATGACACCAAGAGAGGGGGAAAACCTCTCTTCAAAGGGAAAGAAGTAATGGCCTCAAATGCTACAAAGATCACTGTGCCAAGAGGGTCAAAAGACAAAGAGAAAGTAGCCTATATGCCAGCAAATGGCTCGCAAAAGGAGGAACACAGAAGGTCTACTTTGAAAGAGATGATGGCAAAACAGTATCCGTTCCTCAGCTCCGATGTCCCTAGGATATTCGATGAGCTACTGAAGAATAACTTGATTGAACTGCCAGAAATGAAAAGGCCAAATGAAGAAGGACGCTTAGATGATCCCAAGTACTGCAAGTACCATCGTCTCATAAGCTACCCCATCCAAGATTGCTTTGTCTTCAAGGAAAAAGTGATGAAACTTGTAAGGGAAGGGAAGATCTCGCTAGATGAGGAGGGTGTCGATGTTAACACTATTTCATCCTCTGAAGTTGATACAGTCAACACACCTCCGTTGGAAAGATCTTTAGATGACATGCCTTCACCAACTAAAGAGTTGAAGCATATCGACTGCCTGAGCACCATATCCTTCAGTAACGAGGACCTCTTACTTGGCTCTAAACCCCATAATAGGCCGTTGTTCGTAACCGGCTTTACCCACGAGCATAAGGTGAAAAGGATACTTATTGATGGAGGATCTGCAGTCACATCCTGCCATTACGTACTATGAGAGAAATAGGAATCCCAACTGAAGATCTTGGTAGCAGTCGACTGATGATCCAAGGCTTCAATCAAGGAGGTCAACGAGCAATGGGCATTATACGATTAGAGTTGATAATTGGTGATATGTCATCAGTCACACTCTTCCATGTTATTGATGCTAAAACATCCTACAACATACTCCTAGGGAGACCGTGGATACATGAAAATGGTGTAGTTCTATCGACTTTACATCAATGTTTCCAATACTGCCAGAATGGAATGGTTAAGAAAGTGCTTGCAGATGAGAAATCCTTCACTGAAGTCGAATCTTACTTCGCTGATGCAAAATACTACATAGAACGCACCAAGAGTCCGAATGAAGAATCAAGCTCTGGTGAATAGTCAAA
This sequence comes from Plantago major, assembly GCA_026545765.1. Taxonomy (NCBI): domain Eukaryota; kingdom Viridiplantae; phylum Streptophyta; class Magnoliopsida; order Lamiales; family Plantaginaceae; genus Plantago; species Plantago major. The sequence continues at coordinate 77,829,991 of CM048840.1, read as the reverse complement.
AGACCAAACTGTCGTGCCGAATAAGGGGAAGTCATTGCCCCAAAGTCACCCTGCTAAAGTCTCACAGATAGAAAATGGTTGTTTGAAAGGTCTTACCCTACCCTTGACAAAGCTCAACATTTCCGGTCCGGTCAAACCACCACTCAAGGGATTTGTTCGTCCCGTGCAAGGGGGCTTGGTAGAACATGAAACTGCTCATCCTGAGGAAAGAGACAGTCATTTTGGACCTAAAGCTTTTAAACTCTTGGTGAAAGCAGGATACAATCCTAAGAGGGGCTCTCCCCTAAAAGAAGATGCTTCAAAGTCCACCAGCTCACAAAGGAATGGAAAGATTCGGGAAGGTTTGGGATTCACACGACCCAACCCCGTACGTATCACCATTAAGCGAGCCACTAGCAATTATATAGAAGAGGATGAGAAGTCTCGGACGGAAAGCAATTCCATCAATAGTGATAGCACTTTCCCACGCAAATCCGTCTTTGATAGGTTGGGAACAACTAGAAGAAATGTGCACCAAAGATTGGGACCAATTAAGAAGTCCATACATCAAAGACTAAAGCCAGCTAAATCTGTACACCAAAGGTTGGGGCCTATAAATCCTGAAAAGGAAGAAGATGCTAGCAAGTTGTGCGCCCCTGAAAAACTACGAAGTTTAATCCCGTCCCGAATGGTGCGCAAGGAAGACATCAAAGTCTCAAGCGGCGAAGTACTCAAGGCTAAGTGGGTCGCGATAGTTCATACAAAGCCGCAAGCTATTAGCAATGAAGGAAACAACAACATAGAATCATCATATCACATCACCTTGAAAGATTGCACTGAGGAAGAAGATGCCGAAGAGGCACCGCCCGAGCTTGAGGAGGGAATTAAATCCACCATCGATGAACTGAAAGAAGTCAATCTTGGTGATACTGATAATCCCCGACCTACTTATATAAGTGCATCCCTAGGCCCAGAGGAGGAAGCAACTTGTGTGGCCTTGCTTCGAGAATTCATAGATGTATTTGCATGGACATACAAGGAGATGCCTGGACTTGATCCCAAGATAGCTGTTCATCAACTCTCGGTGAAATGTGGAGCCCGGCCTGTAAAACAAGCTCAACGAAGATTTCGCCCCGAATTGATTTCTCCCATTGAAGGCGAAGTAAATAAGCTCATTGAAGCGGGGTTTATCCGCAAAGTCAAATACCCTACTTGGATCTCCAGCATAGTTCCGGTAAGGAAGAAGAATAAACAGATTCGAGTTTGTGTGGATTTTAGAGATCTGAATTCAGCATGTCCTAAAGATGATTTCCCGTTGCCCATACCAGAGATTATGATTGTTTCCACTACCGGTCATGAAGCGCTATCATTCATGGATGGATCGTCAGGATACAACCAAATCCGTATGGCACCCAAAGACGAAGAGCTGACAGCTTTTCGCACTCCAAAAGGAATATACTGCTACAAAGTAATGCCGTTTGGTCTCAAGAACGCCGGCGCTACATACCAAAGGGCCATGCAAAAGATATTCGATGATATTCTCCATAAGAATGTAGAGTGCTATGTAGATGATCTGGTGGTAAAGACAAGGGAAAGAAAAGATCACTGGCAAGATCTGAGGGCAGTATTTGAACGACTACGAAGGTACCAATTAAGGATGAACCCCTTGAAGTGTGTATTTGGAGTCAGCTCTGGAAAGTTCTTAGGCTTCATTGTCCGACGGCGAGGCATTGAGATTGAACAAGCTAAAATTGATGCAATCATGAAGATGCCTGAACCCAGGAATATACATGAGCTTAAAAGCTTGCAAGGAAAGATGGCCTATCTCTGAAGATTTATATCTAACCTGGCGGGAAGATGTCAGCCATTTAGCCGCCTCATGAAAAAGGATGTCCCATTTGAATGGGATGAAGCCTGTAGAAATGCATTCCAATGTATCAAGTCTTACCTGATGAAGCCTCCAGTGTTGGCAGCTCCAATACCGGAACGTCCCCTAATTCTATACATCACCGCTCAAGAGCACTCTGTGGGGGGATTGTTGGCACAAGAAAATGATGATGGAAAAGAGAATGCGCTCTACTATCTGAGTAGAGTGACGACGCCAAATGAAGTCAAATACTCTCCCATTGAAAAAATTTGTTTAGCTCTGATCTTCATGATCCAGAAATTGAAACACTATTTCCAAGCTCATACGATCCACCTTGTTTCGAGGGCTAATCCATTGAAGTATGTCATGTCAAAACCGGTGCTTTCTGATAGACTTGCAAGGTGGTATTTGCAACTTCAACAGTTTGAAATCATATACGTACCGCAAAAAGCCGTCAAGGGACAAGCCCTAGCTGATTTCCTTGCTGATCACCCAATTCCTGCAGAATGGGAGCTAGCGGATGACTTGCCTGATGAGGATGTTATGGTCGTCGAAGTTACTCCTCCATGGAAGATGTACTTTGATGGGGCTTCTCATAGAAATGGTGCGGGGGCAGGAGTAGTGTTCATCTCACCTGAAGGCGACGTGTTGCCTTACTCCTTTACTCTAACTCAAAATTGCTCAAATAATGTTGTAGAATACCAGGCCTTGATAATTGGGTTAGAATTAGCGACTGATACAAAACGATTGGAGCTCAACGTGTATGGAGATTCTAAGTTGGTAGTTAATCAACTATCCGGTGAATATGAGGTAAAAAAGATGGAGTTGTTGCCACATGTCAACTATGCTAGAAGAATGATTGCATGGCTTGGAGGTGTGACAATCAAACATATTTCAAGAGGGAAAAATGGCCAAGCCGATGCTCTAGCTAAACTCGCCTCCACTCTTGCAATACCAGGGAAAAATTTCAATGTCCCGGTCTGTCAAAATTGGGTGGTCCCTCCGATCTTCGAAGATGATGATATAATCAGCAAAGAAGACAACCATGTCATAGAGGTGTATGAAATCGAGAAAGAAGACTGGCGTCAGTGCATTGTGGATTACTTGAAGTATGATAGATTGCCCAATGAAACACGACGAAGATCAGAAATCAGGCGTAGGGCAACTCGCTTCATATACTATAATGGGACACTTTATCGACGCTCCTTCAATGAAGTCTTCTTGCGTTGTCTAGGTGAGGAGGAAGCTACACAAGCAATGGAGGAAGCACATTCTAGAATCTGTGGTGCACATCAATCTGGCCCGAAATTACATTTTCGAATCAAGAGGATGGGTTATTATTGGCCTATTATGGTCAAGGATTGCATGGATTATGCTAAAAGATGCCAAGCTTGCCAGTTTCATGCTAACTTCATTCACCAACCGCCAGAGCCATTACATCCGACTGTTGCCTCCTGGCCCTTTGATGCATGGGGGATGGATATTGTGGGACCAATGAAGAAGTCCTCTGGTGGACATCTATACATACTAGCAGCAACAAATTACTTCTCCAGATGGGCAGAGGCTATGCCTTTGAAAGAAGTGAAGAAAGAGAATGTGCCAACTTCATTCGCTCGAACATCATCTATCGTTATGGAGTTCCTCGATGCATAATCACTGACAATGGAAGCCATTCTGTAACAATACGATCGACAAGCTGTGCCAGCTGTTTGAAATAAAGCAAAGGAAGTCATCAATGTACTACGCAGCAGCAAATGGCCTCGCGGAAGCTTTCAACAAGACATTGTGCAATTTGCTGAAGAAGGTAGTGTCAAAGTCGAAGAGAGACTGGCATGAAAGAATCGAAGAGGCCTTGTGGGCTTATAGGACGACACATCGAACTCCAACTCAATCCACCCCTTACGCACTAGTCTATGGCGTAGAGGCTGTTCTTCCCCTAGAACGTCAAATTCCATCTCTAAGGATCACAATTCAAGAAGGGCTCACTGATGAAGAGAATGCTCGCATCAGGCTGGAAGAGTTGGAATCATTGGATGAGAAGAGGCTGGAAGCCCAACAAAGGCTCGAATGCTATCAAGCACGCATCTCTAGAGCCTTCAACAAAAGAGTTCGCATTCGTTCCTTTCAAGTAGGAGATCTCGTGCTTGCTGTGAGAAGACCAATCATTGTGACTCACAAAACGGGAAACAAGTTCACTTCAAAGTGGGACGGGCCATATGTTGTCAAAGAAGTTTATACCAACGGTTCGTACAAACTTAGAGCTGATGATGGATTGAGAATCGGTCCCATCAATGGAAAATTCTTGAAGCGCTACTACCCGTAATGTATATAGTTAAAAAAAAAAAAAAAAAACGCAGGAGCCCTCAAAACAAAGCAGCAAAACAAAGCAGGGTGCTTAGACTAGTTAAAAAAAAAAAAAAAATTAAAATCCCCAAAATCAACTCCATTCCTAAAATCCCCAGTTCACATCTCCTTCTTCATCTTGCTCCCTTCACGCCATTCTCATCCATGGCTGCCACTTCCTTTCCTTCATCCCAAATCGAGCCACACCTCCACCCCAATCGCGCCGCCACAGCTCTCCCTTCATCGCCTCTCTCTCACAGCTCCCTCACCGCGCCACCTTCTCCGTCCCTCTCCTCACCGCGCCACCTGCTCCGTCACTCTCCTCACCGCGCCACCTGCTCCTTCGCCGCCTGCTGTCTGCCGCTTCCTCCTCCCTCTCCGCTGCTCCACTCCGCCGACTGAACATAGCTGCTCCGCTGCGCTCTTCCTCCACGCCGCACAGCTCCATCACAGCAGCTCCATTGCTCCAGCTCCCCGCCATTGCTCCAGCTCGCCGCCTCTCTCTTTCTTTTCCTCTGTCCCGGATTTGGATAAAGATGAAGAAGATTGGAACTCACCAGATTTGGATCGGAAAAGGTAGAATTCTGCCTCTGATTGCTGGCTTCTGGTTTCTGCTCCTCTTCCTGTTGCTTGTTCTTCGTGAATACTGTAGGTTGACTGGATGGGTCCAGGTCCTTATATAGTTGTGAAAAATAGAATTCGAGTCCTGATTAAAGTCGAAAATTTGATAAAGTTTGAGTTAGAATCAAGTTGGAACTCTAGTTCGAAAAGAAGAAGATTCAGGCGCTTGTTCATAATTATTTGGGGATCGATATTCGTGTTCAGCTTGGAGTCTTGATTATTTTAAAAAAAAAAAAAAAATCAAATGACGGAGGATTATTATTTGGAAGAGTTCGATTAGCAAATCGAAATTGAGAAGATGTAAACGTGGAGAAGCTTATCATTTAAAGCAAGCCCAAAGTAGGATATAAAATCCACATGAGTAAAGACGGTTTAATCTTACAACCAAAAAGCACCACATCAGATTAAAAAGGATCAATTCAAGTGAAGAAGTCGTTGACACGCTCGATTCAAGAGTCGCAACTCGTTCATTTCAAAACGCATCTCAAAAGATGCTACTCATGAACAAGTCGCGAGGGGGCATTTGTAGACGAACGAAATTCGTCTAATATAAAACGACATTTAAAATATATATATATTAGAAAAACAAAAATACAATTTTCTAGCATTTTTAGAATTTTACTAAATTAAATTCTAAAATAAAATTGCTAAATTATTTTCTAATATATATATATAAATTTAAATTAAATTATGTCACATGGGCCAACGTGAAAGTAAATCATGTAAATTGGGCTACGTGTGGATAAATTGGGCTAGTAAATAAATTGGACCATATGTGATAGACTAGGGCTCAATGTAGTGAAAATGGGCTTAGAGCTGAAGGGTTGGACCATGGGCTCCTATATTCTAGGGGAATATGCTATTTTTATGCCCTTTCAAATTGTTATAAATAGAGGACCCCCTTCATTTATTTCTACACACCAAGTAACACATCAAGAGGAGCATAAGAAGAAGAGGAGCAAGAGAAGAGGAGCAAAAAGAAGGCAAGCAAGAGCAAGAGCAAGAGCAACAAGCAAGATCAAGAGCAAGAATCACAAGTCTTCTCAAGATCAGCATCAAAGTTCTAGCAAGTATTCAAGAAGTTCATCAACGAATCCAGGAGTAGTCACCGTTTGATCCAAGAAGAAGCCTCAACGCACTTGGAGAAACGTTATTGGAAGATCAACTACGCCAAAAGGAAGATCAAATCCGAGAATCCTGACGAAACTCAAGAAAACGTTCTTGAAGTTTATCACCAAATCTAAGCCAAGACCATCGTTAGATTCAAGATCAAGCTCAAAAGTCCTTGGAGAAACGTTTCCTGCCGGCCAAACTTTCTCTAAATAAGATTAAAGGCCAAATCCTGCGACGATCTAGAAGCGTTCTCCGTGGAGTTCATCAAATCCCCAAGAAGTTCGTCATCGCTCGCATCAAGCACTCCCAAGTTCATAATTCGATCCGAGATCAAGCCAAGAAGCCCTCGCATCGACGTTTGCCCAACTTTGAAGTCGTAAATCCTAAAACGAAGAATTTGAAGATCCAAGTTCGCCGCTTTAGAAGACTAGAATCAGAGGACTAGACTAGAGAATTGTACCCGCTTTTTATTAAGATCAATAAAATTATTATTTGAGCAACTTTACTTGCTACACTTATCTTGAAGGTTTAGCTTTAAATGTCTTAAAACATAACATGATCGCGAGCTCACTTGGCATCGTAGGTTCCTATCCTGTCCATGGTGGCTATCTGCCGGCCTCAGGTCACTTTCATGGCCCTATCGGTTGAACAAATAAAATCTGACGGCCTCAGGACCTTGGTCCCTATCCGCTGAATATGAACTAATAACTGCATCACAAATATCAAGATATTTCCCTACGAGCCATTTACTTATCTTTAACTTTGAAATTTACTTTACTTTAAACCTTTAACATTTTGTTAAAGTGAATGCATGCTTCTAAACTCTAACTCATGAATGTATGGACCAGTGTGTACATAAACATCAATCATACATAATATTAACTTTATTAAACATGAACCACTGATCGACAACTTCTTGAAAGTACAACAAAAATCAGAGATACAACAATCTTATTAGATATACCAATTACACAGAAGTCCACACAATTAGCATTACCAAGTTTCTTGCATAACCCAATAGACATGTAAATAAGAATCTCTCTGCCAAACAATACAAGAATCATACTAATACTAGTTACTATACATGTTGACGAATAGAGTATGGCTCAGGAAAAGACACATACACGGTCATCTGCTTTTTACATCAATATGAACATCTAATTACCATGATTAATTAACACCAAGTATGGTGAACATGACCACACCACTAAGCAAACCACAAATAAAAAAAAATCAAATTAACAGAACGAAACCAAGACTACCATCATGTTTGTTGCTCAGCTAGCATGCTTTGACAATTTGTAACATGAGGCCATTGAAACCATAATCTGCCGAGCAATTTAAACCATAATCTGCCGAGCATATACACAAACCGTAACCCGAATTTACATCCACGACAATTAGCAAACCATTAGCACTAATATATATCAAAACTGAATTGACAATTAACCATGTAAATGAAAAGAAAACAAGGGAAACTTACATACAATATAACTTATAACTCTAACAATTAACATATAAACGTGAATGTAAGTCCTAGGGGAACTTAACTGAAAGAGAGACTTCTGAAAATTTTATGATCCAGAAAAACGTCTCACACCAAGAGCTAGAAAGAAGAAGAGGCAATGGATGTCTGAAGAAGAAAACGTGTGGATGTCTGAAACTGTTGAAAGAATTAAAGATAGGGTTAATTGAGTTTAATGACACAATTCAGGATGGGCTTAGAGAGGGATTAGAAGATGGGCTGGCAAGAGAAATTGGACTGCCACAGGAATTGGTCTAACTTAGCTTGGTAAGAAACTGGGCCAAGAATAAGCTTTACGAATTCGAACTCAGCTCTAGCGTTTGGTACGCTTTAAAACGTCTAAATTCGAAATACGAAATTTTGGGCTGTTACATGTTGGTTCTTGTAATTAAAGTCTAATTCAAAGTAGTATAATAGGTTACTTGTTGGCGCGTGGAGGACTAAAATTGGATCTCAATTTTGTCCAATTCTGATAATTCTGCGAGAAAATGGTGAATGTTTCTAGCCTCACCAACGAGCGCGTGGGTTTCACTCTTTGTCTTTATCCTTTACGAAAAATTCTCTGTTATATTTCTCTTTGTCCACTTCCTTTTCTGTTTCATTTTCATCTGTCATATAGATCCGGATCAGAAGTAAGACGACGTTTCTTCTCCGACAACTGCTCCTCGTAATATTCATCGCCGTGCAGCTCTTCCGTCTTGTCGAAAAACAATCTTCTCTTCGAGCTCTCTTCCATTCCCATCATCGGTCTCACTACTCCTAAATCCAATTAATCAACAATGAATGAAATATCAATTGACACCCTTCAAATCAAAATTCAATGAAATAAACAGTTACAAGTTGAATACCTTGAAAAACAGAGACACTATTCCCTAGAAACAACATGTTGTTGTTATACAAAGAATCGAAGAATATTCGACACGATTCCATCACATCCTTCTCCGATCGGAACTATCACTCGGCCAAACTGGCCCAAACACACACCAGAGGCGTATATGTAATTGATGGTAACATAGATACGCTCGGTACCAAAACTGAGATTGGTGAGTGAAGCTGTGATTTAGGCAGGCTGAAAATGCAAGTGAAAACATGAACGGACTGTCATAGTTCCCTACTCCCCTTTGTTCCAAAGTGATGTTGAAGACATCCACGTGTTGTTGTGTAGTGTAAATGGGTGGTGGGTCCTGCAGTTATATACTACTCCCTCCGTTCCAGACCAAATATTCCATTTTGACTTTTTACGGTCAACATTATAACTTAAAGTCACGTTGGCTGTGTATCTTTTTCCAACTAAGAAAAAGAGATCTAAGACAATCATTAAACATCTGGTATAGTTCTTCTCGTTTTTGTCGATGAAATCTCAAATTCTGTATCTTGGATATAAACTTTTTATGCTCCCTTTCGTTCTTTACTCCTTTTTCGAGTCCCTTAGTAATTAGAATTATTTCCTAACAAAGCATGTGAAATGTTACCTAAGAATTCTATATTTATTGGTTCATGCACGAAGACTTCCTCTTATAAGTTATAGAATAGATGAGCTAGAGTACTGTTTTTATCTTTGCTATAGTAGACACAAGGTACAAGTAAAGGATACTTAAGAATTACTATACGTTATATACCATATTTACTAGGAGAAGAGAGTATTTGTTTTCCCTATATTTATTTTTCTTTTATACTACTTTATACTACTAAAAAATAAGTAACACACCTAAGTTATTAAACTATACTTACCAAATATACTATAATAGAATGAAATATAGAATGAGTACACGGCAATTTCTTTTGCTTTGGTGTTTTGTTTATTATTCAACCATGACCACGATTTAATTTTAAACCGTAAATGTAAAATGTTCAATTAAATTATATAATTAAAATTTTGGAAGTAAAGTTTCATTATATGAGTTAATTGAACATTTTACATTTACGATTTAGGATTAAATCGTAGTAAAAATTAAAAATGTTGACTACAAAAGGTTAAAATGGAACATTTGATTTGGGACGGATGGATTACTAGACTACTAGAAAGTCCTTAAAGTAGTATATATTTGTAAAGTAGTTTTACTTCCTTTTACTCTACAGTACAATTGAAGGAAATATTTGCAGTAAATTTTAGAGTTCTATGGAATTTAGTTTGACATAATTAGGAAAGAAAGAGTGATGAGTGAACTTGTTATGTAATGTTGGATGGTACATGGATAAGGTTATGCTCTCTTCATCTGAAAAACCATTAATTTCAATTCAGTTCTGCTTAGTTATTTTTTATACTACAAATAAATTCAGTTCAGTTCAGACAAAGAGAACAGAGCCTAAGGCACACAGGAGTATACTATTTGCTTTACCATGCAATAAACTTGATAGAAATTAAAGTAAGAATGCAAATGATCCATACTATGAAGACTCTTTGAGTATATATTTCATGTTACACCACTTATATATAGAAATTATGTATATATAACATGTTTCAATTTTTACTTGACAAAAAAGTATTTGATGCCTTGCTCATATATCGCAGTAACACGTGTAGCGTGTTACCCAAATTCTAGTTTTCATATATATTACAAATTGCTCAAATTTAACTTAAATTATGTGCTCAATTGCACAACTTCAATAGTTGTTGTCCACTTATTTATATATATATATATATATATATATATATATATATATATATATATATATATATATATATATATATATATATATATATATTTAAATAAATAATACTATAATACACGACACAATAACTTGTCGACAAAGGATGCAAAATTGCCACATATCATAACTCCGTTTTGCCGCCCTTGGTAGCTTAAGAGTCCATCGGCTAATACTTCCTACTCTCTCCGGCTCACGTCAATTACAATGTTATCATTTTGCAACAATCACATATCACATTTAATAGTTGAACAAATCATCGTGAATAAACCCTAGGGGAACTTGCATGTATGAAATATAATTCTAACAATTAACACATAAATGTGAATGAATCCGGGGGAACTTGTCTTAGTAACAAACTCCAAGAAAAGTCAAATATAAAATTGATGTGACCATGAAATATGCGTTTTTATACTTTTAGACCCTCGTTTTTTTGCCCAAGATTCAATATTTACATCATATTATGGCCAATTACCAATTTCTTGTGTATTTTGTAGGGCATGATCGCATTTTTTAGGAATTGCATGATTTTCGGTGCCAAAACGTCATATTTATGCGAAATCGAGGAAAATAAGGAAATACGTTGATTTGCACGTACATGGAGTTTGATGAGTCCAATCAAGGCATGTGACCATCCATTACGAAGATAATTGAAAATGCCACAACATTGTAGAATACCACATTTCGAGAAAACGAAGTTACGAAGCCCGAAATCAAGAACAAGGCAAAACAACCGACACGGGGCGCAGACAGTCCAATGCGGTCACTAGTCGCAGTAGGCTCACTGCGGTCACCTAGTGACCAGTTATCGGGGAAGTGAAAACCCCAAAATAGCAAAACCCTGGCCGTCAGCAACCTGGAGAAGAAAACCCTAGCGTCAAGAACGAAGACATCAAGACTAACCTTTTCTTTTCTCTCTCTTTCGAATTCATCCGTGTTTTGTTTACTATGACTATGAGTAGTTAAACACTTTCGTAAAGGCGAACCACTGAAATTCTGCCTGCTACTTCTTTATGTACCGTGATACATTAATAAATAGTTTATTAGATATAATTCGTATTCGTATGATCTCTATTCGTCGGACTCTCTTTATTTACTTGCGTATTTATTGAGGTACTTAGGCTTCCATTGGGTAGGACACTACAAAAAAATCGGGCTTTAGCGACGGATTTAGGGTTTAGGGTTTAGCGACGGATTTATCCGTCGCTAAAGGCCCCCCCCCCCCCCCCGATTCGTCGCTAATCCTTTAGCGACGGATGAGACGCCCGTCTTAAAAATGGGCGTCTCAAACGGATTAGGGATTAGGGAAGGATAAGGATTCTGTCCCTAATTCGCGACGAATAATTCCGTTGACTTCTGTCGCAATTTAGGGACGGATTTCTATCCGTCCCTAATTTGCGGTGGGGATTTAGCGACGGATACACTAAATTTGGGGGGGGGGGGGGGGGGTTTAGCGATGGATACTCTATCCGTATCCGTCACTAATGTTGCTGCATTTAATTTTTTTAAATTTTTATTTCTATTCCTGTTTCACATTTCACTTGTTTCATCGAATATAAACTACGATAATATACCTGAAATAATTAAACTATACTAATTAACAAAAAGCATTCAACAAATACAAATTATCCATAACGAAATTAAATATCCGTACAGAAGCTAAAATAAGAAGTCAAGTGGCAGAAAAACACAAGTTCAAAATGAAATATCTTGGAGAAGCATAACATAAATATATCAAGGCTAAGAAGGTGTGTTTTTTATTATTGAATTGACAGCTCCTCGAATGTCGATTCGCCTCACCACATCAGCCTGAAATCGTAAAGTGCATACCATGAGTTACGGATGAAAATTAAATGAGGGGACTACACAAATGGTGACTAACATATCACCCACATATAGTAGCTAACATACAACTCATATTGTCCTAAAATTTGCTAACACAATAGTGACTAACATATCACACAAGTTCAGTCTCACATATTGTCCTAAAATTTGCTATCACTAATGAGATACGAATACACACACACACACACACACACACACACACACACACACACCCCTCTAATGATCATATTATCACAAATAAGATATGAATAAGATACGAATATGTATACACTAACCTCTAATGATTCTATCTATATTCAAGCATGATAGACGAAGATGCAAATAATCGATAGTTTAACATCCTCTCAATGGTCATGTCAAAATCCTCATCATCCAATTATTTCCCAACATCGGTTTTAGCCATCTTTGCATCTTCGTCGACCTTCATTTCTGCTATCGTTCCTCTTTCGAAAGCAGAAAAACCTGTCCACATGTCTGCATATGAGAGTTTACCGCAATTTCTACATACATAAAAAAACAAGGTTAAAAATCAATTATGCTAAGTCAACTACAAAATACAGTTTCCATGTTAGAAAGGGAATCACTACTACGAAAGACGAAGCATACTTACTCGGTAGAACTATGATACGGCCACTCCGATGAATCTGGTGGAGGAGGCAATGGTGTAGGCGGCGGTGGAGGAGGCAATGGTGTAGGCGACGGTGGAGAAGGTGACGAAGGTGGAGAAGTCATCCTTGAAGTGTTGAGATTGATGATGTTTTGTTGAAAAAAATAAGAGCTATCATTACAATTGCAATTCCAAGTGTATAATTACATTCTTAATTACGATACAGTAAGAATTTTATGTTAATACGAAAAAATTACAATTGCTCCATAGTAGTAATTATTTTTATGTTAATACGAAAAAATTATATTAAAATCACCAAAATCACCAAATTGTCTCCAAACACACAATTAAATCTTTCTAATCCTAGTACATATATGAAAATATCAAATTAAATACCCTACATACTTACAATCATCCTAACATTATACTAACAATCCAATTTCACAATAAATATATCAATTGCACATCTCAAAGTTAACACAATACGTAATATAAGCTAAACTAGCTACTACATACTTCCTATAAACATACAATTGCTCAAACTAGTCGAAATTAACAAAATTTCCAAGTTTTAAAAACTAAGGGTTTTAGCCAAAATACCTTCGATTACGGAGAAATTAGCCGAAGAAAGATGTAATTGATGGACCACCCGAGTTCCTTGTCCCATGAGTTTCGAAAAGAGTTCAAGATTAGCCGGAATGGTTGAGTTTGGTCGGACTTTGAATTTGGACGAAAATGGAGAAGAGAAGGAGAAAGAAGAAGCAGAATAGAAATGGGGAAGAAGAACTCGTCTGTTCTCTTTATTCGGGTTTAGCGACGGATTTGCTTATCCGTCGCTATTTGCGACGGATATTCGAATCTGTCATTAAATTGATTTTTTTATTTTTTTTTAATTTTTCTTTTTCAGTTTAATTGTCAGTCAAACGTAATTCGCGACGGATTAGTCTATCCGTCCCTAATCCGTCGCGAATTAGGGAAGGATAGTTAATCCGTCACGAATTAGGGACGGTAAAATTAATCCGTCCCTAATTCGCGACGGATTAGGGACGGATTGGCGACGGATTGAGCAAATTGCTCAACCCGTCGCGATTCCGTCACTAAGACGAAGCGATTCGTCGCTAAATGGCGACGGATAATATCCGTCGCCATTTCCGTAGTTAAATCGTGTGATTCTTGTAGTGGGAAGAGACGGTTGAAGTATTTAAATTTATTTATTTACTTTGTCTGGAAACGTGACGTGGTGTGTTGTTGAGTGACACAACAATTTCATTGGCATAGTCAGGTTGTTTAGGATTAACTGTGAATTGATCCTATATAGCAAGTTTCCTCGTTGCCGATAGGGGCGTATACGTTGTCTTTTCTACAAGTAGTTGGAATTACTATAGTTAGAAGGAAAGTTGGGGATCCTTTATGTTAGGAATATCTGTTTAGATTTTGATCAGCAACCTAATGACTTATCTTAGCTCAGAAAGGTGGTTAGTACTCTTGGTTCACTTGAACACTGTAAAAGACGAAAATCACTAAGTATGCTAGTCTAGCAAATCTTGTATAGGATGTTAGGTCTCTGAATGTATTTTTTTATATCTTTGAAGAAGGCATCCAGCATGAGAGTTCAACAAATTTTGAAGTTTTGAAGACTGCACAAGATTGTTGAAGACGAAGGTTATCAGATACCTATATCCATATATCTTTGATAAACAAGTGTTCCTCAATAAACAAGTTTTGCAAAAGATATCTGAGAACACAAGGTTTATGAACAAGAAAAAGTGCCCACAGATATCTACACTCAGATATCCTGGATAAAACTATATTTTGGGAAACAATGTTTCAACAAGTATCTGGAGATGTGAAGGTTTCTGGAAAGGGACATGCAATGCTTCAGAAAGCATGCATAGTTCAGTTGGCACTACAGGACAAAAATAGTACAATGCAATAAATGCGCAGACAGAGACATCTGAACTAAAGAGGAAATCTCTGAGAAGAGACAACGTCTTCTGCAGTACTATTTACAGATATCAATAGTTTGAATTTCATTAAGCCTAACGGATACTATTCAAACGGCATGATTTTCAACTATAAATATCAAACACTTAGAATGCTTGAACACACATTGAACACGCCAAGAACTTACATCGACGAACTCATTCAAGCATACAAGCCTTCAACCTAATTACTCTTTAGCTTATAGTTACGACTAAGCTCTTGAATTCTAAGTAGCACGAAAGTTCTAAGTGTTGTGATCCTTAACAAGCATTGCTATCTGTGAAGGAGTTGAATCAAAAGATCAAGTATCTAAGTTTCATTCTCTAGAACATTTAACATAGACTTGGGTCAGTAAAGAACATATCACCACACATTGTGAAGTGTGTTAAGTGATTTTTGTTCTATCAAGTATTCTTACATAACTGAGAAAGTTATAAAGACTACTCACCTGACAAACTACCTTAACCAACACCTTAAACGGGGTGGAGTACATGAAGTACTTAGTTTGGAAAACTAAGGAATAACTCCAAGGTTACTGAGCATAAGAAGTACTTAGTTTGGGAAACTAAGGAATAGCTCAAAGGTTTCTGAGTATAGGAAGTACTTGGCTGAGAAAGCCGGGGAATAACTCAGGGGGAACTCTTGGTTGGGAACCTAGTGTATTTAGGAATCAAGAGAAGATATTTGTAACGTGAACTCAATTATCATGGTCAGGCTCGCAATATGCCTAGTGGACAACGGAAGATGCCAAGAGAAATCGACTAGATGGTCAGGCTCGCAATATCATCATACGTTCCACTCCAGAGCACATACTGATTAAAAAGTGGTGCAAAAGCTTAAAGTGGCACGCAACTGATTGAAGAAATTTGTGCCGGCACTGAGAAAACAAAGGAAAATAAGTTCGAAGTTTTGAAGCTTAAATTCCAAAACTTTAAACAAGGTCCCACTGAGACTCTTGAAGAACTAGATTTCCGATTTACAACACTGAAGAGTGAAATGGCTGCACTTGGTGAAAGTTAGAGATACTCTAACTCTGAAAAGGTTAAGACTATCGTGAGAAGCTTGAATCAAAACTGGGAACACACTCAGTATTTTTATTTCAACCAAGGAATGCCAAATATCACTCCATTAGAACTCTTTTCCCACTTAGCTACTGTCAACTATGAAACTACTCAGAGAGAACAAACAATTGCTGAGAAAGTTCACAATGTTGCTTTAGTAACACAAGGTACTTCTGAAAAGAAGGATACCAAGGAAATGACTGAGGAAGATGCTCTTGCTGTAAAGCAAATGAGAAAATATGATAGTCGGGAGATTGAGAGAAGAAAAGCCAAAAAGAAGCTGAAAAAGCATCTAGGCTCAAACTATCACCAGTACAAGAATATGCAGCTGTCAAGCTCGCTGAACAAACCGGCTCAGCAAGCATCTAGCAGTGAGGAAGCAGAAATCGGAAACGATATCTGTTACTATTGTCAGAAACCTGGTCATTTTAAAAGAGACTGTCCTGTTTTCCATAAGCTAAAGACTGGTGACAAGAAAGATAGAAGAAACTTCAAGAGAGGTCAGAGAGCTTTGCTCACTGAAGAAAGGAAAAAGATTCAAATCCAACTGGATGCTCTCGATATTGAGTCAGAATCTGAGGAAGAAGACTCAGATGACTCCAAACTACCTTCTCCAGAATTATGTGGCATCACTCATGAACTAGTTGACTTTGGTCAAAAGAAAAGGGAATTATGTAGGATTGCTGAGGAGATCTATCCATATTGCTCCAACATTGAGCCTTGCCTAATGGCTGACGAGGTAACCAACATTTCTCAATTCATAAATTATGAGAGTGATGAGGAAGAAATCAGAGATTTAGAATATTTCAGAAGAGAACTTGATCTCTACAAAAGAGAATTTCAAATGATCCGAGCTAGAGCCAACATTCTTGAAGAAGAAAAGAATTCTCTTGGGAAGGAAAATTCACAATTACTCAAAGTATCTGAGAAAAAGGATGCTGAAAATGCATTTCTCAAAGCACAGATATCTGAAACGGAGAAGTTACACAGAAAGGCAATGAATATACTCCAAAAGGAAAATAAAGATCTTCTTTCTGAAAATGAGGAACTCAAGAAGAAAGAATTATCTTTTCAATCCTATGCCAAAGCTAGTGACACTCTTACTGAAGTGCACTCTTATTTAAGAGACCCTTCAGAAAAGGGAGGACATGGGCTGGACACACAAACAAATAGCTCTACTACTCTGAATAAGAGTGACGAAAGAATAACGTTCGTTAGTGCTCAGCAAAATGGTTCTCAAATAACCTACAACATTGGTCAGAAAGCTAAGGTTGTTGACAAAGGAAAGGCAGTCGCGATCAAACCTTTGTGGGAAAAACAAGTCCAAAAGAAAACTGTTGGGAATATTTCTGTAAAAAAACATAACACTGAAAAGTGTAATCACCCACAGTGCTATGTCTCTCAAAAAGGAAAAATTGCAGGAGCAGGCAAATTTTCCAACATCACGTTTTATGGAAAGAAAGACGTTCCAGAGATTAGCAAAGCTGCTGAGAAAAGAACTCAGATAGCACCAGGTGCTCGAAATGGCATTGGCTATAAAGCCATCGGGAAACAACTCGCTCATGAGTATAAACAAGAGCAAGAACGATGGATGAAAGCCAGGATTACGCATAGCAATCATCAGAAGTGGAAGAAAGAACAGGTTACGACCACTCTGAATGCCAGGGCTAGAAGAAGTCTGGCAAGGAAAGCTAAGTTTGCTAAAAAGCAGACTCAGCAATCTGACAGGTATCTGAAAGCACCACGAGGAGCACCAAGGAACACACCAAGAAGGAAAATAGCTTTAAATGATAATGACACTAATCATTTAATTCCTTCTTATGTTCCAACAAGACAAAAGAATACCCCAAGGAAGTTCATACAGAAATGGATTCCTACAGAGAGATTCTTTAGTCCAGAAGGTTCCATTATTGGAATGAGAGCCTAACTCCATGTTTCCTGTCTTGTGCAGAACACTTTGAGGAAGAACCCGAAGTGGCATTTTGATAGTGGATGTGGGAAGCACATGACAGGAGACAAAGCAAATCTGATTAACCACAGAAAATGCGACAAAGGACCAATTATTAAATTTGCTGGAGGAGATGAAAATCCAACCATAGTTTTTGGCAATCTGAAGTTTGGAGCTCTTACAATCTCTGAAGTACTACATGTAAAGGGATTGAAATATAATCTCCTAAGCATGAGTCAATTGGTAGACAAAGGGTACACTGTCAAGATCAAGTCAAAACTATGCAAAGTAATTGACAATGAGTCAAAGCAGACAGTCTTGGTTGCTAGGCGAAAAGGAAATCTTTATGTTGCTGACTGGGCATCTGAAACAACTGAAGAATGTCTCATGGTGAGTCAATCTAGCCACACTGAAGAAAACTGGCTATGGCATAAAAGAATGAGTCACTTAAACTTCAAAACTCTGAACAAGCTAGCCAAGAAAGAATTCGTGGTTGGTTTACCCAAAATGATATATAGAAAAGATGGTATATGCTTAGCTTGCCAAATGGGAAAACAATCAAAAACATCTTTCAAGTCTAAAACTAGACACTTCAGTGAAAGGCCACTGCAAATGTTAGATATGGATCTTTTTGAATCCTCTGTAACTAGCTATGCAGGAAAGAAGTATGGTCTGGTTGTTGTTGATGATTACTCAAGATTCACTTGGGTTGTATTTCTCAAACATAAATCTGATGCAAGGGTTGAGATACCCAACTTGCTGAATAAGCTTGAAGTCATAAAAAATGACAAGGTATCTCAGAATCGTAATGCACCATGGTACTGAGTTTGTGAACCAGTACATAAAAGAATTTTGTACCTGCAAAGGTATACAACATCAACTATCTCCAGTAAGGACACCACAACAAAATGGTGTTGCTAAAAGGAAGAATAGGACCCTAAAAGAAGCAGCAAGAACAATGCTTGCTGACACCGAAATAAGTGAAATCTATTGGGTTGAAGCTGTTAACACAGCTGCTACACTTAAAATAGATGTTTGATTAACAAACACCATGACAAAACTCCTTATGAACTTTTGATTGGTAGACCCCCTAGTATTAAACATCTAAGGGTGTTTGGTTGCAGATGTTTTATTCTTAACAATGGAAAAGAATACTTGAGAACATTTCAACCAAAAGCAGATGAAGGAGTATTTTTTGGTTATTCTCTGAATAGCAAAGCCTACAAAATCTACAACAAAAGAACGCAAAAGATTGAAAAATCTGTTCATGTTGTCTTCTACGAAGGAAACAAGAAAGTACTCTTGAATGAAGAACTCTCAGATAGGTTCAAAGAACTAATGATTAAAGATTCTGAAGAAGAATCCTCAAAAGAAAACAACTCTATCATTCACTTAGAGGATGAATCTGACGATGAAAAGCAACCATTGCTTAGTAACAATCAGATGACTCTAAGACATGATGAAGAATTTCCTATGAGAATTCCAGAAATGGAACAGGTTACTGAGAACCTTCATCATGAAGAGGTTTCTGAGAATGAGATTGCTGAAAATCAAATTCCAGATATCTCTAACACTGAAAAAAGTGTTAGATATCCATGGCATTTCCCATGTGCCAGATATCTCAGATACTGCACAAGTATCCTATCAAGATCATATTGATTCACATTCAGATCAAAATGATATTGATCCTACTAGTTCAAAACCCATTATGAAATGGATAAGAAATCATCCTGCCATAGATGTGATCGGTCCTTTAGACCAAGGAGTTAGCACTAGGAGAGCAATTGCTGACTCTCTTTATTGATATTTCATCTCAAATATTGAACCTAAAACTATAGAAGAATCATTGAAGGATCAAGATTGGATCTCTACAATGCAAGAAGAGTTGGATCAATTTGAGAGAAAGAAAGTCTGAAAACTGGTTCCATTTGTTGATGGAATATCTGCAATTGGAACCAAGTGGGTTTTCAGAAATAAAATGAATGAGTCTGGTGAAATAACCAGAAACAAAGCAAGGTTGGTTGGCAAGGGATTCACCAAGACAGAAGGACTAGATTTTGACGAGTCATATGCTCCAGTTGCAAGATTGGACACAATTAGACTATTTCTAGCCTTTGCAGCTCATAATGACTTTAAAGTTTATCAGATGGATGTTAAAAGTGCATTCCTAAATGGTGAACTTGCTGAAGAAGTCTATGTTGAACAACCACCAGGCTTTGAGGTTTCCACAGAAAGTAGAATGGTTTATAAGCTTCAGAAAGCTCTGTATGGACTGAAACAGGCTCCGAGAGCATGGCATGATACTTTAGCCACTTGCTGGAAAGTGGCTTCAAGAAAGGAGATGTTGATAAAACACTCTTTACTTTGAACCATAAAGGGAAACTACTTCTAGTTCAAATATATGTTGATGACATTATATTTGGATCTAAAGACAAGACTTTGCTGAGCTCATGAAAAGAAAATTTGAGATGTGCATGATGGGAGAATTAAACTACTTCCTAGGATTGCAAGTCAAGCAACTTAATGATGGAATATTCATTAGTCAAACAAAGTATGCAAATGATATGCTTAACAAGTTTAATCTAAAGCCTTCTGAAAAGAATGCTAAGATACCTATGAGCATTGGAACCAAAATGACCTATACTGAATCTGACAAGAGTGTTGAAGAACACAAGTATAGGAAATTGATTGGGTCTCTACTGTACCTCACTGCAAGTAGACCTGATATTCAATATGCAGTTGGAGTGTGTGCTAGATTTCAGACAAATCCAATGCAATCACACTACAACATTGCTATGAAAATATTAAGGTATGTAAAGGGTACTGTAGAAGTTGGATTGTGGTATCCAAAAGACAGTGGATTGAGTTTAGTTGGCTATTCTGATGCTGACTATGCTGGATCATTGCTTGATAGAAAAAGCACCTCAGGAACTTGTCAATTTCTTGGTGCCAGATTAATATCATGGTTCAGCAAGAAACAAAACTCAATTGCCACATCTACCACAGAGGCTGAATATATTGCTGCTGGGTGTTGTGCTTCACAGATATTGTGGATACAACAACAACTCAGAGATTATGAGATCAATGAAGAGAAAACACCGATTTTCTGTGATAACACAAGTGCTATTGCCATAACTCAGAATCCTAAGTTTCATGCAAGAACAAAGCACATTGATGTTAGACACCACTTCATTAGAGACCATGTTGAAAAAGGAAATATAGTGATACTCAAGATTGGTACTGAAGACCAACTTGCAGATATCTTTACAAAGCCTTTGCAAGAAAGCAAGTTCTTAACCTTGAGACATAGTCTTGGGTTAATGGAGCTACCAAAGGAACTGAAAAGTTCTAATCTCTGAGACATGAACTCAGTCTTGGGCATGTATCCTTCACAGATGCTTTGATGGTCTACAAGGAGGAGCTGACCAGATAAGCCAAGAACGCTGGATGATGATGTTCTTGTTGAATCAACAAAACAAAAGGCTGGAAAACCCTTTTAATTGGGGGAAGTACGCCTTCATGAAATTTGTGAAGAAAATACAAGGCTTTGAGCTAAAAATCGTTACGGGCCTTGCTAAGCCAAAAGCCACAGTAAGCTATGGACTGAAGATATGCTACTTACTGGAGTGCCTTGGCATTGAGCTCAGAGAGACGGCAGACATTGTCAATAGTAACCTACTCTACAAATATGAGTATACAAACATGATGAAAAAGGTTACTGCATCTCAGAAAGGTTCCAAGAGATGAAAGACTGATGAGGTATCTGAGGGTTCCGTTGCGACCAAAAAGTCCAGAACTTCACGAAAGAAGTCTGCTGGCAAATCAGTAGACATACCCATTGTGGATGTCGACTCTCAGATATCTGTTGCCACTACTGATGAACTCATAAGTGAAGATGAACTCATCAATGCTGCTAAAACCATAGCTGATGAACTCATCAATGCTGCAGAGTGCCTTGCTGATGAACTTATCAATGCTGATAAAAGCAGTGAGAAACTTCAAACACTCTCTACAGAAGCAGCAGGGATTGTTGATAATTCAGTCCCAAATTTCGGTGAGGAATCTGAAGATGAGGGGGAAGCAATAATCCCCAAGGTTGCTGAAAGAGCAACTAGTTCAAAGGTTGCTGAAGAAGCAACTGTGTCCAAGGTCACTGGACAAAACACACCATCAGAGCAAGTAACACTTAAGCATATTAAAGATGCTCTGATGAGTGGAAACTTAGTGTTGGAGGATACTGCCATTGCCTCAACACTTAAAAGTCTGTCTCAAGCAGATCTGGATAGGCCCCATACAGCATCACCTTCTTCAACCAGATCAGAATCACCACACCAACCACAACAGCCAATAGTGGATGCTGTTGAGATTATACTTGAGTTATAGCATGAGATACCAGCATCTTTCCTTGCTAAAGAAAATCCTGTAAAAGAACGGGTTCCCCAACTCAATGAGAGGGATCAAACTGAGGCATCTGCTCAGAATGATCAACCAGGGGAGGCAACTGAGTTGCACACTCAGGAAAGGTCTGAAGTACCTGAAACTTCAAACAAAGAAGCTGAAATGGAACAACAAGACCAAAGCATAGAAGGGTCACAAGTTCCAGAGACCAATCACTGACCTGCCGCCAAATTAGAAACAAAAGAACAAGAGGAAGCTGCAAAGCTTGCCTCAGAGACTGAGAAGGAGGCTCCCATAGCCTCACCACTTAAGGAACCTGAGCCTGTATTACAGGCTCCAACTGAGAAGAAAAATGATGAGGCTGAGAAGCCTAACTCATCAGAGAATCAACCAGAGACTCACAAAGTCTCTGAGGAACAAGTATCTGAGCCTTCTATTGAGAAGGCTCAAACAGAAGTAAAAGTTGCTGGGGAATTGTCCACTCAATCCCCTCAACCAATGGAAGTTGATGAGGCCACCAAACCTTCATCACCAGAGAGAATACCAGAAACTGTACAAGTTTCTGAGAGACAAGTATCTGAGCCTCCTACTGTGGAGGTTCAAAAAGAAAGAGAGGATGCTGAGGATCAGACTTCCAAGTCTCCTCCTCACACCAAGATATCTGAGGCACCTGGAACCTCAGTAGTCCAACCTTTTGAGCTTGTTGCTGTTGCACAGACTCAAGCTAGTGCCTTAGTGGTCCCTGAAGATTTGAACAAGGACCTACTTCCATTATTTAAAGCTCATACTCTGCCAAAGCATCTAAAGTGTTTCAAGAAATGGCAGAAACTCAGATGCTCTGATCTGTTTGAGATCACAAGGGTCACTGATCACCCTACCAGAAGAGCAAGAGCATTTGACTTGGAGAATTATGTGCATGCAATGTTTCCAACTGAGCAATATTCATTTGCCACGTTGATGAATAAGAACTTCATAAAGGAAGTAGCACACAAGCTCATTGAAACCTTTGAAAAGGCAGATGGTCAGACCAGAATGGAGATGGCATTCAAGCCAATCTTGCCAAAGTCCCTACAGTGCATACCCTATGAACAAGAGGAAGTAAATGGGCAATTGGTCACACTTCCTGAAGTGATCAATCTGGTTTATGAAGATGAGGAGGAAACAGATGAGAATAATTTTGAAGAACCTCCTTCTGACCATCATAAGGATGATAATGACAAAAAGGATGATGATGATGCCCCTGCGCCAGGGACAAGAGGGATTGCACAAGGAAACAATGCCTCATTTGCTGAAAAGCACACTGAGAGGACTTCACAAAATTCCCTTCCTCCATCTCCTCAGAAGTCTACACATCCATCTCCCCCAACAAAAAGACTCTACTGAACAAGTAGTTGAGCACTCTGAGGGCAACACTCAGAAAATATTGGATGCACAAGCCAGAGTTGCTCAACTCAAACAGTTGTTGGAAGAAGAACAACAGCTAAATCTTCAACTGGAAGAGAAGATAGCTGAATCCAAAGCAAAGCTCCAAACGATTGAAGATCAAACCATCAAGGAAATGGAAGCTTATGCTGAGATGAAAGAACTCCAGCTTGATGTTCAGGCAATTGCTGAAGAATTAGATACTGAGCAAGTATTTGAAGACAGGCATGATGCTAAGGCTGCATCACCAAAAGAAGTACCATCTGCCTCACTGAAAGGAAAGAAGCCCCATCTCTGAGATGGTTGCTGGGCTAGAAAATATTGATGAAAATGCCCAAGATGATGAATATCACTGGGATGAAGACTCAGATGATAAAGAAGACAGAACCTTGGCAGAACATGCAAATGTTCACTTGGGAGTTTCTCACTTAAAGAGAAAACTGATAGCTCCTCAAAGCTTCAGTAAGAAACCAAATCTCAACTCCCATGATTACATGGCCAGATACCAGGTTCTGGCAACTCTAAGAAAGGAGTTGTCTCAACAAAATGAAGAAGTAATTGCATCAGTCCCTGCTGAAATGAAAAAGTTCACTGAGTTCATCACTCAGAGAACAACAAGCTTGGTCATTGCTCAGAGAGACCTAGGCATGGTGAGGGATGATGACAATAATCTTGCTGAAAAAGCCCTCAATGAGGCTAGCTATGCTGCTGGAAAAGCATATGCTACTCAAGGCCCACTGGCAGAGCTCACTAATAAGGAAACAGGACTTATCAAACAAAATCAGGAGCTCAAGGCTGAACTTCAGAAGTTGGTTGCTGCTTACAATTATCTACAAGGAAACTTTGAGTCACTCTCAGAATCCTTTATGACACTTAGTCAGTCAACAATGACTAAGGGGGAAGGATATCAAGGACAAGGGAAAGGATCTAGCGCTCAAAAAGGAAGAGGAAACAAGAAGAAATCTTCCCAACCACCACTCAGAATCAATGAGCCCTCCTCCAGTCAGGCTGCTCTACAGATAGTGGACACCACTCAGCAACTTCCTGAAAAAGGAATGAAAACAAGGGCCAGGGCACAGAAACCTCCAAAGAGTACCAAGGCTCCAAGGAGAAGACAAGTAAGAGGGATTGAAGAGTCTTCTGAAGAAGAAGAAGAAGAAGAAGAAGAAGAAGAAGAAGAAGAAGAAGAAGGACAAATCAAATCCCAGGGCAATGAAGAAGGCTGCAAAATTTTAACAAAAATTGATCTTGATGATGATGATGAAGAGACTGATGAAGATGAAGCTCCTCTTCACGGAAAAAGAAAAAGGGTTGATAGCCTATCTAAGCTCATAGCTGCAAAGCCTTTAGCAGCTAAAACACCCTCTGGAAATACCAAGTCAATCCAGGGTGGTTCTTCAAGCAATACCCCAAGGGAGAATTCAAGACAAAGGAGGAACAGGTTGAGAGCTGAACAAAGAAAACTTCAACTACCACTCAGGCCTTAAGAAGCCAAGATTGAGCATGTGAAGACCAACAATGACTCCTCTGTCTACAGGTGCATTAATCAGAAGAATGGCTACTGGATTCTGGAACTCAAGCACTTACTGGTAAATGAAAAATTTCCAGAACCAATCCATAAACAACTCATGGCATGGAGAAAAGACAAGTCAGTCTTGATTAACACCAACCACATCAAAGCCTGGTTGGATTTTGAAGTAATCAAGAGAATAGAAGCTATGAAGATGGACCTCTCTGATGATTGTCCTTATGGAAAGCCAGATGATGTGCACAGAATTCCCAACATCACAGGAACATGCACAAGAGCAAGACTTGATGTGGAACCCTATGAGTCTTTCTACATGACTGAAGATCAATACAAGGGTGACATCAGATATCTTAGGATCATATATGAATAATTCAAGCTATCAGATATCAGAATTGAGCATGCCTGAAAATGGGGAAAGTATCTGTGGGTCAAACAATTTGCCAAGAAGAATCCCACCAAAACCTACAAGGAAGTTTGTGGATTTGCCAGAAACACTAAGATGATAGTCAGGACCTTGCTCTATGACACTACAAGAAAATCAGTAAAAAACGACGTTATGGGGCGACGACGGATTTTATCCGTCGCCCCATAACGACGGATCGATCAATGGGCGGATTCTATCTATCCGTCGCTTCGCGACGGATAATAGTTATCCGTCGCTTATTAGCGACGGATAACTTATCCGTCGCTAAATTGGGCGACGGATAATAATTATCCGTCGCCCGAGTTTGACTTTAAAAAAAAAAATGAAATTATTAACGACGGATAATTTTATCCGTCGTTAATATTTTTAATTAAAAAAAAAAAGGGGCGACGGATAGATTATCCGTCGCTATGGAGCGACGGATACCTATCCGTCGCCCTAAATAGCGACAGATCGGCCCTTCTGGGCCGACGGATACGTGTCCGTCGGCCCAGAGGGGTTTTATGCCAGGACAGAGGCCAGAAATCGAGCAGAATCATCATCTTCTTCATTCTTCTTCCTCATTCTCTTCTTCTCCTCTCTTCGATTTCCGGTGAATTAGTCGTTATTCCGGCCAATCTTGGTGCCTAATCGAAGCTCGTGTGACAAGGAGTTTAGTTCTTCGATCAATTTCATATTTCTACCGATTAATCAAGGTATTTTTGGCTAAAACCCTAGTTTTTAAAAATTTGGGGATTTTGTTTATTTTGATTAATTTGAGCAATTATATGTATATATGATAAGTATGTAGTAGTTAGTTTAGTTAATTTGATCAATTATATGTAATTTGATATGTAATTTGTTCAATTTGATATATATATATATATATATATATATATATATATATATATATATATATATATATATATATATATATGTAATTTGATAGTTAGTTTAGTTAATGATATGTATATATGTTAGGTATGTAGTATGATATGAATGTATGTAGTATGTTAAGTTTGGTATGTATGAATGTATGTAGTTAGTTTGATTTGTGTGTTAAGTATATATAGTTAGTTTAGTTAATTTGATATGTTTGTTAAGTATAGAAGTATGTAGTTTTGATTTGATAAATTTGTATGTTAAGTATGTAATTTGATATGAGCATATGTAGTAATTCGATATGTATAGAGTAATTAGTTAATTTGATATGTATGTTGAGTATATAATATATGTACTAAGAGGTTGAAATGGTTAAAATATATGCCCAATTTTGTAACATATCGAACACTTAATTAATAATTAATTTATAAGGAACATATAATAATTAACAATTAACCTCGACAATCTTCTTATCCGAATTGGAATCGATCTAATAAATTAAATACGATCTAATCAATTGGAACGTGTCAGGTTAAAAATAAAGTATCTGATGAATTCGACTGCTTCATGGATGTACGATCGTACGGCGGTAAATGGCAGAGTTTCTAGGAGTTTTGTAGAAGGGGTTAAAGGTTTCATCTCGTTTGCCATGGGACGTCTGGTTTGTGCAACTGGGGGTTGATAAAGTGTCCTTGCACATTGGAACCTGCAGAAACAAGCCAGCAATGTTAAACGCAGCGCGTTTTTGGCTAAACGCAACACAAATATTTTGTAAGTTGACGAAAATGCCCCTAGCTAAAAAATAAACTTATTAAATACGAAAAAATTTAAAAAACTCGTATATGCAAACACGAAAACATTATACGAACATGTACGGATAGTAAATAACAACAGTAAACACAAATCGAAAAAATTTCGAATTTTTTTTTTTTGCAAAAAATATTTCGGTTATAAAAATATTTACAAAAAACTTGAAGTAATTTCGAAATTTTTTTTTTTTTTTTTAAAATGAAGGTTATGAAATGGCCGGTTTTAAAACCGGCCAGTTCATAATCTGGGTATTTTTTTTTTAAATTGAAAGTAATTTGGAAATTTAAAAAAAAATAGGATGTGGCGGTTTAAACCGCCAATGAGAAATGGCGGTTTTAAACCTACGAAGATTTGGTTTTCAAACCGGCCACATCCGATTCCTAGTTTTTTTTCTGTTTTTTTTTAATTTGTTTTTTTACTTTTTTAATTGTTTTTAATTGGTTTTCTTTTTTTTTTTTAAATTTGGAAATTGATTCTGTTTTTTTTTTCCTTTCTATAAATTGATTTATATAATTACTGTTTGTTTTTGCGTTTTGCTAATTCAAATTTGCAATCGGGTTTGAAATTTGAACAAGGATACAAACTTGAATAGGAAAATATTACATCAATAACTTCATCAAAAGTAATATACAATACGACTAGAATATCAAATAACGTACTAATATGAAAGACTAGATACTTAATTTGGAATTAAATCTTGCAAGTGTTCGCAAACTTGATCAACAATCGTTAATATGTCTTGCAGACGCATATACCGCTTTAGTGGAGTGATGCGTCCAGCATTGCAAAGAACCATTCGTAGCCTCTACAAATAAAAATGAAATAGAAATAAGGATTTTGATAATACGAGCAAACATCGTATGTATATTGAATGTATATGAAACATACCACCGGATCCATAGTGGTTGGAATTGTTGAGTTGGATTAAATGATTGGGCGGTGTCACTTGGATATGCGACGTTGTCGAAACCGGTTTACGTCTGTTGGAATTGTTTCATGACCAAATTGCACTCATGACTTGTTGATCGAAATTACATCGATAGTTCATGAAGTCTTGAATGAGTCCCAACGGAATGAGAACATCGGTAGAAGTGATGGTTGTGGTGGCCTCAGACAATCAATGGTTTTATCGTTCCTTAGGAATGTCTTTGGGGTATCCGAACTGCCGCATAACACGGTCTGGCATGTAAGCCTCCATAACCTTCAGACAATGAATAATTCCCCTATATTGTGATATGGGGACTGCCTCATCCGCCATTGTTCCGAATGGTGTCCAATTCACCTATTCATGAGAGGCAAGTAACATAAGTGTATATAATTTAAAAAAAAAAAATGAAAGAAGAGTAAAACTTAATTGAATGTCATACTTCATTTGGTTTAACATTGTCCAATGCAGTTCTGTACATAAGATGTATAGAATCTTCATCGTCGGTTCCCAAGTTCCATCTCTGAAGATGTGGAAAATACCGGTATATCCACGCCTGAAATAGTTTAAAGACTTGATTGAAATGATCTTTTATAAAGTTATGTAAAAATTGTCTATATATATAATATAGAGGGGGCGAACCTGCAGAAGTGAAAGACAGCCATCTATTTGTTTGCAATTGATACGTGTTGCAATTCCCAACTGTCAGTACTGATTTGCAAGTGCAGCAGCTCCCCATGCGTACGAGTCAACCTCATTCAGGTTAACGAGGAACTGTAGAAACCCGACAGGCACTCGATGACCAGATTTGTCGACAAATAGAGATGTGCCTAACAACCACAACAAGTACATGATAGTGTGTGATTCCGGTGGTAGAGTTTGTGCTTTTAAAGTTGCCTCAATGGTGCTACGCTTGAAACCAGCACTTTTAAAGTTGGATTTCACTAAGGCTTCAGTCATTTGTATATGAGTTGCTAATGCCACCTTAAGTGCTTCTGGTGCGGCTTTTAACAAAGACGACCATGAACAGGGACTCCGAGCAAATAGTGGACATCATGCAGTGTTATTGTCATCTCACCAAATGGCATGTGAAAGGTATTGGTTTCAGGATGCCACCGTTCAACAAATGCACTAATCAAAGGCATGTTGATCTTCGGATGCATATAGTTCGGCAAGCGTGCCAGACATGTGTTGTTGACAATATGAATGACACCATCGTTCAAATAGTCTCTGAAACGGCCTAAAGACCGGGGCTTGTCAAATCCCTCGAGAATATTGCGGTCCTGTAGATTTCAAATCTCAGTAAGAATAGTCGGATTTTAAAAAAAAAACCGAATCGGATGTGGCCGGTTTGAAAACCGGCCAAATCTTAATTTGGCCGGTTTTAAATCGTTAACTGAAGAAATGGCCGGTTTAAACCGCCATTTTCGAAGTTTTTTTTTTCGAAATTACGTCAAGTTTTTTTTAAATATTTTTATAATCAAATATTTTTCAAAAAATAAATTCAAATTTTTCGATTTGTGTTTCTTTTATTTATTCGTCTGCATATGTTCGTATAATGTTTTCGTGTTTGCATATATGAGTTTTTTAAATTTTTCCGTATTTCATAAGTTTATTTTTTAGCTAGGGGCATTTTCGTCAACTTACAAAATATTTGTGTTGCGTTTAGCCGAAAACGCGCTGCGTTTAACAACCCCCAAACAAGCAATTTATGACGCCTACAGCAATTTATGGCCTCGGGAGGTGCACAACAAACTAGGTGACATCTTCCGGAGCAGGAGAGAGCCACCGGGGCAGGGTGGTGAGTGTTGGAGCCACATCTCGGAGCGCATGAGGGCCGAGTACTTCGATGAGCTGAGGGTAAGTTAAAATATGGCATTCCTTTGTTTGTAATTATAATCGTTTTAATATGAGTGGTATGTTAGCCACTGTATGTGAGTGGTATGTTAGCCACTTTATTTGGGTGATATGTTAGTCACCATTGTGTTAGTAAAATTTAGGACAATGTGAGTGGTATGTTAGCCACTATATGTGAGTGGTATGTTAGCCACTTTGTTTGGGTGATATGTTAGTCACCATATCTGTTATGTTGTTGTATCTTGTTAAATTGATGTAACATGGTGAGGTTATACATGTATTGACTTTGGATGTTGTATGAAATTGGGAGTGTAGAAGGAGTACTTCATTCCCAGCAGGTTGATCCCACAGATCTGGCGTGTTTACGAGACTGTGGGATCCAAACTGTACAGGGATATGGTCTGTACGTGGAAGGCCATTCGGGATCGGGGTGGCCCAATCCCTCCACAGGTTGATGCAGCGGAGTGGGCCCTTTGGGATGCCTACTGGCGCCGAACTGATGTCCAGGACGTTGCCTGGACCGGAAGGGCCGTTCACCACCTTGGGAGGCGATCTACTGTCACTGATTATTATCAATCGGTGTGTATATATCTGTTTTTGCAATCTAGCATTACGTGTATGTATTGTGTCTCTGCTGCTCTATTACTTGTAGATGATAAATTGTTGACTAGATCTGGTTTGATTCAGGTGGCACGGGGGGAGGTGACATCCAAGTATGCCATCTTCAAGAAGGCCAAGCAGAAGGGCGGGGTATGGACCGACTGCCGGGCCTCGTCTATCATGTATGTTTATCTTAAAGTTCATATTTGTACACTATTACAAGTTATTTTTGAAAACAAGAATCGATCATGATATCTGCTATTTACGATTTCAGGCTGACGTTGATGCTCAGGTAGCGAGGCAGGAGGAAGAGACGGGCGAGGAGCTGTCAACTGAACAAGTTGACAACATCTTCTTAGAGGTCAACCAACCGGACAAGAAAAGACGAATATATGGGCTCGGGAGCCTCGGTTTGAGCCTGGCTAGTCCGGGGTGCTCCTCATCGTCATCCCGGCAGTCCAGACGTCCGGTTTACACACAGGACCAGGTCTCGGAAATGGTGCAGCCGCAGGTCCGAGAACAGGTTGCTCGGCTAACTCAAGAGATGGAGCAACAAAGGGACGAGATGGAGCGGCGCGATAGAGAACGAAGGGAGGAGAACGAGCGCCTTGATTCTGAGATGGAGCGTTCATGTCCCGCCCGCCATCACCCACACCCACCCGTCGATAGCTAGTTAGTTATGTATCTGTATGTTCGGATTTTTTTTCATATTTACACTTGTGTGGATAATTTCTCCAGCTCCGGATATTACTTTTTTTATTCAAAATTTATTGAAATATTTTCCGTATTATTCATTTATTATCGAACATTATATTGATTAAATAGGTGAACTACGAAAAACAGGGATTAATATGAAATAAATAGTAACGGATTAATAGTGACGGAATTAGTGACAGAATTTCAGATTCCGTCACTAATTCCAATAATATGTTGGACGACGGATAGAATCTATCCGTCGTCCAGTTTAGCGACGGATAGATTCTATCCGTCGCTAAAGGTAACGACGGATAGATTCTATCCGTCGTTATATATAACGACGGATAGATTCTATCCGTCCTTATATTTCGATTAAAAAAAAAAAGTCAAATATATAATCCGTCGCGAATTGGTATCCGTCGTCCCAACTCCAGGGGGGCGACGGATTTTCTATCCGTCGCCCCAGCCCAGTTTTTTTGTAGTGTGACTACTCAGATGACATCAAAAGGTTTGGGGATAGGGAATTTGCAAATTGATCCACAAATCTGCTGATGGAAGACTTGAAGATTTTGAAGACTTGAAGACTAGTTTATTAGGATGTCCACTTGGAGCTTGGTTACTCATGTTGTCCTAATTTAACTAAGTGTTTTGTATTTTGCTAACTGTGCTGTAATATGTTTTATTTATTAAGTTATCTGTGAACTTTCTTTGTAACATATCTGATGAACCTACTCTCAGATATCAATCTATAAAAAGATAACTTGTCAGCAAAGATCACACCTTGTAATTTGGTTGATGTTTACTTTCTGCACTAAATTCAAATGAATTGAAAAGATCATAAGAAATGATTAAGTGTTAGATTGTTCCCTCTTCCAAGTTGTAATAGGTTTTAAAGATAGTCACGTTGACTGATCAAAAAGGGGGAAATTTGTTAGGAATATCTGTTTAGATTTTGATCAGTAACCTAATGACTTATCTTAGTTCAGAAAGGTGGTTAGTACTCTTGGTTCACTTGAGCACTGTAAAAGAGGAAAATCACTAAGTATGTTAGTCTAGCGAATCTTGTATAGGATGTTAGGTCTCTGAATGTATTTTTTATATCTTTGAAGAAGACCAAGAAGAAGGCATCCAGCAGGAGTGTTCAACAAATTTTGAAGGTTTGAAGACTGCACAAGATTGCTGAAGATGAAGGTTATCAGATACCTATATCCAGATATCTTTGATAAACAAGTGTTTCTCAATAAACAAGTTTTGCAAAAGATAGAACACAAGGTTTCTGAACAAGGAAAAGTGCCCACAAATATCTACACTCAGATATCCTGGATAAAACTATATTTCTGGGAAACAATGTTTGAACAGGTATCTTGAGATGTGAAGGTTTCTGGAAAGGGACATGCAATGCTTCAGAAAGCGTGCATAGTTCCGTTGGCACTACAGGACAAAAATAGTACAATGCAATAAATGCGCAGACAGAGACATCTGAACTAAAGAGGAAATCTCTGAAAAGAGACAACGTCTTCTGCAGTACTATTTACAGATATCAATAGTTTGAATTTCATTAAGCCTAATGAATACTATTCAAATGGCATGATTTTCAACTATAAATATCAAACACTTAGAATGCTTGAACACACACTGAACACGCCAAGAACTTACATCGACGAACTCATTCAAGCATACAAGCCTTCAACCTACTTACTCTTTAGCTTACAGTTGGGACTAAGCTCTTGAATTCTAAGTAGCACGAAAGTTCTAAGTGTCCTGATCCTTAACAAGCATTGCTATCTGTGAAGGAGTTGAATCAAAAGATCAAGTATCTAAGTTTCATTCTCTAGAACATTTAACATAGACTTGGGTCAGTAAAGAACATATCACCACACATTGTGAAGTGTGTTAAGTGATTTTTGTTCTATCAAGTATTCTTACATAACTGAGAAAGTTATAAAGACTACTCACCTGACAAACTACCTTAACCAACACCTTAAACGGCATGGAGTACATGAAATACTTAGTTTGGGAAACTAAGGAATAACTCCAAGGTTACTGAGCATAGGAAGTACTTAGTTTGGGAAACTAAGGAATAGCTCAAAGGTTTCTGAGTATAGGAAGTACTTGGCTGAGAAAGCCGGGGAATAACTCAGGGGGAACACTTGGTTGGGAACCTAGTGTATTTAGGAATCAAGAGAAGATATATGTAAGGTGAACTCAATTATCTGTCTTAGTGGATTCTAGGTCTGAGAAAGGCCGAAGTGGATTAGTTGAAGGATTACGCCACCTTCAGATACCACTATAAAGATCAGTGTTATTTACTTTCTGCAATTTATTACTTGCTTTATTTACCTTGCTGAGTATTTACACATCTTGCTGAGCACGTGCAATTATCACAGAAAAGTCTTCTCCTCTCTGAAATTAAGTATCAGATATCTTCACAGATATCTGAGAAATTTTATTTATTGACAAAAGTTGTAAAAGACTATTCAACCCCCCCCCCCCCAGTCTTTTCCCTTTGTCGTTATCTGGACCAACACTTTACACTTTTCACCCATTGATTACAAAACCGTTTTAAGAATTCAACTGCTTATAAAATCCATCTATCTGCTGTTTGCACATCAAAATACTTTCGTTATATTCTTGTTCCTATGCTAAGTGTCCGTGGAGAACGACATCTCGAGTCAACTGTTGGGTTTTTCAGAAAATAACATCTAAGGTAACGCAGCGAAAAGTTAAAATTTTCACCAACAATGAATAACTGATAAGCTATACAGATGCTTATAATTGCGATAACATATAAATTGAAAGCTTACTTGCTATGGCGTCAGATTAAGCTTCCTGGATCCTGATGCATTGAACAACGAAACCCTAGCTCTGGTTGTTTGTATAAGCGGTCGACCTTAGTTGATCCACAACAATTGAGCACCAAAAGCACTTGAGCACAATCTCGCGTATTGTTGGATTCTCCTTCGAAGAATTGCTAGGATATTCTTCTAAGAGAAAATTCTACATAAACCATTTATAAGAATTATTGGAATTCTTGAGAGACTTCATTATATGAATTCTCTACTGTGAATTCATCGAATGAATTCTTGTGTATTTATTATGAAGGGGTGGGTCTATTTATAAGATGTCAATGGGCCTTCAAAAGGAAAAATACCAAAACAAAGAAGCAATGGAGAAAGGAAATTAATTAGTGAGCAAGAAAAGGGGAGAAGAATCTGGAAGCATGGCGTGTCCAACACGCTCATCACTTCTTTTGTCTGCACGCCCGCTACCTTCCTTCTAGCACGCGCCAGGCTTTAGCCTGGCCCAACAGCTCTCTCTCCTTCTTCTTTTGTTTCTAGGGCTTTTGGATCTGATTCTAAATTTGCCAAGTGCACATCTTTATAAATAACTAATTGAGTCCAAATAAATTCAATTTAACTCTATTAAATATTTTATATCAAATAGAAAATTCTCCATTAAATATATTGATCTAATAATATATTTAATTCAATTAAATGTTTAATCCAATTAACATTTAATTACTTTCTATCAAATAGAAATCCTTCATAATATAAATTAAATATCCATAATTCAATTAGATATTTAATTAAATTAAATGTTCAATCCAATTAACATTTAATTAATTCTAACATACGATTGATGCAACAATTACTATATTGTGTGACCCTTAGGGCCTTATGTATAGCAAGCACTAATCAAATTAAGGTCCGGACGAACTCCTAGACGACATTCTTGATACATAAGGACGTTTTTGAGGACTTATACAAACTCCCTGAAATGTAGAGCTTAGATGATACGGTCCCTTCATTCACGAATACTCGATTAAGTCTAGAACTTGATATTGTGTCTGTTCCAATAACTTAATCAATATCTCTCAATCGCATTAGTTAATCCTTCATATATTCGAACACTATTTCGAATACATGTCCAATGCACTGGCCAGTGACTAATGATCAACTAAATATGAGAAGTAGAGTATTCTCTCAAATTCTATTGTGATGATTGAATTCTATCTTGGCTCAACTACGACTTTCATATGCTCCATGATGTACCCAGCGCACGCCGTATCTACCCCCTCAGGAGTGCAAGCGTTGGTCATGACCAAAGTACATCACTTCACACATGAAGTCTTATTGATCTCAAGTCAAAGGACTATTACATCACCCTACAAGTCGATACTCCCATAGACACATAAATAGAATCATCAAATGGTTTCTCGGTAGGGTATACCAACACTCTCCAAAGTGCCCATGTGTCCATCATGAATAACCGAGTTATTCGTAGTTGTGAGAACCACTACATCCCTCTAAGGATATGATGCAGACCTTATGCCAATCTTCAATATCCCAAGGATATTATGCATCATCGATATCCCGTTCTCGATGATTATTGATTGGGGCAATTTAAGAGCTTATGATATATCACTCAAGATCTCACATTCTTAGTGACAACATTAAACTCATAGGAACACGTGTATAAATGAATGCAGACAAACATAAAATAAACATTTAAATACTGTAATGCCAATATATGTATATGTCCATATATACATTATAATTGCATATAACAATTATATGCAAATACTGAATGTGAATAAGTATATTTGTCCCCAATATGATTATCTAGGACATATATACCTTCATCAACTTTATGCTATTATGTGGATTTGTAGGCTTCCGACTTAATATAAATTTAGATTTTTGCGTGTATTTGGGAATTATAGACATACAACAATTATAAAAATTTTAAGTGCACGTAAAAAACCACGAACAACCCAATCTTAATCCCACAAAATCAACCGCCTCCTACTGTTCTTCGGTGTAAAGCAAAGGAAGAAGGAAAATTGTATTAGGATTTTTGATGGAGAAACAATATACAAGATTTCTTACCCGTAGTGTTACAGATAATGATGAGACTAAGTCTCATATCTCAACAAACCGTTGATGAGGATTTGACTAGACCATGTTGTTGTTTAGTTTGTTTTGTTTGTTAGCTAGTTGTCAGGATATGGACTCTTCCATACCTTTACTCTTCTATATAAATACATGCACTGCAAAGGATTTTACTTGAGTTGAATAGAATATATTTTCACATGGTATCAAGAGACCAGAAGGCCCACGCCATAGACGAACAATTGATCTTGTCTTTTTTCTCTTCATCATGACTCTCACCACTTCCTCATCTTCTACCACCACTGATCCAAATGTTAACCTTGCTCCTCTTGTCCATTTCATCAATATCAAACTTAATAACCTTGCTCCTCCACTTGCTCACAAATTATCTCCATGGCATCGTCAAATTTCTCCTCTTCTTCGTGTCAATAAGCTTTCTTCCTATGTTGACTCTCGCATCCCTCTCCACCTGCTACTATTACAGATGCGAATGGAAAAGTTGAACCAAACCCGCTCTTCCTTGACTGGCAAGAACAAGACCAATATCTTCTTACCTTCCTTCAGGCGGCTTTCACCGAAGAAGCAATGTTTGAGGTTCTTGGATGTGTTACGTGTAAGGACGTTTGACGTACTCTTGCTCATTCTTATAGCCATAGTTCTAAAGCAAGAGAACTCCGATTGAAGGATGATTTGCAGCTTATAAAAAGGGTTCCAGATCTGTTGCTAAATATGGATGCCAATTCAGGTCTCTATGTGACCAACTTGCTACTATTGGCAGTCCGGTTGATTAACTGGACAAGTCGCATTGGTTTCTTCGTGCTTTAAGGGCCTCCTCTGCTAGTTTCTCGGTTGCTCGGATGATTACCGTACCATTAGCACCATTTCAGACTCCTCTCTCGAGTGCTAAAAATTTCGATCTTTTTCAACAATCTTTGGAAGCCGCACCTATTCAGCCAGCTGCCTTTGTTTCTCAGTCCACACGCACCAATCAATCCTTTCGAGGTCATGGACGTGAAGGCTCGAATGGTTTTGGTCAAGGATGCACCGATCATGGTGGTTCATATGGATGCGGTGATGGCTTTCATACTACTAATGGTCGTCGCCATATTCCTAGATGTCAAATCTGTCGTCAAGAAGGACATTATGCGGATGCTTGTCCTAATCGCTATTCTCCTAACTGCCAGCCTGCTCCTACATCACATTTAGTAGAAGCTTTCGATGCTTCCTGCTTTGTTTCTCAGCCCTCCGCTTCTGATTGGTACCTAGATATTGGTGCTAGTGCACACATGACACCTTTTGTTTCTACGCTTGATGCTACATAACCCTACTCTGGTAATGACCGTGTTATTGTTGGTAATGGTGCATCTTTAGCTATCTCATATTCTGGATCTTACAACATAAATAATTCTTTGCGCTTAATTGATGTTTTAGTGGTTCCACGGTTAACTAAAAATCTGCTCTCTATAAGCAAAATAACATCAGATTTCCGATTAATATATTATTTGCTGACACTTTCTTTACCATTCAGAATCGGGTGACAGGGGCACCACTAGCAAGAGGGCATCGTGAGCACGACCTTTATGTTTGGGAGAAAGAACATGTTGCTTTAGTTTCTGCGTTGAAGTCTCGCAATTTGAAGGGTTCTTTTGATTTGTGGCATTCTAGATTAGGGCACACATCATTTGATGTTATTTCCTTCTTAAATAAAAAATGTTATTTATCAGTAACATCGTTGCTTCACAATCCGACATTTTGTTCCTCGTGTCAATTGGCTAAAAGCAAACGACTACCCTTTGAGTCCAATAATAAACGTGCCTATTTTGTTTTTGATCTAATTCATTGTGAATTATGGGGTCTTGCTCCCACTGCATCCACTGATGGTTTTCTATACTATGTTATTTTTGTGGATGATTTTTCCCGTTTCACATGGTTATATGTCATGCATCGTAAGTCGGAATTTACTGATATCTTTCGGCAGTTTCAAGCTCTTGTTGAAAATCAATTTGAACGGAAAATTAAAAAAAAACAATCTGATGGAGGAACGAAATTTACTAACAATCGGTTAAAGAGAATTTTCGGGATTCTGGAATTTGATCAGCTTCGTATATCTTGTCCCTATACACCTTCTCAAAATGGAAGAGTTGAACGCAAACACCGCCACATCACTGAAACTGGTTTGGCTATTCTTTTTCACTACCATTAACCGGTTGAAGCCTTTAGCACTGCGGTTTACATCATTAACCGGTTGCCATCAAAGGTTCTTGATGATAAGTCTCCTTTTGAGTTATTATTTAGTGCATCTCCAAATTACAAGAATTTTCATCCGTTCGGTTGCCGTGTTTATCATTGTCTTCGAGACTATGTGACTAACACATTCTCACCATGCAGTACTCCATGTATTTTCATGTGTTATAGCTCGTTGCATAAAGGATTCCGTTGTCTGGATTTGTGACATCCCAGATTTTGACGTACCTTAGTACTTTTTATCCTTGCATGATTTATTAGTGTTACTTTATTTGTCTCGAAGTATATTAGAATTATTTTAGTATGTTGGTGAAGTTTGTTTTAAAAGTTCCTTATTTGTTTTAGAAGTCAATATAACTTGTCAGTTTGTAATATGTGTGGTTATTTATTTTGTAATTTCTTTAAAGAAGAGAAATTATTTTTGGTGTATTTTTCCTACTTAAAAATCTGATTATTTTATCCTTTAATTTGTTGGTGTAATTATTTGAAAATAATTTGATAATCATCTCTTAAATTTATCTTTATGAATGATTAATGTGCTAAGACTTCTTTTTAATTGTCTAGCTTAATTCAATACTTTATTTGTTTGCTTTGAATGATGTATAATGTGAAGAGTGCCATTTTAATTATGTATTTTAATGTATGTCATTATTTGTGTGGCTTGATTAGATTTAAAGATTAACTTCAATTGCATTCATGTGAGTTCATTAATTATATTAATAGTAGTTAAGTTAGAAGAAATCTAAGAGTCTTTTTAATTATCTTATTTAAATGTAAGTCTTTATGTATGTGCTTTATTGATGAATAATGTGAACTATTAATTCTCTAATGAATACAAGTCTTTATGTATATGCTTTATTGATAATTTATGTGAAGAGTCTTTCTTTTAATTAATTAATTCAATACAAGCTAATTTAAAATGTGAAGAGTCACTTTTTAATTATTTAATTTAAATGCATGTCCTTATGTGTGTGTGGCTCTCTTAATGTTTAGAAATTAAAATGTTATTTTATATTCATATATTTTAAAATAGAAGAGTTTGGAAACTTGAGGCTTCTTTAATGAATAAAATATTTTTATTTCTTTTCATGTTACGGTACGAAAGGTCGCTTGTAATGTAGAATGTTACATGCTATGTTTCAGCTATGTTGCGATCAACGTTCTGATTTTCTTTTCGTTTCTCTTTTATGTTACTTATGCATGTCTAATTGTAAGTTAAATATTACATAGGCATGTTCAATATTTTGAGTTTAATTGTTACATATGCGTGTCTAATTGTGAGTTCAATTTAATTGTTCCAAGTGTTGCATTTTTTGTGTGTCAGATTTTATTTTTCTGTACAATTGACCCTATGTGATACCAAAAACATTTTTGAATTTTTCCCAAGTAAAATCTGATAATTTGTCATTAGTTATTGTGTTTAAATGTTTGGAAAAAAATGTGAAAGGTCTCTCTTAATTTTGCACCTTTATTGTTAGTTTTAAAATGAGTTTTAAGTGCAATTTAAGCCATTTATTTTTTAACTCTTCAATCCTTTCATCTTCACTCAATCCACCCTATAAATACCCCATTCTTGCAGCCACTTTTACTCACAAAAATTCTGAATATTTTACTCCCAAAAATCTTCAAGTACTATTGTCTTTTTCTTTCAAGTTTGTAGCTTGTTCTTCTTGCAAGTACTTTCATGGTTCTTGCTCTTCCTAACCTTCAAATGTGAGTGTTCTACACAACTATATATGTATTATTTTCAAAACCTGGAAGGTATTTTAATATGTTTTCAACTTATATATAAGTAATGCATGGTTTCCAAAATGCACGTTCTATTGCATAAAAACCAAATCACGAACGAGTTTTAGCATGCTTCCGCTGATTTTGAAAGATATACTCCCTCCGCCCCGAGGAATTAGACACGTATTCCTTTTATGGACGTCCCACGAAACTAGACACGTTCCAAAAATAGCAAAAAAGTACCTCCACTAACTAATTTAATATTCATATTATACTCATTTATTTACTAAAATACCATTCATCTCCCAACTTAAATTTGTGGGCCATATACAACTAAACCCAATTAACACCAAACCCAATCCAATTAATCTAATTACTCCCTCCAGATTAATTGCACCTAAACGGCCAAACCCAACAACCACCTTAAATTCAATCCAACCACCTCCTTCATATACTCAATCTCAAAAACCCTAATCCCTCTTTGTCTTCAACCCACCTCGCCGTCAGAGACCAAAAATGGCGGATCCGACCACTTTTCACCATCCCCTTTATCTTCCTGCTATACCGATGGAACCCACCGCACTTACGTGGCCTGATTCCGACAACTTTCCGGCTCCAATCGACAGAGAAGATTCGAAATTGACCATGACGGAACCGGAACCCTTGCCGGCTTCCGACAGCATCCCAACTTCGATCGACAATGTTGATGATGATGTTTTCTCATATGGATCGGGATTGAGGTTCCCACCACACTTTCCACCACAGGTAATTCTCTATATGTAGCTTTCCCATGTTGTTTGTTTTTTTTTTTGCTAACTCTAACTGTTGAAATTCAATGTGAAGTTCCATGTGACGGAGATAGAAATTTATACAAATTCAACAAAGTATGAGACTTGTTCAGGTTCGATTTCTTACTTCAGTTGGTTTTTTCTTTCTTTCTGTTAGAAGAGCTCAATTCTCCTTTTTTAGAGATTTTTATTTCAAGGGTTTGTTTCAATTTCTTCATTTTCGATTTCGATTGATGTTAATTTTCTCTTTTTGGATGGTTTATGTTAATTTTCAAGCTCAATTCCGATTGATGTTAATTTTCTCTATTGGCCTCATTGATGAACAAATTTTGAAAAGAATTTTCAGGAATGATGGCCTGACAGTGAGGGATTATAAGCAAGAGAAAAATTAGATTACCTAATTGGTTTCTAACTCATGGGTGGTGACAATAAAAAATACAATTACTTTAATTGTATGTCTTGATACATGTAAATTTTGTACTACTGGTTTTAGACTATCATAAAAATTGAAAGAAGGAAACTTATGTT
The DNA here is from genome assembly GCA_026545765.1 of Plantago major. NCBI lineage: Eukaryota > Viridiplantae > Streptophyta > Magnoliopsida > Lamiales > Plantaginaceae > Plantago > Plantago major. The sequence continues at coordinate 77,788,749 of CM048840.1, read as the reverse complement.
TAAGTTTTGGCTTGACAAAATGTTAGACCTCGTTGTGCCTTGTATAGCACACTGAGGATTTTTAACAACAAATTTTGAGGCCAACATAATTGTTCTCATGCTCCCACATATCATCTTTTTTTCCTTAACTTTCTCACATTCCAGATGAGAATTACGTTCGGAAGATGATGGATGATGAATCTCCAGAGAGCAAACGGTGGGTCAAGAAAATGGTTGCTATGTATTTCCCGACTGTTCGTAATAAGCCAGAATATAAGGCTGATTTTACTCTACTGGAATATGTACTGGATTAGCTTACTTTGATTCAAGGTTATTTCCTCCTATCTTACTCTAAATTATATGTGTATTTGCCCTTGCCGGGATTATATTTGTGTTTCCCTTGCGGGGATTATACTTGCGTTTCCCTTGCCGGGATTATATGTGTATTTTCCCTTGCCGGGATTCTATTTGTATTTGCCCTTGCCGGGATTCTTTTTGTGTTTCCCTTGCCGAGATAATATGTGTGTTGCCCTTATCGGCTTTTTTTTTAAAATCTAAATACACCATTTCAACACTTATCCATAACTAAAATTCATAGAGCAAAAGATTTTTGTGTTGGTTTACATTTGAAACAAGTCACATGTACCATTGCATTCATGGATACATGTTTCTTTGTAAACCTAATCTTCCCGAATATACAAAAAAAGGCTGGCTTATCAAAACAGCCAACAAAACATTTCCCAATTTATCTTAGTAACCAAGGCTTGTCATCACCCCTCTTTCTCCATATATGTCTTCTGTTGCTTCTCCAGCATCCACTAGATACTGGATGCATTCTCTAACCAAAGATTCATCTACTGCCAAATTCAATGGAAGTCTCCCCTCTCTTAGTAGCTTGTTCTTGCCCATGTGTGGAAGTTTGAATGCATTTGACCCCCTGACCTTCATTATCTCCACCAAAGTGCATTGTAAACTTAGGAATACGTTGTTGAGTGTTTGTGCTTCCAGCTTTGTAAAAGCATCTGCAACTGCATCAACCAATTGTGAAACATTGTATGAAGCTGATTCTGTTTGTAGTGATTGTATTGCTCTAAACCACCCCAAGTCATTAACATTAGTATCAGGAGAATTTGCTGGTTGGCATATGAGTTGAATGTTAAATCCATCTGAAGTAGCAGCCGCCCTAAATTCTGGATCATTGTTGTTTATGTGTGGCTTAGCATTGTCTTGTTGGATGATAATGTGTTTGCTTGCATTGGCTGGACACTTCTTTAATTGCTGGGAGAATCTATATAATGAATGTCGTGTTAGTTGACAAACAAAAACTGCATTCTTTCTATTTAATCAACTGCATTCTTTGATTATTTCCTATATAAACTCTTCAAGCTAAAAAACTGCATTATTTCATTCAACAAATTGCATTCTTTCAAGCAACAAAATGAACCCATTCAAAAATAAAAACTTCATTAGTTACCTGATGGATTAGGCAATCCTTGATCACTTCTTTTGTAATCGATTCTATTGGTTTCAACTCCATAGTACCTTTAGGTCTGTTCTTGCTGGCCCTCCTTGCTGGTTCTTTGTATGTGAAAGGAAACATGCCTACTTTGCCATCAAAAATCAGTTCACCATTACTATCATAGATAGGTCTACCTACTGCACACATGAACATAACTTTCGTGATGAATCTCTTGCTTCTGCAAGTTCTGTGTGGATCTTGTTCGTCGGACGTCAAGTAGTAACGTTGTGTTGTACTTGTAATGTAAAACCACTTTTCATCTATATGTATCACATTATGCATGCTCTTAAACTTGATGCAACTAAGGGTAGGCAAGAATTCCAATGCACCTAAACTGAACTTCAACCTTAGTAGCATGTTTGCACTTGTCAGATGTGGTTTGATTGCATTCGAATGAGCCCTAAGTTTTCCAGATTTCACCCACCTACCAATTGAAGATTTGCTAACCTTCACACCTGATTTGTCGCTGAGCGATGTTGCCAACTTCCTTATGGTACTTCTTTCGTTAACTGGTATACTATCAACATTCTCGATGGTAATTTCATGCTTCTTTTGTCTTGTGCTGTTGTATTTTCTTGTTGTCAGGTAAACTGGAGTACCTTCAAGAATGAACCTTTTTGTCTCCCTCCAAATTCTGGTAACAACACTTCGGCTGATTCCATGAAGAGCAACAACCTCCTTAATCTTTCCTCGTTCGAGCACACCATTACTCCTATTCATCAGCAGCCATTGAGCTATTTTGTTGCGATCCTCATTGGTGATGTCTTTCGCTCCTGTACGCCTTCCAAGAGTGTTCATAATTTATGTTTTGTAGGTTTTGTAATTGATGTTATGCATTTAATGAACTGTCTAAATGTATTTATACTTAGGAGGCAATTTTAAAATTATCCTTGGGTGGGAACCAAATTTCAGATGTAAATTTTTTATTTTGGTGGGAAACTTTAATTTGGAGGGAATTAAGTTATTCTGTTTTGCTTTTTTGCTGTGACTGAAATGTGAACAGTGAATTGTACTGTGACATGAATAGTGTTGCGTGAATAGTAAATTTGGAGGCAGTTGTTAAAATTAATCACACAAGCTAACAATCAGATTACAATTAATCCAAATCTCAAGTGAGGGCCACAATAACAATAAACAATTGACTGCATTAAAAACAACACCGAAAAGTTTTGTGTCTAATTCCTCGGGACGGAGGGAGTATATTTTTTATATACATGATTGTTATTTTGTTTTGGTTGACGGTTCAAGAAAGATACGTACGTTTGGTTCAGGTTAATTGGCTTGTAGTTTGGTTAGTTGTGTCTGGCGAGCTACTTGTCGGTTTCCTTTGCCCATTCCCTTTAAATAGAGTGAAAGAAGCCTTCACCGATTCAGTTGGGTTGTAGAATTTCACCCCTGTACCATGGCAGGGTCCTGACTGGATAGTTTGATCGACTATCAGGGAGACATAAGGCCTGTTTTACTGTGGGGTTATAAGGAGCGGCATGAAATAATGTTTTTTCTGAAAAGTATACGTTATTGAAAGTATATTGGATTTTAAGTTTTTGATTTTAATTGTTATGATTTTAATGAAAAGTTCACCCGAAAATCTTTAAACAATCATTGAGGTTTTTGTCACACTTGTTTTTATTCCCTTCCTTGTAGGTGAGATGGCGGCGAAGAATGAACAACCGATAAACTCAGCAAACTAAGTGTGTAGTTGGGATTTGGGATTTTTGTCAATGAAAATAGTGTCTTATTGTCTTTTTCAAAAACTCATGTCATTTCCCGTTATATTGTGTATCTTTAAAGACAAGAATGTTGAAATCTTGTGGTTTTATTTGCTGAATAAAATATATTTTTTATTCCAGCAACTGCGAACGAAAGGTTTTCTGTAACTTCCCATGTTTCACTAAACGTTTTGGCTTTGTTTTTGCCCGACGTCCCGACTGAAATTTACTCCTTTTAAAAACCTAAAAGTCGGGGTGTTACAGGATTTATCTACTCAACGAGTGTATGTTACTTGTCATGCTCAATTTGATGAAGGCCTTTTTCCTTGTGCATCTAATAATAAGCCACAAGCCTACCATACACTGGACTTTAGCCATTTTGAGGAATCAATTTCCATTTCGTCTGGCCCATTACAAAGCCCAACACCATGTCAATTATGTCCATTACCCAACCCACTTAACAATAATTCCCAAATCCCTTCTCCTTCCCGAATCGATCGACAGAGCTCACCAATGGAGATTTCATCACCAGTTTTCGCTCCACATACAACCCCTCCCGCCGATCAACTAGCCACACCGCTAACCACGGCCCCAACAGCTCCTCCTCTGTCCTCCAGTACGGTTCCATCGGTCGAAGAGGCATCTTCACCGCCTCATCCTTGTCCGCCCACCACCTCCGCCTCCATCTCATTCCATGACTATAAGAGCCCAAGCTGGCTAGTCAATTTTGTGAGTCTTTCCTCTAATTGTCTCTTCAAGGCATTACTAGCTGTCAAAGAACCCAAAGGTTACAAATCTGCCTCTAAGAAACCGGGATTTGGTAGTGTAGACGCTCAGAAATCTACAATCAAAATTAAGGTTAGAATTTGGGGGCACCATGACTTGCAAGGCAACAATAGCAAACCTAGAAGCGTGAGGTTCCAAGGTGACACCAGTGTGGTTCCGACCGAAGGGACTCCAACACTCAAGTCGGTGAATATGTTGGAAAGATAGTAAGGAAAAGAGAAAACGTAGAGGAGCAGGAGTAACTTATCCTTTCGATTGTATATGGTCGGCGGAGTTCAGCCACGTTCCGGTGGAAAGTTTGCCTTTCGTGAGTTGGTTAGCTGACCTTCAATGGAATGTGAAAGATGAGCTGTTGGTCCAGATAACGGCAAAGTAAAAGACTAGAACGGGGGTGAATAGTCTATTCAAACTTTTGTCGATAAAACAGTTTCTCAGAAAGTTGGGAAACTTTCTGATACTTATAATCAGAATAGCGAAAGTCTTTCTAATAAGTGCACGTGCTCAGCAAGCTAGTTTAGTGTGTAAATTACTTTGCAAGTAAGTAAAGGCAGAAAGTAAGTGCAGAAAGTAAATAACACAGTAGCTTTATAGTCGTATCTGAACGTGGCGTAATCCTTCAACTAATCCACTTCGGTCTTTCTCAGACCTAGAATTCACTAAGACAGATAATTGAGTTCACCTTACAAATATCTTCTCTCGATTCCTAAATACACTAGGTTCCCAACCAAATGTTCCCCCTGAGTTCTTCCCCGGCTTTCCCAGCCAAGTACTTCCTTTAGTTATTCCCCGGCTTTCCCAGCCAAGTACTTCCTCCACTCAGAACCTTTCTTGGAGTTATTCCTTAGTTTCCCAAACTAAGTACTTCCTCTACTCCATGCCTTTCCTGGTGTTGGTTAAGAAGAGTTTGTCAGATTGGTAGATTAATAACTTCCATAGTTATGTAATACTACCTTCTGGAACAAGAGTCACTTAACACACTTGGACAGTGTGTGGTGATATGTTCTTTTCTGCCCCAAGTCAATGTTCTTCATTCAGGAGAATGAATATCTTAGCAAGTCGCAACAGTGCTTCAATTCAACTCCTTCACAACAGATATAGCTTGTTAAGGATCAGGACACTTAGAACTTTCGTGGTACTTAGAATCAAGAGCTTGGTCGCAACTGTAAGCTTTGAGTAAGTAGAGAAGACTTGTATGCTTGAGTGTAGGATATGAAATTCAGTCGTTCAAGTGTGTGTTTTCAAGCATTCTAAGTGGTGATATTTATAGGTGAAAATCAAGCCGTTTGAATTACTATCCGTTAGGCTATTGAGATTCAAACTACAAACAATCCGTTGATAGTACTACATAACTTTTGTCTCTTTGTTCAGAGATAAAGCTTTTGGTCGTGAAGTTACGCAATGGCATTAAATGCCTTGTACTATCTTTTGTCTGTTGTGCTAACGGAACTATACTTATTTGAGGTCGTACATGCCGCTATCAGAAACTCCAAGCCTTTCAGAAAACATTGTTTCTTCCAGAAACATTGTTTTCACTAAGTTATCTTTTGCATATGGTTTCTGAGGCACAATTTCTTAGTCTTCGGTAATCTTGTGCAGTCTTCATATCTTCAGATAGTTGAGCTCTTTCTGCTGGATGTCTTCTTCTTGGTCTTCTTCAAAGATATAAAATTACATTCAGAGACCTAACATCCTATACAAGATTTACTAGATTAATCATACTAAGTACACTTCATCTTTTACAATGTTCAAGTGAACCAAGAGTACTAGATACCTTTCTGAACTAAGGTAAGTCATTATGGTGTACTGATCAAAACTAAACAGATATTTCCTAATAAATTTCCTCCTTTTTGATCAGTCACCTATGACTACTTTTAAAAACCTATTAAAACTTGGATGAGGAAACAATCCACCACTTAAACAATTCTTATGATTTATCATTCTTTTTATTTAAGTACAGAAAGTAAAACATCAACCAAATCACAAGGTGTGATCTTTGCTGACAAGTTATCTTTTCATTAGAGAGTATCTGAGTGTAGGTTCATCAGATAACAATTACAAAGTAAGTGCATATAACTTTTACAAGATAATTAAACAGTAAGTACAATCAGCAAAAATAAAAAATACACAACTAGTAGGACAACAGGAAAGTCCAAGTTCCGAGTGAACATCCTAAATAGCTGGCCTTTATCCTTCTTCATTCTTCATCATCTGGTCGAATGTAAGCAGAGTATCTGATGATATCGTATGAGTAGTCATTGAGAGCTTCTCTGACGAAAAGTTTAAACTTTCTGGAGGTCGCAACATACTCCTTGTATGATCTTTCTGTCTTACATGTTGTACGAGTCCTTTCGACCCAGAGATATTTGCCCCAGAGCCAGGCATGCTCAATCTGTATGGAAGATAACTTGAGTTCTCGGTACACTTTACTCAAGTATTTCAGATCTAGCTTGTATTCTTCCTCTGTCATGTAGTAGTTTTCATAGACCATTACTGTAGTTTTTGGTACCATCTTGTTACCAAGAACATTGAGTTTCAAATAAACATCATTTGGTCTGTAGTAGGGGCAAACGTCAGTAAGCTCTTTTTCAATAGCTTATTTTCTGACCGTTATCTCAAAGGATAGTGCATCTTTTAATCTTTCATCAGATAGCAATTTCCTTTTGTTCTTTCTCCAGGCTATCAATTGAAGGAAGACTGGTTTTGGGAAAGGTTTTGAGGCTAATATTAAATTATTGATGCCCATTACCCAGAAACCATTGATGCACTTATAGACATTTGAGTTCAGATCTTCTGGAGTTGGTGTTGGTCCAGATAACGGCAAAGTAAAAGACTAGAGGGGGGGGGGGGTGAATAGTCTTTTAAAACTTTTGTCGATAAAAACTATTTCTCAGATATCTGAGTAGATATCTGATACTTAGAATCAGAGCGCGGAAGACTTAAGATAGATAAGTGCAGAAACAGTTAAAGTGTGTGTGTGTGTGTTGCTGAAATGTAAATACAGAAAAGCAAATAACACAGCAAGTATAGTGGTATCTGGAGGTGGCGTAATCCTCCAACTAATCCACTTCGGTCTTTCAGAGACCTAGAATTCACTAGAACAGATAATTGAGTTCACCTTACAATAATCCTTATTCAAAGATTCCTAAACAAATGGTTCCCAACCAAATGTTCCCCCTGAGTTATTCCCCGGCTTTCACAGCCAAGTACTTCCTGTACTCAGAAACCTTTTTGAGTTATTCCCTAGCTTCCCAAGCTAAGTACTTCCTATACTCAATAACCTTGGAGTTATTCCTTAGTTACCCAAATCAAGTACTTCCTATACTCCGTTAACCTTGGAGTTATTCCCTGATTTTTCAAACTAAGTACTTCACTACTCACGCTTTGTTATGGTGTTGGTTTCGGTTTGAGTTGTCAGATGAGCTTCTTTAATAACTTATTCAGTTATTCAAATAGCTCTGTGAATCAAGTATACTTAATACACATTGCAATGTATGGTATCTTGTCCTTTTTACTGACCCAAGTCTTAGATAACTGTTCAAGAGAATGAATCTCAGATACTTGATCTTTCGTTTCAACTCTTTCACAGATAGCTATGCTTGTTTAGGATCAGGACACTTAGAACTTCAGTGTTACTCAAGATCAAGAGCTTTGGTCGCAACAGAAAGCTTTGAGAGTAAGTAGTTTGCTTTGAGAGAGTAAGATGTTCAGCGTTTTTATGCAGTTCAAGGTGTCTCTTCTCAAGCAGTCTAAGTGTTGATATTTATAGATGAATTTGAGTGCCGTTTGAATAGTATCCGTTAGGCTCAAATTCAAACTATTAATATCTGTGTATAGTACTGTAGAAGATTTTGTCTTCTTCTTTAGAAGCTGTCGTTGCTTTTGTTCAGACATCTCTGTCCGTGCATTAAATGCATTGTACTATACTTTTTGTCCTGTAGTGTCAACGGAACTATGCTTTGTATCAGAAACTAGTATTATCTGATTCTTTGCACGTCCTTATCTTCAATCTTCAGATACCACTTTTATTGAAACAATTTTGTTTGCAATATATATATTTCTGTTTCAGAAATGTGGTTAAAGCTCAAGGTATCTGAGAATAGATATCTGTGGCACTTTCCTTGTTTTCAGATAGGCCTTTCATTTCTCAGATATCTCTTGTGACACAGTTTGTTTAAAAACTATTTGCGTCTTCAAGATATCTGGCTAAGGTATCTGAGAAACTGTTTCAGTAATCTTGTGCAGTTTCTTCAAGTCTTCAATGTCGTTGAGCTTGTTCTGCTTGGATGTCTTCTTCTTGGTCTTCTCTTCATAAAATAAAAATTACATTTTGAGACCTAACATCCTATACAAGATTAGCTAGACTATCATACTTAGTGGGTTTCCTCTTTTACAATGTTCAAGTGAACCAAGAGTACTAATCACCTTTCTAAGACTAAGATAAGTCATCATGTTGCTGATCAAAATCTAAACAGATATTTCTAACAAAATATCTAACAAATTTCCTAACAAATTTCTCAACAAATTTCCCCCTTTTTGATCAGTCAACGATGACTATCTGACCTATTACAAATCTGGATGAGTGAACAATTCAACACTTAATCTTTTCTTAAGATCTTCAATTCATTTAATTAAGTGCAGAAAGTAAACATCAACCAAATCACAAGGTGTGATCTTTGCTGACAAGTTATCTTTTATAGAATACTATCTGAGAGTAAGTTCTTCAGATAAGTTACAAAGAGAGATTACAGATAACTTCAATACATAAAACAAGTTTGGCTCAGTCAGCAAAAATACAAAAACTACATAGTAAATTAGGACAACAGAAGTAACCAAGCTCCAAGTAAACATCCTAATAGACTAGTCTTCAAGTCTTCAAGTCTTCAAGTCTTCAACAGTAGTTCTATGGATCAGTCTGCAAATTTCCTATCTCCAAACCTTTTGATGTCATCAGAATAATCATAGAGAAGTGTTCTGACGAGCATCTCAGTGTCTCTGGCAAATCCACAGACCTCTTTGTAGGTTTTGGTAGGATTTTTCTTGACAAAATGTTTGACCCACAGATACTTTCCCCACTTCCAGGCATGCTCTATTCTGATATCTGAAAGCTTGAAGTATTCGTAGATAATCCTCAGATATCTTATGTCACCCTTGTATTGATCTTCAGTTAGATAGAACGACTCATAGGGTTCCACAATGAAGTCTTGCTCTTGTCTGTTCTGTGATATTCGTAATTGTGCACATCATCCGGCTTTCCATATGGACATTCATCGAGAGGTCCTTTCTCATGGCTTGATTCTTGACAACTTCAAAATCCAACCATGCTTTAATGTGATTGGTGTTGATCAAGGTTGGCTTATCTTTTCTCCATGCCATAAGTTGTTTATGGATTGGTTCTGGAAATCTTGAATTTACCAGTAGATGCTTAAGTTCCAGAATCCAATAGCCATTTTTCTGATTGATGCACCTGTAGACAGAGGAATCATTGTCATACTTCACATACTCTATTTTGGCTTCTTCTGGCCTGAGTGGAAGTTGACTTTGTCTTTGCTCACTCTCACTGTTCCTTCTCTGTCTTGAATTCTCTTTGGGGTTGTTGCTTGAAGAACCACCCTGGATAGACTTGGTATTTCCAGAGGGTGTTTTAGCTGCTAGGGGCTTTGCAGCTATGGGCTCAGTTAGGCTTTCAATTTTCCTTTTCTTGTGAAGAGGAGCTTCATCTTCATCAGTTTCCTCATCATCATCAAGATTAAATCTTGTGAGAGTTTTACAGCCTTCTTCATTGCCCAGGGACTTGATTTGACCTTCTTCTTCTTCTTCAGAAGATTCATCAATCCCTTTAACTTGTCTTCTCCTTGGAGCCTTGGTACTCCTTGGAGGTTTCTGTGCCATGGCCCTTGTTATCATTGTAGTTCCTTCAGTAGGTTTCTGGGAAGCAGCTACTATTTGCAAAGCAGCTTGTGAAGAGGAGGGTTCGTTTATTCTGAGTGGTGGCTGGGAAGTTTTCATGTTTCTTCTTCCTCTCTGAGCCACACCAGCTCCAGATTTCTTCTTGTTTTCTTCTCCTTCTTCCCATTCCCCCTGACTTTGAGGTCCAGATTTGTACACTCTTTCCCCCTTAGTCATTGTTGGCTGACTCAGTCTCATAAAGGAATCTGAGAGAGAGTTAAAATGCCCTTGTAAATAATTGTAGGCAGTGACCAACTTCTGAAGTTCGGCTTTGAGCTCCTGATTTTGCTTGATAAGTCCATTGTCCTTATCAGTGAGCTCTGCCAATGGGCCTAGGATGGCATCTGCTTTTCCAAAGATGTAACTTACCTCTTGAAAGCTTTTTCACTAAAGACGATCATCGTCCCTTATCATTCCAGATCTTTCCGAGCAATGACTATGCTAGTTGTTCTCTCGAGTGATGAGCTCTGAACTTTTTCATTTCGAGGGACGAGGCAATTACTTCCTTGTGTGAAGACAACTCCTTGTTCGGATGAGCGATTTCAGATTCATTCATGTATTCATGGAGTGGACATTTGGCTTTGCTGAATATTGCAGAGCAATCAGCTTCCTTTTCAAGTGAGAAACCGCTAAATGTTCATTGGTGCTCGCCAAAGTCTTGTCTTCTTCATCATCCGAGTAATCACCCGTGATGATCTTCATCCTCTTGGACATTCTCATCGATTGTATCGAGTCCAAGAACCATCTCGAGATTGGTTTCTTCCCTTCGGGAGGAGGATGGTACTTCTTTTGAAGATGATGCGCCTTAGCATCATGCTTGACTTGATACTTCTTCAAGATGTCGAGTTCTTTGGTGATATCATGCACAAAGATCCCGTAGCTCTTTAACCTCAGAGTAAGCAATCATTTCTTGTAAGTATTGATCTTGTAGTTGATCAAGCTTGTCTCTGGATCTAGCTATTTGATCTTCCAGTTGAAGATGGAGCTGTTGTTCTTCTTCCAACAGTTGTTTAAGTTGAGCAGTTCTGGTTTGAGTTTTTAATATTTTCTGATTGGTTTCTTCAGAAAGCTCAACTACTCGTTCAGTAGTAACTGGGTGTTGGTTAGAAGATGGATGAGTAGATTTCTGAGACGGAGATTTCTGTGAAGTCTTCTCAGTGTGCTTTTCAGCAGCTGAGGCATCATTTCTTAGCGAAATTCCTCCGGTCCCTGGTGCAGGGGCATCATCATAATCCTTTTTGTCTGTGTCATCCTTTTGGTGATGGTCAGTGGGAGGTTCATCGAAGTCATTTTCGTTTATCTCTTCCTCCTCATCATCTTCAGATACAAGATTGATCACTTCAGGAATAGTGATCTTCTGCCCATTAACCTCTTCTTGTTCAGAAGGTATAAATTGCAGAGTTTGGGGCGGAACTGGCTTGAATGCCATCTGTAATCTTGTCTGACCATCTGCCTGTTCAAAGGCTTGTATCAAACTGTGCGCCACTTCTCTGGAGAAATCCTTATGCAATAAAGTCGCAACTATGTACTGTTCGGTAGGGAACATTGCATGGATATATGTCTCCAAGTCAAGAGCTCGTGCTCGTCTGGTTGGTTGATCTGTGATTCTCAATATTTCAGAGAGATCAGAGCACCTTAACCTTTGCCATTTCTTGAAGCATTGAATATGCTTTGGCAGGGTGTGAGCTTTGAAGAAGGGAAGTAGGTCCCTTGTCTCAACATTGGGAGCCTGCTGGCACTGCTTGAGCTCGAAAGAAAGAGTTTTGAGTGAGCTTCAAAACTTTTGTAGATATCTGAGTAGAAGTGTAGTTTAGTTTCTGAGTTACCTGAGTAAGTACTTCAGGCTCAGAGACTTGTGCTACTGAGACAATTGGTGTCTCAGATATCTTGTTGTGAGGCGGAGACTTGGAAGTCTGGTCCTCATCAACCTTTCTTTCTTGAACCTGAGAATTAAAATTATCACAATACTTAGGAAATTTTATCAAGAAAACTTTAGATGACAAATCAGATATCTGAGAGGTCAATTACCTCCATGGGAGGCTCAGATATTTGTCTCTCAGAGACTTGTGCAGTCTCTGGAATCTTTTCTTGTGATGAAGGCCTTGATGCCTCATCAGTTTCCATAGGTGCAGGGGATGTCGCAACTCTGTCCCCTTGCACTTCTACTTCTGAGTGAGCCTGTGAGTAGAAAGCATTGAGTAATTTAGAAGAAGTTTTAGTCAACCCAAGGTGAAGAATATTTATCATTGATTTTCATATACCTTCATACTGGAAGGCTCAATGATCTGTTCTTCAGAAACCTTGTTGGTTTCTGGGTTTTCTTCTGGCATTTCTGCCTTATCTTCCTCTTTCTCAGTTGGAGCCTGTTAGAAACATTCACTTAATTGGTTAAGTAAATTATCGTATAACTGAAAAATGACAACTTAAGAAACATTTTATCACCTGTAGGACAGGCTCAGATTTCTTAAGAGGTGAGGTTGATGAGACCTCTTTCTCAGTTTCTGAGGCAAGCTTTCCAGCTTCCTCTTGTCCTTGTGTTTCTAACTCAGCCTGTAACAAAGAATTTCTATAAATATCAAGATGTACAAGCATAAAATTTGCACAAGATAAGAGTTAAACCATTCAATTACCTGAGCAGTTTCAGGCTGATTGGTCTCTGGAACTTGTGACCTTTCTATACTTTGGTCTTCTTGTCCCAGTATTTCTTATTTGTTTGAAGTTTCAGGTACTTCACACCTTTCCTGAGTATGCAACTCAGTTGCCTCCCCTGGTTGATCATTCTGAGTAGATGTCTCAGTTTGATCCCTCTCATTGAGTTGGGGAACCTGCTCTTTTGCAGGATTTTCTTCAGCATACTGCATTGCTGGTAATTCGAAATGGAGTTCATTTACCATTTCATCAACCACTTGTGGCTGTTGTGGTTGTTGAGTTTGTGGTTGTTGTGGTTGTCTGGAAGCAGAGGATTGGTCAGTAGAATGTTCTTCCAGATTTTTAGATGTGGCATTTTCATCAACATCTGCCAACACTAAATTACCACTCATCAGGGCTTCTTGAAGCTGTGCATAAGAAACGTTCCCTGATGATGTGTTTGTACCAACAACCTTTGCTATAGGTGCTTGTTCAGCAACCTGTGGTGTAGGTTCTTTTTCAGATACCTTTTCACCAGTTACTATTTCAGTAACCTTAGCCCTTTTTGTTCTTTCTAGGACTTGAGAGATGACTAATTCATCATCTTCATCGTCAGAGCTCTCATCAGCATTGGGAACTGATTGGTCCATTACTCCTGCAGTTTCTGCAGATAGGGCTTGGTGTTTTTCACCACTTTTGGCAGCATTTATGAGTTCATCAGCAAGGCTTTCTGTAATAGTCTTCACATTTCTGGAAGCACTTTCTCTTGCTGAGTCTACTTGTTCAGTAGTTGATAACTCTTTTGCAGCATTGATGAGTTCATCTGCCTTTATCAGTTCATCGGCAATGCCTGCAGATATCTGAGAATCGATACCTCTTTGGGTGTGTCTTCTGATTTGCCAGCAGACTTCTTTCTTGAAGTTCTGGGCTTCTTGGTCGCAACCTTTTCTTCAGATACCTTTTCAGACTTTCGCTTCTTAGAACCTTTCTGAGACCCATCAACCTTTTTCATCATGTTCGTATACTCATATTTGTAGAGTAGGTTACTGTTGGCGATTTCAGCCGTCTCTCTGAGCTCAATGCCAAGCTTCTCCAGCAAGTAGCATATCTTCAGACCATAGCCTACTGTGGCCTTTGGCTCAGCTAGTCCTTTGGCAATCTTAGGCTCGAAGCCTTGAATCTTCTTCACAAACTTCATGAAGGCGTACTTTCCCGCTTAAAGGGTTTTCCAAATTTTGTCTTGTTGATTCAGCAAGAACATCATGATCCATCGTTCTTGGCTTATCTGGTCAGCACCTCCTTGTAGACCATCAAAGCATATGTGAAGAATGCAAGCCAGTACATCCCAGTGAACCATCAGATGTCTGGTTCGGATGTCAACAAGCTTGAACTCAGTGGGTGTATCTGATTTTTCAAGATCACACACGTCATCGCAGCTTCTTTAACACCTTCAAGGAGTTCATCCTTGGTGTTTATTTCAAAATCCTTTCCAAGATTTTGAAACTCAAACAACTTACAGAAAGTTGTTAAGTCCAGAAGGATTTCCTTTCCTTGGACTGAGGTTTTGACAGACACTATTTCAGTGCCTTCAGAAACACAGAAAATAATCCTGGAGTTTTTGTAGAATTCCAACACATCGAGTGATGAAATTCCACTAAGGCGAGCAGATAGAAAACCATTGATTTGTGCCTTTTCAAGCATGTCAAGAATTAGCTTTCTGTCAGCTTGGTTTTCTATTGCAGTCGTGATGAATTCCTCAACCATGGCACCACCCCAAATCATTCTGTGATTTGAAGTCCAGTGGTCAGGATTAAAATCTCCTACCAGTCGGTTGTTCACAATAACCAACTCTGGTGCTTGCTTTTCAGCAGTACCAGTGGAGGATTGAGATTTATGTGTAGTTGAACTTTTAGGGGCCATCTCTTTATATAGTGTAGGGATTTGAAATTGGTGTTTGAAAGAGATTTGATCCAGTAATTCTTTGCAGAAAAACTTAATCTTGATTTGCAGAGATTGTAGAAGATTTGCAGAGAATCAAGAGAAGGATTTGCTATTTTTGTGCAAAATGAGTTTTCGGATTAGGCAAAAGTGATTTCCTATGCCAAAATCCTATATATATAGCAATTGAATCTCAACAGACATATACATACAAATTGATTTTGTGTATGTATTCGTGATTTGCAAGGTGCGTGAGCAAAAGCTAGTTCGGCATTAAATGCATAGTGGGCCATGTCTGAATTTCAACAGTCCACTATTTACTGTGAATTAATTTCCACCGTATAGATCAATCGCTTAATTTCATCAAGGGTCACCATTGCTTCTTCAGCAATGATCACAATCAACAAGTGTAATTGTGCCCATTTAATGAATTTTGGCTAATAACTATCTGAATCACGTTTTTGTATGACCAAGAACACTGTTTGCATCTGAATCTGTCTTATACTTAGGATTTTTCCAAGTTTTTCATCAAGATAGAAATAATGCGAATTTCAAGAGAGTAGTTGACTGCAGATAGTTGTACTATTCTCTTTTGTGTTCCCCGTTTATAGAGTGATTCAGATATCTGAGTTCCGCCTCGTAGATCTTTAGTCGCCTTTTGCTCTTTAGCCTTTTTGACTTACGGATACCCGTTCGATTTCTCTTTCTCTTCTCTCGGATACCTGCCGGATACCTCTTCTCTGGATGCCCGTTCCAGATTCCTGAACTCTTTCAGTTCATTGGTAGTTCCATTAGTCCAAGACTATGTCTTAAGACTAAGAATCTACTTTCTTGTAGTGGCTTAGTGAAGATATCTGCAAGTTGGTCTTCAGTGCCAATCTTGAGTATCTCTATATTGCCTTTTTCAACATGGTCTCTGATGAAGTGATGTCTAACATCAATATGCTTTGTTCTGGCATGAAATTTAGGATTCTGTGTAATCGCAATAGCACTTGTGTTGTCACAGAAAATGGGAGTTTTCTCTTCATCGAGTCCATAGTCTTTAAGTTGTTGTTGTATCCACAGAATTTGTGTTGCACAACAACCAGCAGCAATATATTCAGCCTCTGTGGTAGAAGTTGCAATTGAGTTTTGCTTCTTGCTAAACCACGAGATAAGTCTAGTACCCAGAAACTGACAAGTTCCTGAGGTGCTTTTCCTATCAAGCAATGATCCAGCATAATCAGCGTCTGAGTACCCAGCTAAACTCAATCCGCTTTCTTTAGGATACCACAATCCTACATCTACTGTACCTTTTACATACCTTAATATTTTCATAGCAACGTTGTAGTGTGTTTGCATTGGATTTGTCTGAAATCTAGCACACACTCCAACGGCGTATTGAATATCAGGTCTACTTGCAGTGAGGTAAAGTAGTGAACCTATCAATTTCCTATACTTATGTTCTTCCACACTCTTATCTGATTCAGTATTGGTCATTTTGGTTCCAATGCTCATAGGTATCTTAGCATTCTTTTCAGAAGGCTTAAGATTGAATTTTGTGAGCATATCTTTTGCATACTTTGTTTGACTAATGAATATTCCATCATTGAGTTGCTTGACTTGCAATCCTAGAAAATAATTCATTTCTCCCATCATGCTCATCTCAAACTTGCTTTTCATGAGATTTGCAAAGTCATTACAAAGTTGATTGTCCTTAGATCCAAATATGATGTCATCAACATATACTTGAACTAAGAGTAGTTTCCCGTCATGATTTAAGGTAAATAAAGTTTTATCAACTTCACCTTTCTTGAAACCACTTTCCAGAAGGTATTTGGCCAAAGTGTCATACCATGCTCTTGGAGCCTGTTTCAATCCATACAGAGCTTTCTGTAGTTTATAGACCATTCTACTTTCTGAGGAAACTTCAAAGCCAGGTGGTTGCTCAACATAAACTTCTTCTGCAAGTTCACCGTTCAAGAATGCACTTTTGACATCCATCTGATAAACTTTAAAATCTTTATGAGTCGAAGGCTAGAAAGAGTCTTATTGCATCCAATCTGCAACCGTGCATATGACTCATCAAAATCTAAGCCTTCACCGGGTAAATCCTTGAAACCAATCTTGCTTTGTTTACGTTATTTCACCAGATTCATTCATCTTGTTTCGAAAACCCATTTAGTTCCTATCCCAGATATTCCTTCTACAAATGGAACTAGTTTCCAGACTTTGTTTCTCTCAAATTGATCCAACTCTTCTTGCATTGCAGAGATCCAGTCTTGGTCTCCTAATGCTTCTTCTATATTTTTAGGTTCAATATTTGAGATAAAACATCCAAAGAGAGAATTGGCATTTTCAGCTATTGCTCTCCTAGTCCTAACACCTTGATTAATTGGTCCAATTACATCCTTTGCAGGATGATCTTTGATCCATCTCATCATAGGTTTAGTGCTAGTAGGATCAATATCCAAGTGATTTGAATGTGAATCACTAAGATTATGATTTGATACTTTTTCAGTATCTGAGATATCTGACACATGGGAAATGTCATGGATATCTGACACTTTTTCAGTGTTAGAGATATTTGGAACTTGCATTTCAGCAGTTTCATTTTCAGATACCTCTTCATGATGAAGGTTCTCAGTAACCTGTTCCATTTCTGGAAAACTTATAGGAAATTTCTCATCATGTCTGCGAGTCATCTTGTTGTTACTAGGCATATCAAGCTTTTCTACGTCAGAGTCATCCTCACTTTCCATGATGTTTCTCCTTTCTGAGGATTCTTCTTCAGAATCCTTCAGCAATAGTTCTTTGAACCTTTCTGAGAGTTCATCATTAGGAGGTGTTTTCTTACTTCCTTCATAGAATACAACATGAACTGATTCTTCAATTTTCTTTGTTCTTTTGTTGTAAATTCTGTAGGCTTTGCTATTTGTGGAATAACCAAGAAATACACCTTCATCTGCCTTTGGTTGAAATGTTCTCAGATAATCTTTCCCATTGTTTAGAACAAAACATTTACAACCAAATACTCTCAGATGTTTGATATTAGGGGGTCTACCAACCAAGATTTCATAGGGGGTCTTGTCATGGTTTTTGTTTATCAAGCATCTGTTCTGAGTGTAGCAGGCTGTGTTTACAGCTTCAACCCAATAAATTTCACTTATTTCAAAGGTCATTAGCATCGTCCTTGCCGCTTCTTTAAGGTTCTGTTTCCTTTCTGCAACACCATTTTGTTGAGGTGTTCTTACAGAGGAAAGTTGGTATTGTATACCTTGCAGTACAAAACTCCTTTATGTCTTGGTTGACAAACTCAAGTACCATGGTCTGCTCGATCAGATACCTTGTCATTTTTCATGACTTCAAGCTTTTTCAAAGAAGTTGGTATCTCCACCGGCATCGATTTGTGTTTCAGAAAGACAACCCAAGTGAATCTTGAGAAGTCATCTACAACAACCAGACCATACTTCTTTCCTGCATAACTAGTTACAGATGATTCAAAAAGATCCATGTGTAATAGTTGCAGTGGTCTAACACTAGAGTGTCTGATTTTGGACTTGAAAGAGATCTTAGATTGTTTCCCCATCCGACAAAGTGTAATGATACCATCCTTTACGAAAGATGTTCAGGAAGGCCAACCACTAACTCTTTCTTGGTAAGTCTGCTCGAGTTTTGAAGTTCAAGTGACTCATTCTTTTGTGCCATAACCAAAGGCTCTTCAGGTGACCAGATTGACTTACCATGAGACATTCTTCAGTTGTGGCAGATGCCCAATCGGCAACATAAAGACTGCCTTTCCGCCGACCAACTAAGACTGTCTGCTTTGATTCATTGTCAATTAGTTTGTAGTATTTTGCTTTAAATTTTATAGTAAAACCCTTGTCTGCAAACTGGCTCATGCTAAATAGATTATATTTTAAATCCTTAACATGTAATACGTCAGTGATTGTTAATGTTCCCAATTTGACGTTGCCAAATCCCAGAGAGGGATTTAATTCTCCTCCAAATCGATATCCGGTCCTCGTTGCAAGCTTTGTAATCGACCAGATTTGCTTTGTCTCCTGTCATGTGCTTTCCGCATCCACTATCAAATAGCCATTGTGCTTTAGTCCAGGAAGCATTCTGCACATAACAGGAAACAGGAGATTAGGTTCTCAATTTACAATTGGAACCATCAGGACTAAACAATCTTCCAGTAGGAATCTATTTTTGGATGAATTTCCCTGGAACATTCTTTTGTCTGATAGGAACATAAGGAGGAATTCTAATTGAATGATTATCATTATTGAGAATTATTTTCTTCCTTGGTGTGTTCCTAGGTGCTCCATTTGGTGCTTTCAGATACCTGTCAGGTTTCTGAGTATGCTTTTCAGCAAACTTAGCTTTCCTTGCCAGATTTCTTCTAGCCCTGGCATTCAGATTTTCAGTGGCTTGATTTAACTTCCACTTCTGATAATTGCTTTGAGCAATTCTAGCCTTTAGCCATCGTTCTTGCTCCTGTTTGTATTCATGAGCAAGTCGTTTCCCGATGCCTTTATAGCCAATACCGTTTCGAGCACTTGAAGCTATCTGAGATCTTTTCTCAGCAGCTTTGCTAGTCTCTGGTTGGTCCAATTTCTTTCCAGAAAAAGTGACATGGGAGAATTTGCCAGCTCCTGCAATTCTACCTTTTTGAGAGACATAGCACTGTGGATGTTCACACTTTTCAGTGTTGTGTTTCTTTTCAGAGACGTGCCCAACAGTTTTGTTTTTGACTTGTTTTTCCCACAAAGGTTTAGTCTGAATCGCTTTCCTTTGTCAACAATCTTCGTCTTCTCACCGATACTATAGATTGCATGGGAACCGTCTTGCTGAGTACTTACAAATGTTCTTCTTTCCTTACTCTTATTCAGAGTGATAGAACAATCTGTCTGTGTATTCAGCCCAAGTCCTTTCTTTTCTGAAGGATCTCTTAAGTAAGATTGTACTTCAGTAAGAGTGTCACTAGCTTTGGCATAAGATTGAAAAGATAATTCTTTCTTCTTGAGTTCCTTGTTCTCAGAAAGAAGATCTTCATATTTCTTTCGTAATTCAACCATTGCTTCTTTATGTGACTTTTCAGTCTCAGATATCTGAGCTTTGAGAAATGCATTTTCAGCATCCTTTTTCTCAGATACCTTAACTAATTGAGAATTTTCCTTTGCAAGAGAATTCTTTTCTTCTTCAAGATTTTCGGCTCTAGCTTGGATCATTAGAAATTCTCTTTTATAGATGTCAAGTTCTTTCCTGAGATTTTCTAGATCTTTTATTTCTTCTTCATCACTTTCATAAGTATAAGAAGTATGTGTTACCTCATCACCATAAGATGTTTTCAATGTTAGAGATGTACGACCACAACCTCAAAGAACTCCACATTTCATTTTCTTGAGGTCAAGTCGATTACATCGTGAGTAACTCCACATAATTACGGTGATGGTAAAGTTGAGTCATCTGAATCATCTTGAGTCATCTCAATATCTAGAGCATCCATTGAATTTGGATTTTCTTTCTTTTCGATTAACAAAGCTTTACGCTTCTTCAAGATTCTTCTATCTTTCTTGTCACCTGTCCTTAGTTTGTTGAGGGCAGGACAATCCTTCTTGAAGTGGCCAGGTTTCTGACAATAGAAACAGATATCGTTTCCAATTTCTGCTTCCTCAGTACATGATGCTTTCTGAGCTGGCTTGTTCAGCGAGCTTTGCATATTTTTGTACTAGTGATAGTTTGAGCCTAGATGCTTTTTCAGCTTCTCTTTGGCTTTTCTTCTCTCAATTTCTCAACTGACATATTTGCTCATTTGCTTTGCAGCAAGAGCATCCTCAGTCTCTTCCTTGCTTTTCTTCTTTTCAGAAGTTCCTTGAGCAACTAGAGCAATATCCTGCAACTTTTCAGTTGTTTGTTCTCTTTGTGTTGTCTCATAATCTACCGTAGCAAGATGTGAGAAGAGTTCCACTGGAGTGATATTTGGCATTCCTTGGTTAAAATAAAAGAATTTGGTATGCTCCCAGTTGTGGTTAAGACTTCTGACAATAGTCTTAATCTTTTCTGACTGGGAGTATTTATTGCTTTCCCCAAGAGCTGCCATATCACTCATGAGAGTGGTAAATCTGAAATCAAGTTCTTCCAGAGTTTCAGTGGGTCCTTGTTTGAAATTTTGAAATTTCAACTTGAGAACTTCGAACTTGTTTTCTTTGGTTTTCTCGCCCGCATGATTTCTTCAATCGGTTGGAGCAACTTTCGCCGTTTAGCACCCCTACGCTTTAATCATGTGCTCAGTGTCGATCCGATGATGATATTACGAGCTTGACCATCCAGACGATTTCTCTTGGCATCTTCCGATGTCCGAGTTCTCTGCTTTGGTTCAGAAATAACTTGACTGGTAGATCTCCCACTTGTTGACGCATCGGTTTGTGAAGATCCTTCGCTTTGATCTCTGTCTCTACCATTAGAAACCTCCATGACTTGTTTGAGTTGTTGAATGACTATTGGGCCATTCTTTATCACTTCGATCATTTCGTCAATTATGGCTTCAAGGTGGAGCATCATGTTATTTTTCCATTTCTCGTAATTCTCTGGTTTGAGAACGGGTGCATCACTCAGAGACATTCCTGCACACTTAACACACAAATTAAATAGTCCTCGAAAATGGACAAAGTTCCTTCACCTATCTGGGGATCTAGGTTCGGTCTGGAATTGGTGAACCTCCTGCTCTGATACCACTTGTTGGTCCAGATAACGGCAAAGTAAAAGACTAGAGGGGGGGGGGGTGAATAGTCTTTTAAAACTTTTGTCGATAAAAACTATTTCTCAGATATCTGAGTAGATATCTGATACTTAGAATCAGAGCGCGGAAGACTTAAGATAGATAAGTGCAGAAACAGTTAAAGTGTGTGTGTGTGTGTGTGTGTTGCTGAAATGTAAATACATAAAAGCAAATAACACAGCAAGTATAGTGGTATCTGGAGGTGGCGTAATCCTCCAACTAATCCACTTCGGTCTTTCAGAGATCTAGAATTCACTAGAACAGATAATTGAGTTCACCTTACAATAATCCTTATTCTAAGATTCCTAAACAAATGGTTCCCAACCAAATGTTCCCCCTGAGTTATTCCCCAGCTTTCACAGCCAAGTACTTCTTGTACTCAGAAACCTTTTTGAGTTATTCCCTAGCTTCCCAAGCTAAGTACTTCCTATACTCAATAACCTTGGAGTTATTCCTTAGTTACCCAAATCAAGTACTTCCTATACTCCATTAACCTTGGAGTTATTCCCTGATTTTTCAAACTAAGTACTTCCTGTACTCCACGCCAGTTATGGTGTTGGTTTCGGTTTGAGTTGTCAGATGAGCTTCTTTAATAACTTATTCAGTTATTCATATAGCTCTGTGAATCAAGTATACTTAATACACTTTGCAATGTATGGTATCTTGTTCTTTTTACTGACCCAAGTCTTAGATAACTGTTCAAGAGAATGAATCTCAGATACTTGATCTTTCGTTTCAACTCTTTCACAGATAGCTATGCTTGTTTAGGATCAGGACACTTAGAACTTCAGTGTTACTCAAGATCAAGAGCTTTGGTCGCAACAAAAAGCTTTGAGAGTAAGTAGTTTGCTTTGAGAGAGTAAGATGTTCAGCGTTTTTATGCAGTTCAAGGTGTCTCTTCTCAAGCAGTCGAAGTGTTGATATTTATAGATGAATTTGAGTGCCGTTTGAATAGTATCCGTTAGGCTCAAATTCAACTATTGATATATGTGTATAGTACTGTAGCAGATTTTGTCTTCTTCTTTAGAAGCTGTCGTTGCTTTTGTTCAGACATCTCTGTCCGTGCATTAAATGCATTGTACTATACTTTTTGTCCTGTAGTGTCAACGGAACTATGCTTTGTATCAGAAACTAGTATTATCTGATTCTTTGCACGTCCTTATCTTCAATCTTCAGATACCACTTTTATTGAAACAACTTTGTTTGCAATATATATATTTCTGTTTCAGAAATGTGGTTAAAGCTCAAGGTATCTGAGAATAGATATCTGTGGACACTTTCCTTGTTTTCAGATAGACCTTTCATTTCTCAGATATCTCTTGTGACACAGTTTGTTTAAAAACTATTTGTGTCTTCAAGATATCTGGCTAAGGTATCTGAGAAAGCTTTTGATAATCTTGTGCAGTTTCTTCAAGTCTTCAATGTCGTTGAGCTTGTTCTGCTTGGATGTCTTCTTCTTGGTCTTCTCTTCATAAAATAAAAATTACATTTTGAGACCAAACATCCTATACAAGATTAGCTAGACTATCATACTTAGTGGGTTTCCTCTTTTACAATGTTCAAGTGAACCAAGAGTACTAATCACCTTTCTGAGACTAAGATAAGTCATCATGTTGCTGATCAAAATCTAAACAGATATTTCTAACAAAATATCTAACAAATTTCCTAACAAATTTCTCAACAGTTGGTTCATACTTTATTAGTACTTCTTCAGGACTTAAAGTATCAATTCCTTGAAGTTTTTCAATTCGTTCTTTGATCTTCCTCTGTCTAAATGCTTCCCTTTGCTCTTTCTTGGAAAGCTCTCTGTTATTTATACTTCTTGAGTGGGTACTGCAGAAGTGACTCCTGGTCCAATTGGAAATCCCACACTTTTCTTTTGAATAAGAGGTGTAGGGTCTTCTTCCTCATCATCTTCTTCCTGATGAGTTGCCACTGAGGCCTTGTTTCCATCTTGACCAACTTTATTCTTCTTTTCAGAAGGCTCTTCAATATCTTCTGCATAGTCTCTGAAGATTCTTCTTTTCCTTGAGCTCTTGGCAGCTTTAGGAACTTCGTGAGACTCTTTAGTAATAGGTGGAGGTGGTGATGGGAGAGCTTGACTAGAGGTACTTTGTAGAGGCAAAGCTTCAAATAAAGTCAGTTGTTTGCTTTTCCTCTTGGTTTTTCCATTCCCCCCCCCCCTCCCCCCGTAGTCATAGGAGGATGATCAATACATTTTGATAGCTTCGCAAAGGATTCTAAGATGGAGGCAAAGCTTCCTTGTAATCCTTTATAAGCTTGAGTGATATCTTGCAGTTCAGCTCTTAAAAGCATATTCTGGTTAGCAAAACCAGTTTCTTCATCATTTAGCTTTGCTACCTCAGAGACCACTTTTGGTATATTCTCAATAGCCACAGTGGAGAGGTAGTTGTCGACGAGCTGTATCAAATCCTCATCTTCCGTTCTTTGCAGGGCCTCTTCTCTCTGAATGAAGGATAAAGCAGTGATCCTTCTAGCAAGTAGTGTTGTAAGTTTCTGGAAGGCTAGAGGTGCTGACTCTATAAGCTCCTTGTCTTGATCAGAGCATTCCTTAAATAGATTCTCAAAGATCTGTTCTTGCTCACTCCATACATCACCAACAGATTTTGGCACCGGAATTATCATCAAGGGGTCAAGCGTTGGTGGAGCAAAGTCCTGTGAAGTGTATTTGTCCTTCAGAGGCGTTGAATCCCTATGTTCTGCTTCTTCTTCAAAATTCTGGTTGTCAGCAGCCTGTTTACCTTGTTTAATGGAAGCTCTCAGTTCTTCCATAGCAATCTCTCTGTCTTGATTCTCCTTGTCAATAGCTACTTGATTAGCACTCTGGAGATTTTGTAATTCCTGTAGAGCTGCTTCCTCTCTGAGAATGAGATCCTCAACTTTCTTGAGGTCGGCTTCCTTTTCTGTCATCTTGGTTTGTACCTCAAGATGCAGTGTAGCTTCCTGTGTCAGCAAGTCTTTGAGATGAGATATCTTGGACTCTAATTCTGGCAGTTGCTGCAGAGTCGGATTATCATCAGAGAGTTCTAAGATGTCCTTGTGTAGCTTCTTGCTGGAGGAATCATCTTGATGGTGAGAGGCAGAAGTGGTTGGTTTCTTCTTAGATTGTTTTGCAACAACTGAGGGTTGCTTTGTAGAGATTGTTCTGCCTGCTCTAGGTGGTTGGTCATCGTTGTTATCATTATCATCATCAGAATTATCCTTAGATGCATCATGTTTACAGGAGGATGGTAGAGAAGTTTGAGATTTGTCCTTTCGATTCGACTCCTCTTTGTTATCAGAAGTTGGAGTCTTAGCAGAAGAAGCTCCTTGTTGTAAGTGACGTGGAAGTATAGGATGACGAATCATCTGAAGTTGCTTCTGCTTATCCGCATTCTGAAAGAGTTCCACCAAATGGTCGCACACAGTATTTCTAAATCCCGTACTTATACATTCATTGAGCCTATGTTTATCAATTGGTAGCAATCGATGAACGAATTCTTCCAGGGATTCATACTGCTCTCTCATTTATGCGTCATCACCATTTTTAAATAGAGTTTTAAGGCTAAGTCTCCTGACTTTCTGCCATTGTGAAAAGTATTCCATCTGCTTCGTCAGAACGGTGGTCTCGTACTTATCGAGTAATGAGAGATACTCCCCATCGAAAGAGTCAACATCAGAGGTTGAAGGACTCGGAGGAGTAGGCGTATTATCAGTAAGAACCTGTAGAGGAACATAATTAGTTTTTAGTTCCAGTACTTCAGTGGATAATTGAGGTTTTTGAAGTACAAGACTTGATGTTACATGTGTCGCAACAACAGGTTTGGGAGAGGCGGTCCGTGCCTCAGATATTTCAATTGACTTAGGAGACTTGAGATTTTTCTCCTTTTCAACTTCCTTTTCTTTCTGATCCTGAGAAATAGAAGTGTTAGTACACTTAGAAAGATTAAGAAGGATTCTATACACAATAGTTTCTGAGTTTTCTACCTCGTTCACTGGAGGTTCAGAAACATGTTTTTCAGAAACCTGCGCGGTTTCTTGTGTGTCCTCTGAAGCCTTTGGCTTTTCAGCCGCTTCATCTTTCTTCTCAGTTTGAGCCTTCAAGAAATATAAGAAAGGGTTAATGAAATTCTTAGAGAAAGATTGATGAGAGATCACTTGTGAATGATGGTCTACCTGTATAACAGACTCAGATTCTTGAATGATTGGAGAAGTGGTGTTCTCCTTCTCTGAAAGCATTTCTGCTTCTTGTCCTTCCTTACTTTCAAGATCAGCCTAAACAAAGAGCAAATCACTTTGTTAGAACAAAATAAGTGACTCAGGAAATCAAGTAAAGATTTGAACCATCCAGTAACCTGATTTGCATCAGAATGATTGGTATCTGGAACTCGAGTGGGTTCCACGTCTTGGTTTTGTTGCAGAGTGACTTTTTCTTTGTTTGAAGTTTCTGGCACTTCGGGCCCTTCCAGAGACAATGTCTCGGTTGCCATCCCCTGGGCGTCTTTCTTGGTCGAAACAGTAGAAAGACTCCTCTTTGAAGAGAGTTGGGGAACCTGCTTGTTTGCAGGATTTTCTTCAGCAGTGACACATGCCGGTAGCTCTATAAATTCTTGAAATACATTCAACATATCGACAACATCACTTAGATGGTCGTGATATTGAGTAAACGTGTCTTCCTTTATCAGAGCTTCGTCCTTCGGAACCTCTTGCATTTCTGGAGGGGTTAGTTGTTTTTCCCTCGTGTCTCTCTCAATAAAAGAGATGTTGGGTGATGAGTCGGTTTTATACCGTCTCATTTGGTCTTTTTTAACGTCTTTTTGTCTTCCTTGAGTATAGTTTTATTTAGTTTTCCTAGAGTATTTTTACTTGTTTTGTTCTTGTGTGTTTTGTAGGTATTTGGCTAAAACCGCACTAATTGAAGGCAAAAAGGTGTGTTTTATATGCATCTACAAGATATGGAGTTCCAATGCCTCGTATGGATGCTAGAAGTGGAGCGGGAAGGCCAACATATCAAGAATTGGAGTCAAAAGACGTCAAAAGGGCAAAACGGTCATCCTGTAAGAATCGGGCGATTATTGAAGGCGACGCCAAGAATCTTCTGTTACATTGCAGACCAATGGCGCGACGCCTTGATCTTTCTTCGCGACGCCAACTTCTTCTTCTGCCGGCTTTCTGCAATTTCTTTCCTAATTCAATCAGACTTGGTTTTTTCTACTTTCTATTACTTAGAACAAGGCATAATTACTTTTAATATTCATTCTATTGTCAATTGTCAAGATTGAACTTGGCTCTCAAGCTAGACCTAGTTTCCGACGATTTTCACCTTGTAATCCGATGATTATCATTGATTGGGAGCGTAATCTATATCTTTCTTGTATCAATCGCTTCAGATTCTTCAGGTTCTAACTAGGGTTTGTGACAACGAAGGGTAAACCTGTATCAATTGATCGATTCCTCGTATTTAGTATTAGATTATGTGTGTTAGTCGTTTAGTTGCATATTTGATTATGTCTTCGCATAACATGAGTAGCTAAACACCCTGATTATGGGGTGGTGACGGATTGAAGCATGCTAGCTAGGGTTTATGCGTTTATGTATAATCAGGTTGCTATTACTTTGTGCTTTTTAGATTAAATAGCATATCCTGCTATTACGTTTGATGCGCAATCCGTCAATATCACTGTTAGATTAAGCATTTGATCCCTGGCAACCAAAACATTTTTCGTCTTGGTTTAATCTAACAGTTAGTTGCAAATAGTAATAGTAGGATTAGCTTTATTGATCGTAGCTTAGTGAAATTGATGCCTTTACTAATGCTATTCGTTTTCTGAACCCAAGTAGTGACAATTTGAGGTAATCGTTTCCTGTGGATCACATATTTCCTGGTAGCTAGCTTGTCTTCTAGTCACCACTCCATAATTCTCTTCATTCATATATCAATCTCGTTATGTGTCAATCATATCTAGTTTTGTCTGCCTAGTTGTTTATTGTTACAATAGTTAATTAATCTGCTGCCGAAGCAAACAAACTTTTACTGCTTTTCATATTGTTACTTTTATTCGTAAACTGAAACTCAGCTTAGTTAAGTCCCTAGAGACCGACCTCGGGGTTAACTTCACTACACTACAGGTTTTCGTAGTGTCGAGAGTTAGCTCTTGGCTAAGTAAATAAATATTAAAACTTTGATATTGACACATCAAGTTTTTGGCGCCGCTGCCGGGGACTTAATTGCTTTGTTAAGTTTACGAATTTTAGTTACAATTTTTGTTTTTTTTTTCTTTATCTAGTTTTTGTTTTTGTTAGTCTTTTTCCTTTGTTACCTCTGTGTTCTTCGTCTTGAGTGCTTGTTTTAACTAACGGGTGCTTACGTTTGCGTAGTTCTGGTGTTGTGTCTGTCTTATAGCACAGGGTCGCTGATATGGCTACCGTGGAGCTACCTTCAGTGTACACACTTCTTCTACCTGTGCAGGGTGCCTGTCGCCCAGCCATAGCCACACCATCTAATGTGCGGGGTCTCGAGGTTAAGAAGCATCTCCTCCAACAACTTCGAGGTTCTATGGAGTCAAGAATGAGGGCGTCATGGGTTTCCTCAGAGAAATTGAGCATTTCATCTCTGGATTGGAGAAACCCGAAGGGGTTAAGGATGATGATTTGAGGCTCAGGATCTTCCCTATATGTCTCTTTGGCAAGGCACGAACTTGGATGAACGGTCTGGAAGAAGAAAGCATCACTACTTGGGACAAAGCTTTTCAAACCTTTATAGGCAAATACTACCCTGTATCGATGACTACGAGCTTCAGAGCACAGATTAGTGAGTTTCAGCAGCGACAAGGAGAACCCTTCTTCGAAGCATGGGAGAGATTCTGTGATTTACAGCGTCAGTGCCCCATCACCATTTTTGGTACAGCAGATTTAAACCAGATCTTCTTTGATGGGCTTGAAGAATCTTCACAAGTGCTGGTTGATATGGCATGTGGAGGATGGATGGGGGAGAGCACCCCTGTCGGATTAAGTGTTGTGTTCAAGAGGATAGCAAAAATCTCAGAGCATAGGAGTAAGCGTGCTAAGCTCAGCAGCTCTAATTTCCCGGAACGCCGCCTTCCCGAATCACAACTTCTAGAAGGTTTTTTGGAGGATCTGAGAGGGTTTGTGAAAAGTTATCATGCCACTATGCAACACATAGTGATGATACATGCAGCTACCACTGAGAGGTTGGATGCATTAGAAGCCACAGTTCAAAGATTGGAAAGGGACAGTGACCAAATCAAAGGTACCCTCCAGCAGCTGGTAGAGAAAAACCAAGAAAGGGAAAGGGGTAAATTCCTTAATACTTCTGAGAGAGCTATGACTATTAAGGTGATCACAGAAACACCGGTTGAGGTGACTGTTTCGGAAAATGAGACCCGTGTTGAGGTTTCAAAACAGATTTGCGCAGCTTGTGGGTGTGCATCATTGATTCCGATTGCTGGAGAAGCAGCAGTAGAAGAGGTGATAACCCCCGGTAATTCTGTTGAGGAGTTGACCCCGGAACAAGAGGAAGATCCAGCCGTTTCCGTTGAAGAATTGGTTTCTGCAAAAGAGGAAGATTCTACAGTTATAGTGAGCACCCAGAAAACTGGAGCAGTTGAAGTTCCTGCCAAGGAAGAAGAGTTAGCAGAAAATGTGAAGGAGCATCCTCTCAGTAAAAAGAGCTTTAACATCATAGTTGGGATGGGAAATTCAAAAGTCATTGCAACTTTAGATACAGGAGCTACATGTAATACAATCCAATACAGTCTGTTTAAGGGATGTGGCTTTACAGGCTTGGAAGAGATGAAAGCTTGACTCCTAATGGCGGATAGGTCACATAGAAGACCAGTTGGATTGGCAAAGGGTGTCGCGGTTAAACTGAATGGTGAAACTGTTATCACCAATTTTGTTGTTCTGAAGGATGTCCGGGAAGATCAGAAGACAGGACCCGATACAATCCTTCTTGCCTGGCCATTTTTATTCGCCTCTATAATGGATAGTAGCGTATTTAGACGCACAACAACATACGAGGTGAATGGTAAGGTCGGCATGGTGAAGGTATTGGATTATTTGCCTAAGTATTTTATCTGCAAGGATTATTCTACGGGGTATGTTGGACCCCTTTATATCTATTCGCAGGTGCAAGGGCAGAGGAATTCGAGCATGGGGAAGTCTAGTACCTTCCATCACAAATGAACACCACCAGTCTTCTACACATCTTGGAAACCTTCAATCAGGGAAGCCTCTTCATATCAACTCTCTACTTTTCTCTTCTCACTCGTTAGCTCGAGGGCAAGCACGAGTTCAGGTTTGGGGAGGGGTGTTTTGAGTTTTGATCTGCTTTAGGCTTCTTGCTTGCATGTTTTCGGATGTGTTTCTTTCTGTATTTCTTATTCGAGTCCGTCTGTTGAGTCTAAGTCTGTCTCCCAAGTCGAGCGTCTATTGCATGTACTAAACCTGTTTAATGCTTTTGCTTTGACTGATCCTTGACTATTAGCAGTTTGCATGTTTAAGTTTGCTAAGTTCGTTTTTGTTGTAAATAGAAAGTCTGTTCTAATTTTGTAGTCCAAAAAGCCTGTGAGTAAACCGTAGCCGATGAAAAAATATTGTACCGGCGCCTGTGTGATTTAATTCGGGAAGTGCAAACTCCCTTGTTTGCGCCTCATCATTCTCATGTGTACTCTATGTAAGTTAAGTATGACGAACGGCATGTTTTACATTCTTATTTGCTTATGCCAAACCCGTTCCAAGAACAGGTTTGGGGAGGAGGTTTATGTGCCTTACTTGTTTTGATGAAGACTGTGTTCAGGTTTTTCGTTCTCTCAAACAAATAAAATAAGTCTCGGAGTGGATCTATGGTACTAGTTATGACCATTAGTCGTGTTGGGCACGTTTCAGATACTACCTATATACCGGCGTGGCCTTTAAAAGCTATATGTCCATGAGGGTTGATGGCGTACATTAAAACCAAAGACGCACAAAAGTGCGGACTTTCGGAAAAACAGACACTACCAAAAAATTGAGACAGAAAAAATATATAAGCATATGGGTCATATATAAGACTGCAAAAAAGAGTATGCAAAAAATGAAGAAAAAATATATTGAAAAAAGAGAGAACGATTGCCTTTTTATGAGTCTACTGCTGATTGTTACAGAGCTATGAAAAAGTCCCTTCCGACTTAACTGATTGAGTACATTGCATGAGGTATTTGAGGCATCTTTGTGACGCAAGTCACCTTCCTTATCTCTTTATATTCTTGAGTGATTGCCCTACTGGACACTTCCAGGAGTGTGAGAGAATAGATGCATAGGACCCACTTGTGAGGGACTGCTGTTTTAGACTTAAGTTCTATTTACTTTGGAAACGAACTTTTTGAACATGTGCATGTTATTCTGTGAATGTCAGTGTGATGTCAAAGCTTCTGCATTTCTTGAGCTTATTACTTGCAATCGTAGACTCGGTAGCTTGGGAGCTAGACTTTATTTTGTGTCTATGTGTTTTTTATTTTTCTAGGTTTTTTAGAGAGTCTGTTGCTTGAGGACAAGCAAGGGTTCGGTTTGTGGAGTTTGATGAGTCAGTTTTATACCGTCTCATTTGGTATTTTTTACCGTCTTTTTGTCATCCTTAGTATAGTTTTATTTAGTTTTCCTAGAGTATTTTTAAATGTTTTGTTCTTTGTGTGTTTTGTAGGTATTTGGCTAAAGCCGCGCTAATTGAAGGCGAAAAGGTGTGTTTTATATGCATCTACAAGATAAGGAGTTCCAATGCCTCGTATGGATCCTAGAAGTGGAGCGGGAAGGCCAAAATATCAAGAATTGGAGTCAAAAGGGCAAAACGGTCATCCCAGAAGAACTGGCGATGCCAGTTTGATACGCCAAGAATATTCTCATATCGCAGACCAAAATCGGCGATGCGATCTTCTAATCGGCGACGCCTTGATCTTACGATCTTGCGACGCCGCTTTCTTCTGCCGCTTTTCTGCGATTTCTTTCCTAATTCGATCAGACTTGGTTTTTTCTACTTTCTATTACTTAGAACAAGACATAATTACTTTTAATATTCATTCGATTGTCAATTGTCAAGATTGAACTTGGCTCTCAAGCTAGACCTAGTTTCCAACGATTTTCACCTTGTAATCCGACGATTATCATTGATTGGGAGCGTTAATCTACATACTTTCTTGCATCAATCGCTTCAGATTCTTCAGGTTCTACCTAGGGTTTGTGACAACGAAAGGTAAACTTGTATCAATTGATCGATTCCTCGTATTTAGTATTAGATTATGTGTGCTAATCGTTTAGTTGCTTATTTGATTATGTCTTCGCATAACATGAGTAGCTAAACACCCTGATTATGGGGTGGTGACGGATTCAAGCATGCTAGCTAGGGTTTATGCGTTTATGTATAATCAGGTTACGATTACTTTGTGCTTTTTAGATTAAATAGCATATCCTGCTATTACGTTTGATGCGCAATCCGTCAATATCACTGTTAGATTAAGCATTTGATCCCTGGTAACCAAAACGTTTTTCGTCTTGCTTTAATCTAACAGTTAGTTGCAAACGGTAATAGTAGGATTAGCTTTATTGATCGTAGCTTAGTGAAATTGACGCCTTTACTAATGCTATTCGTTTCCTGAACCCAAGTAGTGAGAACTTGAGATAAACGTTTCCTGTGGACCGCATATTTCCTGGTAGCTAGCTTGTCTTCTAGTTACCACTCCATAATTCTCTTCATTCATATATCAATCTCGTTAAGTGTCAATCATATCTAGTTTTGTCTGCCTAGTTGTTTATTGTTACGATAGTTAATTAATCTGCTGCCGAAGCAAACAAACTTTTACTGCTTTTCATATTGTTACTTTTATTCGTAAACTGAAGCTCAACTTAGTTAAGTCCTTAGAGACCGACCTCGGGGTTAACTTCACTACACTACAGGTTTTCGTAGTGTCGAGAGTTAGCTCTTGGCTAAGTAAATAAATATTAAAACTTTGATATTGACACATCACTGGGGGTAAAGCAGAAGATGCTGGCTTCTTCTTCAGATAGGGCTTTGGACTTTTTGGTACCCCGTGCTAAGGATGCATTGACATTGATGTCTTCATTAGATTCTGTTTCTTCAGAATCTTCTATCTTAGCAGGTACTTCCACTTTCTTAACAGCCTTTTTCTTTCTGGAGGTTTTTGGCTTCTTAAGAGTTGGACCCTCAGAAACTTCGAATGCCTTTCTTTTACTAGGCACAGCCTTATGCTTGTTTATCAGATCACCTTTGGCAATTGATGTCTGATCTCTGGGTATTATCCCCGATTTCTCAAGGATATAGCAGATGTTCAGACCGAAGGCCACTGACTTTGTAGGTTCTGCTTTTCCATCAACAATCTGAGGAGAGAATTCCTTTATCTTGCTAATGAACTTTAGGAAAGCGTATTTCCCCCAATTGAAATCCTCTAGCTGCTAGCTCAGGGTGCTCAGGAAAGCCAACATTCCCCACCGTTCCATGCTTACTTGGTCTACTCCTCCAACATTGCAGTCAAAACATCTATGAAGGATTAATGCAATTGTATCCCAAGCATCTGCCAGATGTTTTCTTTTGACATCGTGGTTGTTGAAGTAATCAGGAGCTGTTGTATCATCTGCATTGATGTGCTCCAAGTAAAGTGCTTCAGCAGTTTGGACGGAGGTGTCAGGGATGAATTTAGTGCCATTTGTGGGAAGGCAAAAGAGTTCACATATGGATTTAAGGTTCAGTTTAACCACCTTTTCTTGAACCTTAGATTCTATAGACACATTTTATGTGCTTCATCGATTATCTTCGAGTTGTTATAAAATTTTGGTACATCTATGAGTGAGGCACAAGAAGGTTTTGCAGAGCATAATTCTTTAATCCCTACCTTTTCAAGTAGAGGTAGTCCTCGTCTCACATCACGTGGATGTTTCGAACCATTAATCACATACTCGTCGCCAAGTACTCCTCCTCAGAGTACTTTCGAGTTTTCGTTCCACATCTTGAAATCAAAATCACCAGTGACTCTTCAGTTTTTTATTTCAATTTGCTTTTCAGCAGTAACATATGTGGTTTCTTGAGTCTTCTGAGTAGAAGCTCTTTTGGGTGCCATCTCTCTTTTATAATAGTACGATTGGGAAGAGATGAAAGGGAGTTTGGTCGAAAATAGCAAGAATTTCTTTGCAGAAATACTTTTTGCAGATTTACAGAAGGTTTTGAATAGAATTTGCAGAGAGATTTAGAGAGAAAGAATGCTATTCTTGGTGCAAATTAAAATGTAGGTTTAGGCAAAAGTAATTCTAATTTCCAAAACCTCATTTATATAGCAAGGCAAGTACATTCGATATAGATGAATTCTATACGTATATATCTCGCACTTTTGCACAGGCGTGATGAAAAAGCGGTTTAGCATTAAATGCTAGTGGGGTCAGTCACTTGGTTTCTGTGCGAGTGGGCTTTTGTGGACGCATCTCAGTCGTTGAATTACAAGCGTTTCTATTGAAGGGTTGAGATTGATTCTCTTAGCAATGATATCAATACTAGAGTTAGTTCACCGCGCTAAGCGCGGTGCCCGTGTTTTAAAAAAAGATATGATTATACATGAAAGTACACTTAAATTCCAAAGTAGTTGTATTACATACAAAAGGTCACAGCCTCTCAATGTAACTTCTTCAATTTCAACTACACCATGGAAGGAGAGTGAGTATGACAAAACAATCGTAAGAATGGTCAAGTGGCTATTGACCTATTGTGACAACAAGTTTCAACACTCTACGTCTCTCTGTGAAATCGGAAAGCACCGCAGTGGGAACACTGAGGGGATTCTGGTAGAATCGCTGCACCTGTACTGATTTCATTCAGGAGCTCGAACCGTCTTTGCATTACATGATTGTTTTAGCTTCTGCTCAGTGTGGTACCTGCGCAATAAAAGAGAATTCACAGGAAAGGTTAAGCCTTATGTAAGTGTTAACAAAAGAAGAGAAATTATTATAGAAATGCAGACACTATAAATCTTCTGAAAGTAGCTATTTGCTTTGTGTGTGCGCTCTCTGGGAGCGTGTGTAGGCAGGTATTGTTAATGTAAAAAAAATGCATCGAACGACCGCGGCATAGAAGGAAGGGGTATCCATGTTTAATCATTATTATTCCAGCCCTTAAGCATACAAACTTTCATAAATTTGCATCTGTATTGTAGAAGTGCTGGGAATGAACAACTCAAAGTTGCTCGAGGATGCTCGAGTTGGAACTTGCTCCGGATAGGAGTTCAAAAAATGTGTAGCATAGCTAATGCTAAAACCAGATTAACGCAGGTACTTTAATCATACAAACTTTCATAAATTTTCATCTTTAATGTAGAAGTCTGGGAAATGAACAACTCAAAGTTGCTCGAGGATGCTGGACTTAGAGTTGTAGCATAGCTAATGCTAAAATTAGATTAAGGAGAAACATTGCAAATTAGCCGAGCATACGCACACGGAAACAAAATAACAATCCCAGATTCTCAAACATAACAACAAATCACTATCCAGCCCACAAGATTTCAAAGCCACTCTAAACGGGAGAGTATGTCGCAACACACATGCAAAAGAAAACCCCTAGCTTGTTTGGTAAATTAAGATTTCGAACCCAATTACAATTATTGGTAATAACCATGTTAGAACTTCCCACTAGGTTAGCTGTAGTTGCTTTAGAACAATTCTATGAGTGTCTGATCATTTATAAATGACCCAAATTAAAATTACTTCCATTTGAGAAAAAAAGAATTGTTCTTTACCATATTTGGTTGCAAGTTAAGTTGTTCATTTGAAACAATTCACATGGAATTCTGTTCGGTACAAATTTAAGACCACATATATACTTGAGATTATGAGCACAACAAAATGACATTACAAAAAATTTTCAGATACATGTTACTTGAGATTATGAGCACAACATAATGTCATGACAAGATATTGCAGATACATGCTACTTGAGATTCTAAGCACAACATAATGACCATTATAATTGAATTTCTTCAGTAAAGAAACCAGAAAAGAATAGCCTGGTATATATGAAATGCATGAAGCCATGACAATTGATATAAGTCCACCCAGGGAGTTTCATTCACATGTAATGACTAAGCTAAATAATTTCGCCATATGTAAATATATTGATGGTTAGTTAAAATCGTGGTCACCTGTCGCAGCTTGCTCATTGTAGCTGGAGGGAAGAGCGTCCGAAGAATGATTGTCGGGGTGATGTTCCGGTGGGAGTCGGGTGCAAGAAGCCGCTAAAAAAACAAGATATTGAATGGCACAGTGTTAGCACCCGAAAGTGTTCCGAGAAGGGGCAAAACTAAATAGCCAACATAAACAAAGTAACATGTCCAAATGATTGGATAATTCAGAATCTGTATTAGAATAGCAGCTTTCCTAGCAATAGCACAAAAACTCATGAGCATTGGAACCGGATAAGTTTATGTAGGGGAACTGGTTTGATGTAGAACAAGCAGAAACTCTTTCATATAAAATCACACAAAATCACATACATAACATGGAGATTGTAGTATAATTACTTGCACTATTCTTTCGGCGTAGGTATTATTGTCTGGCCGAATAGCAGAGTTCTTCCTTCTGCTCATGAGACATAACAGCCCTTGAGCGCGTTCGTTTCCTCTTTTTCGCATCGCAAGCTTCCTCTGCGGGAGGAGAGAAAGGTGAGGGAACAAAAATAAATGTTACGAAGTGCATCAACCTGCAAATTTAGGCTTACCCTGTTTACGCCGCGCAGGCATGGTTATAATGGCGCAAGGCTAACAGCATAGCATAACATGTGTAGTAGTCGATGATAGTAAAGATGACAATTGAGAGGGAGAAATGATAGATGTGTAAGAAACTGCCAGAAGGGACACCTTTTATTTAGTAATTGTGTAGAGGCAGTTGAGATAAACGGTCGCAACTCTTCAGAGCAATTTTTTTCTTGCAACATTTGGGGCGCAACGGTTCACCCCACTGACAGTGGCAGCGTGCAGAAAGTAAACCCATGGGCCAACCGGTCCAATAAGGGCCGGCGAAGTTGTAGAATCCTTCCGGGCATTCTGTCAAACAGTTGGAGCGCAAGTGGAGGCTGATCCCAAACTCTCTTCACGCCGCTCTCTTGAAAGTAGATAAAATAAAACATTTTAAACCCCAGTGTTGAAGTGTCGTATGTGTTTCCTGATTTTCTCCCAAAAACCCCCTCTTCACAGAGCACTCCAAAGAGAAGAAAGAGAAACAGGAAACTTAAGAGAGTGATAGATGATGATAACGTTGAATCTCAACTCATCTCTAACCCCACGCGAACCAACCCACTGCAGAAGTTTGTTCTGGCACCAAAATCCACTGGAGAATACATGACAACCGCACGCAATCACGACGGGCGAGGTGAAGAGATGCGTTGAGTAGAGAAGCAGATAGCGGAAGCAGCGTCCTGTTTTTGGGGGAAAGCGTGGGTTGAATTGGAAAGAAAAAGAACGCTTTAAATGCCCAACATTGGAGCTTATTATATTGTTTTAAAACACCTGTAATTGTGCCCATTAATTGAATATGTCTCAACTCGCTGAAGTATCTTTCAACTTCTCAGAAACCTGTAACTAGTAGACAAAACTGGATTCAGAAATCATTAAATGATCGTCCAGTACTTGTTTGAAATATTTCACAGGAAAGGAAATTTTCCACAAAAAAGATATTTAACTTCTGAAAGGAATTGTTTTTAAGGTCAAACTATTCTTCTTTTGTGTTCCCCCTAACTTAGATGTCTCATGGTTTCTGAATACCCGTTTCAGAGACCTTTCGAAGTAGCCTTTTCTTCAATGCCTTAGATATTTGAATACCCGTTTCAAGTATCTTTCTGAAGTAGCAACTTTATGAGTACCCGTCTCAGAAATTACTATCGTTTTCTTTTTGCATTTCTTTTCAGAAACCTTTATTCCCTTTTTATTGGTTCAGTGAGTTCCCGTCTCAGAGACCAATATTAGCACCTTGGTAGTTCCATTAGTCCGAGACTATGTCTTAGACTTAGAAATCTACTCTCTTGCAGAGGCTTAGTAAAGATATCAGCAAGTTGGTCTTCTATGCCAATCTTGAGTATCTCTATATTGCCTTTTTCGACATGGTCTCTGATGAAGTGGTGTCTGACATCAATGTGCTTGGTTCTTGCATGAAACTTAGGATTCTGAGTAACTTGTATTGTCACGGAAAATGGGAGTTTTCTCTTCATTGAGTCCGTAGCCTCTGAGTTGTTGTTGAATCCACAAAATTTGTGATGCATAACATCCAGCGGCAATATACTCTACTTCTGTGGTTGAGGTGGCAATTGAGTTTTGTTTCTTGCTGAACCATGATATTAAACGAGCTCCAAGGAATTGAAAAGTTCCTGAAGTACTCTTTCTATCAACCATTGATCCAGCATAGTCGGCATCAGAATATCCAACCAAACTCAATCCACTCTCCTTTGGATACCACAATCCAACATCTACTGTACCTTTCACATACCTTAATATCTTTAAGGCAGTGTGGTAGTGTGTTTGCATTGGATTTGTCTGAAACCTTGCACACACTCCAACTGCATATTGGATATCCGGTCTGCTCGCAGTGAGATACAATAGTGACCCAATTAATTTCCTATACTTGTGTTCTTCAATTTTCTTGTCGGATTCAGTATAGGTCATCTTGGTTCCAATGCTCATAGGTATCTTAGCGTTGTTGTCAGAAGGCTTTAGATTAAACTTATTGAGCATGTTATTGGCATACTTTGTTTGACTAATGAATATTCCATTGTCGAGTTGCTTGACTTGCAACCCTACGAAGTAATTCAATTCTCCAATCATTCTCATGTCAAATTTACTTTTCATGAGTTCAGCAAAGTTTTCACAAAGTTGCTTGTCCTTAGATTCAAATATTATGTCATCTACATAAACTTGAACTAAGAGAAGTTTCCCTTCATGGTTCAATTTAATAAGAGTTTTATCAACTTCTCCCTTTTTGAATCCACTACCTAGCAAGTATTTGGCTAAAGTATCATACCATGCTCTTGGAGCTTGTTTTAGTCCATATAGAGCTTTCTGAAGCTTATAAACCATTTTGCCTTCTGAGGGAACTTCAAATCCTGGTGGTTGATCAACATAGACTTCCTCAGTGAGCTCACCATTCAGGAATGCACTTTTAACATCCATTTGGTAAACTTTGAAGTCATTATGGGCTGCAAAGGCTAGAAATAGTCTGATTGTATCCAATCTTGCAACTGGTGTATAAGACTCATCAAAATCTAGTCCTTTAGTCTGGGTGAATCCCTTGGCAACCAACCTAGCTTTGTTTCTGGTTATTTCACCAGACTCATTCATCTTGTTTCTGAAAACCCACTTAGTTCCTATAACAGATATTCCATCAATAAAGGGAACCAGTTTCCAGACTTTGTTTCTTTCAAATTGATCTAACTCTTCTTGCATTGCTGAGATCCAGTCCTGATCTTGTAATGCATCTTCAATAGTTTTAGGTTCAATATTTGAAATGAAACATCCATGGAGAGAATTTGCATTTTCAGCAATAGCTCTCCTAGTTCTGACACCTTAGTCTAGATGACCTATCACATCCTTAGCAGGAAGGCCTCTTATCCATTTCATGATAGGTTTAGAACTAGTAGGATCAAGATCAATGTTGTTGTTATCAGAGTCATCATGACCTTGATAGGATACTTGTTCAGTATCGTTGAAATTAGGCACATTAATGGTACCTTGGATTTCTGACACTTGTTCAGTGTATGGAGTATCTGAGGCAGGTCTTTATGTGACCCTTGGCTCAGAAACCTCTATATGATGAACACTTTCTGAGATATGATCCATTACAGGGCTTCTCTGAGGGAATTCTTCATCATGTCTTAGACTCATCTTTTTGTTACTTGGTAGAGGTTGCCTTTCATCGTCAGACCCATCCTCTAAGTCTATGACAAAATTCTTTCTTTTTGAGGATTCTTGTTTAGAATCTTCGATCAGAAGTTCTTTGAACCTTTCTGAGAGTTCATCAATTATGGGTGCTTTCTTGTTTCCTTCATAGAAAACTACATGGACAGATTCTTAAATCTTTTGTGTCCTTTTGTTGTATATTCTATACGCTTTGCTATTCAGAGAGTAGCCAAGAAATACACCTTCATCTGCCTTTGGTTGAAATGTTCTTAAATATTCTTTACCGTTGTTCAGAACAAAACATCTACAACCAAACACTCTTAGATGTTTGATATTAGGGGGTCTACCAGTCCAAAGCTCATAGGGGGTTTTATCATGGTGTTTATTTATCAAGCATCTATTCTGAGTGTAGCAAGTCGTATTAGCAGCTTAAACCCAATAGATTCACTTATTTAAGTGTCAGCAAGCATTGTTCTTGCCGCTTCTTCAAGGTTCTATTCTTCTTTTCAGCAACACCATTTTGTTATGGTGTCCTTACTGAAGAAAGTTGGTGTTGTATACCTTTGTAGGTACAAAACTCCTTTATGTACTGGTTTACGAACTCAGTACCATGGTCTGTTCTGATCACAGATACCCTGTCATTTTTCTTGACTTCTAGCTTGTTCAGCAGACTTGATATCTCGACCCTTGCGTCAGATTTGTATTTTAGAAAGACAACCCAAGTGAATCTTGAATAGTCATCTACAACAACCAGACCATACTTCTTTCCTGCATAGCTTGTCATAGAGGACTCAAAGAGATCCATGTGCAACAATTGCAGTGGCCTACTACTGGAGTGTCTAGTTTTAGACTTGAAAGAGGTTTTGTCTTGTTTCCCCAATTGACATGCTAAGCATAGACCTTCTTTTCTGTATGTCATTTTGGGTAATCCAATCACCAGATCTTTCTTGGCTAGATTATTCAGAGTTTTGAAGTTCAAGTGGCTCATTCTTTTGTGCCATAGCCAATTTTCTTCAGTGTGGCCAGATTGACTCACCAAGAGGCATTCTTCGGTTTTGGCAGATTCCCAGTCAGCAACATAGAGACTTCCTTTCTGCCTAGCAACCAATACTACCCGCTTTGATTCATTGTCAACCAATTTGCATAGGTTTGACTTGATCTTTACTGAGTACCCTTGGTCTGCCAATTGACTCATGCTTAGAAGATTATATTTCAATCCCTCTACATGTAGTACTCCAGTGATTGTAAGAGCTCTAAGCTTCAGATCGCCAAAACCTATGGTTGGATTTTCATTTGCTCCAACAAATCTAATAATTGGTCCTTTATCACATTCTCTGTAGTTAACCAGATTTGCTTTGTCTCCTGTCATGTGCTTCCCACATCCACTATCAAAATGCCACTTCGGGCTCTTCCTCAGAGTGTTCTGCACAAAACATGAAACATGGAGTTAGGCTCTCATTCCAACAATGGAACCTTCTAGAGTAAAGAATCTCCCTGTAGGAATCCATTTCTGAATGAACTTCCTTGGGGCATTCTTTTGTCTTACTGGAACATAAGGAGGAATTTTAGGTAAAAGACTAGTGTCACTATCATTTAAAACTATTTTCCTTCTTGGAGTGTTCCTTGGTGCTCCTTTTGGTGCTTTCAGATACCTCTCAGGTTGCTGAGTCGACTTTTCAGCGAGCCGGCTTTCCTTCTCAGATTCCTTCTAGCCCTGGCATTCAGAGTGGTCGTAGCCTGTTCTTTCTTCCACTTCTGACGATTGCTATGCGCAATCCTGGCATTCATCCATCGTTCTTGCTCTTGTTTATATTGCTGAGCAAGTATCTTTCCGATGGATTTGTAGCCAATGCCATTTCGAGCACCTTTTGCTTTCTGAGATCTTCTCTCAGCAGCTTCACTAGTCCCTGGATCATTATTTCTTCCGAAAAATGGTACATTGGGAAAATCGCCAGCTCCTGCAATTTTTCCTTTCCTAGAGATATAACACTGTGGGTGATTGCACTTTTTAGTGCATGGTTTCTTTTTAGAAACCTTTTCCACAGTTTTCTTGAGAACTTGTTTTTCCCTCAAAGGTTTGGTCGCAACAGCTTTACCTTTGTCAGCAACCTTAGCTTTCTGACCAATGTTGTAGGTTGTTTGGGAACCACTTTGTTGACCACTAACAAACGTCAACCTTTCATCACTCTTTTTCAGAGGAGTAGAATTTCTTGTTTGTGTGTCAAGCCCAAGTCCTCCCTTTTCTGAAAGATCTCTTAGGTAAGAGTGTACTTCCGTGAGAGTGTCACTCGCTTTGGCATAGGATTGGAAAGATAATTCTTTCTTCTTTAGTTCCTCATTCTCAGAAAGAAGGTTTTCACATTTCTTCTGGAGCAACTCCATAGCATCAGAATGACTATCTTTGCTTGCTGAATGACTATAGGGCCATTCTTTATAACTTCGATCATTTCATCACTGATGGCTTCCAGATGGAGCATCATATTGTTCCTCCATTTTTCATAGTTCTCTAGCTTGAGAACTGGAGCGTCGCCTAAAGACATCCTCCAGGATAAAACTTAACAAACAGAAAAAGTTCAGGGGTTCAGCGATTAGTGAGCACTTATCTAAGATCTAGGTTCAGTGCAGAAGGCTTGGGAACCTCCTGCTCCGATACCACTTGTTGGTCCAGATATCGGCAAAGTAAAAGACTAGAAGGGGGGGGAATAGTCTTTTCAAACTTTTGTCGATAAAACAGTTTCTCAGAAAGTTGGGAAACTTTCTGATACTTATAATCAGAATAGCGGAAGTCTTTCGGATAAGTGCACGTGCTCCGCAAGCTAGTAAAATGTGTAAATTACTTTGCAAGTAAGTAAAGGCATAAAGTAAGTGCAGAAAGTAAATAACACGGTAGCTTTATAGTGGTATGTGAAGGTGGCGTAATCCTTCAACTAATCCACTTCGGTCTTTCTCAGACCTAGAATCCACTAAGACAGATAATTGAGTTCACCTTACAAATATCTTCTCTCGATTCCTAAATACACTAGGTTCCCAACCAAGTGTTCCCCCTGAGTTCTTCCCTGGCTTTCCCAGCCAAGTACTTCCTCTACTCAGAATTCCCTGAGTTATTCCCCGGATTTCCCAGCCAAGTACTTCCTCTACTCAGAACCTTTCTTGGAGTTATTCCTTAGTTTCCAAACTAAGTGCTTCCTCTACTCCACACCTTTTATAGTGTTGGTTAACAAGAGTTTGTCAGATTGGTAGATTAATAACTTCCACAGTTATGTAATACTACCTTTTGGAACAAGAGTCACTTAACACACTTGGACAGTGTGTGGTGATATGTTCTTTTCTGCCCCAAGTCTATGTTCTTCGTTCAGGAGAATGAATATCTTAGCAAGTCGCAACAGTGCTTCAATTCAACTCCTTCACAACAGATATAGCTTGTTAAGGATCAGGACACTTAGAACTTTCGTGGTACTTAGAATCAAGAGCTTGGTCGCAACTGTAAGCTTTGAGTAAGTAGAGAAGGCTTGTATGCTTGAGTGTAGGATATGAAATTCAGTCGTTTAAGTGTGTATTGTCAAGCGTTCTAAGTGGTGATATTTATAGGTGAAAATCAAGCCGTTTGAATTACTATCCGTTAGGCTATTGAGATTCAAACTACAAACAATCCATTGATAGTACTACAGAACTTTTGTCTCTTTGTTCAGGGATAAAGCTTTTGGTCAGCGAGTTCTGCAATGGCATTAAATGCACTGTACTATCTTTTGTCATGTTTTGCCAACGGAACTATGCACGCTGTCTGAGGCTGTCACGTCGCTATCAGAAACTCCAAGCCTTTCAGAAACTAAGGAAAACATCGTTTCTTCCAGAAACATTGTTTTCACTAAGTTATCTTTTGCATATGGTTTCTGAGGCACAATTCCTTAGTCTTCGGTAATCTTGTGCAGTCTTCATATCTTCAGATAGTTGAGCTTTTTCTGATGGATGTCTTCTTCTTGGTCTTCTTCAAAGATATAAAATTACATTCAGAGACCTAGCATCTTATACAAGATTTACTAGACTAATCATACTAAGTACACTTCCTCTTTTACAATGTTCAAGTGAACCAAGAGTACTAGATACCTTTCTGAACTAAGGTAAGTCATTATAGTGTACTGATCAAAACTAAACAGATATTTCCTGACATGAGCTCTGAAGCTCGAGTAGGAGAGGTGGTGGACGGAGTATGATGATCGGTCGTGGATGGAGTAAGATGATCAGTGAAGTAGTTGTAACCTTCGAATGGATGCTTCTGTAGAGAAATTCTTGTAGCTAGGGTTTTCGAAAGAATTGCTCTTAGTGAGGTCGAGTGTTCAAGCGATGTCTTTCTTCCAATGTCTCGTTCCCCTCTTATAGGCGAGGATCTCAGAACGTGGACGTTAGGCTAACAGATTCCAACATCTTCAAAAGACTTCTTCCTTCCACTTCCTTCCTTCTCTCAACCACCTCTAGTCTCCTTCTTACTCGAAATTTAACCGTGTGCATTGTTGGGCCAATGGAGCTAGACCTTCGCTATGAGGTAGGTCGGGCTTTTAATAAGTTAGATGGACCAGGGCAAATTGGACCTAGAAGCTAGTGTTAGTCCATGAATTGGGCTGATCCAAGATGTATGGATTTCTCCTCCAAGTGAGTAGATACTTACTTCCGAGGTATCCCTTCGGTGAAATTGCTACTAAGGAGTAAGGGATTTGTAATTAAGGGATCTCTTCAGTGAAACCGCTACTAAAGTGCTTCTTATTAGCTTGACCAATTGTAGTGAATTTGCATTTGGATTGGACCTCGATTGGGTCAAAGTCAAACGGTAGATGTATGTATGGACACATTTTAATGGATTGGACCAACCTCAACTTATTTGACTCTTAATTTTGGGCTTACCCAATAATGATTGGATCGATTTATCAAGTAGCATAGTGTACTGAAATTTGCCAATACAGGTACCTCGTCCTCCTACTGCCAATGTGGTTGGATCAAAATGGG
Organism: Plantago major; assembly: GCA_026545765.1. Classification (NCBI taxonomy): domain Eukaryota; kingdom Viridiplantae; phylum Streptophyta; class Magnoliopsida; order Lamiales; family Plantaginaceae; genus Plantago; species Plantago major. Next base: position 77,744,553 of record CM048840.1, on the reverse strand, counting down.
TCTTTGGCACCAAATTTCGATATGATGGCATGTTCGATCGTCACAAGGCTCTCTTGGTTGCTCAAGGATTTACGCATCTTCCAGGTTTCGATTTTACTGAAACCTTTAGCCTTGTTATAAAAGCTTCCACAGTTCGTATTGTACTATCCATTGTTGTCAGTCGAAACTAGGTTATGCCCCAACTTGATGTGAAAAATGCATTTTTACATGGCTTTCTAAACGAGACAGTTTACATGGAGCAACCACCAGGACATGTCGACTCTTGTTTCCCTAATCATATGTGCAAACTCAAAAAGGTGCTCTATGGGCTCAAGGACGCACCTAGGGCTTGATTTCAGAGGTTTAGTAATTTTCTCCACAGCTTGGGATTTACTTGTAGTAAAGTTGATACTTCTCTGTTTGTATTCTGTCAAAATGAGCATATCCTACATCTTCTGGTGTACATTGACGATATGATTATTACGGGTAATAATATAGCGTCGATCCGTCAACTAGTTACTCGTATAAATGTTGAGTTTGCTGTTAAAGACTTAGGCTCTTTAAACTATTTTTTGGGCTTAGAAGTTACGCAGACCACTGATGGACTTCTGGGTCAAGCTAAATATGCCATGATGTTTTATCTCGAGCTTTAATGCTAGAAGCTAAACCTGTCTCTACTTCAATGGCTACTAGACTGACCCTTCTTGTTGATGGAAAGTCATTTTCTGATCCCACTCTTTATCGATCTCTAGTTGGAGCTTTGCAATATCTGACGGTTACTCATCCCGACATAGCCTATGTAGTGAACTCTATTAGTCAATTTTTCCAAAGTCCAACGTAGGCTCACTTTGTTGCTGTCAAGCGTATTCTGCGCTATATGAAGGGAACATTGAACTCCGGTTTTCGGTTCACTCGTTCGTCGAACCTTACTATCACTAGCTACTTAGATGCTGATTGGGCCCGATGTCCAAATACTCGCAGCTCGACATATGGTTACTCTATTTTTCTTGGCAAAAATTTGGTTTCCTGCAGTGCCAAGAAACAGCCAACAGTTTCTCGATCCAGTTGCGAATCGGAATATCGTGCGATGGCTAACACTGCGGCTAAAGTTCATTGTGTTATGAATTTACTTTGTGACCTCCATGTCCATCGTCGACTGCCCTGGTGTTATTCTGCGATCACATGAGTGCTTTGTTTCTCACTCAAAATCTTATTGCTCAAAAGCGTGCGAAGCACATTGACATTGATTACCATTTCGTTCTTGAGCATGTCTCCGGTGGTAGACTAGCTACGAAGTTCATTCCTTCCAATTTGCAAGTGGCGGATATCTTTACAAAAGCTCTTTCTTGGCCTTTATTTGACAGCTTTCGTTTCAAGCTTTTGCATCCTCTCCAACCCCACGCTTTGCTTGCGGGTCTCATATCTCAACAAACTGTTGATGAGGATTTGACTAGTCCACGTTGTTGTTTAGTTTGTTTGTTTGTTAGTTGTAGACGCTTAGAAATCTACAATCAAAATTAGGTTAAGGAATTGGGGGGCACCGACAACCTGCAAGGCAACAAGAGCAAACCAAGACGTAAGGTTCCAAGGTGACACCAGTGTGGTGCCGACCCTATGGACTCCGATGCTCAAATTAGTATGCTCAAATTATTTTTGTTTGAAACAAAGACATTTTTGGTTTTGATATAACTAAACCATTCTGTATAACTATTTTCTTTAAGATATCAAAATGTTTGAAATGGGCTTCAATATCTTTTGAAAATACTAAGATATCATCAATATAAACCAATATAAATTCACTATATGGCGTAAAAATATCATTCATAATTTTCTGGAATTCAAAAGGAGTATTTTTTAAACCAAATGGCATTACATTCCATTCATAATGTCCTATTGGAACATTGAAGGCTGTTTTATACCTATCATTTTGTTCAATTTGTACCTGCCAATAACCTGATTTTAAATCAAATTTTGAAAACAATATTGAATCATAAAGTCTTTCTAGAAGATCTTTTTTATTTGGAATAGGATGCCTAATCCATTTTAAAACCTTATTAAGGGGCTTGTAATTTATTACTAATCTAGGAACTCCTCTTTCTTGTTCACTATGTTTATTAACATAAAAGGCTGTACAAGACCAAGGAGATTGGGAAGGACTTATTAGACCTTTTCGTAATAAAGAATCAATTTCTTTTTTACAGAGTTCTAAATACTCTGAATTCATCTGACAAGGTCTTGCCTTGGTCGGAATCCTTTTTTCATCAAAGTCTTCCTCATAAGGGAGACTGACTACATGTTTCTTTCTGCTCCAGAAAGCATTAGGATGATCATTGCAAATTTCTAAAAAAAACTGATTCTCAATCATTTTAATTTTCCCTTGTAATTTGGGATTTTGTAATTTTTCTTCAATAGTCAAAGAATTTATTTCTTGTTTTAAGAAATTCATCTGATTTTTCTTTAAGGTTAGATGATCATACATCTCATGTAACATTCTATTAACTGGCTTCGTAATAAATTTTAAGTGGATTTGTCCACCTTGAAAGGTACATGAGTAAAAGGATAAATTTTTGAAATGAAAGGGGTACCAAGTATTACTTGATTAGAAATATCTTTTATTAGTAAAAAACTAGTTTGAATACAATTTTTATCAATACAAATATAGGCTCTAGGGAGCGTATATTTTACATTTAATTTTTCTCCTCCAGCATGAGAAAGAGTATGCGTAGTTTTATGAAAATACTTTGTAGGAATTAATCCTTCCTGTATGACATTTAAATCTGCACCACTATCTATGAGAGCAGTCAATTCTTTTGAAAAATAGTCATCAATTAATAAGGTAACTTTGATATACCATTTTTGGGATATAACCATTTCTAAGGTTGAAAGAAAATTATCATCCACTTGTGAATCAAAATGTTGAGCAATTGGTTTACTTCGACTTGATTCACCAGTAGTAGAATGATCAGTTTCTTTTGTATATTTTTCAAGTTTAGAAACTCGATAGTCTATTTATTTATTTTCTCTTTTTAAAACCTGTATTTCCTTTTTAAGGTTTTCAACTTCTATTTCTAAATCATGAGTAGAAGTAGGAGTTTCCACTGTCCTTCTCTGCTTTAGAAGTTAATAAACTTCTGACATAGAGTAGGGTTCATCTTTTTTGAAATCTTCTGGGAGAACCATTGGTTTTGGCAAAGTCGAAGAAGTACTAGGAATATTTTTCATCTGATCTATAATTTTAGATCTTAACTCATGATCTTTAATTGTTTTCAGAAACTCGATAATATTATTACCATCTAAAACATTTAAATCAGTTCCTTGAAACTGTGAAAGAATATTGTAAAATTCTTTATTAAAGAATTTATCATTATCTATGTCTCCTTGTTTTCTTATACATGGTTGTCCAAGTATACAAGGTTCACAGTCTGACTCTGAATCAGACAATACTGATTCTTGATCAAGAACTTTTAGGTTCTCTTCTTCAATACTATTAGAAGTATCTGATTCTTCAGAAGAGTTCATACTCTTATCTTCATCAGAATTCAAAAGTATTTTTGAAAGAGTTTCTTTTAAATCATCATTAGCTTTTAATCTATTTATTTTTTGCTTGGTCCAACAATTTGTTGCAAAGTGACCAAGTTTACCACATTGTCGGCAAACTATAAGTTTCTTCCTGATCCGCTTTCTTTCTTCTCTATCTTCTTTTCTATGTTTACGGATTTCTAATTTTCTAGGAGAGTAATGTCTCTTCTTTTTTGGTTTATAAGCCGACTTATCTTTTGACTTATGAGGTTTTGAAGTAGATGGTACATCCATACCAAATTGGTCACAGAACTGTCCCAACTGGGCTTTCTCCTTCAAGTTCTGTCTTTTAATTTGTTGGTTTAATTTAATTTCATTGCATAAGGCTAAACCTTCTTGAATACAGGTTCCAATTAACTTGCCATAGGTATAATCTTCATAAGGGATAGAAACTTTATCTTTTCTTAGATTTTTTCTAACCCTTTCTGCAAATAATGCAGGAAGTCTATCAATAAATTTTGATTTCCAATGTGGACTATTACATTCAGGTAATTCCATTACCCTGTTTAAAAAAGTATCTTTATACCATCGAAAATCAGTCAAAGTTTTACATCTTAAATTTTGCAAAACAGTTCTAATATTTTCGCTGTTATCGGAATATCTACCGGTAAAATGTTTAATAATAGTAACTACTAAAGTGTAGACTGCATTTTCTACTGAGCCTTCATCTTCCTGTTTTACAGTATTAAAAATATGATTTTTTTCCTCTGGAGAAAGTTAATTATCCCACCATACTTTAAATTGTCCTGTAAAACCAGCAACAATCATTTTTGCAACATTTTTATCTGTGTTACCATTTGTTTTAAAAATCGTAGAATACATGAGCATTCTATGAATCATATTATAAATTTGTCTATCGGCATAAGCATCTAAATTCCATTCATAGATGTTTTTACCATTGTAACTATTATTCAAGATATATTCTTGTTCTTCGTGTAAAGTATCTATAGGAGAAGGTCTCCTATAATAATACATTCTCTGGGTAGGTCTATCAGCCCATTTTCCCAGCTTATTGATTTCATCATTGATTACTTTTTTGTAATCAGGATTTTCCTGTACAACATCATGAAGAGTTGTAACTTTCATATCCTTAAATTTTTCGGTTAAAAACTTTTCGAGCTCTTTCATAGACTTTAATTTAAAGTCCGCTATTTCAGGAGGTGGTTGAATATTAGGACAGGCTGAATCCTGTTCCTTTTCCTTTTCTTTTAAATGAAGATTAGAGTTTGAAGGAAGATTAGGGTTAATAGTTTTTAAAACTAATTCCACCCTTTCACTCAGAGAGATTAAATGTTCTCCAAGGACATTTATAAACAAATTTGTATAATTCTGTTGTTCTATCATTTTATTTATTTGTTTACAAGTTACTGGAAGAGTTTCATCTTCTAGTAATTTTGCAAAAGCTAGGAAACTATGATTTCCTTTTTCAATTTGAAAAGACTGTTGTGGAGGATAAACTTGTTGTAAAGTTTTCCCCGTTGAAAGTTTATAATTTCTTTCTAAAACTGAAATATATTGTTCCACATATTTAGAAACAAACCATGGAACAAATGGAATCATAGTATTATATTTTTCACAATCTTTATAAAATTCTTCTTGAATAAAAGTTTTTTCTCTTTGAGAAAAGTTTGTAAAAAACCAATTTTTAAAAGGTTCCCATTTGGGTAAATTAAATTCAGTCCTAATCTTTTGCCTAGTCGGAGAGCCAGGACTAAAATTAATTAGATTATTCATTAATAACGAAATTCCATTTCTGATGCAGTTATATCTGCTTCACTCTGAGTATAGTTAACTCCTTTCACAATATTATCACGATCTTTATTTATTCTAAGTTCATCAATATGATCCTCTTGTATGGTTTCAAAAGATTTTTGTATTCTGCTTTTAGCAGAGGTTGACATCCTAGAAGGAGTATCAACTACATAGTCTATAGGAGATATAAAAGATCTCAAAGATGAAGACTTACCAAGTCTTGAAGAAGATTCTATTAAATCGTTATTATTTTCAAACTGCATTTTTACCAAACCTTCAGGTGTTTGGATAACATCTATTAAATTATTTTGAATAACAGGTTGTGAGGGCACAGCCTGTTGAATCGTCCAATTTTCGGGAAAATCTATTTCTTCCCATTTAATAGATCTTCGAGTAGTAATTTTAGACTTGCTAAAATTAGTTTCTATTAAAATAGTTTCATTTAAAGGTTATCAACCCTTCGGCAGTGTGGATTTAAAGTAAACAGAGGTTTATAATAAATCCTATAACAGATACATATAGTTTCTGTGCCAGCAATATAATTATAACCATTAGTCTTAACATTTAATGTTAAGGAGTCTAGAATATTAATATCCGATAAAGATAATTGTAAATTCGGATAGACATCAAAATAAACTGGACCATGGGCCAAACTAGATTGTATAATACCTGTTAAAGATTTTTTCCAGTCTAAGTTTCTACCATCTCTAAGAGCAGCTATAAAACTCTCAGGTAGACCTTCTAGAGTTAAAGGTTTAAAAGCAATTTGCACTAAACCGATATGGAGAAATTTATAAAGGTTTTTATAAATAGCTATATCTTTTTCACTGAGTAATTTTATTACTAAATCATCATTATCTAGTGAAACAGATTCTTCAGTAGTTTTTACTACCTGTTTTAAACCTAATTTCTCAAAAGTTCCTAATTGGTAAATAACCTTAGGCTCAATTCTCAGAATTGTCCATTTATTTAATAAGTCTAAATTTTGGGGAATATCAAATTCCTCTCGTCTACTGTTTTTAACAGTATCTTTTCTTCTAATCATATTCATGATTAAAAACAATGTTTGTGTTAAGACTTAACAGTATCTTTTCTTCTAATCATATTCATGATTAAAAACAATGTTTGTGTTAAGACTTATCTTAATCATGTGCTTACTGATAACTTGGCTCTGATACCACTTGCTGCTCATGGATCACAAAACCACTTGATCCATGCATTACATAATTCAAGCAAGAATTACTTCATTAATTAGAATTCAAATTACGAACTAACAATAAGACGACATCAGGATTTATTACTGGGATAGAATCTGTCAATATTAAGATATTTCTCAAGACATAATTATCGCACAAACAAAATGTAGACGCCATTTCTTTTCGAATTAGAGGCAAACAGTACATTCATATGTCTATCGGAATATATTAATACGCCGGATTCCAATACCAAACCTTATCTATCTTATTTTTAGTAAGTAATAGAAGTCTAGTTTAATTCATAATTCTGTCGTGAATAGTAACCATGAATAGTGACCGATGAATAGTAAAATATTTTTGCCATAATTATAGTAAATACATAATTTAGACCTGTCTTAACACAAACCAAACTTAGCCTATCATTAGGCCAATATTATTAATATAACAAATATATTACAAAATTTAAAAGTAAGAAGGAAAGTACTCACAATATGTTCTGCAAGTACAAAATTCAAACTTATTACATATCTTTAAAAATTTAAAAACTGAGAAGGAGTGTTTTTTGGCTTCTGGTTTTCTGCCGATACCCTCTGCTTATGCTTCTCCTTCAGTATTTATACTAGGGAATTTGATTCCCTTGGTTTGATGTTTGCCGTAAACATCACCTTCATCTTCTTCTTTAATTGTTTGTCGTAAACATCGTTTTCAGCTTCTTCTTTAAATTTCGTCCGTAAATATTTTCACCGTAAACGTTGCTTTCAACTTCTTCTTTTCCGTCTGACTTTCAGTCGCTTCAGCTTTATCTGTGGAGCAATTTTTTCATCAGTGCTCTGTGTATTATCAGGTGGCTTTGTCTACCACAATTATTGTTGAGGAAGATTCTTCCTTGTCTTTACTGGTTTTAAGAGTACTTTTAAGTATCTCAAATACATCTTCTATTGAGACTTCTTGCGCTGGATCCTGAGCATCCTGGTAATCTTGGCTTGCAGGGGCCATGGATTTATCCGATTTTACGGACTGGGTTTCTCCATCAAATTTCTGTAGATGATCTTTTTTCATTTCTTCTACGTATGCTTCTATTAGCATTTCCCTGTTGCTGTCTTTGGACTGCATGTTGAGCTTTCTTCTGATTTGATCTAAGAGCGACTCTTCCTTTGGTGTCGATATTCTTTTATTTTCTTGATATAATCTTATTCTTTTTTCTATAAAATTTATAGTATCAATGCAATATAATTGCTTAGTTTCTGGGTTTTCTTTATTCATTTTTTCCCAGAACTTCGTATAAGAAGATCTTTTAATACATGGTATTTCATTTTCGGTATACCGATAACAGGTACCAATTTCCAAATCCAGGGTATAGAAAATACCATAAAGAAATATAAATGATAATATTCTTGAGGAACTTCCTTTTTTGGAGTAACATTTATCCAATTAGCAAATAGGGTTGAAAAAATTTCAGGGAGTATTACCCAGGTGGTTCCAAAATACATCCACCAATTTAGAAACCAATTTGGTATCTCTTGCGCATAAGCTTCACTGTTGATTTTTATAAACCAGGAGTGTTTTTTCCTATCATTTTCATATAGTAGCACTTTATTAAATGCTTCAACATAATCCCAGTAATTATATTTTATGGGATTTCTATTGTTAGGGTAGTAAAATTCCCTTTCTCTTAATGGTGCTATTCCCCATTCTTCAGAAGATATAATCTTTTTAATATAAATTTTACTGAAGTTATAAACTTCCTTCTGTGTTCCTGAGAAATGTGTTATTTCACATGACTCTGTATTTAAAAGAATATTTTCATAGAAAGATCTTGTTTTATAAGATCCTAAAGCATATGATGCCTTATCTAAATATCTGGCCATTAGAGTCCAGGGATTATTTGCCCATCGCATATCCCTCAGTTCAAGAAGAAGTATTATTTCTTGATTTCTGTTTTCAACATATTCAGTCTTACTTTCTTCAGACTCTTCTTCTGCTATTATTTTAGCAAAAGATGGGATTTTTCCCTTATTTCTTTTGTACTCAAGAAATTCTTGGTATTCTTCTCAGCTTTGAGCCTCAGATTTTTGTGATGGCAAATTCATTGCTATAAGCTTTCCTCTGCCAGTTTGGGCCAGAATCCTTTCTATAAGAGGGAGAGCCTCTTCCTCGCGAGTACATTCCTGCAAAATTCATAAAATATATTCACGCGTTAGAAAATCTGGAAGACTATTATCTTCTCCTTTTTTATAAATAATCTCGAAATCAAAAGGAGCTAAATGAGCTTGCCATCTTGCAAACATCTGTTTAGAAACATCATGTTTAAAATCTTTGTTAAACATAAACTTTGCAGAGTTACAATCTGTTTTGATTATAAACTTTTGATTGTATAAATCATCTTGAAATTTTAAAACACACTTGACAATTGCAAGTATCTCTTTGGCAATAGTAGCATAATTTTTCTGACTATTATTCCATTTTCCAGAATAAAAACGAACAAGATATTCTTGTTTGTTATGAGGATCAATCTGTTTAAGAATAACCCCATATCCTATATCTGAAGCATCTGTCTCAACAATTTTATCCCATGAATGATTACTCAGCATAAGACAAGGCAATGTTTTAACCTTTTCTTTTAATTTCCTAACAGCCTGAGTATGATCTTCAGACCAAGGCTTTGGATTCTTTTTAAGTCTATCATATAAGATAGCAGTATCTTGGCTATATCTTTATAATAAGAAGAGATATAATTCAAACTTCCTAAAAACCTCTGTAACTAGGTTTTATTAGTTATTTCATCAGGAAATTTATTTGCAAAATCAATGCTTCTATTTATTGGGATAATATTACTTTTTTCTATATAATGTCCCAAAAATCTTATTTTTGTTTGAAACAAAGAAATTTTTGGTTTTGATATAACTAAACCATTCTGTGTGTATATATATATATATATATATATATATATAGAGAGAGAGAGAGAGAGAGAGAGAGAGAGAGAGAGAAGGTCGACTTATCCTGCTGACGGTTCGGCAGAGTATGGGTGGATACTGGCGAGAGGCTACCTGACCTTGTTGGAGGAAGCTAACTAGCAGTCGTCTAATAGTGATTGATGATGGTGGAAGGCGATAGATGGTGATGGATGATGATGGAAGGTGATAGACGGTGATGGATGATGGTAGATGGTAGCGGATGGTGGCGGATGGCCGGAAGCATTGATCAGAGAGCTTGAGATAGATGGAGACGTTAGAGTGATAGCTAGGGTTTCTCGTAGTGTGAATGAGATGCGTTCCTCCTTCCACCTGCCTTCCTATAGACTCTCCACCCGTTAGAGTCCATCCTACCCACCTCTCCTATATCTCGGGGGAGGTAGCTGGAGTCTCTTAGTGGGTAGGACCACGTCATGGTCAGTTGGGAGAGTCGTCTGCCATACCACTTGTTCGTTGAGCTAGCCTCCTATCTAGTCGGTTGGTTGACTAGCCTTCTAACAAGTTAGCTGGTTAGTCGACTGAGCTAGGTAAGCTAGCTAGCTCGTCTACCAGCTGGAAGGTCGGCGAGGTCAAGTAGCCTGTGGACTACGTGGTTGGGTGAGTAACTTAGCTTGGTGGGTTAGCTCTTTGATCTTTGGAATCCAATTCGCGTATAAAGCCAAAATGGCCTCCTTAATGGACCATGGATTGGGTCGTAGCCTTTGTGGGTTAAACAAGTACGAATTTTAGCCAATACATTAGCTAGCTGTCAGGATATGGACTCTTCTATACCTTTACTCTTGTATATAAATACATGTATTGCAGAAAGCTTTTACTTGAGCTGAATAGAATTCATCTTCACACGTAGTAGACTGATAATGTGAGGCCTTGATCGGAAACATTGAGAAGAGATATGGGTAGATGAATGAGAAATAATGTTTGGAGTCTTGTTCTTCTCTAAGAAAACGTTCTAAGCTTAGATTGTTAACTCATGATGGCATTTAATATTTTGACTCGAAGTGTGAATTAATCGAGTTAAAAGCCACAATTAAGGATGTGCTTAAATAAACTTGAAAAAATGGGCTTGAATCAAATGGTTTTAAGAGGCCGTCGAAACATGATTCACAAATTATGCTCCAGTTCGTGCCTAAAATGCTTAAATTCAAATTACGAATTTTTTTGGCAATTACGTATCAATCAGAGACTCATTTTTAATAAATACAAAAACTTGTGAAAGTCGAATTAATAAAAGGGTCCCAACAAAAACTCGAGGGGCAAATGCGTAAATGACGAAGGCCCAACCCTATGGGCCTGTTAAAAACTCCAATTCGAATGCGTTTCCAATCACAATCTCTCTCTACTTCTTCTTCTTCTTCTTCTTCTCCACCAGCCGCTGCTGCTAGGGTTCTTTCGTCGCCGACTACCGCATCAGCAAGGGTTTCAGGTTCGAATCTTCTCAAACTTTTCAATTTACAATCATCTTCAATAAATTACTCAGATTAAATGTCTTTGAGTTCTCCTTAGATCTGTAATTTTAATTGCCTATAGAGTAATTTATTTACTCTCTACTCAATCTGGTTCTGAAATTTGGTATTATGCTGCATACGTGATCAATAACGATTCTTTTCAGTTTGATTTGCAGGAGCTTTGATGGCGAGGGTGTATGTTGGGAATTTGGATCCGAGAGTTACTGAGCGTGAGTTGGAGGATGAATTTCGTACCTTCGGAGTAATTAGGAGGTACCGCATTTACCTTAATTCGCTTTTACCTTCTGAAAGTTCTTCTCGATAGTTAAATTTCAGTAATTTTAGAATTTTTCACAGCTTATAGTTCGCTCTTTTCCGTTTGTAATGGATGCTTGTTAGACTAGACAATCTGTGGCGACTTCATTGTAAAATTTTAGTAATTTCAGAATTTTCCAAGCTTTTAATTCGCTCTTTTGTTTGAGATTTATCCTTGGACAAAGTTCAATTTTTGTTGACCCCGAATTAGTGCAAACTGGACAACTGTGGCATGGGTCGGAGGGAATACCTTTTATGGTTATTTAGTTTAATACTACTTTTTTTATATTTTTTGACGTATCCGATACAAGTTTCAAGTAAGTTAAGTTGTAGAGAGTGGTTCTCTATTGTTGAAGGAAAAGAATAATTTGCAAATCTTTTTCTTATTCAATAAAATATGAGAAAGATCACCCAAAACCAGGAATTTATAGTCTCTATGGAGATGGAGATGTATATTGATGTTTGTGAGTGTTGTGAATCGTCGCGCCAGGCCTAAAAAACCGGGATCGATGTCGAGAGCGGGATAGTAATGAACATATAAGTGCTTAGTAAGTCATATATTACTCATAGTCTCATAATATTACTCATAAATAGTCTAAAGCAAGCATAGTCAAGGAAAGCATTCTATAAAACCAACAAAAAATTTCACTGAAATGCATCCCGGGCGCGATCCCGCAACAGCCTGCTACACTACTGTTCCCACTACAGGGTGCCCTGTAGCGGGCACATGGTTACGCGGCGTGATTTTTCTTATTTTATGAGAATCCATAGTGCTTTCAGTGATTTGGTGCTTCATAGGAAAGTATTAATCCTGTTACGCCAGCCATAGGAATGGATCTGGGCCTCTTATAGTGGTTGCCCCCAATATGTGGTTAAATCATATTGGTGGAAACATGACGTAAACATCATGCTTAATGCCGACTGTTTCTGTGTCTTTATTTTGTGTTTGGTTTCTGCAGTGTCTGGGTTGCCAGAAGACCCCCTGGCTATGCTTTCATTGATTTTGATGATAAAAGAGATGCTGAAGATGCGATTAGGGATATAGATGGTGAGTGTTTTAATATTTGTTTGCATATGGTATTGTGGTTGCCCAACTGCTCAAGTGTCCATATTTGAGGAGCACTCCCTTGTTCAGTCATATAGCTCATCGTTGCTGTCATTATCGATATATCCATCTGGATTAGCTTGAAATCTCTGTTGAGTGTGATGGCTTTAGAATTCATACCTTTCCTTTTGGTTGATATAAAATTCTTTTTCGACTTTTAGTTTCTACACGGTTTTGTAAATTGAGCTTTTCTCGAGCAGGTTTGTGTTTGTTTAATTGTTTATCTGGAAGTTAATAAATATGTAATCTGGAACAGGTAAAAATGGCTGGAGAGTCGAGTTGTCGCACAACTCGAGGGGTGGAGGAGGTGGTGGTCGTGGTGGTGGTGGTGGCGGGGGTCGTGGACGGTCTGGTTCTGATTTGAAATGCTACGAATGTGGGGAGCCTGGTCATTTTGCCCGTGAGTGCAGAATGCGTGGAGGTTCTGGAAGGCGCAAGAGTCGCAGCCCTGCTAGGTACCGCAGGAGCCCAAGTTATGGCCGAAGGTAATATCGAAGAAATCACCTCAGCTGCATGTCTGGATGAGTAATTCTCTTAAAAAAACTAGTTTTTTCCCAAGTTTTAGGAAAACCACTCTTTCTAGTTTACATGTATATGGTGGGAATACACCTAATCCTTGGTGGTGGTGGTGTATGTTTTTCCTAGTGTAGTAAAACGTTCTTATTTAAAAAAAAAAAAATATATACTTAGTTTAACCATTCTAGTTTTGACATAAAGATACCACAGTTTGCTTGATGTGTTTGCTGTTATGGCACAGGAGTTACAGTCCTCGTGCTCGTTCCCCTAGACGCAGGAGTGTATCACCTAGAGGCCGCAGCTATAGTCGGTCACCTTATCGTGGCAGAGATGAGGCTCCATACGCTAACGGGTGATTTCCTAACTGGAACTGATATTTATTGATACACATATTTCCCCATATAATTAATTGTGAAATTTCTTAAAATTTCACTTCTACCCTTCACCTTTTAAACTAGCCAGTTGATACTACCCCACTAAAAATCTTGACTTTGGACAATCATTAGGCTCCTGTTGACCTATGCTTATTATGTGGATTGTATGTTCTATTAATGTTGAGCTAATTAGACACAGGACAACCTATATTGTTTTTGACTGATAACAATATCAGAATATTGATTATTCATATTTCATACTGCCGGTATATGCATATCTTTCTGAGGTAGATTATGTTAATACACTTCCTGGCGTATTTCTCACTGTTGGGGTCATGTGTGGTGGTGTTCTGGCTTGTTGGCATTCTTAACGGTGCTGTTCCACTTTGCTCATATATTCTTCGTTTATATTTGTCACACAGAAATGGCATCAGGGAGAGGCGCAGGAGCAGGAGCTGAGCATCGAATAGTTGCTAGTAATCTTGTAATGCAGACGTTTTTCGAGTGTCTTTACTGTGGTTGGACTTAGTACGACTGTGTAAGTGAGGCCACGCCCTCAGCTTTGACTCGTGGATTTGGTTGAGTGTCTCTACTACTTCAGTAGTAAGTTTGTTGCTTTAAATCATCTACACCCACATTTTTATCTAGGAATGGCTCTGATAATACTTAGTGTGCATGTGGATTTGATTTGAATGCAGCTACTTTTTTTTCCTTAAGAGTCTTCTAATAGAGCATTTACTTAAAATCTATAATTTGTTTTTGTGTTGAGGTATCGACATGGTACTACTGCTTCGTTGGTTTTGTTCATCTGCACTTGTGGTTTCGACCTTCACTACTTTGGGATCTTCAATTTGAAAGATTGTGGATCCCAGCTGCGGTACTGCTAGATGCTTCTTTGATTGCGTGTCGTCAGCTATGATGTGCCTGTCTCTCCTCGAGTAGTTAAGATATTTGATTAATTTTAATGAAGACCAGCTTCTCACATGCTTCTGGAAGGTACTATTGCATATGTGAAAGTAAATGATTTGTTCTTAAATGACCCTATTGGAGCTGTAAAAAGGCTGCTGGGAACATCTTGTGTCGGTTAGATGGGATTTCCTTTAGAAAACGAGTTTATCGGGCAAGATATTGTGAATTGGTCCCCTTGGAACACCCCCTACTTGGAACAAGTTGTGCATGATCATCAGACTTTATTATTTCTGGTGGGAGAAAAAAGGAAATAAATCGAGTATTGTAGCTTTAGACTGTATGCTGTTTTTTTGAAATTCGCCCTTTTTAACTCCCTAAGATTTTATCGCTAGTATTAAATTTTAAAACTGGTCTTCTTCAACTTTTATCAAAATATGTCAATGATAAACTTGTCCAAGGGATTTTGGGGTTTTGGTACTTTGGTGACACCTAGGGTCGACAATGGACTCTTTGGCATAAGATTAAAGATTGTTAAAGTAGCTTTTCAAGAGTTTTTCTGTTTGTCATAAAATTAAAAAAAGATTGTTAATTCATTATTCCACTCATTAGTTAAAGTCTTATGTCAAACGGTCTCGCCCTGATGATTGAGCTCGTACCCGTGTCTTAATTTTCCTGTGTCATGGCTGCTCATGCGTGCTCATCGATTCTTACATACCAGCTTCAAATATGGTATCTTTCACTCGCTACAATTGTGTCATCGAGGAGACTGCTTGTTTGGTTCTCTGTCAACATAGATTGCATCAGATGGTAATGGTGCAAATTGTTATTTCGTTGAGTTTGTATTATTTAGTGCAAAGGTTCTTTTTGTACCTTAAGTTTCATTTTAAAATGGGTTGTATTGCTCAATTTCATCCCTTATAGTCTATTATTGGCATCTCTTGTTACGGATAAGCTTCGGTAATGCAGTGCTGTAATTGCCAAATGAACTGACAGACGAGAACAATACATAAGGCATTGTAAACACCAAGGCATTGTAAATTTTGGATCTTGAAAAACAGCATCTATAAAATATATTAAATCCCGGTTTTTATTCTAAATCCTCTGACAATAAGAATTTTAAATTGATTGTGAGAATTATTTGAATTTGTTTTATTATTTGTGTTACAAAAATATTGTGGAAAGATTATGGAAAAAAATTGAGGTAAGGAAAGATTATGGAAAAAGAAAAAGCAAAATATTTTGGAGTTAATGTTGGTTTATTATATATACGATGTTTGAAGTTAAATATATGGTGTTTGTACGTTAGTACTCCCCTCTTTGTCCCAGTTTTATCTTTCTGCGGGCCTGGGTATAAAATTTAAGATAAAAGTTAATAAAGTAGGAGATATGGTGATAAAGTAGGAAATATATTGAATAAAATAGGAAAGAGATTTTCCATTTAACTGATGGAAAGATGAAGTTAGGACGATGCAAAATGGAATGCGGGAAGTTGTAACTTGGACGGATTAAACATGTGATGTTAAATTGAACTTTTTGATAGATGATTTCTCGCAAAGTTTGTATATTTCATTTTTATCTCTTAATTCTTTTGATTCAGTCAACACACTTGATATAGTAAATATTCTTTAAAATTCCTACATCCTTCCATTTACAAGGTTAACGAATGACGACATAATATGTTTTAAGGGTCAATTATTACACACACACACATATATATATATATATATATATATATATATATATATATATATATATATATATATATATATATATATATATATATATATATATAAACCACTACTAAAGAACTATGACAAAAAAATACACGTTCAAATAACATTTACAATCAAAGTCATTCTATTTTAATTATGGACTCCAAAAATCAAGCTAAACTCTATTAACAATTTTGAAGTCCATTACCTCTATTTCAATTGTGGACTCCAAAAATAAAAAGTAAGCTAAACTATATTTATAAACTATTTTGAAGTTCATATACACTAATGTATTTCAAATATGATCCTAAACTAAATTAACTGACCAATTTAAAATCTGTAAGCTGGTTTCAATCATTTTCGTCCGAAACTAACTACTAAAAAAAAATTATGCTGAAATCAACTATAAAATAATTAAATTAACTCTAAAAACTAATTTATAGTAAACTAACATATCAAATAGTGAAACTAACACTATAAAAATTATAAATCACTGTTTTTGGCTGAAAAATAATAAAAATAATGAAGCTGACACTAAAAAAATATTATGACAAAATTAACACTTTAAAATTCTAAAATCCTAGGGAAATCAACATTAGTTTCGCCATTAGTTTCACCAACACTTTAAAATTCTAAAATCCTAGCAAAATCAACAATGTTGGTTTCATTAGTTTCAATTTAAATCAACATCAATAAGTGTTAGTTTCAATGTTAGTTTAATTGGTTTTAGTTAGTTTCACAAACACCATTAGTTCCGGCATTAGTTTCAGCATCATCAACGTTAGTTTCAGCATCATTAGTATTAGTTTCATGTTCATTAAATTTAGTTTCAGGAACTCAGAATATTAGTTTCAGGTTCATTATTGTTAGTTTCAGGGCCAACAATGTTAGTTTCAATATCATTAGTATTAGTTTCAGTAACTCAAAAAGTAAGTTTCAGATTCATTAGTATTAGTTTTAGGTTCATTAAAGTTAGTTTTAAGAACTCATAAAGTTAGTTTCAGAACAAAATAGTACTCCCTCCGTTTATGTAAAAGTGAATTAATTTTGATTTGCACAATTTTTAAGAAAAATGTGTGGTCCCCCAAAAGTATGTGGTTAAGAATGAGTTTGAGATATTAATTGATTGGAAAAATACACGTGGGCCTAAAAATGTGTTCTTGATAATGAATTGTATTATGGAAGTAATTTCCATAAAAGGAAATGTAAGACTTTTAGCGAAACGCCAAAAACGGAAAATTGTTTCACTTTTACAGAAACGGAGGGAGTATTAGTTTCAGCATCATTAGTATTAGTTTCAGAAACTCAGAAAGTTAGTTCAGGTTTATTAAAGTTAGTTTCAGAACAAAATAGTATTAGTTTCAGGAATTCATAATTCTTAAACCCTAGGTGAAATGGTGAACCCAATCAACTGAATTTGAATACACCCTCCGGCATAATTAAGTCACTCATAATATTAATTTCAGCATCATTAATATTAGTTTTAAAATTAGTTTCAGCATCAACAATCTTAGTTTCATTGGTTTCAATATTAGTTTAATTGGTTTAATTTAGTTTCACCAACACCATTAGTTTCGGCATTTGTCTTAGCATCGTCAGTGTTATAAGTTTCAACACCAATTGTGTTAGTTTCAGCATTAACAATGTTGGTTTCACTAGTTTCAGTTGAAGCCAACATGATAATCAACATGAGTGTTAGTTTTACCGGTAAATACTATTTACAATGTTAGTTTAATTGGTTTGAGTTAGTTTCATCAACACTATTAGTTTCGTTTTAGAATCAATAATAATGTTAGTTTCATTAGTTTTAGCATCATCGATGTTAGTTTCAGCACCAAATGTGTTAGTTTCATTAGTTTCAGTACCAAATGTGTTAGTTTCAACATTAACGGTATTAGTTTCAAGTGAAACCAACATCATAATCGACATGTGTGTTAATTTCAGCGGCAAGTATTAGTTTCAATGTTAGTTTAATTGGTTTAAGTTAGTTTCACCAACACCACTCGTTTCGACATTTTTAGTATAACTTGTGTTAGTTTTAGCATTATCAGTGTTAGTTTCAGTACCATTGTGTTAGTTTCAAAAGTTAGTTTCAGCATTATCGGTGTTAGTTTCAGCACCATTCTGTTAGTTTCAGTATGAACAGTATTGGTTTCATTAGTTTCAATTGAAACCAACGTCATAATCGACATGAGTGTTAGTTTTAACGGTAAATATTAGATTCAATTGGTTTCAGGTGGTCAGTTAGTTTCATTGGCAGTCACAATATTATTCAAATATATTTAGTTAGTAATTAATTAACACTTTAATTAGATGAGTACATAAATAGTAGCTAGTAATTAATTAACATTAATGGATGTCAAATATGTTATCATACCCAATATAGCAAGAATTTGAAGTCCACTTGATTAGAATTTAGGGCACCAAAAAATAGATTGGATTTTTTTGTGAGAGTTTATTAGATTTTAGGGCACAAAAAATAGATTGGACTTTTTTGTAAGAGTTTTATCAAGCTAGTCTTATATGTTAGTACACCACCTAAAGTGGCATCTTAATTTGCTCTTCTTTTAATAGGCTAATAGGGTTGTCACAGGCTTTTAAATACAGAGTTATACAGTTTACAAGAGAAACAAACCTGAAGGATTTAAAACTTACCATACTACATAAAAATCGTTCAAAACATAGGCAGTTAACAAGTTTACCACATACAATAGATGTTCGACTTGGAAGAAAACACTCGGAGGCACCACAATTTTTTTTTAAAATAGGACAAATGACTTAACAAAAATAAGAATACAGAAGAAACACAGAAAAATTGCTAACATACCACTCCCACAAAGGCAAATAAGGCACACATGCCACACATAGACATGCAACCCTATGTGGCTAATTAACCACTACTAAGAAAGCAATAAAAACAAATACAAGAAAGGAATAAATTATAAAATGATGCTAGTTTCAAAAACTTTAAACACATTAGTCATACATTAAAAACTTCCTACAAATTAATCAAAACATTTCTACAAACTAGTCATTTTGTTAACTTTAGTAACTTTGAAAAGAAACATTACCAATCTTGATGGAATCACTTCCTTTTTTTTTTTTTTTTGAAACGGCAAAAATTTTATAAATAAATTCAAAAAGTCTACAAGAGCATAAGAAATGCTCGAGATGAAAAACCATTACAACTCAAAACCACATCAAACTCATGCCACAAAGTATTCTCAACCAATTACAAAAGTCATCACATGAAGCTCTAGATCCATCAAGAAAGAAGGCCGAAATGAAAAGTGGACCAATTCGGCAATGATCATGAGTAACAAAAGAGCAGACGTCAACGGGAACCATTAGCATCCCGGACTTCAAAACATCCAAATCACAAGAGTAGTAAGTATCAATACGTCTATGGGAACCATTAAAATCCCGGACTCCAACACCGTCAAATCCAGGATCATGCTCAAAACCTCAAAATCCTTAACCCGTCAATTCATTAAAAAATCGTCAATTCCTTAAACCATCAATTCCATCACCCCACATCTCAACCGAGGGTCTCAAGGTGCTAAAAAATTTCAAGAAAACAAGAGGCAAGAAGTTTAAGAGATGGTCATAGAATACGAAACAATGAGCACTAAACTAGCCACGCCCTTACACCCTATGCCTACGAGGAGTCAAGTGGCAAGAAATTTAAGGCGTGATCACGACTCAAAGAGCGTAAACCATATTATCCACCCCCCTACACCCAATGTTCTCAAGAAATTCAATAGCAAAGAAACACACCCCTACACCAAAAATTCCCAAGAAAACAAGGGGCAAGAAATTTAAGAGACTGTCATAGAATACGAAACATTGAGCACTCCTAGCCACGTCCCTACACCCTATGCCTACGAGGAGACAAGTGGCAAGTAATTTAAGACGTAGTCATGACTCAACGAGCGCAAACCATATTATCCACCCCCCTACACCCAATGTTCGCAAGACAACAATTGGCAAGAAATTTAAGATGTGTCTCCGGTTCCTTCCACAACTAATTAAGTATCACCAAAAAGAGGAGACATCGAGATATTTAAAACTAAATCGCAATGGTTTAGTTCCTCGAGTTATAACTTAGTTATCAATACTCATACGAGTACCAACAATCAAGTCCCTTACCCCTTCATCGGATTCAAATCCAAGGTACTGCAATTTATACTCCACATGAGCCCCTCGCCCCATAATCAATTGTCACCCACAAATCTCTTAGCCTCACCGCCTTTTGAGTCAATTGGCAGACATAATCATTGCCATTCCATCAACACATGCGCCATCATGACAAATTCCACTTTTCAGCTCTCTGTCCCACATCATTCACACCAAAATCCATATCAGGCCAAAAACGTGGCTCCATGTGACATCCTGCTCTCCAATCGCCAATACCAACGCTCTACAGTACCTGAACCTGCGGCAACATACTAAAAGCACAGGGACGGCTGCAGCAGCCATGAATCGACATTTTTATATTCTGGGAGTTTGCCTTTGCCTTTCAACCAAGTCCAACATGTGATTTTAATTCTTTCCACTAAATTCCAAGGGGTATCCTTACAATCTCGATAAATTCCTTCATTTCTCCTCACCTAAATGGACCACACACATGCATGCCAAATTAATTGCCAAATGACTTTATCCCCCCTCAATCTTATCTTCACATGATTTTCCAACAATTGTTCAATATTATCACCTCTAATTCTCACACAATCTAGCCAATCATAAATCAAGTCCCACACTTTTTGGACAAAAGGACAATCTCCAAAAATATGCCTCACGGTCTCAACCTCATTACTTCCACAATTTTTACAAAGATTATTCCCTACTCCTAAGAACACCCCTCTTTTTTTCAAATTATCTTTAGAAGGTATCTTATTTTGGAGCATTTTCCACAAAAAGTCATTCACTTTAGAAGGGGCTAGCTTATTCCAAATGACCGACACCCATTTCTTTAAAGGATTTTCACTCACTTGCTTATGAATTTTCCTATATCCATCCTTTGTTGAATACACCCTATCTTTTTCACCTTTCCACACCCAACTATCTTTCTCATTTTGCTTTAGTACTAAAGTATTTACATGAACTTCAATTTCTTTGACCACCTCCAACTCTCTATCTAAAAGCTCCCTAGACCTATCCCATCTACATTCGAAACCAAAATCCTTCACCACTACTCTATCTTTTACCGTACACCCTTTAATAGACTCCAATCTATACAATCTTGGATACAATTCTTTTAGACTCTTATCAAGATTACCCCAAGTCTCCTCCCAAAAATTAGTGTTTCCTCTATCCCCAATGATTTTTCTACAATTATTCACAAACCAATCGGATGACCCCACTACATTCACTAGGTCCCTCCACCATTCCGACCAATGATTCCTACTAGATCCTCTACTCTCTTTTGCCTTGATATTTTCCAAAAAATCCCCATATTTTGAATCAAGAATTCTTACCCAAAGCTCATTGCCACCCACTAATAATTTCCACCCCCATTTCCCTAGCAACGCCAAATTGAAATGCTTCAAATTTTTTATTCCAAGACCACCCTCTTGTTTTTCCGCACACACCAACTCCCAATTTACCCATGCTATTTTTGGTTCTTTTTCTACACTTCCACCCCACAAGAAATGTCTTTGTAATCTCACAAGTTCATCAATTATCACCTTAGGAGCTTTGAAAAAGGAAAAGTAATACATTGGTAGTGCATTCAACACCGCCTTTGTTAAAACTATCCTACCTCCTAGTGACAAAAATTTATTCTCCCAAACCCCAAGTCTTTTTTCAAAATTTTCTTTTACCTTGACCCACATGTTCCTATCTTTTGCCCTACCTCCTACCGGCAAGCCTAAATAAAAAAATGGACAATAGCCCACTTCACAATTCAAGTACCTAGCAAACTCTTCAACTTCTTCTACTTCACAACCAAAACCCATGAGACTACTTTTTCCAAAATTTATTTTAAGACCGGAGACCAACTCAAAACATCTCAACACACTTTTTATTATTTCAAAATTTTCTCTACACAATTCTCCCATGATAAGTGAGTCATCTGCAAATTGAAAATGCGACATTGGTACTCTGTTTTTTCCGACCAAAATCGGTTTGAATAATCCCAAATCACACACTTTTTGTATCATTCTACTAAGTCCCTCTCCCACAATCAAGTACAAGAAAGGGGATAAAGGATCCCCTTGCCTCAACCCTCTAGACACATTGAATTCTTTTGTTGGACTCCCATTTATCAACACGGAGCTAATGACACTCGACACACACTCCCTTATCCACTTAATCCATTTATCACCAAAACCCATCACTTTTAACATATCAAGGAGAAAAACCCAATTTACCGAATCATAAGCTTTTTCAAAGTCAAGTTTGAGCATAAAGATACTCTTTTTCTTTTTCTTAGCTTCATCGAGAATTTCATTAGCTATAAGCACTCCATCCAAAATATTCCTATTACCTACAAAAGACAATTGGTTCTCCGACACCACCTTATCAAGCACACTACCTAATCTATTAGCCAAGACCTTCAAAAGAATTTTATATACACTATTAACAAGAGAAATAGGCCTATATTCACTTCTGTTCACCGGATTTTTCACTTTAGGAATCAATGTAATAAAAGTGGTGTTCATACCTTTACATATTCTGCCATGCCTATGAAACTCCTCAAACATCCGCATCAAATCTTGCTTCACCACATCCCAACAAGTCCTAAAAAATTGACTACCAAAACCATCCGGACCCGGGCTCTTCTCCGTCCCGCAATCCCAAATCGCATGTTTTATCTCTTCTTCCTCACAATTCTTCTCCAACGCAACTCTATCTGCCTCCTCAATAAAGTCCCCTTCAAGTCCCATCACTCTAAAATTCCCCATCTCCCTAGCTTCAAAGTGTTTTGCAAAAAAAATCACGAACGCCTTCTTAACCTCGTTCACCTCTTCAACCCATTTACCATCAATTCTCACACCCTTCATTCCATTAATTCTCCCTCTTCTTTCCACCACTCCATGGAAGAAACTTATATTGGCATCACCCGCTTTAAACCACTTTGATTTTGCTTGTTGAAGCCTTAATCCTTCTTTGACTTGCAACAATCTTTGTAATTCAGTCAAATCAGTTTGTCTTTTCTGTACCAATTCTATAGTAGCTTCAGGCCCCACAAAATTATCAGTCTCGTTCACCTCTTTGTTGACCGAAAATATGGTATTCTGCTCTCTGTCAGGTCGCTCCTCACTATTAAACATCAAATTGGCAGTCTGCTCTCTGTCAGAGTCCTGTTCAACGCCAGCCAGCACCGGCCCAATGACTCCAGACGGGCCACACCTATTCACCGGCCCATTAACCAACCCAGCATCTTCCAAAACAATTTGCCCACTCCTAGATACATCCGACTGTATGCCCTCAAAATTTTCCAGTGTTAAGTCAGCCTTCTCCACTTGTTCAACTTTTTCATTTTCTCTTTCAACACAAAACCACCCCAACCTTCAATTTTCTCCGAATTCCATTGTTCTTCCACCACCTTGAGGAAATCCTTTTCTTTCGTCCAACTATTCACAAAACGGAAAGGCTCCAGACCCCAATCTTGGTTTCCACCTTTTATCATTATTGCCACATGATCCGACAATCTTCTTTTTAATCCAACTTGTACCAACTCCGACCATCTACTCAACCAACTACCGGAAAAAAGAAACCTATCCAACCTACTACAACTAGTTCCATTATCCCGGTACCAAGTGAATTTCTGCCGAGTTAATGGTAGGTCGACTAGATCCGCTTGAGTGATGAACTCATTGAAAGCCTTCATTCTTCTTTTCTCTCCATTCCTCGCCAACCCTTTCTTCTCCTCCAAACTTCTTATGGCGTTGAAATCACCACAAACACACCATTTCACTTCATCCTCCTCCTTAATTTTCTTCACTAGTGTAAACCAAAGCACTTCTCGTTTTGCATCTACACAAGGGGCATACACGTTCACAATCTCCACCACCTCTCCCTTCCAACTCCGTCTCACACCTAGAGCTCCATCTTCCCCCCAAAAACTCTCCTTCACAAACGAATCCGTACTAAGCAATCCACCGGACCTTCCATTCGACCCGGAGAACACCTAATCCACATTTCCATCACCCCATAAACTCTCAACTAATTTCTTATCAACCGCCTCTCTTTTTGTCTCTTGTAAACACACAAATTCAAGTCTCTCTTTTCGAATCATTTCCTTTATTTCTCTTTTCTTAATGAGACCCCCCAACCCTCTAATATTAAAACACATGGGCTTCATTATCCACTCTTCTCATGACCAATACCCCCAACTGTCACCTTTTTATTCCCCTCTTGGTCTCTCATCTCCCATTTAGTGAAGATCTTCCAAACTTTTTCATTGTCATCTGGTTTTAGAAGGCCCATTCCAATTCCTCTCTCAACATTGTTCCTTGCTTCCATCTCACAAGAGTATTTTTCCACCTGCCTGTTGCATGATCTTACTTGACTATCATAGATGATGTCTCCTCCATCTAATTGGCTCTCCTTATGCTTCGGTTTCTGCCCCCTCTTGCCTTTAAAATTGCCTCGTCTCACTCCCTTAATTTCTGTTCCTCCACTGCCCATCCCTTGCACAAATTCTCTCCACTTATCAAATCTAGTTCTCTGCGTTACAACATGTTTTTGAATAATTTTTCTGAATTTAGTTTTCCTCTGATTTCCTGCCATCACAATTTCGATAATTGGTCCTAGAATGAAAGGGTCACTGTCATTCACAAGCTCCTCATCACTAACTTCTTTCTCATCCTCAGCAAAATCATCTTCTCTTCCATCTCTAACATGTGACACCATCCTGTCTTTTTCCTGCACTATTGCCGAAGCCTTGTCAGATTGTACAGGAATTGACTTTAGACAGCTTGGGTCCACTAGTCCAAATTGTATCCTTGGTTCAGATATATTCCCAGAATTCTCCAATATCTTTCCTTGACCAATGTTTTGGGCCCCATCGCCAATTGGTTCCGTATTCCCACAAATATTCTCCAGGCCCAATTCACTTGCTTCTTTGTCCTGCTCACCATTAGAAACGCTTTTCTCTTCCACCAACAGAGTCTCATCATTCATCTCGTTCATATCACACTCCAATGGCGTTTCTAGGACATACTCCCAATTAAGTTCTTCATCACTTTCTTCCATTAAAATAGTTTCACTCCAGTCACTAGAATCTCCATCTTCATCCACATATTCATCTGAGGAATTACCAGATCCCGACAGCGACCTAGCCGACTTCAATCGACTTTTACAATCATCCACCCGGTACTCAAATTGGCCCTTGAAACTTTCATTGTACCCCACCCCTTCTTCTACCAAATTAACTGGAAAAAATTCCCCATGAATAAGAATCGATTATCGTTTTCTTATTAGTTCAAACACAGGAGTTTCCAGCAGTACCATGCCTTTTCTACAATCTCTTCTCTCGACTGTATCCGTATGAACTTCGATCACCTTACCTGCATTCCTTCCTACTCTAGTAAACGTTTCTTTCGACTAACCATGAAGCGGAACACCATAGATGTTGATCCAAACACGTCTTTTTTCGTTTATGTCTTTTTTCTCCCAAGGCTTCAAACACACAAAATATTCCTGTTTCCATTCGATCTCTTCCTCCAGCAGACTCATTCGACTTTCCACACTTTGAAAATCCACCACCCATCTTTCCTCTGTCAGCCTAGCTAATTTAAAATCTTTATGTCCATTAGCATGAAGTAGATTCTGCAAACTTCTCTCATCAAGTGCACCTTTTGGTTCAACAATCACAACCTTATCAATCCAATCACTTATCAACCTTTCCCCATCGGTTTGCTTCTTCTCACCTCCAGTCTCCTCTTGATTCTCCTTATCCCCCAATTTTACAGCTACTCCTGCGATTTGATCGATTTCCTTCAAACGCTGTTTCTGTATCGGCGCTACAGTTCTCATTACCCCCTCTCCTTTTCAAATCCATTCACCTCGATTCTTAATATTCCTTCGCTGACCCATTGGCCTTTGCATCTCCTATCTTTGCAAACCCAAGGATCGAGTTGTGTCCTAGTCTGCATCTGATGTCCCCTGTTTTGCCCCTGCTCTCGATTCACACTCATCTCTCCCAACTTATTGAATTGTGCTTTGTTCGCCAGCAGCTTATACAGTCCAATCCACACACCTTTCACTCTATTCACCAGAGCTTCTTCATCTCTCACACGTTGAAATCTCACAAAAGCAAAGTGTTTTCCATCCTTTGCTCTTTTATTTGGGATTGATACATCAACCACTTTACCCACGAATTTTTCTAAGATCTCTTTCAATGAAGCTTCTGCCCAATCGTCTGGAAAGTTGGAAATATACAGATTGATAAACTTCTCGTTGATCTTTTCCAGCCGGATTTTTTCCTCTCTCTCCCATCGTTGCCGGCGCCGCCCAGTCACCACAGTCCATCCCTCATCTTGCCTTGTTCCATCATCTCCACCTTGATTCCGATTACATATTTAATCAAATAATTTAATCACTTCCTTAATTACATATTTAATCAAATAATTTATTTTTGTAATCAAAATATATGATTATGATGCTTGATTTGCAGTATATGAATTTTCATATCAATAGGTTGTTATGTGATGCTTGTTATCAGTAATTATGATGCTTGATTTCCAAAAATTAGAAATAAGGTGTTTGATTTTTAGTACTGATGCTTGTTCTCTAGAAGTGTGATGTTTGTTCTGCAATATGATGCTTGCCGGTTGTTTGGTATAGAGTTAAAAAAGTGAGTTAAAGAAAAATTTTAGTTGATGAATAGTAAATGAGTTAAATGTGAGTTATAAAATATGATGTTTGGAATATTGTTTTAAGCTTCCGGAGTATATTCTTCATGAGATTGAAGCTAGTATTTCTAGGTTTTGGTGGGGAGATGGCAAAAAAAAAAAAAAAATCATTGGATTAATTGACGTACTCTTTGTGATTCTAAAAGGGATGGAGGTATGGGCTTCCGAGATCTTCGTTGTTTTAATCTTGCGATGCTTGGCAAGCAAATTTGGAGGATTATTTGTTTTCCCCATTCTTTACTTAGTCGAGTCCTTAAGGCAAAATATTTTTCTAATTGTGATGTGTTGGATGCCTCTAAAAAAAGAGTAATTTTTCATTCACTTGGAAAAGTATTTGTTATGCGAAGGAGTTGGGCAAGAAAGGAATATGATGGAGGATTGGAAATGGGATTAATGTTGATATCTGGAGGGACAATTGGATCCCGCAGAATTCTGGAATGAAACCTTTTGCACTGAACCTCTCAGGGATAGAAGAGAGCACTGTTTCTTGCTTAATTAATCATGATAATCATTGTTGAGATGAGGAGATAGTTCGCAATCTATTCTGGGAGGATGATAGTGAAGCTATCCTAAAAATCCCTATTGCTGAACATTCTGTTGTAGATGTGCGAACATCCGAAGAATAGAGTTAAAAACTTATAGGGTTTACAGGGTTATTATATATGGTGTGTAAGTTGTTATATATGGTGTGTAAGAATAAAGTGATATGTGTAATTAAGAAGTGATGTGTTTGATATTTTTAAGTCTATTTGATTGGTTTATGATTGTTAGTTTGATAGAAAAAGTAAAGAGGATGTAAGAGTATGATATAATGAGAATGATGATTGTTTAGTGGATAAAAAATTGAGTTAATTTTTTTACAGTAGAATATACAAAACAAATACCCTGAAATATTTTAACAGATGAATAGTTCATTTTAAATGAATACCAAATAAGCTGTTGATTTTCAGTAATTGAATTCAAGTATGATGCTTGATTTCCTGAAATGTGATGCTTGCATCATTCGATTTGTCTGGAATTTTGAGAAGAGGATTAGAATTTTTTCTATAATTAGATTAATTATAGGAATTAATTAATCAAATTTGATGATGCTTTTAATGACAAATACCATATTAAATTGAGGGAAATTCGGAAGATTAGACAAGTAGAAACTAAATTGTAGGAAAAAAAGTATGTATCACTAATAGGTAGTAAAGATTTGGGGGTGGTATCAATTTGTAATTCACCCTACAAAAACACTTAAATCCCTCCCCAAACCTAAATTCTTCTAACACATTCTCGAGCTTCAAGCTTAAGCAAGTAGAAGGAAACACATATTGCGCAGACATGTAATACGTGTAAGACGAGAAAAGACAGAATACGACGCAATTCATTACTACCTAATAAAATAAAAAAGAAAAATATCGGGTTGCCTCCCGGGAAGTGCCTTTTATTATAGTCGTTGGCTCGACGTTTGTGGTATGCTGCTATCCATTATCAAACGGGAGCGAATCCTTTACATCCTTCCCGGTATGCCCAACATTTTTGGAGCCATCTCTTGCACCCCTCCTCAGAGTTTCGAGCAATTCCATTATTCCATGCAAACTAAAATTACAAGAATTAGAAAAAAAAACAAAAATGAAAAAGTAACAGAGGAATCAAAGGGAAAATAAAAATGAAAACAAGGGTCTAAACTCCCTGAACAGTCCCATGTTTGAGTTGGGGCTGGTATATACGAGTCACTGGGTGGCAAGGTTATGGAAACTGGGTCCAAAGGTGTCAGCTCTGGTGTATCAATTAGGGGTGAGCGCGGGCGAGTATTTACAAAAAATCAAACCAACCCGCCTATGGCAGGTGATTATTTGTCCGACCCGCGACGGGTGGAATAATTTTTCAACCCGCAACGGTTCGGGTGATTACAATGGCGGACGGATTATTACAACAACTTGATATATTATAATCCATCAAATTTTTAAAAATATTTTGAAAGCAGCAAAATGATGAAGTAGCACTTTCACATATGTAGTTTCTTAGTTTATATATGAATTAACCCTAGTTTTACTGTTATTAATCTATTCTATATTTCTATTTATTCATTTAAGTGACAATTAATTTATTTAACATATATACACTTTTTATTATGTGAACAATATGGTGTGGGAGATTTCCAATAATAAATAGTGGAAGAGATAGACATTTAATGTCCCACATTGGAAATGAAAGTTGAGCTTTGGAATGGGTGAAGTAATAAAAACAATTACACTTTGTCTCATATGGAAAGTGTAAGCTAAATAAATAAACTAATACACTTTGTCCCACATGGAAAAAATAAGTGTGAAAATTTTAGTTTATTTATGAAAGTGCATTGATGATGTGTAAACTAATCATTAAGTAGGGCACTTGGCTGAGCCACATGCGCGCGCCTGAGCCTGAGCCCGTGCCACGAGCGCGTGGGACATGTGGCGCTTTTATGACGCTTTTGTTAGGCGCACTTAGCACTTTGCACGCTTGCATCGATCTCGATTGTTAATTTTGTTTAAAATTTGTACGGTCAGGATTTAATCTGGAGAATAATTCTGCAATCAGTTTTAACCCGGGAAAAGCCAACAACTTTTTAAAATTTGAACCAACAATCATTTAATCATGATAATTGGTTTGAAGAGGTGTGATTCTATGGATGGGATTTTATCCTGATCTATTACATCTGTTCTTATCTAGATTTATGGAGAGTTGTGTCTCTTCAAACATGACTCTTGAAATCTATAAATACGAAGGGTTACTCCAGATTGAAAGACACCGAAACCTTCTATCTCTCCCCCATGCTACAGGAACAATTATGCAGTAATTGTTTATGTAGCATTTCTTTTGCTTCTTGTTCCGGTTCTTGAGTTTAAACATACAATTTTTTCTGGGCTTCTTTGTATCCTGTAAGCGATTCGTTGTACCCGGTTGTACACTTATATTAGGGGCGAATCACGCTTTAAGGAAAACGATCCTATTCTGCATAGAAGTCCAGAATTTCCATTTCTACATCCCCAAATTGGTAGGTTATAAAAAAAATTATCCGCGTAATTTTTTATTTAGAAATTAATTGGCGGGTGCGGGTGAGATGCGGGCGGTTTGTGCGGATGGGTCGGTCGGGCGGCTTGTTTGCACAACCGTAGTATCAATCTCCTCAAGTGGCTACTCCTTAAACTAGCTCACTGGCTGAACTCTCACAAACACTTGCAACTATGGGTTAAGTTTCTCCTTGTAGTGTGGGAGTAGATTCAGAGTCAACTCAGCAATGATATCGCTAAATTTCATCATTTCATGTAAGTGGGGATTAGATGATCGATTAAATCTCCCATTTCTTCCGGTTTGATTTCCTCGAATTTACGTGTCGTGGCTATACCCAATATCATTCTAATCTCCCAAATCATCCCATTATCTCCCGATAGGATATCGTTGTGAAAACACTCCTCTCGCAGCTATTTGAATCGAAACCATATGTCATCAAACCTCTCTTCAGGAAACTGTCGAAAGACGATGAGATGTTTCCTATGTTTACACATGGATGTTTTATGCCCATCCAGGCCACAATCCAAGTGTTAGATTCTCATATGTTCCTACACACACAAAGACAAGAAACCGAGAGCAGTTCCGATAAAAACAAAAAACTAACTAAATAAAAAGAAAAATCCGATACTCCTAAACTAAACAATAGGATCACTTAAAAATAAGTAATTAAAGCAGTGTTATAGACAGACAAAAGCTTAACCACATAATTGTTATCTCGATGAACTAATTAATAATCGTCGAGTTATGGATTACAAATAAACAAAATTCAAAAAGCAAATAGGATCAGGATTGTTTATTCTACTTATTCTATCTGCCGGAAAGCATAAAACCTAGGTAACTCTAGAACAATCAAGGAAAAGTATGACACTACAACGAAGTTCAGGTTAAATATGTCTATGTTAACAATACTCACCACCAACTTATGGTGATTCACACATTGTCACATGTTATTTACCTGAAAACTGTTGATTCAATCTTAACCAATTCATTTTTCGAAAGTTTCAGACCAGCGTAATTACCCGATTGTCAGACGGATAATCCTTAACCTAACGATTTAAATATTTTAGACTAGCAAATCAAATTAAATAAGGTTTACGAAAATCTTGAACTAGCTTAACGATTGTGAATCGAATCCATAGTAGCGTACCCTAACATAAAAAATCTTTTACTTCACTACTACATTCATACAAGACTTAGCTATTCATTATCATGCAATAAAATACGAAATCATTGTCATAGAAGGAATACTCATAAAACAAATGGAAATTCTACGAAATCATTGTCAGAGAAGGAATATTATTATCATGCAATCAACATATGAAGAATCATGCACACGCAATCAATCAAGTTGTTAATTCAAAAGTGAATTCTAACCTAGGGTTCTTGGTGCCCAAATAAGGTTTAGAATGAGTTATTATGTGTAAAAAACTTACTAGGATGAAGAAAAACCGTCCATATATAAGATTCAGCCGAAATCTCGTTGAAATCGCCAAGACGCTGATGCACTCAAATTAATCGCTTTTAAATATAGTAATTAAAGAAGTTGTTGTAGCAACGTAAGCTTAACTACCGAATCATTCTCTCGAGGAACTAATCAACAATTGCAAAGTAAAGGAGTACAAATAAACAAGTTTGTGGAAGCAATTATGATCTGGAAGATTTATTCTACTTACTCTACCTAACAGAAAGCAGAAAACCTAGGTAACTCTAGCACAATTAATGGAAAGTATGAACACAACATCGAAGTTCAGGATAAATATGCTTAAGGGAACATACACATTACCTGCTTATGGTGATTCACACGTTGTCACATGTTTTTTTTTCCGAAAACTGTTGATTCTTAACCAATTCATTTCGAAAGTTTCAGATAAAGTAAAGGTCTAGCAAAGGAAGAGATATAGTATACATTAAAATTGATTTGACTAGATAATAAGTAATTGATTTTTGTTCTTATTTCTTCTTTACCAATGAAATTCCATTACAAGAGCACATAGCTCGTCTAACAAGAACATGCATGCCTAACTTGGGGCTACTTTGCTATATATGAAAGTAGCTTCGCGGTTGAAATGGTGAAGTGATAACTTACGTAGTGGACCACAATGACAACTAATTCTCTCGTACCTAAGGCCATTCACGAGCTTCCTTCGTACTGAAAAACGACGGACCCGTTTTATTTCAGTATGAACTAAAAACATACTTTTAGCTCACATTCACTACTATGTGCCAAAGTGGGAGTGGTCGTTACCGTGTCGTCGCAATCCTGCCGCATAGCGGCATGCGACAGGAAAAAATGTGGGCCAGAACTGCTGGCCCACAGTTCTTTTTTATTCTTAAATTGTTTATTTATTTATCTTATTTGTATTAAACTATTAAAATAGTAAAAAATATAAAAAATTATACCAACGACCATACACTACAAGAAAAACATTAAAAAACGACGTTATGGGGCGACGGATTTTATCCGTCGCCCCATAACGACGGATCGCCTATTGGGGCGACGGAATCTATCCGTCGTCCCAATTCACGACGGATAACTGTTATCCGTCGCTTATTAGCGACGGATAACTTATCCGTCGCTAAATTGGGCGACGGATAATTATTATCCGTCCGTGTTTGATTTTTAAAAAATATATATATATATATATTTAAAAATCGGGCGACGGATAGATTATCCGTCGCTATAAGGCGACGACATTTCTATCCGCCCAGCATCGCGACGGATCGACTCGGCAGCGGATTTGACACGTGTCCGCGGCCCGTAGTTCTTATTTTCCAAAAATGAGGGCGTAATCCTCATTTCTTCATCTTCTTCCTTCTTCTTCCTCATTTTCTTCTTCTCCTCAATCCCGTTTTCCGGCCAATCATCCGTTATTCCGGCCAATCTTGGTGCCTAATCGAAGCTCGTGTGACAAGGAGTTTGGTTCTTCGATCAATTTCATATTTCTACCGATTAATCAAGGTATTTTTGCTAAAACCCTAGTTTTTAAAAATTTGGGGATTTTGTTTATTTTGATTAATTTGAGCAATTATATGTATATATGATAAGTATGTAGTAGTTAGTTTAGTTAATTTGATCAATTATATGTAATTTGTTCAATTTGAATGATATGAATGTATGTAGTATGTTAAGTTTGGTATGTATGAATGTATGTAGTTAGTTTGATTTGTGTGTTAAGTATATATAGTTAGTTTAGTTGATTTGATATGTTTGTTAAGTATAGAAGTATGTAGTTTTGATTTGATAAATTTGTATGTTAAGTATGTAATTTGATATGAATATATGTAGTAATTCGATATGTATAGAGTAATTAGTTAATTTGATATGTATGTTAAGTATATAATATATGTACTAAGAGGTTGAAATGGTTATTATATATGTCCAATTTTGTAACACATCGAACACTTAATTAATAATTAATTTATAGGGAACATATAATAATTAACAATTAACCTCTACAATCTTCTTATCCGAATTGGAATCGATCTAATAAATTAAATACGATCTAATCAATTGGAACGTCTCAGGTTAAAAATAAAGTAAACAATGAATTCCGACCGTTCATGGATGTACGATCGTACGGCGGTAAATGACAGAGTTTCTAGGAGTTTCGTAGAAGGGGTTAAAGGTTTCATCTCGTTTGCCATGGGACATCCGGTTTGTGCAATTGGAGGGAGAGGCGGGGTTTGGGACCGCCTATTGAGTGCCTTTCTGCTTGTCGGAACATGTGCATGGTGTATTGGGAGGAGGATGTAGATCTGTTGGAATGCAAGTTCTGTGGTAGGGAGCGTCACAAGTGATGAGGAGGGGGGTGCATGAGAATGAGGAGTTTCATCCGTTTTGTCTCTAGGCTTGTATAACTAGTAATCATTAGTTGATATATATATGAAACCAAACATTATGGTAAAATTGAAGCTGATGTAACTTATATTATGTAATGCCTTAACAATTGACTGAAGCTAATATAACTTATATTACGTAGCAATTGATTGAATTATTGTGAAATTGATTTATTACCGTAAATGAAAGACCTCGATCTAATGAATTCAAACGTGTCAGGTTATTATCTAATTATTCAATGAATACCGATCGTGGATGGATGTATTGTCGCATTTCTCAATGGCGGAGTTCAATGGAGTTTTCTGAAAGGGGTTGAAGGTTTCATTGAATTTGCAATGTCAAATCCGTCTTGTGTAAAGGATGGGTTGATAAAGTGTCCTTGTGCAATGAAACAGTGCAGAAACAAGCAATACGTGACTCCTAAAGTGGTAGTCCAACACTTGAGGAAAAATGGATTCCTTCCTGCATCGGTATGGAATCATCATGGTGAGGAAGCAAAGACCGTCAATACATATGACCAATACGCATAACGTGGAAGGAAGAGAAAAAATGAACAAGTCGGGGAACAATCCCAATCTGAAGGCGATGCTATTCGAGCTCGAGTCGAACAAATGGTGTACGATGCTGCAGGGGCGGAGTTCAGGGACACAACCAACACTGAAACCGAGGTGGAGGTGGAGGAACCACCGAATCCCGAGGATCAATTGTTCTTTGACTTGTTAGAATCATCAAGGAAGCCGGTTTACCCGGGGTGTAAGCTCACTGAGTTGTCTTTGTTATCTCGGCTAATGAGTTGTAAGGCTAATGGCCAGCAATCTGAAACGAGCTTCAATGAATGGGTTGACGTAATGTCGGACCTTTGTCCTGAAGAAAACCTAGTTCCCACCAACTTTACCAAGCGAAGAAAAGATGCGGATTAGAACTGTGGTAACCATATCGTTGTCCGAAAATGTGCATGATATATTGGGAGGAGGATGGATCTAATAGAATGCAAGTTCGTGGTAAGGAACGGTACAAGCGTTACAAGGAGGGGCCGCAAAGAAACGATAAAGAAAAATCTCTCACATAAGAAAATGTGGTACTTCCTCTAGCACCTCGTTTGAAAAGATTGTATGCTTCAAGTGCTTCATGGATAAAATGCGGCACAAGGAGCGAGTAATCTCGGATAATGTCAAGGTGGTAGAATGGACCATCCAGCAGACTCACCCGCATGGAAATCGTTGACAAGACATATCCGTAATTTGCGGCCGAATCTAGAAATGTACGTTTGGGACTTTATGCGGATGGTTTTAACCCTCGGTAGTGAACGTAAATACTCTTGTTGGCGCTTATGCTCACTGCATAATCAATCGGTGAGTGCATGAAGGAGCCATTCATGTTTCGATCGCATTGGTGCACGGGCGAAAGATCCCGGATCGACGTTGGATGTTTTCTGCAACCCCTAATCAAGGAGCTGATCGAGTTGTGGACGGATGGTATCCCTGCATATGATGTGTCGACAAAAAAGAACTTCACCTTGAGAGCAGCTCTTCTTTGGACCGTGAGTGACTTCCCTGCGTACTCCATGCTATCTGGAAGGAAAACATCAGGGAAATATGCATGTCCACATTGCTTGGAGGATACAGATGCATTTAGACTGAAGGGTAGTGGAAAATTTGCATACAGATGTCCGGAATCCTATTAACAACGTCACATGCATATACTTAAAGGCTCTCGCAGAGGGTCCATTCAAAAAGGTCTACACATTCCCAGGTTATATAGTCAATGGCCTTAGGTTCCACACGACTGAATGTAACACGGCCATGGCGACAAGCAACTCCGGGGTGTGTGTTAATGGTGCAGAAGAGTATGGAGACGCTACTTTGTTTGATTTCCACGGCAAGCTAAAACGAATTGTGAGGATTGAATATTCTGGATTGCCATTTAAACGAACCTTCTTGTTTGACGTTGAGTGGTATGATCCTAATCCAGGAGGTACGAGGAAGAACGAGCGGTATGAAATGGTTGATGTGAACCAAAAGAAGAGGTACCGAACCAAGTATGAACCATTTATTCTGGCGACTCAAGCACGACAAGTGGTGTTTCTTGAATATCCAAGGTAAAACGCGATAAGGGGAATGGTTAGTCGGTACCTATTCGCTTTCGCTCGAAAGTGGAGTACATTGAGAAAGACGACTCAATTACCAACTCGTACCAACAAGAGGATGTCGATAAACAAGCAGAAGACCCCATAGAAGCAGATGATGAGTTGTTTGATCTGCACGAGGACCAATATGTAGTCTTAGAGGACGGCTATAATGGTATATTATGTGTATTATGAGTAATTATATGTGTTATTATAATCTGTTATGTATTATAACTTGTACTAACACATTTTTATTGTATTTATTACATTTTTTTGCAGATGCCGCGACAGAGGCCGTCCACCTATCGTCCCCCCCCACGCAGCCGGCCGCATGATAGTGGTGGGTCGGGGACACCGCTGTGGAGGGCTCAAGATCGTGACAAGAGGTCTCGGATTCTGAGACCCCAGGAGAGAGAGCAACAGTGGCTCTACCAACGGCCGGACACATCTTTGGAGGACGACCACGACGATTGTCCCTACCTCGTGTTCGATCCAAACAATCCCAACGTCACGTGGGACGGCTTGCCTGTGATTTTCCCTATTGGTCCTGCCAAGTAAGTATTATACATTCTTCTTAAATATGTAAAACATAACTGATAATGATAGTTGACAAGTATAAATTGTTGTACTAAAGTAATGCATATTCGTTTCTTGTATTTTATACATTGACAACAGCTTATGGCCTCGGGAGGTGCACAACAAACTAGGTGACATCTTCCGGAGCAGGAGAGAGCCACCCAAGGTGGTGGTGAGTGTTGGAGCCACATCTCGAGCGCATGAGGGCCGAGTACTTGATGAGTGAGGTAAGTTAAAATATGACATTCATTTGTTTGTAATTATAATCGTTTTAATATGAGTGGTATGTTAGCCTTGTATGTGAGTGGTATGTTAGCCACTTTATTTGGGTGATATGTTAGTCACCATTGTGTTAGTAAATTTTAGGACAATGTGAGTGGTATGTTAGCCACTGTATGTGAGTGGTATGTTAGCCACTTTATTTGGGTGATATGTTAGTCACCATTGTGTTAGTAAATTTTAGGACAATGTGAGTGGTATGTTAGCCTTGTATGTGAGTGGTATGTTAGCCACTTTATTTGGGTGATATGTTAGTCACCATTGTGTTAGTAAATTTTAGGACAATGTGAGTGGTATGTTAGCCTTGTATGTGAGTGGTATGTTAGCCACTATATGTGAGTGGTATGTTAGCCACTTTATTTGGGTGATATGTTAGTCACCATATCATTATGTTGTTAGGACATGTATTGACTTTGGATGTTGTATGAAATTGGGAATGTAGAAGGAGTACTTCATTCCCAAGAGTTGATCCCACAGATCCGCGCGTTTTAGACTGTGGGATCCAAATCTGAGGATATGGTCTCAGACGGAAGGCCATTCGGGATCGGGTGGCCCAATCCCTCCACGAGTTGATGCAACGGAGTGGGCCCTTTGGGATGCATCGGCGCCGAATCGATGTCCAGACGTTGCTTGGACCAACAGCGTAACCGGGCATCCTACCGACACGGTGAAGGGGCCGTTCACCACCTTGGGAGGCGATCTCACATCGATTATTATCAATCGGTGCGTATATATGTGTTTTGCAATCTAGCATTACGTGTATGTATGAAGTCTCCGCTTTCTATTACTTGTAGATGATAAATTGTTGACTAGATCTGTTTTGATTCTGGTGGCACGGGGGGAGGTGACATCCAAGTATGCCATCTTAAAGAAGGCCTAGCAGAAGGGTGGGTTATGGACCGACTTCCGGGCCTCGTCTATTTCGATATGTTTATGTTGCTTAAAGTTCATATTTGTACACTATTACAAGTTACTTTTAAAAGCAAGAATCGATCATTATATCTGCTATTTACGATTTCCGGCTGAGGTTGATGCTCAGGTGGCGAGGCAGGAGGACGAGACGGGTGATGTGTTGTCAACTGAACAAGTTGACAACATCTTCCTAGAGGTCAACAAACCGGACAAGAAAGGCCGAATATATGGACTCGGGAGCCTCGGTTTGCATCTGGCTAGTCCGGCGTGCTCATCATCATCCCAAGATCCAGACGTCCGGTTTACATGACTGTGTCTCGAAATGGTGCAACAAGGTCCGGAACATGTTGCTGGCTAACTCAAGAGATGGAGCAACAAAGGGACGAGATGGAGCGCTGACAGAGAACGAAGGGAGGAGAACGATTTGATTCTGATGGAGCGATTCATGTCGGTTCGCCATCACCCACCCCCACCCGTCGATAGCTAGTTATGTATCCGTATGTTCGATTTTTTCATATTTACACTTGTTTGGATAATTTCTCCACTCAATATTACTTTTTTATTCATTGAAACATTTTCCGTATTATTGATTTATTATCGAACATTATATTGATTAAATAGGTGAACTACGAAAAATAGGGATTAATATGAAATAAATAGTGACGGAAGTAGTGACGGAATTCACAGTGACGGAATTAGTGACGGAATTCACAGTGACGGAATTAGTGACGGAATTTCAAATTCCGTCACTAGTCCAATTAAAATATTTAGCGACGGATAGGATCTATCCGTCGCTAAATCTTGACGGATAGATTCTATCCGTCAAGAAATATAGCGACGGATAATCTATCCGTCGCTATATTTAGCGACGGATAGAATCTATCCGTCGCTAAATTTCGGAATTAAAAAAAAAAAATTGGTCAATCCGTCGTCCAATCCGTCGCGAATTGGACGACGGATTGTTATCCGTCGCCACAGCTCCAGCGGGGCGACGGATTTTCTATCCGTCGCCAGAGCTGGGGCGACGGATAGCTGGCCTGTAGCGACGGATCTATCCGTCGCTACAGGACAGGTTTTTTGTAGTGATATTTTCCGGAGATCTACAAATAAACACTACTTTTCCTTCATTTAACTACACTTCACCTTTAACCCTGCTTGCACCCTTCATCCGTAATTATGGAGCGAAATGTTTCAAACTCTACTTCCAATTTCAATCCACCAAGATCACTTCCTAACACAAACGATGAAGATCTTGCTCTCATGAAGATATCCATGCAGTTAAGTTAAGATCCTTCTTTCACCTCCCTATCCCAAACTGCATTTTTTTGAAGAGTGAAACAAATTGGGGATCAAGCAATGCTACAAGATGTAAAACTTTTTCTTGGTCTTACGGTAAGATCTGCTGAATCACTTCACGGTAGATGGCGTTGGATCAGTTCGAGGCTACTTGATAGAGACTGAAGTCTGAATTTGAAGTGTGAATGTTTGTTGTTGTGTGATATATTTTAATCGTATGGCATTTGTATTGTTCTTGCTACAATGTTTGTTATTATGATTTAAACCAATAAAATTGTACTTGTTTAATAATACCAACTATCACCCCTTTCATTAATAATAGTTTAGACAATACAACCTAAACATAAACACAATGAAAACTAATAGTACAACATAAACTACTACAAGCACGAAATTCGTAAACTTGAAAATTAGGGGCTGATTTGCTGCGTCGATAAAAGTCAGACATCCCTTACTTGCTGGAACCTCCATGACCACTCCCTGAGCTACCCGCAATATCACACAAAATGTCTTTGAACACGGGTGGAGGTGGAGGTTTTGGATCATTTTTTGGACATTC
Organism: Plantago major; assembly: GCA_026545765.1. Classification (NCBI taxonomy): domain Eukaryota; kingdom Viridiplantae; phylum Streptophyta; class Magnoliopsida; order Lamiales; family Plantaginaceae; genus Plantago; species Plantago major. The sequence continues at coordinate 77,705,213 of CM048840.1, read as the reverse complement.
CCATTTACATTTCTTGAACAATTGTTGGAGTTCAAACCAAAGTGGTTACCAATCAACATTATTATCGTAAGTACGTATTTCATCCCAAACCCTATAGTTGCAACGATTCCTACCCGTAGAGAAGTCAATTCCACGGCCCATCATCCCAATTGAGGATCTTTTGTAGGTGAAGTGCCTCCTCCAGAGTTTCTCCAACTCCACTACCAAATCATCTTTGGTGTAGTTAACACCTTGTTGGACAAACATATTTTGCACAATGCCGGTGTCTTACTGGATTTTTTATCATAACACCACAAGCAAAACTAGACACACTTCAGTAGGTGTCGAATTACGAAGATGACACTTGCCTTGCTTATCTTGTGATTGTACAAATACGAGTCTTGGTAGGTACGAGTATCCTTCTCTTGTGCTTCGGTCCATATCTGGTAAGATGGTATTCTTTTGCAGGAGGTTGAAGAAGATATTTCTTTGGTTTTTGAAATTTGACAAGTTTGATATGTGAATTAGTTTGATTGAGAATGGGAAGTTATGAGTTGAAGTGTAGTGTATTTAAAGGAAAATGAGTCAAGATTCATGTTTGAATGAAACTTGAAATTCAAATTACATGAAGATTGGATTTTAATTTTTGGAATGTGGTACACATTATCATGTATCCAATTGTAACTCTCATACAAAAAAAAAAAGACAAAATCTATTAATGTCAGAATTAAAATATTCCAATATTCACAAACATGCAATCTCACTTTTATTGGTATTCAATTTGAAAATTAGAAACAAAATTAATTAATTATAACTTTTAAACACCCTTATAATATGTTTACCCAAAATCTCATGAGAAACTGTCTTTATCTAGAGATGGTCTATATTATCAATAAAATCATCCATGTTATTAATCAAAATGTCTATGTTGTTAACGAAATAAGTTTAGTTGTAATATAAAAACCACTAATGTTGAGAACATAGATGTTTTGATTAATAACATCAATAATTTTCTTGACAATATAGATTCGTCTCTAAATAAATTATCAAGAGACCGTCTCTCAGGAGACGTACTCTCTCAGGAGACGTACTCATATCTTTAATATGACGGAATAGTAATCACGACCAATGAAGTATAGTTTATCATAATCTTTTTAATTCTAAAACAACATAATACAACCAAACCTATTTGTTGCAAAGAAACAAGTAGCAAAAGTGTTTGGCCTCACGTCTGCTGTCAGGCTAAAACTTCTAATTACACCAATATAAAATCGAAAACTGTCACAGTAGTAGCACCATAGCTGTGTCTTCTTCTTCATTAGTATTTAATTATATTTATTATTACAGCTACTTCTCCGGCAGTGTTTTAACGCAAGAAGTCAAACCCACATACAAAATCCTGACAAGAAGACAATTCCATGATTTGGCCTCCCATTTACAAAAATTGCTTCTTTTTATGTCACCTCTAAAAGCTCTATTTTGACGATTTCTTGCTGCGCTCATGGCCGTCCACTGAGATTTGACATCACAGAAATGGAGTTCAGGAAAGAGAAGCAAGTTCGGTGAGTTCTGTTTTTCTATTCTCGATTAGTATTGAACAAAATTGTGCAAAATGGACTGAATTACATTCTCTTTATAGGTTTCACAATGAAGAAAAACAAAATCTTGAAGCTTTCTGGTATAGGCACCAAGAGAAGCAGCAACTCCCTTTGTACAATAACCAAACCCCTTTTCGGAAATCCGAAAATGGTTACTTAGACAAAGTTCCTAAATTTGGTGGGTCGAAAGTGTTTCCAGAAGGTCAAGAACCAGAGAGGAAGACAATTCTTGATCCTGGAAGTGACCTTGTCTTGAAATGGAATAGGATTTTCTTGTTTTCTTGTTTGGTTGCTTTGTTTGTGGATCCATTGTTCTTTTATCTGCCTTCAGTTTCATATCAAGAGAGCGGATCTTCGTCTTGTATGCGAACCGACTTGCATTTGGGGATAATTGTTACCTGTTTTAGGACTCTGGCTGATGTGTTGTATCTGTTACATGTGTTTATGAAGTTTAGGACTGCTTATGTCTCGCCTAGCTCTAGGGTGTTTGGTAAAGGGGAGCTTGTCACTGATATAGATATGATTGCGAGGCGGTATTTGAAGTCAGATTTCTTTATTGATGTTATTGCTGCTTTGCCTCTTCCTCAGGTAATTTCAAATTGCTCCTTTTTATCACATTTCCTCTGCCTAGTTCAACACAAGTCTAGTTTAATGGTTATTTGCTGTCCTGCTATATATTGTCCATTACTATGTTTATCAGCCCGTGATAGGGTTAATATCTCTAAGAGAAATATAAATTGCGTTGGACAGTCTAACCGTGCAAATTAGAAGAATGTACTTGATACTTAGGAGGGTGATGATGTGGTTCTTAATAATATTTTGATGTTCATGTGAAATTTGGGAGAGGGCGCCTAGTATTTGGGTGCGTGTGGGCCGTTATATTTAAGTCTTGTCTGATCGTAAGACCATTTAACACAAGTTTTTGCCCTTTGTGAATCAAGCCTGGTGTGAAGTTAAGTTCCTCTGCTTGGTATATGTTAGTCATAGGTTTGCGACTAAAAATGCCTTCTTGTGAAAAATACAATGGTAAGGGTGTGTGCGATACACATGGGCCACACCCTCCCCTACCTTGCAAAGAAGCGTTGGGATTACTCTTTTTGTAATGTTGCAAACCTGAGATTGTTTATTCTCGATATATCTTACTAGTTCCATTATGTTTTGAAGAAAAGTGTACAAGAGCTACATTGAGGAAAAGCAGTGTTTTACAGAGGGCTATTCTGTAACTCTTTTTTTCCCCCCCTCTCAAACAGACAAATGGTAGGATAAGTAAAAAGTAATTTGTCAAGTGCATAAGTAAAAGTAGGAGTTAAAATGCCACCTAGTAACATCTGTTAGGATCATGTTCATAAGCGACATAGTGCAGCAAATTGATTGTGTAAATTGATTTAGTATATTGTCTTTATATGCCTGTAATTTATGCAGTCTTGTATAGTGAATTTAGTATTGTTTTGTCTTCTCTATATTTGCAGATTGTCATATGGACTATATTACCTGCAATCAGAAGCTCACATGTTGATCATACGAACAATGAACTAGTACTAATTGTCTTGGTCCAGTACATTCCAAGATTGTATTTGATTTTCCCATTGAGTGCTCAGATTATCAAAGCTACTGGGGTTGTCACAAAGACGGCATGGGCAGGGGCCGCATATAATCTCGTGCTCTACATGTTGGCAAGCCATGTATGTCTATACTCCGGTTCACACTAAATCTCTTTCTTGAATAGGTGTAACCTTTTATGGACTCATTTTGTTTTGAATCGTAGTTCCTTTTCTCTCTCTCTTTTATTTATTTATTTATTACATTATTATTATTATTATTAATATTATTATTATTTGTTTTTTAATAAAAACATGTGGCTTGTTTAACAGGTATTGGGAGCTTCCTGGTACTTACTGTCAATCGAGAGACATGCAACTTGTTGGAATTCAGCTTGCAGAGATGAATTCAATACTACGGGATGCTCCCTTAGTTTCTTGGACTGTGGTACTCTGGGTCACACTGATAGAACAAGTTGGTTAAATAGTACGAGCGTTTATACAAAGTGCAATCCTGACAGTACTGACTATTTTAACTATGGTATATATGGAAATGCTATTGCAAACAACGTTGTCTCATCTGAATTCCTTGAGAAGTATTTCTACTGTTTGTGGTGGGGTTTGCAAAACTTAAGGTAATTGGATACCTGGATGGGATTTCTATGATCATTACTACCAATCTTCTTGTTCAGTTATATTTTTCATGCAGGAATTTTAAGGGTCATTCTTATTTTTGTTGACAGTTCTTACGGTCAGTCGTTATCAACAAGCACGTTTATTGGTGAAACCCTGTTTGCCATACTCATTGCCATCTTGGGGCTTGTCCTCTTTGCCCATTTAATCGGAAATATGCAGGTATTTCTTCAGAATCCTCATGGTCCATTTTTAATATTTTATTATATTGTTCATTTAATTTTGATGTTTGAGAGAGAACTATTGACTTTCCATTTACTCAAAATGACAGAGCAGATGCAATTAGAAATACACCTAAACCTATTTGAGAGCTAGACATAGACTTAGCTAACCTATGAACCAAATCATTGATGAAGTGTACTATTAGACTAGTTTACTCTTTGATAAGAAGTTCATCGAAAATTAACCATATGAATTAAAGTTGTTCAGATAGTTGCTTATCCACTTTATTGCAACCATTATTTGGTTGCCTTCTATGCCGTTTATAGTAAGATCACAAAAATGAATTTTCAAGATAATTTCCAAACACACTTGGGCTTTTATTTATTTATACCTGACACCTGTGAAGTTCAGTGACTTAGAATTTTGTTTAAATACCAATATAGACCTACATGCAATCTATCACTGTGAGGCTTGAGGAGTGGAGACTCAAGCGTCGAGACACTGAGGAGTGGATGAGGCATCGCCAACTCCCAGAAGATCTTCAACAACGTGTTAGACGCTTTACACTGTATAAATGGTCTACCACAAGAGGAGTCGATGAAGAATCTATCCTTCATGCATTGCCGACAGATCTCCGTCGTGACATTCAGCGCCATCTTTGTTTAGACCTTGTTCGACGTGTAAGTTTCTGTTACTTGATTCTGTGGCTCCTCCTACATTCCCAAAAAATTAAGTTCATCTATAAATTTTTTTCACTTGATCATTAGGTGAATGCTAGCCACTGATTCTAGCAAATTGAATTTATAGTTTTGGTAAAAAATCAGAGGGACTTCAGTGTGTATACAAACTCTTCTTTATAACCTTCCATTGCTTTCAGTTGCAGGTGTAGGCCTGTAGGGTGTGATTTATTTTGATTTGTGCGGAACAAAAAAAAAAAAAAAAGAATAAATAAAACATAGTTGTAGAGTGAAAGTGGATACTTTTTATGCTTCCAAACTCTCCCCTCGAGTAACTATATCTACTTAATTTTAGCACTTCACAGTAAGCACAAACTAATGTCGAAAGTTACCTTTAACAATCTTCTTCGCCGTGTATTGTCAAGTTCCAATAGCTTCTTATATATATTCTGCATTAATGACATTGTTTTCTCGATTCAGGTTCCCTTTTTCTCTCAGATGGATGACCAACTTCTCGATGCCATATGTGAGCGTTTAGTTTCATCCTTGAGCACACAAAACACATACATAGTGCGTGAAGGCGATCCTGTAACAGAGATGCTATTTGTTATTCGGGGCACACTGGAGAGCTCGACCACAAATGGTGGCCGTACTGGATTCTTCAACTCGACAACATTGAGACCTGGTGACTTTTGCGGGGAGGAGCTCCTTGCATGGGCCTTGCTTCCAAGGTCCACCATGAACTTGCCTACGTCGACAAGAACAGTAAAAGCCCTTACGGAAGCGGAAGCATTCGCACTAAGAGCAGAAGACCTTAAGTTCGTCGCCAATCAATTTCGACGCTTGCATAGCAAGAAATTACAGCACACTTTTCGTTACTATTCACATCATTGGAGGACGTGGGCTGCTTGTTTCATTCAGGCTGCATGGAGGCGGCACAAGAAGAGGATGATGGCAAAAAGTTTATGGATGAGGGAGTCGTTTAATTCAACTCCAGATGAGCAAACACCTTATGAAAGTGATAGAGAGGCACCCGAAACATCTAATACTTCTCAAGTGAAACAGAATCTTGGAGTAACCATATTAGCTTCCAGATTTGCAGCCAATACTCGAAGAGGGGTTCAGAAGGTCAAGGATGAGAAAATGCCCAAGTTGCAGAAGCCTGAGGAACCGGACTTCTCAGCTGATCCTGATGATGACTAGTTCAGTCAAAGAAGCAACTATTCCAAGGGAATCAATCAACATGTAGATGTCTATCGATCACTATATATGAATGTATCCCTCAATGGCCACCAAGTACATAACAAAGTTCAGGTTCTGAACTCTGCTGAAGCTCACCTTGAGATCTGCTATTCTACTTTTATGTTTCTGTCTCCTGTAGGAAGGGTGATACATCGCGTAAAATGCGCGATAATGGGGAGTTACTTGTGAGTAAGACTTGCAAAAATATAGATGTAAACCTTGATTATTTGAATCATGCACACAGAACACCAATTATTTAGAACAGGAGATGATATATAAACTTGGAATATAGGATCTGCAGCTATTGCATATTATTGTTGTGAACTTGTGTAACGTTTATATTCTGAAGACAACACTTTGTCATATTTTCTTGTTTTACTGTTGGTGAAAAGTAAACTTCATTAGAGACTAAATAGATGAGTTACAGCCATTCTTTAGAGTTGCCAAAACTTGCCCCCTGCCATACTTCCTGCTAACTTGAATAATACTCCATATGAACATGGGCACTTGCATTTTCAACTTGATTAATTAATTGATGACTTTTAGTATAAAATCGTGCAACTTTAAATTTTAATTTAGATAATTCTGAATTGCGTGAATTGATGTACTATAAAATTTAATTCGAGTGGGGTCATTTTGAATCGGACAATTTTGGTTCACTTTGAATAGGATGATTTTGGATTTGTCTCAATTCAATATTCAGGTCAAATTTGCATTCCGATCGGGTTCTTTCGGATTACATTCCATGTCTGGGTCAAGTTGCCCCTTGTAGTATATTTAGAACTGAAAACTAATTTTGAGAACTGGACATTCGAACTAGGAGCCGCTAGCATTTATGTGCAAACCCGAAATTATTAAATTCGAGGACAAGCTACATTTATAGCATATTACATGTGGTAACTATTTACCAAAAATGCAAGAGCGGAACAAAATCTATGTTTTTGGTGTGTCTAGCATACTCAAGGGTCTTTAAGTTCAATAATTTAAATGGCATTAATAGAAGTAAGTCGATGTCATCTGTAAAATGTTGTAAATGTAAGACACTACACTGAACAATATAAGAAGAAAAACTAAATATGAGTCAATATTTCAAAACAAAAAAAAATCATTAAACTCATTGAAAAATATCTCAGATGAAATTTGATCTATAATAAAGAAATATACATATAATTGTGGAAACTTGTATTGACACAATGACACTTGGCCAAAACAACACATGCTTGATTTATTTCTTTTTATCTGTTTGGCTTAACTGTAAGGTGGCAGTTTGAGTTAATTGGATTATTTTTTATAATTGAGTAAAGGTGTCATCAGAGCTCCGCCAGCATCCACCGTTCCTGTCGTGGCTGCCGGTACCCACCGGGCAGAGGCCTACTATCTCTCCATAGAAAACCCAGCAGACGACCTTCATTTCTTGAGAATAAACTTCTTATGTAAATACACTTTAATATGTTGTATCTCAGTAACACAATCTGACTCAAAGCAACAATCTGAGCGATAAACGCAAGTTCTGCACACTGCCAGTTTCATTTACGAACGTCTGACATCAACTTTGGTAACTTGCTTGTTTTCTTCTGCTGATACTTCGCAACTGAATACCACACACCACCGGCTGTGTTTATAACCAGACCAAGAACGTTCAGCGCATGAACTTGTACTCCCCCGAGTAACACAAAGCCCAGGGTCTGCTCACACGAAAACAATTAACAGCTTTTGTTAGTTAACAGTTTTAATCATATCGTATTAAGAAAACAACGTGTCAAAAGTTGCTAAGAATAAAGGTTTTGCCACATACTGTTGACCCCACTCCCTTGAGTACGCCAACTATCGTAGTCGTTAAGGCAGAGTTGACAATGGTGCAAAGGAACATCGTGTAGTTGAGCACAATACCCATCACCAGAGAAAGAAGAAGAAGAACAAAAAATGACAGTGAAGTGCTCTGTCCATCAAACAGTTTTGGGATGTTAGCAGAGATTACCAAAAAATTCTATGTGAAAACTCCATTGAAATCAGAGTAGATGAGATTTAAGAAAATCTATCTTAAATGAAATGAGGCACAAACCTTGGCAAATAGTAATGACAAAGAATCAGGGAATTCCCCAGTAGCTATAATGAGGAAGAGAAGAAAGGGCAACGACAAAACACTGTTATAAAACATGATCTCAACCGATGATAGTCCATCTTCTGCACCTGATTTCTCCACTAACACAAGGTACATGGTCTGCAATGGAAATTGTAACTTTGATGAAGCAAATCTTCATCCAAGGAATAGATTGAAATAGGCACTATTTCTCTGTAGTCAAATTCTTGTAAAGCCACCTATCTACTGTGCTGCCAAATTCCAATCAAGCTTATATATATATATATATATATATATATATATCTCTACCAAAAGGAAATCAGACCTGGAAAAAAACAGAGGTGAAGGCCATACTATACCCAAAAAGATCAAAAGAAAAATCTCCAAGAGCTGCTACTAGAACACCAGCAGCAGTCAGAATTACAGATAGAGAGACCTGAAATACAAAATGTACATCTTAGATAAATTGAAAAGTGGAATCTAGTTCAAATGATAAACAAGATGATATAATATATGAAGACTGGGAACAATAAACTTGAACAGACGAGCATTTGGTTGTAGAAAAAGTTGTGTGTGTTTCTTAATGATGGACGGCAGTCTAACAAGAAATTTCTTGTTTAACTACAACAATATTGAATCTGCAATCTAGGTGAAGCTCAGATGATTAGCAAGCAGGAAGACATAGCAATAGTAGTTACTCTCATGAAACTCAAATAGGAAGACATAGCAATAGTAATTACTCTTTTGAGGTGTAATTAGTAGTTGTAAAATATCCTTCTACTAGGCACAGAATTCAAGATGTAAGTGGACCTCAATTAGCTAAAGGAGAAATAAAGGTGTATTAACATAATTATACCAGTTGCCAAGGAATCAGGGACCTTATACCAGGAGTACATAACAAAAACTTAGCAGAATATAGAACAGTCTGGTCTAATCTCTAATGTATTTATAAATTACACGATTATTTTAATCCCCATGGAATCAATTTCTTGAAGCAAGCATAATATTAACGGTTCTATCCATTTTTTTCTTTTTACTTTATTAGGTAATTCTGTTGTCATATAGCTTTTCTTTTCCTCTTAGCACATAGTCCCTGAAACATGGTACATTGAATGAGCAAATCCATCTTAAACTACTTATGCTCATGCATAGAGGTAGTGGTTACACAATAAAAAAAATCATATAAAAACTGCAGATAAGCATATATTTATTTGCACCGTCGCAAATCACAATGATGTCCGTACAAAGACCGAACCAGTGTCAACGTTAGAAACACAATCATTGATCGTGCAAAAACTCGTACTGTTCTCATTCATTTGTTAGTAATTTTACAGTTTTCAGTTTTGAGATGTGATGCGAGTGAGAGCCTGATTTGCAGATATGAAATCTTCCTGGAATACTGCTTCATTACACTGATAAATTTATTTTATTTTATTTTATTTTATTTGGGGGGGGGGGGGGTGGTGGTGGTGGTAAGGAATAAGGATACACCGAAAGCTAGGTTAGTTCAGCTCCTCTAGGTTCAATAACAAATATATAAACTACCGTAACAATTTCAATAGTAGGGGATCGATCTAGAATTGTCCTTAGAGATTGTCACAGAGGTAATTATAAATACGTAGATCAAGAAGACCGCAGTTTCACTACACAAGTGTACTGCAGTTCAGCGTGTGTTAAACAACATATTTATATTGGTTATCAGAATATATAGAGGCGAAACTTTGAATACCAGCAACAAAATCTACAGTTAACAAAATTGAGCATAAAGTCAGAATGGTAAGAGAAAATACTGCAAGCTTCCAATCATCATTGGTAAAGGTAAGAGGGTAAGGAAAATATCAGACATTTAGCATTTTCATTTCATCGACTGAGAAACTAAGACATCAATATTTGGGGGTTCTGTAACTTAAAAGAGACATTTGGCTAGCATGATACGGGGACAATATCTGGCATACAATATCAAAATATTCTTCTGACTGATTATCCAGGTTCTTCGCACAAATTAGCAAAATCACCCCATTCCGTTAAAATAGGCATTCCTTGGGGCTTTATAAAAGTTAGAAGTCACATATAATCAATATTCATGGTCAACCAAGATATTCATTTTAGGATACATAAAGATATAGAGCATCAATTCAATTAATGACAAAATGTAACTTGGATATAAACTACTTCCAGTATTTTCTCACAATTAACCGCTTGAGAAATAAACATAAATCACAAAAGCAAGAGAAGTACGATCGCTACAGAAAGTGGCAGTGTTGTTAATCTCGGATAGCGTCGCGTCGCGCCCAACTAAAAAAACTGGGATAGCGGGATCGCACTACCGGGATGACCGGGATACTGAAGTTTAATATATGATATACAATACATTATAACATAAACTTAAAACCTTAGAAATAACTCAATTAACGGGTAGAAAGTCAGAAATTGAAGAAAAATGGGCTTGAACTTTGTAAATTTGCAATGTATTAGGTTTTAATTGGGGTAAATGCCAATTTACCCCCAAACTTTAATATCCCGCCCGGGATATCCGGGATCCCGGCTGCAATCCCGCCCGGAATTTCCGGGATTTGCCCGGGATGCTATGCTTCCCGGGATGGGCATGTCAATCCCGCTTAGGTGCCAAACCGCACCGGGATAGCGGGATTGCGCGGGATCTCGCCGGGATTGACAACACTGGAAAGTGGTGATCAACATAACACAAACAATATGCTTATAAGTAAAACACGTAAACAGCAGGAAAAAAAAAACGCATTGCCTGATGCAGAGATAAACCTGTGTTGTAGGTCTTCCCTTTCCAGAAAAGATTCCAGCTATAAGCACAGCTAGTGGTGTAAGCCTCTTTATGGCAATGTACATCGGGATATTTACTCCTTTCAAGCTTGCTAATGCAAAGGCCACATTGGCATTATAAAATAAGGAAACTAGTATAAGTTTTTTTGCTGTCTCGATGTTGAATTCTCTGGCTTTCGTGTACCCCAGTACTCTACCAAAGCGTATAAGTAAAGTTGTCATCAATTGCTGGTGGCAATGAAAAATACAAAGAAAGTTGTAGTCAACAATCCAAAAACTACGTGCCTAAAATCAATATAGATGGAACAGAACAGACCTGAAGAGTAAGAAGAGTCATAGACTGCGAATACTGTAATAACACCGCCTTGTTGATGAACACCATTGCCATCGAGGAAACTCCATATGATAATGCCGCAAATAAACTGCATTTAGCATCAAACACAAATTACTAGGGACAAATCTGATACAATTCCATCTCATTTAAAAAGCTCGAACAATATTCCATCTCATTTAAAAGCTCGAACTTGTAGGGAGGTGTGAAATCTAGTCTTTAATATTAATACTCCAATAAAATCCTACCCTGTGACCTTCTAAACACAAACTACTGATAACCCAAAATGATTAACTGCTTTTGTATATAAATTGATAACATTTATCTGAGCCAATCACTTTAATTTTATTGCAGGAACATATTCTTAGATGACAATTACAATGAGATCCAAAAAAAATACCAACAGACACGAACAAGAAATTGTGAAATGCTAGTTAAATATCCGTAAGAAGAGTTTATTATTCTAATAAAGGAAAGAAATAGCTAAAAACCTGAAAACAACTAACCTCAGGTATGGAGCTGAATCCATATTGTAGGCCATCTACGGATCCGAAAAGGGAAAGATTGAACCTTGTTGATTACAAGAAAGACTCAGAGAAATGGGTTGAGTTCAATTACATCTCCAGAAATCAAATTATAGGAAAAGAAAATCAAGATTGTCAAACTATATGTGAAATGGGTATGAGGAAAAAATCATTATTTACCAGAAAAAGAATCAAATCATGTGGAAATCTTTCCGGAAGAAAGGGGAAAATAGCATAGCATTCCTATTTATTTGATCATTCAATTTACAGTTGAAGAGAGATGAGATCAGATGTGAAAGTCTGAACCCCAAGCAACTGACATGTACAGACAAAAAGGATGCATTAGAAAATGGCTTCCTTAATTGCTATTTCCTCCGTCCGAACACAAACTTCTAACTTTGAAATTTTTAATTCAACCGTCTTCAACTTTAATTACGAATTAATCATAACCTGCAAATATAAAATGTTCAATCATTATATATAATAATGAAAGTTGGGCTATTCTATTTTTAGGTCGGCTTCATACAGAACTGAACACAGGTCTTCATTAGATTTTCGCCACGTGTCATTGAATTAAATCCAATCCATTCGTTTTGGTTCGAAATCTTTTTTTCAATAATTTTGAGTGCGATTGATTATAATTTATTTTTTAATAATTAAAAATCCCCAATAAAGTATAAATTGACTATAATACCCTTATTGCATAATTATTATTTTTAAATATAAATATAATAAATAATTTCAATATTGTTAAATTACATATTTTATTTGGTCTTTATAGATAATTAATTGCATATCCATCCTCAAACATACTTGCAATTAATTTCAATAAACATTTCTAGATCAGTAATTGAACACCAAATTCATCAGGTGAAGAATGAAAGAATGTTTTCCGTAAATATTTCATTAACCACAATGTGGTATAAATACATGCTACAACATAGAGAGTTCTATACTAAGTATAATCTAACTAGGTTAGTCTAATTCTACTATAACTCTAATTCTAGATTCCTAAATATAGTAAACTAATATTTACAATCTATCACACCCCCGCAGTCGAAGCGGGAGGAGGTCGAACACTTAGACTGGATCTAAAATCTTCGAATAACACACGAGGCAAGCCTTTTGTAAATATATCAGCAATCTGATATATCTGGAAGGAACATGCAAGACTCTAACTTGTCCACGTGCGACCTGTTCACGAACAAAATGAATGTCCATCTCTATATAGCACTAACATTATCACAGTAGACAATGGTAGCCTTGGAGAGGGGATGATGAAGCTCAAGTAGCAAATTGCGTAACCAGCACGACTCGGAAACAACATTAGCCACACCACGATATTCTGCCTCAGGACTGGACCGAGACATGGTCGGTTGTCGTTTCAAGGACCAAGAGATAAGGTTGTCACCAAGATAGACACAATACCCAGATGTCGAACGGCGAGTATCAGGACAACCACCCCAATCCGCATCAGTGTATGACATGAGTGTAGAACACGAAGACGGATATAGGTGTTGGCCGAAATCAAGTGTCCCTTGTAGATACTGAATGATGTGTTTCAACGAATTCATGTGAGCATCCTTGGGGTCATGCATATGTAGACAAACCTGCTGAACGGCATAGGAAATATCTGGGCGAGTAAAAGTCAAGTACTGTAGAGCTCCAGCAAGACTTCGATAATGAGTCGGATCTGCAAAGGGAGTGCGATACCGCTTACCTTCAGCGTTAGTGTCATGAAAGTGATGATTTACAGGAAGACATACCAGCTCGATCAATAATGTCTGCTGCATACTTACGCTGAGAGAGAAACAGACCAGATGCATTCCTAGTATCTGCAATACCAAGGAAGTAATTCAACGGACCGAGATCCTTCATAGCAAATTCAGAAGCCAGCATAGACATGATCGATTGGCGAAGAGTACTAGAAGAGGCAGTAAGAATAATATCATCTACATAAAGTAAGATATATGCCATATCCGACCCTTTCCTGTATATAAACAATGATGTATCTGATTTGCTGTTGACAAAACCGATAGAAGAGACATAATCCGCAAATCGTTTGTACCAAGCTCGTGGTGCTTGCTTCAGTCCATAGAGGGACTTGCGCAGAAGGCAGACATGATTAGGACGAGATTTATCTCGAAAACCCACCGGTTGATGCATATAAACTGTTTCCCGAAGCTCCCCATGGAGAAACGCATTTTTCACATCAACCTGATGAATCTGCCATGCCTTGGATAATGCAAGTCTGAGAACCGTGCGAATAGTAGCTGGTTTGACCACAGGACTAAATGTCTCACCACAATCAATTCCAACCTGCTGTGTTTTGCCATCACCTACAAGTCGAGCCTTATGCCTCTCAAAAGCACCATTAGATTTCACCTTATGAGCAAAAATCCACATAGAACGAATAATATTAACATTCGGTGGACGAGGTACTAAGTCCCACGTCTTATTCTTAATAAGAGCATCATATTCATCTTCCATTGCCAATTTCCAATTCGGGTCATTTAGTGCATGTATGGGATTACGAGGAAGTGGTGATTTTGAAACTGAAGTATGCAAATTCATAGGAATATATGGTTTAAAAATACCGTGTTGACTTCGAGTAACCATACGGGAGGGACTAGGAATATGGCGAGGTGGAGGAGAAGGACTTGGAGTAGTCAAGGAAATAGGTGAGGTCAGACGGGAAGATGTGCAGGAGAATGGTCGGTTCGGAAGGACAGTGGAAGGTTGAAGGTTAGTGGGCTTGGGATCGAGGAATATCCATGGCCAGAATTCACATCTTCTTTGGGTCAGAGTGGTAGCCCAAGATGTAATCGGACCTAAGCGGTTCCAGAGTGACGGGTCACAGCTCGGTGTTGAGCCAAATTAGGTTGCAACGTGGACGTGGTTCGCAGCCAGTGGGCTGGACCAGAGTCGGCTGTATCCAATGGAACAACCGAATTGGATGGAGTGTGAGATGTGGATGCAAACGGAAAATTATTTTCATCAAAGATAACATGACGGGAGATAATAATTTTCTTGGTAGATAGATCATAACACTTATACCCTCTATGATTCGAAGGATATCCTAAAAATACACAAGGTGTAGACCGGGGGTGTAATTTATGGATAGTGGTAGAAGGATAGAGAGGAAAACAAAGACATCCAAAAACTCGGAGATGAGAGTAGGATAGTTTCCGGTGGTATAAGAGTTGAACAGGAGATGCATGATCTATGAGTTTGCTGGGTAGGATATTTAACAGATAGGTAGCCATATCTAAAGCATGATGCCAAAAAGACAAAGGCAAAGCAGCATGTGCCAAAAGGGTCATGACCATATAATTGATAGTGCAAATTTTACGTTTTGCTTTGCCATATGTGAAGAAGTGTGAGGGTAAGAAAAACGAAAAGACATACCATTAGTTTGACAGTAGGCATGGAATCGAGAGTTATCATATTCTCCCCCATTATCACATTGGAGGGTTTTGATAGATGATTGGAATTGTGTTTGAATATGATTGCGCAATAACAAGAATTTGGCAAACGCATCAGATTTCTTTGCAAGGGGAAAGGTCCATAAAAAATTCGAGTAATCATCTAGAAACAAAATATAATAACGATGACCCAATGAACTCAAAACAGGAGATGTCCATAAATCACTATGAATAATATCAAAAGGAAGCAGGGGTTTGAGACAAAGAAGAATCGAATGGTAACTTAATCTGTTTACCATAAATGCAAGAACGACAAATAATGAAAGTATGTGGTTTAGCACTAACAATATCTTTGTCTACCCTAAGAGAATTAAAAACAAACTATCCCGGATGTCCTAAACGAGCATGCCAAGTAGCAGAAGAAAGGGCTGCAAAAGCGGATGGAATGCTCGGTATGTGTGAGGTGTGGATTGGATAAAGGTCCCCAAGACTATTACATCTCATGATTGCCCTCCGCGTCTTGAAATCCTTCACAGAAAACCCATATGGATCAAACTCAACAGACACAGAATTATCGGTAGTAAATTTGCGCACAGAGATAAGGTTTTTAATGAGTTTAGGAGCATGCAAAACATTCTGTAAGGATAACGGTGGGTGAGAGGAAGGTAAAGTAGTATGACCATGACCACGAATAGGAATATATTGACCATTGCCCACAATTATATTATGATGATTGCTCAAATTAGAATAAGACGAGAGAGTACCGTTTGATGAGGACATGTGAGATGTAGCACCCGAATCCATATACCAGGTTGGATCCGGATTCAATGTCATGGTTTGCATCGTAGAGGAAATATCCGTCGGAGCATATGGTGCGGGAGATGGTGCGGTCATATATGCTTGTGGTGCGTCATAGGCAGCAGGTTGTGCCGGAGCTGTGCCCATGGCACCAGTCAGGCGCTGGCGGTGCCGATGCCGTAGGATAGGGCGGGAGGCGGTGGTTCCATTGCACCCACCGCCATCTTATACCGTCTCTGGTGTGCCGTGCGGCTGCACTGGCTTCTTTGTGTCCGGGCGTGTTCTTTGCGTACATGGCGTTTCTTGGGCGTGCTATATGGTCTGCCAAGGCGTGCGCTTGTTTCCTTCAGACTTATTTCCTGCATTCACATTATCGATGGAACCGAATCAAGATTAGAAACCATAGCGAATTAGAGTGATGAGATCCCATAACACCTAATTCCCGTTCCTCAAGACATAAAGAAGAACGAGGTTCTGAGAAGGAAGGAAGAGGCTTGGTATGACGGATTTGTGTTCCCACGCCTTTATACGCATCAGAAAGACCCGATACGAGTTGCAAAACCAATCTCGTGTCAGCAACAGAAGCACCAACATTCTTCAATTGATCAGCAAGACTTTTGAGGCGTTGACAATAAGCAGAAACATTAGGAAAATCCTCGAGACGCGTAGACGAAAATTCTTGCTCAAGAAGAACAGCCCGTGAAGTTTCATGATCCTGGAAAATATCTTTGAGACGATTCCAAGCTTCCATAGCTGTAGCATCCGGTTCAAGAATAGTGCACAACAAATCATGTGAGATTGTTGAATAAATCCATTGAAGAACAGTAGCATCAATGGTTGACCAAAGTCCTTTGTCCACATCTTTTTTAGGAGCAGAAGCTGAAGCCGGCTCAACCTGATCCTTCGGGGGAGTAGGAGCGATGATATGGTGCAGAACCTGGTGTGCGCGAGCATGTATTTTAAATACCACATCCCATATTGGGAATTCTCCAATTCCAGGATGACAGAAACATGATTCCTGATGTTGGAGACGGCGAGTGCGGAGTGAAACGCCGGTTTGGAGGAGGAAGAAGTTGCTTTTTCCGAATCAGACATGGTCGATAATCAGGAAGAAGGCTTTATGTTCGATTTGGCGTGAGGCTCTAATCGAATGTATGAAGCTATAGATTGCGTGAGGCAAACCAAGCTTTATATATATATATATATATATATCGATTTGGCAGGAAGCTCAAAGTCGAATATGGAGGGCGTTTTGCAGGAAGCAAACCGCAGGAGGACGATTGCTTGTGGAAGCAGATCGAAGAAGGAAATCGCCGGATGGAGGGGTGAGATCGATGGCAGCGGAGAAGAAGATGGATTAGCGTGGTTTGTGGAGAACCAAACTTGATACCATGAAAGAATGTTTTCCGTGAATATTTCATTAACCACAATGTGGTATAAATACATGCTACAACATAGAGAGTTCTATACTAAGTATAATCTAACTAGGTTAGTCTAATTCTACTATAACTCTAATTCTAGATTCCTAAATATAGTAAACTAATATTTACAATCTATCAAAGAACATGCCAAAGTCTGCAAGTACTAATTTTGCGATGAGGAACCCTATTTCTTTACATAAAATAATCCCGAAATTCGTTAATACCGTGTCATAATTAATGTTGCCTGAGACCCAGTTTCGCCAATAGAAAGTATAAATACTCGGTAAATTGATCTAATGTCTATCTGCTGAAGCAGATGAAAGAGCAAATAATACAGTACAATAATTTTCCAAATTAGTTCACGTCATGAAGGCCATGGATTTGGTGATGGGTTAGGGATATAAACATAATGATCTACTGGGAGCAAATAATTATAATCTTCCAATGCATCTAGGCTTGAAATTACGTAGAGAGGGAGAAAGGGAGAGGACGATGAAGGCCATATGTTTGGTGATGGGTCTGGGAAATTTTGGAGTTTGATTGATATTTGTGAAATTTTGGATTTTAATTAAATTTTAATAGGGGTATAATTGTACATCCATATTATAGTATTAAATAATAATTAAATATAATATAAATGATAAGATCGTACCAATGCCACGTGGCGAGCATATAATGAAGACCTACGTTCAGGTCGGTACGAAGCCGACCTGAAAATAGAAAATCCCATGAAAGTTTAGGATGTTTATTTGAAAATGTTACTTTTGCGGTTTAAGAGTAATTCATAGTCAAAGATAGAGACGATTGACCGAGTGGAAAGTTTGTGCCGGAAGTCAGGAAGTACTAAATTACTCCGTCATTCTAAGGAGGTAAACCAATTGTTCCCTAACTAATTCGTGTAAAGTACAATTAAAACTGGGCTAAAAAACAAACTTTACTTTTTTTTTTTAGGGAGTAACGAGTATTATGGTAAAAATCAAGTCACAATTATATAATTAAATACATGGGGTACATGTTGCATATTTATATATATTTACTAGTACTAACCTGTGGCGATGCCATGGTATAAATTTCTTTAATTATTAAACCTTTGAATTAAGTTTCTTTAATCTCGTTAGTGAGACCTTTGAATTAAGTTTCAAGTTGGAACTATATGTGAAGTTGAGTTTGCCATCTTAATTGAATTCCAATGTTGTTATTATCACTTTCTTAGAGTTGATTTACCCTCCAAATTGAGTTTCAGAGTTCAAATTTTACTTTTCTTAGAGTATTTCCCCCACGAAGTGTGGTTTACTCTCTGAATACAAAATTTCAAGTTGTAACTATATCAATTTTTAAAGTTGGTTTATACTTTGAATTGAGTTGTCAAGTTAAAATTACATACCCCATTCTTAAAGGGCTTTTTTTTTTTTTTTTTCATTTCATATAGTGGGGTTTACCATTTGAATGTAGTTCTTAAATTTTAATTATGTCATTATTAGAGTTGGTTTGAATTTCAAAGATTTAACTATATATCCCATTGTTAGAGTTCGAATTACCCATTGGGTTCCCTAGCTGAAACTATCACATTCTAGAGTTGAGTTTACCAATAAATTGAGTTCCAAAGTTTGAATTATTTCATTCATAGAGTTCATTTACCATCCGAATTTAGTTTCTAAGTTAGAATTATCCTACTCTTGGAGTAGTTCCTACGTTAGAATTTAGTGAGGTTTACTCTTCGACTTGAGTGCTTAAGTTGTAATTATCTCATCGTAACAATTAGCTTGCACTTTGAAAAGAGATCTCAAGATTGAATTGTCTCATTCATATGTTTATCTTTCGAATCGTATTCTAAGTTCCACTTATGACATTCTTAGACTTGATTTACAATTCGAATTAGATTTTCAAGTTTGAGATTTCACGCTCTTATAATCGGTTTATCCTTTAAATATAGTGTCTAAGTTGGAATGATCTATTCTTGTATTACTTTCCCAAATAGTGGAGTTTCCACTTTTACTTTAGTTCATGAATCGTGTTAATACTATTTTTAGAGTTGTTTACCCTTTCGTTTGAACTCTCAACTTGGAATTATTACATTTTTAGATTATTTCAAATACTGTGATTAACCCTTTTTAATAGAGTTTCAAGTTGTAGTTATCACACACTTATATATATATATGTATATATTTTAATCACACACTTATAGTTGGTTTGCTCTTCAAATTGAGTTTCCAAGTTGGAACTATCACATTTTAGAGTTGAGTTTGCCATTCGGTCTGAGCTTCCAAATTGGATGGGCTAATTAACATAGTTTGTTTACCCTTCAAGTTGACAAGTCCCAAAGTTGGAAGTATCCCTTTCTTAATTAGCAAAATTTGGCATGCATGTGTCATTCTTCCACTGGCTCCAGGGTAACCTTTTTCGAATGGTGGAGAAGCATCGCCCAGTCTCTCTCGGGTCCTATATTTTGTCGAGAGAAGTACCTTCTCTATAATGAAAAAGGGTGTATACTTCTGGTGGTAGCTCATCCCAACGAAATCTTTCCCATATAGTGTGGTTTACTTCGAACATAGTTCCTCACAATTGTAATTATTCCAATCTTAGAATTTGTTTACCCTTCAAATTGAATTTTCAAATGCAATTATCACACTCTTTGAGTATTTTTCTATATATAGTTTGTTAACAATTCTAATTTAATTTGAATTATCTCAATCATAGCATATGTTTATCGCTTGAATTGATATCCTAATCCGTGATTATCTTATTTTTTTTATCAACACATGTACTTTCTCGCACACTTTGGATCCTCACTCGTGCGTACACCGAGAAACTTCCCAGTAAGTCATCCATCGTAAGATTGCTTCAGAGCAAACATGCTTAACTTTGGAGTTCTTATGGATGGATACCTGAAAAGAAAGTTTCACCTTGTTGGTATGAGTAGCGTTCTCAATCCCTTTAAACTCTCTGAAACTATCTGAAACTTTGAGGCGTTACATTTGTATCGCCCCATCCCTTAGCGGGCTGAGGCCCGACCACTTGGGCCCGTTCGGTTACTGATGGGCTTCTTTTCGGGTGATGTGTTGGCCCAATTGTACCAAAACATGTTCTTTTCTGCACACTTTGTCTTCAATCGTGCGCGTACTGGGAATTTCTCAATTGATTACCCATCCTAATATTGCTCCATAGCAAGCATGCTCAACTCTCGTATTCTTATGGGTGGATTCCCGATAAGAAAGGTGCACCTTGTTTGTATGAATAACTTTCTCAATCCCTTTAAACTCTTCTGAACTAATCTAAAAGTTTTGCGCGTTACATCCTAAGCGTTTTCCCATATAGTGAGGTTCACTCATTAAACATAGTTCATAAGTTGTAATGACCATATTCTTAGATTTAGCTCACCCTTCATCTATATATTTCTTTCAATATTGTCTCATATAGTGTATTTTTTTTACTATTTAATATAATTCTCAAGTTTTATTTATCCCGTTTTAGAGTTGGTTTGGCGTTCGAATTGAGTTTTCAATTTGCAATTCTCTCATTTTTTGAGTTGATTTTCCTTTTTAAGTGATTTCCCAAATATGAACTATCTCATTCTCAAATTCGAGTTTATAACCGTTGGAACTAAGTTTTCAAGTTGGTAGAATCTCATTCTTTGAGTTGGTTTGACATTCAAATTGAGTTTCCAAGTGGGAGTGATCTCATTATCAGAGTTGGGTTCCAATTCACATTGAGTTCCCAATTAAGATAATTTTTTAAGTTGATTTGACCTATTAAATTGAGTTTCTAATTTCGAATCATTTATTTATTATAGTATTTTTTTTCATATAATGTGGTTTACTCTTCGAATAGAGTTTTTAAGTTGGAATTATCCCATTCTTAGAGTTAATTTGACCTTCGAATAAAGAATTATCTCATTAGAGTTGAATTTACCCTCCGAATTGAGTTCTCAAGTTTAAGTTATTGATATGCTCACATTACTACTTAGAAAACAAGTAGAAAGTAGTTGTTGTAAACAGACAATGCTAACCACAAGATCGTTCGCTAAGGAACCAATTAAGCTACCACAACGAGTTGAGAGCAAACAGTTACTTGCATAAACTAGAATGATTTGAGTTTTGAATGCTTTATAAACTAGAAATCATATAAAGCACTGTAAAGGTCAAAAATCAATGAGACAGAGAGAACACAACAGTTTTGATCGAGTAATGTTAATTCACTCTAGGAAAATCGTTCATACTTGTCACACGGTCGGTTACATAAATCGATCAATCCAACCTCAACCAATCGCTATTTGAATGTTTTGAACTAGAGTAATCGTGGGTCGTCAATCCACGATCCTCAATCAAAAACGATTTAGAAAATCTTGAACTAGCGAATTGGATTGATAGTTTTTATGAAGATTTTGAATTAGACGAACCTATATGAACGAATCCTAACCCTAGAAGCGAATACGCAAAACCGTCACATAACTACCGGGTTCGGAGTGGTTTAGCAGAAGCAAAGATCAAAGACTTAAAAGTATTGCATATGTTAAACACAAACATGTTGATAATCGCACGCAAGCTCATACAATTCGATAAACAATA
Organism: Plantago major; assembly: GCA_026545765.1. NCBI lineage: Eukaryota > Viridiplantae > Streptophyta > Magnoliopsida > Lamiales > Plantaginaceae > Plantago > Plantago major. The sequence continues at coordinate 77,683,384 of CM048840.1, read as the reverse complement.
ACAACACGAATCGAAGAGATAAACGATAGAGAATTATCAAATATTACCAGGAATTCGATATCAATCCTTCAACCATGATGAAAATGAAGCTCCAATAATGTCTCAATGTCAAAGTATGAATATGGAGCTTTTTTCTAAGAACTAGGGTAAAAGAAAGTATCCCCGAAAGAAATCCAAATTCTAAACTAAATAGGAAAAACGAGATTCTGTTTAGCGCGTCTCGCCGCGGCGAGTCTTCTGTAGTCGCACAGGTTTTACTTTGCTAATTATCGCCGCGGCGAGTTTCTATCCAGTAGAAAGAAGTAGCCTCGTGAAATCTCGCCGCGGCGAGATAATTCTTTCGCCGTGGCGAGCCTAGTTAGCCAACCAAAGATTCGCCGCGGTGAGACAATTTCTCCGCTGCGGCGAGCCTGGACGAACTCCTTCCCTTATTTTCAGCTCAAAACCACGAATTCCTACAAAACAAAACCAAAACACCAAAGCATAAAAACATACAAAAACACTATAAAATTGTAAACGAAGACTAACAAAGACCGCTAAAAATAACCAAATGAGACTCTAAATTATCGTCTCATCAAACTCCCCAAACCGAACCTTTGCTCGTCCTCGAGCAAACAAACAACCTAAACACAAACTAGACTCTAAACCACAAAAACAAACAGAGAGTCAAGGTCCCAAGAGACCGAATCTACCATTGTAAACAGTAAGTCCACGAGATGCAAAAATTTTGTTATCAAACTAACTTTGACAAAACAGTGTACATAAAATCAAACACAATCGTTTCTCAGACAAATAGCACTTAAGTTTAGCTCGCTAATCCCTCACAGGTGAATGCGGTGTATCTCTCACTCTCTTGGAAGTATCCAAATGGGGTATGAGCTCAAAAAGTAAACTGGGAAGGTGACTTGCGTCACAAATGTGCCTAAACTTTCTTATGCTATAGTACTCGTCTCATTAGATTGAAAGGGACTTAACAGGCGATTCATTTTCCCAGAAAAATAAAAGCTGAAACTGCTCCCCTTAATCGTGTCAAACAACTCAAATCTTAACAAATTTCTTCGTTGTATATTCAGTGCATAGCCTCATTGGGCTCTTTTTATCTCAATTTTTTGCAGGTGTCTGTTTTACCGAAAGTCCGCACTTTTGTGCGTGTCAGTTTGGTATACGTGCCATCAACCTCACGGACATGTAGCTTTTCATCCACGCCGGTACGTGGTAGTATTTTGAACACGCCTAACACGACTAACGGTGATCAACTAAGACCATAGATCCACCCAGAGACTCAAATTCAAAAGCTTAGGGAGCAGTAAACAGACTTTTCAGCAATAAGGCGAGATAGCTCAGAGTAGTCGCAAGATAACAATTCTCTCCCCAAACCTGTTCCTTCGAGTAGGGGGAAAAGTTGTAAAAGATGAAGCATGCCGTTCGTCATTCCTAACGAGACTGAGTACACATAAGTATGAAAAGGCGCAAGCAATTCGTAAAAAACTTGCACAACCCAGGAATCACACAATGCATTTGCCGATACAAGATTTTTTCATCGGCTCTTAGGCTTCTCACAGACTTTTGGACTAAAGAGCTATACCAACTTGCTATTTAAAAGAGAAACGACTTTGCAAGATTTAAAATCCACTATCCTACTTCCAGCTAGTCATCAAACAAAATGTAAGCAGCATGTGGATTTATCATATGCAATGGGTGTTTGACTTGGTAAAACACTCAGACTCACCACGAAAATACTTCAAAGAAAATTAACTAGACCTAGATTGACAAAGAAAACTGTAACAGAGAAAGGTGGCTAACATACCACCACAGTCACGTAACACACAAAGTGGCTAACATACCACTTAAACAAAATACATAGAAATAAAGATGAAAGACTCTAAAGACTCAGATAACAGAGGAGCGCAGACATGAACTAAAGAGCACATTCCCCTCCCTAAACCTAAACTCGAGCATGTCTTCAGGCATAGAGTGAAAAGAAAAGAAAATGGGCTCGGAAGTGACTTGCCTGCGGGTGTTCCTTTAAAGTCATGTACAAGACTCTTCCGTGTTGGCTAACGGGTACTCCGGGAGTTCTTGGTTCTTCCGGTTGTTGCAGCTCCTTTTCTCCCCCGCAGATAAGTGTGTATATATAGGGATCCAGTGTGCCCCCTATATAGTTCCTGGTGTCAACCTACAGGGGTGAGTATGGTGTAGTGTGGCTTGCAACTCACGTGGCTTGCCATGTACCTCTATAGTGCAATGGCGTGGAGGTTGTGATCATGCAGTGGTTTTGATGAACGCAAGCAAAGAACATATCCTTCTCCATCTCCTTATCTTTAACCCGTGTCGACTCCACAACCACGAAATCGACCATAAAAGTGTTCCCATCCAGTGCAATCAGAACATCCTCAATTACACCCACACACCTACTTCTCGTTCCATTGGCCATCGTGACGAAGCATCTTGGGTTCCAAACCCTTCAAATCCAGCTCCGCATAGGTCGCAAAGGTCATCAGATTAACCGCTGCTCCTGTATCTACGATGCTAGTTACCTCAGAAGAATTTCCTATCCCAACCACCAAGTCGAAGCTAGTGGCATCACTAATGCTCTTATCTTCTTTCGGGATCACCCTAGCGGTGGGACTTACCTCAAGGACAGCCAGTTTTGCACTCGCCTCCTCTACTAGAGTCGCAATACTGGGTGTGGCTACTTCCATCTCCTTTTCCTCAACTCTCACTTCTATCGGCTTCTCAAGTGCCGGTGTAGGTACTACCTCAACTACTTCCGGTGTCTTAGCCTGGGCCACCGTATTCTCGAGCAGGCCCGGCCCAGGCCCTGCACGGGCAGCCAGCCCGTGCAGGGCCCCAAATTTTTTGGGCCCCCAGGCCTGGGCCAAGCCCATTTGTGTAGGAAAAAAAGGAAAAGAAAAATGTAATAAATGAACAAGAAACAATCGGAAGAACAACGAACAGATTTCTTTCTTCATTTCCTTCTCTCTTCTTCATTCTTCCTCTTTCTTCTCAAAATCTCCTAATTCTTCCCAACATTCCATTAATTCTCAAATAAATTCTCCTATTTCCTAGCAAAGTGCCGTTGGTTGGTTAGATTTTTCATTCTCCTTCCTCTCCTCAATGACTATAGATAGGATGTTTAACCCTGATCTTTTCAATCTACTTTTACCCAATTCAAACCATTTTTTTATTAAGATTTTGGTTTTTACAATTGATTCCTATATACAAGCACACAATACTTGAATAAGATTCGGTAATTTCGACTTTTCGAACATCTGGTGACTGGGTTTGTCGAATTGTCAAAGAAAGGTATTTTTTTCACTTCTGCTTTGATCTGTTTCTTTGAAATTTTGGATTCAAGATTCATTTCTAATTTCTTTTTTATTTTTAGGCAAGTTCGATTGGAATCTGTTCAGAATCCGGATTTTAGAGATCATTTGAGGACTGATTGGGCTGCTCATTGACATTGTCACTACGAGTTATACGCTTTGTTCTGTGGATCTGCTATTAAATTCGGACTCTGTTTAGGCTTCAGCTTTGCTGCCAATTGCAAAAAGGGAAGTTTCCTTCACCTGGACACTTTCTTTTTGAAATTTTAAAACTTTCTGTAGTCAATTATCTATTATCAATTATCTATTATCAATTATCTAGTATTGTGTTGTTGTTATAAGTTATTTAGTTTTGCACTTTCAAATATGAGAAAATACAATCTGGTTGCGAAAAACGTAAAAGGAAAAGAACTACTGATGCGTTAATTCAATCTCAAAGGGGAGCTCTAGACAAATTTGTTGTTAAAGATTCTCAAACTTCTAGTAACAACCAAAGTGCTGAAATTGAAGATGATTTAAATGTGACTTTGAATGAGAATGATGATGTTGTTGATCGTAATGTGTCATTTGATGAAGAAAATATTGATAGCAATTGAGAAGGATATAGCTGAAAAACTTGATTATGAAGACCTAATTGATGATTTTGCTTCAAAAAAATGCTAGAAGAGTTGCGCTTTTCAAGTAATTTTTTAGTTATGTGTAATAATATCTTGAGAGAATATTTCAATGACTTATAATATATGATTTTTATTATTTAGTTATAATATAAATTTTTTATTTTGTTAATACTTGGGCCCCGTTTGAAATTTTCGCACAGGGCCCCTTAAATCTATGGGCCGACCCTGTTCTCGAGCTGGCAAGTACATGTAGCAAGAACAGACTTCACCTTTACTGGCTCATCAAATGTCACCTCAACGGCTAGAACTATGTGGGTTTCTACGGTTGCCGGGAACTTACCCCTTCCTCTTTGCTGAAATTGACCAACTAGGTCCCCCAAAGTCTTTTTTAACCGCTTCTGCGCTTGCTCAATGGTATCGAACCGCTGATCATTCCTGCTCTGATTTTTACGTTTCACCCGGAACCTCTCGAACGATCCATGGTTACCGACACTGATCAAAACTTCCCGGCACTTTCGTAGTCTGAACCTGAACTGGCCGAGCTAGAACTGGTTACTCCTGTGGCGCATTCTCATAGAAGTTGTTGCCACCTTGGTTACCCAGCCAGTTACCACGCTGTCTAGCCTGCACCCAATTGACTATCTCAGGATTCGGGTTCTCATTCATAATCTCCGGGAGCCTACACATGCTAGTTCCATGCCCGAAGTTACCGCAGAGATTGCACCGCTCACTCAATGGAGTATTGGGAACCACACCTATACTTGCTGACCTTATCTGCTCGATTTGCTTGTCCAACTCAGTAGTACATGCCCCTGGAGTCCCTTCAACTGCTCGGTATCCCGCTCTCCTAGATTTATTTCTCGCACCCTTGAGCTGAGACACTGCTGTCAGTTTCGCGAAAACACCATTTAATTCGTCAGAGGATGCTTCCAGGAATGAATTTTTACACGTCATATCAACCATGTTCTGACACTCCCAATCCAGACCCTCATAAAATCTGATGCACAGATTCATATTGTCGATCCTGTGGTGCGGGCATTGGGACAACAACTGTAAGAAGCGTTCGCGAGCTTCATAGAAAGTCTCATCGTACATCTGCTGAAACTGCATTATGTTAGGAATATCTGTTAGTATTTTGATCACTCATCACATGTTCTTATCTTAGCCAGAAAGGTGATTAAGTACTCTTGGTTCATTTGAACATTGTTAAAGAGGAAATCACTGGGTATGATTAGTCTAGTAAATCTTGTATTAGGATTATAGGTCTCTGAGTGTAATTTTTATTTCAAGAAGACCATGAAGATCAATCCTAGCAATGGAGCTTTTCTGAAGATTAGAAGACTGAAGATTGCACAAAGTTTATGAAGATATCAAGGTTTAGTCTAACTCAGAAAGACTATGTCCTTAATCCTTTCTTAAGTGTATTAACTTACTTTCGAAATATGATTCTGGACATATGATATCATGAGTATGGAGCATGCAAGCCATCAGAAAGGCTCATGTATCCGTTGAGACTAAAGGACAATGAACAGTACTATGCATTAAATGCATCGGCAGAAATGCTGCAAAAAGCAGTCCTCTCTGAAAAATGAGATAGTGACTTCTGAGTACATAGTTCAAGGATATAATTTGATGGAGAGCACAACGGATATAATTCAAACGCCTCTCAAATTTATCTATATATATCACACACTTAGATGCTTGAAGAACACACCTTAGAACGCTCTATCTTGCAAACTTATCATCAAGCAAAGTATTCTCACAAGCACTCTACTACCCTTTCTGAAAGCTTTCTGTTGCTTGAAGAATCACTAGTAGTTCTAAGTTGTCCTGAACCTTAACAAGAGATTGTTGTTCGTAAAAGAGTTGAACTATCAGATACCCTTTCTGAAGCTCATTCTCCAGAATGGACATCAATTACTTGGGTCAGTAAAGAGCAGACTGCCGTCCACTGAACAAGTGTATTAAGTAGTCTTGTTCTATTAGGCTCTCTGAAAACATAACTGAAAAAGTTATACGAGAAGCCTCTCTGACAAACCTTATAACCAACACCATCAAGGCGTGGAGTAGAGGAAGTACTTGATTTGGGAAATCAAGGAATAACTCCAAGGTTATCTGAGTAGAGGAAGTACTTAGCTCTAGGAGCTGGGGGAATAATTCAGGGGGAACATTTGGTTGTGAACCATTTGTTTAGGAATCTTAGAATAGGATTATTGTAAGGTGAACTCAATTATCTATTCTAGTGAATTCTAGGTCTCAGAAAGACCGAAGTGGATTAGTTGGAGGATTACGCTACCTCCAGATACCACTATACTTGCTGTGTCATTTACCTTTCTGTATTTACATTTCAGCAAAGCACACACACATATTGTTTCTGCACTTACCTATCTTAAAGTCTTCCGCGCTCTGAATTTAAGTATCAGAAACCTGGGGTTTCTGAGAAACTGTGTTTATCGATAAAAGTTTTAAAAGACTATTCACCCCCCCTCTAGTCTTTTACTTTGCCGTTATCTGGACCAACACATTATCTGAGTACGAAGGTGCTGCATTTTCTCGGGAGGGTAAAATTTATTCACGAAGGCTTTATAAAGAGAATCCCAAGTAGGTAGAGAACCCCCAGGCTGGTTCAACAGCCAGTTCCTAGCTTTATCCTGCAGGCACATCGAAAAAACCTTCTTCCTTATCTCTCCCTCTGAAACTGTTACTCCTCCGGCTGTCAACGAAATCCCTGCAATCAGTACTTCGAACTCCTTGAGGAACCTTATCACATCCTCGTTGGCCATTCCGTAGAACTTGGTAAGATTATGGAAGTGGTGAGCTTTGAGTTCCAAATTTCTCGCCTCATTAGACAGTACGATTAACCTCGCCGGGCTGCATGTAGGCTCCATAGGTTAACTGAGCCATTGAAATATCCTTTCTGATCAACTTGTTGTCAAAACTACACAACACGAAAACATCAAAATATCCTTAGTTTCTGTTAGTGCACTAAACTTCAGGTAAATAGAAAACAAGTAAAAATTCACAATCAAGCGCTACAGTAGGAATTGATTCCCCGGAAGCGGCGCCAAAGTTGATATGCTCAAATTACTACTTAGAAAACAAGTAGAAAGTAGTTGTTGTAAACAAACAATGCTAACCACAGGATCGTTCGCTAAGGAACCAATTAAGCTACCACAACGAGTTGAGAGCAAATAGTTACTTGCGTAAACAATTAAATGATTTGAGTTTTGAATGCTTTCTAAACTAGAAATCAGATAAAGCACTGTAAAGGTCAAAAATCAATGAGACAGAGAGAACACAACAGCTATGATCGAGTAATGCTAATTCACTCTAGGAGATCGTTCATACTTGTCACACGGGTCGATGTACATAAATCGATCAATCCAAACTCAACCAATCGTCATTTGAATGTTTTGAACTAGAGTAATCGTCGGTTGTCAATCCACGATCCTTAACCGAAAATGATTTAGAAAATCTTGAAATAGAGAATTGGATTGATAGTTTTTACGAAGATTTTGAACTAGACGAACCTATATGAACGAATCCTAACCATAGAAGCGAATACGCAAAACCGTCACATAAGCTACTCATAGTAGAAGCAAAGATCAAAGACTTCAAAGTATTGCATACGATAAACACAAACATGTTGATAATCGCACGCAAGCTCATACAATTCGATAAACAATAACAACACGAATCAAAGAGATAAACGATAGAGAATTATCAAATATTACCAGGAATTCGATATCAATCCTTCAACCATGATGAAAACGAAGCTCCAATAATGTCTCAATGTCAAAGTATGAATATGGAGCTTTTTTCTGAGAACTAGGGTAAAAGAAAGTATCCCCGAAAGAAATCCAAATTCTAAACTAAATAGGAAAAACGAGATTACATTGGTAGCGTCTGCATGCGAAGAAGATTGCTTTCGCCATGAAGTCTTCGTAATCGCGCGAGTTTTGCTAATTCTCGCCGCGACGAGCTAAATGCTTCGCCGCGGCGAGTTTCGATCCAGTAGAAAGAAGTAGCCTCGTGAAATCTCGCCGCGGCGAGACAATTCCTTCGCCGCGGCGAGCCTAGCTAGCCAACCAAAGATTCCACTCGTAAAATCTCACCGCGACGAGACAATTTCTCCGCCGCGGCGAGCCTAGACGAACTCCTTCCCTTATTTTCAGCTCAAAACCACGAATTTCTACAAAACAAAACCAAAACACCAAAGCATAAAAACGTACAAAAACACTATAAAACTGTAAACGTAGACTAACAAAGACCGCTAAAAAGAACCAAATGAGACTCTAAATTATCGTCTCATCAGTTATCCTGTTTATTAGGTTTGTTTATACTTTGGATTGAGTTTGTAAGTTGAAATTATCCGTTACTTATATTATTCTCCTATATAGTGGTTCACTCTTTGAATATAATTCTCCAGTTTGAATTATATCATTCCCAAAGTTAGTTTGACAACTGAATTGAGTTATCAGTTGGAATCGTTAAGAGTTAATTTGACCTTCAAATTAAATTTTCAATTAAAAATTGTCGCATTATTTTTAGTTGAGTCTACCCTTAGAAATGAGTTTCAACTTTTAACTATAACATCCTTAGAGTTCCCTTACACTTCTTATTAAGTTCATAAGTTGACATTATCCCTTTACATATTTTTCCATTTAGAGTATGGCTTGCTCTTCGAATATATTTCTCATTTTGTAATTGTTGTATTCTTAGAGTTGGTTACCTTCAAATTGAGTTATCAAATTAGTAGTATCTCGTTTGTAGAGTATAATCTCATATAGTATGTTTTAGCCTTCTAATAGCGTCCCAAGCTATAATAATTATATTCTTATAGTCGGTTCACCTTTCGAATTGAGTCCTTAGTATGGGATTATATTGTTCTTAGGATATTATCACATATATTGTGGTTTACACTTTGAATATATTCCGAAGTTGTAATTATTCAATACGTTGAGTTGGTCTGCAATTCAAATTGAGATCTCAAGTTGAATTTATCTTATTATTATAGCCGACTTTACACATCGAACTGAGTTACCAAGTTGGAGTTATCTCATGCTTTGAGTTGAGCTTAATTTGCATTCAAATTGAGTTCATAAATTTGTTGTGTGCTTATTTATGATGTTGGGCCTTATCGATTTCGTTCATTTTTCATGTCGTTTGTCGTTCTCCTTATTCACTCCTCCATCGGTTTTCTCTTCTTCACGGTACAAATATTCAAATCGACTCGCATCTGTTGTCATGACCAGGCATCCCAAGTCAATATTTTGAATATCATTCATCAATTAGTTTCGAATTTTTCTTTCATTGGTGTCATAACTGGAAAACTTAACCGAGTTGAGGCTAAATGTAATAAAATTCTAATAGAGGGAGTTCAATAGTGGTATCATATACCTAGGGGTATATAGTGTAATTTTTCCATATCCATGTAATGTCAAGAAATTCCTATTGAAATCCATGATACTCTCTTATCCTAAATATAGAGTTGCAAGAACCAAACTGCTAATCAGATATACATGCTGTCATGTTAAAAAATCCATCTAATGATATCATAGTTGATCATCCAATAATATAAATCAATGAAACGTAAATGGAGTATAACTATCTTATATTAGTAGTTACCATGGACTACAAATTGAACTTCACCCAACCAATGATCAAGTCAATGTTGATACGGTGATATGAAAACAATTCCAAGAACTTGATCAATTTCCATGTTGACGGCAAGTAATCATGTTAAAGACGCTAGAACAATGAAATATTTCTAGCCTAAAATCCACCGTCTATTTCTTTAAGAATCATGGACAGGCTTAAGTATCGAATAATTCTTTTGTAATGTACTTCCCTTTTTATATATTTTCTATTTTTATCCGCCCCACAAAACTTCATACATTATTAAAAATGAAAGGTATCCCACACCAACAAATAATAAAAAATCTTACTCAACCACTTTTTACACATTTTTCACTAAAAGTACACATTGTTACCACATTTTAATGTTTTATAATTTATTTTAACTTTGCACCTAAAACTACGCGCTACCCTAATATGTGAAGGTCTCTGGGAAGGAGGAAGTAATAAAATGATTTCTTACCACCTTAGATATAATTGTTTTGCATTATTTAATACAAAAAAATCCACGAAATTCTCCCATTCACTTTGGGCAAATGTTGTTTAGTCGGATTTTAGAATAAAAATTGATCTTTAGTGCATATATAAATTCCTATTTGATAACATCGGACATCAAGCACTCCGATATAATTACATACGGTGTCCTATGTAATGAATCCATTGTCTTTTGCGAGCGATTTTGTGTGATCCTAAATATTTAGTGAAATTTATAGCCCATATATACTCGATGTTACAAATTGTTTTTGGTTCAGTCATATCTATTGCCACCTACGTAACAGTCCATGGAAATAAAAGTTGTATGGTAATTAGGTGCTTGATTGAATTGAAGGATAATTACTTATCATTAATCACATAAAAATAGAATCGCGCGTCCAGAATAATTTACTTGATTGCACTATGATTGTTCATAATTTATAGCATGAGGGATGAATATTAATTAATGATCTTACGTATTGTAATAAGGAATAGATAGATAAATGGATGGGATTGGGATTTAAATATATTTACCATATTTAGTGGCATAAAAATAGCAACAGAATATCAAAATGGATTCTTACCTTGTATGTAATTGTTTTGAATATTTTAACCAAGAAATACAAATAAATAATAAAAATTCACTCATTCAATCTTGCCAAATGTTCTATACAAATTCTTTAAAATAAAAACTGAACTTTATAATATATATATAGATAGATAGTAGAACGTGTGACACCTAGTTATAAATAAAGGAAGAAGTATATGAAAGGTAAATATTATCGTTGTATCTGATAATGATTACTTTTTTTGAGTTGAATTAGGGTTTGAATTAGTTCGAATTGATATTTTTAATTTAATTGGAGAAGGTGGAGAAGAAAAGATTGGTTATCGTTATTTTTTTAATGATGAATTATTTTTGGTGGGGATGAATTATGAGTTGGAATTTAAATGCAAAGACATATTGTGTTTTGTTTGATGATGAATAGATTTTATTTGGGTTGAATTAGGGTTCGGATTTTAATTGGAGAACACAAGTTGGTTTTTTGTAATTAAACACTAATTTTTATATATACATTACAAATTAATCCAATTTAACTTAAATTAATTATTCAATTGTACAACTCCAATAGTTATATACTTATATATATATTAGAACAGTGTGTGAAGTGTATTTTGGATGTACACTATGTTTTGCTAAATCTTTTGTGTGTGATCTCAAAACAATTCTACCTGAACTATGAAAACTTATGAGATCGATATCAAATGGGTGAATATCATAAAAAGACAAAAGTTCCTCTTTTCGCGAGTGCCACCTACTTTGTGTAGGACGATGTTATAGTCGCTTGTAAGACGAGCTGCATTGCAGCTCGTCACCCTGGGCCGATCGACACGCCCTTGGCGCGTCAACCTGCTCTTCCGTCACATAGTGACGGGAGAGTTTAAAGTGGCAGCAGCTAATTTTTACTGTAAATTACTCGCAAATTACACAACACAAAAATATAATAAAATTATATTATGAAAATAAATCAAGTATATTTTACTAATATAACTTTATTTTATACTTTTTGCGTATAATTTAAGAGTAATTTACGGTAAAAAAATTAAAAAAAGTCAACTTAGTAAGCTTTTATTGGAACGGAGGGAATACCATACGAACTTGTATGATAGTTTGGTCGTGAATTACTTCCAAACCAAGTAGCTAATTTTTTCAAAGAAAGTGTTACTACAAAAATGTTGAAATTTAGCCACGAGATTAAATAAAAGGGGAAAATTGGTGCCATAGACCAATTTTGCATTCAAGTTTGCAATAAAGGCCTACAGTATTTTGATGTTTTCAAATAAAGTCCATTTGACTTTATTATAACTTTCCCTGTATTCTTTTCTACTAATATAATCGAATCAGTATTCATAACTTTCTTGTCTGATCATTTGTATTATTGTCGAGATAAAATACAGTTTGTTGTGTGCAAATGAATTGGCCCTTTTTTTTAGTAAAACTAATTGGTTAGCCTTTAGATTTGCTCGACCCTATTGGAGGGAGAAAAGGCCATGATCATGCTCACCAAGCGATAGGCCCATTTGATGGTAATTAAGGTTAGTTACCTGTCTTACTGTCTTACACGTGACTGGAACATACTCCTTCCGTCCAGTTTTATTTACACATTTTATTTTTTCTCGTTAATTCTTACAAATTTCGTATGCGAATTACTCTTAAATAATATTGTTAAAAATATTTAAAAAATCATACTATTAAATATAACATTTTAAATTTTCATTATATATTTTTTAAAAATTCTTTAGAAGTATCATATGTGATTAAATCAAACTCAAAGTTAAATGGTGTTAATAAAAAAAAGTCAAACGGGTAAATGAAACTGGAACCGGGAGAGGGAGGGAGTATTACATTGCAGTCACATAAGTCTTTAAGTATTAGTAAAACATTACAACCCACGTAATGTCACCAAAAAACCAAAAGACCTTGGGTCAAAAGCATACCAGCGCAGAATACAAAATTCGTGAACCGTCACGAGAGAGCATTTATAGATAAATAAAATTCGTCTACTTAAATGTGACATTTTGAAAATATATATTAGAACATAAAATATAATTTTCTAGCATTTTTAAAATTTTACTAAATTAAATTCTAAAATAAAATTGTTAAATTATTTTCTAATATATAAATTTGAATTAAATTATGTTACATAGTCAATATGAAAAGAAATCATGAAAATTGGATATAAATTATATAGTTTATATCAAATATAAACTATATATTTATGGAACAATAGGAATGCATTATTCTCTTTTCAAATATGTAAATGATTCTCTTTTACAAGTATAAATAGAGGCGTACCCTCATTCATTTCAACACATCACAAGTCAGAATCAGACACCACAAGTTGCACATCAAGATAGAGCAAGAGCCCATAATTCTCTCATCCTCTCAAGATCCGCCTTGAAGTTCGAACGAACATTCAAGAAGTTAATCCGGAAACTGAAGAGAAGTCATCGTTCGATCCAACAAGAAGTCTCTGCACCCTTGGAAAAACGTCTTAGGAAGCTCAATCTCCTCTAAGGAAGATCAAATTTATAAATCCCGAAGAAGTTCAAGCAAAGTTCTTGGAATTCTTCGTCAAATTCAAACAAAACTGCAATTTGATTCAAGAATAAGCTAAAAGGCCCCTTGAATAAACATTTTCTTAAGGCCAGACTCCCACCAAAGAAGATCAAAAGCCAAATTCCAAGACGAGTTCAAAAGCGTTCTTCGTGGAGTTCGTTATAGTTAATCGTGAAAGCCCTCAAGTTGACGATTTGATTCGAGATTAAGTCAAGAAGCCCTTGAATCAACGTTTTTCCGACTTTGAAGTCACAAGATCCTGAAGCGAAGACCTTAGAGATTCAAGTTCACTGCTTTAAATGATAATAGAATCTGATGATTTGTAATAGAGATTATACTCCAAATTTATACATTCACTAAAATTATAATTTGTACACATTTATTTGCGACAAATGTTTTGCTTTGACCATTGATCATTATATATATATATCATTGACACGATATAATTAAGGAAAAGCACAAGTTGCGATTTATTAAAATATTTCGATCATAGATCCAGGCTGCAGTGGTCTAACACTTATAAAAAACTAGTGATGGGTTCAATCATCATAGTAAAATGGTTTACATGTTTAAGCACTTTACAAAGATCAGCTTCTATTTTCTATCAACATCATTGAATCAATTAAACAAATAACTTATACATATTTCATGTCTCTTTATTTTATTACAAATTTACACATGTCTGTCCAACTTGTTTTCCCATGTTCTGGACAATTAAGAAATGATTGAAGTAGTACTATTATATTAACAACAACAAAATAAACAAAAACAAATGGTTGATGTTTTTCCATTATAAATCCGGAGCCGCTAATTTTCTTGCTGGGAGGCAAACCACCAAAGTTAAATTAAAAGGCTCCAACTCAAAAGGCATGAAATATAAACATTTATCCACCATAAGTTTGGAACTTGTAACTGGATGAGAGGTATCAAACATCCATTTCCCTCTAATTAATCCTAAGCCCAAATTACATATATATTAATGTCATCAAACCTGATCTAAATGGACCCATCAGTCAGAAAAACCTTGAGAGGCAGTTATTTTCTCACACTAGTATCGATACACTCGAATACCCGCGTAATCAATATATATATATATATATATATATATATATATATATATATATATATATATATATATATATATATAATTTGACGTGTAATATATAAAAAGAAAATAAAAAAAAAGAAAGGAGAATAAAAGGCTTAAAAGAAAAATTAAAAAAAAGGAAGGAGAAGAAAAAAAAATTAAATGGAAGTATTCTACATGTTTTATTACACTAATTTAGCTTGTGCTTGGAGATGGTTCCTGATTTGTACCTTGTGAGTTAGTTTGCGTACATGTTGAACTATTAAAAGCGTAATAATTGTAGTTACCTTTTTCTTCTTTTTAATTTTCAAGGTGGTACCTTCCATTTTGGTGAAGTAACTACCTAAATTGTCTAGGTGGGGAAACTCTCTTAGATCTTCTCTCTACTTTCCTGATCTCCATAACGAGCCTGGGGATCTGATACTCTCTAGGTGGGAAAACTCTCTTAGATTTTCTCTCTACTTTACTGATCTCCATAACGAGCCGGGGGAGGGTGGGGATCAGCTGATACTCTCTAGGCAGGGAAAATGTCTTCGATCTTCTTTGTACTTTCTTGATCTCCATGACGGGCCGGGAGGGGGGGGGGGGGGGGTCCGGTATACTCTCTAGGCGTGGAAACTCTCTTCTATATTCTCTTTACTTTCTTCATCCATAACGGGTCCCGGGGGGACAACCGTACCATGTGAAATTATGTTCCTAGAATAATAATTTTTGTGTCTTTGGTGGGGTGACGCATACCACCACGGGCTTGCTGGGAACCGGTAGGTTGGAAAAAACAACCGTGACATGTGAAATTACGTTTGTATAATATTTGTGTGTTTGTGTGTGGTGGGGTGACCACATATCACCGCGAGATTGTTGGGAACAACCCTATTGATTGTGTTGTATACTTTTGTATTTTATTTTGGTTCCGTTTGAGAGATAGATTTTTTTTAAATATATACTTGTTACTAATTAACAAGTCGGGTATGGTAGGACTCTATTTTTACATTTTCTATAATTAACATAAATAAAGACTCAATGATATAATATTGGATGAAGAATGACTACCGACCGACACCACGACCAACGTTGTCTACAAGGAGTTTTGACTATTTTTTTTTCAATTAATTTATTTAGTCCTCACATTTCAATTTATTATTAAAAGTAAACTATACCGTGGCATCGCCACGGGTTAGTACCAATATATATAAAAAGACGACATTTTCAAGCCCTCTAAGCATAGTCATGTGTCATGCTGACGTGGCACTATCGAGCATTCCTATTGGTCTGTTTTTCCCAAATGTATTTTGATTGGTTGTTATAATTTTAAATTTGGTATGTTGGTTGTGAAACATTTGAAGTAGTTAAGATGTAGTGCACCATATAACTCCCATGATTTATTTTTAGTATGTTGAATCCATATATAATTTTTATTTAATCTCATATATATTTGTCTACAAAACTCCGAAAATTATTTTGAACGTATATATAGATTCACTGCGACAAGACGAATCCATAGACACCAAACTTGAATATTTTATTAATTAATTAAATTATTTATATATTAAATTAAACATTAAGTAGGTTTATTAAATGGTATAAATTGAAATAATAAAATTTTAAAAATAGAGCATGGACTAAATACTTAATACTCCCTCCATTTATCAAAGAAATCAATATTTATTTAGGTGTCCTATTACAAATGGACACTTTAAAAATTAGCAATAAAGTAATGTATTTGATTAAATAAAAATCATCATCTTATCAACATTTACGTGAGCACACATTTTCTACTTACTACTCATTATTTATTCAAATATTACCTTCTATTTTATATACTCACTATATGGAACATTTTGAATATAAAGTTCAATTTATATATATTGAGTTTGTTATGATTGAAAATTAACTTTATTAGATTATTAATGGATTATTTTAAGGATAAAATAAGTAGAGTCAATAAAAGATCTTTAGGTGCTGCGTAGCCAACTGTGGTAGCAACTTGGTTGCCGCTTGATCTTGGTATCAAATTAGCTAATTTTGACGCTACAGTTGAGTATACATAGGGGTTGTATTTTATGTTGTTTCTAGGGATCAACGAGGCCAATGTTATTGCTTGACGTCAAAATTTGTGTCTTATGTTTTTTTTTAGAAGGTGCAAGAGGTTAATATGACAAATTAGCAACTGAATTGGTTCGAAATTTTGAGTGGCAACATGTACTAATTAATTAAAGGGAATTTTTCTTTGGTGATTAAATCTCTTAAGTCTACATATTATAGATTTGCGTCTTTTTTTTTTTTTTTTTTGCATTATAGAAGAAACTGAGGCATTTGACGTAGATTTTTTTTCCATTAGTAGTCTCTATGCTCTAATTTTATTTTTTATTTTTCAAAATCAATCTTTCAAACTATTTTTTAATTACGTATTTGATTTCAAACAACACCTAGATGTTGATTTTTTCCTATATTCTCAACTGTTACTTTTAGTTGTCAAATGCGACGCATGATTAATTGTAAGCTTTATTTATTTGATAAACATGCATAGTTCTTGCTTGGAATTGGTTACATTTGAAAACTATGATGGATAACAAATCGTGTAAATCGAATAAGCGTTTACAGTCTCAGGATTATACTACACGAGATGGAATAAATTTGAATGATAGTGGAAAGGTTCAAATTATACTATTTTTTTTTGGAAGAATTTAAAATTTCATTAAAAATTGTTAGTTAAAGGCACGAGATGCCATACAACCAACAACAACAGTAATACATAAGAAAGAACGACCCAAGGAGGGCGGAAAAAACCTCAACCTCTACCAACAAATGTTTGACACAATACCTCTAGGACATAATTCCCAATCTGTATAGACATAATTCGACGGAAGCCCAACTCTATATTTGAACCAAGTCCATGTGTTGAACTTGATCTGCTCCAGAATATCACTCCAATTCTTTGACAACACACTTTGAAATAAAAATTCATTCCTAGCTTTCCACAGGAACCAAATCACTCCTTGCCAAAAAAGTTGACCAAACTCTTTTACATGGCTAGAAAACCATTGGTCCAGAAAAAGAAAGTCAGCATTGTCCCTCTCCAAACCAACGTTCGGAATATTTAGCCATTGACAGACTCCAAACCAAACCTGTTTAGCCAATGAGCAGTGAAAGAAAATGTGTACCATGGTTTCATCTTGGCCCGCAACACACATCCTACAATACATATTAACCTCCGTAGACCACAAACCTCGAGCTCGCAGATTTGTATAAACAGGGAGACGATTCTGAACAGCTTTCCAGATGAAGGCGCACACCTTGAGAGGGATCCAGTTGTTCCAGATAATTTTTTGCCAAACGGGTACAGTCAGAACCCCATCATGTAAACGCAGAAGCAACTGCTCATACCCAGACCCAACACTGTATTCTTTTACCTTGCTCCATTTCCAGCACCACGCATCTGTACCTCCTTGCTTGTGTAATGACCTGTATACCAAGGAAAAAAGCTCTCCCACACCTTCTGACTCCCAAACAAATAGATTTCATCTCCAATTCCAAGAGCCTGCAATTGAAGAACTATTATGCAACATACGATCAGCGATAGAACAATTTTTGTCTAGCTCTAGACTGTACAAACGAGGGAATATAGAAGCCAAAGACCTATGCCCATCTAGCCACTCATCCCGCCAAAACAGAGTATTTTTTCCGTCACCTATAATCCTAAACAGCCCTTCCCGAAACCACTCTTTAGACCCGACAAACTTGACAAGATCTCTCCACCACGAAGACCAACCTCTATCCCTAGGTCTCCCATTCCTCGCACACTCTAAGTTTTTCAACCACTCACCATATTTGGACTCAATCACCTTAACCCAAACTGCCTCACCCCCAGCTAAATTCCTCCACACCCATTTACCCAGAAGAGAGAGATTGAAGAGCTCAATGTTTTTTATCCCTAACCCACCATTCTCCTTTGACAGACACACAGACTCCCAATTAACCCACGCAACCTTTCTTTTCCCACCCAGATTCCCCCCCCCCCCCAAATAAAATGCCGTATCAATTTATTAATTTGGTTAAGGACAAAAGGAGGTGCTTTGAAAAAAGAGAGGAAGTAAATAGGCAAGGAAGTGAGAACCGACTTGGTCAACGTAATCCTATCGCCAAAAGATAAGAAACTGTTTTCCCACTTCTTCAAACGACAAGAGATCTTTTCCACAACCTTACTCCAAACCTTCTTATCATTTGGCCAAGCCCCAATAGGTAAGCCCAAATACACAAAAGGCAGCTGACCAACCTCACAGTTTAGAAATCTGGCCCAACTCGAGACTACCTCATCCTCCACCCCTAAACACACAAGGCTACTCTTTCTGAAATTGATTTTTAAACCCGAAAACCATTCGAAACATCTTAGGACACACTTCATTGCGACAATATTATCCTCCTTAGCTTCTCCAAAAAATACTGAATCAGCAGCATACTGGAGATGGGACACATCCACCTGCTTCTGACCCACTCTCGCAGGATCCAGAAAACCTGACTCACATGCTCGATTTATCATACGACTGAGAGCCTCAACCACTATAAGAAATAGGAACGGAGATAATGGGTCACCTTGACGCAGCCCCCTACCAAGCTTAAATGGAAAAGTCGGACTGTCATTAATAAGGACAGAAGCTTCTGCCGAAGAGATACACTCAATAATCCATCTACGCCACCTCGGCCCAAAACCCAGCAACTTCAGCATTTCACCAAGAAACTCCCAACTTACAGAATCGTAAGCTTTCTCGAAATTGATCTTGAAAATAATCAGTTTTTTCTTCAGCTTACGGACCTCATCCACAATCTCATTCGCCACTACTACACCATCCAGTATATTCCTGCCTTTCAAAAACGCTGACTGATTTGGCGAAATAATTTTGGATATCACATTTGCCAACCTGTTAGCCAAAACCTTGGCCAAAACCTTATATACACCTGCGATAAGTGAAATAGGCCTGTAGTCTCCAATTGACTGAGGATTCGACTTTTTAGGAATTAGAGTGATGAAAGAAGCGTTCAAGCCCTTAACCAGTCTAGACTTCTCATAAAATTCATCAAAAAAGGCTATGAAGTCAGCTTCCACAACGTCCCAATGAGTCCGGAAAAAGTGGAAATTGAATCCGTCCGGGCCCGGACACTTATCAGTACCGCAGTCCTAAACTGCTGCTTTTATCTCCTCAGTGAGAATTTTTCTTCTAACATTTTCCTATCCAGTTCATCTAAGGCAGAGCCTCTCAAATTTGCCGAAATTCCACTGTGCACTCTTTTCTTCTATGCAAACAAATTCTCAAAGTGCTGTTTCACTCCTTGCTTCACCTCATTCACTCCCTCAAGCCACTTACGATTCACCCGGATCCCCCTTAAACCCCTTGAGCGCCCCTTGCTCTCGACACTTTTATGAAAGAATTTCAAATTTGTGTCTCCGTACTTAATCCATTTACTCCTTGATTGTTGAAACCGGACCTGATTTTTAAATTCCAGGAGTTGATTCAAATCAGTCCACGCCTTCCTGTAATCAGTACAATCTCTGTCCTCTAGGCTGCTTTCTTCCAACTTCTTATCGAAAGAATTTACCTCTCCAGTCTTCTGCAGAATACGTCTCTCCATGTTACCAAATTTCATGTCATGCCATTCCCGTAACTTATTTCTGAGCTGTTTTAACTTCTCCTTCAATACAAAGCCTTTCCAGCCAACAACCTCAAACTTCTTCCATTCAGTTGCAACCAGCTCCGTAAATCCATTTTCCTGATTCCAACAGTTTAGATACTTGAAGGGACGAGGGCCCCAATCTTTTACATCATCTTTCAGCAATATCGCAGCATGATCCGACATTTGGCGTTTCAGACCAAATTGACCCACACTCGGCCACTGCTCCAGCCAGCCAGAAGATAATAAAAAACGATCGAGTCTCGAGCAACTTTTACCGTTTCCCCTATACCAAGTAAAGCGACGTCTTTCCAAAGGAAGATCCACCAAACCCGCTTTACTAATAAACTCATTGAATTCTCCCATTTCACACCTTCTATCATTACTGC
Source organism: Plantago major (assembly GCA_026545765.1). NCBI lineage: Eukaryota > Viridiplantae > Streptophyta > Magnoliopsida > Lamiales > Plantaginaceae > Plantago > Plantago major. Next base: position 77,663,069 of record CM048840.1, on the reverse strand, counting down.
CTACACCTCTAAATTCCTCTTCTGATCTCAAGGTATTGAAGTCACCGCATATGCACCAATTTTCCAATTCCTTACCTTTCATCCGTTCCAACAATACATCCCACAACTCACGCTTCCCTCGAGCATTACATGGCGCATATACATTAACAATATTCACCGGAGTCCCTTCCCACAAACCCGAGACCCCTAGAAGCCCATTCTCCCCCCAAAGCTCCATTTTTACAAACACCTCACAATCCCAAATACAACACATCCCTCCCGACATGCCCTCCGACCCATTGAAAACCCAATTACACCCACTACCTCTCCAGAGCACACTTGCAATTCTGTCACTTATAAACTCCAACTTAGTTTCCTGTAGACATAGAAACTCAACCTTCTCCCTCACTACCAACTCACTAATATTACTTTTCTTTCCACTTCCTCCCAAACCTCTAATGTTAAGACTAACGATCCGCATTAACAACATCTATCAACTCCTTTACCAACTCCGTCTCCTTCTCCTTGACACCTACTTCATTATCTCGCAATTCCTAATCAACAAAATCTCCTAACGCCACTCCTTTATCACCACCATTCAGAAGCCCCATCGCTTCTCCTAACTTCACCAAGCCAGCCGCAATCTCCTCTGCCGGCTTATTGAGTAATTGAGAATTACAAGCCCTGATTTCAACATCCGATGGATTCACTCCTCCGTCCAAACTCAAAACACCCTTTTCCTTTGCAACCAACATCCATTTGGCTTTTCTCTCAGCTTTCAATCGTCGATCAACACCCTCCGTAGCAATGGATTGACTCGCCGCCCCAAACTGACGAGCTGCACCACTTTTTCGCCCAAGACCCTCTACAATTCGACTCTCCTCTCCAACATAAGGTAATGAACTGAGAGACATGAATTTACTTGCTCCAACGGGATTCAATTTTTCAATTAAGGCCTGAGCTTGAAAGGATCAGCTGAGTTATTATTAGACAGAGGCAGATCGATGTTCTGAGATGCAGACACAGATCGAGATCGATCTTCCACCTGATCTCTCTCCACTTGGTTAATTACTAAAATCTCCTTCCCTTGACCTGATTGACCCAAAACTAAATCATCTTCACATTGGGCCTCAGCGATTTTTCCATCACCCACCAACAACCCAATCTTCGACATCCCACGAGAAAGAAACGATTGGGCTTGTTGCTGACCCAAATCTGGCCAATTCTCCTCAAACATACTCATCGCTTGGGTCCCCAAAACAGTCCCTTAAAATTATTTCCAACTCCTTTTCACGGTTATTAACTGATGATTTTCCCAATACCTTGGAACCTATATTTTCCTCATCATTAGCCTCCAAAAAATTATCTTTTCCAGCCTTCCATGCTAATTCATCATCCCAATGTCTATCCTCATCAATATTTTGTCTATTGTTTGAATCATCCATGGACACTGAGTCCCCGCTTACATCTGAATCGGAGTCCTCCGGCACCAGTCGATCCTTCTTCGGCCAGTGAAACGCGGCACAAGCATAATCAACATTTTCCACACATCCTGCCATAGAATCTTCTACTGCATGTACCGTAACAATTTATCCCAAACCTTAAACTGGAACTTTTTATGAATACGCTCTAGCATCGGCGTTTCAACGAGAATCCTTCCATAACTCAAATTCAATTTGGGCTGAGGTTAACTTATCAATTTCGACAACCTTGCCCACTCTACTGCCAATATTACGGAAGAACTGATCACACCAGACATGAAGCGGTACTCCATAAATATTAATCCAAATTAAACGTCTTGCATTGACAGCTCGATCATCCCATCGACTAATCGACGAAAAACAGATATTTAACCAGTCCGGATCTTCCTCCAAAATCTTACTACTCTCATCCAACGAATCAGATTCTAAGATCCAAGTTTCTGCAGACAGTCGACACACTCTTGTCTTCTCATACCCTCTTCCCTCTAAAAATTCCACAATATCAGCAGCTTTGAACTTCTGCCTGGAACACCCAACAATACATTTCTTAGCCCACTCCGAAGTGTTTTCATCCGGCTTGAACATGGGGATCGATGCCAAGAGAGGTCTTCTCATCACAACATTCTCGCCAATACCAACTCGCTGGACAGACTTGTCACCAACCTCATTTGCATTGCTGGTCTTTTTCAAAACCTCTCCAACTGAAACGTCACTCCTAGGACCATTCGCTTGTACCGCAACTTGGAGATAGCTATGATTCTTCTCTATATATCTAGCTGGACCGAAATAATTACCAGCAGGTATGTACGCCTTCTCTGCACGATCAGAACGATCAAAGACTACAAAATTTGCTAACACTTTGTATAAACCAATCCACAGCCCCTTTGCTACCTCCAAGATTTTCTCCACATCAACACTGTTCTCATACTGAACAAACACAAACCTCCTCCCCCCTGCATTGCGTTTATTAGGCAAAAATACATCCCGAACCGGCCCTAATTTCTCCATAAACTCCTTCACATCCCCACGACCCCAATCCTCGGGAAAATTTGACATGTAAATGGTTTTAGTCTGTTTTTCAATCTTCTCCATCCATCTTGTTTGCACAGAACCCATCCTATCTCTTTGCGGAAGTCTGTTGTTGACCTTGTCAAACCTCACAGGGTACCTACCTGGGGGTTCTACGGTTGCGGGGGAAATGAAACGGGTGGATTTTTGGCTGTGGAGCTTAGCATATGGTGGCCGGTGAGCGGCCGGGAACCTAGGGTTGGCTCTATTGGGAAACTCTCTCTCACTAACTCTCATCTTACTAAACTGAACATCCAGTTGATTAGCTCAAATTATACTATTTTGAAAATATATTCTACATGTATTAGTTGTTTATCCAGGTGGTACTCAGTTCATATAATTGTTCTATCATCCATGCATACAATAACATCTTCACATTTACTTCAATGGGAAAATAGACAAGGATGTCAATAAACGAAAAGGTCCTTATTGCTTTGAGATAGGTGGCTAAAATGATCACAAAATTGGCTCACTCTTGCCCAACGAAGGACAAACTTCAAAAATTCGGCCAACGTTACATATATGACACTGAACACGGAATTGACAACATGATCAATATTCTCGGGTGCGTTTCTTTAAAACTCAACACTCAATTTTATGTATCTTTCACATATTTCGTTCCAAACAAATTATTCGTTATACATCATTTAGTATCCATTAGAATTATAGATACTCGACGACAGATAATTTATTTTATTATTATGGTAAAGCAAAACCAATGAAGCTGGTGTGAAAACTGCTACTGGGACATTGATCAAAACTATGGTGGAAGAGTACATTCATATGCAACAGTATACAAGATGGCCAGAGATCACATGTCCCTTGATAATGCCGGTGAGGTAGGCCTTTAACTTATTGCAAGACGCTAGGGGGATGGGCGAACATACAATTTGCCTACTGCATCAGAAGTAACTGCTATAGTAGAGAGTGATGTCAATAACTTACATGCAAAAAATCATATTATGGTTGAGATGAGGAATGGGGGCTTGAAGCACATAAGTGAATTTCTTCGATGCTACCTTCTTTTTCAATATCCACTATTTTTCGTCCATGGAGAAGACATATGGTATATCAATATTCAGATAAGTATTGTGAGCAAGATGCCGAATCTTATTCTAAGGTAGTTTTTAGCTTTCCAGATACAAGATAGGGAGAATGAAGCTCATCAACTCATACTTAGCAGGACGTAATTATTACAATGCTCCGTTCTGAGAGCTAGAAGAGATACAGTTCTCCAAATGGATTCTAGCGGTAGTATATCATTGAAGCTTCTGAGGGTCCGAACTGCTCAATCAAGATTCAATATATACCATTGAAGATCCATTTAGACTCGGTATGCAGTAAGATTAAGCTTGATTCTGATGCAACCTGTTTACTTAAGGAAACAAAGGTTATTATATGGGACGGTGCTACAATGACCAATATGCATTGTTTTGAAGTGCTTGATAGGAGTTTGGAGGATTTTATGCATCGACCAACCACATCATTCGGGGGTTTCGTTATTGTATTTGGTGGAGACTTTAGATAGATACTACCGGTGGTTCCGGTTAAGTCTAGATCTGACATTGTTAATGCAACAATATGCCCATCCAAAATTTGGGATTCGTGTGAGGTCCTCAGGCTTATAAAGAACAAGCGATTGCAGGTAACTAAATGTTTGTTTCACATGGAGAATTATGGAGTGGTGACTAGAGAACAAGCAAGCTAACAAGAAATATGCGATCCACATGAAACGATTACCTCAGGTTGTCACTACTTGGGTTCAAAAAACGAAAAGCATTATTGAAGGCGTCAATAAATCTAATCCTACTATTACCGTTTGCAACTAACTATTATATTAAAGCAAGACGAAAAACATTTTGGTTGCGAGAGATCAAATGCTTAATCTAACAGTGATTTTGACGGATTGCGAATCAAACGTAATAGCAGGATATGCAATTTAATCTAAAAAGCACAAAGTAATCGTAACCTGATTATACATAAACGCATAAACCCTAGCTAGCATGCTTGAATTCGTCACCACCCCATAATCAGGGTGTTTAGCTACTCATGTTATGCGAAGACATAATCAAATAAGCAATTAAACGATTAACAAACATAATCTAAGACTAAATACGAGGAATCGATCAACTGATACATGTTTACCCTTCGTTGTCACAAACCCTAGGTAGAACCTGAAGAATCTGAAGCGATTGATGCAAGAAAGTATGTAGATTACGCTCCCAATCAATTATAATCGTCGGATTACAAGGTGAAAATCGTTGGAAACTAGGTCTAGCTTGAGAGCCAAGTTCAATCTTTTACAATAGAATGAATATGAAAAGTAATAGTCGATATTTTTACTAATATAAAAGAAAGAAAAACGGAGTCAGGATGAATTAGGAAAGAAAACGGCGAAGGGCAAAAAATCCGAGTTAGCACCCGCCAAGATAGACTTGGCGGCCGCCAAGTATGTATCTTGGCGGGCGCCAAGATCCGATCCTTGGCGCCCGCCAACTGGAACTTGGCGTCCGCCAACACACACTGGATGGTGTTGGCGGGCGCCATCTTCAAATTGGCGTGCGCCATCTCTTCCGGTAAATTATGATTTTGCCCTTTTTGTCCTCTTCGCTCGGTTTTGCTCCTTTTAACTTCATTTCTTGGTATTTTAGCTTCCCCGCTATACTTCTAGCAACCATACGAGGCATTAGGACTTCCATATCTTGTAGGTGCATATAAAATACACCACTTTTGCCTTCAATTAGCTCGGTTTAGCCAAATACCTGCAAAATACACAAAGAACAAAACAAGTAAAAAGACTCTAAGAAAACTACTAAAACTATACTTAAGGATAACAAAAAGACGGTAAAAATGACCAGATGAGACGATGTAAAATCGACTCATCAAATTCCCCAAACCGAACCCTTGCTTGTCCTCAAGCAACAGACTCTCTAAAAAAACCTAGAAAAAGGAAAAAACACATAAACACAAAATAAAGTCTAGCTCCCAAGCTACCGAGTATATGATTGCACATAATAAGCCCAAAAAATGCAGAAGCTTTGGCATCACACTGACATTCACAGAATAACATGCACAAGTTCAAAAAGTTCATTTCCAAAGTAAATAGAACTTAAGTCTAACAAGGCAGTCCCTCACAAGTGGATCCTATGCAACTAATCTCTCACACTCCTGGAAGTGTCCAGTAGGGGTAATCACTCAAGAATATAAAGAGATAAGGAAGGTGACTTGCGTCACAAAGATGCCTCAAATACCTCATGCAATGTACTCAATCAGTTAAGTCGGAAGGGACTTTTTCATAGCTCTGTAACAATCAGCAGTAGACTCATAAAAAGGCAGTCGTTCTCTCTCTTTTTTCAATATATTTTCTTTTTCATTTTTTGCATACTCTTTTTTGCAGTCTTATATATGACCCATATGCTTATATATTTTTTCTGTCTCAATTTTTTGGTAGTGTCTGTTTTACCGAAAGTCCGCACTTTTGTGCGTGCTGGTTTGGTGTACACGCCATCAACCCTCACAGACATATAGCTTTTAAGGGCCACGCCGGTATATAGGTAGCATCTGAAACGTGCCAAACACGACTTATGGTGGTAACTAGTACCATAGATCCACTCCGAGACTTATTTTATTTTTTGAAGAGAACGAAAAAACCTGATCATAGTCTTTATCAATACAAGTAACGCACATATACCTCCTCCCCAAACATGTTCTTGGAACGGGTTTGGCATAAGCAAATAAGAATGTAAAACATGCCGTTCGTCATACTTAACTTACACAGAGTACACATGAGAATGATGAGGCGCAAACAAGGGAGTTTGCACTTCCCGAATTAAATCACACAGGCGCCGGTACAATATTTTTTCATCGGCTAAGGTTTACTCACAGGCTTCTTTTAGGACTACAGAATTAGAACAGACTTTCTATTTACAGCATAAACGAACTTAGCAAACTTAAACATGCATACTGCTAATAGCCAAGGATCAATCAAAGCAAAAGCATTAAACAGGTTTAGTACATGCAATAGACGCTTGACTTGGGAGACAGACTTAGACTAACAGACTAAAAGACTCGAATAAGAAATACATAAAGCAACACATAAAGAAACACATCTGAAAACAAGCAAGCAAGAAGCCTAAAGCAGATTAAAACTCGAAACACCCCTCCCCAAACCTGAACTCGTGCTCGCCCTCGACCAAACGAGTGAAAAGAGAAAAAGTAGAGAGTTGATAGGAAGAGGCTTCCCTGATTGATGGTTTCCCAGATGTGTAGAAGACGGAGGAGAATGACCTGAGACTCAAGTAGAACATTAGAAGACAAAGAAACGAGCTAGCAGGCAAAAAGAACGAAAAAATCGGCAAGAAATGGGCCAAAAAGGAGCTGGCGCCCGCCAGGATCCAACTTGGCGTTTGCCAAGTTGAATCCTGGCGGGCGCCATGGTTCTTCCATGGCGTCCGCCAAGGCGGGTGCCAGCGCCCGCCTTAAAGCTGGCGGATGCCAACTGGAGGTAGTGTTGTGTGGCGTCTGCCAAGGAAGACTTGGCGTTCGCCACACAACACTGGATCGTTCTGGCATTCGCCAAGTAAAACTTGGCGGGCGCTAGTCGATCCAAGGCGGCCTTGGTGATTTTCTTCCTCAATTTTTTCATACGTTTTGCTTTCTAGCTCAATTGATCCAACGAAAAACAAGAAAAAACACTAAATGAAAAAAAAATAAAAGACTAAATTAACCTAACTTGCCTGGTGGTGTTCATTTGCAATGGTGGGTACTAGACTTCCCCATGCCCGAATTTCTCTGCCCTTGCACCTGCGAATAGATACAAAGGGGTCCAACATACCCCGCAGAATAATCCTTGCTGATAAAATCCTGAGGCAAATAATCTAGTGCCTTCAGTATGCCGACCTTACCATTCACCTCATATGTTGCTGTGCGTCTAAATACGCTTATATCCATTCTGGAAGCGAATAAAAATGGCCAGCCAAGGAGGATTGTATCGGGTCCTGTCTTCTGATCTTCCCGGACATCCTTCAGAACAACAAAATTAGTGATAACAGTTTCACCATTCAGTTTAACCGCGACACCCTTTGCCAGTCCAACTGGTCTTCTATGTGACCCATCCGCCATTAGGAGTCGAGCTTTCATCTCTTCCAAGCCTGTGAAGCCACATCCCTTAAACAGACTGTATGGGATTGTATTACATGTAGCTCCTGTGTCTAAAGTCGCAATGACTTTTGAATTTCCCATACCAACTACGATGTTAAAGTTCTTTTTACTGAGAGGATGCTCCTTCACATCTTCTGCTAACTCTTCTTCCTTGGCAGGAACTTCAACTGCTCCAGTTTCCGGGGTGATTACTATAACTGCAGAATCTTCCTCTTACGCAGAACCCAATTCTTCAACGGTAATGGCTGGATCTTCCTTTTGTTCTGGGATCGACTCCTCAACAAGGTTTACCGGGGATTATCACCTCCTCTACTACTACTTCACTAGCAATCGGGATCAACGATGCACATCCACAAGCTGCGCAAATATGTTTTGAAACCTCAACACGGGTCTCATTTTCTGAAACAGTCACCTCAACCGGTATTTCTGTGATCACCTTAATAGCTATTGCCCTCTCCGGAGTACCAGGGAATTTTTCATTTTCTCTCTCTTGGTTCTTCTATAGTAGCTGCTAGAGAACTCTTTGGATCTTTTAACTATCCTTTTCCAGTTTCCCAACCCGGGCATCAGTAGACTGACGATGTGCCTTAGTTTCATGCATAAACTCCCTTGACTCATTCATGAAGCTCCGAAATTCGTCTGCCCATCCTGATCCACCTGCTGGTTGCACCAAACCTGCACCGAGTCTCTGCTCTTCATCAAAAGCAGCGTTTGCTTCTCCCCTTTGACCCCTGACATTTATCTTGAGGTTACGGTGTTGGTTGTTTTTTGCCAACTTAGCAAACTTATCATTGAGAGCAGCAACAGTTAATTCCATCCTATTACCCCCCGCAGGATGCATCTATCATATACTGCTGGTTCTCATTCAACCCATCATAGAAATACTGATTCAGATCAGCCTGGGGGTACCTGTGGTGAGGACATTGAGCTAGCAGGCTCTTGAACCTGTCCCATGCTTCATACAGAGACTCATCATACAGCTGGCTAAAGGTACTAATTTGCTGCCTGATAGAAGAAGTCTTAGACAGAGGGTAGTACTTCTGCATAAATGCATTGTAGACTTCAGCCCAGGTGGTTAAGCTTCCTTCATCCAAGCAATTCATCCACTGTCGTGCCTTTTCAGCTAAAGAAAAACCCTCATCTACAGATCATTGTCGGTGACATTCTCACCTTTAGGCAGCCACCCAATAAAGTGATCCAGCTCCATAAGAAATCCCATCACTTCCTCATTCTTCTGCCCATTTCGAAAATAGGGCCATAAGATGCCCCTTAATCTCCAAGTTACGCACATTGGCAGGAGTGACAATACTAGGACGGTAAACTTTTACGGGAGGTGCGAAGAGTGCAGCCATAGAAGGCTGCTCCAACTCGGTCATCTCTTTGAACCTGTGCTGCAAGACAGACACAACACCAGAACTACGCAAACGTAAGTACCGGTTAGTTAAAACAAGCACTCAAGACGAGAAACACAGAGGTAACAAGGGAAAAAAATACTAACCAAAACAAAAACAAAAACTAGAAAAAGAAAAAAACAAATATACTATAACTAAAATTCGTAAACTTAACAAAGGAGTTAAGTCCCCGGCAGCGGCGCCAAAAACTTGATGTGTCAATATCAAAGTTTTAATTATTTGTTTACTTAGCCAAGAGCTAATTATTTGTTTACTTAGCCGACAGCGGATTGATTAACTATCGTAACAGTAAACAACCAGGCAGACGAAAATAGATATGATTGACACTTAACGAGATTGATATATGAATGAGGAGAATTATGGAGTGGTAACTAGAGAACAAGCTAGCTAACAAGAAATATGCGATCCACATGAAACGATTACCTCAAGTTGTCACTACTTGGGTTCAGAAAACGAATAGCATTAGTGAAGGCGTCAATTTCACTAAGCTATGGTCAATAAAGCTAATCCTACTATTACCGTTTGCAACTAACTATTAGATTAAAGCAAGACGAAAAACGTTTTGGTTGCGAGAGATCAAATGCTTAATCTAACAGTGATTTTGACGGATTGCGCATCAAACGTAATAGCAGGATATGCAATTTAATCTAAAAAGCACAAAGTAATCGTAACCTGATTATACATAAACGCATAAACCCTAGCTAGCATGCTTGAATCCGTCACCACCCCATAATCAGGGTGTTTAGCTACTCATGTTTTGCGAAGACATAATCAAATAAGCAATTAAACGATTAACACACATAATCTAATACTAAATACGAGGAATCGATCAATTGATCTGAGTTTACCTTCGTTGTCACAAACCCTAGGTAGAACCTGAAGAATCTGAAGCGATTGATGCAAGAAAGTATGTAGATTACGCTCCTAATCAATGATAATCGTCGGATTACAAGGTGAAAATCGTTGGAAACTAGGTCTAGCTTGAGAGCCAAGTTCAATCTTTTACAATAGAATGAATATGAAAAGTAATAGTCGATGTTTTTACTAATACAAAAGAAAGAAAAACGGAGTCAGGATGAATTAGGAAAGAAAACGGCGAAGGGCAAAACTCGAGTTAAGCGCTTGAAGATAGACTTGGCGGCATGATGTATCTTGGCGCTTAAACATACTGGCCAGACGATCCGATCCTTGGCACCCGCCAACACACACTGGATGGTGTTGGCGGGTGCCATCTTCAAATTGGCGTGCGCCACCTCTTCCGGTAAATTACAATTTTGCCCTTTTGTCCTCTTCGCTCCATTTTGCTCCTTTTAACTTCGTTTCTTGGTATTTTGGCTTCCCCGCTCCACTTCTAGCAACCATACGATGCATTAGGACTTCCATATCTTGTAGGTGCATATAAAATACACCACTTTTGCCTTCAATTAGCTCGGTTTAATCAAATACCTGCAAAATACACAACGAACAAAACAAGTAAAAAGACTCTAAGAAAACTACTAAAACTAGTACTTAAAGATAACAAAAAGACGGTAAAAAAAGGCCAGATGAGACGATGTAAAACCGACTCATCACAGTTGAAAGTACTCTTCCATCGATCCCCGACGAGCACTTTGGGTCGGAGGACAAAAACTGGAGATGCCGATCTGCTGAGAGTGAAGGTGAATGGAACTGCCCGGAGGAAATCAACGACTACTTAGAGTTTACTTTTCACATTGATAAAGATCTGGAGCTGGATGAGACCGATGAAGAAGAAATGAAACGTTGGATAGAAGATTCGAGCTACGCAACAAAGGAATGGATGGACAAGTGCTTCAACAAAATCGAGGGTTTAGCCCTTGACAAATAAGCCATCATGAAACCAGGGGTCGAGCTATAAGACCTAAAACAAGCACTTCTTGGGAGGCAACCCAAGGTTACGTTTACTTTTACGCATTTTAATTTTCATCTTTTTCTCCTTTCCGTGGCAAAATTATTTTTTGAAAAAAAAATCAAAATCATTTTCAAAATTTCTTATTTATTATGTTTGCTTTTTGAAAAAACGAAAAAACCAAAAGAATCGAAAAATGCAAAACATCACGAAAATTGAGGAGGCTTGGCAGCAGCCTTACTACGGCCCACTGGCGACTGCAGTGAGCTGCCCCCAGCTCACTTCCTCCCTTTTAAAGCTCCTCTTCGAAATTTCTTCCCCCCCCCCCACCCCCACTTCATTTTACTTCGAAAATCTTCAGTTTCTTCACATTTTGCACTTACCCATTGCATTCTTAGCTTATTCATCCATCAACAACATCAAGTAAGTGATCTCTACTCTTGCTCATCTCAATTTCATCTTCATTATCAAGTTTAAATTCTTTAATTCTTTGCTTCCACTTCCTTCATACTTCTTTGGTGCCTTGCAATTACATGCTTCATTTGATTGATATGGGTGCTAATTGTTGATGAGATTGCATGCTTACTAGTAGAGTTTAGCTTGTTATCACTTGTCTTAGTAGAGATATGGCAACTTGTTAGAGAAATTGAGAGTATTTGTTCATGCCCACGAAGTGTTTGATGAAATGCCTCAAGGAAACAAATTCTCTTAATGACTTCTTTCTCTTTCAATTACATGCTCGTATGGTTTTTACTTGATGATATAGTGCTTAGAAAACATACTTGCTTAGCCTCTTAGGATGATCCTTCATATGCATTGTGCTCTCCAACTTGATACTTGACACCTCATGAAATTGAGTTTACGTGACTAGTTGTTGTATCGTTTTGGAGTAGCTATTGGTCTTGTTACAAGCTAAGTTTTGGAATGCATGATGTGCCAAACTAGGTTTGGGGGAGAAGAAACTCCAGTGGATTTGCATGTTAGCATTAGAATTGATTTAGCTCCAAACATGCTATCTCACACACTTTTTTGAACCTAGGTACCATGAGGAAGGCAAAAGTGGGGGAGTCAAGCAAGAAGAGAGGAAGGCCCGGGAAGAGTGCCAGTCACCCTTCGCTCTCGAAAGGAGCTCAAGCATGGTTGGAGGTGAACAAGAACTGAGGAGTAGCTCCCGAAAGAAACATCGAAATCAAATTCTCCTCAAGAGAGAATTTTAACTAGGTGCTCACACCATTGCACGCACAAGGATGGAGACCCTTTACTACTTGTCTCGATGGCTACAACCTCGACATAGTCAAGGAGTTCTATGCGGAGTTCTTCCAACTGGAGGTGGACGACCTAGATGATGAGAGCGAGCTGCCTCCTATCACCATAAGGGGAGTCGAGTTCACATTCGGACCTCAGACTATCTACAAGTTCTATGAGATACCGGAGAAGGACAAGAGGCCGAATCTTGTGGAAGCCCCGCACTTCGACTTGAGCTACGAGGAAGTGAAAGATGAGATCTACCACATGCTTTTGAGGAGTGATTATGAAGAAGATGACATACGAATGGAGATACCGAAGATAACCCTCAACGACTATGCCAGGTTTTGGGTGCAATTTGTGCGGGCAACATCCGACCAAGGAAATGAGAATTGGGAGTCGACGCAGAGGAGGCATTATTTTTTTACTCAATAATGGCAAGACACTACGTTGACATTGGGCGGATCATCATGGAAGAAATGCTTTCGCTTAAAGGAAACCACAGGAGGAATCTCCCATTTCCAGGTTTAATAACAGGAATTTGCAAGGAGCAAGGAGTGGAGATGAAAGGCGCAGGAAACGTGGCTCTTACCGAACCGTTCACTATAAGGAGGGTTGAACGTATGTTCACCACACATCGGAAAGCGGTTTAGGAAGCAAGGGAATGGAGGAACGAGCAGCAAGGAGCTTTTTATCTAGGCCAGATGCAAGCTTTCTTGGACCAATGCCATGCCAACCAGCAGGAAGAGATAAGGCAGCGAGATGAGATGTACGCTAACTGCCAAAGAAGAGAGTGAAATTCATACCTGGGTTGTCTTCAAGCTCAGCAAGAAACGGCCTTCTTGGAAGCATGTTATCCGAACTACCCTCAGCATACTATCCACCTTGCTACCCGCAGCCACCGTTCCATCCACCACCTGGCACGGGACCGAGCAACTACTATGGAAGCCAGGATGATTTCTTCACTCCACCAGCGGATGATCCTCCGTCCTAGATGCATTTCTCCATGGAAGCACGGCACTGAGAGGGGAGTATCTTTTCTTTTTTCTCTTTACTTTCCTAGTTTCCCTATCTGCTCTTAGCTAGGTTTGGGGAAGAATTTGATTGCTACTTGCTAAACTACTCGGTCTATAATAACTTTAAATACTCGCACTTATTAATTTGCATTTAAGTTATGTTTTAACATTATCTATTACGTCTAAGGTCTTTTACTTGTTGAAAAATGTTTTTTGATCTGTGGGAGAGTACCGATTGGGAGCCATAACTGAGACGAGGGGCTGTTGATTTGTTTTCCTGCTTTGCTGCTTGCTGAATATATGCTCTGACCGAATTCGACCCATGCTACTTTGATGAGTGAGTTTGCTTGCTACTCTAATTGAAGTCCTGTGTGCACCCGTGTGAACACTGCTACCCTTGAGTCTTTATTTGTCAGCAGCATGAATATGATTAGTGGTACTCACCTTTCTGAATCCTCTTCTATACCTTTCACTAACCCTGCTGAAAGCCTTTTTGAGCCCTTATGAAACTCCACCATATATCATGTACTTGCTTTACTTAAGCAGTGACATCAACCTACCGCCGAGCTTGAACGAAGAAATGAGTTCCAAAGAATGGAGGAGAATCATGTTTTGATCATGATCGAGAATTGGTTTGGGGGAAAGAAGAGAAGAAAACCCTAACCCCAGTTCGAGAAATTGGTTTGGGGGAGAAGTGGAAGATGATCATCGTCGAAAGGTAACCTTGTTGGCTCTTCTGTTTATTTCCGGTGCTAAAAATCACTAGCTCTTGCTCCAGAAAAAATAGAAAAGAAAGTACTGAAAAAAGCAAAGGTACAAAAGTCTTGGAGTGGATCTATGGTCCTTGTGACCAACCTTTTCGTGTTGGGCAGGTTATAGATACTGCCCACATACCGGCGTGGCCCTAAAATGCTACATGTCCGTGAAAGTTGATGATATGCTCAAATTAGTACTTGATAAAATTCAAAGTAATTAATGCAGTGTTGAGTAAACAAGCCTTAACTACGAGATCGTTTTCAGGCAACTATGACGTTTTAAAGTATCAAACGTGAGAGTTTGCAAGTAGCAGTTTGTATGATTGAGATGGTTTTATAAATTAAACTAAGTAAACGAAAGTAGATTTGAATCAAGAGAGGGGAAATAGATACGGTAGCATTCAGATATATCGAATATGGATCAGACCATGTGTTCATATGATGTCACAGTTATTTGTCCAGATAAATTCTCGATTTCAGTTTTAACCAAGACATTCTTTGAAAATGTGAAGTAGTTAATCAAACAATTGTCAGACGATTGATTGTTAACCTGAATGGTTTGAAAATACAAGAGTAGAGTATTGAAATCAGAGTTTTTACGAAGTTTGATAATGAGCTTAACACATATGAACAAACCCTAGGTCAAGATCCTAATTCGATTAAACCTACATTGCTACCGCATCTATCGAAGAGATTAGCTACTCATATCGTAAGCAATAGCATACACAAAGACAGTCATAATCGAATTAAGCATCATAGTGGAGATTACAAGCATAAATCAATCAATCAGTCACAAAAGAGAAGTAATTGCAAGAGAAAGAATGAATTGATTGATAATCTAACCTCCAGGATCAAAATCCAATGTCAATATGTGATTACAAGAGCAAATCGATGATTAAATAAGGCAAGAGAACCAAACTAGGGTTTTTTGCTTGAGAGTCAGAACAAAATGTAAAAAGAGAAGTAGTTTCCAAAATGTCTCCTCCACTCTAAAGGGAGATCTTCTTGGTCACGACCTGCGGCTTCCTTGGAAAGAGTTCACTGTTGGTCGCGATCGGAGATCTTGTTGGTCATGACCATGGTCGCGACCTGCGGCTTCCTCAGCTTGGAATCACGTGGGGTTGCGACCAGGCTAGTTTGGGTCGCGACCAGCGGCCTCTTCATGCATTTCTTCACATTCTGAGCAGAACGGAGTTTCAAGCGGGGTTTTTGAGCTTCTTCTCGGACACGACCTTCAAAAAGCGTCGTTTCTTCCTCCAAAACAACTCTAAACGTACGAAAATCTGTGGAACACAATGAAAATACAAAACACATAAAAACGCACAAGATACGCTAAAACAAACAAATAAGGACGAACGAAAGATGATAAAAGGAACGAAATGAGAGCCCAAAATACGGGATCATCAAACCCCCCAGACCGAACCTTTGCTCGTCCTCGAGCAAGTAGACTAAACTAGACTCGACTAAGCTTTAAGCAAATAAGCACAAAGGAATTAAACTACCAAGTTATCGAGCCAACAATGCTAACATTAAACCCAAAAGATGTAAACGCTTTAAAATCCTTCTAACGTTGGTAGAAAACAAAGAAAAATTCAAACAAGTTTGTTTCCTAAGTAAAAAGAACTTAGTGTTAATCATAGAGTCCCTCACAGATAATGAGTTAAGCCACTCTCTCACAGCTGGAAGTGTCCAGCGGGTTAAAAACGCTCAAGAATAAAGCTGGGCGGTGACTTTCGTCACAGAATGCCACAAATCTCTTATGCTAATGTACTCAATTCGTCAAGTCAAAAGGGACTTAAACGCGCGACTCTAGACAAATAAATGAGAACAAAGACTGACTGCTGCTCCTTTTTTCCACAAATTTTTTATATTTTCATATTTTGCACACTATTTTTTAGATCATTATAAATGTCCTTTGTGCTTTATCGTTTGGCCTCATTGGGCTCTTTTTGTCTCAATTTTAGTAGGTGTCTGTTTTACCGAAAGTCCGCACTTTTTTGCGTGTCAGTTTGGTATACGTGCCATCAACCTCACGGGAATGTAGCTTTTCAGCCACGCCGGTATGTGGTAGTGTTTGAAACACGCCTAACACGACTACCGGTGATCAATTAAGACCATAGATCCACCCGAGACTATAATATATATATTTTTAGGAACAGCAGACAGACTCGATAAATAAATACTAGATGGCTCTAGTAAAGGTAAAGAGCAGTCGCAAGAAAAGAATGGAGAACATGCCGTTTGTCATCCTCAACTACTAAGAGCACACATAAGTATGAAGTGGCGCAATAACTTTAATAAAAGAATTGCTCTACCCAGAAATCACACAAAACAAAGCTGGAACAAGATTTTTACATCAGCATTAAAGGCTTCTCACATGCTTTTTGGGCTAAAGAACTAACTAGACTTCCTTTTTACAGAGGAAACAAACTTACAAAATTTTTTCTTGCCCCCACTACTGATTAGAAAAGATTCAAAGCATATGCCTAAAAAGGGTTTAACACTAGAAAAATGGGCTCGACCCTAGCAGTTAACTCAGACTCAAAGGAAACAGCAGACAAACAGAAAAGGAAAATTTTTTTTGAAACAACAAACAAGACAAGATGCACATCTCACACTCCCCTAACAAAGAGAAGCTTGTCCTCAAGCAAGAGAAAAATAGAAACAAACATCTTACAGATTTTGTACTCGTTTTTAGACAAGTACCGGACTCTTCCGCATCAGTCGGTGGGTATTCGGCAAGATCAACCTCTTTTTCCGGTTTTCTTTGAAACCTTCCACATAAGGTTTAACACGTTGGCCATTTACTTTGAAGGTACTACCATCAGTGGGGGTTCAAGTGTTCAACAGCACCATGAGGTGCCACTTCAACCACTTCTTTGGTCCATCCCATCGCGATCGTAACTTTCCTGGAAACAATCTGAGACGAGAATTGAATAATTGTACCTTCATTCCTGGGGATAAATCCTTTCGAATTATACCTTTGTCGTGGTATTCCTTGGTCTTGGCTTTGTAAATGTGTGCATTCTCGAAAGAATCATTCTGAAGTTCTTCTAGCTCAGAAATTTGGAGTAGTCGCTCGTGGCCAGCTTTCTCCAAATCGAAATTGAGGGTTCAGATTGCCTAGTCAGCTTTGTGTTCCAGTTCCACGGGTAAATGGAAAGCCTTCCCATACACCAGCTTGAAAGGGGTGGTGCCGATTGCAGTCTTGAAGCTAATTCTGTATGCCCATAAAGCATCAGTCAGCTTATTTGCCCAGTCCTTCCTGTTATGTTTCACTACTCTTTCCAGGATGCTTTTAGTCTGCCTATTAATCACTTCGACCTGTCCAGAAGTCTGCGGGTGGTAAGCGGTGGCAACGCGGTGGTTCACTCCATACTTCTTGAGTAAGTTTGCAAACGACCTGTTGATGAAATGTGATCCTCCATCGCCGATAATCACTGTAGGGGTGCCAAACCTGCATAAGATATTACTGGCAAGGAAAGAGACAACAACTTTTGAATCGTTAGTCCGGGTAGGAATTGCTTCCACCCATTTAGTGACATAATCGACAGCAACCAGGATGTATTCATAATTCCCGCTTTTGGGAAAAGGTCCCATAAAGTCAATACCCCAAACATCAAAGGGTTCAACTACCAGGTTGTTGGTGAGGGGCATTTCATTCCTCCTGATGATATTACCACTACGCTGACAGGGATCACATCTAATGTAAAATTTATGGGCATCCTTAAAGATAGAGGGCCAGAAAAAACCTGATTGGAGTACCTTCAACGTTGTTTTTCGCCCACTGTAGTGTCCCCACATTGCATTGAGTGATAGAACTTCAGAATGCTCTCCACTTCATCCTCTGGGACGCATCTTCTCATTATTCCGTCCTTCCCTGCCTTGAAAAGGTAGGGGTCATCCCAGAAGTAGTACCTGCACTGGATCGTAAAATTCTTCCTGTCCTGCCAAAACATGTTAGAAGGAAAGGTACCTGTTGCAAGAAAATTCACAATATCGGCAAACCAAGGCTCCTCCCCGATTGCAAAGAGGTGCTCATAAGGGAGATCATCAGGAATGGGTGCCGAGGGACTAATGATAGAAGGATTAAGTCGGGACAATGGTCGGCTACCAAGTTATCTTTACCAGACTTATGAACTATCTCAACATCAAACTCCTGTAACATCAGAACCCATCTAATCAACCTGGACTTAGAATCGCTCTTGGCCATCAAGTGGCGGATGGCAGCATGATCAGTATGCACTACAACTTTAAAACATTTCAGATAAGACCTGAATTTATCCCGGGCAAAAATGACAGCAAGGAACTCTTTTTCAGTTGTGGTTCACCTGTGCCTAAAGCAGTGCTGAGTAAACAAGCCTTAACTACGAGATCGTTCTCAAGGAGCTGACTAAGCAACTATGACATTTTAAAGTATCAAACGTGAGAGTTTGCAAGTAGCAGTTTGTATGATTGAGATGGTTTTATAAATTAAACTAAAGCAGATTTGAATCGAGAGAGGGGAAATAGATACGGTAGCATTCAGATATATCGAATATGGATCAGACCATGTGTTCATATGCTGTCACAGTTATTTGTCCAGATAAAATCTCGATTTCAGTTTTAACCAAGACATTCTTTGAAAATGTGAAGTAGTTAATCAAATGACTGTCAGACGATTGATTGTTAACCTGAATGGTTTGAAAATACAAGAGTGTACTGAAATTGGAGTTTTACGAAGTTTGATAATGAGCTTAACACATATGAACAAACCCTAGGTCAAGATCCTAATTCGATTAATCCTACATTGCTACCGCATCTATCGAAGAGATTAGTTACTCATATCGTAAGCAATAGCATACACAAAGACATTCATAATCAAATTAAGCATCATAGTGGAGATTACAAGCATAAATCAATCAATCAATCATAAAAGAGAAGTAATTGCAAGAGAAAGAATGAATCGATTGATAATCTAACCTCCAGGATCAAAATCCAATGTCAATATGTGATTACAAGAGCAAATCGATGATAAACTAAGGCAAGAGAACCAAACTAGGGTTTTTTGCTTGAAAGTCAAAACAAAACGTAAAAAGAGAAGTAGTTTCCAAAATGTCTCCTCCACTCTAAAACAACATAGTGTTTTCGGAATTTAACGTTGGTCGTGACCAGTATAAAGTCGGTCGCGACCGGAGATCTTCTTGGTCGCGACCTGCGGCTTCCTTGGAAAGAGTTCACCGTTGGTCGCGACCGGAGATCTTCTTGGTCGCGAACATGGTCGCGACCTGCGGCTTCCTCAGCTTGGATTCACGTGGGGTCGCGACCAGGCTAGTTTGGGTCGCGACCAGCGGCCTCTTCATGCATTTCTTCACATTCTGAGCAGAACGGAGTTTCAAGTGGGGTTTTTGAGCTTCTTCTCGGACACGACCTTCAAAAAGCGTCGTTTCTTTCTCCAAAACAACTCTAAACGCACGAAAACCTGTGGAACACAACAAAAACACATAAAAACGCACAAGATACGCTAAAACAAACAAATAAGGACGAATGAAAGATGATAAAAGGAATGAAATGAGAGCCCAAAATACGGGCTCATCAGTTGATGGCATGTATACTAAACCAGCACGCACAAAAGTGCGGAATTTGGTAAAACAGACACTACCAAAAAATGGAGAGGCTAAAAGAGCCCAATGATGGACAACCAGAAGCATACGGTTCAGTAAAACGACTGCAAAAAATTGTATGCCAAAAATTAAAAAAAAAAAGATAAAAAATAAGGGAGCAAGTAGTCTATGTGTGAAGAAAACGATAGAGAAGCTACGATGATAGAAGAGAAGTTGAAGATTTATCATTACGAGAAGACGAAGTCGAAGGAAGGAGCTCGGTGTCTGAAAGGATAAGTCCCCCTGAAGTACCCTTTTATTCTACCTTGTTATCTTTTAATGATACTTGGCCTTTCCCTCCTCTTTATATTATACTACCTGATTTTCTTACCAAGCCAACCTGAGTACTACTTTGATTTGTGCCTTGACTTTTGGGAGCAGGATTGCATAACATTACCGCGAGGTAATGATTTTGAAGTAAACCTATAAGGACATTGGGTTGCACTTGTAACCGCTGGCTGTAGTGAGTGATACTTACTTGTTACTTGTTTGCTGTGGAGTCATGAAGTTTGCTCGAAACTAAGCGAGTCAGTATAGTTTGGAACCTTGAACTGGCTACTTTTCTATGTGGTGGTTTGTTCTTGCTGCTCATTTCATGGTCACTTCTTAATTAACGTTTTTGCCTTGCTCAAGGATGAGCAAGAAATTGGTTTGGGGTGTGATGTGACAATGAAATGTGCGATATAACATACTTTTAGACCCTCGTTTTTGCCCTAGATGCAATATTTGTGTCGTTTTATGGTCAATTACCAACTTTACGTGTTTTATGTAGGTCATGATCGCGGTTTTTAGGATTTGCACGATTTCAGGCACCAAAACGGCATAATTGTGCCAAATCGGGACAATGAAGCAAATACGCCAGATTGACCATTGCACGGAGTTCGAGGAGTCAAAACATATCATGCGACTAACCGATGTGAAGATAATTGAAGGAAGAACATCTTTGTAGAAGACCACTTTTCGAGGAAACGAAGTTACGATGCTCGAAATTGAAGAACGAAGAAAACATATTCGAATCTGCAGCAATCGAAGATGGCGGCCACTTGGGGACCACAGTAGGGGTCACTGCGGTCCACAGGCGACCGCATTGGACCTGCTGGGTTCTATTTTGTCTGCTTTCTGGCCTATCAGGCTGAGGTCCTCCTTCCTAAACCTTCTTTATTGAAGAATGACGGGTTGGAGGTCGAAATTTTCCCTATAAATAAGACCTCAGGGGTCTCAGATTTCACATAGCTCACAAAGCAGCTCTCCTTGAGAGAGAACCAGTCCTCGGGGAAGTGAAGCCCCAAACCGCTGGCCGTCAGGCACCCAGAAGGAGGAAACCCTAGAAGCAGCAGCACGAAGACATCAAGAATATCAGAGACTAAGCTTCTTCTTCCTTTCTTCTTAGATTTCGATTACTGTTCTTTGTTACTATGAATAGCTAATATCCTTTTGTAAAGGCGAACCCCCATAACTCTGCTTTTGCTACATCTTTACATACCGAGATATGTTAATGGAATAGTTATTTGACATAAATCATGGTTATACAACTCTATACATCCTTCGTGGTGTGATGTTCTGCTGAGTGACACAATAGTTTCATTGAACTGAGTAGAGGTACTCGTGCCGACTGCGCCTTGAGCACCATAGTATTATGCCTTGCTGTCGTTAGAGGTAACTGTGTAGGATTTTAACTAGGAAGTTGGGAGTAGCATAGCAGAGGGAGGTTGGGGAACCTTTACGCCTGTCCACTATTGATTTACAACAAAAGAAATTTAGGGTTTACTGCAAATTGATTATTCTGACTGAGATTAAAACTGTTTACTTTTCTGCATTTAATTTCAAACGTTATTTGCTTGTTCCTATGCTAAGTGTCCGTGGAGAACGACATCCCGAGTCAACTTTCCACTATAAACTGTAGATTTGAGGACTTCCAACTTATAAATTTAATCTTGATTGTATTTGGAGATTACAGGTTCTACAACGGAAAATGAAATCTCTGAGTGCACATCCGGGGGGGGGGGGGGGGGTGAATAGTCTTTTAAAACTTTTGACGATAAAACAGTTTCTCAGATATCTGTGAAGGTATCTGATACTTATATTCAGAGAGCGGAAGACTTCTGTAATAAGTGCACGTGCTCAGCAAGCTATAATGTGTGTAAGTACTCAGCAAGCAATAAATAAGCAATAAGTAAAGTGCAGTAAGTAAATAACACAAAGCTTTATAGTAGTATCTGAAGGTGACGTAATCCCTCAACTAATCCACTCGCCCTTTCTTAGGACTTGAATCCACTAAGATAAGATATTGAGTTCCCCTTACAAAGTCCTATCTCTTGATCTCTTTTACACTAGGTTCCCAACCAAGTGTTCCCTCTGAGTTTTTCCCTGGTGTTCCCAACCAAGTACTTCCTCTACTCAGCAACCTTTGAGCTATTCTTTAGCTTCCAAAGCCAAGTACTTCCTGTGCTCAACGCTTGTGTGGTGTTGGTTATGGTAGTTTGTCAGGTGAGCAGGCTCTTATAACTTATACAGTTATCTAGGAGTGCTCCATAGAAACAAGCTCACTTAATACACTTTTCAATGTATGGTAAGTTGTGCTTTACTGACCCAATTCTTGATGTTGTTCAAGATAATGAATCACAGATATGAGTCGCAACTATATCTTCTGGATTCAACTCATTCACAATATGCAATTCTTGTTAAGGATCAGGACACCTAGAACTTTCATGCTACTTAGAATTCAAGAGCTTTAGTCGCAATAGTAAGCTAGAGAGTAAGTAGGCAGAAGGCATGTATGCTTGAAAGTGTTTTGCAAATGATGTTTAGTCTAAGGTGTTTTTCAAGTATTCTAAGTGGTGATATTTATAGTTGAAAATCATGCCATTTGAATAGTATCCGTTAGGCACAATGAAATTCAAACTAACGATATGTGAAGTTAGTACGGCAGTGAGTTTGTCTATTTACAGAGATTTCCTCTTTTGCTCAGACATCTCTGTCTGTGTAATTAATGCACTGTACTAACTTTTGTCCTGTAGTACCAACGGAACAATGCAAGCTTTCTGATGCTTTGCAAGTCCTTGTTGATCAGTGACCTATAGTGCATCATAGACATATTGAAATCCTTGTCTTCCAAAGACACTTAATTTTTTCAAGGTATCTGAGCCAAGGTTTCTGAGGAGACACTTCTCCTTGCTGATCAGACCTATAGTGCAGTCTTCTGATCTTCAATAAATGACTTCCTTCTGCTGGATGCTTCCTTCTTGGTCTTCTTGAAAGATATAAAAAGAACACTCACAGACCTAACATCCTATACAAGATTTGCTAGACTAACATACTCAGTAAGCTTCCTCTTTTACAATGTTCAAGTGAACTAAGAGTACTAGTTACCTTTCTGAGCTAAGATAAGTCATTAGGGTTACTGATCAAAATCTAAACATATATTCCTAACAAATTTCCCCCTTTTTAATCAGTCACCTATGACTATCTAAAACCTATCATGAACTGGATGAGGAAACAATCCAACACTTAAACATTTCTTATGTTCTTTCATTTCATTTATTTGACTACAGAAACTAAACATCAACCAAATCACAAGGTGTGTAGCTGCTCTTCAGTGGGCTTGTAATGACCACATATCTCTATCAGATATTTCAGGTCTCCCAAGTATTGTTCCTTAGTGAAATAGAATGACTCATAAGGTTCAACCTGCAACTTTGTTATTGACCCAAATTCATCTTCAATAGTGTGCACATCCTCTGGTCTATGATAAGGGAATTCTTCAGATAGGTCTTTCTTTCTGGCTGTTTGTCTGACTTCTATTTCAAAGTCTAGCCACTTCTTGACTCTATCTTTAGGCAGTAGCTCTGGTCTGCCTTTTCTACATGCCATCATCTATCTGTAGATGGGTACTGGTAGTCCCCATTCATTGACTAGAAGATTCTTCAATTTTAGTATCCAGTAACCATTCTTTTGATGAATGCACTGCCAAACAGTGGGATAAAGGTCATCAACCTTCACATACTCAATAAGAGCATCTTCAGGCTTAGGTGGTAGCACTCTACCAAACTTGATATCCGTTTCCCTCTTCCTCTTCTGTTTGGAGTTCAAGCCTTTCATAGAGGGGTCTTCAGATGGGGTACCTTTCTGAATGGACTTGGTGTTTCCAGAAGGTGTCCTTGCTACTATAGGTATTGCAGCTATAGGTTCTCACATGCTGCTCAGATTCCTTTTCTTGTGAAGAGGATTTTTGTCAACATCATCATCCTCTTAATGTATGACCATAAGTTGTTTATAGCTGTCATCACCTGTTTTCCTTCTCTTTTCAGAGATCTCTCCTTCTTCTTCAGAGTCTCTATCCTTTATTCTCTTTGAGCTCTTGGCAACGGTTGGAGGTTTCTGAGATCTTGTTCTAGTGACCCTTCTTTCAGTAGCAGTGACTATTTGAAGTTGACTAGGGGTTGTATTATGAGGTTGGGCATCTTCAGATATCATCTTTTGTTTGCCTTTCCCCTTTGTAACTATTCTGGTTCTTCCCCCCCTTAGTCATAGGACACTGATCAAAATTATCCACCATTTTGAAAAAGGATCCTGATAGTGATTCAAAATTCCCTTGTAGTATGTTGTAGGCTTGGGATAATTCTTGCAATTCTGCTCTGAGTGCAACATTCTACTGTGCAAAGCCATTTTCTGCATCTGTTAGCTTTGAAACTTCAGTGACTACTTGGCTTACAGTAGTCATGGCTAGATCAGCATGAGTGTCTGTAAACTGCATAAGCTGTTCATCTGATTTCAGCATAGCTTGATCTTGATGTTCCAAAGCAATGATGGAAGTCCTTCTTACAATCATTTCAGCAAGCTTGCGGTATGCAGGAGGTACAAATGCAATTAATTACTTGTTTTGATCTTCTAGCTCCTTGAACTGCTCTGCATGTGCTGGGATCTCATGTCATAATCCTCAGTCTCATCATCAGGAATCTGGATGTGGACAAGAGGAACCAAAGTCCTTTTAGACACACTAGTATGAGGTTGACTATGGTCAGTAGCTTTCTGAGTGTTGTCCTCCTTGTCTTCTTCTTCTTCTTCATCACTCCAGGCATCTTCATTGTCTAGGTCAGCAACCTTTATAGGCAAAGTCTTCTTCCCTTTGCTGGAAGATGGTAATTCTACTCTTGTTTCTTCCTCTGGAGTTTCTTCAGCATCTAGTTCAATAGCAAATGCTTCAGCAGCAAGCTAGATTTTGCTCAGCAAGGGCTTCTTCTGCCTTGCGAGTTAATTCCTTAACCTATCTTAGGCTGGCTTGTCTTTCTGCCATCTTGATTTCTAGCTCAAGATGCAGTCTTGTTTCTTCTTCCAACAGAGCTCTAAGTTTAGCTACTCTGTACCCAGCTTCCTTGATCTTATGTGGAGTATCTTCAGAGTGCTCATCAAATACTATTTCAGTAGAGTCTTGCTGTTGGGTATGATGACTTGATGATCTTGAAGGAGATGGGGAAGGGGATTTTTTAGTTATCCTCTCAGGTTGCTTTTCAACAACTGAGGCAGTTTGTGTTCCAGCAATCCCTCCAGTGCCAGGTACAGGGCCATCATCATCACTCTTGGGATCATCATCCTTCTTATGAGTAGATGGAGATGGAGACTTTAGTTTTTCAATATCATTCTCACCAGTCTCATCTTCTTTTTCATCTTCAGATAACAGGTTAATGACCTCTGGTAGAGTGACAATCTGACTATTGACCTCTTCTTGCTCAGTGGGAGCAATCTGCAGCTTTTTAGGAAGGACTGGCCTTAGAGCCATTTCTAGTTTGGTCTGGCCATCTGCTTGCTCAAAAGCTTGAATAAGCATGCACGCTACTTTCTTTTTGAACCTCTTATCCATCAGCTGGGAAAAAGAGTATTGTTCATAAGGGAACATGTTGTGCACATGGTTCTCCAGATCAACTGCATGTGCCCTTCTTGTAGGATCATCAAGAATTCTGATGACCTCATCGATAGGAGAGATCCTTATTTTCTGCCATTGTCTAAAAGAAGCTAAGGTGTCTGGGCAGAGTGTAATCTTTGAAGAACGGAAGGAGATCCTCATAATTGTTAGCAGGAAACCTTATAGCGCGAGACGGAGCCTGAAAGAAAATGGAGTTTTGATTAAGTATCAAAACTTGTTCAGATATCTGAGTTTCAAAAGTGTCAGGTTGTTGAGTTACCTATGTCGCAACAACAGGCTCAGATGGCTTGACCAGTGAGGTGGAAGGACCCTCAGATATATTTGGAGGAGACTTGGGCGTCTTATCCTCCTCAATTTCCATTTCTTTCTGAACCTGCGAATAATAAGTGTCAGTACACTTAGAAAGATTTAGTAGGATTTCACACACATTGGTATCTAAGATGTCTACCTCTTTGACAGGAGGCTCATATATGTGTCTCTCAGAAACCTTTGAGGTTTCTGGTAAATCCTCTGATGTCTTTGGCTTCTCAGCCACATCATCTTTCTTCTTAGTTGGAGCCTTTAAGAAACATAACAAAGTGTTAGAAAGTTCATTGGAGGGAGATCTCTGAGAATACACATAAGAATCTTCAGCTACCTGTTTGACCGGCTCAGATTCCATGTTTATGGAGGCTTTAGAATCCTCCTTCTCAGACTGTGATGGAAGCTTTCCAGCTTCCTCTCCTTCCTTCTGAGATGGAAGCTTTTCAACTTCCTCTCCTTCCTTTGTTTCTTTTTCAGCCTGTAACAAAGAATAAACAATAAGATACAAGACATAAAACATAGAATTTTTACAAGTAAAGAGTTAAATCACTCAGCAACTTGATCAATGTCAGGCTGATTGGTCTCTGGAACTTGTGTTGGTTCCATGTGTTGGTGTCCCTTGACAACATCTCTTTTTTGAATCACATGATTTATCTCAACAACACCATCAGCTCCCTGACGCATCTCATATGCTTCTACTAAGTAGTCATACCTTAGATCAGCAGAAGTCTGGGACACTTGTGGTTGTTTTGGCTGTTGTTGTTGTGGTGATTTGGATCTTGATGGAGAAGGAACAATGGTGATAGTTCTCTCCAGATCAGCAGCAATATTTTGTACTGATGCATTGGCGGTGCCATCAAGTACAGCTGCATCACTCAGCAGGGCATCATTGATAGCTTGGAAAGTGGATGGCCCTGGTAGAGTTTTTCCTTGGGATATGGTTGCTTGCTCAGCAACCTATGATGCAGGGACTTCATCCGCAACCTCATTCATTTCCAAGAATCGGTCAAAGTCCAAATCATCGGCTTCTTCAACAGATAGCGGCTGGGACGCATCAACCCTCTTGGCATCAAGAGTGGTATCTTCAGCACTATGGAGTGCTGGCTGGATAGAGGCAGTGGTATCTACAACACTATGGGGTTGTATATGAACTCCACTAGTGGTATCTACAACACTGGGTTCAGATACCCTTGTGTTAGTATCTACCAGAGAAGTGCTCTCCTTGGCACATGCCTTCTTTTTGCCTCCAATTCTACGTTTCTTCTTTGGCACAACATTTGCCTCAGAAACATCTTCTACTGGCCTCTTCTAGTTCTGCTTGAGCTCACAATTATATTTGCAAACAAGATCACTGTTTGCAATCTCTCCATTCCCCCTAAGCTTTATGCCAAGCTTCTCCAGAATGTAGCATATCTTCAGACCAAAGCTGATAGTATGCTTGGGCTCAGCAAGATCACCTTTGACAACAGGCACAAAGCCTTGAAGTTTTTCAACAAACCTCAGAAAGATGTACTTTCCCCAAGTTGAAGGGCTCAGCTCTCTCCTCCAGAGTGTTGAGGAATGCCATCATTCTCCATCTTTCCATGCTGATCTAGTCAGCTCCACCATGATTTGAATCAAAGCACCTATACAATACAAGGGCTATCAAATCCCAAGGTTCAACAAGATGTCTTCTCCTGACAATGGAGTTGTCGGACTTTGTTGGAGTGTCATCCTTTTCAGGATTTCTGTAGAGAGAGTAGAAGATTTCTGCACTCTTGGTTAAGGTATTTGGTACATACTCAGTACCTTAGGTGGGTAACCTAAATAGAGTGCTGAAGGTATTCACATCAAGGTTTATGTCAACACCTTGGACCTTCGTTGTGATGCGCACTTCTCTAGTGCCATCGTCCTCAATGATGGTGTAATTGTTGCAGAATTCCAACACATCCTCAGTAGAGGTGCATGTGGGCTTTCCAGAGCAAAACTGCTTGATCTTTACCTTTTCAAGTAAAGAAAGCCCATGCTTCATATCTGCTTGGTTGTTAGCAGCACCAAGCAAGTACTCATCGACAAGTACTCCTTCCCAGAGTATCTTGGAGTCGGGATTCCACATGGAGAAGTTGAAATCACCAACAACTCTCCGATTAGTCACAATAATCGCTGGATTTTGCTTTTCAGCAGTTCCATATGTGGACACTTGGGATTTCTGAGATCTAGCTCTTTGGTGCCATCTCTTTAAATAGGAGTAGTAGATAAGAGAGATTGAAAGAGATTAAGGTCGAATTCGATTAAGTGATTCTTTGCAGAAAAACTTAGCAGAATTTCAGACAATTTCAGAGAAGATTAGCAGAGAAAAGATGAAGGATTTTGCTTTTTTGTGTTAAGTAAAATGTGAGTTTAGGCGAAAGTGTTTTCTTTTGCCATAAACTGCTTTATATAGAAATATAAGTACACAGATACAAATGAATTATGTATCTATGTATCTCACAATCTGCACAAGGCGTGGTGAAAAAGTGGTTTTTCATTAAATGCGAGTGGGGCTAGTTACTGGGTTACTGCGCTAGTGGGCTAAATGGACGCATCTGATCCGTTGAATTCCTATAGCCATTATTTCAATGATAGAGATTGATTTCTCAGCAATGATCACAATCAACACATGTAAATGTGCCCAATTAATGCTATTTGGCTAATAGCTATCTGAGTCGTTTTCAACGTTCAACAACCTGTAACTAGGAGACAAACTGGTTTCTGAGCTTATTAATTAAGCGTCTAGTGTTGTTTGAAAATTATCACAAAAATGGAAATTTTTCAAAACACAAGAGATAGTTGACTTCTGGAAGATAGTACTGTTTCTCGACTTCTCTTCTTTTGTGTTCCCCCTTACTCAGTGGCCTCACATATCTGAATACCCGTTTCAGATACCTCTTTTACCAACTTTACACTTTAGCCGTGATATCTGAGTGCCTGTCTCAAATATCTCCTTTTCTCTTTAAATGCTTTTCTTTTCAGAAAGCCTTATTCTTCTCTATTGGCTCATTGAGTTCCCGTCTCAGTGACCAATTTAGCACCTTGGCAATTCCATTAGCCCAAGACTATGTCTCAAGGCTAGGAATCTGCTCTCTTGTAGAGGCTTTGAGAAGATATCTGCAAGTTGGTCTTCTGTACCAATCTTGAGTATCTCAATATTGCCTTTTTCAACATGATCTCTGATGAAGTGGTGTCTAACATCAATGTGCTTTGTTCTTGCATGGAACTTAGGATTTTGAGTAATTGCAATAGCACTTATGTTGCCTTCGCCTTCTCCTTCTATATCTTCGAGTTGGCGTAGGCCTGATTCCGAATTTCAGTCAGCTCGTTGAGATCCAGCAATCTCTTCTTCCCGCTTGTATCCAGATCGCAGTTTAGAATCTTGATGGACCACCATGCCATATGCTCCACTTCAAAAGGTAGGTGGCATGTCTTCTCGTACACAATCCTGTATGGACTTGCTCCCAGCACTGTTTTATATGCTGTTCGGTATGTCCACAGAGCGTTCGGCAAGGCATGAGACCAATCCTTCCTGCTCGGCTTAACCACTCTCTCCAATATAGCCTTGATCTGTCCGTTGCTCACCTCCACTTGCCCAGATGTTTGCGGATGATATGGAGTTTCTATCCTGTGCCTAATGTGAAACTTACGCATAAAGTCCGCGAATAGCTTGTTGCAGAAATGCGTACCTCCATCGCTGATGATCATCTTCGGTGTTCCATATCTGGCAAATATGTTCTCCTTGAGAAACTTCAGCACCACCAGTGCGTCGTTTGTTCTTGTAGCCTGTGCCTCCACCCACTTCGAGACATAATCGACTGCAAACAATATGTACTCATTCCCATCTGACTTTGGGAATGGTCCCATGAAGTCTATACCCCAGACGTCGAAGATTTCTGCCACCAGGTTGGTAGTCATAGGCATCTCGTCCCTTTTGCTAATGCTCCCTATTCTTCGGCACCTGTCACAATTCTTGCAGAAGGTTATTGCATCCTTGTAGATCGTCTCCCAGTAGAATCCTGGCTGTAGGACTTTGTGGGCGGTTTTCCTTGGTCCATAATGCCCTCCACACTCAAATTTGTGACAGTGTCTCAGTATACTCTCCTGCTCGTGCTCCGGGATGCATCTTCTGTAGACCATATCTCCTCCTTCCTTGAACAAATGTGGTGGCTCCCAGATAAAACCTCTGTTCTTTGTTATCAGAGCAATTTTTTCTGTTAGTGTCCAATCCTTCTTCAGCACTCCACTTGTGAGAAAATTCAAAATATCTCCATACAACGGCTCCTTCTCAACACTGAAAACCTGTTCCCTAGGAAAATCATCATCAATTTATTCTCCTTCGTTAGGCGCAGTGATCCTGGAGGTGATCTGCAATACTGTTCTCTTTCCCTGGCCTATCTACTATCTTGTAGTCAAAATGTTGCAACAGAAGTACCCATCGGATGAGTCTCGGCTTTGTGTCCGTCTTCACTATCAGATGTCTCAGTGTGGCGTGATCACTGTGGAAGATAACCTAATATCCCACAATATAGCTCCGGAACTTCTCAAGGGCAAATACGACTGCCAGGAATTCCTTCTGCGTGGTGTAGTAGTTCTTCTGCACATCATTCATAGATTTTCTGGTGTAGTAGATTGCTCTGAATTGCCTGTCCACCTTCTGTCCTAATACAGCTCCAACAACAAAGTCCGATGCATCGCACATTATTTCAAATGGGATCTCCCAGTTGGGTGCAGTCATAATCGGAGAGGTTACCAGCTTCTCTTTCAAGCTACTCCATGCCTTCATACAATCCTCGTCGAAATCAAACTTGACGTCCTTCCTTAGTAGATTGTTGAGAGGTTTAGATTCCACTGACAAGTCCTTGATAAATCTCATGTGAAAGTTGATGTGCCCCAAGAAGGATTGAAGTTTCTTGACGTTGGTTGGCGGTGGTAACTTCGATATCGTCTCCACCTTCGCTTCTTCCACTTTGATCCCTTCCTTTGAAATAATATGTCCTAGCACTATTCCTTCCTTGACCATAAAAGTACTCTTCTCCCAGCTCAGAATAAGATTGCACTCGATGCATCTTTCCAGAACCAGTGACAAACTTCTGAAGACAGTCTTCGAACGAGTTTCCAAACACTGAGAAGTCATCCATGAACACTTCTATGAACTTCCCCACCATGTCGCTGAATATAGACAGCATGCATCTTTGGAAGGTAGCCGACGCATTGCATAATCCAAATGGCATCCTTCTATAAGCAAACGTTTCGAAGGGGCAGGTAAAAGTAGTCTTCTCCTGGTCTTCAGGTGCGATGGGGATTTGGAAAAATCCAGATAGCCCGTCCAAGAAACAGTAATACTCATGCCCTGTCAAACTGTCCAACATCTGATCTATAAAAGGTAGGGGAAGTTGTCCTTCCTTGTAGCTGCATTCAATCTCCTGTAGTTGATACACTTCCTCCATCCTGTAGCAATCCTAGTCGTGATATTGTCCTTTACCGTTATTCCTGACTTCTTATGAACCACGTGTATCGGACTCACCCAATTGCTGCTTTCAATAGGGTAGATCAGCCCGTTATTCAGAAGCTTGTGGATCTCCTTCTTCACCACTTCCATTACCACTGGATTCTGTCTCCTTTGAGGTTACCTTACTGGCTTAGCTCCTTCCTCCAGTGCAATAGTATGCATGTACCTTACAGGGCTGATCCCCTTGATGTCGGTTATATCCCATCCTATTGCTTCCTTATACTTCTTCAACACCTCTACTAACTTCTCTTCTTGATCCTTAGTCAAAGATGAAGATATAATGACAGGAAAGAACTTGCCTTCAGATAAGAAAACGTACTTGCGGTCTGCTGGTAGCGGTTTGAATTCCGATTTTGACCGTAGCACCTCCTCCAATCCAAATGCTGGTGGTTCGTCCTTCTCCTGTTTCTCCATTGTTTCCACAACATACAGTTGCTCGAGCCTCTCATAATGTTCTATGTCAAAGTCTTCTTCATCCTCCTCTATCAGATCTGGCATCAGATATCCAAACTCGACTTCGTCTCCAAGGTGGAAATCATCTGCGCTTTCTCAATATCCTCTCTCTGTCCTCTTTCCTTCTTCTAGGAGTTCACCTTTAGAATTGAAACGCTTCTTCTGCCCTTCCACGATCAATGAGTAGGTCATCTGCCCCGTGTCGACTACGGCTTCCATCTGATATAGGGCTGGTCGTCCTATAAGTGTTTTAGATCTCATCACGTTTCTTTCCATATCCATCACTAGGAAGTCTAGCCTTGACCTTATACCTCCGATCTCCACAGGCAAACCTCTGATTTCCCCAGCACATTTCTTTGTCGAGTTGTCGGCCAGTTGGACGCTAGTTCCACATGGTTCTATCTTGTCTTCAATCCCTAGCTCTCTTGCTTTAGCCAATGACATAAGATATACGCTGGCTCCCAAGTCAATCATGCAATTTACCTTTTTGCCCTTCACTCCAATCGTCATGCTAAACTGTCCCGGATCTCCTATTCCTCTCCTGATGATATCTGATCCTTCTCTCCATGCCACTCCAACGTAGGCTTTCTTCTGGTTATGGAAGTCCCTTATAGCTGCCATGTAGTCGGATGGGTATAAAGTATGACTTCTTACTTCTTCTCCTTGGCTGCCTCCATTTTGTTGAGAACCTCATGCTCCTTCAGCTACTCACTCCTATACCTCGAGTTCTCAGCAACACTTGCACAAGCCCCCAACACTTGCTTAGCAGAGCTCCCCATAAATGATCCCTTCAGAGCTACGTCTATAAGATCTCTAATTTCTTCTCTTACTCCTAAGTAGAAATACTCATATAGCTATCGTGAAGTGAACTGATGTTGGGGGCAGTTGTATTGCATCTCCTCAAACCTTTCCCAAGCGTAATGAAAAGATTCCTTCGGTTTTTTAGTGAAAGTGGATATCATTCTCCTTTCTCTCATAACCCTTGCAAGTCCCAAAAACCTCTTCAAGAACAGACTCCTCAGCTTATCCCACTCACTAACCTCTTCTTTAATTGAATCTGTCCATCTTTTTGCTGCTCCCTCCAGTGTTTTGATGAAGAACCAGAATTTCAGCTCACCATTAGTTAACCCCTTCGTCGGAAATTGCTCGATGATAGACTCGAATGCGTACATGAACTTGCATTCATTTTCTCCTTCTCTTCCTTTGAACTTTTGGTAATGAGTTAATCAGAGTTGCATCAAACCCGTAATCACTTACATGCGGCTGGATTCGAATTCCACTCCTTCTAGGTTTCGGCATACTGATCTCTTTGATAGTTCTTTCATCTTCTTCTTCCATCTTCCTTAACAAACGAGCTTACACAGAGATATATAATAATATAATAATAAAGCAGATAAACGTATTTTTAGGTTTTTGATCAGAAAATAAACAAATACGGAAAAGAAAATATTTTTGGGATTTTTGCTATGAAAATCGATTCCCACAGGTCATGTATTTTTTTTGGGTTTATGCTGTACAAATTGAAAGACAGTGCACAAAGCAAAGCGACAGAAAGTATTCAACTTATCTGGTCGAAACTTGCTTGAGCGGTCAAGTGTCCCCGGCTGCGGCGCCAAATTTTGATGTGCACTTAGGATTTCGATTTTCGTTCAAGAACCTGTAATCCCTAAATATAATCAAGATTAAATTTATAAGTCAGAAATCCTCAAATCCACAGTTTATAGCGGAAAGCTGACTCGGGTTGTCATTCTTCACGGACACAGCATAGGAACAAGCAAATAACGTATTTAGATTGTATGCAAAAAGTAAACAGAATGATTGCAGACAGATTGATTGAATCACAATAAACCCTAATTGAATGTAATAAAATCGATGGTGGTGGTTGATGTAAAGGATCCCCGACCTCCCTTTGCTATGCTACTCCCAACTACTTAGAATCAAACAACGTACTAGCCGTCTACAAGTAGCAAACAAACATGCCAAAAGGATTAAGTCGTAGTTAATCCAGACACCTTCACTTATACCAACAATGTGTTGTGTCACTCAACACATATCTCGTCACATTTTCAGACAAATCACACAGGATAATATAAAGTCCGTTACCAAGTCGCAGTTAGAAAGGATTTCCCACGTAAAGATTCGGACGAATAAAGAACAAGTACGAAATTACGTTTTAAAACTAATTCATTAATATATCACGGTATATAAAGAAGTAGCAAAAGAAGAGTTACGGCGGTTCACCTTTACAAGAGAAAGTTAGCTACTCATAGTAATACTACTGACAGAAATCGAAAACAAGTAAAGAAAGAAGAAGAAGAAGAAGAAGAAGAAGAAGAAGAAGAAGAAGAAGAAGAAGAAGATGAAGAAGCTTAGTCTCTGATGTCTTCGTGCTGCTTCTAGGGTTTCCTCCTTCTGAGTGTTTGACGGCCAGCGGTTTTGGGGTTTCACTTCCCCGAGGACTAGTTCTCTCTTAGGAGAGCTGCTTTGTGAGCGGTGTAGAATTATGAGACCCCTGAGGTCTTATTTATACTGGAAATTACGTGCTCTGGCCGCCATTGATCATTAAGGAAGGCGGGCCTTAGCCTGACAGGCCAGGAAACAGACCCAGAAGGAAACCTATGCTTGAATGCGGTCCACAGGGGACCACACAGCACCCTTCTGCGGTCCACAAGGGACCGCAAATTGCGATTCCTGTAGCTTCGAATCTGTTTCCTTTGTTCTTCAATTCCGAGCTTCGCAACTTCGTTTCCTCGAAAAGTGGTCTTCTACAAAGTTGTTGCATCTTCAATTATCTTCGCATTGGTTGGTCGCATGACATGTTTTGACCCATCGAACTCCGTGCAACGATCAATTCGGCGTATTCGCTTAACTTTCTCGATTTCGCACAATTATGTCATTTTGGTGCCTGAAATTGTGCAATTCCTCAAAAACGCGATCATGACCTACATAAAACATGCAAAGTTGGTAGTTGACCATAAAACGATACAAATATTGCATCTAAGGAAAAAAAACGAGGGTCTAAAATCATGCTATATCGCACATTTCATTGTCACATCAAAGAGCTGCAACGGATCGGAGATGGAAGAGCAATAATAGAGAAATGGATGGAAGAGAGCGCGGCGGAGGGAGGTGGCTGAGAGGTGTAAGAGAGGCGCGATGGCTGAGAGATGTCGGATAGAGTAATTGGCTTCCAATTTTAGGAATTTAGGTTTACCTTTTTTATCAAATTAATGTCAGTGGCGGAATATATCCATCACTTAAAATTTAGCACCTTTTAAAGGTCTGATGTGTCCGTCACAGATCGATGACAGATATAGTTCCGTCACTAAACTTTCAACAAATTTTAATTTTCTTTACTAAAATCATGGGACTCTGTTGAAATAAAATATAAAGAAAATGGTTTATATTTTTTAAAGTAATTTATTTAGTGACGGACTTGCATCCGTCACTAATTCGTCATTTGTTCGTCACTAAATTGGCCTGCGAACTTTAGGCAGCTAAGCGGTGAGGGATTAGCGAGGGATTAGATCAGTTAAAAAATCCGTCACAGATTTTGTGGATGGCCTGAATCGTCACTAATTCATTCAGAATTATTTTTAATTTTAGAACTTCCATGGATGGAGCTTAGAGCTTAAAGACTGAGCTAAGAGGAGCGAGCATATCATAGGCAGCCATGGCTACTGCACTTAATGTTTAAAAAAAAATTGCAGGTCGACATGCCAAATTTACATTTTTGTAGTTAATGTAATTCCTTTGAGTTTTTTTTTGGTCTCTACAAAGTAGACGTCTCTCAGTAGACAGGCCGATAATTTGTGTGCTAAATGTAAAATCAAATTTTCAAGCCAACAAATTTTCAGTTGGTTAAAATGGGGTGGAATTTGAAAGGACTAAATACGGGCCAAGATCCAAACTCCACGAATACGCACGTTCTGGTTCGTTTTAGAACTCTTAAATTCAAAATAAGAATTTTTGGACTGTTACAGTAAGTCTACAGCAAGACTGACATTATCAAGAATAGACCGACATACATTGGAATTATTAGCAAGAACCTACAGTGTTTAGTTAGAACATTGTTATTTTTTTATAAACACAAAAGTGCATTTTTTAGTACATATATAGACCTTTTACTTAATAACATAAATGTTTTCTTAAGAATATATCACCCAGTCTATTTTTAAATTAGGTATGGATGATCTTCAAAATGATACTGTGAACACTTATGTTATTAACCAGATACAATTTAACTAAACTCTTTGAGCTATTCCAATAATATTTTATAATTAAACATGTTTTATATGTATGTATAACAACGATATTATTAATATTTATGATTCGTTTTTAATCTATAAAGAGGGCTAAGGAGACATGTTCTAACCTTAATAAGACGACAAATACACGACTGTCGATGTCAAGGGAATAGCTCAAAGAGCCACAAATGTATTGGTCGGTCGATGACTACGTACTCCATATGTGTCTTGGTACATTTCCCCAGTCAATTAAGTTGGGGGAGATAGATCGCTCCAGAATCACCAATTCCGGACAATTGGGTTACACCTTATTCACTCATTCCTATTTATAACCCCTCTTCTTGCATCAAATTCAGTTATCCATCGTATGTGAAAGTTCACTGTTTTATACTTTGTTACATCAACAGTTAACTTAATAACTCTTTTATTTTATCGCATGGTATTTATGTAATATTGCCTTCTTCACTAATCTTTAACCTAGTTCGACAGTTGTAGTTTCTTGTGTTAACAGGGTGTATATTTCGGAGATTTGGAAGAAATAAAGGAGTCCTGCTTAGCTTGATTTATTTAAGGAAAAAGATCAATGATTGGATTTTTTGAAGACAAGATATCGAACTGGACTATTAAAGATTTGATAAGCTCGGAAAGTAAAATTTGGAAGATCTGTCCTTGGTTGAAGAACGATGTTATATATACAAGGTCAAGGACGATTTCAAAGTAACGAGACCAGAGTGAACACTTGCACTTTATTCTATCAAAGCTGTCGAGTTACTTTGTGTTTTGCAAAACTGTGCTGCTGTTATTGGATAGAGATTGTTTCTCAATCATCTAGGTTAGACTAGATTAACAGCAATAGAATAGGTGATACTGTTCTTTTTGTTTTAGCTTTGAAGTTCAAGGTTTCGACTTGTGAAATCTTGAATATTGTTTTGATAAATTCACTCATCAATATAGTGGATATTTGCCTTTGGCTCGGCTGGTATATTATACCAACTAAGAAAAACAACTCTGTGTTCTATAGTTTATTTTCGCAGTGTATTATTTTTCTGTTTGAGTCACTGTTACATTAACAGTTATATCAACATTGATATATACTGTTGTGTGATTGCAGTTTAGTACAAGTTCGGGTCCTTACGTTATTTCAATTGGCATCAAGAGCCAGGCACTTAATCAATAAGTGTGTGGATTTTGTACTAATTATGGATTGAGTGAATCCATTTGCTTATAGACTGTCAGTACTTGATGGAACAAACTATTTGTATTGGAAAACCAGGCTAAGAACTCAAATCAAATCAATTGATGTACGTGCTTGGAAGTCTGTCTTGGAAGAGTATCAGTTTTCCGTGCTACCACCAGATGCTGATGGTGATGTAGTACCAAAACCTGAAAGCCAATGGACTGGAGATGAATGGATTGAATTTGCATATAATGAGAAAGCACTCAATGTTATTCTTAGCTATGTAGATTCTCATATGTTCATGTTGATCCAACACTGTACCACTGCCAAGAAAGCTTGGGAAATCTTACAAACTCATTGTGAAGGAGATCAAAGTGTTAAAGAGAGCAAAGCTAGATTGCTTTGGAGCCAGTATGAGAGCTTGATAATGGATGAAGATGAGACCAACACAACCTATTTCGAAAAGCTTAGGACAATCTCTAATGAGTGTCAATTACTTGGTGAACCAATCTCTAACAAACAACTTGTCAATAAAGCTATTAGAACTTTATCTTCTAAATTTGAAAACAAGTGTACTATGCTTGAAGATAATAAGCACTTGGCTACCATGGACTTCAATGTTCTAATGAACAACCTCAAGAACTATGAGATGAGTCTAGAGGAACAAAAGAGGAATAAGAACAAAGCCATTTCCTTGTATACTGGTTCAAATGAAAATCAGAATCTTTAAGATAATATGAGTGATAGTGATGAGTTATCTCTGGGTGCTTTTCAAAAAGGTTTCAATGATCTTGTCAAAAAGTTTAATAAAAGTAAACCTTTTGCTTCTTCTGAAAAATACGGGTCAAATTCTTCTTCTGATCTTGCTAAAACTGATCCTAAAGCTCTTGAGAAAATTTAGTATTTTGAGTGCAAAGGATGGGGACATTACAAACATGAATGTGTGAACACCCTAAGGAAAGCAGGAAAACTCTATTTTGTGAGCATGAGTATGAAAATGTCAATGATTCCTCAGCGTCTGAAAATAATCATGTCATGTCCTTATTCACAATCATATGTGAGGATAATCAATATTGGTTCAACAGTGTTAACAACAACTCACTGGATCATATTGTTTATCTCGACGATGATGACACTGAGTGTGTAAATGAGCTCAGAACCAATAGTGAGACTAACCTTAACCTTAGATGTTTGCATGGTTCTTTTGTTTCAGATGGAGAGTATCCGTTTGAAGAAGAATTCACTCAGGAACAAATGATCGAGGAGTTGAAGAAGATGTATGAAGAACTAGTTGTGAAAATCAAACAGATGAAGAAATCTGTAAAGCCTCTGGAAAGAGAGAATAAACAACTGAAGGACATGATTGTTCACCTGGAAACAGACTTGACAAAAAGGGAAGCTGAAATACAGGAGCTCTTAACAAAGCTACACAGTGATGAACCAATTGTTACGAAATGGATTCCAAGTCAGTCTGAGCCCAGGACGGTAAGGGAACAAGGTAAGGAAGGATTAACTGAGTTGAGATTTCCAAACTCAACTGTTGATACAACTGTTGAGTTAAACTCTACCAGAGTCAAAACTAAATCTGCTAGTGTGTTAAAAGAAGCTCCTGATCTTGTAAAAGACATTGGTGATAAAACCAAGAATTTTAAGAAAATCTTTATGTGTCAATTTTGTCTTAAATCTGGGCATAAAAAACATTTTCGTTTTCTCTATAGAAAATCTTTGGCTAAATGTCAGAATTTAAAAATTGATGGAAAAGCAGATAAAATTGAAAACACTGGAGATATTTTCACACAAGACCCTAGGTCTAAGCATGTTGAATCAACTGTTGTATTAACACCTCTTGAAAATAACAGTGAGAAGGGTTGGAAATCCAAGTCAGATCCTGTGTGTCATGTTGCTATGTCTGCTATCAACACTAACAATGCATGATTGTGGTATTTCGATAGTGGATGCTCTCTACATATGACTGGTACTAAGGACTATCTAAAGGATGTTGTTCCTCAAACGTCTGGACTGGTCACATATGGCGGTGGCACACAAGGTAAGGTTCTAGGTAAGGGAGTTCTAAATCTTGATGGAATTCCAAATTTGAAGAATGTGTTACCGATTGATGGATTGACTGCTAACTTGCTAAGTGTAAGTCATATATGTGATGATGATCTATGTTAGGAATATCTGTTTAGATTTTGATCAGCAACCTAATGACTTATCTTAGCTCAGAAAGGTGGTTAGTACTCTTGGTTCACTTGAACACTGTAAAAGAGGAAACTCACTAAGTATGATAGTCTAGCAAATCTTGTATAGGATGTTAGGTCTCTGAATGTAATTTTTATTTTCTGAAGAAGACCAAGAAGAAGGCATCTAGCAGGATAAGTTCAACGGATTTGAAGATTTGAAGACTGCACAAGATTGCTGAAGACAAAGGTTTTTCAGATACCTATGTCCAGATATCTTGAAGAAACAAGTGTTTCGAAACACAAGTGTTGCAAAAGATATCTGAGAATAAAAAGTTTCTGAGACGAGGAAAGTGCCCACAGATATCTACACTCAGATACCTTGGACGTAAAATATGTTTCTGAAAAGAAATATATCATAACAAGTTGTTTCAACAAGTGGTATCTGAAGTTGTGATAATTTCTGAAAAGGACGTGCAAAGCTTCAGAGAACTCTGATAGTAAAAGATCTCTGATACAATGCATAGTTCCGTTGGCACTACAGGACAAAGTATAGTACAATGCATTAAATGCGCGGACAGAGATGTCTGAACAAAAACGGTAGCTTTTGAAGAACAAGACAAACGTACTACATTACTATACTCAGATATCAATAGTTTGAATTTGTTTTAAGCCTAACGGATACTATTTAAATGGCACTCAAATTCATCTATAAATATCAATACTTAGACTGCTTGAGAACACACACACACAAAACTTATACCTTAGAACACTGAACTTACATTGAATACTCTCACAAGTTCTCTCAAGCACACTACTTACCTTCAAGCTTTCTGTTGCGACCAAAGCTCTTGATTCTAAGTAGTACAAAAGTTCTAAGTGTCCTGATCCTTAACAATCATTGTTATTTGTGAAAGAGTTGAACTAAGATTTCATATCTGAGATTCATTCTCTTGAACACTTTTCATAGACTTGGGTGAGTAAAGAAAAAGATACCATACATTGCAAAGTGTATTAAGTATACTTGATTCACAGAGCTATCTGAATAACTGAACAAGTTATTAAAGAAGCTCACCTGACAAACTACCTTAACCAACACCTTAATCGGCATGGACTACAGGAAGTACTTAGTTTGGGAAACTAAGGAATAACTCCAAAGTTACTGAGGATAGGAAGTACTTAGGTTGGGAAACTAATGAATAGCTCAAAAGGTTTATGAGTACAGGAAGTACTTGGCTGTGAAAGCCGGGGAATAACTCAGGGGGAACACTTGGTTGGGAACCTAGTGTTATTTAGGAATCTAGAGAAGATACTTGTAAGGTTACCTCAATTATCTGTCTTAGTGGATTCTAGGTCTGAGAAAGGCCGAAGTGGATTAGTTGAAGGATTACGCCACCTTCAGATACCACTATAAAAAGACTTGTGTTATTTACTTTATGCAGTTTATTACTTGCTTTATTTATCTTGCAAAGTATTTACACTTATCTTGCTGAGCACGTGCACTTATCACAGAAAAGTCTTCCGCTCTCTGAAATTGAGTATCACATATCTTCACAGATTTCTGAGAAACTGTGTTTATCGACAAAAGTTTTAAAAGACTATTCACCCCCCCCCCTCTAGTCTTTTACTTTGCCATTATCTGGACCAACAAGTGGTATTAGAGCAGGAGGTTCCCAAGCCTTCTGCACTGAACCTAGATCCCAGATAAGTGCCCACTAACTGCTTTTCACCTACACTTCATTTGTTTGTTTAGTGTGTTTGCTGCAGGATGTGTTTAAGTGACGCCCTAATTCTCAAGCCAGAGAATTATGAGAAATGGAAGAACAACATGATGCTCCACCTAGAAGCCATCAATGACGAAATGATCGAAGTGATAAAGAATGGCCCAATAGTCATTCAACAACTCAAGCAAGTCATTGAGGTTTCTAATGGTAGAGACAGAGAACAAAGTGATGGATCTTCACAAACAGATGCGTCAACCAGTGGTAGGCCTGCTAGTCAAGTTATTTACGAACCAAAACCCAGAGAGCTCTGGACATCGGAAGATGCCAAGAGAAATCGACTGGATGGTCAGGCTTGTAATATCATCATACGTTCTACTCCAGAACACATACAGTGTAAACTGTGGGGTGCAAAAACGGCAAAAGTGGCCTGGCAACTGATTGAAGAAATCTGTGCCGGCACTGAGAAAACAAAGGAAAATAAGTTCGAAGTTTTGAAGCTCAAATTCCAAAACTTTAAACAAGGTCCCACAGATACTCTTGAAGAACTAGATTTCCGGTTTACAACACTTATGAGTGACATGGCTGCACTTGGTGAAAGTAATAGATATACCCAGTCAGAGAAGATTAAGACTATTGTGAGAAGTCTAAATCATAACTGGGAGCACACAAAGTTTTTCTATTTTAACCAAGGAATTCCAGATATCACTCCAGTGGAACTTTTCTCTCACCTTGCAACCGTTGACTATGAGACAACTCAAAGAGAACAAACAACTGAGAAGTTGCAGAATGTTGCTCTAGTCGCTCAAGGAACTTCTGAAAAGAAGAAAGGCAAGGAGGTGACTGAGGATGCTCTTACTGTAAAGAAAATAGGAAAATATGTCAGTCGAGAAATTGAGAGAAGAAAAGCCAAAGAGAAGCTGAAAAAGCATCTAGGCTCAAACTATCACCAGTAAAAAAATATGAAAAGCTCGCTGAACAAGCCGGCTCAGAAAGCATCAAGTACTAAGGAAGCAGAAATCGGAAACGATATCTGTTTCTATTGTCAGAAACCTGGTCATTTCAAGAAGGATTGCCCTGCCTTCAACAAACTTAAGACATGTGACAAGAAAGATAGAAGAATCTTCAAAAGAAGTCAAAGAGCTATGCTCACTGAAGAAAGGAAAAAGATCCAACTCCAACTGGATGCTCTAGACATTGAGTCTGATTCTGAGGATGAAGACTCAGATGATTCCACACTGCCTTCTCCAGAAATGTGTAGTGTTTCTCATGAAGTAATTGACTTTGGACAAAAGAAGAAAGGTGTGTGTGGAATGGCTGAAGAGATCTTTCCAGATATCTCCAACATTGAACCTTGTCTAATGGCTGATGAGGTAACACATACTTCTTGTTATACATATGAAAGTGATGAGGAAGGAATCAAAGATCTGGAACATCTCAGAAGAGAGCTTGATCTCTACAAAAGATAATTTCTAATGGTCAGAGCTAGAGCAGAAATTCTTGAAGATGAAAAGAATTCTCTTGTAAAGGAAAATTCACAATTACTCAAGATATCTGAGAAAAAGGATGTTGAAAATGCATTTCTCAAGGCTCAGATATCTGAGACTGAAAAGTCACATAAAGAAGCATTGGCCAATCTTCAAAAGAAATGTGAAGATCTTCTTTCCGAGAATAAAGAACTCAAAAAGAAAGAACTATCTTTTCAATCTTATGCCAAAGCTAGTGACACTCTAACTGAAGTACAATCTTATTTAAGAGATCCTTCAGAAAAGAGAGGACTTGGGCTGGACACACACACAGATAGTTCTACCACTCTGAATAAGAGTGATGAAATATGAACATTTGTCAGTGCTCAGCAAGGTGGTTCCCAAACAACCTACAATATCGGTCAGAAAGCTAAGGTTGTTGACAAAGGA
This sequence comes from Plantago major, assembly GCA_026545765.1. Classification (NCBI taxonomy): domain Eukaryota; kingdom Viridiplantae; phylum Streptophyta; class Magnoliopsida; order Lamiales; family Plantaginaceae; genus Plantago; species Plantago major. Next base: position 77,620,006 of record CM048840.1, on the reverse strand, counting down.
AAGGCAGTTGCGACTAAACCTTTGTGGGAAAAACAAGTCCAAAAGAAATCTGTTGGGAATATTTCTGAAAAGAAACATTATACTGAAAAGTGTAATCACCCACAGTGTTGTCTCTCAGAAAGGAAAAATTGCAGGAGCTGACAAATTCTCCTATGTCACGTTTTCTGGAAAGAAAATAGATTACCCAGAGAATAGCAAAGCTGCTGAGAAAAGATCTCAGATAGCACCAGGTGCTCGAAATGGCATTGGCTATAAAGCTATCAGGAAACAACTTGCTCGTGAATACAAACAAGAGCAAGAACGATGGTTAAAGGATAGATTTTCAGTGGAAGTTGAATCAAGCCACTGAAAATCTGAATGCCAGGGCTAGAAGAAATCTGGCTAGAAAAGCTAAGTTTGCTGAGAAGCAGACTCAGAAACCTGAAAGGTATCTGAAAGCACCAAATGGAGCACCAAGAAACACACCAAGGAAGAAAATAGTTCTTAATGACAATAATACTATTCATTTAACTAGAATTCCTCCTTATGTTCCTGTTAGACAAAAGAATGCTCCTAAGAAATTCATTCAAAAGTGGATTCCTACTGGAAGATTCTTTAGTCCAAATGGTTCCATTGTTGGTATGAGAACCTAATCTCCTGTTTCCTGTTTTGTGCAGAAAACTCTAAAGACTAACCCAAAGTGGCATTTCGATAGTGGATGTGGGAAGCACATGACAGGAGACAAAGCAAATCTGATTGACTACAGAAAATGCAATGATGGACCAATTATCAGGTTTGCTGGAGGAGATGAAAATCCAACCATAGGATTTGGCAATCTAAAGTTTGGAGCCCTTAAAATCTCTGAAGTACTACATGTAAAGGGATTGAAATATAATCTCCTAAGCATGAGTCAACTGGTAGACAAAGGGTACACTGTCAAGATCAAGTCAAAACTATGCAAAGTGATTGACAATGAGTCAAAGCAGACAGTCTTGGTTGCAAGGCGTAAAGAAAATCTTTATGTTGCTGATTGGGCATCCGCCACAACTGAAGAATGTCTCATGGTGAGTCAATCTGGCCACACTGAAGAAAATTGGCTATGGCATAAAAGAATGAGTCACTTGAATTTCAAAACTCTGAATAAGCTAGCCAAGAAAGAGTTGGTGGTTGGTTTACCCAAAATGGCATATAGAAAAGAAGGTGTATGTTCAACTTGCCAAATGGGAAAACAATTCAAAACATCTTTCAAGTCTAAAACTAGACATTCCAGTGAAAGGCCACTGCAAATGTTACATATGGATCTTTTTGAATCCTCTGTAACTAGTTATGCAGGAAAGAAATATGTTCTGGTTGTTGTTGATGATTACTCAAGATTCACTTAGGTTGTCTTTCTCAAACACAAATCTGATGCAAGGGTTGAGATACCCAACTTGATGAATAAGCTCGAAGTCATGAAAAATGACAAGGTATCTGTAATCAGAAAAGACCATGGTACTGAGTTTGTGAACCAGTACATAAAAGAGTTTTGTACCTGCAAAGGTATATAACATCAACTATCTTCTGTAAGGACACCACAACAAAATGGTGTTGCTGAAAGAAAGAATAGGACCCTGAAAGAAGCAGCAAGAACAATGCTTGCTGACACTGAAATAAGTGAAATCTATTGGGTTGATGCTTTAAACACAGCATGCTACACTCAAAATAGATGTCTGTTTAACAAACACCATGACAAAACTCCTTACGAGATTTTCATTGGTAGACCCCCTAGTATCAAACATCTAAGGGTGTTTGGCTGCAGATGTTTCGTTCTAAATAATGGAAAAGAATACTTGAGAACATTTCAATCAAAGGCAGATGAAGGAGTATTTCTTGGTTATTCTCTGAATAGCAAAGCCTATAGAATCTACAACAAAAGAACGCAAAAGATTGAGGAATCTGTTCATGTAGTATTCTATGAAGAAAACAAGAAAGTACTCTTGAATGATGATCTCTTAGATAGGTTCAAAGAACTGATGATTAAAGATTCTGAAAAAGGATCCTTAGAAGGAAACAATTCTATCATTCAAATAGAGGATGAGTCTGACGATGAAAAGCAACCTATACTTAGTAACAACCAGATGACTCTAAGACATGATGAAGAATTTCTATGAGAATTCCAGAAATGGAATAGGTTACTGAGAACCTTCATCATGAAAAGGTATCTGAAAATGAGATTGCTGAAATGCAAGATTCATATATCTCTAACACTGAAAGAGTGTCAGATATCCATGACATTTCCCATGTGTCAGATATCTCAGATACTGCACAAGTATCTCATCAAGATCATATTGATTCACATTCTAATCAAAATGATATTGATCCTACTAGTTCAAAACCCATGATGAAATGGATAAGAAATCATCCTGCAAAGGATGTGATTGGTCCCATGGACCAAGGAGTTAAAACTAGAAGAGCAATCGCTGAAAATGCAAATTGTCTCTATGGATGTTTCATCTCAAACATTGAACCAAAAACTATTGAAGAAGCATTAAAGGATCAAGATTGGATCTCTGCAATGCAAGAAGAATTGGATCAATTTGAGAGAAACAAAATCTGGAAACTGGTTCCATTTGTTGACGGAATATCTGTAATCGGAACCAAGTGGGTTTTCAGAAACAAAATGAATGAATCTGGTGAAATAACCAGAAACAAAGCTAGGTTGGTTGCCAAGGGATTCACCCAGACTAAAGGACAAGATTTTGATGAATCTTATGCACCAGTTGCAAGATTGGATGCAATAAGACTCTTTCTAGCCTTTGCAGCTCATAATGACTTTACAGTTTATCAGATGGATGTCAAGAGTGCATTTCTAAATGGTGAACTTTGAGAAGTCTATGTTGAACAACCACGGTTTTGAAGTTTCCTCGAGAAAGTAGGATGGTCTATAAGCTTGTAAAGCTCTGTATGGGCTGAAACAAGCTCCAAGAGCATGGTATGATACATTGGCCAGATACCTACTAGAAAGTGGTTTCAAGAAAGTAGATGTTGATAAAACACTCTTCACATTGAACCATGATGGGAAACTACTTTTAGTTCAAGTATATGTTGATGACATTATATTTGGATCTAAAGACAAGCAACTTTGTGAAGACTTTGCTGAAATCATGAAATGTAAATTTGAGATGAGCATGATGGGAGAATTGAATTACTTCCTAGGGCTGCAAGTCAAGCAACTCAATGATGGAATATTCATTAGTCAAACAAAGTATGCAAAGGACATGCTTAATAAGTTTAATCTAAAGCCTTCTGAAAAGAATGCTAAGATACCAATGAGCATTGGGACCAAAATGACCTATACTGAATCTGACAAGAGTGTTGAAGAACACAAGTATAGGAAATTGATTGGATTCTACTATACCTCACTGCAAGTAGACCTGATATTCAATATGCAGTTGGAGTGTGTGCTAGATTTCAGACAAATCCAATGCAGTCACACTACAACATTGCTATGAAAATATTGAGGTATGTAAAAGGTACTGTAGAAGTTGGATTGTGGTATCCAAAAGATAGTGGATTGAGTTTGGTTGGCTATTCAGATGCCGACTATGCTGGATCATTGCTTGACAGAAAAAGCACCTCAGGAACATGTCAATTTCTTGGTGCCAGATTGATATCTTGGTTCAGCAAGAAAAAAAATTCAATTTCCACATCTACTACAGAGGCTGAATATATTGTTGTTGGGTGTTGTGCTTCACAGATATTGTGGATACAATAACAACTCAGAGACTATGGACTCAATGAAGAGAAAACTCCCATTTTTTTGTGACAACACAAGTGCTATTGTCATAACTCAGAATCCTAAGTTTCATGCAAGAACAAATCACATTGATGTTAGACACCACTTCATCAGAGACCATGTTGAAAAAGGCAATATAGAGATACTCAAGATTGGCATTGAAGACCAACTTGCAGATATCTTTACTAAGCCACTACAAGAAAGTAGATTCTTAGCCTTAAGACATAATCTTGGACTAATGGAGCTACCAAAGAACTGAAAAAAAAGTTCAGATATCTGAAGAAGATATCAAAGGAGAGAGAAAAGAATCTGGAACGGGTATCTAGAGAAGATGTATCTGGAACGGGTATCTAGAAAAGAGGAATCTGGAACGGGTATCCAGAAACCAAAGGATAAAGGGTAAAATGGCTATTTGAAGATTTCTAAGACGGGTATTCAGATATCAAGATCTTAACTACTATCTTGAAATTTGTATTATTTCTATGTTTGTGAAAAACTTTGAAAAGACAACAAGTATAAGATAGAATCAGATACAAATTGTGTTCTCATTCACACAGAAACATGATTCAGATAGCTAATAGCCAACATTCATTAAATGGACACAATTACAATTGTTGATTGTGATCATTGCTGAAGAAGCAATGGTGACCCTTGATGAAATGGACGATTGATCTTGACGGCAGAGATTAATTCTCAGTAAATAGTGGACTGTTGAAATTCCAACATGGTCCACTATGCATGTAATGCCGAACAAACTTTTACCCACGCCTTACTGCAATTCACAGATACGTATATACAAAACCAATTTGTATGTATATGTTTGTCTGAATTACGTTGCTATATATATAGGATTTTGGCAAAAGAAAGTACTTTCGCCTAATCCAACATTCAGACTTGCACAAGAATAGCAAAAACCATTCTTCAACCTCTGCAAATTTCTGTTAGTTTTTCTGCAAAGAATCACTAATCTCTCACCCAAATCTCTTTCAAACTTTCAAAACACTTGCACTATATAAAGAGATGGCTCGTAAGGCGTTAAATCACCCGAAACCAATCTTCTACCCTGATGCTGGCTGAAGAGCAAGCACCAGAGTTGGTTATAGTAAACAATCGATTGGTAGGAGACTTTAATCCCGATCATTGGACTTCAAATCACAGAATGATTAGGGGTGGTGCCATGATTGAGGAATACCTCACGGCTGCTGTTGAAAATCAAGCCGATAGGAAGCTAATTCTTGACATGCTTGAAAAGGCACAAATCAAGGGTTTTCTATTTGCTCTTCCCAGTGGAATTTCTTCACTAGATGTGTTAGAATTCTACAATAACTCCAGGATTATATCCTGTGTTTACGAAAACCTTAATAGTGTTTATAAAAACTAAAGTCCAAGGAAAGGAAATCCTTTTGGACTTAACAACTTTCTGTAAGTTGTTTAATCTTCAAAATCTTGGAAAGGATTTTGAAATAGACACCAAGGATGATGATCTCCTTGAAGGTGTAAAAGCAATTTGTCTGATGGCGTGTGTGATCTTAAAAAATCAGATACACCCACTGATTTCAAGCTTGCTGACATCAGAACCAGACATCTGTTGGTTCACTGGGATGTGTTGGCATGCATTCTTCACAGATGCTTTGTTGGTCTACAAGGAGGTGATGACCAGATAAGCCAAGAACGCTGGATGATGATGTTCTTGTTGCAACAACAAGACAAAAGGCTGATAAACCCTTTCCATTGGGGAAAGTACGCCTTTATGAAGTTTGTGAAGAAGATTCAAGGCTTTGAGCCTAAAATCGCTAAGGGACTCGCTGAGCCAAAGGCCACAGTAAGCTATGGTCTAAAGATATGCTACTTGCTGGAGAAGCTTGGCATTGAGCTAAGAGAGAAGGCTGATATAGCCAACAGTAACCTACTCTACAAATATGAGTATACAAACTTGATGAAAAAGGTTACTGGATCTCAGAAAGGTTCCAAGAAGCGAAAGACTGAAGAGGTATCTGAGGGAAAGGTTGCGACCAAGAAGCCCAGAACTTCACGAAAGAAGTCTGCTGGAAAATCAGAAGGCACACCCATTGAGGTTGTCGATTCCCAGATACCTGCCGCCATTGCTGATGAACTCATAAATGCAGATGAACTCATCAATGCTGCAAAACATGTATCGACTACTGAACAAGTAAACTCAGTAAGAGAAAGTGCTTTAAGAAATGTTAAGACTATTGCCGAAAGCCTTGCTGATGAACTCATCAATGCTGCTAAAGAAAGTAGTGATAGATACCAAGCCCTATCTACTGAAACCGCAGGGATTATGGACCAATCAGTTCCTAATGCTGATGAGAGCTCTGACGATGAAGATGATGAATTAGTCATCTCTCAAGTCCTAGAAAAATCACAAAGGGCTAAGGTTACTGAAAAAGTAACTGGTGTAGAGGTATCTGAAGAAGAATCTACACCACAGGTTCCTGAACAAGCACCTGTTTCAAAGGTTGCTGAAGAAGCAACTGTGTCCAAGGTCACTGGACAGATTACACCATCAGAGCAAGAAAGACTGAAAGATATTGAAGATGCTCTGATGAGTGATAGCTTAGTGTTGGAGGATACTACCATTGCCTCAACACTCAACAGTCTGTCTCAAGCACAACAACCACAACAGCCAGTTGTGAATACTGCTGAAATGGTACTTGAGTTACAGAAACCAGCATCTTTCATTGCTGAAGAAAATCCTGCAAAAGAGCAGGTTCCCCAACTCAATGAGAGGAATCAAACTGAGGCATCTGCTCAGAATGATCAATCAGGGGAGGCAACTGGGTTGCATACTCAGGAAAGGTCTGAAGTACCTGAAACTTCAAAAAAAGAAGCTGAAATGGAGCAACAAGACCAAAACATAGAAGGAAAGAACAGCAGAAACTGAGAAAGTTTCTGAGAACAATGATTCTGAGTCTCATGTTAAGGAAGTAAGTGAAAAACTCAGAGATCATTGAAGCTTAATTGCATATATTCTTTCATGACAATTTCCTAAGTATTGTGTTAATTTTAATTCTCAGATTCAAACAGAAAGAAAGGCAACTGAGGATCAGACTTCCCAGTCTCCTCCTCATATCCAGATATCTGAGGCACCTGGAACCTCAGTAGTCAAGTCATCTGAGCCTGTCACACAGGTAACTCAGATACCTTTCTACTCTAAAGCCCAGATATCTACTAAAGTTTTGAAATTAATCCTTGTTGATGAGAAAGAGGACCTGCTTCCTTTCTTCAAGGAACACACTTTGCCAAAGCATCTGAAATGCTTCAAGAAATGGCAAAAGCTCCGATGCTCCGATCTATCTGAAATCTTAAAGGTTACTGATCACCACACAAGGAGAGCACGAGCCCTTGACTTGGAAAACTACGTCCATGCAATGTTCCCCACTGAACAATATTCTTTCGGAACATTGCTGGATAAGGATTTTGACAAGGAAGTGGCCAGAAAGCTGATCCAAGCTTTCAAACAAGAGGATGGTCAGACCAGACTACAGATGGCATTCAAGCCTACTTTGCCCCAGACTCTACAATACATACCCTCTGAACAAGAGGAAGTTAATGGGCAAACGGTCACTATTCCAGAAGTGATCAACCTGGTCTCTGAAGATGAAGAAGAGAAGGAAACTGATGAGAACAATTATGAAGATCCTCCTTCTGGCCATCACAAGGATGAGGATAAGAAGGATGATGATGATGCCCCTGCACCAGGGACAGGAAGGATTCCACAAGGAAACAATGCCTCAGCTGCTGAAAAGCACACTGAGAGGACATCACAAAAATCCCCTCCTCCATCTCCTTAGAAATCTACTCATCCAACTCCCCAACACAAAGATACTACTGAACAAGTAGTTGAGCACTCTGAGGAAGCAACTCAGAAAATATCAGATGCACAAGCCAGAGTTGCTCAACACAAATAATTGTTGGAGGAAGAACAACAGCTACATCTTCAACTGGAAGAAAAGATAACTGAATCCAGAGTCAAGCTAGACAAACTTGAAGAACAAACACGCAAGGAAATGCAAGCTTACTCTGAGATTAAAGAGCTCCGGGAAGCTATTGACTATATTACTAAGGAGCTAGATGCTGAACAAGCATCTGAAGCAAAGCATGTTGCTAACGCTGCATCTTCACCAAAGAAACCATCCTCCAAAGGCAAGAAACCCATAACTGAGATGGTTGCCGCTATCAGAAACCTTGATGAAGAAGTACAAGAGGATGAAGATCACTGGGCTGATGACTCAGATGATGAAGAAGACAGAACCTTGGCAGAACATGCAAATGTTCACTTGGGAGTTTCTCACTTAAAGAGAAAACTGATAGCTCCTCAAAGCTTCAGTAAGAAACCAAATCTCAACTCCCATGATTACATGGCCAGATACCAGGTTCTAGCAACTCTAAGAAAGGAGTTGTCTCAACAAAATGAAGAAGTAATTGCATCAGTCCCTGCTGAAATGAAAAATTTCACTGCGCTAATCACTCAAAGAACAACAAGCTTGGTCATTGCTCAGAGAGACCTAGGCATGGTAAGGGATGATGACAATAATCTTGCTGAAAAAGCCCTCAATGAGGCTAGCTATCTTCTTTGAAGCAGATGCTACTCAAGGCCCACTGGCAGAGCTCACTGATAAGAATACTGGTCTTATCAAACAAAATCAGGAGCTCAAGGCCAAACTGGAACAGTTGGTTGCTGCTTACAACTATCTGCAAGGCAACTTTGACTCCCTTTCAGAATCCATTATGATTCTTAGTCATTCAACAATTACTAAGGGGGAAGGAGTTCAAGATGCTCAGAGAGGAAGAGGAAGAGGAAACGAAAGAAAATCTGAACAACCACCTCTCAGAATTAATGAGCCCTCCTCCAGTCAGACTGCTCTACAGATAGTAGCCACCACTCAGCAACTTCCTGAAAAGGGAATGAAAACAAGGGCCAGAGCACAGAAACCTCCAAGGAGTACCAAAGCTCCAAGGAGAAGACAAGTAAGAGGGATTGATGAGTCTTCTGAAGAAGAAGAAGAAGAAGAAGAAGAAGAAGAAGAAGAAGAAGAAGAAGAAGAAGAAGAAGAAGAAGAAGAAGAAGAAGAAGGCCAAATCAAATCCCTGGTCAATGAAGAAGGCTGCAAGATTCTCACAAGAATTGATCTTGATGATGATGAAGAGACTGATGAAGATGAAGCTCCTCTTCATAGAAAAAGAAAAATTGATAGCCTAACTGAGCCCATAGCTGCAAAGCCTTTGGCAGCTAAGACACCCTCTGGAAATACCAAGTCTATCCAGGGTGGTTCTTCAAACAATCCCCCAAGGGAAAATTCAAGGCAAAAGAGGAATTGACTAAGAGCTGAAAAGAGAAAAAGTCAACTTCCACTCAGGCCAGAAGAAGTCAAAAATGAGTACGTGAAGAATGACAACAACTCCTCTGTCTACAGGTGCATAAATCAGAAAAATGGCTACTGGATTCTGGAACTCAGGCATTTACTGCTAAATTCAAGGTTTCTAGAACCAATCCATAAACAGCTCATTGCATGGAGAAAGACAAGCCAATCTTGATTAACACCAACCACATCAAAGCCTGGTTAGATTTTGAAGTAATCAAGAGAATAGAAGCCATGAAAAAGGACCTCTCTGATGAATGTCCTTATGGAAAGCCAGATGATGTGCACAGAATTCCCAACATCACTGGAACAGGCACAAGAGAAAGACTTGTTGTGGAACCCTATGAGTCCTTCTACTTGACTGAAGATCAATACAAGGGTGACATCATATATCTGAAGATCATATATGAATACTTCAAGCTATCAGATATCAGAATTGAGCATGCCTGGAAGTGGGGAAAGTATCTGTGGGTCAAGCACTTTGCCAAGAAGAATCCCAGCAAAACCTACAAGCAAGTCTGTGGATTTGCCAGAGACACAGAGATGATTGTCAGAACACTTCTCTATGACTACTCTAATGATGTCAAAAGGTTTGGTGATAGAAAATTTGCAGATTGATCCATGGAACTGCTTTTGAAGACTTGAAGTGTTGAAGACTTGAAGACTAGTTTATTAGGATGTCTACTTGGAGCTTGGTTACTCTAATTTACTATGTAATCTTTTGTATCTTGCTGACTGTACCTTATTGTTGTTTTATCTTGTAAAAGTTATCTGAACTTTCATTGTAAACATATTTGATGAACCTACTCTCAGATATCAATCTATAAAAGATAACTTGTCATCAAAGATCACACCTTGTGATTTGGTTGATGTTTACTTTCTGCACTTAATTATATGAATTGAAAGATCTTAAGAAATGATTAAGTAGTGGATTGTTTCCTCATCCAGATTTGTAATAGGTCAGATAGTCATCGTTGACTGATCAAAATGGGGGAAATTTGTGAGGAATATCTGTTTAGATTTTGATCAGCAACCTAATGACTTATCTTAGCTCAGAAAGGTGGTTAGTACTCTTGGTTCACTTGAACACTGTAAAAGAGGAAACTCACTAAGTATGATAGTCTAGCAAATCTTGTATAGGATGTTAGGTCTCTGAATGTAATTTTTATTTTCTGAAGAAGACCAAGAAGAAGGCATCCAGCAGGAAAAGTTCAACGGATTTGAAGATTTGAAGACTGCACAAGATTGCTGAAGACAAAGGTTTTTCAGATACCTATGTCCAGATATCTTGAAGAAACAAGTGTTTCGAAACACAAGTGTTGCAAAAGATATATGAGAATAAAGGTTTCTGAGATGAGGAAAGTGCCCACAGATATCTACACTCAGATACCTTGGACGTAAAATATGTTTCTGAAAAGAAATATATCATAACAAGTTGTTTCAACAAGTGGTATCTGAAGTTGTGATAATTTCTGAAAAGGACGTGCAAAGCTTCAGAGAACTCTGATAGTAAAAGATCTCTGATACAATGCATAGTTCTGTTGGCACTACAGGACAAAGTATAGTACAATGCATTAAATGCTGCAGAGAGATATCGAACAAAAGCGGTAACCGAAGAAGAAGACAAGCGTACTGTTACTATACTCGATATCAATAGTTTGAATTTGTTTTAAACTGCGGATACTATTCAAACGGCACTCAAATTCATCTATAAATATCAACACTTAGACTGCTTGAGAACACACACACACAGAACTTATACCTTAGAACACTGAACTTACATTGAATACTCTCACAAGTTCTCTCAAGCACACTACTTACCTTCAAGCTTTCTGTTGCGACCAAAGCTCTTGATTCTAAGTAGTACAAAAGTTCTAAGTGTCCTGATCCTTAACAAGCATTGTTATTTGTGAAAGAGTTGAACTATGATTTCATATCTGAGATTCATTCTCTTGAACACTTATCATAGAATTGGGTCAGTAAAGAACAAGATACCATACATTGCAAAGTGTATTAAGTATACTTGATTCACAGAGCTATCTGAATAACTGAACAAGTTATTAAAGAAGCTCACCTGACAAACTACCTTAACCAACACCTTAATCGGCATGGAGTACAGGAAGTCCTTAGTTTGGGAAACTAAGGAATAACTCCAAGGTTACTGAGCATAGGAAGTACTTAGTTTGGGAAACTAAGGAATAGCTTAAAAGGTTTATGAGTACATGAAGTACTTGGCTGTGAAAGCCGGGAAATAACTCAGGGGGAACACTTGGTTGGGAACCTAGTGTTATTTAGGAATCTAGAGAAGGTACTTGTAAGGTTACCTCAATTATCTATCTTAGTGGAATCTAGGTCTGAGAAAGGCCGAAGTGGATTAGTTGAAGGATTACGCCACCTTCAGATACCACTATAAAAAGACTTGTGTTATTTACTTTCTGCAGTTTATTACTTTCTTTATTTATCTTGCAAAGTATTTACACTTATCTTGCTGAGCACGTGCACTGATCACAGAAAAGTCTTCCGCTCTCTGAAATTAAGTATCAGATATCTTCACAGATATCTGAGAAACTGTGTTTATCGACAAAAGTTTTAAAAGACTATTCACCCCCCTAGTCTTTTACTTTGTCGTTATCTGACCACTTGTTGGTCGGATATAACGCAAAAAAAGACTAGAGGGGTGAATAGTCTTTAAAACTTTGTCGATAATAACTTCTCGATATATACGAATGGATATCGATACTTAGAATCAGTCGGAAGACTTAATAAAGATAAGTCTTGAAACAATTAATATGTGTGTGTGTTTTTGAAATGTAAATACGAGAAGGTAAATGACACAGCAAGTATAGTGGTATCTGGAGGTGGCGTAATCCTCCAACTAATCCACTTCGGTCTATCAGAGACCTAGAATTCACTAGAACAGATAATTGAGATCTCCTTACAATAATCCTATTCTAAGATTCTTAACAATTGGTTCCCAACCAAATGTTCCCCCTGAGTTGTTCCCCGGCTTTCACAGCCAAGTACTTCCTATACTCAAAAACCTTTGAGTTATTCCCTAGCTTCCCAAGCTAAGTACTTCCTATACTCAATAACCTTGGAGTTATTCCTTAGTTTCCCAAATCAAGTACTTCCTATACTCCGGTAACCTTGGAGTTATTCCCTAATTTTTCAAACTAAGTACTTCACATGCTCCTTGATTATGGTGTTGGTTTTGGTTTGAGTTGTCAGATGAGCGTCTTAATAACTTTTCAGTTAATCAGATAGCTCTGTGAACCAAGTTACTTAATACACTTTACAGCGTATGGTATCTTGTTCGATTTTACTGACACAAGTCTTATGATATCTGTTCAAGAGAATGAATCTCAGATAGTTGATCTTTAGATTCAACTCCTTCACAGATAGCTTTGCTTGTTTAGGATCAATACACTTAGAACTTCAGTGTTTACTCAAGATCAAAAGCTTTGGTCGCAACAGAAAGCTTTGAGGATAAGTAAGTTGCTTTGAGAGAGTAAGACGTTCAGCGTTTGTATGCAGTTCAAGGTGTTCAGTGTTTTTTTTGTGTCTTCTCAAGCAGTCTAAGTGTTGATATTTATAGATGAATTTGAGTGCCGTTAGAATAGTATCCGTTAGGCTCAAATTCAAACTATTGATATCTGTGTATATCAGAAGGTGTTTTGTCTTCTTCTCGCTGCTTTTATTCGGACATCTCTGTCTGCATTAAATGCATTGTATACTTTTGTCTGTAGTGTCACGGAACTATGCTTTATCGTAGACTAGTGTTGTCGATTCTTTGCACATCCTTATCTATAATCTTGAGATACCACTCGTATTTATTGAAACAACTTTTGTTTGCAATATATTTCTTTTTCGAAATGTGGTTAATGCTCAAGGTCGAGAATAGATATCGTGGACACTTTCCTTGTTTTCAGATATGTCTCTTATTTCTCGGATATCTCTTGTGACACAGTTTGTTTGAAACTATTCGTCTTTAAGATATCGCTAAGATATCTGAACAATGATTCGATAATCTTGTGCGATTTCTTCAAGTCTTCAATGTCGTTGAGCTTTACTTGGATGACTTCTTTTGGTCTTCTCTTCATAAAATAAAATTACATTTTGAGACCTAACATCCTATACAAGATTAGCTAGACTATCATACTTAGTGGTTTTCCTCTTTTACAATGTTCAAGTGAACCAAGTACTAATCACCTTTACGAGACTAAGATAAGTCATCATGTTGTTGATCAAAACTAAGCAGATATTCTTTAAAATATCTAACAAAATTCTAACAAATTTCTCAAGAAAATTCCCAACAAATTTCCCAACAAATTTCACAAGAAATTTCCCAACAAATTTCCCCCTTTTTGATCAGTCAACGATGACTATCTTTACCTATTACAAATCTGGATGAGGAAACAATCCACCACTTAATCTTTTCTTAAGATCTTCAAATTCATATAATTAAGCGAAAGTAGACATCAACCAAATCACAAGGTGTGATCTTTGTGACAAGTTATCTTTTATAGAATACTATCCGAGTAAGTTCTTCCGATAAGTTCCAAATAAGGATTACAGATAACTTCACTACATGATACTGATTAAGCTCGATCGGCAAAATACAAAAACTACATAGTAAATTAGGACGGATGAGTAACCAGCTCCAAGTAAACATCCTAATAGACTAGTCTTCAAGTCTTCAATCTTCAAGTCTTCAACGGATTTCTATGGATCGATGCAAATTTCCTATCTCCAAACCTTTTGATGTCATCGAATAATCATAGAGAAGAGTTACGAGCATCTCGTGTCTCCGCAAATCCACGACCTCTTTGTAGGTTTTGGTAGGATTTTTCTTGGCAAAATGCTTGACCCATAGGTACTTTCCCCACTTCCAGGCATGCTCTATTCTGATATCTGAAAGCTTGAAGTATTCGTAGATAATCTTCAGATATCTGATGTCACCCTTGTATTGATCTTCAGTTAGATAGAACGACTCATAGGGTTCCACAGCGAGTCTTGCTCTTGTGCCTGTTCCTGTGATATTCAGAATTCTGTGCACATCATCTGGCTTTCCATATGGACAATCATCAGAGAGGTCCTTCTTCATGGCTTCAGTTCTCTTGACAACTTCAAAATCCAACCATGCTTTGATGTGATTGGTGTTGATCAAGGTAGGTTTATTCTTTCTCCATGCCATGAGTTGTTTATGGATTGGTTCTGAAAATCTTGAATTTACCAATAGATGCTTCAGTTCCAGAATCCAATAGCCATTCTTTTGATTGATGCACCAGCAGAGGAATCATTGTCATACTTCACATACTCAATTTTGGCTTCTTCCGCCCGAGTGGAAGTTGACTTTGTCTTTGCTCTCTCGATCTGTTCCTTCTGTCTTGAATTCTCTTTGGGGTTGTTGTGAAGAACCACCACCCTGGATAGACTTGGTATTTCCAGAGGGTGTTTTAGCTGCTATGGGCTTTGCAGCTATGGGCTCAGTTAGGCTTTCAATTTTCCTTTTTCTGTGAAGAGGAGCTTCATCTTCATCAATTTCCTCATCATCATCAAGATTAGATCTTGTGAGAGTTTCTGACCTTCTTCATTGCCACGACTTGATTTGACCTTCTTCTTCTTCTTGGAAGATTCATCAATCCCCTAACTTGTCTTCTCCTTGGAGCCTTGGTACTCCTTGGAGGTTTACGTGCCATGGCCCTTGTTACCATTTGGTTTCTTGGTGGATTTAAGGAAGCGACTACTATTTGCAAAGCGACTTGGCTTGAGGAGGTTCATTGATTACGAGTGGTGGTCGGGAAGTTTTCTTCTTCCTTTCGAGCCGCACTCAGATTTCTTCTTGTTTTCATCTCCTTCTTCCCATTCCCCGACTTTGAGGTCCAGATTTGTACTTTCTTTCCCCTTAGTCATTGTTGGTGACTTCGGTCATAAAGGAATCAGAGAGAGTCAAATGCCCTTGTAAATAATCATAAGCGGTGACCAACTTCGAAGTTCGGTTTGAGCTCTGATTTTGCTTGATAAGTCCATTGTCCTTATCGGTGAGCTCGCTTGATGGGCTAGGATGGCATCTGCTTTTCCGGTGTAACTTGCCTCTTGGAAAGCTTTTTCAGCTAAAGACGCATCATCGTCCCTTATCATTCCCAGGTCTTTCTGAGCAATGACTATGCTAGTTGTTCTCTGAGTGATGAGCTCAGTGAATTTTCTCATTTCAGATGGGACGGAGGCAATTACTTCCTTGTTCTGTGAAGACATCTCCTTGTTCAAAGTAGCCAGTACTTGGTACCTGTTCATGTATTCATGGGAGTGGACGTTTGGCAGTTTGTTGAATATTGTAGGAGCAATCAACTTCCTTTTCAGGTGAGAAACCGCTAAATGTTCATTGCGGTGCTCTGCCAAAGTCTTGTCTTCTTCATCATCTCAGTGATTAGCCCAGTGATCTTCATCCTCTTGGACATTTTCATCGATCGTATCGAGTCCAGCAACCATCTCAGAGATTGGTTTCTTTCCTTTCTGGGAGGAGGATGGTACTTCTTTAGATGATGCATCCTTAGCATCATGCTTGACTTCAGATACTTCTTCAGTATCGAGTTCTTTGGTGATCTCTTGCACAGCATCCCGTAGCTCTTTAACTTCAGAGTAAGCAATAATTTCTTCTAAGTATAGATCTTGTAGTTGATCAATCTTATCTCTGGATTTAGCTATTTGATCTTCCAGTTGAAGATGGAGCTGCTGTTCTTCCAACGGTTATGCGAGTTGAGCAGATCTGGTTTGAGTGTTTAAGATTTTCTGATTGGGTTCTTCAGAAAGCTCAACTACTTGTTCAGTAGTAACTGCGTGTTGGTTAGAAGATGGATGAGTAGATTTCTGAGGTGATGAAGACGGAGATTTCTGTAAAGTCTTCTCAGTTTGCTTTTCAGCAGCTGAGGCATTGTTTCTCTGTGAAATTCCTCCGGTCCCTGGTGCAGGGGCATCATCATCATTCTTTTTGTCATTATCATCCTCTTGGTGATGGTCAGTGGGAGGTTCATCAAAGTAATTTTCATTCATTTCTTCCTCCTCATCATCTTCAGATACAAGATTGATCACTTCCGGGATAGTGATCTTCTGCCCATTAACTTCTTCTTGTTCAGAAGGTATAAATTGCGATGCAGGGCGGCTTGAATGCCATCTGTAATCTTGTCTGACCATTTGCCTGTTCAAAGGCATGTATCAAACTATGCGCCACTTCTCTAGAAAAGTCCTTATGTAGTAGAGTCGCAACTGTATATTGTTCTGTAGGGAACATTGCTTGGACATAAGTTTCCAGGTCAAGAGCTCGTGCTCGTCTGGTTGTTCTCAATATTTCAGAGAGATCAGAGCACCTTAACTTCTTCCATTTCTTGAAGCATTGAATGTGCTTTGGCAGGGTGTGAGCTTTGAAGAAGTGAATAGGTCCCTTGTTTCTTTAATGGGAACCTGCTTTGCATCTGTTTGAGCCTGAAAGAAAGAGTTTTGAGTGAGCTTCAAAACTTTTGTAGATATCTGAGTAGAAGTGTAGTTTAGTTTTTGAGTTACCTGAGTAAGTACTTCAGGCTCAGATACTTGTTCTACTGAGACAATTGGTGTCTCGGATATCTTGTTGTGAGGTTGAGACTTGGAAGTCTGGTCCTCATCAACCTTTCTTTCTTGAACCTGAGAGAAATACAATACTTAGGAAATAGTTTGAAAGAATCTATGCATAAATATGCTTTTAATGAATTCTAATTTGAGCTACTTACTTCCTCAAAAGGAAGCTCAGATTCATTTTTCTCAGAAACTTGTGCAGTTTCTGGTGTTCTTTCGAGTGATTTTGCCTTGGGGGCTTCATCAATTTCCATTGATGCAGGGGAAGTCGCAACTTTATCCCCTTGCATTTCTACTTCTGAAAGAGCCTGTAAGTAGAAAGTATTGAATATTAGAAGAGATAAAGGATAACCCAAGATGAAGAATACTTGTCACCTGATTGTCATATACCTTCAAGTTTGAAGGTTCTTCAGAAACCTTGTTGGTTTCTGGGTTTGTCTCTGGCATTTCTGCCTTATCTTCTTCCATCTCAGTTGGAGCCTGTTAGAAACATTTAACATGAATGAGCACATAAACATTTTTACTGAAAAATTAGTTCTCTTTAAGAATCATTTACCTGTGGGATAGGCTCAGATTTCTCAAGAGTTGAGGTTGAAGGAACCTCTTTTTCAGTATTTGAGGCAAGCTTCGACTTCCTCTTGTTTACGCATTTCTAACTCACTGTAACAAAGAAATTCTTATAAGGTAACAAGATTTATAAGTATAAAATTTTTCACAAGGTAAGAGTTAAACCGGTCATTTACAAGCGGTTTGGTGATTGGTCTCTGGAACTTGTGACCTTTCTATACATTGGTCGTCTTGTCCCGGTCACGGTTTCTTTGTTTGAAGTTTACGGTACTTCACACCTTTCACAGTATGCAACTCAGTTGCCTCCACAGTTGATCATTCTAAGTAGATGTCTCGGTTTGATCCCTCTCATTGAGTTGGGGAACACTTTCAATTCTGATTTTCTTGACATCTTGTATTCTTTGGTAATTCAAAATGGAGTTCATTTACCATTTCATCAACCACTTGTGGCTGTTGTGGTTGTTGTGTTTGTGGTTGTTGTGGTTATGCAAGCAAAGATTGATCGAGAGTGTTCTTCCAGATTTTTAGATGTGGCGTTTCCATCAGCATCTGCCAGCACTAAAATACCACTCATCAGGGCTTTGTGAAGTTGTTCAAGAGAAGCATTCCACGATGATGTGTTTGCACCAACAACCTTTGCTATAGTCTCGACAACTTTGTGGTGCGAGTTCTTCTTGATACCTTATCACGATTCTTGTTTCAATAACCTTAGCCCTCTTTGTTCTTTCTAGGACTTGAGATGACTAGTTCATCATTTTCATCGTCGAGCTCTCATCGGCATTGGGCCGATTGGTCCATTATTCCTGCGGTTTCTGAGATGGGGCTTGGTGCTTTTCACCACTCTTGGCGGCATTACGAGTTCATCGCAAGGCTTTACGCATTAGTCGCAACATTTCTGAAAGCACTTTCTCTTGCTGAGTCTACTTGTTCAGTAGTTGATAACTCTTTTGCAGCATTGATGAGTTCATCTACCATTATCAGTTCATCGGCAATGCCTGCAGATATCTGAGAATTGACAACCTCTTTGGGTGTGTCTTCTGATTTGCCAGCAGACTTCTTTCTTGAAGTTACGGGCTTCTTGGTATAACCTTTTCTTGAGATATCTTTTGATTTTCGCTTCTTAGGACCTTTACGAGACCCAATAACCTTTTCATCATGATTTGTATACTCATATTTGTAGAGTAAGTTACTATTGGCTATTTCGTTGCCTCTCGAGCTCAATGCCAAGCTTTTCCAAGTAGCATATCTTGGACCATAACCTCATGGCCTTTGGCTCAGCTAGTCCTTTGACAATCTTAGGCTCGAAGCCTTGAATCTTCTTCACGAATTTCATGAAGGCGTACTTTCCCCAGTTAAAAGGGTTTTCCAGCCTTTTGTCTTGTTGATTCAGCAAGAACATCATGATCCATCGTTCTTGGCTTATCTGGTTAGCACCTCCTTATAGACCCGCAAAGCATCTATGAAGAATGCAAGCCAGTACATCCCAGTGAACCAACAGATGTCTGGTTTGGATGTCAGCAAGCTTGAACTCAGTGGGTGTATCTGATTTTTCAAGATCACACGTCCATTGTAAAGTTCTTTAACACCTTCAAGGAGTTCCTCATCCTTGGTGTTTATTTCAAAATCCTTTCAAGATTTTGAACCTCAAACAACTTCTGAGAAAGTTGTTAAGTCGGAAGGATTTCCTTTCCTTGGTGAGGTTTTGATAGACACTATTTAAAGGTTTCAGATACACGGAAATAATCACAGAGTTGTTGTAAAATTCCAACATCGAGTGATGAAATTCCACTTGGCGGCGGATAGAAAACCCTTCATTTGTGCCTTTTCAAGCATGTCAAGAATCAATTTTCATCGGTTTGGTTTTCTATTGCAGAGGTATTCCTCAACCATGACACCACCCAAATCATTACGTGACTTGAAGTCCAATGGTCGATTAAAAACTCCTACCGATCGATTGTTTACAATAACCAACTCGGTGCTTGCTTTTCGTGATACCGGTGGAGGATTGGGATTTCTGTGTTGAAGTGTTCTTGGAGGCCATCTCTTTATATAGTGTAGGGATTTGAAATTGATGTTTGAAAGAGATTTGATTCAGTGATTCTTTTTAGAAAAACTTAATCTTGATTTGCAGAGATTGTAGAGGGTTTGCAGAGAATCAAGAGAAGGATTTGCTATTTTTGTGCAAGATGAAATTTCGGATTAGGCAAAAGTGATTTCATTTGCCAAAATCCTATATATATAGCAGTTGAATCCCAACAGATAAATACATACAAATTGATTTTGTGTGTACGTATCTATGATTTACAAACAGGCGTGAGCAAAAGCTAGTTCGGCATTAAATGTTTAGTGGGCCATGTCTGAATTTCAACAGTCCACTATTTACTGTGAATTAATTTCCACCGTACAGATCAATCGCTTAACTTCATCAAGGGTCACCATTGCTTCTTCAGCAATGATCACAATCAACAAGTGTAATTGTGCCCATTTAATGAGTTTTGGCGACTTGCTCTGAATCCTAATCACAATCAGATGACCAAGGACCTTTGTTAGCATCTGAATCTTTCTTATACTTAGGATTTTTCCAAGTTTTTCATCAAGA
Source organism: Plantago major (assembly GCA_026545765.1). Lineage (NCBI taxonomy): Eukaryota > Viridiplantae > Streptophyta > Magnoliopsida > Lamiales > Plantaginaceae > Plantago > Plantago major. Next base: position 77,600,097 of record CM048840.1, on the reverse strand, counting down.
TAGAAATAATGCGAGTTTCAAGAGAGTAGTTGACTGCAGATAGTTATACTATTCTCTTTTGTGTTCCCCGTTTATAGAGTGATTCAGGTATCTGAGTTCCCGTCTCAGAGATCTTAAGCTATCTTTTTGCTCTTTAGCCTTTTGACTTACGGATACCGTTCAGATTTCTCTTTCTCTTTTACGGATACCGTTCGGATACCTCTTCTCTGGATGCCCGTTCCAGATACCTCTTCTCTGGTTGCCCGTTCCAGATACCTGAACTCTTTCAGTTCATTGGTAGTTCCATTAGTCCAAGACTATGTCTTAAGGCTAAGAATCTACTTTCTTGTAGTGGCTTAGTGAAGATATCTGCAAGTTGGTCTTCAGTGCCAATCTTGAGTATCTCTATATTGCCCTTTTCAACATGGTCTCTGATGAAATGATGTCTAACATCAATGTGCTTTGTTCTGGCATGAAATTTAGGATTACGTAATGTAATAGCACTTGTGTTGTCATAGAAAATGGGAGTTTTCTTCTCATCGAGTCCATAGTCTTTAAGTTGTTGTTGTATCCACGAATTTGTGTTGCACAACAACTGACAATATATTCAGCCTCTCTGTGGTAGAAGTTGCAATTGAGTTTTGCTTCTTGCTAAACCATGAGATAAGTCTAGTACCCAGAAACTGACAAGTTCCTGAGGTGCTTTTCCTATCAAGCAGTGATCCAGCATAATCAGCGTCTGAGTACCCAGCTAAACTCAATCCACTTTCTTTAGGATACCACAATCCTACATCTATTATACCCTTTACATACCTTAATATTTTCATAGCAATGTTGTAGTGTGTTTGCATTGGATTTGTCTGAAATCTAGCACATACTCCAACGGCATATTGAATATCAGGTCTACTTGCAGTGAGGTAAAGTAGTGAACCTATCAATTTCCTATACTTATGTTCTTCAACACTCTTATCTGATTCAGTATAGGTCATTTTGGTTCCAATGCTCATAGGTATCTTAGCATTCTTTTCAGAAGGCTTAAGATTGAATTTTATGAGCATATCTTTTGCATACTTTGTTTGACTAATGAATATTCCATCATTGAGTTGCTTGACTTGCAATCCTAGGAAATAATTCATTTCTCCCATCATGCTCATCTCAAACTTGTTTTTCATGAGATTTGCAAAGTCATTACAAAGTTGCTTGTCCTTAGATCCAAATATGATGTCATCAACATATACTTGAACTAAGAGTAGTTTCCCATCATGATTTAAGGTAAATAAAGTTTTATCAACTTCACCTTTCTTGAAACCACTTTCCAGAAGGTATTTGGCCAAAGTGTCATACCATGCTCTTGGAGCCTGTTTCAGTCCATACAGAGCTTTCTGTAGTTTATAGACCATTCTACTTTCTGAGGAAACTTCAAAGCCAGGTGGTTGCTCAACATAAACTTCTTCTGCAAGTTCACCGTTTAAGAATGCACTTTTGACATCCATCTGATAAACTTTGAAATCTTTATGAGCTGCAAAGGCTAGAAAGAGTCTTATTGCATCCAATCTGGCAACTGGTGCATATGACTCGTCAAAATCTAAGCCTTCAGTCTGAGTAAATCCCTTGGCAACCAATCTTGCTTTGTTTCTGGTTATTTCACCAGATTCATTCATCTTGTTTCTGAAAACCCATTTAGTTCCAATCACAGATATTCCTTCTATAAATGGAACTAGTTTCCAGACTTTGTTTCTCTCAAATTGATCCAACTCTTCTTGCATTGCAGAGATCCAGTCTTGGTCTCCTAATGCTTCTTCTATATTTTTAGGTTCAATATTCGAGATGAAACATCCAAAGAGAGAGTTAGCATTTTTAGCTATTTCTCTCCTAGTCCTAACACCCTGATTAATTGGTCCAATTATATCCTTTGTAGGATGATCTTTGATCCATTTCATCATAGGTTTAGTGCTAGTAGGATCAATATCTAGGTGATCTGAATGTGAATCACTAAGATTTTGATTTGATACATTTTCAGTATCTGAGATATCTGACATATGGAAAATGTCATTGATATCTGACACTTTTTCAGTGTTAGAGATATCTGAAGCATGCATTTCAGCATTATTATTTTCAGATACTTCTTCATGATGAAGGTTCTCAATAACCTGTTCCATTTCTGGAAAACTCATAGGAAATTCCTCATCATGTCTGTGAGTCATCTTGTTGTTACTAGGCTTTTCAAGCTTTTCTACGTCAGAGTCATCCTCACTTTCCATAGTAATGTTTCTCCTTTCTGAGGATTATTCTTTAGAGTCCCTCAGTAATAATTCTTTGAACCTTTCTGAGAGTTCATCAATAGGAGGTGTTTTCTTATTTCCTTCATAGAATACAACATGAACTGATTCTTCAATTTTCTTTGTTCTTTTGTTGTATACTCTGTAAGCTTTGCTGTTTGTGGAATAGCCAAGAAAAACACCTTCATCTGCCTTTGGTTGAAATGTTCTCAGATAATCTTTCCTATTGTTTAGAACAAAACATCTACAACCAAATACTCTCAGATGTTTGATATTAGGGGGTCTACCAACCAAGATTTCATAGGAGGTCCTGTCATGGTGTTTGTTTATCAAGCATCTGTTCTGAGTGTAGCAAGCTGTGTTTACAGCTTCAACCCAATAAATTTCACTTATTTCAGTGTTAGCTAGCATTGTCCTTGCAGCTTCTTTAAGGGTTCTGTTTTTCCTTTCTACAACACCATTTTGTTGAGGTGTTCTTACAGAGGAAAGTTGGTGTTGTATACCTTTGCAGGTACAAAATTCTTTTATGTACTGGTTAACAAACTCAGTACCATGGTCTGTTCTGATTGCAGATACCTTGTCATTTTTCATGAGTTCAAGCTTTTTCAGCAAGTTTGGTATCTCCACCCTGGCATCAGATTTGTGTTTCAGAAAGACAACCCAAGTGAATCTTGAGAAGTCATCTACAACAACCAGACCATACTTCTTTCCTGCATAACTAGTTACAGATGATTCAAATAGATCCATGTGTAAAAGTTGCAGTGGTCTAACACTAGAGTGTCTGATTTTGGACTTGAAAGAGATCTTAGATTGTTTCCCCATCTGACAGGCAGAACAGATACCATCCTTTCTGAAAGATGTTCTGGGAAGACCAACCACTAACTCTTTCTTGGCAAGTCTATTCAGAGTTTTGAAGTTCAAGTGACTCATTCTTTTGTGCCATAACAGTGCTCTTACGTGTGACCAGATTGACTCACCATGAGACATTCTTGATTGTGGCGATGCCCAATCGCAACATAAAGATCGCCTTTCCGCCACCAACCAAGACTGCTCGCTGACTCATTGTTAATTAGTTTGCGATTTAGCTTTGAATTTTATAGTAAAACCCTTATGCAAACCGGCTCATGCTAAATAGATTATATTTCAAATCCTTAACATGTAATACGTCGTGATTGTTAAAGTCCCCAATTTGACGTTGCCAAATCCCGAGAGGGATTTAATTCTCCTCCAAAGAACTCGATATCCGGTCCCGTGTTGCAAGCTTTGTAATCAACCAGATTTGCTTTGTCTCTCATGTGCTTTCCGCATCCACTATCAAATAGCCATTGTGCTTTAGTCCGGAAGCATTCGCATACAACAGAAGCAGGAGATTAGGTTCTCATATCTTTGATGGAACCGCTGAATCAAAAGTTCTTCCAAAGAGGAATCCATTTTGAATGAGTTTCTTTGAAATATGCTTTTGTCACAGAACGTAAGGAGGAATTCTTTTGAATGAATGTTATCATTAGTAAGAAATATTTTCTTCCTTGGTGTGTTCCTAGGTGCTCCATATGATGCTTTCAGATACTGTCAGTTTACGAGTTTGCTTTTCAAAGAACTTAGCCTTCCTTGCTGATTTCTTCTAGCCACGGCATTGATTTTCAGTGGCTTGATTTAACTTCCACTTCTGATAATTGCTTTGAGCAATTCTAGCTTTCAGCCATCGTTCTTGCTCCTGCTTGTACTCATGAGCAAGTTGTTTTCCGATGCCTTTGTAGCCAATACCGTTTCGAGCACTTGAAGCTATCTGAGATCTTTTCTCAGCAGCTTTGCTAGTCTCTGGTTGATCCAATTTCTTTCCAGAAAAAAGTGACATGGGAGAATTTGCCAGCTCCTGCAATTCTACCTCTTTGAGAGACATAGCACTGTGGGTGTTTACACTTTTCAGTGTTGTGTTTCTTTTCAGAGACATACCCAACAGTTTTGTTTTTGACTTGTTTTTCCCACAAAGGTTTAGTCGCAACTGCCTTTCCTTTGTCAACAATCTTTGTCTTTTCACCGATACTATAGATTGCATGGGAACCGTCTTGCTGAGTACTTACAAATGTTCTTTTCTCCTTACTCTTATTCAGAGTGATAGAACAATCTGTCTGTGTATTCAGCCCAAGTACTTTCTTTTCTGAAGGATCTCTTAAGTAAGATTGTACTTCAGTAAGAGTATCACTAGCTTTGGCATAAGATTGAAAAGATAATTCTTTCTTCTTGAGTTCCTTGTTCTCAGAAAGAAGATCTTCATATTTCTTTTGTAATTTAGCCATTGCTTCTTTAAGTGACTTTTCAGTCTCAGATATCTGAGCTTTGAGAAATGCATTTTCAGCATCCTTTCTCTCAGATACTTTAACTAATTGAGAATTTTCTTTTGCAAGAGAATTCTTTTCTTCTTCAAGGTTTTCGGCTCTAGCTCGGATCATTAGAAATTCTCTTTCATAGATGTCAAGTTCTTTCCTGAGATTTTCTAGATTTTTTGTTTCCTCTTCATCACTTTCATAAGTGTAGCAAGAAGTATGTGTTACCTTATCAGCCATAAGACAGTTTTCTATGTTGGAGATGTCTGGACCGTCAATTTTAGCAACTCCACACATTTCATTCTTCTTGAGGCCGAAGTCGATTATATCATGAGTAACTCCACATAATTCTGGTGATGGTAAGGTTGAGTCATCTGAATTGTCATCTTCAGAATCTGTCTCAACGTCTAGAGCATCCAGTTCAATTTGGATTTTCTTTCTTTCTTCAGTTAACAAAGCTTTGTGGCTTCTTCTGAAGATTCTTCTATCTTTCTTGTCGCCTGTCCTTAGTTTGTTGAGGGCAGGACAATCCTTCTTGAAGTGGCCAGGTTTTTGACAATAGAAACAGATATCATTTTCAATTTCTGCTTCCTCAGTACATGATGCTTTCTGAGCTGGCTTGTTCAGCGAGCTTTGCATATTTTTGTACTGGTGATAGTTTGAGCCTAGATGCTTTTTCAGCTTCTCTTTAGCTTTTCTTCTCTCAATTTCTCGACTGAAAAATTTGCTCATTTGCTTTGCAGCAAGAGCATCCTCAGTCTCCTCCTTGCTTTTCTTATTTTCAGAAGTTCCTTGAGTAACTAGAGCAACATTCTGCAACTTTTCAGTTGTTTGTTCTCTCTGAGTTATCTCATAGTCAACAGTAGCAAGATGAGAGAAAAGTTCCACTGGAGTGATATTTGGCATACCTTGGTTAAAATAAAAGAATTTAGTATGCTCCCAGTTGTGGTTAAGACTTTTGACAATAGTCTTAATCTTCTCAGACTGGGAGTATCTATTGCTTTCCCCTAGTGCTTCCATATCACTCATGAGAGTGGTAAACCTGAAATCAAGTTCTTCCAGAGTTTCAGTGGGACCTTGTTTGAAATTTTGAAATTTCAACTTTAGAACTTCGAACTTGTTTTTCTTGGTTTTCGGCCCGCATGATTTCTTCAATCGGTTGCCAGCAACTTTTGCTTTTAGCACCCCAGTTTAATCGTATGTGCTCTGGTGTCAATCTGATGATGATGTTATGAGCTTGACCATCCAGACGATTCCTCTTGGCATCTTCCGATGTCCAGAGTTCTCTGGGCTTTGGTTCGTAAATAACTTGACCAGTAGATCTTCCACTAGTTGACGCATCTATTTGTGAAGATCCTTCGCTTTGATCTCTGTCTCTTCCACTCGAAACCTCCATGACTTGCTTAAGTTGTTGAATGACTATTGGGCCATTCTTTATTACTTCAATCATCTCGTCACTTATGGCTTCAAGGTGGAGCATCATGTTATTTTTCCATTTCTTGTACTTCTCTGGTTTGAGAACGGGTGCATCACTCAGAGACATACCTGCACACTTAACACACAAATTAAATAGTCCTCAAAAGTGGACAAAGTTCCTTCACCTATCTGGGGATCTAGGTTCAGTGTAGAAGGCTGGTGAACCTCCGCTCGATACCACTTGTTGGTCCAGATAACGCAAAGTAAAAGACTAGAGGGGGTGAATAGTCTTTTAAAACTTTTGTCGATAACAACTATTTCTCAGATATCTGAATGGATATCTGATACTTAGAATCAGAGTGCGGAAGACTTAATAAAGATAAGTGCGAAGCTTGATTAATATGTGTGTGTGTGTTGAAATGTAAATCTGAAGGTAAATGACACAAGAAGTATAGTGGTATCCGGAGGTGGCGTAATCCTCCAACTAATCCACTTGATTCATCGAGAGACCTAGAATTCACTAGAACAGATAATTGAGATCTCCTTACAATAATCCTATTCTAAGATTCTTAACAATTGGTTCCCAACCAAATGTTCCCCTGAGTTGTTCCCGGCTTTCCACCAAGTACTTCCTATACTCGAAACCTTTGAGTTATTCCTAGCTTCCCAAGCTAAGTACTTCCTATACTCAATAACCTTGAGTTATTCCTTAGTTTCCCAAATCAAGTACTTCCTATACTCGGTAACCTTGGAGTTATTCCTAATTTTTCAAACTAAGTACTTCCATGCTCCACTTGATTATGGTGTTGGTTTTGGTTTGAGTTGTCGGATGAGCGTCTTAATAACTTTTCGATTAATCAGATAGCTCTGTGAACTGTTACTTAATACACTTTACACGTATGGTATCTTGTTCGATTTCTTGACCTAAGTCTTATGATATCTGTTCAAGAGAATGAATCTCAGATAGTTGATCTTTTGATTCAACTCCTTCACAGATAGCTTTGCTTGTTTAGGATCAGGACACTTAGAACTTCAGTGTTTACTCAAGATCAAAAGCTTTGGTCGCAACAGAAAGCTTTGAGGATAAGTAAGTTGCTTTGAGAGAGTAAGACGTTCAGCGTTTGTATGCAGTTCAAGGTGTTCAGTGTTTTTTTTGTGTCTTCTCAAGCAGTCTAAGTGTTGATATTTATAGATGAATTTGAGTGCCGTTAGAATAGTATCCGTTAGGCTCAAATTCAAACTATTGATATCATGTATAATCTTGTGAGTTTTGTCTTCTTCTCGGAAAGCCGTTGCTTTTATTCAGACATCTCTGTCCGTGCATTAAATGCATTGTACTATACTTTTTGTCCTGTAGTGTCAACGGAACTATGCTTTGTATCAGAGACTAGTGTTGTCTGATTCTTTGCACATCCTTATCTATAATCTTCAGATACCACTCGTATTTATTGAAACAACTTTTGTTTGCAATATATTTCTTTTTCAGAAATGTGGTTAATGCTCAAGGTATCTGAGAATAGATATCTGTGGACACTTTCCTTGTTTTCAGATATGTCTCTTATTTCTCAGATATCTCTTGTGACACAGTTTGTTTGAAACTATTCGTGTCTTTAAGATATCTGGCTAAGATATCTGAACAACAGATTCAGTAATCTTGTGCAGTTTTCTTCAAGTCTTCAATGTCGTTGAGCTTTCTGCTTTGATGACTTCTTTTTGGTCTTCTCTTCATAAAATAAAAATTACATTTTGAGACCTAACATCCTATACAAGATTAGCTAGACTATCATACTTAGTGGTTTTCCTCTTTTACAATGTTCAAGTGAACCAAGAGTACTAATCACCTTTCTGAGACTAAGATAAGTCATCATGTTGCTGATCAAAACTAAACAGATATTCTTTACAAAATATCTAACAAAATTCCTAACAAATTTCTCAAGAAATTTCCCAACAGTTGCATATGGACTTGATGGGTCCTATTGAAGTTGCTAGTCTGGGTGGTAAACTCTACATATTTGTGATTGTAGATGACTTTTCTCGGTTTACTTGGGTTTCTTTTCTCAAAGAAAAATATGAGACATTTGACATCTTCAAAACTCTTTGTGTGTGTTTTAAGATTGTGCATAATTCCTGTCTAAAAAGAATTCGATCTGATCATGGAAGAGAGTTTGAAAATCAATTTTTTTCTCGATTTTGTGAAAAGAAAGGAATCTCTCAAGAATTCTCTGCTCCCAAAACTCCTCAGCAAAACGGAGTTGCGGAACGAAAGAATAGAACTCTTCAGGAAATGAGTCGAGTTATGCTTAGCTCAATGAAGTTGTCCAAGAGATTGTGGGCTGAAGCAATTAATACTGCCTGTCATATAAACAATCGTGTCTATCTTAGGCCAGGAACAAATGCTACTCCTTATGAGTTGTTAAATGGCAAGAAATCCAATCTCAAGTACATGCATGTGTTTGGCTATGTGTTAAATTCTATATGATAGAGATTACTTGGGTAAATTTGATGATAAAAGTGAGAAAGGAATCTTTGTTGGCAACTCTTTGAACAGTCATGCCTATAGGGTGTATAACCCTAGGACCAAGACTATACAAGAGTCAGTCAATGTCAAATTTGATGATTCTACTTGTTTTTCAAAAGAACAGGATACTTCAGGTTATGAGGTGCTGCAGTCAGAACCATTGGATCCAGCAACACCAGATGTAATCCAATGTCTGCACTGAACACGAAGGTAATAAGGTTAGTTCTACTTGCTTTGTGTGATTAGTAGAACCCAAAAACATCAAAGAAGCCCTGAAAGATGATTTTTGGATTGAAGCCATGCAAGAGGAACTACACTAATTCAGAACTAATGATGTGTGGACCTTAGTTCCAAGACCATCTGACTTAAATGTTATTGGTACCAAATGGATTTTCAAAAACAAAAGTAATGAAAATGGTGTAGTTACTCGAAACAAGGCTCGATTAGTGGCACAAGGGTTTACTCAAATTGAAGGGGTTGATTTTGATGAGACTTTTGCTCCCGTAGCTAGGCTAGAATCTATTAGATTGCTTCTTGCTATTGCCTGTTTTGTCAAAATTACTCTTCAACAATTGGATGTAAAAGGTGCTTTTTTGAATGGTTTGATTGATAAGGATTTTTTTGTTGGACAACCTAAAGGATTTGAAGATCCTCATTTTCCAAATCATGTTTTCAAACTTAAGTAGGCTTTGTATGGGCTGAAACAGGAACCTCGTGCTTGGTATGATAGATTAACTACCTTCTTGATTGAACTTGGCTTTACTAGAGGAGACGCTGATAGAACCCTATTTATCCTTCGCAAGGGCAAGGATATATGTGTGGCACAGATCTATGTTGATGATATAGTATTTGGTTCTTCTAATCCTTTGTTAGTCAAACAGTTTGTTGAAGCTATGACAGGTACATTTGAGATGAGTTTAATTGGTGAACTCAACTACTTTCTTGGATTACAAATCAAGCAAAGTAAGGATGGAATCTTTCTGTCCCAAGAAAAATATGTTCGGAATTTGATCAAGAAGTTTGGCATGGACAGTTCTAAAATTTCATCCACACCTATGTCTTCTGTCACCAAACTAAGCAAGCTGGATGTTGGTGCAACTGTTGATTCAACACTGTATCGCTCAATGATAGGCAGTCTTCTGTATCTCTCGACCAGCAGACCAGACATTATGTTTGCAGTCTGTGTGTGTGCAAGGTACCAAGCTAACCCTTTAAGAACTCATATGTCTACAGTTAAACGCATACTCAAATATGTTTCTGGTACCGCAAACCTTGGCCTATGGTATACCAAAGAAACAAACACTGATCTCATTGGATTCAGTGATTCAGATTGGGCAGGTGATATTGATGATCGAAAGTCCACCAGTGGTGGTTGTTTTTATCTAGGGAGAAACTTTGTATCATGGTACAGTAGAAAACAAAACTGTGTTTCCCTATCTACTGCTGAGTCCGAATATGTGGCTGCAGGTAGTTGTGTCACTCAACTAATCTGGTTGAAAAATATGCTCTGTGACTATGGTCTTAAGAGAGACACATTACTCATGTTTTGTGATAACCTTAGTGCCATCAACATTTCTAAGAATCCTGTGCAACACTCTCGCACCAAGCATATAGATATAAGGCATCACTTCCTTAGGGGCTTAGTTAATTTGCAAGTTGTTGATATCTAGCATATAGAAACCAATAACCAACTTGCTGATATATTTAAAAAAACCCTTACACTCTGAGAGATTCTTCTGCCTTAGAAGATCTCTTGGTTTGTGCACAATGTGATAAAAGTGTTGCATTCACTGTTGACTTAACATCACAGTCCAACAATATATTTGTTTGTGATGTACGTACTTGCTTATCTGAGGTCTTTTTAGTCTTTGTTTTTGCGAGTTGGATGTGTGGTGCATCTTGATTGATGTGAGTACTTCGAAAGTTCTTTAGATCCTTTTACTGGTTTTGGCACATTCTTCTCTTTCCCTCCCTATCATTCCTTACTACAGTTTCGTGTTATGGAAACAAAAAAGATTGCAAAAGAGCCCAATGGAGGCCATTGCAAAGGAGCCCAATGTAGGCCAAATGGAAAAAGAGCCCAATGGAGGCATATTTTTTACTTTATTCGTTGGCAATCTATGGGTTTCCCACTCTTCCTTAATCATATGGAATTTTGACTCTCTAAGACTACATTGAGTCCCTTTTGGAAACTTAAACAGAGCCCAACACTTGCTTTTTGTTTTTAAAATCTACAGTTATGTGCTTCTCTCTTCCTTCCTCTCTTTGTGTGCTGATCCTTAGTTGCGTGGTCTAGTGTAACTATGCCCAGTGCCTTTCATCTCAAGTGAGATATGGCATTTACCTATCCCTCTTGCTTGTTATATTTGTTAATTTTTACTTTATTCTTTAGAGTCGGTGGTTTCCTTGAGGGGGAGTGGGATTTTTTGTCTGGTTCAAGTTAGGATGCATCTTAGTTTGAGTCAATGTTCAATCAGTAGTAGCTCTGGAAACTTATGCTTGTTTCTCTGACCATGATACCAGGAATCTCTTGAAGGTGCAGATTTTTACCACTCTTGGAGTTCTTGGTTTTTTTTGGTCATTTCTGCAGTTTTTCAATAAAATGAAATTCTTTTATTGCAATTTACCAGACATATATTGTGAGTTTCTGTTTAATAGCAGCCATAAATCGTTGTTTGGGTGTTTCATCACAACAAGGGGGAGAATTTGCTGTTAAGGGGGAGGTGTTGTGAAGAAAGGCAATAAGGGGGAGATTGAAAGTTCACTGTTTTGTACTTTGTTACATCAACAGTTAACTTAATAACTCTTTTGTTTTATTGCAGGGTATTTCTGTAATATTGCCTTCTTCACTAATCTTTAACCTAATTCGACAGTTGTAGTTTCTTGTGTTAACAGGGTGTAGATTTCGGAGATTTGGAAGAAATAAAGGAGTCCTGCTTAGCTTGATGTATTTAAGGAAAAAGATCAATGATTGGATTCTTTGAAGACAAGATATCGAACTGGACTATTGAAGATTTGATAAGCTTGGAAAGTAAAATCTGGAAGATCTGTCCTTGGTTGAAGAACGATGTAATATATACAAGGTCAAGGACGATTTCAAAGTAATGAGATCAGAGTGAACACTTGCACTTTATTCTATCAAAGCTGTCGAGTTATTTTGTGTTTTCCAAAACTGTGCTGCTGTTATTGGATAGAGATTGTTTCTCAATCATCTAGGTTAGACTAGATTAACAGCAATAGAATAGGTGTTACTGTTCTGTTTGTTTTAGCTTTGAAGTTCAAGGTTTCGACTTGTGAAATCTTGAATATTGTTTTGATAAATTCACTCATCAATATAGTGGATATTTGCCTTTGGCTCGGCTGGTATATTATACACAGTATAGTACAAGCCCGGTCCTTACGTTATTTCAGTATGTAATTCTTCACATCAAACAACATAATATACACATGTACTCACACACTAGTGACACCTTTCTAGTTCCTTGCACTTTTCGTATTATTAATAACGATTAAAATGTTAAAATGAAAAGCTTTTGTTTGGACGAAAAAAGTAGTAAACACATACTTATGTCTTATTTTATGTCAAACATAGGCTCTTTTGCATCAAATATAGACTATTTTAAAACAAATATTCTATATGAATGATTCGGAAAATATATATCATAAGCTATTTTATCTAAAATATAGATTATTTCGTGTCAAACGTAGACAAAACCGCTTTGAATCCCTTCAAATAACACCTAAACTTGTCTAGGGCAAATATGCCACTAGAAGATTCTTTCTTAACAACTAGATTGAGACAAACATATACTTTACACTTTAAAGACATAAGAGACGGATTGATATTCTTAAGTATATGTATAATGTTTTAAATAATATTAGTAATGTTTCATGAGTGGACATTTTATATCATTTTTTTATGTATAGTATATGACCGATGTTTTTAGTAAAATTTCCAATGTTTTTTAGATATAACTGTAATGTTTGTCTGTCTCTTTTAGTCTCTCCATAAGACCGTCTCTCATGAGACTTACTCTATACTCAATAGAGAAAATTAATTTGAATAATTTGATTTATTAATTCATATATAGACTTGGACAGTGCTTATGTAATGACCTAACCACTAGTAGATCGAGACATGTCTCATGAGCTGCTTTCTGGTTGGTATTAGGCCGAAAGTTTTAGATAGATTAAAAGGATTGAGAACTCTACCCATGCCAACAAGGTGTGCCTTTTCTTTAGGAAATTTTCTATAAGAGCTCTAGAGATAAGCATGCTTGTTCAGGAACAATTTTAGAATGTATGACCCACTAGAAAAGTTTATCAGCGTCTGCACGTGTGATGACAAGGTAGGCGGGAAAGGACATGTGTTGGTGTGGGGCCTACATATCCTCCAGAAAACACCTCATGAGTAGTTGTGATGTATTTTTTCTTGATCCATATGATTCAGATTGCAACCCATGAGTAAGTGAGACAGACCTAAAGGTTGTATGATCGATCAATTATCGATGGAGTTGTTAGATTTGATGTAAAGTAATAGGAGCTAGCATTAAAAATAAATAGTTAATTAGGGTTGTAAAAATAATTCCGGGAAACAAGTAAAAAGGTAATGTTGAAGGGTCAGCTTTTAGAGACAAACCCCAAAAATCATAAATTAGTGAAAGTAGTACTAATTAGTGAAAACATGTTTAAAGTGGATCGTTGTGGAGTGTGGTAGTGACGCGCGAAGAAGACGCGTCTCCTCGTAAAAGGCGGGGAGCAGATCCCTCAGTCGAATTTAAAATAGCTAGCTCACACACAAACACAGAAACTCAGACAACTCATCAATGGAATAATATACTACTACTACATTTAAATGATGATGATGATGATGATTCATAGTATATAGATTAGTAGTAAATGTGTGTTCTCTGTAAGAGAGAGATATATATAAAATGAAACAGAAACAATTTATTGCCAAGCTATAAAACAATTAAAACCCAAGAAAAGAAATGCACATGGAGCTCCAATTACTTAATTCTTCGTCGTCTTGTTGTATCATATCATCATAAACAAACTCATTTCATTTTTCTTCTTCTTCTTCACCACATGCAATCCTCTTTCTCTTCCTTCTTCTTCTTCTTTTCTTGCTATCTCTCTACTCTATCTATGAGACTATCTAGATAGTACTAGATTATAGATACATAGCATAAATAGATAGATACAATACAAATGTTGTTCTGTTCATCATATGCTCTGCAAATTTACTATTTTTAATATTTGACTCACTTCTCCCAACGAGATTCTTTCTTTCTTTCTATCTTTCTATCTCTCTTTCTTTTCTATCTTTTCTTTCTTTCAGATCTAAAGTTTCCGTCTTGATTCAATTTCTAGTCTGCTCTGTTTCTTTGCTGCCTTGCCTACATGTATGAAAAAGGTCAGCTCTGCTCTGCTCTTTTTCATCATTCTGTTTCTTTACTCTGCTCTAACTGCAATTAAATCAATGTATGTTATAACTTAACAAATACTACTCCTTCAATTTTGGTCAACGATTGTGCCTATGGAAATGTTGATCACTGTCTATTTCACAACTTCAATTTGCTTCAATTTTGATTCAAAAGGATGAATTTGGCTGTGTTTTAATTTAATTTAATTGCAGATACTTGATTCCTATATATGTGCTGTCTGTATGTGGTAATTGGTAAACTAGTAATGGAGTCAATAGCAATTCATTTGCATATTAATTGTATTCTTTCTTCCTGTTCATTGAATCCAGTCATATGATTACAAGATGGGCTTATTTTATTGTCTCAAAAAACAAAAACAAAATGAATTGATGAAATCTTCACCAAACTCAAGTTTCTTGATTAACAAATTTCCAGATATTGCTCTACTTAGTTTTGAAAGTTATTTTCAGATTTTGCAGTTATTTAGCGATTAGTGTGTGATAGAATTTCGACCCAGTTTGGCGTCAGCCAAAGACTCTGATATTATGATATAATTATATCGGATCTAAAAAGCCTCAAGATTGTAGAGAGGCATGAAATATTTATGTCAATTCTCTTATATAGGTTTGAAGAGCCAATGTCAAAGCCTAGTTGATCTGCAATAGAAAGAATTGTGAGAGAAATGGGTTGTGAAATGGAGATCGATGAATCGGAAGACATGGACGTTGTCCTTGGTTCCATGTGGCCAGAGGACATAAATGAAGCTGGGAGCCAATTTAATGTCGAAATACCAGCAGCCGATCAAGATATGTTGAAACAGGTCAAAATCAACAAGATAGAAAACGCTGTTGATGTTAAGCACCTGATGAAGCTTACGAATTACAGTGACAAAGGAAACTGGCAACTCACCAATTTGGTCAAGAATTTTGAATACAAGCATTCAAATGCCGCACGTCTTCTCAAAGAAGAGCTCGACAACCTTACAAGGCAACAACAAGAAGTGCAGCTCAAGAAATTGGAGATTATAGAAGAACATCGCTTTGAACAAGAAAATTATGGTGGCGATAAGCGTCCCATCACTGTTTTGGACGATAGTTTGAAGTATCTCTACACAGATGATGTCCCCAGGAGAAGGCATAATGTTGTTTTTCAGGATGAGAAAGTGGATATAGATGCTGAGTATGATACCATTGTGTATTGGAAGCAGCGTGCCTTGCATTTAGAGAAACTTCTAGAAGCTAGCATGAGACGGGAAGAGCTCTTGAAGGAGAAGTTACTAGAGAGTATCGAGACTCTCGAAAGCCAATCCTCTCCAGTCGAAGAATTAGCAGAGGTTTTAAAGAGAGCCGATAACTTCCTGCATTTTGTCCTCCAAAATGCACCTGTAGTAATAGGTCATCAGGTACGTACGTATATAGATCAATACCTAATTCATTCAGATCCTTATCAAATGCTCTTGAATTTTTCACAACTTGATGATTTGCTCCTATTTTACAGGATAAGGACCTGCGGTACCGTTTCATCTTTAATCACTTCCCGAGTCTAAGTGAGAAGGTAACTGGGAGATTAGAATTGATCCATGTCTAGTTAATAACAAGTACTACAATTCTAAGAACAACTGGCTGTCTCTGCAGGATATCATAGGCAAGACCGATGTGGAGATCTTCAGTGGTCCAGGTGTAAAGGAATCTCAAGACTTCAAACAAGAAGTTTTAGAAAGGAGGAGAGCTGCAAAGCGAGAAATAACATTCGAGACTGAACTGTTTGGGTTGAAAACATTCTTGATTTATGCTGAACCTGTTTTCAACACGGATGACGAGGCCATTGGGGTTAATTATATGGGGATGGAAGTCACTGATCAGGTAATTGTCGTTTTCAGTTAGGATACTCATAATAAAAAATTTGCCTTCTCAAAATGTTTTGAGTTCTCTCCTTCCGTCTGTATATTCTGATTCCAAGTCATTGGAATTGTTATTTTTCATCTTCGCGTTACATAGTTTCTTACATCTGTTGAAAAATTATAGTAATGATTGTAGCACAGGTGATCAAAAGGGAAAAAATGGCAAAGCTTCGGGAGGAAATGGCTGTGCAAAAAGCCAAGGAGACCGAGCTCAACAAAACAATCCATATACAAGGTTAAAAGTAACATATATAGGCAGATTTTATGACTTACAGCAGGTTAGCATCCAGACGAATATAGTTGCTCACTCATATATTCGTTTATCTTGCAGAGGAATCGATGAGGGCAAAACAAATGCTAGCAACTATGTCCCATGAGATCAGATCCCCTCTATCTGGAGTCGTAAGCATGGCAGAGATACTTTCCACCACTAAACTTGACAAAGATCAAAAGCAGCTACTCAAAATAATGCTATCATCTGGAGATCTCGTTCTCCAACTGATAAACGACATCCTTGACCTTTCAAAGGTCGAGTCAGGTGCGACATCGATTTTTTCTCTTCGAATTCTAGCCTATTATCGCTGTTTTGTTGTAATTATAATGCATATTCATTGTTAATCCTTTTCCAGGAGTTATGAAATTAGAAGCTACAAAGTTCAGGCCAAGAGAAGTTGTGAAACATGTACTGCAGACAGCAGCAGCATCGCTGCAGAAATTACTGATTTTAGAAGGACATATTGCAGATGATGTTCCTATTGAGGTAAATGATCATGGCGTACTCAAATAATCAAGAGTTGTCTTATTATCTTATTTCTGGCCTGACTTCAGTTGACAATTTTTTTCGTTTAATTAGGTTATTGGCGATGTTCTTAGGCTTCGCCAGATTCTAACAAACTTGATCAGGTAGTTAAAAAAGATATAATATTCTTTCAAATGCAATTACAAGGTAATAGAATTTGTAGATTGATATTCATTATTTGATGTTTCACAGCAATGCTATCAAATTTACTCATGAAGGAAAGGTTGGTGTAAGGCTCTATGTGGTAACAGAGCCCCCTAGCATAACCGAGCACGGTTCTCCAAAGCTTTTGCCTGATCAGAATGGCACTTACGGAGATGATATGCCGGATTGTGTTCCAAGTACTCCAGTGAAAACTGGAGTACACATGGAAGAGAAAGACGAATCGGTAGTTTGGATCGTCTGTGATGTCTATGACACCGGAATAGGAATACCAGGTACTTGGTTATGTTCCTCATGATTTCTTGAATATCAAGTATGGTGAATGGCAAATATAACAAACTTTCGTGAAACAGAAAATGCTATACCCACTCTGTTCAAGAAGTACATGCAAGCTGGCGCTGATACTGCTCGAAAGTATGGAGGAACAGGACTAGGCCTTGCAATATGCAAACAACTGGTAATTCATCAATCATGTTTGTATCTATTTGCTCATGTTCTAATGAAGTATCTAACAGTAATTGGTGTCTTATGCTTCTAAACAGGTTGAGCTCATGGGAGGTCATCTATCTGTTTCCAGTGTTGAAAATGACGGTTCCACTTTCACTTTCGTACTACCATACAAAATATCGTCAATCTCTGAATGCTCGGATGACCCTGATGATCTATCAGATATGGAACACCAAGGCGGTTTAGATGAAAACGACGATGACTTGTATACAGGCACTTTCATATTTCAGCCTCGCATGTTAGGTTCCATGTTTTCTTCTCATAGTTCCGGGAGGATCCAGAAACTGTCGCCAAGTAGTTTTGGAGTGAACGCCTTGGATAAATTTAACCGCATTTTGGAGGACAACTCGTCCCCCACAAGTAACATCACTTATAAAGAGCTGAGCTCAACAGAAGATGCCAACTCATCTTCAGCTGGCCATATGGATATATCATCCTCACATCTTGACACTAACATAAGTCAAAACGAGCAGAGTCATTCGGTTACAAATGGTCACTTGGATCCCCATGATCAATCCATGTCAAGATCGAGCAACAATTTCGACAGAACGAGTGTGACCAGTGCTTCACAATTAGTATGCCAAATAGGTGAGACTCGAACAGATAGAACTTCTGAGTGTTCTTCTTCAAGCAATAGTCCTGAAAATTTGGAAGCTAAACCGAAACCAAAGATCCTTCTGGTGGAAGATAACAAGATCAACGTGATGGTAGCTAAGTCAATGATGAATCGATTGGGGCACACCATGGATGTGGTAAATAATGGAGCAGAAGCTGTGCAAGCAGTTCAAAAAACCATTTATGATCTCGTCCTAATGGTATGAAATGGAAACACATTTTGACGTTTTTCCTTTTACAAAAACTTGTGATATGCTTAGGCCAGAATTTGAAAATTGAAAATTTGCAGGACGTGTGCATGCCGGTGATGGATGGTCTTCAAGCTACAAGATTGATCCGGTCTTTTGAGGAATCGGGTAGCTGGGATGAGGCAGTTAAGGCAGGAATCGAGCAGCCATCACCAACTTCATGTTCTTTGGAAAAACCAAGACAAAGGCTCCCCATCGTTGCAGTAAGTACTCGGCTTCCCTATTATACATCTTGAAAGCTGGCCATATAGCTAGAGCGTTTGAGTTTACATTGCTAAGCAACACTATTATACTACTTGTAGTATGAGCTTAACGAACTTGGAATGTTACGTTTATGCAGATGACAGCGAATTCATTGTCAGAGAGTGCTGATGAGTGTTATGCAAATGGTATGGATTCATTTGTGTCAAAACCTGTGACATTTCAAAGTTTAGAACAATGTTTAAAACGATATATAACAAAATAGCATCTGTAAATTTATGTGCACTGTACAGGATATGAGTGAGTGAGTTAGGAAAGTTTTGACAATCAATGTACAGTTGAAGTTAAGTTTGTGTCTCATATTGTTAGCTAGCTGTAAATTATCTTACAGTTCTCACTTCTCAGAGAAAAGTGTAGGAATAAAACTTTATTGAGCACTAGTGACTAGTCTTTACCGGAAAACAGAAAACCAATCACACTTTGTTTGGCAGATGGTTTACAGTCCGTTTTGCAAGAATCCTTAATATATTGGAAAGTGCAAAAACTCCTGCCCCACAGACAAACAATTTACAAATAAAACCTCACAATCTGATTTTTTTCGCGATCGGCCAGGCGGTGTCAGATACTTCTAAGGAGGCTTGGAATCTCATTGAAGATCAGTGCAGGAACTGACAAAACCTAGGAAAATAGGTTTCATGTTTTAAATTCAAGTTCCAGAACTTCAAACAAGGTCCTACTGAGATTTTGAAAGATTTGGATTTCCGGTTCACAACACTAATGAGTGAAATGGCTGCACTTGCAAAAAAATAGATATTTTGATGTTGAGGAAGTGAAAACCACAGTACTAGCATATATATGTGCATTGATGGTTGGTATTCTTAACACCAAAATCATCTAAGGAGTTTTCGCTCCATAGGTTGAACCGATCATCAAATCACAATAGCAGTTAGTTTATAGCAATTGAAGATTTGACGACTCTATCATTGCTATCATGTTGAATTAAGTCACCGTACGAATTTTAGAATACAAACCTAGTTAGTATTAAACGATCAATTCGGGTTATTCGGTCATAGATATCAACATACCTTATTAGTCGTAAGGTATCTACGAAAGTAGTGTAATCTCTCATTGGGTGCGTCCCAGTCTAACTTAGAGAATCGTATCAATTCATTGATTATATGAATCATGCTAGCTAGCATTAGACTACATCACCACTCCGTAATCCTTAATCATATAATCCAGTTGTTTGCATTGTTCGTTCTTTTCTTACTGTTGGTTAAGATAGATATTTCAAACTTGTTGCCGAAGCAAAAAACCCTTCTACCGCTTTCCATTAGTAAACAATCGTTCGTAAACAAGATTCAACTTAGTTAAATCCTTCAAAGAACGACAATCGGGGTTAGCTTTCACTTCACTACCAGTTTATGTAGTGTATGTTGGGTAATTCAATATAACTGAGGGGTAGTGTATCGAAGATGGATAACTCGGATAGCAATGATAGTTCAATTGACGACTCAGATATCATTGCTATATATAGGGGACATATATAGATATCCAAAAGTTGCAAGTAAAAGATGTAATTCCTGAATCACAACTGTCTGTATCAAAACGGCTAATAACGAATTTTGTTCGATAACTCTTCACAAAGAGTCGCCTAGCTCAATTGGAGCGTTGTGTCTATTGTACTAGCATATGTTACAAAAATAGTCCGGTCCAAGTCCGTTAACTCAAGGCCTGTCATTCTAAACCTTCCTATTGATATATGGCGGTTTTGTGCCTCTCCTAGCACTATAAGAGAGCGCCTTATGACTCATAATTCACACACCGCATACAAAGCAGCTCTCATGAGAGAGAACCAGTCGTTGGGGAAGTGAAACCCTAAAACAGCGAAGCCCTGACTGTCAACAATGAAGAAGAAGAAGAAACCCTAGCCGTCAAGAACATAAAAACTATGCAATCCTTTCTTTACTTTTATTTATTAATGATGTATTCTATTTACGTTATGAGTAGCTAAACTTTCTTACTAAAGGCAAACAGCCGAAACACTGATGTGCTACTTCTTTATATACCGTGTTATATAATGAATTAGTTTTAGACGTAATTCGTATTTGCTCTATATTTGCTTGACTCTCCTTGTGAGGCACCATAGGTCCTATCATTAGGTGTTGGCAGAGGTATTCAAGTTTCTTGTTTGCCTTGTCTGAAAATGAGGTGTGGTGGTTTGTTGAGTGATATAGCTTTCCATTGGCATAGTGATGGTGTTTGGTTCGACTGCGCTTTGATCCTCATAGCATGTATCCTTGTTGCCGATAGACAACAAGTATGTTGTTTACTATTAAGTAGTTGGGAGTAGCACAGTAAGAGGGAAGGTTGGGAAACCTTTACATCTTTTCAATATTGCTTAAAACTAGTTATTTACGATTTCTGATTATATACGATCCTGCATGATGGATTAAGATTTGATTTCAAAGCAACCAATTGATAAAACTGTTTTCTTTTATGCAATTTAGAGTATTCTGTATCGCTAATTGCTTGTTCCTATGCTAAGTGTCCATGGAGAACGACATCCCGAGTCAACTTTCCGCTATATTAACTTTGATTGTGTGTAATTGTAGGCTTCTGACTTATATAAATTTTGTTGGTCCAGATAACGGCAAAGGAAAAGACTAGGGGGGGGGGGGGGTGAATAGTCTTTTACAACTTTTGTCGATAAACACAATTTCTCAGATATCTGATACTTAATTTCAGAGAGCGGAAGACTTTTCTGTGATAAGTGCACGTGCTCAGCAAGATATAATTTGTTTAAATACTTAGCAGGATAAAGAGAACGATAAGTAAATTGCTGAAAGTCAATAGCACGTCTTTTATAGTGGTATTTGAAGGTGACGTAATCCTTCAACTAAGCCACTTCGGTCTTTCTCAGACCTGGAATCCACTAAGACAGATAATTGAGTTCACCTTACAAATATCTTCTCTCGATTCCTAAATACACTAGGTTCCCAAGCAAGTGTTCCCCCCTGAGTTATTCGCCGGCTCCCAGCCAAGTCCTTCATATACTCAGAAACCTTTGAGCTGTTCCTTAGTTTGCCAAACTAAGTACTTCCTATGCTCAGTATCTTGGAGTTATTCCTTAGTTTCCCAAACTAAGTACTTCCTTTACTCCACACCGTTTAAGGTGTTGGTTATGACGGTTTGTCAGGTGAGTAGTCTTACTAACTTTTCAGTTATTTAGGAATACTCTATAGAACAAGAATCACTTAACACACTTCACAATGTGTGGTGATATGTTCTTTACTGACCCAAGTCTATGTTAAATGTTCTGGAGAATGAAACTCAGATACTTGATTTTTTGATTCAACTCCTTCACAGATAGCAATGCTTGTTAAGGATCAGGACACTTAGAACTTTCGTGCTACTTAGAATTCAAGAGCTTAGTCCAACTGTAAGCTAAAGAGTAAGTAGGTTGAAGGCTTGTATGCTTGAATTAATAAGTTCATTCTGTGTGTAAGTTCAAGGTGTTCAGTGTGTGTTTCAAGCATTCTAAGTGGTGATATTTATTGTTGAATTTGAAGCCGTTTGAATAGTATCCGTTAGGTTCAATTCAAATTCAAACTATTGATATCTGAAAATAGTACTGTAGAAGACGTTGTCTCTTCTCAGAGATTTCCTCTTTTGTTCAGATGTCTCTGTCTGCGCATTTATTGCATTGTACTATTTTTGTCCAGTAGTGCCAACGGAACTATGCACGCTTTCTGAAGCATTGCATGTCCCTTTCCAGAGACCTTCACATCTCCAGATACCTGTTGAAACATTGTTTCCCAGAAACATAGTTTTATCCAGGGTATCTGATTGTAGGTTTCTGTGGGCACTTTTCCTCGTTCAGAAACCTTGTGTTCTCAGATATCTTTTGCAAAACTTGTTTATTGAGAAACACTTGTTTCTTTAAGATAGACATAGGTATCTGATGAGACCAATTTCCTTTGTCTTTAGCAATCTTGTGTAGTCTTTAAATCTTCAAATTTGTTGAACTCTCCTCCCGGATGCCTTCTTCTTTGTCTTATTCAAAGATATAAAAATTACATTCAGAGACCTAACATCCTATACAAGATTTGCTAGACTAACATACTTAGTGATTTTCCTCTTTTACAGTGTTCAAGTGAACCAAGAGTACTAACCACCTTTCTGAGCTAAGATAAGTCATTAGGTTGCTGATCAAAATCTAAACAGATATCCTAACAAATTTCCCCCTTTTTGATCAGTCAACGATGACTATCTTTAAAACCTATTACAACTTGGAAGAGGGAACAATCCAACACTTAATCATTTCTTATGATCTTTTCAATTCATTTTAATTAAGTGCGGAAAGTAAACATCAACCAAATCACAAGGCGTGATCTTTGCTGACAAGTTATCTTTTTATAGATTGATATCTGAGAGTGGGTTCATCAGATATGTTACACAGAGAGTTCACAGATAACTTAATAAATAAAATACATTACAGCTCAGTCAGCAAGATACAAGAATACTTAGTTAAATTAGAACAACAGAAGTAACCAAGCTCCAAGTAAACATTCTAATTTACTAGTCTTCAAGTCTTCAAAATCTTCAAGTCTTCAATCAGCAGATCTATGGATCAGTTAGCAAATTCCCTATCCCCAAACCTTTTGATATCATCTGAGTAGTCATAGAGCAAGTTCCTGACTATCATCTCAGTGTTTTTGGCAAATCCACAAACTTCCTTGTAGGTTTTGGTGGGATTCTTCTTGGCAAAGTGTTTGACCCACAGATACTTTCCCCATTTCCAGGCATGCTCAATTCTGATATCTGATAGCTTGAAGTATTCACATATGATCCTCAGATATCTTATGTCACCCTTGTATTGCTCTTGAGTCATGTAAAAAGACTCATAGGGTTCCACAACAAGTCTTGCTCTTGTGCCTGTTCCAGTGATGTTGGGAATTCTGTGCACATCATCTGGCTTTCCATAAGGACAATGATTACAGAGGTCCTTCTTCATGGCTTATATTCTCTTGATTACTTCAAAATCCAACCAGGCTTTGATGTGGTTGGTGTTAATCAAGACTGGCTTGTCTTTTCTCCTGCCATGAGTTGTTTATGGATTGGTTCTGGAAATTTTTCATTTACCAGTAAGTGCTTGAGTTCCAGAATGCAGTAGCCATTTTTCTGATGAATGCACCTGTAGACAGAGGAGTCATTGTTTGTCTTCACATACTCAATCTTGGCTTCTTCAGGCCTGAGTGGTAGTTGAAGTTTTCTTTGTTCAGCTCTCAGCCTGTTCCTCCTTTGTCTTGAATTCTTCCTTGGGGGATTGCTTGAAGAACCACCCTGGATAGACTTGGTATTTCTAGAGGGTGTTTTAGCTGCTATTGGCTTTGCAGCTAGGGGCTCAGTTAGACTATCAACCCTTTTTCTTTTTCTGTGAAGAGGAGCTTCATCTTTATCCTCATCTTCATCATCATCTTCCAGATTTCTCTTGTTGGGTGATTTGCAGCCTTCTTTATTGCCCTGGGATTTGATTTGTCCTTCTTCTTCTTCTTCTTCTTCTTCTTCTTCTTCTTCTTCAGAAGACTCATCAACCCCTTTCACTTGTCTTCTCCTTGGAGCCTTGGTACTCCTTGGAGGTCTCTGTGCCCTGGCCCTTATTGTCATTCCTTTTCAGGAAGTTGCTGAGTAGTGGCCACTATCTGTAGAGCAGTCTAACTGGAGGAGGGCTCATTTATTTTGAGAGGTGGTTGTTCAATTTTTCTTTTGTTTCCTCTTCCTCTTCCTCTCTGAGCACCTTGAAATCCTTCCCCCTTAGTCATTGTTGACTGACTAAGAATCACAAAAGATTAGAAGGAGTCAAAGTTGCCTTGCGAGATAGTTGTGGCAAAGAACCAACTTTTCCAGATTAGCCTTCAGCTCCTGATTTTGTTTGATAAGACCATTGTCCTTATCAGTGAGCTCTGCTAGTGGACCTTGAATAGCATCTGCTTTTCCAGCAGCATAGCTAGCCTCTTCAAAGGATTTTGCAGCCAAGTTTTGGTCATCATCCCTAACCATGCCTAGGTCTTTCTGAGCAATGACCAGACTGGTTGTTCTCTGAGTGATGAGCTCAGTGAATTTCTTCATTTTGTAGGCACTGATGCAATGGCGACTTCATTCTGAGAAGACAACTCCTTGTTCATTTTAGCCAGTACTTGATATCTTTTCAAGTATTCATTGGAGTTGACATTTGGCAGCTTGTTGAAAATTTCAGGAGCAATCTGCTTCCTTTTCAAATGAGACACCACCAAGTGCTCATTTCGGTGTTCTGCCAATTTCTTCTCTTCTTCATCATCTGAGTCATCATCCCAGTGATCTTCATCCTCTTGGACATTTTAATCAATGTTTTCTAGTCCATCAACCATCTCATAGATGGGCTTCTATCCTTTTAGTGAGGAGGATGGTACATCTTTTGGTGATCCAACCTTAGCATCATGCTTGTCTTCAGATACTTGCTCAGTATCTAGTTCCTCAGCAATTGCCTGAATAGCAAGCTGGAGTTCTTTCATTTCAGAATAAGCTTCCATTTCCTTGATGGTTTGATCTTCAATATTTTGGAGATTTGCTTTGGATTCAGCTGTCTTCTCTTCCAGTTGAAGATTTAGCTGTTGTTCTTCCTCAAACAACTGTTTGAGTTAAGCAACTCTGGCTTGTGCATCCAATATTTTCCGAGTGTTGTCCTCAGAGTGCTCAACTACTTGTTCAGTAGAGTCTTTTTGTTGGGGAGATGGATGTGTAGACTTCTGAGGAGATGTCGGAGGGGAATTCTGTGAAGTCCTCTCAGTGTGCTTTTCAGCAACTGAGGCATTGTTTCCTTGCAATCCCTCCTGTCCCTGGTGCAAGGGCATCATCATCATCCTTTTTGTCATCATCATCCTTGTGATGATCAGAAGGAGGTTCTTCAAAATTATTCTCATATGTTTCCTCCTCATCTTCAGAAACCAAATTGATCACTTCAGGAAGTGTGACCAATTGCCCATTTACTTCCTCTTGTTCAGAGGGTATGCACTGTAGAGACTTAGGCAATATTGGCTTGAATGCCATCTCCATTCTGGTCTGACCATCTGCCTTTTCAAAGGCTTCAATAAGCTTGTGTGCCACTTCCTTCATGAAGTTCTTATTCATCAACGTGGCAAATGCGTATTGCTCAGTTGGAAACATTGCATGCACATAATTCTCCAAGTCAAATGCTCTTGCTCTTCTGGTAGGGTGATCAGTGACCCTTGTGATCTCAAACAGATCAGAGCATCTGAGTCTCTGTCATTTCTTGAAACACTTTAGATGCTTTGGCAGAGTATGAGCCTTGAAGAATGGAAGTAGGACCTTGTTCAAATCTTCAGGGACCACTAAGGCACTAGCTTGAGCCTGAAAGAGAGAGTTTTGAGTTAGTTTTAAAACTTTAGTAGATATCTGGGTGTTAGAGTAGTCAAGTATATGTGTTACCTGTGCAACAGCAACAGGCTCAAAAGGTTGGACTACCGAGGTTCTAGGTGCCTCAGATATCTTGGTGTGAGGAGGAAACTTGGAAGTCTGATCCTCTACATCCTCTCTTTCTTTTTGAACCTGAGAATAACATATAACATAACACTTAGAAATTTATCAGGAGAGAAACACTTAGACAATTTGATATCTGAGATGGAGGCTCAGACACTTGTCTCTCAGAAACTTGTGCAGTTTCTGGTATTCTCTCTAGTGAAGAAGGCTTGGTGGCCTCATCAATTTCCATTGGTTGAGGGGATTGAATGGGCAATTCCCCAGCAACTTCTACTTCTATTTGAGCCTATGAGTAGAAAGTGTTAAGTATTTAGAAAAATGATCAGAGTAACATTGTGAAGAATATAGATATCTGAGATATATACCTTCTCAATAGAAGGCTCAGATACTTGTTCCTCAGAGACTTTGTGAGTCTCTGGTTGATTCTATGATAAGCTAGGCTTCTCAGCCTCATCATTCTTCTTCTCAGTTGGAGCCTATTAGAAACAGTCACTCAATTAGTTAAGTGTATTAACATATATCTGAAAAGTAATATCTTAAGGAACTCTCTATCACCTGTAGCACAGGCTCAGATTCCTTAAGAGATGAGGCTATGGTGGCCTCCTTCTCAGTCTCTGAGGTAAGCTTTCCAGCTTCCTCTTATTCTTGTGTTTCTAATTTAGCCTGTATCAAAGAAATTTTAATAAGTAACAAGATTTAAGCATAAGTTATCACAAGTAAAGAGTTAAACCATTCACCACGAGCTTTGTCAGTCGTCTCTGGAACTTGTGAAGTTTCCATGCGTTGGTCTTGTTGTTCTTGGACCACTTCTTTGTTGGAAGTTTGAGGTACTTCGGACCTATCCTGAGTTTGCAACTTAGTTGCCTCCCCTGGTTGATCATTATGAGCAGATGCCTCAGTTTGATCCCTCGCATTAAGTTGGGGAACCTGCTCTTTTACAGGATTTTCTTCAACAAGGAAAGATGCTGGTATCTCATGCTGTAACTCAAGTATCATCTCAACAACATCCACTATTGGCTGTTGTGGTTGCTGTATGGGGCCTATGCAGATATGCTTGAGACAGATTTTTAAGTGTTGAGGCAATGGCAGTATCCTCCAACACTAAGTTGCCACTCATCAAAGCATCTTCAATATGCTTAAGTGTTTCTTGCTCTGATGGTGTGTTTTCTCCAGTGACCTTGGACACAGTTGCTTCTTCAGCAACCTTTGAACTAGTTGCCTTCTCAGCAACCTCTACACTTGTTGCTTTTTCAGCAACCTTGGGGATTATGGCTTCCCCCTCATCTTCAGATTCCTCATCGAAACCTGGGACTGAATTATCAACAATCCATGCTGCTTCTGCAGAGAGTGTTTGAAGTTTCTCACTGCTTTTATCAGCATTGATAAGTTCATGAGCAAGGCACTCTGTAGCATTGATGAGTTCATCAGTTGTGATCTTAGCAGCATTGATGCGTTCATCAGCAGTGGGGTCAGACATCTGAGAGTCGACATCCACAATGGGTATGCCTTCTGATTTGCCAGCAAACTTCTTTCGTGAAGTTCTGGGCTTTTTGGTCGCAACGGAACCCTCAGATACCTCATCAGTCTTTCGTTTCTTGGAACCTTTATGAGATGCAGTAACCTTTTTCATCATATTTGTATACTCATATTTGTAGAGTAGGTTACTTTATCAATATATGCCGTCTCTCTGAGCTCAATGCCAAGATACTCCAGTAAGTAGCATATCTTCAATCCATAGCTTACTGTGGCTTTTAGCTCAGCAAGGCCCTTAACGATTTTAGGCTCAAAGCCTTGTATCTTCTTCACAAATTTCATGAAGGCATACTTCCCCCAATTAAAAGGGTTTTCCAGCCTTTTGTTTTGTTGATTCAACAAGAACATCATCATCCAGCGTTCTTGGCTTATCTGGTCAGCTCCTCCTTGTAGATCAACAGATGTCTGGTCCTTATGTCAGCAAGCTTAAAGTCTATGGGTGTGTCTGGCTTGTCAAGATCACACACATCACTGTAGAGATTTTTGACACTCTCAAGGAGATCTTCATCCTTAGTGTCAATTTTAAAATCCTTTCCAAGATTTTGAAGCTCAAATAGCTCACAGAAAGCTGTTTCGTCCAACAGGATTTCCTGTCCTTGGACTTTAGTCTTGATAGACACTGTCTCAGTGCCTTCAGAGACTTGGGAAATAATCGTGGAGTTTTTGTAAAACTCCAGGACATCCAGTGAAGAAACTTCACTGGGAAAAGCAGATAGAAAGCCCTTGATTTGTGCCTTTTCAAGCATATCAAGTACCAACTTCCTGTCAGCCTGGTTTTCTATGCAGCAACAAGGTATTCCTTAATCATGGCACCACCCCAAATCATCATGTTATTTGAAGTCCAATGATCAGGATTGAACTATCCAATTAACCGATTGTTCGTGATAACCAACACTGGTGCTTGCTTTTCAGTAGTACCAGAGGTAGTAGCTTGGGATTTCTGGTTAGAAGCATGTTTTGGAGCCATCTCTTTAAATAGTGATAGTTTTTGAAAGTCGAAAAGAGATTAAGGTGTGAGTTTAGTGATTCTTTGCAGAATATCTAAGCGAAGAACAGAGATTTGCAGAAAACTTTGAAAGGTTTTTGCTATTTCTGTGTAAGTGAATGTTGGATTAGGCGAAAGTGATTTCTTTTGCCAAAATCCTATATATATAGCATTTTACTTTCAACAGATATATACATACAAATTGATTTTGTGCATATGTATCTGTGCAAATGCAGAAGGTCATGGGTAAAAATCGTTTTGCATTAAATGCTTAGTGGGCCACGACTGAGTTTTGACAGTCCACTATTTTACCGAGAATTAATCTCGTCCGTTAAGATCAAACGCCCATTTCATCAAGGGTCATGTTTGCTTCTTCAGTAATGATCACAATCAGTAATTGTAATTGTGCCCAATTAATGAAATTTGGCGAATGGCTTTCTGAATCACATCTCTTTTCTGTGACTAGGGGACAGTCTTTGGACTTATGTAGTCAGTTCAGAGACTGTGTGTAACTTAACATATAAATGGAAAGATACAGAACACCAGAGATGTAGTTGACTGAATACATTTGTACCACATTTCTCTTTTGTGTTCCCCCTCACTTTGTGATCTCATAGATATCTGAGTACCCGTCTCAGAAATCTTTGAAAGACACTTTTACCCATTCTTTTAGTATATGAGTTCTTGTCTCAGATAGCTTTTTGCCTTAGATATCTAGATGCATGTTCCAGATATCTTTCTCCTTTCTGAGTTTTCATCTCAGAGATTAGAACTTTTCAGTTCCTTTGGTAGCTCCATTAACCCAAGACTATGTCGCAAGGTTAAGAACCTGGTTTCTTGCAAAGGCTTTGTAAAGATATCTGCAAGTTGGTCTTCAGTACCAATCTTGAGTATCTCTATATTTCCTTTTTCAACATGGTCTCTAATGAAGTGGTGTCTAACATCAATGTGCTTTGTTCTTGCATGAAACTTGGGATTCTGAGTTATGGCAATAGCACTAGTGTTGTCACAGAAAATCGGAGTTTTCTCTTCATTGATCTCATAGTCTCTGAGTTGTTGTTGTATCCACAATATCTGTGAAGCACAACACCCAGCAGCAATATATTCAGCCTCTGTGGTAGATGTGGCAATTGAGTTTTGTTTCTTGCTGAACCATGATATTAATCTAGCACCAAGAAATTGACAAGTTCCTGAGGTGCTTTTTCTATCAAGCAATGATCCAATATAGTCAGCATCAGAATAGCCAACTAAACTCAATCCACGGATACCACAATCCAACTTCTACAGTACCCTTTGCATACCTTAATATTTTCATAGCAATGTTGTAGTGTGATTGCATCGGATTTGTCTGAAATCTAGCACACACTCCAACTGCATATTGAATATCAGGTCTACTTGTAGTGAGGTAAAGTAGAGACCCAATCAATTTCCTATACTTGTGTTCTTCAACACTCTTGTCAGATTCAGTATAGGTCATTTTGGTTCCAATGCTCATAGGTATCTTAGCATTCTTTTCAGAAGGCTTTAGATTAAACTTGTTGAGCATATCTTTTGCATACTTTGTTTGACAAATGAATATTCCATCATTAAGTTGCTTGACTTGCAATCCTAGGAAGTAGTTTAATTCTCCCATCATGCTCATCTCAAATTTACTTTTCATGAGCTCAGCAAAGTCTTCACAAAGTTGCTTGTCTTTAGATCCAAATATAATGTCATCAACATATACTTGAACTAAAAGTAGTTTCCCTTCATGGTTCAAAGTAAAGAGTGTTTTATCAACATCTCCTTTCTTGAAGTCACTTTCCAGCAAGTATTTGGCTAAAGTATCATACCATGCTCTTGGAGCCTGTTTCAGTCCATACAGAGCTTTTTGAAGCTTATAAACCATTCTACTTTCTGTGGAAACTTCAAAGCCTGGTGGTTGTTCAACATAGACTTCCTCAGCAAGTTCACCGTTTAGGAATGCACTTTTGACATCCATTTGATAAACTTTAAAGTCATTATGAGCTGCAAAGGCTATAAATAGTCTAATTGCATCCAATCTTGCAACTGGAGCATATGACTCATCAAAATCTAGTCCTTCAGTCTGGGTGAATCCCTTGGCAACCAACCTTGCTTTGTTTCTGGTTATTTCACTAGACTCATTCATTTTGTTTCTGAAAACCCACTTGGTTCCAATTACAGATATTCCATCAATAAATGGAACCAGTTTCCAGACTTTGTTTCTCTCAAATTGATCCAACTCTTCTTGCATTGCAGAGATCCAATCTTGATCCTTCAATGCTTCTTCTATAGTTTTAGATTCAATGTTTGAGATGAAACATCCATAAAGAGAGTTAGCAATTGCTCTCCTAGTTCTAACCCCTTGGTCTAAAGGACCAATCACATCCTTGGCAGGATGATTTCTTATCCATTTCATAATGGGTTTTGAACTAGTAGGATCAATATCATTTTGATCTGAATGTGAATCAATATGATCTTGACAGGATACTTGTGCAGTATCTGAGATATCTGGCACACGGAAAATGCCATAGATATCTGACACTTTTTCAGTGTTAGAGATATCTGGGATTTGATTTTCAGCAATCTCATTCTCAGAAACCTCTTCATGATGAAGGTTCTCAGTAACCTGTTCCATTTCTGGAATTCTCTTAGGAAATTCTTCATCATGTCTTAGAGTCATCTGGTTGTTACTAAGCACTGGTTGCTTTTCATCGTCAGAGTCATCTTCTAAGTGAATGACAGAGTTGTTTTCTTTTGAGGATTCTTCTTCAGAATCTTTAATCATTAGTTCTTTGAACCTATCTGAGAGTTCTTCATTCAAGGGTACTTTCTTGTTTCCTTCGTAGAAAACTACATGAACAGATTCTTCAATCTTTTGCGTTCTTTTGTTGTAGATTCTGTAGGCTTTGCTATTCAGAGAATAACCAAGAAATACTCCTTCATCTGCTTTTGGTTGAAATGTTCCCAAGTATTCTTTTCCATTGTTAAGAACAAGACATCTGCAACCAAACACCCTTAGATGTTTGATACTAAGGGGTCTACCAATCAAAAGTTCATAAGGAGTTTTGTCATTGTGTTTTTTAATCAAACATCTATTTTGAGTGTAGCAGGTTGTGTTAACAGCTTCATCCCAATAGATTTCACTTATTTCAGTGTCAGCAAGCATTGTTCTTGCTGCTTCTTTTAGGGTCCTATTCTTCCTTTCAGCAACACCATTTTGTTGTGGTGTCCTTACTGAAGATAGTTGATGTTGTATACCTTTGCAGGTACAAAACTCTTTTATGTACTGGTTCACAAACTCAGTACCATGGTCTGTTCTGATTACAGATACCTTGTCATTTTTCATGACTTCAAGCTTATTCAGCAAGTTGGGTATTTCAACCCTTGCATCAGATTTTTGTTTGAGAAATACAACCCAAGTGAATCTTGAGTTACATCAACAACAACCAGACCATACTTCTTTCCTGCATAGCTAGTTACAGAGGATTCAGAAAGATCCATATGTAACATTTGCAGTGGCCTTCCACTGGAGTGTCTAGTTTTAGACTTGAAAGATGTTTTGGATTGTTTTCCCATTTGGCAAGCTGAGCATATACCATTTTTTCTATATACCATTTTGGGTAAACCAACCACCAATTCTTTCTTGGCTAGCTTGTTCAGAGTTTTGAAGTTCAAGTGACTCATTCTTTTATGCCATAGCCAGTTTTCTTCAGTGTGGCCAGATTGACTCACCATGAGACATTCTTTAGTTGTGGCAGATGCCCAGTCAGCAACATATATATTTCCTTTCCGCCTAGCAACCAAGACTTTCTGCTTTGACTCATTGTAAATTAATTTGCATAGTTTTGACTTGATCTTTATAGTGTACCCTTTGTCTACCAATTGACTCATGCTTAGGAGATTATATTTCAATCCCTTTACATGTAGTACTTCAGAGATTGTAAGAGCCCCAAGCTTCAGATTGCCAAAACCTATGGTTGGATTTTCATCTCCTCCAGCAAATCTAATAATTGGTCCTTTATCGCATTTTCTGTAGTTAACAGATTTTCTTTGTCTCCTGTTATGTGCTTCTCACATCCACTATAAAAATGCCACTTCGGGTTCTTCCTCAGAGTGTTCTGCACAAAATAGGAAACATGGAGTTAGGCTCTCATTCCAACAATGGAACCTTCTGGACTAAAGAATCTCCCTGTAGGAATCCATTTCTAAATGAACTTTCTTGGGGTATTCTTTTGTCTTGTTGGAACATAAGGAGGAATTTTTAGGTAAATGATTAGTGTCATTATCATTTAAAGCTATTTTTCTTCTTGGTGTGTTCCTTGGTGCTCCTCGTGGTGCTTTCAGATACCTGTCAGATTGTTGAGTCTGCTTTTCAGCAAACTTAGCTTTCCTTGCCAGATTTCTTCTAGCCCTGGCATTCAGAGTGGTCACAATCTGTTCTTTCTTCCACTTCTAATGATTGCTATGCGCAATCCTGGCTTTCATCCATCGTACTTACTCTTTTTTATACTCACGAGCGAGTTGTTTCCCGATAGCTTTATAGCCAATGCCATTTCGAGCACCTGGTGCTATATGAGTTATCTTCTCAGCAGATTTGCTAGTCTCTAGAACGTCTTTCTTTCCAGAAAATGTGATGTTGGAAAATTTGCCTGCTCCCGCAATTTTTCCTTTATGAGAGACATAGCACTGTGGGTGATTACACTTTTCAGTGTTATGTTTCTTTACAGAAACGTTCCCAACAGTTTTCTTTTGGACTTGTTTTTCCCACAAAGGTTTGGTCGCAACTGACTTTCCTTTGTCAACAACCTTAGCTTTCTGACCAATGTTGTAGGTTATTCGAGAACCATCTTGCTGAGCACTAACAAACGTTATTCGTTCGTCACTCTTATTCAGAGTAGTAGAGCTATTTGTTTGTGTCTCCAGCCCAAGTCCTCCCTTTTTTGAAGGGTCTCTTAAATAAGAGTCTACTTCAGTAACAGTGTCACTAGCTTTGGCATAGGTTGAAAAGATAGTTCTTTCTTCTTGAGTTCCTCATTTTTCAGAAAGAAGATCTTTATTTTCCTTTTGGAGTATATTGATGAGACAATATTCTAACGTATCATTTGGTCCTTTTTAATCGTCTTTTGTTGGTCTTTGACCTTAGTTTTATATTATTTTAGTGCAATTTTATGTTTGGTTTCTTGTTTGTGTTTTTGTAGGGATTTTACCTTTAGGTACGATTTGGAGGAAAGGTTACTTCGCTGGATTACAATCAAGTGAAGAGATCATAGTCCGGATTAGTACTTGAAGAGGGAGGGTGCTTCTGGGAGAAGAAAAGTCGACCTGAAGATTGGATGGCTCGTGGGTAATTGTAATGCGAATCGAGAGTTTGAAAATCGAGCTCGCAATTTCAGTGTTTTTCCATCCGGCGAGCAAGCCAAATCGATATATATATGTTCGATAAGCAGAGTCCGCCACGGCCCGCCTATTCTCTCGCCGCGGCGGATCGTGTTTTTTCTCCTGCGCATTTTTCCTTTTTAATTAGGATTAGGGGAAATTTTCCTCATACTTCTTTTTAACCTAGTCCTAGAAAAAAGCTCCAGATCCATACATTCACATTGAGACAATTTGGAGTTTGGTTTTTGCTTGTTATTCAAAGGATTGATATCGAATCCCTGATTACTGTGGTAAATCTCTATTGTTTAATCTTATTCAATTCGTTCTTACTCTATTTCCCGAATTGTATGAGCTTGCGTGCGATTATCATTCTGTTTGTGTTTATCATGAGAAATATCTCGTATTCTTTCATCATTGCTTTGATTATGAGTAGCTAAATCGCTCCGGACATGGTAGTTGCGTGATAGCTTTGCGTATTCACATCTAGGGTTTCAAATCGTTCATATAGGTTAGGCTCGTTCAAAGATCTTCGTAAAAACCCTTCGATTCAATACTCTCGTCCAAAGATTTTCTAAAACGTTTGGTTAAGAATCGTGGATTGACGACCCACGATTACTCTAGTTCAAATATCTTCAAACGCGTTTGGTAAAGGTTCAGTTGATGGTTTTCTGTACACCGACCGTGTGACAAATATGAACGTATCCCTTGAGAGAATTAGCATTGCTTGATCGTAACTACTGTGTCCTCTCTATCTCATTGTTACAAACAACTATATTGCATTTTCTCTTGTCTAGTTATTAGAAGTACTAGAACACAAACAAATCAACTCATTTCACAAGTAACTGTTGGCTTTCAATCGTTGCGGTAGCCTAATTGGTTCCTTAGCGAACGACTTCGTGGTTAGCTTATTTATTCTACAATAACTGCTTGCTACTTGTTTACTAAGTATCAATTTGAGCACATCATATATCCATTGCCTTTTTGCGTAACTTCTCCGCCTCAGATATATGTGCTTTGAGAAATGCATTTTCAGCATCCTTTTTCTCAGATATCTTGAGTAATTATGAATATTACTTCTCAAGAGAATTCTTTTCTTCTTCAAAAATATCGGCTCTAGCTCGGACCATTTGAAATTCTCTTTTGTAGAGATCAAGTTCTCTTCTGAGATATTCTAAATTTCTGATATCTTCCTCATCACTCTCATAATTTATGAATTGAGTAATGTTGGTTACCTCGTCAGCCATTAGGCAAGGCTCAATGTTGGAGAAATCTAGATAGATCTCCTCAGCAACCCCACATAATTCCCTTTTCTTTTGACCAAAGTCAACCAATTCATGAGTGATGCCACATAATTCTGGAGAAGGTAGTTTGGAGTCATCTGAGTCTTCTTCCTCAGATTCTGACTCAATATCAAGAGCATCCAGTTGGATTTGAATCTTTTTCCTTTCTTCAGTGAGCATAGCTCTCTAACCTCTCTTGAAGTTTCTTCTATCTTTCTTGTCACATGTCTTTAGCTTATTGAAAACAGGGCAGTCTCTTTTAAAATGACCAGGTTTCTGACAATAGAAATAGATATCGTTTTTGATTTCTGCTTCCTCAGTACTAGATGCTTGCTTAGCCGGCTTGTTCAGCGAGCTCGACAGCTGCATATTTTTGTACTGGTGATAGTTTGAGGCTAGATGCTTTTTTCAACTTCTCTTTGGCTTTTCTTCTCTCAATCTCCCGACTGACATATTTTCTCATTTGCTTCACAGCAAGAGCATCTTCCTCAGTCATTTCTTTGGTATCCTTCTTTTGAGAAGTACCTTGTGTTACTAAAGCAACATTGTGAACTTTCTCAGCAATAATTTGTTCTCTCTGAGTGGTTCATAGTTGATAGGAGCTAAGTGAGAAAAGAGTTCCACTGGAGTGATATTTGGTATTCCTTGGTTGAAATAAAAGTACTGAGTATGTTCCCAGTTTTGATTCAAGCTTCTCACGATAGTTTTAACCTTTTCAGAGTTAGAGTATCTCTCACTTTCACCAAGTGCAGCCATTTTACTCATCAATGTTGTGAACCGGAAATCTAGTTCTTCAAGAGTCTCTGTGGGACCTTGTTTAAAGTTTTGGAATTTGAGCTTCAAAACTTCGAACTTATTTTCCTTTGTTTTCTCAAAGTCAACTGATTTCTTCAATCGGTTGCAGTGCCACTTTCGGCTTTTACCCACATTTTACACTGTATGTGCTCTGGAGTGGAACGTATGATGATATTGCGAGCCTAACCATCTAGTCGATTTCTCTTGGCATCTTCCGTTGTCCAGAGCTCTCTGGGCTTTGGCTCATAAACAACTTGACCAGTAGGTCTCCCACTGGTTGACGCACCTGTTTGTGAGGAACCACCACTTGGTTCTTCATCAGTGGGAACTCTGTCTCTACCATTAGAAACCTCCATGACCTGCTTGAGTTGTTGAATGATTATGGGGCCATTCTTTATTACTTCGATCATTTCGTCACTGATGGCTTCTAGGTGGAGCATCATGTTGTTCTTCCATTTCTCATAGTTTTCTGGCTTGAGAATTCGAGCGTCACTTAAAGACATCCTGCAGCAAACACACTAAACAGACAAATTAAGTGTAGGTGAAAAGCAGTTAGTGGGCACTTATCTGGAATCTAGGTTCAGTGCAGAAGGCTTGGGAACCTCCTGCTCTGATACCACTTGTTGGTCCAGATAACGACAAA
Source organism: Plantago major (assembly GCA_026545765.1). Classification (NCBI taxonomy): domain Eukaryota; kingdom Viridiplantae; phylum Streptophyta; class Magnoliopsida; order Lamiales; family Plantaginaceae; genus Plantago; species Plantago major. Next base: position 77,563,569 of record CM048840.1, on the reverse strand, counting down.
GGAAAAGACTAGAGGGGGGGGGGGGGTGAATAGTCTTTTACAACTTTTGTCGATAAATACAATTTCTCAGATATCTGTGAAGATATCTTATACTTAATTTCAGAGAGCGGAAGACTTTTCTGTGATAAGTGCACGTGCTCAGCAAGACATAATGTGTTTAAATACTTATCAGGATAAAGAGAACGATAAGTAATTGCTGAAAGTCAATAACAAGTCTTTTATAGTGGTATCTGAAGGTGACATTATCCTTGAACTAATCCACTTCGGCCTTTCTCAGACCTGGAATCCACTAAGACAGATAATTAAGTTCACCTTACAAATATCTTCTCTCGATTCCTAAATACACTAGGTTCCCAACCAAGTGTTCCCCCTGAGTTATTCCCCGGCTCCCAGCCAAGTACTTCCTATACTCAGAAACCTTTGAGTTGTTCCTTAGTTTCCCAAACTAAGTACTTCCTATGCTCAGTAACCTTGGAGTTATTCCTTAGTTTCCCAAACTAAGTACTTCATGTACTCCACGCCCTTTAAGGTGTTGGTTATGATGGTTTGTCAGGTGAGTAATCTTACTAACTTTTCAGTTATTTAGGAATACTCTATAGAACAAGAATCACTTAACACACTTCACAATGTATGGTGATATGTTCTTTACTGACCCAAGTCTATGTTAAATAATCTGGAGAATGAAACTCAGATACTTGATCTTTTGATTCAACTCCTTCACAGATAGCAATGCTTGTTAAGGATCAGGACACTTAGAACTTTCGTGCTACTTAGAATTCAAGAGCTTAGTCGCAACTGTACGCTAAAGAGTAAGTAGGTTGAAGGCTTGTATGCTTGAATGAATAAGTTCGTTCTGTGTGTAAGTTCAAGGTGTTCAGTGTGTATTTCAAGCATTCTAAGTGGTGATATTTATAGTTGATTTGAAGCCGTTTGAATAGTATCCGTTAGTCTCAATTCAAATTCAAACTATTGATATCTGAAAATAGTATTGTAGAAGACGTTGTCTCTTTTCAGAGATTTCCTCTTTTGTTCAGATGTCTCTGTCTGTGCATTTATTGCATTGTACTATTTTTGTCCTGTAGTGCCAATGGAACTATGCACGCTTTCTAAAGCATTGCATGTCCCTTTCCAGAGACCTTCACATCTCCAGATACCTGTTGAAACATTGTTTCCCATAAACATAGTTTTATCCAGGGTATCTGAGTGTAGGTTTATGTGGGCACTTTTCCTCGTTCAGAAACCTTGTGTTCTCAGATTTCTTTTGCAAAACTTGTTTATTGAGAAACACTTGTTTCTTTAAGATATCTGGACATAGGTATATGATGAGACCAATTTTCTTTGTCTTTAGCAATCTTGTGCAGTCTTCAAATCTTCAAATTTGTTGAACTCTCATGTCGGATGCCTTCTTCTTGGTCTTCTTCAAAGATATAAAAATTACATTCAGAGACCTAACATCCTATACAAGATTTGCTAGACTAACATACTTAGTGATTTTCCTCTTTTTTACAGTGTTCAAGTGAACCAAGAGTACTAACCACCTTTCTGAGCTAAGATAAGTCATTAGGTTGCTGATCAAAATCTAAACAGATATTCCTAACAAATTTAAATCTTTGCGAGTGTTTGGAGAAAAGCTGGAATACAACGATAATTGATTTTGCAAGCACCCGTCGGTACTCCTACAAGACTCTAGCAAATATAAATTACTTGTGAATAAGTAGAACAAGTTGCTAAGTTGCGGCTATAATGTGTTCTTTTTTCTAACCAAGAAGTAGTCTTGTTTCCAAAAACAATACACTCAGCCTTAGAAACTTAAGAACTAATGTTGAGTTTCTTATTCATTGCAGTAATTGAAATATTGTCACATAAGTATTAATTGTCCTGACAAACCTCACTATGAACAAACCACATCAACAGAGTGTTAAGCTACAGAATAAGGGAGGAAGTACTTAGTTTCAGAAAATAAGGAAAAATCCTTTGAAGGAACCGAAATACTTGGCTTAGGATGTTGAGGAGAAGTTTAGTTACAAAGTTGGGAACTTTGGGTAGGATGGGATTGATGTGACAATGGAATGTTAGATTTTGCATGTTTTTAGACCCTCGTTTTTTGTCCAAGATTCAATATTTGCATCATTTTATGGCCAGTTACCAACTTCTTGCATATTTTGTAGGTCATGATCGCGTTTTTGAGGAATTGCATGATTTTCGGTGCCAACACGTCACATTTAGCCGAAATCGGGGAAAATAAGGAAATACGCTGATTTGGCCGTTGCATGGAGTTCGAGGTGTCAAAACATGTCATGTGACCAACCAATGTGAAGATAATTGAATATGCTACAACATTGTATTAGACCACTTTTCAAGGAAACGAAGTTACGAAACCCGAAATCGAAGAATGAAGAAAACAGACAGAAACCTGAGGAAATCGAAGGATGGTGGTCGACAGTCGACCGCAGAAGCCTCTCTGCGGTCCAATGTCGATCGCAGTGAAGAAGAAAGTTCTGAAAACAGGCTTTTCTTGGCATGTTGATGAGTCATTTTTTTTAACGACTCATTTAGTCTTTTTAACAGTATTTTATTATGTCCTTTAGCCTTTTTTATAGTGTTTTAGTGCATTTTCACGTTTGGTTATTTTGTGTGTTTTTGTACTTTTTCAGGTGTTTTTATGTAAAAGGCAAGAAATTGGAGGAGCGTATGCAAAATCGAAGCCTATTCAAGCTTCTAGAAGCACACTAAGGCTAGTAGTGGGCCACTACTCCAAGGAGGTGACAAGGAGGTTGAGAAAAAGGAGTAAAAATAGGAAGAAGTGGGAAAACTAGGAGTTTTCCGGATGGGAGGCTCACCGCGGTGAGCTCCAGCAACTCGGAGGCTCACCGTGGTCCAGATGGACAGAACATTCACAGAACTGACCAGACCGCAGCGAGCTACAGAAAACCCAGAGGCTCACCGCGGCGAACACTGAGCGAGAAATATTCAAACCACGTTTCTGGCAGTTTTTTGCCATGATTCTGACCAGACCGCGGCGAGCTACAGAGAACCTAGAGGCTCACCGTGGCGAACACTGAGCGAGAAATATTCAAACCATGTTTCTAGTAGTTTTTTGCCATGATTTTGAATTCTACTGCCTTGGTTCTACAAATAGGGCATTTTGTAATCAGTATTAGATATTCAGCATACTTCTAAACATCTTTAGACTTTCCTAGTGTTTAATCTCTTTCATTCAAGCATTGTAAACACTCTTGGAGATTCAATCTCTCTTTCAATTGAAGCATTATTCCTTTCAGACGATCTCTTGTCACTGACGTATCCAGGTATCAATCGTATAATTACTATTTACTTTGTATGTGACAGGTTGCTACATCTGATTATAGAATCTTGATGTATCGGTTGTGATTTACGACTTATCTACCATTAACTAGACAGTATTCGTATAATTGCATGTTTGTTTGTGAGCTGTGTGTAGTGCATCCTTAATTGGTTCGTATCACATAAGCAAACTAGTGTAGATTATTCGTACTTATTATCCTTATTTGGTTATGCTCGTAATAGCAAGAGCGATGAGCTACGTATAGTGCATCCTTAAGTGGTTCGTATCGTATAAGCACGCTTTTGAAAGGGTTAATTAGCTTCTCTGTTACTAGAATTGCATGACCTAAGGATTTACTTTGTCTTGTGCATGCTAGAATTATCCTAGGACTGAATTATCACTATCCACACACACTGTTAACAACCAACACAAGCGAGTCTATTCTATAGAACTAGCTTAATCAATTCCTCGAGAGAACGACCCTATGGTATAAGCCTTATCTGTCTATAACAATCGTTTTCTCTACTTGTGTTAATATAAGTATTAATTTCTGAGCGCATCAGAAATTTAACTCCCCAAACCGAACCTTTGCTCGCCCTCGAGCAAACAAAACTCTAAAAAGGATCCTAGAAAAGAAAAAACACATAGACACGACACAACACAGAAGAGTTCATTCAACAAGCTACCGGAACAACTATTGCAAGAGTCAAGCCTAAAACTGATGTAAACTTGTATCCCCTCTAACGTTGGCAAGTAGCTTAGCAAAGATCACAATCTTCCGTTTCACAAGTAAATAAAACTTCGACTTACCCTAGCAGTCCCTCACAAGGATAATATAAGTGCAACTCAAGTCCCTATTCTGGAAGTGTCCAGTAAATAAAGGTAATCGCTCAAGACTTAACTTAGGAAGGTGACAACAAACGTCAAAAAGATGTCACTAATATTACATGCTTTTGCACTCAATTCAAACGAATAAGAAAGGACTTTTAGTGAAAAGGTCGAAATCAATATATAAAAGAAAAATAGATGCTGATGTGCACTCAGAGATTTTGATTTCATTGTAGAACCTGTAATCCCTAAATACAATCAAAGATTAAATTTATATTTACCGGAAGCTCACTAACATACATCAATAGTGGTAAGTTAACTCGGGATGTCGTTCTCCACGGACACTTAGCATAGGAACAAACAAGTAACGATTTGATTACGCGTGCATACATCAAATAGATTAAAGTAAACAGATTGTATATGTAAACAGAAGATTAAAGTAAACAGATTGTATGCAGACAGATGAAATCGATGATGGTGATTGAAGTAAAGGATCCACGACCTCCCTCTGCTATGCTACTCCCAACTTCCTAGTTAAAATCCTACGCGATTACCTCTAATGACAGCAGGGCATAATACTAAATACCGAGACGCAGTCCATACCAGTACCCCTACTCAGTTCAATGAACCTACTGTGTCACTCAGTAGAACATCACACCACAAAGGATGTATAGAGTTGTATAACCACGATTTACGTCTAAGAACTAATCCATTAATATAACACGGCATATAAAGAAGTATAGAGTTGTATATAGTTCTGTCGGACCACAAAGGTATAAAAAAATTGATTTCCCTTACTGAAGACGCATCGGAAGAGATGACTGAAATTTTCGAAGTTCACCTCTAAGCTTCTTGCACAAAACTCCGAAGCAAATCAAGTTACCCAACGAATTTGGGATCACTTGGCTCGGACCTATATACAACTTCAAGAAAATAACCTTAAAACATGTGGCCATTGGAAGTCTCCACCCGCATTGAAGGGCTGCCTCATGAACACAAATATAACCCACATGAGGGTTATAAAAAGCATGCTCCGCAGTAGGAATCAAAATCTCCACTGACTCCGGAATTTCATATTTCCTACGGAGCTCGGAGATATCGTCCGCAACAATCTTAGATGGGCAAGTGGGAAGAAACCCATCAGTGTTTAACTCCCCATCCAGATTGGGACACGTTATCTCTGACGCAGGCCGTGGAAACTTTACTTTTGTGGCCTCTCCGGACTTCGATCTTTTGGGCACCACCCCTGTGGTTGGGGTCGGAGCAGCTCTCTTTTTTGAAACATGGTGCTTCGGATTAGAAGGACCAGCTTCATCCAGAGATACGAGCGCCGCACTCGTACTTGCAATTCCCCGGAGCTCATCCCTCTGAGTGGAATATTTGGAAGTTCACCAGCTTCCTCTTCATCATCTCAAGTCCGATGGACATTCTCTTCTGTGGGATGGGAAGGAATGATTTCCTCTATCTAAGGAGCCTGTGGATCCGGAATAAAATGGAGTAAGTTTGGTCGGATTCGCGTGTTATAAGCCAAACCTTGAATAAGATTGCAAAGAGGTACCAGAAGTACTTCATCATCGCCTTCTTCTCTAGCATCCGCCTCCACCACTTCCATCAAAGTTGCCTGTGGTTCAACCAGTGAGCTTTCTGCAGTACGGGTCGGCGCACGAGTCTCTGCATCCGACTCCCCATCAATATCGACGATTTCGTCCGGAAAGTCCAAAGCGGTGTCAAGTTCTTCCTGGAATTGGCTACTGGTAGCTTCCAAATCAGATCCAGATCCAGATGTATACTCTTCACCTTTGGAATGATTCTGACTATCGCTCTCGGACATCCTAGAGCAACAGAAAAGGAAGCAACTTAGACTCCGGATTGTTGATTGTCTGAGAGTTAATTTAAGTATCTTATTAGGGCAACAACAGTCGTACAAGATACAATCCGACCCTATTGGAATGAGTGGCATGCAACGTAAACATAAGAAGGCATCTCCCTACCTATGGGGTCATATGGTCCGAACCAACAGATCCATACGCACAGTCTATCTTCAGGTTAGGGATTCATTTTATTCCGACTAATTATGATTTGCTACAGTCCGACTACTTATGTCATCTACAGTCCGAGCTACGGGTCGAATATTCGTCCAAGTCCAACTACTTATCAAAGAGCAGATACCAAGAGTATGAACAGAGTAAAAAGCAACATGCAAAGGACAATAAACAAAGCCAAAGCCAGAAACGAAGACAAGTACGTAAAAAAGAGATCTGAAGAACAAAACTTACTTGTTAGGAAGCTCGGACGGGATGAAAGCGATTGACAGTGACAGACACAGCACTCGGACTCACTTGCAATGCTTTGGATTCAGTAGGATTGCGAAAATTCTCTCTCTAAGATGATGCGCAAATGACGGTAAATGTTACTATTTATAGGGAGGCTAAATTGGGAAGCCGAACCATCGCATGGATCAGGATTCAATGTCGTTCGTTCATCGCGATTCATCCAATGGCTAGAATTAAACCACTTGGTGAAATGACAACTTAGCCCAATTGTTGTTGAGTAAAAAACTCTTCAGATGATATATTTTACACTATCACGCGCACCGGTGGGCCGAGAAGACTGTACATGGCCCAGCCCATCACACATAACTCGAGGCCCAATGACCTCACTCTGGACCAAACCGCTCGCAGCCCATAGCACTGGGCCCTCCGTATACGCATACTACGACAGTATGTGCGTCCGGACTTCACCACTTCTACAGTATACAGCGCACGGATCATCATACTACGACACTATCGGATCAGCAGAAAATCAACTTGATGCCAAATCCAGTCTCGCTTACAAATACCTCTTTTCCAACAGTCCGACACCCTATGTCTCGGACTGAAAGAAGGGGGGGGGGGGGAGAGAGATATGGGAAAAGCATCAAGTATTTTCCCATCAACGGCACGGACCACAAAAAATTTTATTTTCGAAGAAACATATTGGACCAACAACAGAACAGCTCTCCCACACTTCAAATTATAGTTCCACAACTATCTTCTACAAAGATACTTGGAAACTAGGGGGACATATGTTGATACGGAACAATGTCCAATCCGTTTAAGACATTCTAGAGACGAATCCTAAGGCGAATTAGTCTACACTCACAAAGAAGCTTGACCAGATGGTCCGATACCACTGGTCCGACCCTCACAAAGAGTATCTGTCTGGACTTTGGTTCAAAGCAGGAATAGTTCTGGATGCATTATCCGACCTACCTTACCACTTGTACCGATCTCTGAACAACTATTGGCAGGAAAAAGACTAGCTTTGGATCGTATGACCCAAGGGTCGGACGTCTTATCACCAAGAGACCAAGTGTACTGAGCTGGAACAAATAGCTTAGTCCGATCCGGACCGTAAAGCATATCAGGAGGTCCCATCGCGATGCTGAAATACCAACTATACCCTCACACAACCCATTAAGATGTTGGGTTTAACCTATCTAATGTGCTTTGAGCCCAATAAGGCATTGGTGGCACATTGTGAAGCCTACAGTTGGCACAATCTTGTGAGTCCCTCCATTTGAAGACACATACCTGTAAATATGGCACAGATTCCCATGCTATAGTAAGTCACTATTCCCCATAATCACACTTTTACAAAGTAGATATCCAATCTCTCTCATGTAAAGTATTTATCCGGTTTGACCCTAAGCAAACCGAATTTACCTTTCTAACAACACTTCAATGCGGGTCCTTAGTGTGATCCGACCATATGAAGGTTCACCAGGCGGACCTGTGCTTGTTTTAGGGTCAGGAAGAAGACTTGGTAATCACTTAGTAGGTGTTGCGGATTCACTCCCCGACAGGGACTTGATATAATATTCTATTCGAAACGGATCAAGTATGTGAATTCTCAAAAGTATGTTTTTGTGATGCATGTGATGTGTGAAAAATAATGTTTCTGTACATGGAGAATAAATATGTTTTGAGCTCACAGTTTTGCCTATGAATTCTGGGCCCGTCTTTGACGGTGATTACGTCTAGCTTCTGAAGTACTTCTTTCTGTCTGTGTTCCTTTAGCGGGGAACTTTCTGTTATGTTCTGTTATGTGCCGACCTCTGTGCCACCGGACTTATACTTGTGGCCATAGTGTGACTCTGTTGAGCTAAACGTTATGATATTATTGTTTTGTTACAAATACTCCATGCAACTATTTTCTAGCTATGTGTTATGATATGGTGTGTAAATATAAGTATGTTTTACTGCAATGCTTGATCCGGTAAAAGTGCCAGGAGATTCACCCTTACACCTTTTTTTTTCCAGTGGTCTGAGTTGTTCTGGTTTCGTGGAGGTTACTAGTGGAGGCAAGTCGGGTTAGAGCAGTTAGTGGTGTTACTGAAAGTTTTGTAATTTCTGAAGGTTGTAACTAGTTTCATGTTTCTAGTATTGTATTTGTGTTTTAGACGCTCTGAATTACCTTTCAAACTGTTTTGTAACTAAAATTGAGGCTTCGTCTTGGCTGAGCCCATCTCACGATAGACGGCCGGTCACGCCAAAGTATTTTGGTTTTGGGGCGTGACAAAAGTGGTATTATAGCCTAGGTTTCGATTTGTCGGGTGTAGGTGCCAGGTTGAGTCTCTTGGGGAGTTAGTTTAGTTTCTAGTGAGTTTTAAGTTTTGTTTTGGTTGAGTGTAGTGTCTTTCGGGTTGGTGTTAACTTTGTCTAGGTGGTATGTGAAAGGGTTTAGAGGTTTTAGTTTGGCCGGTTGGTGAGTGTAGTGGAGTTAAGTTTCCAGGAGGAAACTATTAATTGAGGATTTCAAAACTCTCGCTAAATTAGATTTAATTAAGATTTTGAAATCTTCCAGCACCAAAACTGATTACCTGAATAATTATTTGCGATCCTTTTCCTTGCCCAGCTCTTTGGTCTTATCATTCCGGTTCCTTTTGCCGTCAATCTTTATTTACTAATTCCTGCTACCATCTTCTAATTAATTGCAGACTTAATTTACTAATTCCTGCTACCATCTTCTAATTAATTGTAGACTTAATTGAAATTAGTTAGGTCATCTTTGATTAAACCAACCTAATTGTTCTCCTGTTCGTATCATACTATGAGTAATTTATCTGTAATTGTTCTTTTGATCGACAGTAGTCAAAACTTTTGCATCTTGTTTCCCACAATTACGATGTAATTGTCAATTAATCGATTCCCAATTCGAATTCAGCATTGATTTGGTATAAGGTTTAAATAGCGATTTATATTCGTTGCTTGTGTGTATATTTTGATATCTTGATTGCAGTAATTTGTAATTTGGATAATGAATGTTTATTAAAGTTAGTTTCAGGGCCAACAATGTTAGTTTCAAAACAAAATAGTATTAGTTTTAGCATCATTAGTATCAATTTCAGGAACTCAGAAATTTAGTTTTTTGTTCATTAGTATTAGTTTCAGGTTCATTAGAGTTAGTTTCAGAAACTCAGAATGTTAGTTTCAGGTTCATTAAAGTTAGTTTCAGGAACTCAGAAAGTTAGTTTCACGTTTATTAAAGTTAGTTTCAGGAACTCAGAAACTTAGTTTCAGGTTCATTAAAGTTAGTTTCAAAGTCAACAATGTTAGTTTCAGTTTTATTAAAGTTAGGTTCAGGGCCAACAATGTTAGTTTCAGCATAATTTGTATTAGTTCTGCATCATTAGTATTAGTTTCAGGAACTCAGAAAGTTAGTTTCAGATTTATTAAAGTTAATTTCAGGGCCAACAATGTTAGTTTGAGCATCATTTGTATTAGTTTCAGCATAGTATTAATTTCAGGAACTCAGAAAGTTAGTTTCAGATTCATTAAAGTTAGTTTTAGGCCAACAATGTTAGTTTCAGCATCATGTGTATTAGTTTCAGTATCATTTGTATTAGTTTCAAGAACTCAAAACGTTAGTTTCAGATTCATTAAAATTAGTTTCAGAACCAACAATGTTAGTTTCAGAACAAAATACTGAAAATACTTTTAGTTTTCAGCATCATTTGTATTAGTTTTAACATCATTAGTATTAGTTTCAGGAACTCAGAAAGTTAGTTTCAGAGTCATTAGTATTAGTTTCAGGTTCATTAAAGTTAGTTTCAAGAACTCGGAAAGTTAGTTTCATGGCCAACAATGTTAGTTTCAGAACAAAATAGTATTATTTTCAAGAACTAATAATTTTAAACCATAGGAAAATGGTGAACCCAATCAACTGAAGTTGAATATACCATCCGGGAGCTACAGTATTAATTAGGGTAGCCCCTGGACCCGTCCTAAACCCTAAACCCTAATAAGCTATTGTCGGGGAATGAAGCACTAGTTTCGCCGTCAACAATATTAGTTTCAGCATCATTAATATTAGTTTTAAAGTTAGTTTCAGCATCAACAATCTTAGTTTCATTGGTTTCAATATTAGTTTAATTGGTTTCAGTTAGTTTCACCAACACCATTAGTTTCGGAAAATGTGTTAATTTTAAAAGTTAGTTTCGGCATTAACGATGTTAGTTTCATTAGTTTTAGTACCAAATGCGTTAGTTTCAACATTAATGGTGTTAGTTTCAGTTGAAACCAACATCATAGTTGACATGCGCGTTAGTTGCAGCAGGAAGTATTAATTTCAGTGTTAGTTTCATTAGTTTCAGTTAGTTTCAACAACACCACTCGTTTCGACATTTGTTTCAGTATAACTTGTGTTAGTTTCAGCATCATCGGTGTTAGTTTCAGCACCATTGTGTTAGTTTCAAAAGTTAGTTTCAGCATGAACAATGTCGGTTTCATTAGTTTTAGTTGAAACCATCTTCATAATCGACATGAGTGTTAGTTTAAACGGTAAATATTAGATTCAATGTTAATTTAATTGGTTTTAGGGGGTCAATATATTTCATTGGTATTCACAATATTTAAACATAATTAGTTAGTAATTAATTAGCACTTTAATTAAATGAATATATGTAAAAAATAGTTAAATATAAGTAGTTAGTAATTAATTAACACTAATGGATGTAAACTATGTTATCAAATACAATATAGCGAGAATTTGAAGTCCACTTGATTAGAATTTAGGGCAAAAAAAATAGATTGGACTTTTTTGTAACAGTTTATTAGATTTTAGGGTACAAAAAATAGATTGGACTTTTTTTGTAAGAATTTTATCAAGATAGCCTTATATGTTAGTACACCACCTAAAGTGATATCTTTATGTAATAAACCCCTTTTTTTAAGGAGGGAGGAATGAAAGAAACCGTACTTTTTATTTTAATTCGATTTTATGATTTTATTTAATTTTATAATGAACTAGGCCTAGTAATATTTTTCAAGCTCAATTTTCAGAGACCCGAGCCCATATCAATCACTATTAATAATATTCATGACCTAAATCTGAGTACAAATTATGCAATGTTTTCTCCTCTGCCGCAACTAGATTACTCGAGGTAAAAGTATTTGAGTCATTCTCAATTTAATCCATCCATGCACCACCTATTTACGTTAGTTTAGCATGGATACATGCAAAAAGCTGTTGTTTTCATGTTTCTGGTCCACTCGTATTGATGTTATATATGTACCTTTTCATTAAAATCAAATTCTCTTCCACGAGTTAATTGGTACACTTCATTTACAAGATTTACACCTATCTTTGTGTATTTACCGACTTCAGTTGATTTAATACATATCGTTTTATACTTAACTTGGGTTCTTACATCGTAATGGTGAGTTTTGGAAATTCGAAACGGTTGGTTGAGATTCAGTGGTTTAGCTAGGTGAAGCTTGTTCCGTGTCGTCTTTGAGGTAAAGGGGATTTCTTGTCACTTTTGCTTCTATTTTCTATATTATCGTATGTATATAGTATTAATGGTTGATAAATAACTTATGATTATTATATCATGTTATGGAATTTGATATAATATTCTATTCGAAAAAGATCAAGTATGTGAATTCCCAAAAGTATGTTTTTGTGATGCATGTGATGTGTGAAAAATAATGTTTCTGTACATTGAGAATAAATATGTTTTGAGCTCACAGTTTTACCTATGAATTCTGAGTCCATCTTTGACGGTGATTACGCCTGGCTTCGAAAGTACTTATTTCTGTCTGTATTCCTTTAGCGGAGAACTTTCTGTTATGTTCTATTCTGTGCCGACCTATGTGCCACTGGACTTATACTAGTGGTCATAGTGTGACTCTGTTGCGCTAAACGTTCTGATATTATTGTTATGTTACAAATACTCCATGAAACTGTTTTCTGGCAATGTGTTCTGATATAGTGTGTATATAAAGTATGTTTTACTGCTCTGCTTGATCCGGTAAAAGTGTCAGGAGATTCAACCTTACGCCTTTTTTTTCCTTCAGTGGTCTGAGTTGTTCTGGTTTCGTGGAGGTTACTAGTGGAGGCAACTCGGGTTAGAGCAACTAGTGGTGTTAGTGAAATTTTGTAATTTCTGAAGGTTGTAACTAGTGTGATGTTTCTAGTATTGTATTTGTGTCTTAGACGCTCTTAATTACCTTTCAAATTATTTTGTAACTAAAATTGAGTCTTCGTCTTGGCGTGAGCACACCTCACGATAGACGTTCGGTCGCGCCAAAGTGTTTTGGTTTTGGGGTGGGACACAAACCTTTTGGATGATTATTGAATCACATTGGAGAACCAACGAAGGGTTTGAATCTTCATTTCTATGCGAATTCAATCGAAGCTTTTCATTCATGGCATTAAATCCGTGTCAATTTGGTAATCGGCTGAACTTCTTTTGATTATAGGATTGGATTTGTGTATACGCATATTGCATTTTGGATGTGTGGAACATGAGTGGATCGCTTAGTTAGTTATCCAATGGGTCAGTGGTAAGAATTTAGGAATTGCAGCTAGTATAGGATCTTTTTGATGAAATTACACAGCTTCACTGTTTGTTGAATCTTGCAAATCGTTTGTAGTTCAATGCTTTAGCAATCGTTTTTTGATATCCAAAATCTACAAAGGGATTCGCACCTCAAAGATACTTACGATTTAAGCCAAACATATTCAACTACAAAGGCTGACTAGTAGAATTTATGACTCTACTACGTTCATTAAACGATTTCACTTTTAAAAGTCGTATCCTTCATTGCAGACCTTACTTGCTAGCATGAACTATTTACTTACCACCGACCTATGTTTCTTTATAGAGATAAAGCGAAGCGTTCTTTGTATGATTGTTTCTAGGGGGATTGAGTTGAGTTCATTGGTTGGGTCTTTCATAACAAACTCTGAGTTACATCTGTTTTGAAGCATAAACTTATCACGAATCTCTGTTACCTGCTTTAAATTGCTTTCCAGTCGATTAACTAAACTTGCACTTGCAAACAAAGCTTAGTCAAGTCCTTCGAGAACGACACTCGGGGCAACTCATCACTTCACTATGATTTTCTAGTGATCTTGATTTGTGCATTTGGCTATAAACAAATTAAAGACTTTATTTGATGCATCAATAGACCTATTTTTAGAATAAGTCTACGAGGAAACTAAAGATAACATGATATAACTAATATTGCATGAACCTTCCATTTTTCGTTTATTATTTGCTTACTTGTCAAACGGAATCAAAATCATATATATCAAATTGTTACTAAATTATAAATATAAGTAAGAAGGTAAATTTCAGTAACAAGAGTTTGACTAATTCTAATAAGAAAACACTTGTTGGAGTTAAAGAATGTCCATACAAGTTTTGATAGTTACTATAGTCTCGCAATTTTCAACATATAAAATAGGTAATGAAAATTATTATTGAATGATTTTGGTATTTCAGACAGTAATATATTATTGTAAGTAAGTAATTATAAAGTCAATGAATTATAATAATGAGATCTTAAAAATCTAAATATGAAATAGATTATTTTGATTTTCTTGTGCTTTAAATAGTGCATCTTCTTTGAGCATACTAAGAAATCATATCAAGACAAAATTGAAAAAAAAAAAGAGAGAGCAAGTGTAGAGAGAAAACATAACAAAATGAATACGAAGAATGCTACAACAATAATGATCATGATGATGGTTTTGATGGTTTCATCATATGATAATTGTATAGACGATTGCATTTATGCTCAATGTTATTCAGACCCAGAGGCTTGTAGGGGCTTTTGCATTCGATGTTGCAGAGATCATTTGTGCCACGTTTTTTGAAACTCGAACTCAAAAGGATGGTGGGGTTTAAATCATGAATGGAAACATGAATGTTAAAGAGTGATATCTTTCATGTATGATAAGAGTTGAATGGGGTAACAGTTCCGTGTTTAAGATATACTTTTCTTTATTATTATTTTTTTTTGCCACAAGACGTGTCTTTTTCTTTAGCCGCAAGGGCCGGGCGATCGCCCGGTCCGACTTTTGTAAAGCTAGATCTGTTTTTCTTTATATTCTAATTTTGCGTGTCATTTTATGGATCATAATTCATTTCCAGATTGTAAACTCTCAATATTTGAAATTCCCCTTTTACTTTTCTCTCTTCCAAGAACCCTAGATTTACATTAATAATTGTAACAAAACTTTTGGATGATTATTGAATCACATTAGAGAACCAACAAAGGGTTTGAATTTTGATTTCTGTGTGAATTCAATCAAAGCTTTTCATTCGTGGAATCAAATTCGTGACAATTTGGTAATCGGCTGAACTTCTTTTAATAATAGGATTGGATTTGTGTATAATCATATATGCATATATTGCATGTTGGATGTGTGGAACATGAGTGGATCGCATAGCTAGTCATCTAATGGGTCAGTGGTAAGAATTTAGGTAGTGCAAATAATTATGTAATCAAAATATTAATAAAAGTAACTTCGATAATCTTGTTTCTTCACCGCCATTGTTACACTGCCATTCCAGATCATTCTTTCTGTTAGCCTTATCCACTAGCTTGCTTATTTAACACACGGCAGAGAGCACTTTCATCAATTCTTCATCACACCTTCGCACACAAAACACATCTTCCTAACACACATAAGACACTTCCTTGCTTAATTGAATCACTCACCAATCATGATTTAATCACTCACGGGCCAAACAAGTGATATAAAGGTACGGGATATGTATAAAGCAGAAAACCGAGTCGATCGAAAATAGATCGATAGAAAATAGAATTATACTCAACCGTGTTGTGTTCGGGAGCTATGGACGAGGACGGTTTAGCATTTACAGGTAGCACGATTGCATTGTACTCATTTCGGAGGGTGAATGGTAAGTGTATTTAGTAACTCGTTATTTAGTACCTCTGTAAGTAATTTCCGGTAACTTGTTGTTTGACAAATACGTGCTCTTTAAACGATTTCTATTGCACTAGCGTATGGGCTATGTATATTTGTGATGTGATATTATTGCTATGGTGCTAGTGTGTTGACATATGTGAATTATATGATTGAAGTTGTTGATATGAAATGTGAAAATATACCGTGTTGTGCTATATATATGAAATGTTCAATTCTGAATATGATGAAAAGCTAAAAGTGATTGGCTGATAATATGTAATCGATTGCTCCCATATACGAATGGGATATGTACTGCTGTGTGAAAATATAATTATTCTTTGATCAAGTGTTAGTCGTATATGTAGGATTATGTGACATGCATTCATAAGAGATAAGAGGATTCTATTATGGCTGCTGATGACCTTGAGTCCGTCCCTGTTTTCCAGCTTGTCTGGACTCTGTCTCTGAATTTCTAGCACGGCTGGACTCTATATGAAATACGAATTTCCAGCATGGCTGGACTCTGTTGGGTGAAAATAACTAAGAAAATGACTAAGCACGTGCATTAAATGTGAATCATGTTAAATGTTTATAGCTGATCTGTTGGAATGAGAAGTGAGCTGATGTGATTTTGAAACTGTGAAATAAATGGAAGTCATACATTGATTGTAAATCGATGTGAATATATGTGACTGAAAGTGATGTGCTTACCTGTCGTTAAATGGCTTGTTACTGGTTATTTTATAGGTTATTAAATGACCTGTTACTAATTATACTTATTGAGATCCGCAATTCATTCAAAATGTGATGATGTTTTTATAGATATTGAAGAAAAAGAAGGCCTTAGCTGAAAAGAAGTTAAATCTTGCATCAAAGGTCGGCCGACTGGTTTCCAATCCTTCTCCCTAGGCTCGTCATCTACATATCATTCATGAAAACACTTCTGTTATGTAAAAGCAGATTTACTGGATAAAGCATGTGAAAATGTCTTTTTGCTGGCTTGCACGTGTAAATATAAAGCTTCCGCTCGTCTAAATTATATTTTAATTGTCGGGAATTATCTGAGAAGGTGATAGGGCATCACAATTTAGTGGTATTAGAGCCCCGGTATGTGTTCTGTAGACAATTTGCATAACTGATGCATGAGAAGGCCACGTAAGGGTTCTGTTGATACGGAAATATGTCCAATCCGTCAGAAACGCCTTTGGAACGAACCCTATGGTGTCCCAAGTTGTCTACAGGTCCAAGACCTTACAGTCCGACCCAGAGGTTTGACCCTAGGCCCCCGCAAGCTCGACTCACCCAGGAGAAAAGGAGCAGGAGGGCTCAAAGGGTAGTAGGTCCGACCCTGCCAATGGTCCGTGACCACGGGATCCGACCCGGACACCCGTCCGGACTCCACACAACAACCTCATCGGCAACCGAGTAAGCTGGCACTAGAGAGTAAGAAGGTCCGAGGCACAAGGTCCGAATGAAAAGTACTTGACAGACAGGGAAAAGTATGTAGTAAGCAACTCAGTACGGTCCGGACCAATCGTCCGGACCTGCCTCTTCGGACCTTAACCCGCGGCAGACTGCATCAAAGCCTCTAATACTCTCACATTAATCACTAAACTAACTCTGAAAGCCCAAAGTGGAATGGAGCAAGTGTCATTAATGGGCCATGGGCCTATTGAGGCCTTGGTGGCTCGATCCAGGCCTTACACTTGGCACAATCTGATGGAACCCTCCCATTTTGGGAGAAATCTATATATATGGCACACATTCCCATAATAATGGTAAGACATAATCGCTTCCTATCTTCGACTCTTATACCGAGTAGACCCTCACTCTCTCGCAAGTAAAGTCTCTTTTTGGTTTGACACCACGCAAACCGGGTATAAGGTTCTAACCCCCCCCCCCCTCCAAGATACTTGTGCAGGTCCTCACGTATCGCCTCTCAACAGTACGACGGTTCTTACAAGCTTCTACACTTAGGTCCTTACGGGATAGGAGGTCCAGGCACTCAGGGAGAAAGGAAAGCAAGGGAAATTCATTTAAGTGTTTGGGGGACTTTGCGCTCAACATTTTGGCGCCCTCTGTGGGAAACTTTACGAAAAGTTCTATTCTCTTCAGTAATGGCAAGAATAAGAAGGTCCGTAAGAACCAACGCTACTGCAATCGGGACGCCCGCCCCGAGGCAAAGAGGCAGACCTCCCACTAGGAGGGGAAGAGTGGCGAGAGCCACTTCAAGAAACACAATGGACTATCCAAGTGCACCGCTAGTCTCTCTTCAGAGGAGGAAAGAGTCGATGATCCAGCAATAAGGACCCAAGTACTCACGGTTGAAGGACAGGTTCCTCCGTCAAGAACGCATGGTCCTCCTCCAGGGAGAAACTTCACTCTCCCTAACGGGCAGATTATTCGCCCCAGTGAGTTTGGAATGAGTGAAAGTCAGTTTGGCCTCTTACTCACCATTATCTAAGGGTGCTTTGGATCAAACAACCTCCAACCAACTCAACCCACTCCTCCTTTGGCAATTCCGAGACAAGCTAAACCTGCACAATCAAGGAACGAGCATCGTCTAATCCAGCAAAGGTTAGGGGAACCAGCCCAACCAGAGGATCTAAGGAACCTTCTCAATAGGAGAGCCGCTGCTTCTCACGAACACCGAGAAAGAAGCCCGGCAAGACCACAAGTATTTGAAGCTGGAACTAGCCGATGTGGGGCTCTTCAGCGCGGACCGAGAGACCACGTGGCAGAGAGAATCTCGATAGTCCCCGTTGATGATCTTCCTCCAGATGTGGCAATCAACCCAAGGACGGGCGAGAGGCTAAACGCCGAGCAGATCTATGTCCAGCAGAAAGCCTTGGAGACTCAAATTGCTACTTTGAGCAGAATGGTGAAGGCACATGAGAAGGTGACTCTTAGAGCTCCCAATCCCTTATGTGATGAGATAAGAAGGGAAAGGAAGCGCCTCGACTCCACTATCCCAAATCTTGAGCACTATTATGGGAATACTTGTCCTGTGGGGCACCTTACTAGGTATGAAAGCAAAATGGAGACCAACGGCCTGAATGACAACATAAAGGCTCTTAACTTCTCCAGTACTCCTTTGGAGAAGCAATGGATTGGTGGACCTCCTTGCAAAATGGTTCCATCAAGTCCTATGCGGATATCGCTTCTCTCTTCCTCAAAAGGTTCGATAAAGCAAAGAAGAGGAAGAGATCATTGGAGCACCTGGAAGGAGTAATCCAGAAAGAGCACGAGGATCTTAGGACCTTCCTTGACCGCTTCAATGCTGAAGTGCGCCAGGTCGAGCCTCACAGCATCAAAGAACGGGTCCGACACCTATATGCTAACACTTACAACGAAGATCTCAGAAGAAAGCTTTCAAATGAAGAAATCACGACCGAAAAATACTTGGAAGACATCTGCGAAGGAGTCTTGTATGGGTAGGAGTACCGAAGAAATGTTCCAATAAGAGCCGGGGCCAGAAAGGGGAAAGAGCCAGTGAAACAAGAACCCCCTCCCCGGCCTGGAAAGTTTGAACAAAAGAAGGAATTTAGAGACAAGAGCGAGTTCCGCAGGGAGAGAACCCCTCCGAGGAGATATGCCGAGTATACTCGCCTCAATAGACCAAGATCCGACATCTTGGCCTCTATTGTTGAGAAAAACTTAGACATACAATGGCCAAAACCTACAAGGAACAGTAAGAAGAACAAAGCTTCGAGGGAATACTGTAGGTTTCACAAACACAAAGGCCATTCAACTGAGGATTGTGTCCAGTTGAAAACAGAAATAGAAGGGTTGATAAGGAGCGGAAAGTTGAAAGAACCAGTGTATGAAGAAGAGCCCTCCAGGCACCAGAGAAATGAACGAAGAAGGGAGGAGCGTGGATCGGAACCTCCGACAGGATCCTTACCACCACCTCCTACAGAAATTCCACCCCACCATGCCCAAAGAAACCGCGGGTACCCTGAAGTTGTGGAAATGGAAAACCTCCCCTATAGCAGGGTTATCAATGCCATAGCAGGAGGACCAGCTGGAGGAGATAGCCGAAACGCAAGGGAGAGGACCGCGCAGCATCTAAGAAACAATGATAGAACCTATGCTCCGCCAGCTCTGAGAGGAACAAATGACATCACTTTCGATGATAGTGAAATTCCCCCACCAACGTCTGGTGGAGGAGATCTCAAAGACCCTGATGTTCCTTTGGTTGTCTCTCTAGTCATCGCCACTTATAAGGTCAACAAAGTACTTGTTGACACGGGGAGTTCCTCCAATGTCATCTCCAAGAGAACTGTGGAACAGATGCACTTGGGCAATATTCAATACGGGTGCGTATACACCTCCTTGGTAGGATTTGGGGGCTCTATAGTTCGCCCCATTGGAAGTATACCCTTACAAGCCTCTATGGGAACCTTCCCGACGAGAGTGACTAAGACGATCCTCTTTGTGGTGGTCGATAACACGTTCGACTATAACGTAATACTGGGGTGCCCAGGACTCAACCAATTCAGAGCAATCGCATCTCCCCTACACAATAGGATGAAGTTCCCTACTCTAAATAGTGTGGGAGAAGAAGTGGGCAATGTTAGGGAAGCATGGGAATGTTACATCATGTCAACCAGAGGAGCCTCAGGACCCGTTCTCTCGGTCACCAAAAGACCCGGGAGCCCTCCTCCTGTGCCTCTTACTCCAGTGAGGGAAGATATTGGGGCTGGGATGCTTAAGGAGAAGTTCCCTAAGACTGCAAGGATGGAGCCTCATGAAGCCTTAAAAGAAGATCAATTGATTGAGGGAGACCTAGAGAAGATAACCCGGATAGGAACAGAGATGAGCGCGGAGGTAGAAATGAAGCTCATCACATGCCTTCGAGACAATCGTGACATCTTCGCCTGGAGCACTGATGACCTTAAGGGGATACACCCAAGGATCGTAGTTCACCGTCTGAACATGGATCCTACGGTGAAACATATCCGACAAAAGAGAAAGAACTTTGGGCCTGTTGAAGATTCTATCATAGCGGGAGAAGTGGACAAGTTAATGAAGGCAGGACATATCGAAGAATTCAGATACTCTGATTGGGTCTGTAACGTGGTCCTCATCGAGAAGGCTCCGGGAAAATGGAGAATGTGCAATGACTTCACTAGGCTCAACAAGTTTTGTCCAAAGGATCCTTATCTGTTACCCTGCATCGACCAATTAGTAGACTCTACCGCAGGATGTGAACTCCTAGGCTTCATGGACGCTTATCAGGGCTTCTACCAGATCAGGATGGCTCAGGAGGACTTCAAAAAGACAGTCTTCTTTACAGCAGGAAGAGTCTACTGTTTCAAAGTCATGCCGTTCGGCCTCAAGAACACGGGCGCTACATACCAACGGTTGGTGAACAAGATGTTAAAAGAAGAGTTGGGCAAAACCATGGAAGTTTAAGTGGACGACATGCTAGTAAAAAGCAAGACTGAAGAGCAACACATAGAGCATCTAAATAGGTGCTTTTCCATCCTTAGGAAATATGGAATGAAGTTAAACCCAGAGAAGTGCACGTTTGGTGTAAAGGGAGGAAAGTTTCTCGGTTACATGGTCATGGAGAGAGGTATCAGCGCCAACCCAGAAAAAATAAAGGCAATCTTGGACTTACCGCAGCCAAAGACAATCAATGAAGTGCAGAAGCTCCTTGGAAGGGTGATGGCCCTGAGCCGCTTCATCTCCAAATCCGCCGAGAAAAACCTACCCTTCTTCAAAATTCTAAGGAAGGGAGACAAGTTCGAGTGGATAAAAGAATGCGAAGAGGCCTTGGATAGCTTGAAGAGCTATCTCCTTTCACCACCCCTCTTGTCCAAACCGGTAGAAGGGGAACCTCTTTACCTCTACTTGGCGACTACTGACGAGGCTATGAGTTCTGTATTGGTGCGGATACAAGGGAATGACCACTTGCCGATCTATTACTTGAGCAAGGCCCTCGTGGGTGCCGAGGCCAGATATGTCAAGATTGAGAAGCTCGCCTTCGCATTGGTCTACACTGCCCGGCGACTGAAGCCTTACTTCAAATCTCATCGAATCGTCGTCCTCAGCAATGAGCCACTCAAACATGTCCTAGGCAAGCCAGATCAGTCGGGCGTTTGTCCAAGTGGGCGATCGAATTAAGTGAATATGATATTGGGTACCAAGCTCCGTCAGCTAAGAAGGCTCAAATCCTTGCCGACTTCTTGGTGGACTACCCCGAAGAAGCGGAAGCAAAGACCGAAAGTCCACAAGAGGACGTGAGCTACATCATGCTCACTCAGGCGAAGGCTATCCCAGAAGAAGAAAGGACCAAAGAAAATGAGCCTGAAGAGATGTTAAAAAACAATGTCCAACTCTGGGCTAAGTATCAAGAATCCATGGATGACTCCCTGAGGGTGAAACACATGTTCCTCCTAGATGAAGCAACCAACACTTCAACACCTGCATCTTCCGTCATGAAGCAGGAAGATGGGAAAGTGCCTACTCTCGCATCGGAAGCTAAACTTGAAGGCAAGGAATGTTGGACACTACAAGTGGACGGATCCTCTAATGAACGAATAGGAGGAATAGGAATTTTCCTTGAAAGCCCTGAAGGAGCCAGGCTGGAATATGCCATCACCCTCAACTTCAAGGTAACAAACAACGAGGCCGATTACGAAGCACTACTTACCGGCTTGAGAATGGCAAGGTCTCTTCAAGTCAAAAAAATCAAAGCCTATATAGATTCCCAGCTCGTAGAGTCCCAGTTATCAGGGTCTTTCACTGCTAAAGGACCCAACATGATCAAATACTTGGAGCTTCTCAAGAAAGAGGTTGAGCACTTTAAAGTATTCACACTTGAAAAATTCCACAGGGAATGGAACGAGAGGGCCGACGCCCTTTCCAAATATGCCTCTGCCTTAGGAGCTTTGGACACAAGGCGCGTCATCCTGATGACTATCACAGATTCTTCCCTGGTAAACTCTAATGGACAAGTCTTCCTCCTAGGCACTGAAAGGAGCTGGATGACCGACATATTTCACTATCTAAAAGATAGCTCTCTACCTTCAAACCCTAAAGAAGCAAGGAGGATCCTATGCAGAGCCAACAGGTACTTTATCCTAGGAGAGGATCTCTATAAGATATCTTTCACAGGCACTCACATGAGATGCCTTGGACCCCATGAGGCAAAGACTGTTTTGGAAGAAATCCACGCAGGAAGTTGTGAGAGTCACTCCAGAGGAAGAACCTTGGCTCAGAAGGTCATAAGGCAAAGATACTATTGGCCTACCATTGATAAGGATGCTGCCAACTTCACTCGTGCTTGCGAAGACTGCCAATACTATGCCAACATACCGCATCGCCCGACCAACCCTATGATTCCGTCAATCATAGCCTGTCAATTTGATCAATGGGGAATAGACATAGTTGGACCTTTTCCACGTGGCACGTACCAAAAGAAGTTCCTTATTGTCGCGGTAGAGTACTTCACCAAATGGGTTGAGGCCGAAGCAATGGCCACCATCACAGAATGTCGAGTAAGGACCTTCATTTGGAAGAACATCATCTGCCGGTTTGGACTTCCTAGGGTCATTGTCTCCGATAATGGAGCACAATTTTCCGGGGCCAGATTGAAAGAATGCTCCAATCCTTCAAGATAGAACAGCACTTCACTTTCGTTGGTTACCCTCAAGCCAATGGTCAAGTTGAAGCTACCAACAAAACCATTGTGAAGATTTTAGAAAAGAGGCTGAGAACCTCTCAAGACAGCTGGGTAGATGATCTCAACGGAATCCTCTGGGCATATCGGACGACAGCTCGAACTTCTACTCAGGAGACACCCTTCGCGCTAGTCTATGGCTCATAAGCGGTCATCCCCTCGGAAATCACTGTGGAAACCCAAAGGATCCAACAATACCAACCCGCTGGAAATGAAATCGCAAGGATCTACGACCTTGAGCTCCTCGAAGACAAAAGAAGCAAGGCACTAGCTAACATCCTCCGCTATCAAGCTATGTCTGCCCGGGCTTACAACAAACATGTTCTTCCCAAGGATATTACTTTTATTTTTTCATGTTTACCCAAATTATAATCAAATAGTCTTCTTAAAGTCAACAGTTATATTCCAAACTATACGAAAGAATCTCGTTGAATCATTTCAATTTTATTATTTTACTTTTAATTTTAAATATATAGGGGAGGATATAATAAACTAATCGAGTAAATAAGATAGTCAAATTTCATTGCAAACAACGTTGGTCGTGGTGTCGGGGGTAGTCCTTCTTCATCAAGTACTAAATCGTTGAGTCTTTTTTGTGATAACTATAGAAAATGTAAAAATATGACTCGCCTTGACTGATATGCTTTAAAAGGGGTAGGGTCCAACTCAAACCGAACCCGTTCATGATCAACGGTTTGATGAATATATTTTATATCGGGTTTCCTACCATTATCCGGCCCGTTAATTAGTAATTGATACATCTTTTTTATATACCGTATCCCTCAAACTCGAACCAAAATAAAATACAAAAGTGCATTATGATGCAATTAACATGGTAGGTTCCGAACAACCCCTGGGTAGGTGTCCCCCGCACCCATACACATATACAAAAATCAATATTTTACAAACATAATTTCACATGTTACGGTGATTTTTTTTTTTTTTTTGCACCCACACCCCCATAATACCAACCCCCCATCAAAAGATGGGCTTCTTACTAACTTAAACCATAAAATGTCAGTTCGGGTCTTGTTACAAAGGTATGAAACGGGTTAGAGTATATGTCCAATCTAGATCTCAATATCATTATTATGAATGGTTTCGATTCGGGTTGGATAGAATCTGACCCATTTGAAAGTAAAACGACGGAATGCCAGTATAGTAAGATATAGGCCGCATGAGCTCAACAGTGTCCCTGAAGCATTTTAATTTTTTTTATCAAGTATTGTAGAGAGATAAAGATGAAAATAAATAAAATTATATATGGAGTCAACTTACTAAATACTAATAGTTATATGGGGTAATGTATATGCAATGTGTATATGTTTCTTAAGATTAGACTTTAGCAATATATGAAAAATAGGGCCTGATTTAGTTATATTGTACCAAAATAAAAAAATTGATATAAAAAGTTTGTTTGGTTCACTTGGTTTGTTTTGTGAAATTTTCAAATGTATTAACAAAATAAAGATAAACAATATCACTTCCAATATATGATTGTTAATTTGAAAAATGAAATGATATATATGTAAAAAATTGAAGTAGAACAGTAAAATCATTTTAATTTTTTTTGGGCATAACTTTTATATTTTTTGTATGTTTTAGTGGTTATTAATAAAAAAAATTACCGTTTTAAACAAAAAAAAAGTTCGTTTTGTCATATTTTATTATGTTTTTTAAATATTCAGTTGACAAAAAGTGTTGAGTGTGCATATGAAAAGTTGCTTCATCTCAGCCTCCATGCGAAATAGAAATGGTCTATCGTTTTGGGTAATATAACCCCGTTAAAATAGGAGTAATTAATATAACGCTGCAATAATATAACTTCAAAAATTTTAACTTCCCTAAATAGTGATTCACCTATATACTTATCTTTAATTGAACTTTGGCTTTGTATGCGCTTAGTTAATTATTCATATAACTTGTCGATTTCACCTATATACTTATCTTTAATTGAACTTTGGCTTTGTATGCGCCTAGTTAATTATTCATATAACTTGTTGATTCGGACATCAATTTAATTAGAAAAAATTATTATGCCTTGTCTAGTTAAAAGCTTGCAATTAACTATGCTTAATACTATCATTTAAGTACTTCTATGAACTTGTTGATTTCGTTTATAGAATAAAGATACTTCCATTCTATACTCAAAAGAAAACACCAACGTACAAAATCTCAATAAAAAAATGACATGGCCAATCTACCAACTAACATCGCCATAAGAACATGCAATTGATAATCTATTTTCTAAAATATTAATCTCACGTTTAACCTGACAAAACATCATTGAACAAAATTATCCATCAAATGCGTGAATTTCTTTGAAAATGTGAAACAAAGGGCTAAAGCTAAAAGATACAAACTTAAGAGATTTAATCACAAAAATACATTTGCCATTTTTACCCGTCCCACATAACTTCATTCATTACTAAAAAAGGAAGCTACACCACACTCAGCAAATAATAAACAATATCAACTTTACATCAAAATCACACATTTTGCCATTAAAATTACAGTTTTTCCCACATTTTCTATATTCTATACGTAAAACTGCGCGTCAACCCTAATGTATGAAGTTCTTCGGGATGGAGGGACTACAACTTTTGGCAATATCATTTTATTCACTATCTCACACTTCTTATATCCGGAACCACTTTCTTCAATACCCTATGGTCATCAATGCTCCCGCCTCTGGAGTCTTTCACTTGATACCAACAAACATGCCTTTCCACCTTCTCATTAGTAGCATAGTCGACTAACTTATAAGAATCATTGAGATTAATCAACTCTCGATTAGCTTCAGAGTTTTTCAAATGAAGCATTGTCCTGAAAATCTGGTAACACAAACTCGTGCTTCTCTTCAATGCACTTGTCGATCACGTGAGAGATTGATCCACCTCTATCCTTAAGCACCATTATTAATAGAAAGGCCTCAAGGTGTTTATTCGGATTCTTCATGATGACCTTGACATGTAAATTTTCCTATATCTTAACCTGTAAAATGAACATCTTATGTTCATTATATGCAATTTCTAAATTACGTATTTGAAATCTATTTGTGCGTGTAAGTAACATGGGAACATATGCAGCTCTTGTTTATCTATTGCATGTCCTAAACCAAATCCAACTTCATATATCACCTTTTTCTTTTGACGAATTAATTAAATGAGCAATATTTGCTTGATGAAGTTAGTTTCTTGTTGATATTATGGAGGTTCATTCCTAAAGATTAAGCAAAGACTATGGCTTTTGCCTTTTTGTAGCAGGAGACACAAGTGAAAACTGATTTTGCTGGTCGAATTCTCGGAAGATCACCTGGCAATACATATGAGGGTAATGAGATTTTTTTTTTGTTATCAAGATATGGAGAATGTAATCCAAGAGATTCCACCATCCAAGTAATCGATATATGAAAAAAGAAAAGTAGTGAGAAGACACCTCCAATATGATCTGTGTTTGTTCTTTTATTCATTCCAAAAGTCATGTACTTGAACAAAGTTACACAATAATAGCATACACATATGCAAAGCAACTAATCTAAAAGAGTTACAATTGAAATCATAAGCCAACCTATGAGCCTAATCATTCTCTTCGCTTCCAAATTAACAGATTTGAATTTGAAGGGTTTCACAGAGCAACTTCTTCTTGCGCAGGAGAAACTCTAGGCTAACAAAACATTATCTCAACATTTTGATGTCATCAATGAAAATATCAGCTTCTGATAAAAAAATCTTGACATGTTCATAGTGCCCCTACAATGTTTCCACAATCTCCGTCAATGATAACATGAAACCACTCGAGATCCCTAGTCAATTCAACCGCTAATCTTCTTCCAATGTAAAACCACACCATTACGATCTCTGGCTACTGCGTCCAGCCCTCCGTACCTGTTCATATGTGCTCTGATACCATGTAAAGTAATGTAGTGAGTATTTAATTCATCACAAATGGGCTGGGTGACTGGTTTCTACCGATATATATATATATATATATATATATATATATATATATATATATATATATATATATATATATATATATATATATATATATATATATATATAGTTGAAGAGATTACATTAGTGAATACATTATAATCCTAACTAAGTTAGCTAGTCAAAAGGGATGTAACAAAAAATAGTTTACACAACAATATTATCTATTCTCCAAGAAATCAGTTTGGTGCAGCTTTCAATTTGAATAATTCAGTTTCTAACAAAATATTATTGTTACTAAATAAAATATTATTTCCCTGACTTTTCTTATATATTAAACTGATAGTAGGTTGTAGAAATAAGATAATTAGTAAGCATTAATTTGAGAAGATTTCATTGGAATATTCTTGCCAACATTAAGCAAACATAATATATAGTTTCCAAATAAATTGGAGTATTATGATTGAATTGACTAAAAATATATAAATTGTTCAAAACATGATGTTTATGAAATTATCGACAATTAATATTACAAAATCACTATTAATAGTTAATACAAATACGTTTGACTCCTTTTCTATAATAAGGCTCATTTATAATTGAATTGTTTTTTGCTTCAAAATGCCACCTATGATTTTTGCTTATGTAGCATATGTATTCTTCCATTTACATCATCACTTTTATCATATATATAGATCTTAAACCAATCAAACAACATTAAAACCAATTAAATTACCCTTAAAAAACCGAATCAATCACTTCATTCTTACAAACCCTATATAACAACCCTATAAACTCTAAAATTTTGATTTTCAAGGCCTCGTGGCAGACCATAAACTACTTTTCTCTGGTCCCTTCCAACTGCGGCGATTCCGGCGACACGGTGAATTGCGGCGATGAAAAAGACACGAGGCCGACCACGTAAGAAGGTAGCCTCGCCGTCCCCTCAACGAAACAGTGTGGTGATGGACGTCCACGCCGCCACGGCTGTGGAGCAGTCGGAAAACAGAGTCGACCTGGAGCAGAGATCTGATGTGAATTTGGTGAACGATCAGAGTGATGATGAAACAAGTGAGAAGGATGACGAGATTACGGCGAAATTGGATTCGATTCCGTCAGATCCGATTATGCAAAGACCGATTGTGGATCCAAACAAGTGACGGCGTTTTGTTGTCCCCAACAACACCGAATGTGGTTCCTACCGGTCGGAATCTACTGAATCCGGAACCTCAGAATGGAGACGCAATGTAGTACTCCCAACGGCCGGTGAATGTTTCTGAACCAGAAAAACTAATGGAGGAGAATATTGATACTGTGGAACAAATTAACCCGAACAGTAACCCTAACTCGAATGGACTTGGAACGAATAACCCGGACAAATTGTGGACGGATATCATTCGGGGAAACAGAGACACCTCCCGGGGTATAGCTATTAGCTTTTCTGCACCTTCTATTGTTGAGGGAGAGGTTGAGGTTGAGATTGAGGACGAGGATGTTGCTTCCGAAATTGAATTCTGGAAATCTTCACTGATAATGTATGTTCTGGGTGGGGATTTGTCTATGAACGCAGTATAGCAATACATGGAAAAATTCTGGAATTTTGTTAGATTACCGAAAATCTTCTACAATGAGGAGGGATATTTTATCCTTAAATTCAGAACTTTAGAGGACAGGAATGTTGTGATGAATCAGGGACCATATATGATCTATAACATGACGATGTTCCGGCGTGAGTGGAGTACTGGGTTTTCCTTAAAGGAAGACATGTTGCGTGCAGTCCTAATCTGGATCAAATTACCACAACTACTGTTACACCTATGGGGAGCCAAGAGTCTGGGAAAAATAGGAAGTGCTTTGGGCAAGCCGTTGTTCACAGATGAATGTACAGCTCGGAAGTTACGGGTTACTTACGCAAGAATTCTGGTGGAGGTTGACATAACAAAGAATTTACGGGAGTTTATTATGATAAAGGACCTAAAACAGAAGATGATTAAACAACCTGTGGAATACGAATGGAAACTTCTTTATTGTGAGAAGTGTCAGAAAATTGGTCATGTGTGCACAAATCCGATCAGGAAAGCAACTCCTCGTTCAAAGCAAGCGATGTAGTACAGTCGATCATGGGAATGCGGTGGGACAGCAGAGGAGTACAAACCCAGGGACTTTTGGCCAAATTGTTGGGATAACTGAGCCCCAGGGTAACAAGACCTTCGAAATAGGTAGTGGCTCGGGTGAGGGGTGGCAAAGTAGACAGCCGGATAGGGTGGCACAATCGGCTGAGTGGCAGCTAGTGGAGGGCTCAGCCCGAAGTCGCAGCAAAGGGAAGGAGCCTATGATCGTACCAACAAAGCAAGCGATTGAGAGGAATTTTTCGTGTCGTAATGGGTTTGAGTCGTTGAGGATTGCGGATGATCCTCCTCCGACTTCTAGACCTGTTCCATGATTGTCTCGTGGAACGTAAGGGGGTGTAATGATATAGCCAAACTTCGTGAGATATGCTCCCGTCTCTCTGGGTTAAAGTGCGCATTGGCTATACTGATTGAAACACGAGTAAAACAAGAAAAGAGTGTGGGGATTAGAAGCCGTTTGGGGAACACGGCAAAGTAAAGGACTATAGGGGGGGGGGGGTGAATAGTCTTTTAAAGCTTTTGTCGATAAACACAGTTTCTCAGAAACCTGGGGGTTTCTGATACATAAATTCAGAGCGCGGAAGACTTTAAGATAGGTAAGTGCAGAAACAATAAGTAAGTTTGTGTGTGCTTTGCTGAAATGTAAATACAGAAAGGTAAATAACACAGCAAGTATAGTGGTATCTGGAGGTGGCGTAATCCTCCAACTAATCCATTTCGGTCTTTCTGAGACCTAGAATTCACTAGAACAGATAATTGAGTTCACCTTACAATAATCCTATTCTAAGATTCCTAAACAAATGGTTCCCAACCAAATGTTCCCCCTGAGTTATTGCCCAGCTCCTAGAGCTAAGTACTTCCTCTACTCAGATAACCTTGGAGTTATTCCCTGATTTCCCAAATCAAGTACTTCGTCTACTCCACGCCTTGATGGTGTTAGTTATAAGGTTTGTCAGAGAGGCTTCTCGTATAACTTTTCAGTTATGTTTTCAGAGAGCCTAATAGAACAAGACTACTTAATACACTTGTTCAGTGGATGGCAGTCTGCTCTTTACTGACCCAAGTAATTGGTGTCTGTTCTGGAGAATGAGCTTCAGAAAGGGTATCTGATAGTTCAACTCTTTCACGAATAGCAATCTCTTGTTAAGGTTCAGGACAACTTAGAACTACTAGTGATTCTTCAAGCAACAGAAAGCTTTCAGAAAGGGTAGTAGAGTGCTTGAGAGAATACTTTGCTTGATGGTAAGTTTGCAAGATAGAGCGTTCTAAGGTATGTTCTTCAAGCATCTAAGTGTGTGATATATATAAATAAATTTGAGAGGCGTTTGAATTGTATCCGTTGTGCTCTCTATCAAATTATATCCGTTTATATCTTGAACTATGTACTCAGAAGTCACTATCTCATTTTTCAGAGGATCGCTTTAAAGATTTACGCGTTGCATTTAATGCATAGTACTGTTCATTGTCCTTTAGTCTCAACGGATACATGAGCCTTTATGATGGCTCGCATGCTCCATACTCATGATGTTATATGTCCAGAATCATATCCCGAAAGTAAGTTAATATACTTAAGAAAGGATTAAGGACATAGTCTTTCTGAGTTAGACTAAACCTTTGTGTCTTCATAAACCTTGTGCAATCTTCAGTCTTTTAATCTTCAGAAAAGCTCAATTGCTAGGATTGATCTTCATGGTCTTCTTGAAATAAAAATTACACTCAGAGACCTATAATCCTAATACAAGATTTACTAGACTAATCATACTTAGTGATTTCCTCTTTTACAATGTTCAAGTGAACCAAGAGTACTTAATCACCTTTCTGGCTAAGAAAAGAACATGTGATGAGTGATCAAAATACTAACAGATATTCCTAACAAATTTCCCCCTTTTGATCAGTCATCCATGACTATCTTTCGAGTCCTATTACAAAATTGTAATCCTGGAAGAGAAAACAATCCACCACTTAATCATTTCAAATGATATTCAATTTTAGTTGAATTAAGTGCAGAAAGTAAACATCAACCAAATCACAAGAAGTGATCTTTGCGGATAAGTTGTCATCTATTAAAATGCATCTGAGAGTATGATCTTCAGATAGGTACAGTTTACAGAAAGAGATGCAACTTTTACATATAGAGAATTTTGGAAACAATCAGCAAGATTACAAAAGTAATAAAACTTACTAAGTAAATTAGAACAAAGGAGAGTCCAAGCTCCAAGAGAGTATTCTAATGTTACTAGTCTTCAAGTCTTCAGAAACGCAACTTGGGTTCAGATACCTCAAGTTCTTCAGCATCCTTTCTGGATCAGTTAACATGATCATCCACTTTTCTGCATTCTTGGACATAGTCATAAAGAATCCTTTTGACAGAGAGCTCTGTCTTTCTGGATAAGTCACATATTTCATGGTAACTCTTGCCAAGCTTGTGATTCTTCCGCAGAAAATGTTTGACCTAAGTAGTTTCCTGCACCTGTGCATGGTCTACTTGCAGCTGAGATAGGTTGAAATACTTGTATATTTCTTCCAGATAGTGTATATCATCTAGGTATTCATCCAATGTCATATAGAATGACTCATAGGTTGAAACACCTAGTTTGTTCTTCTCAGTAGCTACCATCCAGCTTTTCTTACCTTGTGTACATCATCGGTTTTGGTAAGGACATGCAAAAGAAAGATCCATCTTTACGGCTTCATTCCTCTTTTCTACTTCAAAGTTTAACCGGCATGAAGGTGCTCGTGGTTTAGCAATACGGCTTGCCTTCTCTCCATTTCAGATCCGGTTGAGGATGGAGTTGAAACTTATCATTGACAAGTAGATGTTGTAGTTCCAGAATCCAATACCCTCTCTTGTTCAGAATGCACCTATATGAAGATTCTTCATTACTGGTCTTCATATAATCAATGTGGGCATCAGTTGGCCTTTCTTGATGTGTTTCAATGTTTACTCTGCCAATCTGGAAATCCCTTCTTGCTTTTCTGTTTGGTGGCCTTCTGTCAGGAGATCCTCTAACCCTTTCTTCCTGCCTTGTTGTCTTTGGTGGATGTTCCATGTATAGACTTGGTGTTGCCAGAAGGAGTTCTGGCTGCTAAGGGCTTTGCTGCCAGAGGAGGTTGTGAAGTAGTTGCTTTTCTCCTTTTCTTGTGAAGATGATGTTCATCAGAATCATCCTCATCATCATTGAAGTCCAAAATTGGAGATTTGCAGCTTTCTTGACCTCTTACTTCTCCTTCTTCCTTTTCTTCTTCTTCAGAAGTCTTCTTCTCTTCTGAGATTCTAAGGGACTTGGTTCCCCTAGTGACCATACTTCTCAGCCTTCTGGCTGGTTGATCTGGAACAACTTCTTCAGCAAGGGTGTCTCCAGTGGTGTCCTTAATGACATGTTGACTTGAGGAGGGAGGATTTGATTGTTTTCTTTTTCTTCCTCTGCCTTTCTGAGGCATCTCTTCTTCCCCCTTAGTCATGAATGACTGACTCATGATAGCATAAGCTTCAGAGAGAGTTTCAAAGTTTTTATGGAGATTGTTGTGTACCCTGACCAATTCTTGAAGTTCCTTCTTCAGCTCTTTGTTCTGTCTAACCAGTTCCTGCTCCTTTGTGTTGAGCTCTTCAAGTGGCCTTAGGATGGCGTTGGCTTGCGATGACATGGTCGGGCTTCATTCAATCTTTGCATTAGCATTGTTACAATCCTCATCCCTGACCAACCCTAGGTCTTTCTGAGAGAGAGCTATGCTGGTTGCTCTGTTGAGTAAAGTAGCAGCCAATGGCTTCATCTCTTCTGGGACGGATTTTAGCACTTCTGTGTCTTGGGCAACTAGTGTCTTTCTGAGTTCTAAAAAGACACTGTTCCTTGCACGGTGCTCTTCACTTCTTGAACTGCTTGGTGCAGAGAATATATGAGGAGCAAGTAGGGCTCTTTTGTGCTGAGTGACAAGTCTCTGATCTTCTGCTTCAGTAACCAAGTTGTGGGTTTCAGCATCACTATCATAATCCTTTTCTTGGATTGTTTGCAGATTGACAATCTTCTTCTGCTTTCCATCAAGTGTGCTGGCCTTCTGAGAAGATGTAGAAGGTCTTTCTGATGCAGTCTCAGCATCATGCTCTTCATCATCATTGTCATCCATTGCATCTATTTCAGCAGCTGTGACAGCAATGACATTCTTCAAATTTCTTTGCTCATCTAGGAGTGCCAATTCCTTGACATTAGCTTCTTCGAGCTTCTTGAGTTTGGCTTCCTTTTCATCAACAAGAGCTTGAGTCTCAATGTTGATTGTCTTCTCTTCTTCCAATACCTTTCTGAGTTGTTCAATCCTAAACTCAGCAGCTGAAATTTCTTCTATGGCATCATTGTGTTCAGCTTGTTGGGTATCTTGATGAGACTTGGGAGGTGATGATGATGGGGCTTTCTGAGCAATTGAGGGAGTAGCCTTTTCTCCACTTTCTTTGCTATCTTTCTGAATCCCGCCTTGTCCAGGTTGGGGATCATCATTTTGATCATCATCATCATCATCATCCTTTTTCTTTGCTTCTTGGGTTGGATGCTCAGAGGGAGGTTGTTGATAATCATTTTCGTCCATCTCCTCGTCATCTTCTGAAACCAGGTTGATCACATTTAGGAATGTAATCATCCTCCCATTAACTTCTTCTTGTTCAATAGGATAAGTAGTGAGCTTGCTGGGCAAGGCAGGATGGGTAACCATCTGCTCTTGGGTTTGAGCATCCGCAGACTTGAAATCTGCTATAAGTCTTTGTGCTACTTCATGAATGAAGTCTTCATGCATCAGAGTGGCAAATGAGTAGGACTCTGTTGGGAACAATGCATGGATATAATCCTCCAGATTTAGGGCAATTGCTCTCTTTTCTGGGACGTCGATTACTCTGGCTACTTCAGAAAGGTCAGCCTTCTCGAGTTTACGCCATTGTCTGAAGCACTTGAGATGTTTCTTTAAAGTGTGCTTCTGGAAAGCCTTGAGTAAATCAACTGGCACTAGACTTTGAGCCTGAAAGAAAGTGTTCAAGTTAGTTTTGCTCAAACTACTTGAGTTAGTATCTGTAAGCGAAAATAGGCTTTCTGAGCATACCTGTGTAGAAACACTAGGCTCATTATCCTGTACTTCTGTTTGCTTGGGCATAGAGGCCTTAGATACTTTGTGTGAGGAGAAGTTTTATCCTCATCAACCTTTCTTTCTGCTTGAACCTGAGAATTAAAATCAAATATGTTTAGAAACTGTTAACAGAAAAGATAGGTGGAAAAGTGCTTTCTGAGACTTCACTTACTTCCAAGTGAGGAAGCTCAGTAGCATGTTCCTCAAAAACCTTGGGGGTTTCTGGCACCTAATCTGCAGATACCGCTTGTTCAGCAGTTTTAGTTTCTTTTGGAGGACATAAAACCACAGTCTTTCCTTCCAATTGTTCTTTTGACTGAGCCTGTAAGAACAAACATAAGAGATTTTAGTAGCGGGTTTTCCAGAGCATTCTTTGAAGAAGACTATTACTGATTATTTACCTTCTCAGCAGAAGGCTGAGTAAATACTTCCTCAAAAAGCTTTTCAGCCTCTGGAATCTCTAGGTTTTGGGGTGTTGGTCCCACCACCACTACTTCCTCAGTTGGAGCCTGTGGGACAGGCTCTTCTTGATGTTCTGAGATTGAAGGGACCTCTTCTTGATTCAAGGGGGTGGACAAGTCTTCTTCCCCCTGAAAGTGTGTCTCCAAGTTGGCCTGTAACAAATACAGCTTATGAATAACAAGTTAACATACAATTATGTTGACATGTTAGATACAAACTATCTTTGTTACCTGAATAGAGTCAGGCTGATCATTGATCTCTTGGACTTGTGGTGATTCCACAGTCTCTCTGTGCTCATTGTTGTTCTCCTCTGCAGTATCATTCTGAGTCTCCATCTCAGTTTGATCCCTTTCTGAGAGTTGAGCTCTCTCAGAAGGTTGAGGAACCTGTTCAAGAACAGGGTTTTCTTCAACAATATTAAGTGATGGCATTGTGAATGTGGAAGCAATGGCAACATCTTCCATCATTCTATCTTCCTCATCCAGGCCTTCTTCTTCCTGCTGGGCAGAGGGGCTCTTGTCTTTCTGAAGAGCTGAGCTTGATGCTCCTCCATGGGTCTCATACTTGAATCTTTTGAGTACTTTTGCAAGTACTTCATCATCCTCAGAATCACTATTCTGTGTTGGTGCAGACCCATCTATGTTATTTCTATCATCTTTGGAGAGTTCTGGAGCATTCTGGTTCAGGATTCTTGGGGCATTCTGGAGTTGCCTTTCTGAGCGTCCAACATCTTCTGAGACCTTGTCTCCAGAAGGTTGCGCCTCTTGTATGCTTAGGGGCTTGGAGGCTCTTTTTCTATGAGTCCTCTTTCTCTTGGCAACTGGAGGTTTAGCTTGAGCTTGCTCAGAAACCTCCTCACCTTGCTGTGCAGTTTCTTCTTCTTCTGCCTTTCTGAGTGCGTTCTCAATAGCAAGTTTCTCCTTTTCTTCAAAAGCATGTCTGAAAAGGGAGTTGGTGACTGGGATTTCCTGCCTCTCTCTGAGAGTGATTCCCATTGTTTCCAGAATGTAACAGATTATGAGACCAAAGTGCATATTGGCCTTTGGCTCAGCAAGGCCATTGATTATTTTGGGCTCAAATTCCTCAATATGTCCAAGGA
This sequence comes from Plantago major, assembly GCA_026545765.1. NCBI lineage: Eukaryota > Viridiplantae > Streptophyta > Magnoliopsida > Lamiales > Plantaginaceae > Plantago > Plantago major. The sequence continues at coordinate 77,527,814 of CM048840.1, read as the reverse complement.
ATTTGTTGAAGGCGTACTTCCCCCTATTGAAGTGGGTTTCCTGCCCTTCATGCTTCTTGTTCAGAAGATGCATCATCATCCATCTCTCCATGCTTATCTGGTCTACTCCACCTTTGTTGTCATCAAAGTAACGGACCAGAATAAGAGCTAAAGTACTCCAGTGTTTCTGGAGATGACTAGTTCTGATGGCCTTTAGAACAAAGTCTCCTGGGCAACCTTTTGCATTTTCTAACTGGATTGCTTCAAATAGCTCTTTGACGCCTTGAATCATGGAAGCGTCCTTGATGTTGATGTCTTCAAATGTTCCTCGATTTTTCAATCGGAATATCTTGCAGAAAGTCTTGCAGTCTAGAACAATTTCTTGTCCTTGGACTTCAGTCTGCATGTATTTTTCTTCTTCATTATTCACAACTTTTGTGAAGATTTTGGAGTTGTTATAGAACTCCAGTACATCTAGTGTGGATAGTCCACTGGGTGCAGCAGATAGAAGCTTGTAGATATGGGAATTCTTCAGCATCCCCAATATCAGTTTCCTTTCTGGTCTTGAAGATATAACTGCTGGTACATATCTCTTTACTAGAAAAGCTCCCCAATTCATTTTGTGGTTAGGGTTCCAGTCCGATGGGGTAAACTTTCCCATAAGGCATTTATTCAACACCTTAAGTTCCTTTCCTCCTTGCTTTTCAGCAGGAGCAGATGTTGCGGCCTTAGGGTTCTTGGTGGTCATCTTCTTGGGTGCCATCTCTTATATAGAGTTTTGAGTGAGTGTTTTTCAGATGAATATTGCACAATTAATCGAGATCAGTCTATCTTTTCAGAAGACTAAGCACAAGAAGTTAAGTTTTGCAGAGGGGTTTTGCAGAAATCTTGAGAGATTTTGCTGTTTTGATGCAAGTTTGAAATTTCGGAATTGGTAAAAGTGTTTGTCTTTTGCCCAAATCCTATATATATAGCAGACAAAATGTACATAGATACAACATACATACAACTGAATATGAATGCGTGTCTTTGTATCTGCATAGGCGTGGTACGTCCTTTGTACTTCATTAAATGCGTAGTGGGCCATGTCTGCATTTATCAACAGACATTACTTGCTTTGTTTTAATCTCAATCGTTGAGATCAAATGTTTATTCATCAAGGGATTATATTGAATATCTTGTAATGATATCAATCAACAAATGGTAATGTGCCGACTTGATGGATTTTTAATATGCTACATTCATTGTGTCACTTAGTAAAGAGTAGGAACACTTAAACGTTTGAGCTTATTATTCTGAGTGTCAAGTCCTTATCTATATATTGTTTATCATGAAAATGATAAAAATACAAGACATTGCACAAGTTTGACTTTCAGAACTTATACCTTTTGGGCTTTGTGTGTCCATTTCTCTTTATGACTAAATAGCTTTATGAATTCAAGTGCCAGAAGCTTCAGTTGTTTGAATGTATTTGACCCACTCTCAGTAACTAAGTTCTAGTCTTAATTACCTATTAAGTGTGTACCAACCTTTGCCTTTCTGGATACCCGTTCCGAAAATGTTTTGCCTTTCTGAGTGTTGCTACTCAGAAACATTTGCATCACTTCTTATCAACTTGGCTTTCTGAGAACCTGTTCTCAGAGGCCTAATCACTTATTCAGTCTTTAGAGATTCAGGACAATTTTTCAGTCCTTAGGCAACTCCATTAATCCAAGATTATGTCTTAAGGTCAAGAACCGGCTTTCTTGTAAGGGCTTAGTGAAGATACCTGCAAGTTGGTCTTCTGTGCCAATCTTGAGTATCTCTATATTGCCTTTCTCAACATGGTCTCTGATGAAGTGGTGTCTAACATCAATGTGCTTTGTTCTGGCATGGAACTTGGGGTTCTGTGTGATTGCAATAGCACTTGTGTTATCACAGAAAATGGGAGTTTTCTCTTCATTGAGTCCATAGTCTCTGAGTTGTTGTTAAATCCACAGAATTTGTGTTGCATAACAACCAGCAGCAATATATTCAACCTCTGTGGTAGAAGTTGCAATTGAGTTTTGTTTCTTGCTGAACCATGAGATAAGTCTAGTTCCCATAAACTGACAAGTTCCTGAGGTACTTTTCCTATCAAGCATTGATCCAGCATAATCAGCATCTGAGTAACCAGCCAAACTCAATCTACTTTCTTTAGGATACCACAAACCTACATCTACTGTACCTTTCACATACCTTAATATTTTCATAGCAATGTTGTAGTGTGATTGCATTGGATTTGTTTGAAATCTAGCACACACTCCAACTGCATATTGAATATCAGGCCTGCTTGCAGTAAGGTAAAGTAGTGAACCTATCAATTTCCTATACTTGTGTTCATCAACACTCTTATCTGATTTAGTATAGGTCATCTTGGTTCCTATGCTCATAGGTATCTTAGCATTCTTTTCAGAAGGCTTAAGATTGAACTTTGTGAGCATGTCCTTTGCATACTTTGTCTGACTAATGAATATTTCATCATTGAGTTGCTTGACTTGCAATCCTAGGAAATAGTTCAATTCTCCCATCATGCTCATCTCAAACTTACTTTTCATGAGATTTGCAAAGTCATCACAAAGTTTCTTGTCCTTAGATCCAAATATGATGTCATCAACATATACTTGAACTAAGAGTAGTTTCACATCATGATTTAAAGTAAATAAAGTTTTATCAACTTCACCTTTCTTGAAACCACTTTCCAGAAGGTATTTGGCCAAAGTGTCATACCATGCTCTTGGAGCCTGTTTCAGTCCATAAAGAGCTTTCTGTAGCTTATAGACCATTCTACTTTCTGAGGAAACTTCAAAACCAGGTGGTTGCTCAACACAGACTTCCTCAGCAAGTTCACCATTCAAGAATGCACTTTTGACATCCATTTGATAAACTTTAAAGTCTTTATGAGCTGCAAAGTCTAGAAAGAGTCTTATTGCATCCAATCTGGCAACAGGTACATATGACTCATCAAAATCTAAACCTTCAGTCTGGGTGAATCCCTTGGCAACCAACCTTGCTTTATTTCTGGTTATTTCACGAGATTCATTCATCTTGTTTTTGAAAACCCACTTAGTTCCAATCACAAATATTCCTTCTACAAATGGAACTAGTTTTCAGACTTTGTTTCTTTCAAACTAATCCAACTCTTCTTGCATTGTAGAGATCCAGTCTTGGTCTCTTAATGCTTCTTCTATAGTTTTTGGTTCAATGTTTGAGATGAAACATCCAAAGAGAGAATTAGCATTTTCAGCTATTGCTCTCCTAGTCCTAATACCTTGATTGATTGGTCCAATCACATCTTTTGCAGGATGATCCTTGATCCATCTCATCATGGGTTTAGGGCTAGTAGGGTCAACATCTATGTGATCTGAATGTGAATCACTATGATTATGACTTGATACTTCTTCAGTATCTGTGACATTTTACACCTCAGAAGGGCGGTGAATGTCTGACACTTGCTCAGTGTGAGAGCTTTCTGGAATATGCCTGTCAGAGAGGTCATTTCCAGAATTAGCTCTCTGATGAACATCTTCAGTTTCCATTTCTGAAATTCTCATAGGAAATTCTTCATCATGTCTGAGAATCATCTGGTTGTTACTAGGCATTTCATGCTTTTCTTCGTCAGAGTCATCCTCTCTTTCCACAATGATGTTTTTCCTTTCTGAGGGTTCTTCTTCAGAATCCTTTATCATTAGTTCCTTGAACCTTTCTGATAGTTCATCAGCAAGGGGTGTTTTCTTGCTTCCTTCATAAAATACAACATGAACTGATTCTTCAATCTTCTTTGTTCTTTTGTTGTAAACTCTGTATGCTTTGCTATTCATAGAATAACCAAGAAACACACCTTCATCTGACTTTGGTTGAAATGTTCTTAGATACTCTTTTCCATTATTAAGAACAAAACATCTACAACCAAATGCTTTTAGATGTTTGATATTAGGGGGTCTACCAACCAAGAGTTCATAAGGGGTCTTGTCATGGTGTTTGTTTATCAAACATCTGTTCTGAGTGTAGCATGTTGTGTTTACAGCTTCAACCCAATAAACTTCACTTATGTCAGTGTCAGCTAGCATTGTCCTTGCTGCTTCTTTAAGTGTTCTATTTTTCCTTTCTGCAACACCATTTTGTTGTGGTGTTCTTACAGAGGAAAGTTGGTGTTGTATACCTTTGCTGGTACAAAACTCCTTAATGTACTGGTTGACAAACTCAGTACCATGGTCTATTCTGATTGCAGATACCTTGTCATTTTTCATGACTTCAAGCTTATTCAGCAAGTTTGGTATCTCCACCCTTGCATCAAATTTGTGCTTCAGAAAGACAACCCAAGTGAATCTTGAGAAGTCATCTACAACAACAAGACCATACTTCTTTCCTGCATAACTAGTTACAGATGATTCAAAAAGATCCATGTGTAATAGTTGCAGTGGTCTAACACTAGAGTGTAAGAGATCTTAGATTGTTTCCCCATGTGACAGGCAGAACATATACCATCCTTTCTGAAAGATGTTTTGGGAAGGCCAACCACTAACTCTTTCTTGGCAAGTTTGTTCAGAGTTTTGAAATTCAAGTGACTCATTCTTTTGTGCCATAACCAGTGCTCTTCTGTGTGACCTGATTAACTCACCATGAGACATTCTTTAGTTGTGGCAGATGCCCAGTCGATCGGCAACATAAAGATCGCTTTCCCGAGCAACCAAGATGCTCGCTTTGACTCATTGTCGATAAGTTTGCAATACTTTGCTTTGAATTTCACAAGAAATCCTTATGCAAACCTGGCTCATGCTAAATAGATTATATTTCAAACCCTTAACATGTAATACGTCGGTGATTGTTAATGATTCTAATTTGACGCGTTAAATCCGGAGAGGGATTTAATTCTCCAAAGAACAAATCTGATGTCTGGTCCATTGTTGCAAGCTTTGTAGTTGACTAGATTTGCTTTGTCTCTTGTCATGTGCTTTCCGCATCCACTATCAAATAGCCATTGAGCCTTAGTCCAAGAGGCGTTCTGCACAAAACAGGAAACATGAGTTAGGTTCTTGCTTCAGAGATAGAACCATTTAGACTAAACATTCTTCCAGTAGGAATCCACATTTTAGTGAATTTCTTGGGAGTTTGTTTTTGTCTATCTTGATCAGAAGGAGATGTAATAAAATCAGTAATTTTGATCTCAATCTTCCTTCTCGGGGTGTTTCTAGGTGTTCCTTTTGGTGCTTTCTGGACCCTGGGTTTCTGGGGTTGCTTTTCAGCAAACTTAGCCTTTCTGGCCAGGTTCCTTCTAGCTCTGGCATTCGGTTTTTCAGTGGCTTGAGATTTCTTCCACTTCTGTCTATTACTACGTGCAATATCAGCCTTGCGCCATTGTTCTTGTCCTTCCTTATATTGTTGTAAAAGAACTTTTCCAATAGCACGATAGCCAATGCCATTTCGAACACCTTTGGCTTTCTGAATGCGTTCTTCAGAAGCCTTACTAGTTTCTGCACCATCTTTATTTTCATAAAATGGTACAGTAGAGAATTTTCCTATTCCAGCAATTCTTCCTTTCCTAGTAATGTAGCAATGTGGATGGTTGCATGTCTGAGGGTTATGTTTCTTTTCAGAAACCTTATCCACAAGTTTCTTGTGAACTTGTTGTTCTTTCAAAGGCTGGGTTGCCACTCCTTTTCCTTTGTCAACTACCCTAGCTTTCTGACCAATGCTATAGGTGGTTGAAGAACCATTCTGTTGACTTTTTACAAAGGTCAACCTTTCATCACTTTTCTTCAGAGGAGATGAATTACTCGATTGTTCATCAAGTCCAAGTCCACCTTTCTCAGAGGGATCTCTCAGATAGGATTGAACCTCAGTGAGAGTGTCACTAGCCTTTGCATAAGATTGGAAGGATAGCTTTTTCTTTCTGAGTTCTTCATTTTCAGAAAGCAGCTTCATCAATTTCTTATTGAGTTCATCCAAGGCTAGTGTGTGAGAATTTTTATTCTCAGATATCTGAGATTTCAGAAAGGCTATTTCAGCGTTCTTGTTCTCAGATACTCTGGTTAGCTCAGAAACCTCTTTTTCAAGAGTTTCTTTGCTTTCCTCTAGAATTCTGGTTTTGGATTGTGCTTCCAGAAATTCTTTCTCATAACGATCCAATTCACTCTTGACCAACTCCAGATCCTCAATTCCATCATCACTCTCATAGTGCATAAATTGTGAATTGTTAGTTACCTTATCAGCCATAAGACACATTTCAATGTTGGAGATGCCTGGACCAGCAATCTCAGCAACTCCAGACATTTCATTCTTCTTAAGGCCGAAGTCGATTACATCGTGGGTGATTCCACAATTCTGGTGATGGTAGGTTTGAGTCATCTGAATTTCCATCTTCAGAATCTGTCTCAATGTCTAGAGCATCAAGTTGAATTTGAATCTTCTTCCTTTCTTCAGTCAGTAAGGCTCTTTGATTTCTCTTGAAATTTCTTCTGCCCTTCTTGTCACCTGTCTTGAGCTTGTTTAAAACAGGACAATCTCTCTTGAAGTGACCAGGCTTTTGACAATAAAAGCATATATCATTTCCTATTTCTGCAGCTTCAGTACTAACACCTTTCTGAATGGGGGTGTTCAGAGAGTTGTTCATTTGTATGTTCTTGTACTGATGATAGTTTGGGCCAAGATGCTTTTTCAGCTTTTCTTTAGCTTTTCTTCTCTCAATCTCTTGACTCACAAATTTCTTCATGTGTCTTATCGAAGAGCATTTTCTTCAGATGCTTCTTTGGTATCCTTCTTTTCAGAAGTACCTTGAGAAACTAGAGCAACACTTTGCAACTTTTCAGCTGTTTGTTCTCTCTGAGTTGTCTCATAGTCTACAGTAGCAAGATGAGAGAAGAGCTCTACTTGAGTAATATTTGGCATCCCTTGATTGAAATAAAAGAACTTAGTGTGTTCCCAGTTGTGATTGAGACTTCTGACAATAGTCTTAATCTTTTTTGACTGGGAGTATCTATTGCTTTCACCAAGTGCAGCCATATAACTCATAAGAGTAGTAAATCTGAAATCAAGTTCTTCCAGAGTTTCAGTGGGACCTTGTTTGAAGTTTTGGAACTTCAATTTGAGAACTTCGAACTTGTTTTCTTTGGTTTTCTCAGTTCCGGCACAGATTTCTTCAACCAATTGCCAGGCAACTTTCGCCGTTTTAGCACCCCACAATTTACACTGTATGTGCTCAGGTGTCGATCTGATGATTATATTACGAGCTTGACCATCCAATCTATGTCTCTTGGCATCTTCAGATGTCTAGAGCTCTCTTGGATTGTCTTCATATATAATGCTTCCACAAGCAACATGACCACTATCACTAGCAGCCATATCCTCGCTTCCACCTTCATTGTCTGAGGCTTTTCTTCCATCAGATACCTCAGTAACTTGTTTGAGTTGTCTGATTTTGATAGGCCCTTCATTGATGACATAGATCATCTCATCACTAATGGCCTCCAGATGGAGCATCATGTTGTTCTTCCATTTCTCGTAGTTTTCTGGCTTCAGAACGGGTGCATCACTCAGAGACATACCTGCACACTTAACACACAAATTATATAGTCCTCAGAAAGGGACAAAGTTCCTTCACCTATCTGGGGATCTAGGTTCAGTGCAGAAGGCCTGTGAACCTCCTGCTCTGATACCACTTGTTGGTCCAGATAACGGCAAAGTAAAAGACTAGAGGGGGGGGTGAATAGTCTTTTAAAACTTTTGTCGATAAACACAGTTTCTCAGAAACCTGGGGGTTTCTGATACTTAAATTCAGAGCGCGGAAGACTTTAAGATAGGTAAGTGCAGAAACAATAAGTAAGTTTGTGTGTGCTTTGCTGAAATGTAAATACAGAAAGGTAAATAACACAGCAAGTATAGTGGTATCTGGAGGTGGCGTAATCCTCCAACTAATCCACTTCGGTCTTTCTGAGACCTAGAATTCACTAGAACAGATAATTGAGTTCACCTTACAATAATCCTATTCTATGATTCCTAAACAAATGGTTCCCAACCAAATGTTCCCCCTGAGTTATTGCCCAGCTCCTAGAGCTAAGTACTTCCTCTACTCAGATAACCTTGGAGTTATTCCCTGATTTCCCAAATCAAGTACTTCCTCTACTCCACGCCTTGATGGTGTTGGTTATAAGGTTTGTCAGAGAGGCTTCTCGTATAACTTTTCAGTTATATTTTCAGAGAGCCTAATAGAACAAGATTACTTAATACACTTGTTCAGTGGATGGAAGTCTGCTCTTTACTGACCCAAGTAATTGGTGTCCGTTCTGGAGAATGAGCTTCAGAAAGGGTATCTGATAGTTTAACTCTTTCACGAATAGCAATCTCTTGTTAAGGTCCAGGACAACTTAGAACTACTAGTGATTCTTCAAGCAACATAAAGCTTTCAGAAAGGGTAGTAGAGTGCTTGAGAGAATACTTTGCTTGATGGTAAGTTTGCAAGATAGAGCGTTCTAAGGTATGTTCTTCAAGCATCTAAGTCTGTGATATATATATAGATAAATTTGAGAGGCGTTTGAATTGTATCCGTTGTGCTCTCTATCAAATTATATCCGTTTATATCTTGAACTATGTACGCAGAAGTCACTATCTCATTTTTCAGAGAGGATCGCTTTACGCCGATGCATTTAATGCATAGTACTGTTCATTGTTCTTTAGTCTCAACGGATACATGAGCCTTTATGATGGCTCGCATGCTCCATACTCATGATGTTATATGTCCAGAATCATATCCCGAAAGTAAGTTAATATACTTAAGAAAGGATTAAGGACATAGTCTTTCTGAGTTAGACTAAACCTTTGTGTCTTCATAAACCTTGTGCAATCTTCAATCTTTTAATCTTCAGAAAAGCTCCATTGCTAGGATTGATCTACATGGTCTTCTTGAAATAAAAATTACACTCAGAGACCTATAATCCTAATACAAGATTTACTAGACTAATCATACTTAGTGATTTCCTCTTTTACAATGTTCAAGTGAACCAAGAGTACTTAATCACCTTTCTGGCTAAGAAAAGAACATGTGATGAGTGATCAAAATACTAACAGATATTCCTAACAATAGGATTGGGGGCACTTTAGTTCAACCGGCAGAGTACTATGATCTGGTGAATATGATGGATACTGTGGGATTATATGAGGTTGACAGCATTGGGGATCACTTTACATGGCATAATAAGCACTCGAGGGATCCTATCTACTCTAGAATTGATAGAGCCATTGGAAATTTGAGCTGGTTCTAAACATATAGTCAGGTACAAGTGGAAATATTAGCACCCAGCATTTCGGACCATGCCATGTTGCTACTGCGGTTATGGGATACATCAAGTGCTGGACGATATCAGTTTCGTTTCATGAACACCGCCGTGGACATGCCTGGTTTTTTGGAGAAGATTCGACAAGCATGGGATGCTCCTACAGATGGTCGAGCCATGGCAGGCTGTTGGCAAAAGCTGAAAAGGTTGCAAACTGTCCGCAAGATACAACAACACTGTTCGGGTGTGAGGAAGAAACTTGAAGATGTCGTGGCCTGCTAGCTTCGGCACAGAGGGACTTAATCCTTGACCGGATGAATATCTATCTTATTGACCGGGTGAAAGATCTTACGCAAGAGGTATTGTACTGGAATGAGATGGAAGAAAAATTGCTACAACAAAAGTCGAAGGTAGATTGGATTCGGTTGGGGGATGGGAATAATGCCTACTTCCATGCTACTGTAAAGGCTAAGAATCGCAACCTCGGTATCACTAAGCTCTGCAGGAATGATGGGACAATGGTCACGGACCAGTATGGCCTAGAACAGGAGGTGGTGGGTTTCTATGAGCAGCTAGTGGGGGGTTACGACTCCGAGGTTGAAGGGGCTCCAGATTGACGTGCTGAGGGAGGGGCGGCAACTCACGAGCCAATCTGCGGATATGCTTACCGCCCCAGTGATGAATGGGGAAATAGTGGAGGCTCTGAAGGGAATTGGTGACTTGAAAGCCCCGGGTATTGATGGTTTTAATGCAAAATTCTTCAAGTCCGCTTGGAGTGTTGTTGGTGGTGAGGATACCATACGGGCGGTCCAAGAATTCTTTGTGCTGGAGCAGATGTATATGGCAGTGAACTGTAGCATTGTCACATTGATACCCAAGATTGCTGATGCGACTGATGTAAAAGACTTTAGACCGATTTCGTGTTGTACTACACTGTATAAAATCATATCTAAAGTCCTTACCAATCGATTGAGCAAGGTCATAGGCGAAGTGGTTCATGAAAGTCAGGCTGCTTTTATCCCGGGGCAACAGATACATAATCATATCCTCCTCGCATATGAACTACTACGTGGGTACAATAGAAAAGGCGGAACGCCACATTGTATGCTGTAATGGATCTACAGAAAGCATATGACACGGTGGAGTGGTCGGCCTTAGAGGGCATTTTATAGGAGATGAATTTCCCGCAGCGCTTCATTCGATGGATAATGGTTTGTGTATCTACTGTGTCTTATAGGTATATGGTAAATGGTCGACCTACCCGCCTACTCAAAGCTAGGCGTGGCCTGCGCCAGTGGGATCCACTATCGCCCCTGCTTTTTGTCTTGGTCATGGAATATATGCATAGGTTAATGCAGGGATTGACACATGTACCAGATTTTAACTTCCACTCAAAGTGTGAAAGGTTAGCAATTGTCAACCTAAGTTTTGCAGATGACCTGCTTCTGTTTATTAGAGGGGATGTGCGTTCGGTAGAGCTGGTGATGGAGAAATTTAACTGTTTTTCCCAATCCACGGGGCTGAAAATTAATCCGGCTAAGTGCAAGATGTACCTCGGGGCCATTCCCGAGGAGATTGAGACTGCCCTACGGCGTGTCACTGGGTTCGAAATGGGGGGGGGGGCTGCCTTTTCGGTACCTCGGAGTCCCTCTTATGAGCAAAAGGCTAACGATAGTACAGTGCCAACCCCTGATTGACAAGATTGTTGCCAGAATTCTCCACTGGAATGCTAAATTATTGAGTTATGGAGGGCGGGTACAACTGATAAGGAGTGTGCTGTTTGCGGTTACTAATTACTGGCTCCAGTGCTTCCCTCTCCCAAAGGGCGTCTTATGCAATATCGAAGCTGTATGTAGATATTTCCTTTGGTCAAACAGTGGAGAAATTATCAGAAAATCACCGGTGGCATGGGAGAATGTGTGTGCTCCTAAACGACAGGGTGGCTTGCAGATAATTGACCTACAGATTTGGAGCAACGCTTGTATGCTCAAGCTGCTTTGGAACCTTTGTAATAAACAAGATAGCTTATGGGTCAAATGGATTCACACTTATTATATACCACAGGACCACATCCTCTCACACCCGATACCCCGGACGAGCTCATGGATTATGAAGGGAATAATGTTGTGCAGGACATTGGTAAATGGTAATAATACTTGGGAGTCGATGCAAGGGCTTCCCAAGTTCAAGACTGGCCTTATGTATTCAAATTTGCAAACGGCGAGACCGGATGTGGAATGGAGGACACTAATGTTTGGAAACCTTGCGAGACCTAGAGCAAGGATGATTACTTGGTTGGCGTGTCACGACCGACTTGCCACGAGAGAGAGACTCCATAGATTCGGCATGCTAGACAGTAATATCTGCTGCTTCTGCTCGGAAACCGAGACCAGGGAGCACCTTTTCTTCGGTTGCTGTGGCACCAAGCTGATTTGGACAACAGTGCTTTGCTGGTTGGGCTACCAGCACATGCCCCGTGAGTGGACGACTGAGTTGAGGTGGATATTGCGGCAATCAAAGGGGAAGAACTAGAGGAAAAGGCTCTTGAAGCTGGCGTTCATAGAAACCATATATGAGGTGTGGAAACATAGAAATAATATTTGTTTTGATAATGTGGATAGACTAGACAATATAGCACAACAAGTTATTTCAGTTGTGATTTATAGGGCTTGGATGGTACCTAGGCTACGGTCCCATGTTGGGAGTCTAATGCTAGTGTAGGCATCCGGGATTAGCTAGAGTACACTAGGCTGGATCGCTCGATCGCCTTTCGCTTTGTATTGTTTTTGGAGTTTGATAATATATTCTACTTCAAAAAAAAATAAATATAAACTCTATAATATTTTAACTCTATACTAAACACCATTTTTTATAACTCATCATTCACTCAGTCACTATTCATCCACTAATTTTTTTTCTTTAACTCAATTTTTAACTCTATACCAAACAGGCACTAGGTGTTTTTAACCCCCTTTTTTTTTGTTTTAGTGGCATGCTAAACATTTTCTGAAACTTGACCTTCCTATTTTTACAAAGTAGGATGAGAGACGATCTCTAAATAACTTATATGTTATCAAATATTATCCATGTTGAAAAAACATCGATATTTAAAACGTAGACGTTTTTATTAATAACATCGATGATTTTTTCAGTAATATCGATTCGTTTTTAAATAAATTATCAAGAAGAGACGTTCTTTTTAGTAAGGAAGATTAGAGAAGAACAAGTGAGGCGCAAAACGAGCCACAGTTTTATCGAACGCGGCACCATTATGAGCAGACACATGTCTATTTGTGCTCTTAGCCTGGAAACTGAAGAAGAAGAAGAAAAGGAAACCCCAAAAACATATTCTACACATTGCTCCTCTCTTATAATCAAATCAAATCAAATCAAATCAAATCAAACGTACCCCCAATTATTCCACAGAAATTGATTTCATTTGCACACCGAGAGAACAAATATGTCTCGATTGATCCATTACTCCAAGCATTCGATTTTCAGAATTGGGTAAACTCTCGATGAACAATTATACACTCTCTCACTTGTTATCAAATGTTCAAATCTATTGTTTGTTTTTCCTTGATTATCATCCATTTCTATTATTGACTGTTTTTTTCGCCCCATTTATTTGTTTCTTGGGCATCAGGCAACACAAAAGTGGGTGGGTTACCCCTAAGAGTATGAAGCTTACTTGCAGAATAATTCTTAGATCGTAGGTATCAATCTCGAAACGATTGCGGTTTTTGCTTCCCATTTTTTTTGTTATATTTGGCTTTTGTATTTGAACAAGGGAATCAGTTAGCCATTGTTTAGTTTAGAGAATGTACTGAAAACAAGTAAAGCTCAGTGTGATAATTTTGTGCATAAATCGCATACATTGTATATTGCGTCAATTAGGTCGGAGAATATTTATCATCCATAGTTATCTCCTGTCCAAATTAAACATTTAACTATGGAAACCCTGGTGAAAGCACAAGCACTGACAAACTAATTTCTTTTGCGGGGAATACATTTTCACTGCTTGTTCGTTCACGTTTGATTTTGTAGTTAAGTGTTTCTGGACAGAGGATTAGCCTTTATATATAACATTTCCACTTCTCTCAGCATTAGTGGGTTAAAGTGGCACAGTAAATTGGTTGTTGTGACTGTAGTACTTACGTTTATGCGAACTTAAGCATTGGATTCTGATTTTTTAATGTAATTCTGCCTGTACAAGTCATTAGTATTCTGTCACTTTATGTTTATGCTGTTCCCAGTAGTAATATCTGTTAGCAAACAGCAATATAGTTGGCTCTAGAAGTGGACGGTTTTTGTCAACTGCTGATGCAAATCCTAGTGATTTTGCAAAAAGTGATAAAGTTGAGGATGCCGAGACAGTACATATGCCTCCACCTCCAACAGAAAAGGTATGTTAATTACTGTAAAACGACGTAAAGTCTTTTACCATGCCTTTTAAAGCTCTTCTATTTGCTCCATGAGAGAAATAATTATGTGGTTTATGGTTTCAGCTACTTGTGCTTGGTGGAAATGGTTTTGTCGGATCTCATGTCTGCAAGGAAGCTTTAAATCGTGGGTTGACTGTTGCTAGCCTGAGCAGGTAATGTTCATTGGTGTCATTCCCTGTTATCCATTCCTCTGTATCTAATAAAAAAAAACCAAATTGGTTATCTCAAACTTGATATTGATTATGTGAAATTTAAGAGACTGCATGCTGTGTCATCTCTGTTGCTTTTAGTATGATTCTCCCTGACTTATGCGCTGTGTATTCACCTTTACGTAAGATCAAAAGTTTTCTTGGTGGTTTACATTAGACACTTCTCAAAATACTAGCTCTTTGACTATGTCCGGTAGATTTGACATCTATAAACTTATTATCCAATCTATTCATATTGATCTTTATGGCCTATTAAGTCCAAGGCTCTTATTTCTTATGCTAGTAACACGAGCAAACCATCGTCTCAGTAGAGGTTCTCTGTGCACAGGTTCTTGAAACATAGTAATAAGTTTAAGGTTATTTACAGCAAAATCTCCCGAGTAATCGTCAAATCACACATAAACCTGTATTTCGTTAGTTTCTTACATTGATGACCCCTCGCCGTTAGGCTTAGTGAACGTAATTTTTGCTGGAATCCTAATAAAGAAAAATTGAAAATTACTTGCACACCCTTACCATGTATGAAAAAAGTTTTGATAACACTCTATTGTTGTCACTTTTACATTAGAAAACTTGCTCATGGACCCCTTGCCATAAACTTAAATCCTATTATTGGTTCACTTTTGTATTACACAAAGATTACTTCAATACCTCTTATTATCAATCCGTTAAATCATTATATTGTAAAACATTTCATATTAACCTTCTTGTTTCATTCTATAATTGGTTCACTTATATATAAAACATTTAATTCCACACTCCAACCTGAACTTTTTAAATAATACTAATTATAACACTGCATCTTGGTGTTCTTTTCTCACTCTATTCTTCCATGAAAAATATATTACTCGGGCATTTCAATATATTTTCTTTCAGAGCCCTTAGTTTTTACTCTTGGGAAGTCAAACATTAATCAGGGGTAATGTTGGAAGTTCATTTGACTTTTGCGGATGTGACAATGAGTTAATAATTGGCCAAATTTGTGTAATAAATGCTACTGGCAGGGTTTCATAATGTAAGAAATTAACTGGGTGCAGGTTTATGTGTAATTTCTCGATTTTCCAGGGGAGGTTTGTGTATATATCCCATGAGTTTTAATGATAACTTTTTTGAGCTGAAATTCGTCTATCACTTTAAGAACAATTTGAAGATCTCATTGCTATAAATGCAGTGAACTATTGATATATTGACATCTCAGGTACCTTTCTGTTCATCCAATGTGTTTTGTTTATAATGTCAAAGGTTGATTCTAGCATCTAGACTTTCAGTCCTATGTATTTCTATCCTTGGTTCTGGTTCAACCTTCCAGCTTGCCAGTCGAAACTATGCTTTTTTAACTTGCAGTTCTTCATATAGCAACCAGTTCATTATTTGTGGCATTATTGTGCTGTCAAATTGCTTCACTTGCTGATAAAATGTTCCATTGTGCAGATCAGGTAGACCCTCGATACAAGAATCCTGGGCTAACAATGTCACATGGCATCAAGGTTTTGTGCTTGCAACTTGCATAAATTCTACTTGCTAATCTTTTTCTCGTTACTGATCTTCAGACTGTTAACAGTCTACCACTATTTGATTTCTCTCTGTCTATTGTTTGCAGGCAACCTTTACTCAACTGATTCTTTGAAGGATGCTCTGAAGGGAGTAACGTCAATTGTGCGTACTGTTCATCTTGATAAATATATTTTACATTTTGAAATGTATAAGAAATAAATAAATAAAGTATTGTAGTGGGCTATTTAGAGAGCATGGTGTCCCATATTCAGATAGCTCAGCATCTAAACAAAGATTCAGTCAGTAGACACACATGTTCACCAGATGAATCAACACAATGTTTTACTATTATCCCCAATCAACAACATTCAAGCAGGGGTAACAAGCCCTTCTGTAAGTTGACCTAGTGGTCCTGTGAGTTTATTTAGCCAATGTTGTGGGATAGTTGCTGCCATATCTGTGCGTATATGTGATGTTATTTAGACTTGAAACAATTTGAAAGCATTAATGATACCGAGTTCCTTATGTGTGCCTCACCTTGTCCTATGAACAGTTTCCATCAAGGAACCTGAGTTTTTAGTAGGAGAACGATTATGTGAGTGGGTTTTTTCTGGTTGATGTTATAACTTAATTTTTGAGATATTGCATTGTGAAATTGGACCAGACACGATGTTGTGTTAAATGTTGCCAAGTTCAGATGCCAAGTTATTAAATTTGTTATGTAAATTAACTGTATTGCCTTGAATCACAGCAATCAGATGTTCTATAAGATTATGGCTTTTTCAGTTATGCTTCATGTTGAAAAATTGAAAACCCCTTTGATTGATTTTATTTGGTACTTGTAACATGTATATTCTTCATTATGTTTTCCCTTTTCTTTCTGATGAAGTACTATTTTCTGCAGATTTCTTGTGTTGGCGGATTTGGTTCTAACTCACAAATGTACAAAATCAATGGAACTGCTAATATCAACGCCATCAGAGCTGCTGCCGAAGAAGGTACTCCTTATATGTACACATTTTCTCAAAAGCACATTCTTTTGTTTGCTCAGGCTTCCTTTACTGAATGAGAAGTTTCTCTGATACGTGGAAAACTGTTCCTATTGCAGTTTCAACACTGCTTTCATCATTAGTACTACTGAGAGGCTCTCAATTTAATTCTCTCTTTTCTTTTTTTTTTTTTTGTCTTGAAATTTCATTCTGTTCTGTTACACTAGGAATTTCTGATATATAAAGCTGACCCAGTTGTTGTTGTTCAGACATTGGGTTACTTAAGATGTGTACTTTCATATACAATTTTTGTCCTTGTATCTTCCTCTCTTTAAAAAAAATTGTTTGCATTAATTGTTATTTAATGGCCTGCTTTGATTTTCAAGTATATATTCCTTTCACCTGTAGGTGTTAAGAGATTTGTATACATCTCTGCTGCTGACTTTGGCTTGGTGAACTATGTACTACAAGGATATTACGAGGGAAAGGTATGCATGGAATTCTTTTAGCACCCGTTATATATATTTAAATCTACAACCTATTGCATAAATAAAGAAAAGTTGGTTCTTTTGTTTTTTTTTTTTTTTTTTTTTTTTTTTTTTGGGTTTTAAGTACTGTCCTTCAAATTATTTTGTAAAAAGGAGACTCAACTTCATTTTTGGCACAAAAGGTACTGAACTCTTACAATTTTTTGCACAATTAAGAGTCAACTTTATGTTTTGCACAAAAGGTACCTAACTTACACAAGTTTTGTACGGAAGGTACTATGTCTGAATATAATCTTTTCATTTGGTAAAAAGGGTACTTCAATTTTACAAAATTTGCATAAAAGGGTCCAATTTCAGTTTCAGATATTAACAATTTTGTGTAGCTAATTTATTACTAAATTTTACTTAATTTACATAAAATGTACTCAGGTGGCTGTTTACATTTTGTTTTACTACAACTTAAGTAATAAAGTTTTACAAAATACACCCAAAAGAATATGGGTCCGCTTATTACGATAAATGAATTTATTCTATTAGCATGCAAATGCCAAAGAGACGAGAGACAAAAATATGGAGGTTGTGTATTTTTCCCCAACCTTTAAATGAGAAAAAATTCTACACATTTTCAAGTGAAAGTTGAAATCAAACAAATTATATAAAGGGAAACTAGGTCCTGCTGCTAAACAAGGGTTACCCCTTGTCATCCATGTAATTCTAACAATAACACCTTAGGACGGAAATCTTAAATCAATAACAATATTGTACAAAAGTTAACCCAAATTTTCATTGTGGCAGCCCCATAATGAGGTTTGAAATTCTAAAAATGTTTTTCCTTATTTAAATATTCAATAAGTTTTTTTTGCAATTAACTCCTATTATTATTATTATTATTATTATTATTATTATTATTTAATACTGAGTTCATATTCCTAAAATTTATTATAAATTCAAATCAACCCGTATTTCTATTTTCTTATTCACCTTCAATCAAAAAAAAAAAAAAAAAAAAATTGCAATTGAACCCTTCCAGATTTGTTCCTACATATACCCATACAAAGTATTAATTTGTCCCTTTCCTCCATTATTGAAGCTTGTTTAAGCCAATATTAATGGATAAGCTTCATCAGTGGAGCTTAAAAGCTCAATGTGTGGTGCCGAATTGGGCTACATTGGTGGAGCTTGAATCTCCATTAATGGAGCTTCAAGCTCCGTTAAAGCTCCATTAATGGAGCAGCAACTCCGTTACTGGAGTTGTACAATTCCTTTAATGGAGCGTTTCAAAGCTCCATTAATTGGAGCTGTTAAGTTAATGGAACTATTCTGTTCCATTAAATGGAGCTTCACCAATTACATTAATGGTGCTTTAACCTCCATAATGGTGAAATAAAAAAGTTAAAAGAAGAAGATTGGTAATGTAGAAGGATCTTCGCTTGGTAATGTAGAAGATAAAAATTATATGGTTTGATCAAGAAGAAGATGAAGAATGGTTAAAATAATAATTTGATGAAGATGGTGAAAATAAATGAGTAAATGTTTTTGGGTCGATTATTATTTTCTTATAAACTCAACGTGTTTAATGTGCAATTAATCCTTTTAATTTGCAATTATTGTTGACATATCAGGGACAACGATGTTATTAAGGGATCCTAAAGTAATTTACCCTTATGCGAACCTCTGGAAAGTTCAAGTCTCCCTGATTAACTAAAAAAATCCTTGTTTTAATCAATAAAAAGAGACTGCAATCACAACTTAAGGCTGTCTGTCCTTTGAGAACTTGGTTTGGATAAATCTTAAGACTATCTAAATCATTCTGATTCTTGTCTTCTTTCAATCAATAAAAAATGAGACTGCAATCACAACTTTAGGCTGTCTGTTCATTTGAGAACTTGGTTTGGATTAATCTTAGACTAGCTAAATCATTCAGGTGAATCCCTTTCTTTTCTTTTATGTTGCTTTCTATTCGAAGATATTGTCTTAGTATATGGGTTTCCTTCTTGAGTGGTGCTTGCCTGGGTGGCCCATCCCTTGTGTAAAATATTTTCAAACCAAACAGTTGGTGTTCAGACAAGAAGAAATTTTTAGTCTTCAGACAGGAGATATGTTGCACATTTGCTTCGCTTGCTGCAAAAGATTTTATGTTGCTGAATTGAGGCTTTTGAGAACAAGAATGTGAATTATATTTTGAAAATTGAAAGAACAAATATGAATGTCTCATGTGTGCATCGGATCAATCCGAAATTCTGATTACATTCTTTGTTGTTCGAAATCCGATCCGAGAATTTTGGATTGGTTTGGATTAATCTGATCCAATTCGATATCTGAAAAAACCACTTGTCTTTATTCAAATTCACATGTTTTAACATGTCAAATTAAAACATAAATTACAATAAAACACCATCACAAAAGTTAATTAAAAGATACAGAACACTACTAGCAATTGTTATTTACCAATACCTGCTGCCTAAATGATGTTGGAATTTTAGTGAATGATTGATCTTTCAATTTATTCGATGAATTGGTCAATGGAGCCCAACATGTCGGAAACAAGCATTCCGTGTAAACGTGTATCTCGTTGTTAAAACGAATTACACTTTATGTATTAAGTCACTAAAATCGCCAAGTGGTGAAAGGGTGATTAATGCATTAAGTGTGTTTGATCAATACATGAATGAGTTAAGTCATCTTAAACACGAGGATTCGTAATCCTATGTGCTAAAATTTGGGTTAAAGAGCAAAGTAATCGAAAAGAAAGAAGAAAAATTCAAACTTTGGAGAAAAAGCTGAAAACACTGTAGCTCACCGCGGTGAGCTCATTTTTCACTGTAGCTCACCGCGGTCTACTTAAGCCGAAACTTGGTTTCGGTTCCGAGACCGCGGTGAGGTAGGGCTCACCGCGGTGAGCCCTGTTTGCGTCTGAACAGGCGCGATTTTCTCAGAAATTCGAATTTTTCCTTGTCTTTTCATGAATGGACATTTCCCTTGAGTTGAATAATTGTGTCCCTTTCAACTTGTATCTATTGAATGAAGAGTTATCACCTTTAGTGGAAGGATATAACTCTTGGGAAAGATCACCAAACCAAACAAGTATAAATATGTGAAGAAGTTCTTCACAAGAACACATCACATACCATACTTGCTTTCTTTCCTCCTGCTCTTTGTGCATTCTCACACACTCAAACTAAGGTTCGTCATACTTGGTTATCGGAGTGCAACCTAACCATTTAAGAGAATTTTTATCTTGGGATACTGTTGCAAGCAACCCGTGTGCACCGTAGTGGGGCAATAAAGTTTTAAGGAGAGATAGTCAAACTATCGACTCTTCTCGACCTTGTTTTTGTTCTTCTCTACTTCCATACCCGCAGATACCTACCATATTCCTACAAATGATACTAATAATAATTATTTTAAATGATTAAAATTTCGGATTGGATCGGATAATCAGATCGTCCTCGTATTTGATCCTTAATCCAAATATGAAATCTGATCGAAAATATCAGATTGGATTGTTGAATTCTCTAGTCGAATTTTTGGTTTCAGGTGATCGAACACCCCTAGATATTTGAATGCATGTGTGCTAACAGTTGTCTGTGGTGTTACTTTAATACTTTGTTCTGATAATTCAGTTCTTCAATAATGTTTGGACTTTCCCGTAGATAATCCAGTTTACAGTTGTTCATTAAGCTCTCTCTCATTCTCGGTTATTCAGTTTATTTTGTTAGATCTACTTCTGACCTTGACAGATGCATACATTATAGCTTTTTTGATGTTTGGTTCAATTCTGTAATGCAGCGAGCAGCTGAGACAGAGCTACTCACAAGGTATCCATATGGTGGTGAGCTCTCATTCCTTTTCTCCTGTTGAAAGACCGATACATTAAGAAGAATGCCGATCCAGATATTATTTTATCATGTAGATTGAAACATTATATGCTGTCTGGAGACGGGAGTTTGTCAGCTCTTCAATTTCAGTGTTTTCCATCTCTTGCTTTTCTTCGTTATTGGAATGATTGGGTTACCTTTTCCCTAAAAACCCGAGCTGGGAGCTCTCTATATCTTTTAAGTAGACCTTTAAATTTTAATTCTGAAACTCTTTCTAGAACTAGAATAGTCATTTGGGGTTACATTGCGGTTGCACTTTGAAGGAATTTTGATACTTCAAACTTGATACTTAGTATAGTGTTCATGGCCTAAATATGATGGACGGAACAACTTCTTGCTTGCTTCGTGATCATTTTTCTCATGTTTCAGGAGTCATACTTAGACCCGGTTTTATATATGGTACTCGCCGCGTTGGAAGCTTTAAATTGCCTCTAGGATTCATTGGTTCTCCTCTGGAGATGGTGAGTGTTTAAATCATTAGTGTTTTTTTTTTAATTTCACAATACATTCGTGTTGTAAACACAAGTAGCTAAATCAAATTATGCATAGGTAAATTTCATCTGATACCCCTGATAAATACTCTGATTACATCTGAGTCCCTATGATTTCAAACATTACATCCAGGTCTAAATTAATTACATTAAAGTCCAAAAAATGTTTCAAATGCAAGGTCTTTTTAAACACTTTTCTTACTATCATAGGGACTTGGATGAGAAGTAGGTGTTTATTGGTGGTATTATATGTAATAAACTTTATTTTAATAATCTGTGGAATTGGATGTTTCTGTAATACAAAATGTAGTTGTGCATTTCCTGTGCGGAATGTGTTAAAATCACTTATTGGCAGTAAGAAACCATGCATCACAATCTGTAGATCTCTCGGACAGTGTATATTCTCTTCTTGTCTTTTTGTTGGGTATAACTCTCCTCTGGTGGATGCTAATTGAGCTCGGAATAATATGCAGGTTTTCCAGCATGCCAAGCCACTTACCCAGGTTCCACTTGTTGGACCTCTTTTAACCCCTCCAGTTAATGTAACTGCTGTTGCTAGAGTTTCTGTAAGAGCAGCAACCGATCCTGTATTCCCCCCAGGCGTTGTTGATGTGTATGGAATTTTGCGGTACAGTCAGCAGAAATCCGTGTAGGTATTGATTCCATATGTGGTATAGAGTAGGGTTCTTTCTGAGGCCTGAATAAGTTCACTGCATTCAACTAGTTGTGTTGGAACACCAGCAAGGTTTCTCAAGGACTGCTGAACAAGTGCATGTTATAATCAAAATCAAGTAATGGTAGAGTAATCTTTGTATTTGAATTGGCGTCTACTGCCCAATAAGAATCAATCTTTTTCTGTTTTCCTTTCACCACCACTCGCGTCACCGGTGAGTACGTACTACCCACCTTTTTAAAAATTCATTATATAGTGATTATACATACATAATATAAATGTTTTAATTTATTTTATTTTCATTATAGTTAAGAATTACAACGACCTTGTTTTTTTAAGTTTCTCACTTTACTATTCTGCGGTTATAATCATAATAAATATTGTTTACGAATTACCTTAAAATGAGCAAGTTACATGATTAACAGTCTAAGAGACATACTTATATTGTCAAAAAAATCTTCGATATAATTAATTAAAATGTCTATGTTTTAACATTGATTTTTTTCATATTATAAAATAATTCATTTCGTTAACAGCATAGATATTTTGATTAATAATATTGATGATTTTATTGATAACATAGGCGTGGCTTTGGATGAGTTACATAAAGATCGATTTTCAAGAGACTTTGTGTTAAATATAATGATTTAATACTTAATAAATCCTATTACGTATATGATTGGTTTAAATTTTCATTATGTAATTTAGTTAAAATTTTTATCATAATATTTCAAGAATCAAAATTGATTACTTAAAATTTTTAACTAACAAACCAAGTCTCCAAAAGTTAGGTAAAGTTATAATTGTGGTCACCCTGTAATAATTGTGGTCACCCCGTTGTCCAATATGTTTAAGCTTAAAAATCTAGTAGACAGTGAGGGGTCGAAGATCAAGACCAACATGGGGATGCCGGTTTATGATTCTGATTATGTTTTGCATATGATGAGTGTTTAAGCAACCTAGTTATGGGGTGGTGACGAATTCAATGCATGCTAGTTAGGGTTCGTGTATTCAATATATATAAGATGCAATTTACTCTGTGTTGTTTTGATTAATTGCGTATGCAATATTCTGTTTGATGTTCATTACGTCAAAATCACCAATAGATTAAGCATCTGTTCCTTTTAACCAAAACATTTTACGTCTTGCTATATCTATTAGTTTGTTGCAAACAGTAATATCGGCATTAGCTTATTAATTGTAGCTCAGTGGAATTGACGCCTTCACTAATGGTATTTGTTTTCTAGAACTTTATACAGTTAATTCATTGTTATAGTTCTCCGTACCTTACGTGACATAAGGTGTCTGCCTAGAAAAGCCTAGAGCAGTGTAATAATCGGTAGGGCATGTTTCAGTGATAACTAGAGTAAATCGACATCATTATTGTTGCATGTTTCCTGCTAGCTAGCTTGTTTTCTGTCACCACTCCATAATTCTCTAATCATATCATTCTCGTTTAGATTAATCTGTTTTCTAGTTAGATCGCATAGTTGATAGATAATAAAAGTCATTCTGCTGCCGAAGCAAAAGAACCTTTACCGCTTTCCTTACTGTAATTACTATTCGTAAACAAGACTCAGCTTAGTTAAGTCCTTCGAGACCGACATCGGGGTTAACTTCACTGCACTACAAGTTTTCGTAGTGTTCAGAATTAACTCTTGGCTCTTAAACAAATATTAAAACTTTGATCATCATACCACAACGAATGAGAGTAAACTGTTTGTTTGTGAGTAACAGATAAATTTTGAATGTTTGTACTTCTAAATCACAAATTAATACGAAAAGCAAATAAACTGTTTTGATCAATGAGAGAGAGTGAACACGGTAGCAATGATCCGGTTATGCTAATTCAAACTAAGGTAAACGTTCATATGGTCACACGGTCGGTGTACAAAAAAGCAATCAATCCAATTTAACTAAGCTGTTTTTCGAAGATTTTAAACTAGAGAAATCGTCAGGTTTGTCAGACCCACGATTCTCAACCAAAACGATTTAGAAGATTTAAACTAGCTATTGGATTGACGATTTTTACGAGAATATCAAACTAGACGAACCTTATGAACGAATATAAACCCTAGATTCGAATCTACATAACCATCACACAACTACCGAGTTTTGGAGTGGTTTAGCTACTCATAATTGAAGCAAGGACGAAGGAATTCATAATCTTGGATATGCAAAGCATAAACATAATGATAATCGCAAGCAAAGGCATACAATTCGATAAATCAATTAAGCACAAGAATTGTATTGAAGCAATAGAGAATTATCAAACTTACTAAGAATTCGATGTCAATGATTCGTTACAAGAGAAGAACCAAGCTCCAAGATCAATCAATGTTCAAAAACTAAGTTTTAGGAGCTTTTTATGTGTCAAACGTAGAAGGAAGTTATGTCAAAAGGGGATCAAATCGAACAGAAAACAAAGATTCTCGATATATATACTCGCTGCGGCGAGCAGATTCTCGCCGCGGCGAAAGGCTGCGTTTAAGCCTCCTTTTTTCCTTCTGGAAATCTCGTCGCGGCGAGAATATCCACTCGTTGCGGCAAGCTTAAAACCTTTGTAACTTTTCCTACAGATAGAATTTTCCTATGCGTCCAAAACGAAAGTTGTATCCCTTTGAATTATCTTTGCGTGGACACCGGAATCAGGTCAATCGGACATCATATGAGAGATTTACGGCCGAAATTGCTAGACTGCTCCGTAAAATTTTACTTTTGCAAGTTTCGCTAAAACGGCTCTCAATTCTTCGCCCGAACTCCGAATCCACTTTTGTTTTCGCCGTGTTACTCCAATTTCAAGGCTCTAGAACTATAGTTTTCACTCCGGATTTCACCTAAAAACACAAAAAATATAAAAACGCACAAGAAACACTACAAAATACCAAAGCATAAAAACGTACAAAAACACTATAAAATGCAAACAAAGACTAGGCAAAAGACGGTAAAAAAGACAAGATGAGACTCTAAATATCGTCTCATCAAACTCCCCAAACCGAACCTTTGCTCGTCCTCGAGCAAACAAACAACCTAGACAAGAACTAGACTCAAAACAAAAAATGAACAAATAGCACATAACAGAGTTAAACTCCTAAGTGACCGAATCTACCATTGTAAACATTAAATTCACAAGGTGCAAAAGTTTTGTACTCAACTAACCATGGCAGAATAGTGCATAGAAAATCAAACAAGAACGTTTCTCAGGTAAATAACACTTAAGTCTAGCTTGCTAATCCCTCACAAGTGGATCCTATGCAACTATCTCTCACACTCATGGAAGTGTCCAGTAGGGGTAATCACTCAAGAAATACAATGAGATAAGGAAGGTGACTTTCGTCACAAATTTGCCTCAAATAATTCATGCATTTGTACTCAATCAGTTAAGTCGGAAGGGACTTTTTTCCTCGCACGTAACAACTTGGACCAGTATCATACAATCATTCTCCCATATTACCACATTTCTTGCATACTTATATAATATATGCTTTCAATTGACTACATTGGACTCTTTTAGTCTCACTATTTTGGCAGTGTCTGTTTTACTGAAAGTCCGCACTTTTGTACGTGTCAATTTGGTATACGCGCCATCAACCCTCACGGTCATATGGCTTTTTAGGACCATGCCGATATATAGGTATTATTTGAAACACGTCCAACACGACTAATGGTGATGACGAGCACCACAGATACACTCCGAGACAAATCATACAATTAGGGAGAGCTGTGCAAATTACAGGTATATAAAGATAACAGCATAGTAAAATCCTCCTCCCCAAACCTGCTCTTTGGAACGGGTTTGGCTTCGATAAAATTGATCATGTAGAGCATGCCGTTCGTCATACTTAACTTACACAGAGTACACATGAGCATAATGAGGCGCAAACAAGGGAGTTTGCACTTCCCGAATAAATCACACATGTGCCGGTACAATATTTTTTTCATCGGCTAAGGTTTGCTCACAAGCTTTTGGACTAAAGAGCTACACAGACTTATTATTTACAAGAGAAACGAACTTATAGGATTTTAAATCCACTACACTACTTCCAGCTAAATATCATACAAAACATAAGCAGCAAGCAAATTTATCATCCACAATAGACGTTCGACTTGGGAGAACAACTCAGACTCACGAAAGACTCTAGAAACACGAGGGAGAAAACGACACATGCATAAAAAATAAAAACGAAAGACTCTAGAGACTCAGATACTATACTAAGAAGCACAGGCAAGAAACTAAAGAACACATTCCCCTCCCCAAACCAAAACTCAAGCATGTCCTCAAGTTAAGAGTGAAAAGAAATAGAAATGTAATCGAAAGTTACTTGCCTGCGAGTGTACCTTTAAAGTCATGTACAAGACTCTTCTGTGTTGGCTAACGGGTACTCTGGAAATTCTTGGGCTTCCCTGCCTTCACGGCACCTTTCCTTCCCTGTAGGTAAGTGTGAGTGTAGAATGGTCCGGTGTGTGCTCCCATGTATGTCTTCATATTAACCAGTGCAACAGTATATGGTATAGTAGCGGCTCGGATCTCGCGTTGCTTGCCAGGTACCTCAATTGTGCAGGTACGAGCGTGAAGATTAACAATCATGCAGGTAGACTTGATGAAGGGGCGCCCTAAAAGCAATATATCCTTCTCCATGTCTTTTCCCTTGACCCGAGACGACTCCACAACCACGAAATCTGTCATAAACACAACATCGTCCAGTTTAACCGGAACATCTTCAACTATACCCATGCACCTACTCCTTGTTCCATTTGCTAGCAAAACGAAGCATTTATGGGGCTCCAATCCGTTCAAGTTCAGCTCCTCGTAAGTAGCAAAAGTCATCAGATTACAGGCAGCCCCCATGTCAACAATACTAGTCAACTCAGATGAGTTACCAATGCCGACAACCAAGTCAAAGCTATCCGCATCACTGACGCTTTTTTCCACCTTTTGAATCACATGAGTAGTGGAATCCACCGTAAAGTAATTTGGTTCCGCATTTGCCTTCTCTACTGGAATCGCAGAACCAGGTCTGACCACTTCCATCTCCTTTTGCTCAACTCTCACTTCTACTGGCTTTTCAAGTGCCGGTGCAGGTACTACCTCAACTACCTCCGGTGCCTCAACCTGGGTCACCGTATTCTCAAGCTGGCAAGTGCAGGTAGCAAGAATGGACTTCACCTTTCCTAGCTCATCAAATGTCACCTCAATAGCTAGAACTCTGTTGGTTTCTACGGCCGCCGGAAACTTACCCTTTTCCCATTGCTGAAACTGACCAACTAGATCCCCCAAAGTCTTCTCTAACCGCTTCTGTGACTGCTCAATGCTGTCGAACCGCTGATCGTTCCTGCTCTGAATTCTCTACGCTTCTAACCAGAACTTCTCAGATCACTCCATGTGGTTCCTGATTTCTTTGTCCAGCTCAGTAGCACATGGCCCTGAGTCTCTTCAACTGCTCTGGCTACCGCTGTTCTAGCCTTATTTCTCGCACCTTTAAGCTGAGATACTGCTACTAGTCTCTTGAAAACACCATTTAATTCATCAGAGGATGCTTCCAGTAAAGACTTTTTGCAAGTCATATCGACCATGTTTTGGCACTCCCAATCCAGGCCTTCATAAAATCTGATGCATAAATTAATATTGTCGATCCTGTGGTGAGGGCATTGGGACAATAACTGCAAGAAGCAATCCCGAGCTTCATAAAAGGTCTCATCGTACATCTGCTGAAACTGCATTATCTGAGCACGAAGGTGCTGCGTTTTCTCGGGGGGGGGATAGAATTTATTCATGAAGGTTTTGTAGAGCGAATTCCAAGTCGGTAGAGAACCCTCTGATTAGTTTAACAGCCAAATCCTCGCCTTATCATGCATGCAGATCGAAAAGACTATCTTCCTTATCTCTCCGTCAGTAACCGTTACCTCTCCGGCTGTCAACGGAATCCCTGCAATCAGTAATCTAACTCCTTGAGGAATATTATCACATCCTCATTTGCCATCCCGTAGAATTTGGGAAGATTATGGAAGTGGTGAGCCTTGAGTTCCAAATTCCTGGCTTCATCAGACAGAACAATTGCTGCTTTGCCAGTCTTAACCTCGTCGGGTTGCATGTAAGCTGCATAGGTCAGCTGAGCCATCGGAATCTCCTTTCTGATAAACCTGTTGTTAAAGCTACACAACTCGAAAGCCTCAAAATATTCTTAGTTACTGTTAGTGCACTAAACTTCAGGTTGAAAAACAAACAAAAAATCACACTCAAAACGCTATAGTAGGAATTAATTCCCCGGCAGCGGCGCAAAAATTTGATAAGCTCAAATTATGCTCTATTAAACTTAAGAGAATAAGCTGTAGTTGTAGACTATGCTTAACTCGGTATCGTTCTCTAGGGAATCAATTAAGCTACCACAACGAATGAGAGTAAACTGTTTGTTTGTGAGTAACAGATAAGTTTTGAATGTTTGTACTTCTAAATCACAAATTAATACGAAAAGCAAATAAACTGTTTTGATCAATGAGAGAGAGTGAACACGGTAGCAATGATCCGGTTATGCTAATTCAAACTAAGGTAAACGTTCATATTGTCACACGGTCGGTGTACAAAAAAGCAATCAATCCAATATAACCAAGCTATTTTTCGAAGATTTTAAACTAGAGAAATCATCAGGTTTGTCAGACCCACGATTCTTAACCAAAACGATTTAGAAGATTTGAACTAGCGTATTGGATTGACGGTTTTTACGAGAATATCAAACTAGACGAACCTTATGAACGAATATAAACCCTAGATTCGAATCTGCATAACCATCACACAACTACCGAGTTTTGGAGTGGTTTAGCTACTCATAATTGAAGCAAGGACGAAGGAATTCATAATCTTGGATATGCAAAGCATAAACATAATGATAATCGCAAGCAAATGCATACAATTCGATAAATCAATTAAGCACAAGAATTGAATGGAAGCAATAGAGAATTATCAAACTTACTAAGAATTCGATGTCAATGATTCGTTACAAGAGAAGAACCAAGCTCCAAGATAAATCAATGTTAAAAAACTAGGTTTTAGGAACTTTTTATGTGTCAAACGTAGAAGGAAGTTATGTCAAAAGGGGATCAAATCGGACAGAAAATAAATATTTTCGATATATATACTCGCTGCAGCGAGTAGATTCTCGCCGCAGCGAAAGGCTGCGTTGAAGCCTCCTTTTTGCTTCTGGAAATCTCGCCAAAATCAGGTCAATCGGACATTATATGAGAGAGTTATGGTCAAAATGGCTAGACTGCTCTGTAAAATTTCACTTTTGCAAGTTTCGCTAAAATGGCTCTCAATTCTTCGTCCAAACTCCGAATCCACTTCCGTTTTCGCCATGTTACTCCAATTTCAAGGCTCTAGAACCATAGTTTTCACTCCGGTTTTCATCTAAAAACATAAAAACGCACAAGAAACACTACAAAATACCAAAGCATAAAAACGTACAAAAACACTATAAAATGCAAACAAAGACTAGGCAAAAGACGGTAAAAAAGACAAGATGAGACTCTAAATTATCGTCTCATCAACAAGTCCAGCATGGGTAACACTCAAAATTAAAGCTGGGAAGGTGGTTTTCACCACAAGTTGCCAAAAATCTCTTATGCACATGTGTTCTTTTCGATAGGTCCAAAGGGACTTTAGTTCAAAGACTAAAAATAGAGACACGCTACTCCGACTACTGTTCCCTTTT
Organism: Plantago major; assembly: GCA_026545765.1. Lineage (NCBI taxonomy): Eukaryota > Viridiplantae > Streptophyta > Magnoliopsida > Lamiales > Plantaginaceae > Plantago > Plantago major. The sequence goes on along the minus strand of CM048840.1, from coordinate 77,498,175 downwards.
TTTCTTTCAAATTTCTCAAAACCTTGTACACTTATTTTTTAGAGTTACTTGAAATTGTTGTAAGTGTGCGGATAAAATCACTGGTGTGTGACCCTCGTTTTCAGCAAGGACTTATTCGGCGTGTGGCTCCCGTCCAAAGCTTTTGCTCATGTAGACAAGGAATTCCACACGACTCACAACTTGGGGTTTGAGTAACTTGTGTGCTTTATTTGTCCTCATTGGGATATTTTGGCTTCAATTTTGCTGGTGTCCATTTTACCGAAGGTCTGTACTTTTGTGCACATCCCGGGAGTCCCACAAAAACAATTCTTGCCGGTATAATATTTTTTCATCGGCTCAAACAAGGCTCCTCACAGGTTTTTGGACCACAAAGCTAAACAGACTTCTTATTTACAAGGGAAACGAACTTGAAAAACTTTAGACTCAACAACCATTACTAGTCAGTATATACTCACAACTTAAGCATAAAAAAAGTTTGTTACGAACAAAGGACGTTCGACTCAAGACCCACAAAAAAATTAAAAATAGGCCAAAAAATAGCCCAAAGACTTCACAAAATAGAAACAGATAAGGCACACCGGTCGCAAATAACATGCAACCCTATGTGGCTCACCTACCACCACTAAAAAGCAGTAACAAAGCAAGGCACACCGGCCACACATAGACATGTGCAACCCTATGTGGCTCACTGACCACCACTAAGAAAGCGGTAAACAAACAAAAAACAAGAAAAATTAGAGAAATCCCCTCCCCAAACCTGAACCTTAGCTCGTCCCCGAGCGTCAACCACAAGTAAGGAAAGAGGAAGCAAGAACAAGATCCCCATTATTATTTCTAACTACGAAAGCAAATAAAATCTTACCCCCGGGTTGCCTCCCGGGAAGTGCCTTTTCTTATAGTCGTTGGCTCGACTATGGTGCTTTGTTGTTATCCATTCTCATACGGGAACGAATCCCATGCATCCTTCCCTACATACTCAGCATTTTGGGAGCCATCTTTAGCTCCTCTCCTTATGTCCTCCAGCAGCTCCATGATTCCTTGCAAACTAGAAGTATAAGAATTAGTAAAATTGAAAACTAAAAAATAACTAAAGAAATCAGAGGGAAAGTAAAAATGAGAAATAGGGTCGAAACTCCCTAAACAGTCCCATGTGTGAGCGGGAGCCAATATGAATGTATCATCGGATAGCAAAGGTATGGGTGGTGACTCCAAGTGCACCAACTCTGGCGTATCAACATCCCCAAGTGCTTGCTTCTCCATCTCCGAACCACTGGAAACGGATTGTACGGTCTCCTCATCAATCAAGGTGGTGGACGTCTCCTCCTCCATGACTAAGTCATCGTCTGAAAAGAGGAGAAAATGCAACAATGATGGATGCAAAGCCTCAGTGCAAACTCATCAAGGAGATGATGATGATGAGGAAGAAAAAAAATATGATGCACCTCTTATTCTAAGAAGAGGAGTGAAGAATCCTTCTGAGCCTACTACTACTGCAGTACCTACCCAGCAAGGTACAACCAGTGACAAGCTGTCAAGAAGACATGCTAAAGAAGCTGAAAGACAGAGGAAGATCAGAGAAAGAATTGAAGAATTCAGAGGAGTTGATACTCTTAGCCCTGAGAAAGCTAGAATAGAGTATCAGCCAACAAAAGCTGATCTAAACTCTGAAATTTATCAGAGCAAGAGTGGTTACTGGGTAATGCATGCAAGAGATTTGATCTTCAACACAAATGGTATCCCAGTACCAGTCTTCCGTCAAATGATAACTTGGAGAAAGAACAAAGAAGTTCTGCTATCACACTACAAAAATACTGGTCTTTAGCGATGGATAGATCCGTCACTACAGACTAGCTATCCGTCGCCCCAGCTCTGGCGACGGATAAGAATTCCATCGCCCCACTGGATGAACGGCGACAGATAGATAATCCGTTGTCCAATTCGCGACGGATTGGACGACGGATTATCATGTTTGACTTTTTTTTATTTTTTTTTAAAAATTGATTATTGGCGACGGATAAATTCTATCCGTCGCCCAGTATAACGATGGATAGATTCTATCCGTCGTTACACTGGGCGACGGATAAATTCTATCCGTCGCCCAATGTATTATTGGAATTAGTGACGGAATCTCTAATTCCGTCACAAAATAATTTTTTTTTAATTTTGTTTTTTTCATATTAATCCCTGTTTTTTCGTATTTCACCTATTTAATCAATATAATGCTCGATAATAAATCAATAATACGGAAAATGTTTCAATAAATGATAAATAAAAAATGTAATATCCGAATAAGTCTAAATTATCCGAACAAGTCTAAATATAATAAATCCGAGCGTACATAGTACATATACATAACTAGCTACCAGACGAGGGTGGGTGCTGGCCGAACCGGGACATGAAAGCCCCCATCTGTAACCGAAGGCGCTCGTTCTCCTCCCTTCGTTCTCTGTCGCGGCGCTCTATCTCCTCCCTTTGTTCTCTGGCGCACCGCTCCATCTCCTCCCTTTGTTGCTCCATCTCTTGAGTTAGCCGTGCAACCTGTTCCCGGACCTGCAACTGCACCATTTCCGAGACCTGGTCCTGTGTGAAAACCGGACGTATAGACTGCTGGGATGATGATGAGGAGCACCCCGGACTAGCCAAGCTCAAACCGAGGCTCCCGAGTCCATATATTTGTCCTTTGCTGTCCGGTTTGTTGACCTCTAAGAAGATGTTGTCAACTTGTTCAGTTGACAGCACATCACCCGTCTCTTCCTCCTGCCTCTCTACCTGAGCATCAACCTCAGCCTGAAATCGTAAATAGCAGATATCATGATCAGTTACTGTTTTTCAAAAATAACTTGTAATAGTGTACAAATATGAACTTAAGCAACATAAACATACCGCAATAGACGAGGCCCGGGAGTCAGTCCATACCCCGCCCTTCTGCTTGGCCTTCTTGAAGATGTCATACTTGGATGTCACCTCCCCCGTGACATTTGAACAACATATATAGTCAACAATTTATCATCTCACAAGTAATAGAGAAGAGACACAATAAATACACGTAATGCTAGATTGAAAAAAAAACATATATATACTTACCGATTGGTAATAATCTCAGTGAGAGTAGATCGCCTCCCAAGGTGGTGAACGGCCCTTCCTGCCGCATCAGACTAAGATGCCCGGTTCTGTCTGTTGATGTAGGCATTGTCCTGGACATCAGTTTGAGCCCAGTAGGCATCCCAAAGGGCCCACTCCGCTGCATCAACCTGTGGAGGCATTGGGCCATTCCGATCCCGAATGGCCTTCCAAGTACAGACCATATCCCTGTACAGTTTAGATCCCACAGTCTCGTAAACACACAAGATATGTGGGATCAATCTGCTGGGAATGAAGTACTCCTTCTACATTCCCAATTTCATACAACATCCAAAGTCAATATATATAACGTCACCATGTTACCTCAATTTAATAAGATACAACAACATAACAGATATGGTGACTAACATATCACCCAAATAAAGTGGCTAACATACCACTCACTTACAGTGGCTAACATACCACTCACATTGTCCTAAAATTTACTAACACAATGGTGACTAACATATCACCCAAATAAAGTGGCTAACATACCACTCACATATAGTGGCTAACATACCACTCATATTAAAACCATTATAATAACAAATAAAGGAATTTCATATTTTAACTTACCCTCAGCTCATCAAAGTACTCGGCCCTCATGCGGTCCGAGATGTGAGACCAACACTCACCACCCTGCCCCGGTGGCTCTCTCCTGCTCCGAAAGATGTCACCTAGTTTGTTGTGGACCTCCCGAGGCCATAAACTGTTGTCAATGTATAAGATACAAGAAACAAATATATATTACTTTAGTACAACAATTTATACTTGTTAACTATCATAAGTTATGTTTTACATATTTAAGAAGAATGTATAATACTTACTTGGTAGGACTAACAGGAAAAATCACAGGCAACCTGTCCCACGTAACATTGGGATTCTGTGGATCCCACTCGAGGTAGGGACAATCGTCCCCCTCCTCCAGTCTGTGTCCGGGCTGACTGGTAGAGCCCCTGCTGCTATGACCTGTTGAGGGGGGGGGGGGGGGGTGTCTCAGGAATCCGAGACCTTTGCCTAACTACTGAGCCCTCACCCCTCTCGACTGCCCCCGACCCAAAGACTATCATGCGGTCATGCGTGGGAATAGGTGCACTTCTCCGTCATGCATCTGCAAAAACATGTAATAAATACAATAAAATGTGTTAGTACGAGTTATAATACAGAACAAATTATAATAACACATATAATTACTCAAGTGTTATCAACTACTACCTAGTTATAGTACACATAATATTCCGTTATTGCCGTCCTCTATGTCTACATATTGGTCCTCGTGCAGATCAAACAACTCATCATCTGCTTCTATGGGATTTCCTGCTTGTTTATCGACATCCTCTTGTTGGTACGAGTTGGTAATTGAGTCGTCTTTCTCAATGTACTCCACTTTCGAGCGAGCACGAATAGGTATCGCAGCTAACCATTCCGCCTTATCGCGTTTCACCTTGGATATTCAAGAAACACCACTTGTCGTGCTTGAGTCGCCGTAATAAATGGTTCATACTTGGTACCTCTTCTTTTGGTTCACATCAACCATTTCATACTGCTCGTTCTTCCTCGTACCTCCTGGATTATGATCATACCACTCAACATCAAACAAGAAGGTTCGTTTAAATGGCAAGCCGGGATATTCAATCCTCACTATTCGTTTTAGCTTCCTGTGGAAATAAAACAAAGCAGCGTCTCCATAATCTTCTGCACCCTTAACACACACCCCGGAGTTGCTTGTCGCCATGGCCGTGTTACATTCAGTCGTGTGGAACCTAAGGCCATTGACTATATAACCTGGGAATGTGTAGACCTTTTTGAATGGCCTCTGCGAGCCTTTAAGTATATGCATGTGACGTTGTTAATAGGATTCCGGACATACTCTCGGAACCAATCTGGAAATTCTGTAGGAATTTTTGAGTCAAGTAGTTCCTCTAGTGTATCCTCTGTCATCTGAGGATTTTCTTCCAAACAACGCTTTTTGAAAAAACTGCAAACATTGATTCGATAAGTCTATAATTGAAGTAAAGACTTACGTAGCTATATTAAAAGTTAAAGAAAGTGTTGCTCACCTCGCAAATAGTATCATATACTTGTCAACCTCAGCACAATTCGTGAGGACATAATATTGAGCTGCTTTCAACTCCTTATCCGTAAGATATTCTTTCTTAGATGCACCAAGAGGTCTCCCTGATACCCTAAAGACAGATAGGGAAAACTCATCATCCGCTTGAACTTCGAATGTGTCTGCGTCGTGCTCATCAAAGTAATAAGAGCAAAAGGTTGTAGTTTCCTCTCGAATGTAGGCATTGGCAATCGATCCTTCAGGTTTACCTTTGTTGTTGACATACTTCTTCAATTTCCCCAAGTACCTCTCGAATGGATACATCCATCGATACTGAACTGGTCCAGCAAGTCTCGCTTCATGTGGAAGGTGAACCGGCAAGTGCTCCATAAAATCAAACCAACTCGGTGGAAAGATACGCTCGAGCTTGCATAGAATCAATGGTATGTTCCTTTCAAGATTTTCCTACACTTTGTCATGAACCACCCTTGTGCCTAAATTTTTGAAAAATAAGCTCAACTCGGTGATAGCAGTCCATACATGTTTCGGTAGCAGCTCTCGAAATGCTACCGGGATAAGCGTCTCCATGAACACGTGACAGTCGTGGCTCTTCATCCCATAAACCTTTTTTTTTTTTTTTTTACACTTCTCTAAATTTGAGGCATAATTATCTGGGACACTCAATGCCCTCACCCAATCAAACAAAATTGACCTAGATGCATTGTCAATTGTGTAGCACGCTTTCGGCCACTTACCATTCTCATCCTTGTTTGTCAACTCAGGCCTTTTACACCACGTAGACAACTCAGCTCTAGACTTCGCATTGTCCTTTGTTTTTCCCTCAATGTTGCAAAGTGTATTGAATAAGTTCTCGAACATGTTCTTCTCAATGTGCATGAAATCTAAGTTGTGACGGATAAGAAGAAGCTGCTCCAATAAGGCAAGTCCCAGAAGATGCTTCTCTTCCTCCAACCACAATTTTTACCAATTTTCTCGTTATGCTTCATCCACCCAAGTTCAGTCACCTTCATAAGACCCAACCTATCAATCTCCGTAAGAATTTGTGCACCAGTAAGTCGTGTTGGGGCACTACTCGTTACGACTTTGTTTCTCAAGAATTGATCCTTGTTCTTCCTGAACGAATGATCACTTTCTAGCAACCTACGATGACAATCAAACCAACAAAATTTTCCACTACCCTTCAGTCTAAATGCATCAGTATCCTCCAAGAAATGTGGACATGCATATTTCCCTGCGGATTTCCTTCCAGATAGCAAGGAGTACGCAGGAAAGTCACTCACGGTCCAAAGAAGAGCTGCTCTCAAGGTGAAGTTCTTTTTGGTCGACACATCATATGCAGGGATACCATCCGTCCACAACTCGATCAGCTCCTTGATTAGGGGTTGCAAGAAAACATCAAACTTCAGTCCAGGATCTTTCGGCCCAGGCACCAACACAGTCAGAAACATGAATGGCTCCTTCATGCACTCACCGGGGCGGGTTATGCGGTGAGCATAACTGGCCAACAAGAGTATTTTCGTTCACTTCCGAACGGGTTAAAACCATCCGTACAAAGTCCTAATCGTACATTTCTAGATTCGGCTGCAAACTCTGGATATGTCTTGTCAAACGATTTCCATGCGGGTGAGTCTGCTGGATGGTCCATTCTACCATCTTCTGCATTATCCGAGATTACTCGCTCCTTATGACACCGCATTTTATCCACAGAAGCACTTGAAGCATACAATCTCTTCAAACGAGGTGCTAGAGGGAAGTACCACATTTTCTTATGTGGGAGATTTTTCTTCTGTCGTTTCTTTGCAGCCCCCTCCTTGTAACGCTTGTACCGTTCCTTACCACAGAACTTGCATTGTATTAGATATGCATCCTCCTCCCAATAGATCATGCACATTTTCGGACAACAGTCTATGGTTACCACAGGCAACCCCAAACCCCGCATCTTTTTCTTCACTTGGTAAAAGTTGGTGGGAACTAGGTTTTCTTCAGGACAAAGGCCCGACATTATGTCAACCCATTCATTGAAGCTCGTTTCAGATTGCTGGCCATTAGCCTTACAACTCATTAGCCGAGCCAACAAAGACAACTCAGTGAGCTTACACCCCGGATAAACCGGCTTCCTTGATGATTCTAACAAGTCAAAGAACACCTGATCCTCGGGATTCGGTGGTTCCTCCACCTCCACCTCGGTTTCAGTGTTAGTTGTGTCCATGAACTCTGCCCCTGCAGCATCATACACCATTTGTTCGACTCGAGCTCGAATAGCATCACCTTCAGATGTACTTTGTTCCCCTACTTGTTCATTTTTTCTCTTCCTTCCACGCTGTCTGTATTGGTCATATGTATTGGACGGTGCTGTTTCCTCACCATGATGATTCCATACCTGATACGCAGGCATGAATCCATTTTTCCTCAAGTGCTGGACTACCGCTGTAGGAGTCACGTATTGCTTGTTTCTGCACTTTTTCATTGCACAAGGGCACTTTATCAACCCATCCTTTACACAAGCCGGATTTGAGATTGCAAATACAATGAAACCTTCAACCCCTTTCAGAAAACTCGATTGAACTCTGCCATTTAGAGTACGACAATACATCCATGAATGATCGGTATTCATTGAATAATTAGATAATAACCTGACACATTTGAATTCATTAGATCGAGGTCTATTATTTACGATAATAAATCAATTTCACAATAATTCAATCAATTGCTGCATAATATAAGTTATATTAGCTTCAATCAATTGTTACGGCATTACATAATATAAGTTACATTAGCTTCAATTTTACCATAATGTTTGGTTTCATATATCAACTAATGATTACTAGTTATACAAGCCTAAAGACAAAACGGATAAAACACATCATTCTCTTGCAGCCCCCTCCTTACCACTTGTGACGCTCCCTACCACAAAACTTGCATTCCAACAGATCTACATCCTCCTCCCAATACACCATGCACATGTTCCGACAAGTAGAAACGTACTCAATAGGCGGCCCCCAAACCCCGCCTCTCCCTCCATTGGAGGTATGCCATGGACGGTGCTTCCTCACCGTGATGAATCCATACATGATACTCAGGCATGAATCCATAACGTCGCAAGTGCTCGAATCTCTCAGAGGAGTCATAAATTGCTTGTTTCGAGGTTTCAATGTGCAAGGACACTTTATCAACCCCCCATTTGCACAAGCCGGACGTCCCATGGCAAACACGATGAAACCTTTAACCCCTTTTACAAAACTCCTAGAAACTCTGCCATTTACCGCCGTACGATCGTACATCCATGAACGGTCGGAATTCATTGGATTCTTTTTTAACCTGACACGTTCCAATTGATTAGATCGTATTTATTTGATTAGATCAATTCCAATTATGCCAAGATTAACTGCTGGGACTAATTGTTAATAATTATACGTTCCTTATAATTTCATGATTAATTATTAAGTGTTCGATATGTTATAAAATTTATTAAGTGTTTTACTACTACGAGTTATAAATTATAAATTACACGTTAATATAATCAACAAATTATCCGTCGCTCAAAACACTTAACTACATCCTCGTAATTTAGTACATATACGAATTTATCAAATCAACCAAAACTACTACATACATACATACATACATATCAAATTAACTAAACTAACTAAACTAACTACATACATACTTAACATACATATCAAATTACACATACATACTTAACATGCATACTTAATTAACATACATACTTCACTACATAGATACTTATCAAATTAACATACATACATATTGAATTACTACATACATTCCTATCAAATTAACATACATACATATTGAATTACTACATACATTCCTATCAAATTAACTAAACTAACTATCAAATTACATATACAAATCAAATTAATCAAATTACATATACATATCAAATTACATATAATTGATCAAATTAACTAAACAATCTACTACATACTTCATATAAACATACAATTGAGAATAAGTAGTCAAAAATCAAAAAAAAATCTCAAATTTCCAAAAGTTAGGGTTTAGCCAAAATACTGTTGATTCCGAAGAAAATAGCGGATGAAATTAAAAATTGATGGAAGAAACGAGCTCATCGTCCAACGATCTTCAAATTGACACCAAGATTGAAAAGAATCGTCAGCAATTGGCCGGAATTGCAAGAAAAAGAAATGAAGAAAACGGAGAGAAAGAAAATGGAGAAAGGAAGAATGGAGAGCAGATTGCTTTCTGCTCGGTTTTGAAGAAACGTCCTTTGGGCCGACGGATACGTATCCGTCGGCCCAAAGGACGATCCGTCGCTCCTGTTCTTTTTTTTTTAAAATATAAATATTAACGACGGATAATTTATCCGTCGTTAATATTTAATTTTTTTAAAAAAAAAGTCAAAGTATGAGCGACGGATTTGACGGATTAATAAAATCCGTCGCCCATACAGCGACGGATAACATTATCCGTCGCTAATAAGCAACGGATAATAGTTATCCGTCACTTGGTTTGAAGGATAAAATCCATCACCAAACCTAGCGATTCGTCGCTATGGTCCGTCGCCCCTTTCCGTCCCGTTACTACAGAATTCTTGTAGTGTCAGAAGACAAATTGAAGGATGCACTGAATTTTGAAATCCTTATCAGACAGATAACTATTAGGAAAGATCTATCTGAAACTTGCCCCTATCATAAACCTGATGATGTACACAGAATGGAGAACATTCTTGGCACTAAAACAAAGCTAAGACTTGTTGTACCAGTTTATGAATTTTTGTATCTCACTGAACAAGACTACAAGCTAGATCTGAGATATCTGAGGACAATTTCTGAAAAGTTGAGATTATCTCCTATACAGATTGAGCATTCTTGGTTATGGGCAAAACATCTCTGGGTTGAACAGACTTGCAAGAGAAGAAAGTCCACCAAATCTTACAGAGAAAATGTTGATTTCTCAAGGAGAGTTGAAATGATTGCAAGAACTTGCCTCTTTGACTACTCAAATGATCTTATCAGACATGGTGACTACTTTTTCCCAAATGATGGAAGCTGACAAGAAGAAGACTTGAAGACCAACTAAGTAGGATGTTCACTTGGAACTTGGAACTTCCTGTTGTCCTATTAGTTGTGTATTTTTTATTTTTGTTGATTGTAATTTACTGTTTTTATCTTGTAAAAGTTATCATGTCCTTAATTACACTTGTAATTTTATCTGATGAACCTACACTCAGATACTTATTCTAATTAAAAGATAACTTGTCAGCAAAGATCACACCTTGTGATTTGGTTGATGTTTACTTTCTGCACTTAAATAAAAAGAATGAAAGATCATAAGAAATGTTTAAGTGTTGGATTGTTTCCTCATCCAGATTGTAATAGGTTTTAAAGATAGTCATAGGTGACTGATCAAAAAGGGGGAAATTTGTTAGGAAAATCTGTTTATATTTTGATCAGTAAACCATAATGACTCATCTTAGCTCAGAAAGATAACTAGTACTCTTAGTTCACTTGAACATTGTAAAAGAGGAAGCTTACTGAGTATGTTAGTCTAGCAAATCTTGTATAGGATGTTAGGTCTCTGAATGTAATTTTATATCTTTAAAGAAGACCAAGAAGGAAGCATCCAGCAGAAGAACTCTTTTATTGAAGATCAGATGACTGCACAAGATTGCTGAAGACTAAGGATAAAAGTGTCCTCAAATACCTTGGAGAAACTAAGTGTCTGAGAGACAAACGTTTCAATAAAGTATCTAAAGCACTATAGGTCACTGAGAAACGACTTGCAAAGCCTCAGATAGCTTGCATTGTTCCATTGACACTACATGACAAAAGTTAGTATAGTGCTTTAATTACGCAGACAGAGTTTTCTGAGCAAAAGAGAAAAATCTCTTGAAAAGAGATAAAGCTCACTGCCATACCAACTTCAGATATCGTTAGTTTGAATTTCATTGAGCCTAACGGATAGTAATTCAAACGGCCTGATTTTCAACTATAAATATCACCACTTAGAATGCTTGAACGATACACTAAACACCTTGAACTACATTGAACATATCTTACACTCAAGCATACAAGCCTTGAAACCTACTTACTCTCTAGTTTACTGTGTTGTGACTAAAGCTCTTGAATTCTAAGTAGCACGAACGTTCTAAGTGTCCTGATCCTTAACAAGAATTGTATATTGTGAAGGAGTTGAATCCAGAAGATATAGTTGCGACTTATATATGTGATTCATTCTCTTGAACAACATCAAGACTTGGGTCAGTAAAGAACAAGTTACCATACATTGAAAGGTGTATTAAGTAATCTTGATTCTATAGAGCACTCATACATAACTGTAAAAGTTATTAAGAGCCTCCTCACCTCACAAACTACCATAACCAAAACACCACATCTTCATTGAGCATAGGAAGTACTTAGTTTGGAAAACTAAGGAATAGCTCAAAGGTTACTGAGTAGAGGAAGTACTTGGTTGGAAAAACCAGGGAATAACTCAGGGAGAACACTTGGTTGGGAACCTAGTGTTAAAGGGATCAAGAGATAGGATTTTGTAAGGAGAATTCATAATCTTATCTTAGTGAATTCAAGTCCTGAGAAAGGGCGAGTGGACTAGTTGAGGGATTACGCCACCCTCAGATACCACTATACAAGCTTTGTATTATTTACTTACTGTACTTACTTTCTGTATTTATTTTACCTTCCTGAGTATTTACACACTTATAGCTTGCTGAGCACGTGCACTTATCTGAAAAGACTTCCGCTCTTTGAGACTATTGTGAGAACCTATATTTTTGACTACTCAAATGACATTATCAGATATGGTGACTACATTTACCCAGATGATGGAAGCTGACAAGATGAAGACTTGAAGACCAACTAGTAGGATGTTCACTTGGAACTTGGAACTTCCTGTTGTCCTACTTAGTTGTGTAACTTTTTTGATGTTTGCTGATTGTAATTTTATTGTTTTATCTTGTAAAAGTTATCTATGCTTACACTTGTAATTTATCTGATGAACTACTCTCAAATACTTATTCTAATGAAAAGATAAATTGTCAGCAAATATCACACCTTGTGATTTGGTTGATGTTTACTTTCTGCACTTAAATAAAAGAAATGAAAGATCATAAAAAATATTTAAGTGTTGGATTGTTTCCTCATCCAGTTCATGATAGGTTTTAAAGATAGACATAGGTGACTGATCAAAAAGGGGGAAATTTGTTAGGAATATCTGTTTAGATTTTGATCAGTAAACCATAATGACTTATCCTAGCTCATAAAGGTAACTAGTACTCTTAGTTCACTTGGACATTGTAAAAGAGGAAGCTTACTGATGTGTCAAATCAGAGTTTTAAATTTGTTTACTTAGCCAAGAGTTAATTCTCAACACTACGAAAACTTGTAGTGCAGTGAAGTTAACCCCGAGGTCGGTCTCGAAGGACTTAACTAGGCTGAGTTGTGTTTACGAACAGTAATGATAGTATGGAAAGCAATAAAGGTTTGTTTGCTTTGGCAGCAGAGTGATAATCTAACAAATTCGCAGACTAACTAGAAAACAGATTAACTTAACGAGATAAATATGTGAGAGGGAATTATGGTGTGGTGATAGAAAACAAGCTAGCTAGAAGGAAACATTCAACAATAATGATGTCGATTTACTCTAGTTATCACTGGAACACGTCCAAACGATTATTACATTGCTCTAGGCTTTTCTAGGCAGACACCTTATATCAGATAAGGTACGAAGGCTCTATGACAATGAACTAACTGTAATTTGTTCTTGAAAACAGATAGCATTAGTGAAGGCATCAATTTCACTAAGCTACAATTAACAAGCTAATGTAGTTATTGTGTGTTGCAACGAACCAATGGATTTAGCAATCTCTAGACGTTTTGGTATTAAAGATCACTTGCTTAATCCATTGGTGATTTTGGCGTAAAGAACATCAAACACATAATTACATACGCATTTAATCAAAATGGCACAGAGTAAATCGCCTCTTATGTATATTGAATTGCATGAAACATAACAAGCATGCATTGAGTCCATCGCCACCTCATAATTAGGGTGTTTAGCTACTCATGATATGCGAAGATGATGAGTCGGTTTTTCACCGTCTCATCTGGTCTTTTTTACCATCTTTTTGTCATCCTTGAGTTTAATTTTATTAGTTTTCCTAGAGCATTTTTACTTGTTTTGTTCTTTGTGTGTTTTGTAGGTATTTGGCTAAACCGCATTAATTGAAGCCAAAATGGTGTATTTTACATGCATCTGCAAGATATGGAGTTCCAGTGCCTCGTATAGATGTTGAAGTGGAGCGGGAAGGCCAAAATACCAAGAAAAGGAGTCAAAAGGGCAAAACTGTCTTCCTGTAAGAATCGGCGACTTGAAGGAGCAGCATACGCCAGTTCTCCTTGCAACATTCATCGGCGTCACTGTAAGAGAACGGCGATGCAGTCCTCCTCGTCACAATCCTGACGCCAGTGGCAATCAAGCGACGCTAGTAATGCTAATAGGCGACGCCAGTTAGCTAATTGGCGATGACACTTGCCCAATTCCAGCGTGATTCATCTATTTTGGCTCCTAATTCGTTTAGAGTTGTATTTTTTACTTCCTATTAGTTAGAACAAGACATAATTAATTTTCACTATCATCAACCGTAAAGTTTTACATACTTTTGCTCTCAACCTAGAACTTTTCCAAGGCAATTACCTATCTAGGTAATTGAACCGATTCTTCTTGTAATCCGACGATTGTCAATTGATTGGGAGCGTTATCTACATACTTTGCACCGAATCAATTCAGGTTTCTCAATTCTTACCTAGGGTTTGTGACACAAAGGGTAAAATTGTATCATCGTTTGAATCTTGGTTTCCAGTATTAGATTATGTTTTTGCTTGTTTAATTACGATATTGATTATGTCTTCGAACATCATGAGTAGCTAAACACCCTGATTATGGGATGGTGAGACGGATTCAATGCATGCTAGTTAGGGTTCATGTGATTATATATATATAAGATGCAATTTACTCTGTGCTATTTTGATTAATTATGTAGTATTCTGTTTGATATTCGTTACGTGAAAATCATCAATAGATTAAGCATTTGATCATTTATAACAAAACGTCTTGCGTCTTGCTATATCTATTGGTTCGTTGGAAACAGTAATATCTACATTAGCTTATTAATTGTAGCTTAGTGGAATTGACGCCTTCACTAATGCTATCTGTTTTCTAGAACAAAGTCAGTTAGTTCATTGTCATAGTTCTCCGTACCTTACATGACATAAGTTGTCTGCCTAGAAGAGTCTAGAGCAGTGTAATAATCGGTAGAGCATGTACCAGTGATAACTAGAGTAAATCGACATCGTTATAGTTGCATGTTTCCTGCTAGCTAGCTTGTCTTCAGTCACCACAGCATAATTCTCCTCATTCATATCAATCTCGTTAAGTTTAAATCTGTTTTCTAGTTAGTCTGCATATTAGTTTAATTTCACTTAGTTAATCATTCTGCTGCCGAAGCAAACAACCATTTATTGCTTTCATTACTGTTTCTTATATTCGTAAACCCAAACTAAGCCTAGTTAAGTCCTTCGAGACCGACCTCGGGGTTAACTTCACTGCACTAAGTTTTCGTAGGGTTGAGAATTAACTCTTGGCTTAAACATAAATATAAAACTTTGATATTGACACATCATGTTTTTGGCGCCGCTGCCGGGGACTTAACTCCTTTGTTAAGTTTACGAATTGTAATTTTCTGTTGTATATATTAGTTAGTTTTTGTTTGTTTTTTTCTTTTTTTTTAGTATAGTTTGTTTGGAGGAACTACTTTGGTTTCTTTTGTGTGTGTGCAGGAGCATATGAATTACTTGTATTGCTATGAGTGTGGATCGGACGGTCATGTTGCAACAAATTGTGCAGATAGGAAGCCGCTCATTCATTTTCGATAGGTTTCTGGAGAGAAACTCGATAGAGCATGGTATAAATTTAAGGAGCTGCAGCAGACGTATCAGAACCATGGTTTAACATTGGGAGAGCTCATGTGGTGTTTCTACAACGGTATCACAATATTGGTTGTCAAAGAACGGTGGATAGATTCGCTGGTGGGTCAATGCTAAGTTTGACTCCTCAACAACTTGAGGATACGATTGAGGACTTGGTTGCATTGATCAGAGAGTATGCGGTGCTTTATGGAGAAGAATCAGAAAACGGGGATAAACAAGAGGAGGAGAAACCTGACTCTGTAGTTGAACCGAATTCGGACACCACTACCACCACTACCACCGTACCTGAAGAAGAAACCCCCGTTTCAGTTGAAGGAGTCTGTGAGAGTTTAGTCAATCAGTTGGTCATGGAGGAGGAGACATCCACCAATGTGATCGACGAAGAGACTGAACCACCCGTTTCTGACTATTTGGAGATGGAGCAGACACCTGATACCACCCAGATCACACCATCGAATTCACAGCCCGTTCCCACATCTTCCAGTGATCTGTACTTACTAGCCTCAGCTCGCACACGAGACTGGCCAGGGAGTTTCGACCCCCTTTGTCGTTTTTACTTTCCCCCTGATTCCCTTAGTTTTATTTTAGTTTTTGACTTATTTTATTTTAGTTTGCAGGGAATCATGGAAAATAGGAGAAGAGGAGCTAAGGATGGCTCGCAAATCGCTGAACTTGGCAGGAAGGATGCAAGGGATTCGTTCCCGTTCGATAATGGATAGCAGCAGCCACACATTTCAGGGAAGTACGTTTTCAGCTTTCTTTCTTTCTAGCTATTCGCTGGGACCATCTCTAGTCTAGGTTTGGGGAGGTAGATAGCTTTCATGTACTTATCCATATATGTGTCTGTGTCGTGTCTATCGTGTGTGTTTTTTTCTCATTTTTTCTTGTTTTGCAATTTCCTGTTGTGTCTAAGTCTGACTCCCAAGTCGAGCGTCTATTGCATGAGTTAAATCTGTTTTATGCTTGAGTTTTGATTGATCTCTGATTATTAGTAGCTGGCATGTTTTAAGTTCTTTAAGTTCGTTTCGCTTGTAAATAGGAAGTCTGTTCTAGTTCTGTAGTCCAAAAATTTGTGAGCAAGCCTAGCCGATTAAAAACTATTGTACCGCAAATTTTGTACTTGTGTGACTTTTTAGGAAGTGCAAACTCTCTTGTTTGCACCTTATCATTCTCATGTGTACTCTTTGTAAGTTAAGTATGACGAACATCATGATATTCATTCTTATTTGCTTGTGCCAAACCCGTTCCAAGAGGTTTATTTGCGCCATATATGTATAACGACTGTGTTTTTGGCTTTTGTTCTCTAAAAAAATATTACAATTAGTCTCGGAGTGTATCTATGGCACTTGTGCCACCGTTAGTTGTGTTGGGCACGTTTCAAATACTACCTACACACAGGCGTGGTCCTAAAAGCCATATGTCCGTGAGGGTTGATGGCTTATATACCAAACCAGCACGCATAAAAGTGCGGACTTTCGGTAAAACAAACACTACCAAAATATTGAGACAAAATAAGCACATGGGTCATTATAAGACTGCAAAAAAGGAGTATGCAAAAAATAAAAAAAAAAAACTGAAAAAGAGAGAATGATTGTCGTTTTACAAGTCTACTTCTGATTGATTATAGAGCTGTGATTAAAGTCCCTTCTGACTTAACTGATTGAGTACATTGCATGAGGTATTTGAGGCATCTTTGTGACGTGAGTCACCTTCCTTTCTCTTTGTGCATTGCTTGAGTGTTTACCCATACTGGACACTTCCAGGAGTGTGAGAGATTAGTTGCATAGGATCCACTTGTGAGGGACTACCGGGTTAGACTTAAGTTCTATTTACTCAGGAAACGAACTTTTTTGCCTTGTGCATGTGATTCTGTGAATATTAGTGTGATGTCAAACCTCTTGCATTTTTCGGGCTTATTATTTGCAATTGTAGACTCGGTTGCTTGGGAGCAAGACTTTACTTTTATGTCTATGTGTTTTTTGTTTTTCTAGGTTTTTTAGAGAGTAAGTTGCTTGAGGACAAGCAAGGGTTCGGTTTGAGGAGTTTGATGAGTCGGTTTTACACCATCTCATATGGTCTTTTTTTACCGTCTTTTTGTCATCCTTGAGTTTAGTTTTATTAGTTTTCCTAGAGCATTTTTACTTGTTTTGTTCGTTGTGTGTTTTGTAGGTATTTGGCTAAACCGTGTTAATTGAAGGCAAAATGGTGTATTTTACATGCATATGAAAGATATGGAGTTCCAGTGCCTCGTATGGATGCTGGAAGTGGAGCGGGAAGGCCAAAATACCAGGAAAATGAGTAAAAAGGGCAAAACTGTCCTTCCCAGAAGAACTGGCGACGCTATGAGGCGTATGCCGCTTCTCAAGCAACATTCATCATGCTGGCTAAGTAGAACTGGCATATGCCAGTCCTCCTCGAAATCACAACTGGCGACACCAGTTAGCTAATTGGCGAGGCCAGTTGCCCAATTCTAGCGTGATTCGTCCGTTTTTGTCTCCTAATTTGTTTAGAGTTGTGTTTTTTACTTCCTATTAGTTAGAACAAGACATAGTTAGTTTTCATTATCATCTATTGTCAAGTTTTACATACTTTTGCTCTTAACCTAGAACTTTTCCAAGGCAATTTCCTATCTAGGTAATTGAACCGATTTCTTCTTGTAATCCGACGATTGTTAATTGATTGGGAGCGTTATCTACATACTTTGCACCGAATCATATCAGGTTTCTCAATTCTTACCTAGGGTTTGTGACACAAAGGGTAAAATTGTATCATCGTTTGAATCTTGGTTTCCAGTATTAGATTATGTTTATTGCTTGTTTAATTACGATATTGATTATGTCTTCGAACATCATGAGTAGCTAAACACCCTGATTATGGGATGGTAAGACGGATTCAATGCATGCTAGTTAGGGTTCATGTGATTATATATATATAAGATGCCATTTACTCTGTGCTATTTTGATTAATTGCGTATGTAGTATTCTGTTTGATATTCGTTACGTGAAAATCACCAATAGATTAAGCATTTGAACATTTATAACAAAACGCCTTGCGTCTTGCTATATCTATTGGTTTGTTGGAAACAGTAATATCTACATTATCTTATTAATTGTAGCTTAGTGGAATTGACGCCTTCACTAATGCTATCTGTTTTCTAGAACAAAGTCAGTTAGTTCATTGTCATAGTTCTCCGTACCTTACATGACATAAGTTGTCTGCCTAGAAGAGTCTAGAGCAGTGTAATAATCGGTAGAGCATGTCCCAGTGATAACTAGAGTAAATCGACATCGTTATAGTTGCATGTTTCCTGCTAGCTAGCTTGTCTTCAGTCCCACACCATAATTCTCCTCATTCATATCAATCTCGTTAAATTTAAATTTGTTTTCTAGTTAGTCTGCATATTAGTTTAATTTCACATAGTTAATCATTCTGCTACCGAAGCAAACAACCATTTACTGCTTTCATTACTGTTTCTTATATTCGTAAACCCAAACTAAGCCTAGTTAAGTCCTTCGAGACCGACCTCGGGGTTAACTTCACTGCACTATAAGTTTTCGTAGTGTTGAGAATTAACTCTTGGCTTAAACATAAATTTAAAACTTTGATATTGACACATCAGAAGACAAAATCAACATCATATACGAACACATAAAAAACATAATCGAATACTAAATACAAAGAATCAAGAATTGATAGAATTTTACCCAATTGTGTCACAAACCCTCGGTAGAAATTGAAGAACTTGAATCCAATCGGTGAAAAGTATGTAGAATATGCTCCCAAACAATAGTCAATCGTCGAATTACAAGAGAAATCGGTCCAATTACCTCCAAGAATTGGTAGGTAATTGCCTTGGAAAGGTTCTAGGTTGAGAGCAAAAAGATGTAAAAGAGAATAGAAAAAATATTGAGAATCTGATGAAAAATCGCAAAAATTGGATATATATATATATATATATATATATATATATATATATATATATATGTCCAATTTTCGCGATTTTTCATCAGATGCTCATTATTTTTTTCCAAGTGTCCGAGCCCCGGTTTGTTGCACTTTTGAGTGTCCTCTTTGCCCCTTTATATTATTAATTAACACGGGTACTTCCCTTAAAATTAGAGAAAAAAAAAAAAGAAAACTCAGATAGTTATAGTGAGGAAGTCTATATTTATTCCTTGTCTTTCTTCTTAAAATGCTTATATAAAATAAATCCATGCTTAGTGTCGGAATTTGGAAATGGTTCCTTCATGAAAATTGTAGATATTGGTCTTATCTACGCGTGGACACCAATGTCGGAATTTGAAAATGGTTCCTTCATGAAAGGCGGTTTGTTTATGTTATTCTTTTATCTTCGATTATTATATACTGGAACTGACAAAGATCACCGGTTCCACAACCAGCAGTTACCATAGCACCACCCAGATCACCCATTCCACAGCTAGCAGCTACTATTGCTCCACTCAGATCACCCGTTCCACAAACTGCAGGTCTGTAGTTACTTTAGTACAACAAAAATTAACCGTTCCACAACCAGCAGCTACAATAGCACCACCCAGATTACCTGTGTATCCTACATCTATGGTTTTAGTTCCAACTACACGGAGTGTAGGATCTTCACCCACGGGTGCCACCCAATAGCTTGCACACACTCAATCACCAAACTCCTCACCACAGAGCCCAATCCAAAATTCCCCAATCTCTAAGCATGTTTCAAATCATTCTGAAAGAACTCCAGCACAATCTGCAAAAGTTAATAAGCCTTTAGCTCCTTCACTGTCACCCTTAACACCACCACATGCTTCTCAAATAAACGATAGTCTTGCGCCACCGAAGATTGAACAAAAATCTGTGCTACTACAAGAAACCATTGACAAGCCAATGAAAATAAATTCTCCTCACAACAATCATCCCATTGCTGCTTCTGAACCAACCAATAAGTACGGAATCAACAAGAAACTTTCTGAGGGAATGAGGATTATAACTCTTGCAGGTGAGAACAAAGGTGTGGTGATGGAATTGAGTCCATCACGGAAGTCTATTGGTAATCCTCACAGACTGATAAAAAGTAGTGGCATTACCAATGAAGATCTATCGAGCAGTGAAAGTGGTGAACAAGGATCAAGAAACAAGGACAAAGGTAAGAGAGCAATGGCAAACAATGCTCCACCGATGAACGCATACATGAATAACAATGTGATGGGGCCTTACTTTCCGTCCATCACGATCCCGTCTTAGCGAGCTCTAGTGCGGATCTGAAGGCACATATAAAGCCCAATTATATTATTTCTAATTGTTGATACGAAAATGTGTCCAATCCGTTAAGGGCGCCATAGAGCGTGTCCTAGAGCGCATCAAGGCTAAGATAGCCATCCAAAGCTAGTCCGACCTTCGAGTGGTCCGTCCTAAAGGAAACCATCTCAGGTCAACTAGTACTCACAAGTCAGCACGCCATTTCAGCTAGGTCCGACCAAGCTAGATGGATGACTTCCGAGCCAGACAAAAGGTTGCCTGTCCTCCCAAGTACCGCAAACAGTCAGTCCTAAGATGCTAAACGGACCGGACGAGAGAATCTCGGACGCCACCAGTACAGTAAGACCAAACGTATTTGACAGAACCACTGAGATGCTTCCGTGGAACTCTAAGGTCCGGACACCTAGAGTTACCCAAGGCAGAGTCATCCAATCATGCGGATCTGTCCGAGGGACTTACACGGACCCAACGTGCGGAACAGTACTCTCAGAGGGAAAGGACCAAACTACCCTCCCAGCCCATTAATTAGTATTGGATTACTATTCACTAATGGGCCATGGGCCAAAGGTAGCATTGGTGTCCAAATCTGAGGCATACACTTGGCATCATCTTATGAGCTACCTCATAAGTATATGATAACTATAAATATAACACAAGGTCTAATACCTTGAGGGAGGGGAGATCCCCTAGGAAATTGTGTTGTCTCCTAAGTCCTAAACATCCTTGATTTCATTACCTTTCCCATTACTATTGCATTGAGAGCTTTCATCTCTCCTTTGAGTAAAGCCTCCTTCCGGATTGACTTAGGCAATCCGGGTAACCCATTCTAACCCCCCCCCCACTTAGTCCTTTCAGGTACTCTTGCTCGGACAAGCCTTCTCTCGGACTTCAAGTTGGAGGTGGATCTTAGATTAGGTTACTTGTAGTAGTAGTGTTGGTGTTTGAGGTTTTATCCCTCAACATTTTGGCGCCGTCTGTGGGAAATCTTTACAAAAAGATCTGTGTTTGTGTTGTGCTGATGGCTAGAACAAGACGAAAAGCTCGGACTTTGCGGCGTGAACACCACCACCACCACCCACGAGGACGCCCGCCCACCCGACGAAGGGTCCCGTGGGATGGAAGGAACATCGAAGGAGATATCCGAGCGGACGATGACCCCATCCTCGGATGAGGGAAGAGACGCCCCGCTTAGAGGAGGCCAAAGCGTCCCTGTGAATATCGTGCCTACGGACCATGGAGAAGGGGTAGCACGAGCTTCTCCGGCAGAAGCTCAAGGCCCTACCACAGTCAGCGATTCTGATGCCCGATGGTCGCGTTGTCCCATGAAGCGACCTCGGACTAAGCGAAACTCAGTTTGATAGGTTGCTCACGATTATCCAAGGATGCCTAGGGTCTAACAATGCCCACCCTCAGCAAGCCACTCCGCCAGTGGTTACTCCGGTTCAAGCGGAGCCCGCCTTGTCAAGAAACAGACAGCGTCCGATCCAACAGAGGTTGGGAGATCAGCTGCCCCATGAGGATTTGCAAAACCTTCTAGACCGACGGGCCTCTGCTTCGCAAGTTCGGGGTGAGGGAAGCCCGAATGGGAGGAGAGAGTACCAAGAAGGAGGTAACAGGCATCCAGGAGGTCCGCGACAAGCTCCCATGAGGGACAGAGATCATGTAGCAGAGACCATTCCAGTTGTCCGGCTAGACGAACTCCCCGCGGATGTCGCAGTCCATCCACGGACAGGAGAGGTCATGACAGCGGACGAAATCTACGCCCAACAAAAAGCTTTAGAAACCCAAATCCTGAACCTCGGATGCCTGGTAAAAGACCACGAGCAGATCACTACAAGTGCACCAAACCCTCTGTGTGATGATATCATGAGGGAAAAGGAAAGAAATAGGAACTCGGACCAAGTGATCCCGAACTTGGAATACTACTACGGGGATACTTGTCCCGTGGGTCACCTGACAAGGTACAACAGCAAGATGGATTCCAAATTTGAGTGACAATACTAAAGCCCTTACGTTCTCATCCACCCTCTTCGGCATGGCTATGGATTGGTACACCGCTTTGCCAAACAAGTCAATAAGGTCGTATGCAGATCTATCTTCTAAGTTCTTAGCACGGTTCGGAAAATCAAAAAGAAGAAAACGTACTGTAGAGCACCTGGCCGAAGTCATCCAAAGGGAACAGGATGATCTTCGAACTTTCTTAGATCGCTTCAATACGAAAGTACTCCGAGTTGAGCCCCATAGTATTAAAGAACGGGTCCACACCAGACGCTAATACTTACAACTCCGAAATGGAGGAAGCTCTCTAGTCAGGAAGTGAGGAGCGAAAAGCACTTGGATGACATCTGTGAGGAGGTGATGTGCGGAGAAGAATACCGAAGGAACGTACCAGTCCGAGCAGGATCGAAGAAGGGAAAGAAACCGCAAAGACAAGAGCAACGCCAGGGGAAGTTTTCAAGAAAGATCACAGAGACAAAGGCATTTACAGGGAGAGGAGTCCGCCCAGGAGATTCGCGGACTACACGCGCCTCAATAAGCCGAGATCCGACATCTTGGCCACTATTGTTGAGAAAAAGTTGGAGATCCAATGGCCAAAGCCATCCCATAATCGGAGAAACAGAAATGCGAAGGGATACTGCAAATTTCACAAGAGCAGAGGCCATGAGGTAGCGACTATATCGATTAAAAGCAGAGGTCGAACACACGGTGAGAGCAAGTTGAAGGAGCACATATATGTGGGCGAGCCCTCCAGCACGATAGAGCGGAGGCGGAGGAGGAGGATAACTACGACCCACCACCTCGCCCACTATCTTTGCCACCTCGCCAGATGAGCTATCCGCCACGCATGGAAGGACATCCGTACAGATACGGCGATGAGACGGAAATGGAGAACCCTCCGTACAGCGGAGTGATCAACACTATCGCAAGCGGACCCTCTGGAGGTGATAGCAGGAATGCAAGAGAGCGGACCGCCCAAAACCTTCGGAACAATGATAGGGCGTACGGTGCCCCCGCGATTCGAGGAACAAATGCAATATCTTTCGACGATAGCGAAATCCCCCCTCCTACGGCAGGAGGCGAGGAGATTGACAACCCGGACGTTCCTCTTGTAGTTTCATTGACCATCGCGACTTATCGAGTGAACAAAATTCTTGTGGATACCGGGAGTTCTTCGAATATCATCTCTAAGAGGACACTAGATCAGATGGAGTTGGGAAGAATCCACTACGACAGAGTTCACACCTCTATACTAGGATTTGGAGGAGGAACTGTTCGACCACTAGGAAGTGTTACGTTACACGTTTCACTCGGAACCTTCCCGGCCAGGGTAACACAGTCGGCCCGATTTGTCGTGGTTGATCGGACCTTCGACTATAACGCCATCTTTGGGCGCCCAGGACTCAATCAATTCCGGGCTATTTCATCCACCTTACAATGAATGAAATTTCCAACTCCTTGAGTAGGAGAAGAGGTAGGAAACATCCGAGAAGCTTGGGAGTGTTACATTATGTCCACAAGAAGGGCATACGCCCCGTTTTGGCGATCGGTGACCTCCGATCCGAGTTGTTCTCCGCCCAAATGGAGAATCCGCAGATAGGGGTAGGAAGCCAGAAGGAGAAGTTCCCTAGAACTGCACGGATCGAGCCTTACAAAACTCTCAAGGAAATCGAGATTGTTGTTGGAAGCCCGGATAAGAAGACTAGAATCGGAACAGAGATGAGCACAGAAGTGGAGATGAAACTTATTGCTTGTCTCCGAGACAACAGGGATGTATTTGCTTGGAGTACTGATGATTTGAAGGGAATAGATCCGAGAATCACTGTTCACCGTCTGAACATGGATCCCTCGATCAAATATATCCGACAGAAGAGGAAAGACTTTGGCCCAGTCAAGGACGCAATCATATCTACGAAAGTTGACCGGCTCTTGAAAGCCGGGCACATTGAAGAAGTTAGATACTCGATGGAGTGCGTAATGTGGTACTCGTCGAGAAGGCCCCAGGAAAGTGGAGGATGTGCAATGACTTCACAAGGCTCAACAAGTTTTGTCCAAAGGATCCTTATCCCCTACCTCCCATAGACCAGTTGGTAGATTCTACCGCGGGATGTGCGCTCCTAAGCTTCATGGACGCATATCAGGGCTTCTATCAAATCCGGATGGCCAAGGACGACATCAAGAAAACAGCCTTCTTCGCGGCAGGAGGAGTGTACTGTTTCAAGGTGATGCCATTCGGGTTGAAAAATGCGGGAGCTACATACCAGCGGTTGGTGAATAAAATGTTCAAGGGGGAGTTGGGCAAGACTATGGAAGTCTACGTAGATGATATGCTTGTTAAAAGTAAGACTGAAGAAGAGCATATTGAGCATCTCAACAATTGCTTTTCCATTCTTCGGAAGTATGGAATGAAGTTGAACCCCGAAAAGTGTACATTCGGGGTGAAAGGAGGAAAGTTTCTGGGATACATGGTCACAGAAAGAGGGATAAGTGCAAACCCTGAGAAGATCAAGGCAATCCTAGATTTTCCCCATCCGAAGAACCTCAACGAGGTACAACAGCTTATTGGGCGTCTAATGTCCTTAAGTCGTTTCATTTCTCGATCTGCAGAAAAGAACCTTCCGTTCTTCAAAATCCTCCGGAAGGGAGAGAGCTTTGAGTGGACCGCGGAATGTTCTGAGGCTTTTGAAAATTTGAAAAAGTACCTCCATTCCCCTCCGCTGCTCTCCAAACCCGTGGAAGGAGAACCACTCTACCTCTAGCTAGCAATCACGGAAGAGGCAATGAGTTCCGTACTAGTGCGGATTCAAGCTAATGATCATTTACCAATCTACTATCTTAGTAAAGCCCTTGCCGGGGCGGAGACAAGATATGTGAAGATTGAGAAATTTGCGTGTGCTCTGGTTTACACCACTCGACGGTTGAAACCATATTTTAAGTCTCACAAAATAGTGGTACTAACTGCGGAACCTTTGAAACAGGTCCTAGGAAAGCCCGACCAATCAGGACGACTCTCTAAGTGGGCAATCGAGCTAAGCGAATACGACATTTGCTACCAGGCTCCGTCAGCCAAAAAGGCTCAAGTCCTCGCCGACTTCTTAGCAGATTATCCAGAGAAGGATTCAGAGAAAGTCCCTGACAAGCAGGTGCTCGAGTACTTAATCACCAAGCATATTGTCCGAAAGCCAGTTCCGCCAAAGTTCAACCCGGAAAACCTCGAGGAAGCCCAGTTCATCAATCGGCCCTTTTCTTTGTCAGATGGGGAAACTCGGGTCAACCAAATGTTTCTACTTGGTGATGTTCCCAGAAACTCCAGTGCTGACAACATCAGAACGGAAATCACGGAAGGGGATGAACCAAGAGCGGAACCTCAGCAGCTCGCAGGAGATCTCCAAACCCAAAAACATCCTTCCGATATCTGGACATTGGAAGTGGATGGTTCTTCCACTGGAAGAGTGGGAGGAATTGGAATCTACCTTAAGAGCCCGGATGGCGCGGAACTCGACTATGCGATTTCCTTGGAGTTCAAAGTTACCAATAATGAGGCTGAGTATGAGGCACTTTTAGTGGGGCTGCGTCTAGCCAAGTCACTCCAAGCCCAGAAGGTCAAAGCTTACACGGACTCAGCTCGTCGAGGCCCAATTTTCAGGAACTTTTGCTACAAAAGGTCCTTCGATGATCAAGAATCTTGAGCTACTCAAGAATGAGGCCAGCCACTTCGAGGAATTAACCTTGGAAAAGTTTGATAGAGCTTGGAACGAAAGAGCTGATGCCTTGGCAAAATATGCATCAGCTACAGCGGCTCTAGACACAAGGAGAGTAATCCTACTCACCATTACTGACTCATCCGTCATGAGTCCCAGTTCGGCGGTCATGATACTTGACACGGGAAGAAACTGGATGACTGACATTTTTAACTAGCTCAAGGACGGATCTTTGCCAGTCGATCCGAAAGAATCAAGGAGTGTGCAATGCCGAGCAAATAGATACTTTATAATGGGTGACGATTTGTACAAGAGATCTTTTTCCGGGACTCACCTGAGATGTTTGAACCCACAAGAAGCACAAACCGTGCTGGAAGAGATACACAACGAAGGCTGGAGTCATTCGGGAGGACTCGCCCGAAAATCATACGACAAGGCTACTATTGGCCTACCATCGGTAAAGATTCCGCCGACCACGCCCGGAGATGTCAGGATTGCCAATATTACGCAAACATCCCACATCGTCCGACGAACCCTATGATTCCGTCAATCATAGCGTTTCCGTTCGATCAGTGGGGTATCGACATTGTCGGACCATTTCCGAGGGTACCAATGAAAAATTTCTCATTGTGGCGGTAGAATATTTTACCAAGTGGGTAGAAGCGGAGTATGGCGACTATCACGGAAAGTCGAACGGACCTTCATTTGGAAGAACATCATTTGCCGCTTTGGCTACCAAGAGTTCTAGTCTCGGATAACGGCTCGGTTCTCGTGCAAGGAAGCTCAAGGAATGGCTTGCCTCCTTCAAAATCGAACAACGTTTCACATCCGTCGGATACCCACAAGCCAATGGTCAGGCTGAATCCACAAACAAGACAATAGTCAAAATCCTGGAGAAGCGTTTGAGAACTTCCCGAGAAAGCTGGGCAGACGACCTGGAAGGCATGCTATGGGCTCATCGCACCACTCCACGGACTGCGACCAAAGAAACTCCATTCTCCTTGGTATATGGTTCGGAGGCAGTCATACCGTCTGAGATTGCCGTTGAGACTTTGAGGATCCAAGAGTTCGAAGGCAATGCAAACCGAGAAGCTCGGATATTCGACCTAGATATACTCGAACAGATTAGGTCTGAGGCACTGGCGAATATCTATAGGTATGAGTCAACTGCTGCCCGAACCTACAACAGGAATGTTCAAGCGGCTAACTTGCAAATCGGAGACCTGGTGCTTCGACGAGCCGACATTTTGAACAATATTGGAAAACTCAAGCCCAAGTGGGAAGGACCCTACAAGATTATCAGCGCAAGAGTGAATGGCAGTTATGAATTAGAAGATGAGAACGAATATCCCCTCAAGCGTCCGTGGAATGCTAGGAACCTTCAGAAGTTCTATGCATAGAGATAACTGTGCGGATCTCCTTTAGATCTATTGGTCATCTCAGTTTCAACAATTTATTACACGGAACTCCGCCAGTTCTGTTTTTCGATCCTTTCGTCATTGGCCTTAGAGCCCACAAGTTGTAATTGAATTTCCGGCAAATCAATACAACCTCTATCTTTCGATTTGTGCTTTTTTATGCATATATGATTTAACGTTCGATTAATGACAAGGAAAGCAAGAGATTTCATTCATAAAAAGACGAATTATACATAATCTTGTCTGTACAATTTACAATCTTGGATCGATATCCGGACTTACGGACGCAATATGAAAAAGGCAGAAAACGTCTCTGAAGATACGTCATCTCCCAGCAAAGATCGTTCCCCCGTCGGAAAAAGCTTCTTCCATGTCGAGCGGCGAATCTGGTTTCCGCGGAGGCCAGGAACTCGATCTACCTGCACATAGGAAAATGGTTAAACGTGGTGGAATCCCTCATGATACCACCAAAACGTGGCATTGCAAATCCTGTGCCCGGGGAAAACAAAGTACGGACAGGAAGGGATTTCCGCCTCACCGGCTTTAGAGACTCAAACTCTCTTGAAATTCGGAAACCATTTCCAATATAAGAGAGATTTGAACCACTAAAGTGGGGTTGGAAGAAAGCAGAGGAGACGGACGGATATACATTCAAACCAAGATCTATGCTTTTCTATGACTGATCTTCAACAATTTTCCCCTCTAGACCCACGCCACTCTCAAGCTCAGGATGAACGCCGACTTGAGAGTGGACGGGAGTCTCGAGGGGGAAACTATTCAAGAAATCATCTTCTTGCTAATTGAATAGATATGGAAATTGAAAGTTGGATTTGCACGACCAAGGCCAAGAGGGATCCGGAGTATTTATAGAAGTAACGAACCAATAGGCGTCCGACACGTCAGAACTTCGACGTCGACAATGGGCTTAAACTATTAATTTGGGTTGAACAGTGTTGGGCCAGACGGGTTTATCCAATCAAGCCTAAACAAGCCCATCAACCACGTCCGAGTTTCTTAGTCATTTTACAAAAATATGTGCGTCAATATAATCCGACGAAGCTTGCACAAGAAAAAGATGGCGATCTCATCCGAGGCAAAATAGTTCGAATTTTATAGACAAAATTATCCGAACATTTACATAACAGAACTACAATCTGGAAAGATCCAAGGATCAGTACATGCTTCCACAGGGCATACCCCGCCTTGTTCCTTTACCAGATCCCAGAAGTGGAGCCCTCAGATTCCGAGCCACCACCGCGAGCTTCTTGAGCTTGCTGCTGCATTCGGATCCTCCTGCGGATTATCCTCACAATCCGCTCCCTTTCTGCGGCTAGCCCACTAACTATCCCCGGACACGGAGGAGGGTCCCCTTCGAAGTCGAGGATGATTGGGTCATCCGCGATCCCCTTTCCGGGATAATATGGGGGATGCTTGACCCCGCAGGCACAATCCACCCAGTGACGGAAGCGATCAAACCTGGAATGGTTTAGTTCTCTGGCTGAAGCGGACATTTGGACGGACTCTCTGGAAGGGTTAAAAAGTACAACAGTAAGAAAAGGGCACTTACCCCTTTCTTATTTATAGTAGTGACAAACCCGTACGATCTCAACACATGTCACTCATCCGACGGCTTGGAAGTTGATGGGACGCAGTAATAATGACAAATTCACTGTTTCACCTTCCTCCCTTCTAGAAGAATCATGCATCCCAAAGGTCGATTGAATTTAGCAATCACGGACGGTACAAAATTCGTGAAACGATTGTTTTGACTTCTACGGCGGACGCCATCTACTGCGATCCGTGTTCTTTAAAGATGTGTTTTATGATAGTAAAACATACGAACGATGAACGGAAGCAAACAAAGCGGAAAACAGGCAATGACTCGGACTTACGAGAAATATTGTTTTACAGACAGTTAGTACGGATAAAAAATAAAGCAGCATTGTTCCGTGCCACAAAGAGATGCAGATTCCAGACATTACATAAGTTTCACGGGGCATACCCCGGATTCTTCACTGAGGATTAGGCTGGCTCGGACCTATTTCTTCAATTCGAGGCGGATCAGCAGCAGACGAGTTGGCAGCAGCTTGGACAGCAAGGGACTCCGCGAGCTCGAACAAGTTGAAGTCTTCAGCAAGACTAACTACCCGGGAAGGCATGTAATACCAGTCCTTGAGGAAGGCCCGGTAATTCTCGAACGGGACGAAGCACACCTTTTGTAAGGCATCCGGCACACACTTCGGAAGGAAGGATCCACCGTTCCTGATCTCCAATTCTCCTTCCTCAGTGACGAGTTCCGCAAACTCACAAGCGGCCAACCGATCGTCCGAGATAACATCCACGGGAACTTCCACACCGTTAGCATCCGCAGAAGGGTTTAACCCTTCCGCCTTCCAATTGAAATCTTGAGGAAGTAGCCCCTTGGACTGTAGTTGACCGATTGCAGCGGAGAACCCATTCAGCCGAGATTCGTCGGACTTGTCTGCCATGAAGAACTTGAAAGAATCCGACCTCATGAAATCCCGGCCCGCCTCAAGACGAGAGTATTGGAGGTCTTCAAGCAAGAAATCCTTCATGTCTCGGAAGGCCCTCATTGATTTCTGGGTGAAACCCTCCTGCCAATCCAAGTCCGCCTTGATTGCCTCCCAGCTGGTCTTCAGCTTATGGAACTTCACCTCGTGCTCCTTCAGCTGCATCTCCAACTGCTTCACTTTTTCGGCCTCATCCGCGGACCTGGCCATGGCCTTGAACAACTCGTGCTCAATGGTAGCCCGCTCACTCGCCTTCCACTGCATAGCTCGGATGAAGCACCCAAGCTGCAAAGAATCCGTATAGACATAAGTCGTACGCTTGTCATAAGGACATAATGAAAAAACCATTAGAAGATCACGAACCTGCTGATATAGCACATTGAGGCCACCGACCCGCTCAACCTCGGGAAGTCCGAAGGCACGCTCATACTCCTTATCGAGAGCGGCCTGGTCAGACGGTAAAACGGCGGCCAGCTGCTGCCTCTTGCTTGATTGGGAGGCCTCCGCGGGAGCTCTTCTCTTCCGCCCAGACGTTATGGCATCCCGCATGAACACTTCTTGTTGAGGCCCGGATCCAGCAGCGGATGGTGGTCTGGAGGCAGTAACGCTCCGAGTAACAGGGGATTTGCCCTTGTCAGGCACGCCGAGGGCTTGCGGATCTTCTCCCGCCTTGTTCCGCCTCTCCTCCTCTGCAGCGAACACTGCCGCATTCTTGGGATCTCCCATAGGAAGACCAGCGGACGTGTTGATGATCTTGGCCCTCTGACCGGCGGCGACCTCCAGAGATTGTTGCTCTCTCTGCTGCCTCTTCTTTTCAGCGAGTGTCGACATGATATAGTCGAACCAGTGAGCTACATAGCAATGTACACATTTCAGAACGCGGACGAATAACAGAAAAACAACAGGAATATCGGAGATGAGAAAATTCATAACGAGACATTCAAAACACGGAGTCGCACAAATCATAAGTTAGACTCCTTACTGAAATCTGTCTTTCCTCCGACTTCCACGGCATCGGTCAGTCCGCATAGATATGGCAGCGGCTGACAAATTAGTCCGTGGAACGGGTAGGTAGGCGGATCATTCTTCTTGTGAATCTCAGCCACCCAGGGAGCAACGTTCTTCGGAAGTGGACGCCAATCAGGGATACTCTCTCTAAGGAATTTTGTGGGCAGCCCCCATTGTTCCCTCTGTCTCTCGGACATCCCTGGCTTCAAAGCCATCCGTACAAAAATGTACCTATCCCACCATTTCGACCCCAACGACGAGATGGAGTCCGAGATGAAGTTATAGGGTTTCCTATTCATAAAAGTGTAAAAAAGGGGATTCCCCGGACTGAAAGAGACATGGAAAAGCTGCCTGAAGTTTTCAAAATTCACTGTTTGCCCCTTCTTCTTACAAAAGATTACAAAACAAATAAGGTTACCCAGGGACTTGGGGATAACCTGACTCGGACCTATGCCAATATGGTTGAGGATGTTCTTCAGTTCCGTGGCAATGGGGATCTTCCATCCGCAGGAGAAGGCAACCTCGTGCACGCACATATACCCAGCGGGTGGGTTATAGAATGCATGCCCGGGATCAGGAATCATTATTTCTACAGACTCAGGGATCTCCCATCTTCGCCTCATTTCCGGAATCTCCTCGGGCCGGACCCTCGATGGACAGGTAGGAAGAAGCCCGTCCGCGTTTAGCTCTCCGAACTCGTCTGCTATCACTACTGCGGATGCGGGACGAGGAAATTTGATCCTTGCCGCCTTGGCACCACGACCTTCAACCAACGAAAGGCTGGATTGAGCGGCAGCTACGGAGTGCAATACAACCTGACGACCAGCACCTCTCCGAGGACGGACATCGGGAGAACCTTCCTCTTCTTCCTCCCCGTCTTCACCTTCTTCCTCTCCGCCTTCTTCCTCCTGACCACCATCAGGTCTCCCAGATGTACCAGGATTGGACGGACCTGTCTCTACCACAACACGGTCCTCCACTCCGGCCTCGAACATCTCCATGTCATCAGCCTCATGCCCGCTGTTGCCTGCCCGTTCAAGTTGAAGCTCATTCGGATCTATAGGCTCTCCCACACCGCCTATAGTCCGAGATTGGACCAACGTTCTCGCCTCATTAACACCTTCCTCGACCACTGGCCCGTCCATTGGAGGATTGACTGTTTCATGGGTTCCGTGCCTAGCGTCAGAATCTCTAGAAGATAAGACATCCACGAGATAGTCTTCTACGGACACGTTCACGTCCGCGGATTCACCGCCCGAATCTACTCCATCCTGGTAATCCCGCACCTCGTGAACGTTTTGACTATCGCTCCCGGACATCCTAGGGCAGAAGGAAACGGATCAGAAACGATGATTATTATTGTCCGAGAGTTCATTTATATGTCTTATTAAGTCCAGAGGTCCGGGAAAAAGTTTAAACCCTAAGATTTTCTATACGGAAGGGCGGGGCCCCAAGACCACAGCACAGAAAGTCGTACTTGGCACCACAATCTGCCCCTTATGGCACGACAATAAAAGAAACAATTTACAGGCGAACACCATAACCAATACCGATTTATCATCAAGTAAGCATGCATTGTCAAGACGGGTTGTGTCGGACGGGACGTACCAAATAAAAGTACAAGGCATCAGTGAGGAAAATTGGCATATTATAAGCATGCAGCAGAAACATATCAACTACCATCTCAACCAAAGGTATCGCAAGAGCCAATTACTAAAGACAAGCACAATTACGGGCGAAGGAAGCTACACTAGACATGCAATGGGCGTATAGCGAATCTGAACTTTAACAAAGCCAAAACATGAGGGGTACTTACTTGCTAATATTCAAACAGGAAAGTTCAACGGACGATCGAGTTTGGATAATGTTCCGAGGTTACAGATCTCAGCTGGATAGCCCAAAGTCTTACAAGTCCCAGTTGCTCGGATCGATCTTGCGTTGTTTGAATAGCTTAAAGATTGCTCAGAGTTTCAATTTAGCTAAAGTGTGAAAGTGACCGATCGCCTAACTAGTTATAGGGGCAAAGTGGGAAGGCCAAGCGTCACATCACTTAGGTTTAAACCGCGACCGTTGATCTGTTCAAATCCAACGGTCATGACGATTCACGAATAGATGGCTAACAGCGCATTACGTTTAGTGCCTGACAGAGGAGTCGTCACTTGATCTCAACCGTTGAGGCTTTCCAATCCAACGTCGATCGTTCCTCGGGATCTTACCCCATGGGCCGGACAAGCAACTCGTTGGACCCCGTTGATTTACTGTTCGGAGGTCCATCGGGACCATTTCACAAATTTGGCCCAACGGATAACCTCCTACTTGATCTTCCTCGAAAGACTTCGTCAGATCCTAACCGTACTCGGACCCATATATCTCGGATACAAATACCTTTTCCCTCTACAGTCCCAGTTATGTGATAACTCGGACGGTGAGCGGAAAAAGGGGAAAGAGATATATTGAATCCTTGAGGACACGGACGGATCCCGACAAAAGGATTTTTTTCTTTTCTTTTAACTAACGATTCGGACACGCGCTCCACAGACCATCGATCCTCATAGTTACCAACTATCTTCTACTAAGATACTTGGAAACGGGGGACATATGTTGATAAATGAAATGTCCAATCCGTTAAGGACGCCATAAGCGGCGTGTCCTAGAGCGCATCAAGGCTAAGATAGCCATCCAAAGCTAGTCCGACCTTCGAGTGGTCCGTCCTAAAGGAAACCATCTCAGTCAACTAGTACTCAAGTCGACGCCATTTCAGCTAGGTCCGACCAAGCTAGATGGATGACTTCCGAGCCAGACAAAAGGTTGCCTGTCCTCCCAAGTACCGCAAACAATCAGTCCTAAGATGCTAAACGGACCGGACGAGAGAATCTCGGACGCCACCGATCTGATAAGACCAAACGTATTTAGCAGAACCATGAGATGCTTCCGTGGAACTCTAAGGTCCGGACATTAGAGTTACCCAATGCGTAGTCATCCAATCATGCGGATCTGTCCGAGGGACTTACGGACCAACGTATGAACAGTACTCTCAGAGGGAAAGGACCAAACTACCCTCCCAGCCCATTAATTAGTATTGGATTACTATTCACTAATGGGCCATGGGCCAAACGTAGCATTGGTGTCCAAATCTGAGGCATACACTTGGCATCATCTTATGAGCTACCTCATAAGTATATGATAACTATAAATATAACACAAGGTCCAATACCTTGAGGGAGGGGAGATCCCCTAGGAAATTGTGTTGTCTCCTAAGTCCTAAACATCCTTGATTTCATTACCTTTCCCATTACTATTGCATTGAGAGCTTTCATCTCTCCTTTGAGTAAAGCCTCCTTCCGGATTGACTTAGGCAATCCGGGTAACCCATTCTAACCCCCCCCCCCCCCCACTTAGTCCTTTCAGGTACTCTTGCTCGGACAAGCCTTCTCTCGGACTTCAAGTTGGAGGTGGATCTTAGATTAGGTTACTTGTAGTAGTAGTGTTGGTGTTTGAGGTTTTATCCCTCAACACTAATATTTTATTAATTAGGTTAAGAATCATGTTTTGGCCAGAGATCTAGAAGAAGAAGGCAACTGCTAGATTCTCTCTAGATGATAAGGCGAGTAGATTTATTATGATCTTTTATTTATTTCAGTATATCTTTTAGAGATCTTGACTACCTAATTTATCCTATCAGGTAGCAAGTATAAATAGGACCATTAGGGCTTAACCCTAATCATGATTATTATGAATTCTCTTTACGTTGAATAAACGTGTCTACCGCGAAAGCGTGCTACGTCATTAGATCTCTGTTCTGGTGATGGATTCCCTATCTCTTTTCTTCTAATTCATGCCAAGATATCTTTTGGAGGCCGTTCTAATGGACGGATTGCTAGGTAATTCGTATCATGGATTACCAGTTGGAACCAAGGTTCCAACACATGGCCTCAGAGTAGGTTTCAACAACGCTTCCGCAACGAGGAAATCCATCAAACTGAAGGCGAGGTGAGTTGAAGAAACGGCGAACGAGATCAGGGACATGCTGCGGGGATGGCTGAAGTTCGACCCAGGAGGCAACAGATCCAAACCGACAAGAACGAAGAAGGAAGAAGGGGAGGAGAAACCCAAATCCTTGAAATCAATTGAATCGATTTTGAAGGGATTGGGAGGTTCTTTGGTGGGGAAGGAGGACGCCATGGTGGAAGGAGGTAAGGAGAGGGGCCAATTCGGTGTTAAAGAGGAGAAAGGGAGAGATCCAAATCTCCATAAATAGCGGCCGAAACCCTAGGGAAAAGCTGGAGAAGAACGAACAGCTCTACCGGTCGAACCAACCTCTGGCTGAACCTTATATTTTGGCCGAACCAAAAGAACTCGTGGAAGCCGGCAGATTGGATCGAAACCAGGGCGTGAGCGAAGAACTGGGAGCGTCTGAGAGCGCAACTTGGCGCGTGGACCACACGCGCGGAGCAGGAGCAGCACCAGACGTGCTGGTTCGGTGCGTGAAAGCGCGTGAGGGTCTCAGGCTGTGCGTGGCGGCTTGTGGAGATCTGTACCGGCGAGTGGAGGAGCGTGGGGACAACTGGGATGGTCTGGCGGCGCGTGATGTTGACCTGGTGGCTGTGAGGTGGGTTTACGACCCTGGGCTACAAGTTTAGAGGCTATATCCTGTCCTAGGAGAGGAAATACTCAATCTCGCGGGAGGAACTGCACTAGATTCGAATCAGGTAACTTATAAATCTCTTGATTTAGGTATGGTTATTGATTAGGAGATTGGGTATGGAAGTAGGGGTGATGAACATGGTCCCAGAGTAGAGAAGGGCATGTTGAATCTGATTGGAAGAGTTGGTGGATATGAGTCTTTACGCTTTACTGTCAGACCATCTGAGATTGATAGGGCTGAGTGGGTTGGTAGTGGTGATGCGGATGGGAAGCTGGACAGTCTTAGTGAGATGTTCAAAGAGAATGAGCGCACTGACGAGACTGCCAGGGTGTCTAGAAGGGATAAGGAGGATTCTTGAAGCTGTATGGAAGCAGCAAAAAAGAAGGCCGAGATATGTCGACTCGACACCAGAGCTTATGAGGGGTTAGTGCTCAATTGTGACACATCTTGATGCAATAAGGTAACTTCTTCCGATCTTGTTTATTTGAGTAGCATGAGAATGGCCGAGAGGACTATTTTAGATGCTCGTGAACTAGTGAGGAGTTTACCTTCGATTAGTATTGATAATGGGGATGAATTTTGCGACATTGAGAATGATGATCGTGTTGCAAGTGCAAAATTTATTCCGATGAGCCTAAGGGAGTATGAAAAGGTGTCAAATGGAGGAGAGAGGTCGAAGGTCATAATTCAGGATGATGGTGGGTTTCTAAGGAGGGGTAGCATAAAGGTCATAATCCGTGGTGACCAAGATTGGTGGGTCCAGGACTTCTGGAGATGGATGGGATTTAAATTCAAAGGCGTAGGAGGTTTGAATTATCATTTATTGGACCTGGGCATAAAGGGTGCGGT
The DNA here is from genome assembly GCA_026545765.1 of Plantago major. NCBI lineage: Eukaryota > Viridiplantae > Streptophyta > Magnoliopsida > Lamiales > Plantaginaceae > Plantago > Plantago major. Next base: position 77,461,592 of record CM048840.1, on the reverse strand, counting down.
CAGAGTAATCCTGGAAGATGATGTCATGGTACAGGGGTGCAAGAATAGGAGAAATCGTATGTCCAGGAAGGTCATGAACATCCAAAGCTTAACTACTGGTGAGCCCTTAAGAATCTTTACGAGTAAGGGACTGATCTACAAGTCGGTTGTTCGTAAACTTAGGAATTACGTATTCGAGGATTTATTCAAGTACCAAATTGTGTGTTTCTCCGGCAATAATCAATGGCAACGAGCAAGGACTGCACAATCGATTGAGAGGTCCAATTGGGCGGTTCTGGGATTTGATCCAGGGTGTTATGAGAAGTTCCTAGAGAAGGGCGTTAGGGTGAAGAGGCGTCTTGTAAGGATAGAGCAACCCCAGCCAATGGTGGTGCTAGTATTTGATCCGGGAGGTGCTAGTTTGTTGGTCCAGATAACGGCAAAGTAAAAGACTAGAGGGGGGGGGGGGGTGAATAGTCTTTTAAAACTTTTGTCGATAACAACTATTTCTCAGATATCTGATACTTAGAATCAGAGTGCGGAAGACTTAATAAAGATAAGTGCAGAAATAGTTAATGTGTGTGTGTGTGTGTGTTTCTGAAATGTAAATACAGAAAGGTAAATAACATAGCAAGTATAGTGGTATCTGGAGGTGGCGTAATCCTCCAACTAATCCACTTCGGTCTATCAGAGACCTAGAATTCACTAGAACAGATAATTGAGTTCTCCTTACAATAATCCTATTCTAAGATTCTTAACAATTGGTTCCCAACCAAATGTTCCCCCTGAGTTGTTCCCCGGCTTTCACAGCCAAGTACTTCCTGTACTCAGAAACCTTTGAGTTATTCCCTAGCTTCCCAAGCTAAGTACTTCCTATACTCAATAACCTTGGAGTTATTCCTTAGTTTCCCAAATCAAGTACTTCCTATACTCCGGTAACCTTGGAGTTATTCCCTGATTTTTCAAACTAAGTACTTCCTGTACTCCACGCCAGTTATGGTGTTGGTTTTGGTTTGAGTTGTCAGATGAGCTTCTTAATAACTTTTCAGTTAATCAGATAGCTCTGTGAATCAAGTTACTTAATACACTTTACAGCGTATGGTATCTTGTTCGATTTTACTGACCCAAGTCTTAGATAAATGTTCAAGAGAATGAATCTCAGATACTTGATCTTTCGTTTCAACTCTTTCACAGATAGCTATGCTTGTTTAGGATCAGGACACTTAGAACTTCAGTGTTACTCAAGATCAAAAGCTTTGGTCGCAACAGAAAGCTTTGAAGATAAGTAAGATGCTTTGAGAGAGAGTAAGACGATCAGCGTTTGTATGCAGTTCAAGGTGTTCAGTGTTCTGTGTGTTCTCTCAAGCTGTCTAAGTGTTGATATTTATAGATGAATTTGAGTACCGTTTGAATAGTATCCGTTAGGCTCAAATTCAAACTATCTATATCTGTGTATAGTACTGTAGCAGGTTTTGTCTTCTTCTCAGAAGTTGCCGTTGCTTTTATTCAGACATCTCTGTCCGTGCATTAAATGCATTGTACTATACTTTTTGTCCTGTAGTGTCAACGGAACTATGCTTTGTATCAGAGACTAGTGTTATCTGATTCTTTGCACGTCCTTATCTTCATTCTTCAGATACCACTTGTATTTATTGAAACAACTTTGTTTGCAATATATATTTCTCTTTCAGAAACGTGGTTAAAGCTCAAGGTATCTGAGAATAGATATCTGTGGACACTTTCCTTGTTTTCAGATATGTATCTTATTTCTCAGATATCTCTTGTGACACAGTTTGTTTGAAACTATTTGTGTCTTTAAGATATCTGGCTAAGATATCTGAACAACAGATTCAGCAATCTTGTGCAGTTTTCTTCAAGTCTTCAATGTCGTTGAGCTTTCTGCTTGGATGTCTTCTTCTTGGTCTTCTCTTCATAAAATAAAAATTACATTTTGAGACCTAACATCCTATACAAGATTAGCTAGACTATCATACTTAGTGGTTTTCCTCTTTTACAATGTTCAAGTGAACCAAGAGTACTAATCACCTTTCTGAGACTAAGATAAGTCATCATGTTGCTGATCAAAATCTAAACAGATATTTCTAACAAAATATCTAACAAATTTCCCCCATTTTGATCAGTCAACGATGACTATCTTCCCTATTACAAATCTGGATGAGGAAACAATCCACCACTTAATCATTTCTTAAGATCTTTCAATTCATATAATTAAGTGCAGAAAGTAGACATCAACCAAATCACAAGGTGTGATCTTTGCTGACAAGTTATCTTTTATGGAATACTATCTGAGAGTAAGTTCTTCAGATAAGTTACAAATAAAAATTACAGATAACTACAATACATGATACAGTTAAGCTCAGTCAGCAAAAATACAAAAGCTACATAGTAAATTAGGACAACAGGAGTAACCAAGCTCCAAGTAAACATCCTAATAGACTAGTCTTCAAGTCTTCAATCTTCAAGTCTTCAACAGTGTTTCTATGGATCATTTGCAAATTTCCTATCTCCAAACCTTTTGATGTCATCAGAATAATCATAGAGAAGAGTTCTGACGAGCATCTCTGTGTCTCTGGCAAATCCACAGACCTCTTTGTAGGTTTTGGTAGGATTTTTCTTGACAAAATGCTTGACCCATAGGTACTTTCCTCACTTCCAGGCATGCTCTATTCTGATATCTGAAAGCTTGAAATATTCGTAGATAATCTTCAGATATCTGATGTCACCATTGTATTGATCTTCTGTCAGATAGAACGACTCATAGGGTTCCACAGCAAGTCTTGGTCTTGTGCCTGTTCCTGTGATATTCAGAATTTTGTGCACATCATCTGGCTTTCCACATGGACAATCATCAGAGAGGTCCTTCTTCATGGCTTCAGTTCTCTTGACAACTTCAAAATCCAACCATGCTTTGATGTGATTGGTGTTGATCAAGGTAGGTTTATTCTTTCTCCATGCCATAAGTTGTTTATGGATTGGTTCTGGAAATCTTGAATTTACCAGTAGATGCTTAAGTTCCAGAATCCAATAGCCATTCTTTTGATTGATGCACCTGTAGACAGAGGAATCATTGTCATACTTCACATACTCAATTTTGGCTTCTTCTGGCCTGAGTGGAAGTTGACTTTGTCTTTGCTCAGCTCTCAGTCTGTTCCTTCTCTGTCTTGAATTCTCTTTGGGGTTGTTGCTTGAAGAACCACCACCCTGGATAGACTTGGTATTTCCAGAGGGTGTTTTAGCTGCCAAAGGCTTTGCAGCTATGGGCTCAGTTAGGCTTTCAATTTTCCTTTTTCTGTGAAGAGGAGCTTCATCTTCATCAGTTTCCTAATCATCATCAAGATTAGATCTTGTGAGAGTTTCACAGCCTTCTTCATTGCCCAGGGACTTGATTTGACCTTCTTCTTCTTCTTCAGAAGATTCATCAATCCCTCTAACTTGTCTTCTCCTTGGAGCCTTGGTACTCCTTGGAGGTTTCTGTGCCATGGCCCTTGTTACCATTTTGGTTCCTTCAGTGGGTTTCTGGGAAGCAGCTACTATTTGCACAGTGGCTTGGCTTAAGGAGGGTTCATTGATTACAGTGGTGGTGGAAGTTTTTCTTCTTCCTTTCGAGCACTTTGACTCGGATTTCTTCTTGTTTTCATCTCCTTCTTCCCATTCCCCCTGACTTTGAGGTCCAGATTTGTACTTTCTTTCCCCCTTAGTCATTGTTGGCTGACTCAGTCTCATAAAGGAATCTGAGAGAGAGTTGAAGTGCCCTTGTAGATAATTATAGGCACTGATCAACTTCTGAAGTTCGGCTTTGAGCTCCTGATTTTACTTGATAAGTCCATTGTCCTTATCAGTGAGCTCTGCCAATGGGCCTAGGATGGCATCTGCTTTTCCAGCAGTGTAACTTGCCTCTTGGAAAGCTTTTTTAGCTAAAGACGCATCATCGTCCCTTATCATTCCCAGGTCTTTCTGAGTAATGACTATGCTAGTTGTTCTCTGAGTGATGAGCTCAGTGAACTTTCTCATTTCAGAGGGGACTGAGGCAATTACTTCCTTGTTCTGTGAAGACATCTCCTTGTTCAGAGTAGTACTTGGTACCTGTTCATGTATTCATGGGAGTGGACGCTTGGCAGTTTGTTGAATATTATAGGAGCAATCAACTTCCTTTTTAAGTGAGAAACCGCTAAATGTTCATGGCGGTGCTCTGCCAAAGTCTTGTCTTCTTCATCATCTGAGTGATTAGCCCAGTGATCTTCATCCTCTTGGACATTTTCATCGATCGTATCGAGTCCAGCAACCATCTCAGAGATTGGTTTCTTTCCTTTCTGGGAGGAGGATGGTACTTCTTTCGAAAATGATGCAGCCTTAGCATCCTGCTTGACTTCAGATACTTCTTCAGTATCGAGTTCTTTGGTGATCTCTTGCACAGCATCCCTTAGCTCTTTAACCTCAGAGTAAGCAATCATTTCTTCTAAGTATAGATCTTGTAGTTGATCAATCTTATCTCTGGATTTAGCTATTTGATCTTCCAGTTGAAGATGGAGCTGTTGTTCTTCTTCCAACAGTTGTCTGAGTTGAGCAGATCTGGTTTGAGTGTTTAAGATTTTCTGATTAGTTTCTTCAGAAAGCTCAACTACTTGTTCAGTAGTAACTGCGTGTTGGTTAGAAGATGGATGAGTAGATTTTTGTGGTGATGAAGACGGAGATTTCTGTGAAGTCTTCTCAGTTTGCTTTTCATTGGTGAGGCATTGTTTCTCGTGAAATTCCTCCGGTCCACAGTGCAGGGGCATCATCATCATCCTTTTTTTCATTATCATCCTTTTGGTGATGGTCAGTGGGAGGTTCATCAAAGTAATTTTCATTCATTTATTCCTCCTCATCATCTTCAGATACAAGATTGATCACTTCCGGGATAGTGATCTTTTGCCCATTAACTTCTTCTTGTTCAGAAGGTATAAGCTGCGGTGCAGGCGGGCGGCTTGAATGCCATATGTAATCTTGTCGACCATCCGCCTGCTCAAAGGCATGTATCAAACTATCGCCACTTCTGGAAAAGTCCTTATGTAGTAGAGTCGGAATCGTATTGTTACGTAGGGAACATTGCTTGGACATATGTTTCGTGTCAAGAGCTCGTGCTTTCGTCTGGTTGATCGGTGATTCTCAATATTTCGTAGAGATCGAGCACCTTAACTTCTGCCATTTCTTGAAGCATTGAATATGCTTTGGCAGGGTGTGAGCTTTGAAGAAGTGAAGTAGGTCCCTTGTTTCTTCAATGGGAACCTGCTTTGCATCTGTTTGAGCCTGAAAGAAGGATTTTTGAGTGAGTTTCAAAACTTTTGTAGATATCTGAGTAGAAGTGTAGTTTAGTTTCTGAGTTACCTGAGTATGAACATCAGGCTCAGATACTTGTTCTACTGAGACAATTGGTGTCTCAGATATCTTGTTGTGAGACTTGGAAGTCTGGTCCTCATCAACCTTTCTTTCTTGAACCTGAGAGAAATACAATACTTAGGAAATAGTTTGAAAGAATCTATGCATAAATATGCTTTTAATGAATTCTGATTTGTGCTACTTACTTCCTCAAAAGGAAGCTCAGATTCATTTTTCTAAGAAACTTGTGCAGTTTCTGGTGTTCTTTCGAGTGATGCTGCCTTGGGGGCTTCATCAATTTCCATTGATGCAGGGGAAGTCGCAACTTTATCCCCTTGCATTTCTACTTCTGAAATAGCTTGTAAGTAGAAAGTATTGAATATTAGAAGAGATAAAGGATAACCCAAAATGAAGAATACTTGTCACTTGATTGTCATATACCTTCAAGTTTGAAGGCTCAGTGATGTGTTCTTCAGAAACCTTGTTGGTTTCTGGGTTTATCTCTGGCATTTCTGCCTTATCTTCTTCCATCTCAGTTGGAGCCTGTGGCACAGGCTCAGATTTCTCAAGAGTTGAGGTTGAAGGGGCCTCTTTTTCAGTATCTGAGGCAAGCTTCTCAGCTTCCTCTTGTTTCTGCGTTTCTAACTCAGCCTGTAACAAAGAAATTCTTATAAGGTAAAAAGATTTATAAGTATAGAATTTTATTTTTCACAAGGTAAGAGTTAAACCAGTCATTTACCCGAGCAGTTTCAGGTTGATTGGTCTCTGGAACTTGTGACCTTTCTATACATTGGTCGTCTTGTCCCAGTGCAGTTTCTTTGTTTGAAGTTTCTGGTACTTCACACCTTTCCTGAGTGTGCAACTCAGTTGCCTCCCTTGGTTGATCATTCTGAGTAGATGTCTCAGTTTGATCCCTCTCATTGAGTTGGGGAACTTTTCAATTCTGATTTTCTTCAAATCTTGTATTCTTTGGTAATTCAAAATGGAGTTCATTTACCATTTCATCAACCACTTGTGGCCGTTGTGGTTGTTGTGTTTGTGGTTATTGTGGTTGTCTGGAAGCAGAAGATTGATCAGTAGAATGTTCTTCCAGATTTTTAGATGTGGCGTTTCCATCAGCATCTGCCAGCACTAAAATACCACTCATCAGGGCTTTGTGAAGTTGTTCAAGAGAAGCATTCCCTGATGATGTGTTTGCACCAACAACCTTTGCTATAGTCTCAGCAACCTGTGGTGCAGGTTCTTCTTCAGACACCTTATCACCAGTTACTTTTTCAGTAACCTTAGCCCTCTTTGTTCTTTTTAGGACTTGAGAGATGACTAGTTCATCATCTTCATCATCAGAGCTCTCATCAGCATTAGGAACTGATTGGTCCATAACTCCTGCGGTTTCTGCAGATAGGGCTTGGTGCTTTTCACCACTCTTGGCAGCATTTATGAGTTCATCAGCAAGGCTTTCTGCATTAGTCGCAACATTTCTGAAAGCACTTTCTCTTGCTGAGTCTACTTGTTCAGTAGTTGATAACTCTTTTGCAGCATTGATGAGTTCATCTGCCATTATCAGTTCATCGGCAATGCCTGCAGATATCTGAGAATTGACAACCTCTTTGGGTGTGTCTTCTGATTTGCCAGCAGACTTCTTTCTTGAAGTTCTCGGCTTCTTGGTCGCAACCTTTTCTTCAGATATCTTTTCAGATTTTCGCTTCTTAGGACCTTTCTGAGACCCAGTAACCTTTTTCATCAGATTTGTATACTCATATTTGTAGAGTAAGTTACTGTTGGCTATTTCAGCCGTCTCTCTGAGCTCAATGCCAAGCTTTTCCTGCAAGTAGCATATCTTCAGACCATAACCTAATGTGGCCTTTGGCTCAGCTAGTCCTTTGACAATCTTAGGCTCGAAGCCTTGAATCTTCTTCACGAATTTCATGAAGGCGTACTTTCCCCAGTTAAAAGGGTTTTCCAGCCTTTTGTCTTGTTGATTCAGCAAGAACATCATGATCCATCGTTCTTGGCTTATCTGGTCAGCACCTCCTTGTAGACCATCAAAGCATCTGTGAAGAATGCAAGCCAGTACATCCTAGTGAACCAACAGATGTCTGGTTCGGATGTCAGCAAGTTTGAACTCAGTGGGTGTATCTGATTTTTCAAGATCACACACGTCACTGTAAAGTTCTTTAACACCTTCAAGGATTTCATCATCCTTGGTGTTTATTTCAAAATCCTTTCCAAGATTTTGAACCTCAAACAACTTACAGAAGGATTTCCTTTCGTTGGACTGAGATTTTGATAGACACTATTTCAGTGCCTTCAGATACACAGGAAATAATCCTGGAGTTGTTGTAAAATTCCAACACATCGAGTGATGAAATTCCACTTGGGCGAGCAGATAGAAAACCCTTGATTTGTGCCTTTTCAAGCATGTCAAGAATCAATTTTCTGTCAGTTTGGTTTTCTATTGCAGCAGTGAGGTATTCCTCAATCATGGCACCACCCTAAATCATTCTGTGACTTGAAGTCCAATGGTCAGGATTAAAAACTCCTACCAGTCGATTGTTTACAATAACCAACTCTGGTGCTTGCTTTTCAGCAGTACCAGTGGAGGATTGGGATTTCTGTGTTGAAGTGTTCTTGGAGGCCATCTCTTTATATAGTGTAGGGATTTGAAATTGGTGTTTGAAAGAGATTTGATTCAGTGAGTCTTTTCAGAAAAACTTAATCTTGATTTGCAGAGATTGTAGAGGGTTTGCAGAGAATCAAGAGAAGGATTTGCTATTCTTGTGCAAGATGAAATTTCGGATTAGGCAAAAGTGATTTCATTTGCCAAAATCCTATATATATAGCAGTTGAATCTCAACAGACAAATACATACAAATTGATTTTCTGTGTACGTATCTGTGATTTGCAAACAGACGTGAGCAAAAGCTAGTTCGGCATTAAATGCTTAGTGGGCCATGTCTGAATTTCAACAGTCCACTATTTACTCTGAATTAATTTCCACCGTACAGATCAATCGCTTAACTTCATCGAGGGTCACCATTTCTTTTTCAGCAATGATCACAATCAGCAAGTGTAATTGTGCCCATTTAATGAGTTTTGGCGACTTGCTATCTGAATCACAATTCTGTATGACCAAGGACACTGTTCGCATCTTAATCTGTCTTATACTTAGGATTTTTCCAAGTTCTTCATCAAGATAGAAATATGCGAGTTTCAAGAGAGTAGTTGACTGCAGATAGTTATACTATTCTCTTTTGTGTTCCCCGTTTATAGAGTGATTCGGATATCTGAGTTCCCGTCTCAGAGATCTTAAGCTATCTTTTTGCTCTTTAGCCTTTTTGACTTCTGTATACCCGTTCCAGATTTCTCTTTTCTCTTTTCTGGATACCCGTTCCATATACCTCTTCTCTGGATGCCCGTTCCAGATACCTCTTCTCTGGATGCCCGTTCCAGATACCTGAACTCTTTCAGTTCATTGGTAGTTCCATTAGTCCAAGACTATGTCTTAAGGCTAAGAATCTACTTTCTTGTAGTGGCTTAGTGAAGATATCTGCAAGTTGGTCTTCAGTGCCAATCTTGAGTATCTCTATATTGCCTTTTTCAACATGGTCTCCGATGAAGTGATGTCTAACATCAATGTGCTTTGTTCTGGCATGAAATTTAGGATTCTGTGTAATCGCAATAGCACTTGTGTTATCACAGAAAATGGGAGTTTTCTTCTCATCGAGTCCATAGTCTTTGAGTTGTTATTGTATCCATAGAATTTGTGTTGCACAACAACCAGCAACAATATATTCAGCCTCTGTGGTAGAAGTTGCAATTGAGTTTTGCTTCTTGCTAAACCATGAGATAAGTCTAGTACCCAGAAACTGAAAAGTTCCTGAGGTGCTTTTCCTATCAAGCAATGATCCAGCATAATCAGCGTCTGAGTACCCAGCTAAACTCAATCCACTTTCTTTAGAATACCACAATCCTTCATCTACAGTACCCTTTACATACCTTAATATTTTCATAGCAATGTTGTAGTGTGTTTGCATTGGATTTGTCTGAAATCTAGCACATACTCCAACGGCATATTGAATATCAGGTCTACTTGCAGTGAGGTAACGTAGTGAACCTATCAATTTCCTATACTTATGTTCTTCAACACTCTTGTCTGATTCAGTATAGGTCATTTTGGTTCCAATGCTCATAGGTATCTTAGCATTCTTTTCAGAAGGCTTAAGATTGAATTTTGTGAGCATATCTTTTGCATACTTTGTTTGACTAATGAATATTCCATCATTGAGTTGCTTGACTTGCAATCCTAGGAAATAATTCATTTCTCCCATCATGCTCATCTCAAACTTGCTTTTCATGAGATTTGCAAAGTCATTACAAAGTTGCTTGTCCTTAGATCCAAATATGATGTCATCAACATATACTTGAACTAATAGTAGTTTCCCATCATGATTTAAGGTAAATAAAGTTTTATCAACTTCACCTTTCTTGAAACCACTTTCCAGAAAGTATTTGGCCAAAGTGTCATACCATGCTCTTGGAGCCTGTTTCAGTCCATACAGATCTTTCTGTAATTTATAGACCATTCTACCTTCTGAGGAAACTTCAAAGCCAGGTGGTTGCTCAACATAAACTTCTTCTGCAAGTTCACCGTTTAAGAATGCACTTTTGACATCCATCTGATAAACTTTGAAATCTTTATGAGTAAGAAGGCTAGAAAGAGTCTTATTGCATCCAATCTGCAAGGTGCATATGACTCGTCAAAATCTAAGCCTTGATGCAGGTAAATCCTTGGCAACCAATCTTGCTTTGTTTCTGGTTATTTCACCAGATTTATTCATCTTGTTTCTGAAAACCCATTTAGTTCCAATCACAAATATTCCTTCTATAAATGGAACTAGTTTCCAGACTTTGTTTCTCTCAAATTGATCCACCTCTTCTTGCATTGCAGAGATCCAGTCTTGGTCTCCTAATGCTTCTTCTATATTTTTAGGTTCAATATTCGAGATGAAACATCCAAAGAGAGAGTTAGCATTTTCAGATATTGCTCTCCTAGTCCTAACACCCTGATTAATCGGTCCAATTATATCCTTTGTAGGATGATCTTTGATCCATTTCATCATAGGTTTAGTGGTAGTAGGATCAATATCCAGGTGATCTGAATGTGAATCACTAAGATTTTGATTTGATACTTTTTCAGTATCTGAGATATCTGACATATGGGAAATGTCATGGATATCTGACACTTTTTCAGTGTTAGAGATATCTGAGACATGCATTTCAGCATTCTTATTTTCAGATACCTCTTCATGATGAAGGTTCTCAGTAACCTGTTCCATTTCTGGAAAACTCATAGGAAATTCCTCATCATGTATGTGAGTCATCTTGTTGTTACTAGGCTTTTCAAGATTTTCTACGTCAGAGTCATCCTCACTTTTCATAATGATGTTTTTCCTTTCTGAGGATTCTTCTTTAGAATCCCTCAGTAGTAATTCTTTGAACCTTTCTGAGAGTTCATCAATAGGAGGTGTTTTCTTATTTCCTTCATAGAATACAACATGAACTGATTCTTCAATTTTCTTTGTTCTTTTGTTGTAAACTCTGTAAGCTTTGCTGTTTGTGGAATAGCCAAGAAAAACACCTTCATCTGCCTTTGGTTGAAATGTTCTCAGATAATTTTTCCCATTGTTTAGAACAAAACATCTACAACCAAATACTCTCAGATGTTGGATATTAGGGGGTCTACCAACCAAGATTTCATAGGGAGTCCTGTCATGGTGTTTGTTTATCAAACATACATTACGAGTAGCAATTGTGTTTACTTCAACCCAATAAATTTCACTTATTTGATGTCACTAGCATTGTCCTTGCGGCTTCTTTAAGGGTTCTGTTTTCCTTTTCGCAACACCATTTTGTTGAGGTGTTCTTACAGAGGAAAGTTGGTGTTGTATACCTTTGCGGTACAAAACTCCTTTATGTCTTGATTGACAAACTTCGGTACCATGTGCATACGATTGCAGATACCGTGTCATTTTCATGACTTCAAGCTTTTTGACAAGTTTGGTATCTCCACCACGGCATCGATTTGTGTTTCGGAAAGATAACCCAAGTGAATCTTGAGAAGTCATCTACAACAACGGACCATACTTCTTTCTGCATAACTAGTTACAGATGATTCAAATAGATCCATGTGTAAAAGTTGCGTTGGTCTAACACAGAGTGTCCGATTTTGGACTTCAAAGAGATTTTAGATTGTTTCCCCATCGTGAGCGAGCAGATACCATCCTTTCGAAGATATTCAGGAAGGCCAACCACTAACTCTTTCTTGCAAGTCTATTGAGTTTTGAAGTTCAAGTGACTCATTCTTTTGTGCCATAACGGTGCTCTTCTGTGACCAGATTGACTCACCATGAGACATTCTTGATTGTGAGATGCCCAATCGGCAACATAAAGGCGCCTTTCCGACCAACTAAGGTATGCGCTTTGACTCATTGTCAATTAGTTTGCGATTTAGCTTTAAATTTTATAGTAAAACCCTTATGCATAACTGGTGATCATGCTAAATAGATTGTATTTCAAATCCTTAACATGTAATACGGTGATTGTTAAAGTCCCCAATTTAGCGTTGCCAAATCCAGAGAGGATTTAATTCTCCTCCAAAGAAATCGATATCCGGTCCTGTGTTGCAAGCTTTGTAATCAACGGTTTGCTTTGTCTCTGTCATGTGCTTTCCGCATCCACTATCAAATAGCCATTGTGCTTTGGTCCAGAGGCATTCGCACACAAACAGAAAGCGGAGATTAGGTTCTCATATCTTTGATGGAACCGTCAGAATTAAAAGTTCTTCCAGTAGGAATCCATTTTTGAATGAATTTCTTTGAAATATGCTTTTGTCTGACAGGAACGTAAGGAGGAATTCTTTTTAAATGAATGTTATCATTAGTAAGAATTATTTTCTTCCTTGGTGTGTTCCTAGGTGCTCCATATGATGCTTTCAGATACCTGTCAGGTTTCTGAGTTTGCTTTTCAGCAAACTTAGCCTTCCTTGCCAGATTTCTTCTAGCCCTGGCATTCAGATTTTCAGTGGCTTGATTTAACTTCCACTAGTTGACGCATCTGTTTGTGAAGATCCTTCGCCTTGATCTCTGTTTCTTCCACTCGAAACCTCCATGACTTGCTTAAGTTGTTGAATGACTATTGGGCCATTCTTTATTACTTCGATCATCTCGTCACTTATGGCTTCAAGGTGGAGCATCATGTTATTTTTCCATTTCTCGTAGTTCTCTGGTTTGAGAACGGGTGCATCACTCAGAGACATACCTGCACACTTAACACACAAATTAAATAGTCCTCAAAAGTGGACAAAGTTCCTTCACCTATCTGGGGATCTAGGTTCAGTGCAGAAGGCTGGTGAACCTCCTGCTCTGATACCACTTGTTGGTCCAGATAACGGCAAAGTAAAAGACTAGAGGGGGGGTGAATAGTCTTTTAAAACTTTTGTCGATAACAACTATTTCTCAGATATCTGAATAGATATCTGATACTTAGAATCAGAGTGCGGAAGACTTAATAAAGATAAGTGCAGAAATAGTTAATGTGTGTGTGTGTGTGTTTCTGAAATGTAAATACAGAAAGGTAAATAACACAGCAAGTATAGTGGTATCTGGAGGTGGCGTAATCCTCCAACTAATCCACTTCGGTCTATCAGAGACCTAGAATTCACTAGAACAGATAATTGAGTTCTCCTTACAATAATCCTATTCTAAGATTCTTAACAATTGGTTCCCAACCAAATGTTCCCCCTGAGTTGTTCCCCGGCTTTCCAAGTACTTCCTATACTCGAAACCTTTGAGTTATTCCCAGCTTCCCAAGCTAAGTACTTCCTATACTCAATAACCTTGGAGTTATTCCTTAGTTTCCCAAATCAAGTACTTCCTATACTCGGTAACCTTGGAGTTATTCCCATTTTTCAAACTAAGTACTTCACGTACTCCACGCGATTATGGTGTTGGTTTTGGTTTGAGTTGTCAGATGAGCTTCTTAATAACTTTTCAGTTAATCAGATAGCTCTGTGAATCAAGTTACTTAATACACTTTACAGCGTATGGTATCTTGTTCGATTTTACTGACCCAAGTCTTAGATAAATGTTCAAGAGAATGAATCTCAGATACTTGATCTTTCGTTTCAACTCTTTCACAGATAGCTATGCTTGTTTAGGATCAGGACACTTAGAACTTCAGTGTTACTCAAGATCAAAAGCTTTGGTCGCAACAGAAAGCTTTGAAGATAAGTAAGATGCTTTGAGAGAGAGTAAGACGATCAGCGTTTGTATGCAGTTCAAGGTGTTCAGTGTTCTGTGTGTTCTCTCAAGCTGTCTAAGTGTTGATATTTATAGATGAATTTGAGTACCGTTTGAATAGTATCCGTTAGGCTCAAATTCAAACTATCGATATCTGTGTATAGTACTGTAGCAGGTTTTGTCTTCTTCTCAGAAGTTGCCGTTGCTTTTATTCAGATATCTCTGTCCGTGCATTAAATGCATTGTACTGTACTTTTTGTCCTGTAGTGTCAACGGAACTATGCTTTGTATCAGAGACTAGTGTTATCTGATTCTTTGCACGTCCTTATCTTCATTCTTCAGATACCACTTGTATTTATTGAAACAACTTTGTTTGCAATATATATTTCTCTTCGTAAACGTGGTTAAAGCTCAAGGTATCTGAGAATAGATATCTGTGGACACTTTCCTTGTTTTCAGATATGTATCTTATTTCTCAGATATCTCTTGTGACACAGTTTGTTTGAAACTATTTGTGTCTTTAAGATATCTGGCTAAGATATCTAAACAACAGATTCAGCAATCTTGTGCAGTTTTCTTCAAGTCTTCAATGTCGTTGAGCTTTCTGCTTGGATGTCTTCTTCTTGGTCTTCTCTTCATAAAATAAAAATTACATTTTGAGACCTAACATCCTATACAAGATTAGCTAGACTATCATACTTAGTGGTTTTCCTCTTTTACAATGTTCAAGTGAACCAAGAGTACTAATCACCTTTCTGAGACTAAGATAAGTCATCATGTTGCTAATCAAAATCTAAACATATATTTCTAACAAAATATCTAACATACTTCAAGAGACAACTGTGCGGGGCGGAAATGTTCGGGCCAAATCCAGGGTACAGACTCATTCAAAAGCAGAATTAGGCGCGTAGAGGGGCGGGAGGGGCCATTCACGCAGAGAAATGGCAAGGATGCGCCTAGCGGGGGAGAAGAGTCTGAAGAGCCTTGGGGACAAGGCTCGTTTTGGGGGGGGGGGGGGGGGGAGGGAAGTGATGGGACCTTGCTTTCGGTCCATCACGATTCCGTCTTAGTGAGCTCTAGTGCGTATATGAAGACACATATAAAGCCCAATTATATTATTTCCAGTATTTTATTAATTAGGTTAAGAATTCTGTTTTGGCCAGAGATCTAGAAGAAGAAGGCAACTGCTAAATTCTCTCTAGATGATAAGGCGAGTAGATTAATTAGGATCTTTTTATTTATATTTATTTCAGTATATTTTTTAGAGATCTTGACTACCTAATTAATCATGTTTGGTCGAAAGTATAAATAGGACCATTAGGGCTTAACCCTAATCAATTATTGATTATTATGAATTCTCTTTACGTTGAATAACGTGTCTACCGCGAAAGCGTGCTAAGCCATTAGATCTCTATTATTCTGGTGATTGATTCCCCATCTCTTTTCTTCTAATTCATGCTAAGATATCTCTTGGAGTCAGTTCTAATGGACGGATTGCTAGGTAATTCGTATCATGCACGGATTACCAGTTGGAACCAAGGTTCCAACACAATGTTCAAGGGATAAACAATTCCATTCTCTACAACTTTTCATGCACACACAATGATCTTGGCATTCATCTCTCACTCAACAGAAAGGCTAACGGTAACCACCGCTAGCGGAATAGACAATGCTCTATTTGATCATTTTATAATATACTAAAAATATATGAAAAAATGTGATTTACTGCTAGTTATTAATTGTGTGCTTCAAATTTTCAACTGTTGTACCTAGCAGAGAATGGAATAAAGCAATGAAGGTTTCGTTTTCATTGTTGATAGGTTGTAATAGATGATTAAATACAAAGAATACCAGGTTAGCATCTATTTGCCTTTTTCTTTTTCTTTTGAGATGCTGCGTGTGTTGATTATTTGAAATGAATTGATCCTGAAATTTGCAAATGTCTGCTTTATATATAGTTACCCAGACGAAGAGGCTGGTCGAATGCCCTTTTCCTGGCTGTTCGACTGCCTCAAAGTAACATAGATGGAGTGTAAATTACTGAATTTATTCGAAAACAGGTAGTCTATTCTACATCTCAGTGCCAGTTTTGACTTTGAGTATGATATGAAGTTATCTGATATGAAGAACAAGACTGCCTTGTTACAGACTTACAGCCACTCTTTCCTGTCATCTTTTACAGACTTACAGCCACTCTTTCCTGTCATCTTTATCTCTTTGCTGTCCGTAGTTTTATAATACTACACCATTCTGCAGGTTGCAGCATACAAGAGAATGAGGCGTGTGATATTTGCGAGGTCGATTTCCAAGAGTCCATCGGGGAAGATATTGCGAAAGGAGCTAAAGACGATTACAATCCCAGATTCCAAGCTATGACGGATGATGCTGTGCAGAGTGTGGTCAAGCATTCTAATCGTTGATATATAAATCGGAACTTATCTACAAGCAAGGCAAAAAAAGCTCAGGTTAGGAACTCATTGTTTGTTGTATACATTCCTATAGTTGAATGTTGGATTAAAATTTATTTTTTAAAAACTAGTAAACAGAGTAATTAGCAATAGCACAAGCAAAATATGTTTACAGAATGACAAGGATAGATTTTTAAATTAATGCCCCTATAAATTAATTAATGCATGTTGCTGTGTAAATAATCATAAGAAACAAATACAAGGAATTAATCTAGCCCTTCTCTTCTCTGTTCATCATCAACAACAAAAATCTCAAACTATGGAAACTTATAACGACACACCGGACACATATTGCTGCTACACTGTAACCACTGAACGATACATTTATTGTGAAAAACATGTGAACATGGCATCCTCTTCATCTTGGAACCGACAGATAACTTTTCCAAACACACCACACAACAAGACTCTTTGTGATCATTATCCGAAAATTTTATATCTTGTAGCAAATCGACTAAAGTCTTGGAGGCGACGGTTGGCTTGTTCGATCCATCAACTCAGTCATTGTTCGCGGCCTAGAAATAGCTCTATAATACTCCATGTTAAATTCTTTAATGCCCCTGACTTCCCTCTGTTCACTTACCCAAGAAGCCCACATGTGAAACTCGCTCTTGGGAACCTGGACTGTCTTCTTGATAGATAAGGTGATGAATGGAAACTTGGAGTCATGTAAAACTTGAAGAATGAAATCAACCAAGGAATCGATGAGCTCATCCTTTGTCTTTAGAGAGATTTTGTTTCCGACGTCACCAGCCTGTGAGTACTCAAGTCTATCGAGTTGAAACTGGACGAATCCAGTCGATGGAGATAAAATAGAGGAGACATTGTGTTTTAAAATAGCAGGATCTGAAACTCTAGGGATAGAGAAAGTTTCTGACAACCGGAGCCCAAGCAAGCATTCTCTTATTACATTATAAGTTCTAATCTTGATGTTGTCATTCCTGTATACAACTTGGACCTCGAGATTCAGGTCCAGGGAGGATGCCAGACGGCAATTTAGAGATACAGTGGGTCCCGTCTGCGCGGATGGAATAGATCGTATGGGAATTAACGGGTGGCGAGGAATTAAGGGGCGGCAATTTCACATCCACGCGGATGGAATAGATCGGATGGGAATTAAGGGGCGGGAGCCATGTCTCACGAGAAGGACTGAGAATACATACTTTGTGAAATTTCAATAGTGAATGAACCGTTGATTCACGGTAATAATCAATCAATCAATCCCCAATCTATATGTGTTTGTTATGTTCTAAATATATGTACATATATAGGAGCCGGCTATATATATATATATATATATATATATATATATATATATATATATATATATATATATATATATATATATATATATATATATATACACACACACACGGACGAGTTTAGAGGAGTCCTTCTCCGGTTCTAATTAGGCAGCTAGGCTTTATATTTCAGAATTCTTAATTATCTAAACTTGTAGAGTTCCATCTCGTCATATATTGAGAGTCTTTGAGATTTCTACATACTAATAGACAAACATAGGTAATTTGCTTATAAAACTCTACGGTCTGCTTTTTTCGCGGGTTGACCCGGTTTACTTTTTTTTTTTTTTTTTAACATTACTCATCTCCCTTCATGTATTCATCCAATCATATTGATATTTTAAATTAAATTGCCTATGTTTAGTACATAATGGTCCATGTTTAACGTAAAATCATTGATGACAATCTACTTGTATAACAAAAAATACAATATCAAAAAATAAACATAGAATTCAATTTTATTCATCAAACGATAAATGTCATTACATATAAACAATAAAAAAATTCAGATTCACTAAATACAAACTACAATCATCTTTGCAAAAAAGATCTACATCCGTAATAACATTCTTCACACCCTACATCCGTAATAACATTCTTCACACCCTTCGCTTGTTCGTCGACCCCTTCATCCATGTCTGCATCCTTATGATCAATCTTTTTCTTTATTCGACCACTCTTTTTACAAAATCCTAATAAATACAACAAAAATGTCAACAAAACATTATTTATTTAATATTTAACATCAACAATTACAATATAAACATATGATATTAGTGGTAAGAAATTTAAGCATTTAGAGACAAAAAGTCATCTAACATCACATGTTTTACATTCAACATCAACAATTGCAGTAAAAAACATGGATAATTCACAATTTTTTTTTTACGGGAAACATAGACTTGCATTCATGATTTCCAAAAAGAGCAGTACAAAACAGAATACCCAAGTTCAAGGTAATTCCGACAAACCATCCATATCCACAACTATTTGCTGCGCAATGTCATGGGCCAGAGTATTAGCAGACCGAAAAACATGAAGAAAAGAAATAGAGTCAAACAAATTAAAACTAGATTTGATGTAATCAATAAAATGGCCCCCAAGTGATAAGCAGGTAGTGGTGGAATTGATAGCTTTGACAACTGATTGGCTATCACTCTCGATGATAACATTCTTCCATCCAAAAGCCAGAGCCAATTCGAACCCGTGCTTCACAGCTATGGTTTCAGCGATTTCTGGGCAGAACAGGTTCTGCACCTTGCCCTGTCTCGATGCTAAGACTTATCCCTCTCCATTCTGAGCCACGATCCCTAACCCTGCAGCTTGTACAGATTTCAGAATAGCTGCATCGACATTGATCTTGATGTATGGCTCTTCAGGAGGTGACCAAAGTGAGGCAAATTCGATTGGTGCAGGGTGCAAAGTCTTTGTTATGCGACCTTGAATCGATTCGAAACTCGTGACTAAATTCACAAGTTCTTGTGGGTCTCCATGGTTATTTGAATGGATGATCTGGTTTCTGTGGTACCACATCCCCCAACACAAGCAAGTGAAATAGCTAAATTGGGCCGCCGATAGTACCTATTTCACCGTACAAATCCAATTCCAAATATCAGTGTCAGAATCAGAAAAGATAGAAGCTGGTAGGCCAGATATCGCCCATATCAATCGTGCAAAATGGAAATTACGGAAAACATGTATAGCATATTCTGAGTTTTCTTTGCATAAAGGACAGATTGGATCCACAGACAAATGACGCTTAATGAGATTTTGCATAACAGGTAGGCCATTAGACAACATTCTCCACAAGAATACACGAACTTTATTAGGGACTCCGACTTTCCACACAAATCTCCAGTCTCTAATAAAAGGCACTGAACTAGATGCTAAATTACGGTTCTCATTTCTCTTCAGGTCTCTAGCTAAGTGATAAGCCGTCCGGACAGAATAATGCCCATTTTTTGTGAAATACCAGGTACGAATATCCCTGGAATTGGGCAGTCGATAGGAATCTGCAAAATAAACTCGATATCTTCCTCCCAGAAAACCCAGCGCAAACCCTCTACATCCCACCCCTTCCCGTTCGGCAGGATAAAATTTGCTACATAAATCTCCCCCAGCTAATACAAATCTAGGATGAATGGCCTGCGCACACTATCCCTACGAATCCAATTGTCTTTCAACACACTAACTGAAGTTCCATCTCCTATGTGCCAAAGAATGTCAGCCTTAACCATTTCGATAGAGCTATAGATACTCTTCCACGTAAACGAGGAGTTAGGATTCGGTAAACCATCAAGGATATCACAATCCGGAAAGTATTTAGCTTTCAGAATACGACTAAGTAAAGATTTCGGGTTTTGAATAATGCGCCACACTTGTCTCCCCAACATAGCCATATTGAAAGAGCCTAAGTCCTGAAAGCCCATTCCTCCATCTCTTTTACTCTCGCAAAGTGTATCCCATTTAGTCCAATGGATCTTATCTTTCTTACCGTCACCCCACCAAAATTTAGCAATTATAGACTCTAACTCATGGAGAAGCTAATCTGGTATTTTAAAGCAACCCATCACATAAGTAGGTATTGATTGGAGAACGGATTTAATCATAACCTCTTTCCCCGCTTTAGAGAGGTGCTTCTCCCCAAAACCTTGTGTTTTCGCCCAAATCCTCTTCCTAAGCCAACTAAAAACCTCTCTTTTTGAACTTCCCATCGTTGTAGGTTTCCCGAGGTATTTTTCATGCTTATCAACTACCTCAATAGGTAAGATATTTCTAATCTCCTCAATACTCTCCACCCCAACGTTTCTACTGAACACTACAGTGGATTTTTCAATATTAATCAATTGCCCAGAAGAAACACTATACTTATGCAGGATATTATTGATTTCAATAGCCGACTCCTTACTAGCCTTGCAGAAGATAAGAGTATCGTCAGCAAATAAGAGATGAGAAACACTAGGTGCACTAGGTGTAACAGAAACCCCACGCAACAGCCCTCTAACCTCCGCATCCACAAGCAAAGAACTAAAAGCCTCAGTACATAAAAGAAATAAATAAGGAGATAACGGATCCCCTTGACGTAACCCCCTCTTAGGCTGGATAGGTCCGAAAAGTTCACCGGC
Organism: Plantago major; assembly: GCA_026545765.1. Classification (NCBI taxonomy): domain Eukaryota; kingdom Viridiplantae; phylum Streptophyta; class Magnoliopsida; order Lamiales; family Plantaginaceae; genus Plantago; species Plantago major. Next base: position 77,441,046 of record CM048840.1, on the reverse strand, counting down.
CGTTCAGTTTTATAGAGTAAGAAACTGAACACACACAGAGCATTATTAATTGAATAAAAGCATGCTCGAACCCTAAACTATATAACACACTCTCAAGGAAAGTCCATTCGACTTGATCATAAGCCTTGCTCATATCCAGTTTAAAGCCATAAAACCATTTTTGCCTTTTGTTTTTCTTTTTAAAAAATGATTAATCTCATAAGAAACTTAAACATTATCAGTCATTAACCTATCAGGCACAAAAGTAGACTGGGTTTCAACTATGATCTTATTCATATGGGGTTTGAGTCTGTTAGTAATAGCCTTAGAGGCTATTTTAAAAACGACATTACTCAAACTTATAGGCCGGAATTGGGTAATCAGCTCAGGTGCTTTACACTTGGGAATAAGGATAATATGAGTAAAGTTCAGTTTGGGGTTCAAGGAGCATTTATTCAGAATACAATCAGTCACATTTTTACCAACAACATGCCAGAATTTTTGATAAAAAAGTGCAGGCATACCATCGGGGCCAGGGAATTTGGTAGGAAACATATCACTGTGAAATCCTTAGATAGCTCTCTGTTGATGGAGTGATCAACTTTCGACTTCACAGTTCCGACCACCCAATCAATATCCTGAGTTGCTGGATGAATACTGGAGAATAACTCCTCATAGTACTCGACTGCGATGTTGCCCATAATCCCCAGATCCGACTGCAACTCTCCAAATTTATCCTTGAGACCCCTAATTTCATTCTTAGCAGCCCTCCTTGAAGCTTGGGCATGGAAGAATTTTGTGTTCCGATCTCCTTCCGTAATCCATTGCATTTTGGCCCGTTGTTTCCAAAGAACTTCTTCTCGATCCAACATGTCTTCCAGGTCATTTTTTAGTCTCTGTTCTGTCGCCTTTATCTCCTCTGTGAAAAGCTTAGATTAAAGCTTTTCCAGCTCTTTGTTCAACTTTCGGATTTGAGCTGTAATAATATTGGGATAATTCTGTTTGCTCCAGTTTAACAGCCCAACTGAGCACTCGTCCAAGTTAACTTTGAAATTCTCTACAGCAGACCAAGAATCCGAGATTATCCGGTGACAGTCGTTCGATCTAATCCAAAATGCTTTAAAGCGGAATGCTTTGTTTCTGCGTTGACTAAAGCCAAGAGATTTTGGAGAAAATTGGCCACTAATGCCATGTGATCTGATTTCCGCACAGTGATATGACTAATTTGGGCTTGTGGAAAAAGATTCCTCCAACTAGCAGTAGCCACAGCCCGATCAAGTCGTTCCTTTGTATTATTAGGGATTCCTCTGCGATTATTCCACGTAAATGGGTACCCAACGAAACTGAGATCGACTAAATCATTATGGGTCAAAGCCCCCCGAAAATCTCTCAATCTCCATTCTGGGGTGGGTACACCTCCAAACTTTTCATCGTGACTAAGTAACTCGTTAAAAATCACCCATCACCATCCATTCTCTATCGGAACGAGCTCCCAGATCTTTTAATAATCTCCAAGTAACCTTTCTTTTTGCTGCATCTGGTTCACCATAGAAACCTGTAAACTTCCAAAACAAAGAACTATCTACCAGCTGAATATTAGTATCAATATGATGTTTGCTAAAATTCAAAATCGTAACTGAAACGTCTTTCTCCCACAAAAGTGCCAAACCTCCAGATTTACCAACAGCAGGTACTCCAACACCAAACATGTTAAACTTCTCTCTAAGCTTGTCAAACCCGTAGTCATCTAACTTGGTTTCCATGAGAAAGACAAAGTTGGGGTGGAAATCTTTCAATAGATTTCCCAAAACTCGAACTGCCCGAGGGTTCCCCAGACCCTGACAGTTCCAACTAAGACAACTCATTGGGATAGGCGGGGTTGCTCTGCAACCTCCGCCTCTGGTAATTTATTGCACTTCAACTTCTTCTGATGACCTCCATTCTGTTCATTCTCCTTATTCTCCCAACACTCAGCAATATCTCCACTGTTCCTGTTTCTACTGCCAATTGGTCAACCTCTCTTTTTCTGGGTAGTTGGATTGGTGAGTGGCTCGGTTTGGATTGGGTGGAGCGGGGCACGGGTTGGTTTGGGCTTCTTTGGTTTTAGGCTGTTGTATTTAGGGTAGTTGGCGTTTGGTTTTGGCCTATTACTTTCGAGTTGGGTCAGGAAGACTTGTCAGGCCTCTTGAGCCCAGTTCTGGATGGCTAAGGTTTGTGGGTCAAGGCTAGTATCACTAGGTGAAGACTCGAGCTGGGTTAGGACTTGGTACATGGGCTGGTCAACCATGGGAGAGGGTATAATAGCTTAAGGTTGGGGTGTGGTATTGGGCTTGGCTGCAGTTGGATCAACATGTATTGGAGTGGGTCGATTTGGGTGGACTAGAGGAATTGTTTGGGCCGGATTGGTTATGGAACTTGACTCGGTCAGCTGACAGTTGGTAGGATGGATTATGTTTGTGGAAGGCTTCAAAATCACAGCTGGCTCTGGTGTAGTCAACGCTAATTCCATTCCCACAATCTCGTCATTGGGATCTTCCTCTATTAAAATTGATTTCCCCTTGTCAATTCCAGAATTAGCATTAACCATTTGCGGCAAAACCGTAGTACTCACTCCTGAAATCGCACTTTCCTTAACAGGTTGAGTAATTTCCACAGCGGGCCCTGAAGAATTTCCAATCTCAATGTTACCCTCACTACTCTGCACACCGGAGCGATGGAGATTCCAGCCTGGTACTGGAGTTCGCAGTATGCTTTGATTAAGACTTCCCTGAACATACTTGGATTGTTGAGTATTAAGGTTCGTACGCAACCAGTCTCCATAGCTCAGTTTATCAGTTGGAACGTCCCCATTCAGATTTGCCACATCCAAGCAATCTCGACAATCTTTCACCAAATGCCCAATGATCATGAAGTAACAGCAGAAGTTTGGGAGACATTCATAAGCCAGACAAATCTGCAGATGTTCTCCAGATGGCATTGAAATTTGAAGCACACGTCGTAGTGGTTTTCGAACATCAATTCTAACTCTGAATCGCAGTGTCATCCCCAACCGGCCTGTAGCATTGGATTCATCCATCTCTTCGAATTTTCCCATCGCATTCCCCAACACCTCCGCCATTCCTTGATGAACAAGCATAATTCACAATTAAAAAAGATACCAATTTTACAAAACAACATAAACACTAAACAGAAAAGCAATGAAGCCACAAATATCAAAAATTTACGGCTAAACATATAACATTTACATAAAAACCTAAAATAATAATAATTTCAAAAGATGAAACATAAAATCTATATTAATGCGTCACCTATTTCCCATCAAATATCAGCAATTTCAGTGTAAAAATAGGCTATTCACCCATAAATCCATACTCTACAAAACTACAGGAACTCTATACAAATAAGAATAGAAACACAAATATCAGCAATTTATAGCTAACAATAAGAACTTCAAAAAGATGAAACAAAAAACCTATATTAAAACATCGCCTATCTACCATTAAACATTAACAATTCCAATATAAAAATAGACTAATCACATATACATCCCAATTCTACAAAACTACAAAAATCCTATAAAAAAAAGAATGAAATCACAAATATTAGCAATTTACAGCTAAATATAGACCATTTATATAAAAAAAAAAAACTAAACAATAAGGACTTCAAACGATGAAACAAAAAAAACCTATATTAAAACATCACATATTTACCATTAAATATTAACAATTTCAGTATAAAAATAGACTATTCGCATATGCATTCAAGTTCTACAAAACTACATAAACTCTATAAAAATAAGAATGAAAACTCAAATATCAGCAATTTATAGCTAAACATACACCATTTGCATAAAAACCTAAGCAATAAGAACTTCAAAACGATGAAACAAAAAACCTATATTAAAACATCACATATCTACCACTAAATATCAACAATTCTAGTATAAACATAGGCTATTCATATATGCATTCCATTTTTACAAAATTACATAGACTCTATACAATAAAAAAGAATGAAACCACAAACATCAACAATTTACAACTAAACTAGTACTAACCATCGCCACGGTATAGTTTACTTTTAATGATAAAAATAAAGGGAGACATAATAAATTAATCGGAATCAAACATCATTAGTTGTGATGTCGGTGGGTAGTCCTTCTTCATTGAGTTTTTTTTTTTTTTTATGGTAACTATATAAAATGTAAAAATGCGACTTAGAATGATTGGTATGCTTTTAAAGGGGTGTGATTCACCTGAGTCGTTCAGGATCTGACGGGTTGATGACAAATATTTTATATCGGATTTTCAGCCCATACCCGACCAATTAATTTAACCGATACTAAAAGTGTATAACGAAATTAACAGGGTAGGTTCCCAACAATCCCTCCCCGGGATGGTATCCCCCCCCCCCCCCCTCCATCGCCACACGCAAAAATTATTGCTCCCCCGCCCCGAATAATTTATGTGTGTGGCGAGGGGGGAGCATTTCATTTTGATACGTCCCAATTTCAACTTCTCACCCCTTAAATGGAAAATCTCCCTGCTACTTTATTCACTATCCCTTCTACTTTATTCATCAATATCACTTATACTTTGTTTACTCTCTTTTATACCTTACTCGCTATTTCTCCTATTTTATTCACCCTTCTCTTAAGATTTGTGCCTGGGCTTCAAGAAGTTCAAACCGGGCGGAGGAAGTATTTTACATACATAATTTTCACATGTTTACCATAAAATGTTGGATCGGGTCGGGTTCGGGTCTTGTACACAGGTTTGGAACATGTTCAAGTATATGCCCGACCCGGATCTCAACGTCATTACTTTTCACGGGTTCGATTCGGATTGGATAAAGCACAACCCATTTAAAATTAAAGTGACAGAATACCAATGTAGTAAGATTTAGGCAGACATGAGCTCAACTTTGTCCCTGGCTCTTGTTAACTGTCATAACTTGGTAAACATGTATAGAAATTGTATGCAATGTAATTTAATAGGAATTTGTTTATCCTTTTTTTTTTTTTTTTTTTGGTAGTGAAATTTGTTTATCCTTTATATACATATGATTTGAAATTTACAATCTTATTGTATATGATTTTTTTCTAACTAAGGTTTGATAGTACACAAAATGTATTAGAGTGCAAATCTCTTAAATCAAACTTCACCCGTAGATACAAACTAACACAATTTTAAATGTTCGCTCATGTTAGACATTATAAGGTTGTATGATTTCATATTTATAAGTTCGGATCAGTTTTGTAGTTGTCGTTAGAATATATAATCTACTTCATCAACTTCTATCTATTATCCAAAAATGAATTTTGGAGATGTACACTCAAACTTATTCTCATGATAACTATGACTTAAATAAGTATAGTAGTATTAAATAAGTATAGTAGTATTTTCCTGCTTATTTATACTTGGACCATCCTCCATATTTGGAGAAACACTTCCACTATCCAAATTGCGACTGAAACGCCAAAAAACAAATCCAAAAAAAGAAATAAGGTAAATTGAATTTTCTTTAGTAATTCAAACTGGTAATCGATCTTGGGCATGAAGCTGGAGAGCAAATGATCAATGAATGATTTGTATATAGGTAGGTTTAATATTTCAAAATGGATATTTGTTGATATATTTATATATTATTGAAAATTTACTTTTTAAGGTCATAAACGATTCATTTAAAAAAGTATTTAGTAGACTTGTGCCAATTAAACTTTATGATTTCGTTTGGTCAGTATCCGGGTCGTAGTTCCTAATTGCACGGTTGGTTAATCTATAAAACAATCGGACAATACCAATCTCACGCGCCTAAAATCCTGGGATTGTTCCGATCTAGAATATCTTTGTTTCTTTCTAGGACGTTTTCTTTTCTTTTTTCATATTTACCCAAATTATCATTAGATAGCACTCTTAATGTAACGACCCGACCACTAATCGATCGAACCCCGACCCTTTACGCCGGCACGGTTACTCATGGGCAGCTCTCAAGTTCATATGCTTGCCCCACTGTACCAACACATGTCCTTTCCCGCGCACTTTGTCCTCGCTCGTGCGCAAACCGGTAGATTTCCTAGTTGGTCACCCATCATAAGATTGCTACAGAGCAAGCACGATTAACTTTGGAGTTCTTATTGATGGATTCCCGAAAAGAAATGTGCACCTTGTTGGTATTAGTGCATTCTCGTTCCCTTTAAGCTATATGAACATGACTTGAAACTTTGGGGCGTTACACTTAAACTCAATCATTAACTACACGAAATAATCCCGTTAAATCATTTCAAAATTATTTCTTGTTAATACATGGATGATGAAATTTTTAGTTTTCTTTCTTTTTTAAGGGTTCCAGGGGAAAAGAAAAGAAAATGAAAGAAAATGCACTTTTCTCATTGTTGTTTCGATGGAAAATGAAAACAGTGGAAAGGAAATGTAGGAAAACCTGAACACGAGGAAAAGACAAAAAAATCATACAAATTCTTATTTCTTTATATCGGAAAGTTTACAAAAACAAATATTTACAGGAGAAAAATATATTTAATGTAAAAATAACTTTTATTAGCATTGATCTGTACATTTATATACAAATCATTTTATTTATCACATTCATTAAAGGGATAAATTCTCTAAAGTCCATATTATGGAACTAAATTATTCTGGGATCCAAACTAAAAATAGATATTAGTGTTTATCAATTATACCCCTAGAAACTAAATTAGTTAAATATTTATTATTAATATCATTATCTACTAAAATTAAGGAACGTATCTTTTAGTTATACCTAAATTTAGGAGCCATATATAGTTACTGTCGTCAAACCAAAATAAATTTACACCGTTAAAACGTCGATCAGGTACCAATAGAAGAGAAGAAGACGCGTCTGTAAGGTACCACCGGATGGAATCGACGACGACGGCGTTGATCAGGTACGAACTCAAGTTTCCAATATTTTGGTGCAAGCAGTTGAATTACATACCCAGTAAGTATATACCTTATATTTATTGGTGTGTTGAGATGGTACAATGTTTTTAGTATTGGTACCACGATGTGGTACCTTATATTTATTGGTGCGTTGAGATGGTACAATGTTTTTAGTTTTGGTACAACGATATGGTACATTATATTTATTGGTCTGTTTAGATGGTACAATGTTTTAAGTTTTGGTACCACGATGTATGTGTGTGTGTGTGTATATATATATATATATATATATATATATGGTACAATGTTTTTAGTATTGGTACCACTATGTGGTACCTTATATTTATTTGTGTGTTGAGATGGTACAATGTTTTAGTTTTGGCACAACGATATGGTACCTTATATTTATTGGTCTGTTTAGATTGTACTTTTTTTTTTTTTGGGAACGAAAATTAAACTTTATTTCTTTCCAACCAATAAGTACAAGCCGATCCAAAGATCCAGGCATATGAGTATCCAAAATAATCAAATCGACTAGTTGAATCAACAGCTAAAAAAAACTACTCTATCATGCTAACATTAATTTTGCGCAGTGCGCTCGCAAACGAGGATCTACCCAAGCTCTATTAATCAATACATCAATAATTTTGTCTTCAAGGTGTTGATTCTCCGGTTTCTGCTGGAAACATATCGTGTTGCGCTCGATCCAAATGGCATAAATTGTTTCAGCAAAAGCACTCTTGAGTATCTTCGCCTTCCAACTCTTTCCCCCAAATCGACGACACATCCAATCAAGCTCTTCATTCCATCCCAGCAGAGCTCTATTAATTTTCAACCATCTCAGGGCCCATAGCCAAATGCGATTAGTGTAAGCGCACTCAAAGAGGAGATGTTGTTGTGATTCCTCATGCGGACAGAAGAGGCAAGAAGGGTCAAGGGCAGTGTGACATCGACGAACTCTGTCCTTTGTTTCTAATCGATCATTTAAAGCCATCCAAGTACAAAACAGTGCTCGAGGTCTTGCTTTATTCCCAAACCATAATTTTTTCCACTGCACCTCTTGCTTTTCTCCTCGTAATTCCTTATGTAGAGCCCTTGTGGGAAATTTTCGAGAAGACAGTGCCATCATCCAGGTGTTGGAAGAGTGCACCAGTGTGCGAGTCTTCATTATGGCTTTTACAATCCAAGAGTTGTTCGCTGTTAATTGTACATCCATGACCTCACGATCTTTTATATAATAGCAATGAATCCACTTGACCCAAAGTTTATCAGCTTTAACACATACGTTCCATAGTAGCTTAGCAATGGTCATTTATTCCAGTCAGCAAGGGAGGTCAAATTTAGGCCCCCAGCATTCTTTTCGTCACAGAGTTTTGCCCTGGCAACAGGTGATTTTCGGGTAATCTCATCAGTTCCACTCCAAAGAAAAGAACGACAAATGGATTCAATGTGTTTTATAACAGTGGTAGGCATAGGAAAAACCTATATCCAGTAGCTTGACATAGCATGAAGTACACTTCGGATGAGCTGGAATTTTCCCGCGTAGCTTAAGAGTTTGGAGGTCCAATGTCGAATTCGAGAAGTGATTCTGTCGACCAGGGGCTGGCAGTCGCGGATGGACAGCTTGCGTGTGGAGAGAGGCACTCCTAGGTATTTTATAGGGAGTTTCCCCGCCTTAAAGCCCGTCTCGTGAAGAATCGCCTCTTTAACAGCTCTATCAACGCCACCAAGGAAGATCTGGCATTTGCTTGGGTTCACCGAGAGGCCTGTAGATGCTGAAAAAATACGGAACTGATCCATGAGTGGTGTAGCAGAGCACAAATCACCTCTGGCAAAGAGGAGAAGGTCATCGGCAAAACAGAGGTTAGTTATGCTCAAAGCTTCACAACGGGGATGGTAATTAAAGTCCGGCACTCTCTTTAGCAGACCCAGGACTCGATGTAAATACTCCATCATGATAACAAACAATAGAGGTGAGATAGGATCACCTTGCCGGAGACCTCGCTTAGCCTTGAGGAGCTGAGATGGAGTGCCATTTATAGCATATCGATACGAAACAGTCGTTACACACCGCATTATCTAAGCCACAAACTGTGTCAGGAAGCCCATCTCCTCCAAGATCGATTGTAATGCTGACCATTCAATAGTATCAAAGGCCTTCTGCAGATCCATTTGTATCATACAATGTGGCGAGATGTTTTTCCGTTCATAACCCCGGACTAATTCACTAGCCAGCAGAATATTATCGTGGATAACCTTTCCAGGCAGGAATGCAGATTGGCTTTTGTCCACAACTGAGTTAATTACACGACTCAATCTCTTGGTTAAGATCTTCGAGATTATCTTATATATGGTAGAGCAACATGAAATAGGCCTCATTTCCTTCATTGTACAAGCACTAGCCGATTTTGGGATTAATGTGACCAAGGTGCGATTACCAGGCATATAGTCGCCTGACCGAAGAAATCCATGACTGCCCTGATGACGTCAGCTTTGATTATACTCCAAGCGGCTTTGAAGAACTTTGCATTGTACCCATCTATTCCCGGTGCTTTGTTGTCATCGATATCACTAAGGGCCTCCCAGATTTCCTTTTCCGTAATTGGAGTTATCAAGGTTAGCATCTCCTCTCGACTAAGATGTCTACCCGAGCGAAGAGCATCAATATCGACTCCTGGTAGGTGAGACGCAGCAGTACCGACCAGGTCTGTATAAAAGTGCATGATTTCTTGCTCCAGCTCTTGTGGTGTAGTTAAAGTACACCCAGCATGCGTTACAAGCTTCGAGATGCCCACTTTCCGGTTTTTTCCTCTGACAGTGGCATGGAAGTACGCATTATTACCATCACCAGTGCGAAGCCAATGGACTTTAGCTTTTTGTGCCATTATTATCTCATCCATGTCATTCCATTTAATCACATCCTCCGTACATTGTTTAACTTGGTGGATTAACCCGACGTTGAAACGGTCCTGCAAAAGAGCTTGTTGAGCACGGGAGAGGTCCACTCTTGCTTCTTCAAGTTTCCGTAAGGTACCCAAATGCATTCTGGTGAGTGGCTTTAGCCGTTTCTGTAGTAATTGAAGTTTTCTCCATAGGATATACATGGGTTGTTCCCGAATATCTAGACTCCAAGTAGACTGTACCGTGGCTAGGAATTCGTCATGATTAGTCATACAATTCATAAATCGGAATTGCTTGGGTCGGGTGCAAGATGCAGTGGTGGATGCTACCACATGCAACGGCGAATGATCAGAAACTCCAGCTTCTAGAATATGAATCTTACAGGTGGGGAATTTAAGGAACCATAACGCCCTGTCAATACGTGAATAGATAATGGTCTGCTCTTGCTTATTTGACCAAGTAAAGTAATCCCCCTCAGTTTCTTTTTCAACTAAATTGGCTATCCCCATCATCTCCTCCAAATCTGCAAACTCGGTTGCGGTTACAGGATTTCCACCTACTCTATCCATTAACCGAAGAACATTATTCATGTCGCCAATTACCATCCAGGGTCCTGTCAGAGTCATGGAGATACCCTCAATATCTTTCCAAAGTTCCCTACGTCGATCTAGGGCATTATGAGCATAAACGAAGGTAGTCCACTGGATGAGAGTATCCGTCAAATCATAGATTCCACAATGTATATACTGATCAGACATAGACTGAACCTGCAGCGTAATCCGCTGATCATTCCATAAGACCCATATGCACCCATTTGGATGATGCATATAATTATCCAGATAACTCCATTTATTACCAAAACATTTCCTGATTCTTGTAGCATTTGGTTCCTTAACTCTTGTCTCAATCAAAGCAGCAATAAGAACATTAAGCAAATTGAGGCGGGAGCCAACCTCACGATGCTTAGCTACTTTGTTTAGCCCCTTTGTGTTCCAGGCTAACATTGATTGCGGGTCTGAGGGTCGTCATGGTTAGTCGATTGACCCAGTGCCTCAAACCCGTTCTGTGTGTGGATTGCCGGTGATGATTCAACTGTGCGAGCATTAAGATCCCGACCCGAAGAAGTACCAGCGTCTTCATTCTGAGCATCAGGATCGATTGGGCGTGCTGAAGGAGGTCTGATTCCTGAATTTGGTTGTTGTGTTCTTTGATGCCCATTAAGTGCTTGCTGTTGCCCTGTACGGTGCACCGGAATAGCAGCTCGCGCGACCCATTGAGTTGGTTGTGCATGTTGTTGCCTACGGCCTTGTGCAGGGCTTATTGCAGGGGCTGTGGGCACAGCATTGCCAGCCAAATTACGTTGCTCAGCAGCGTGCAGTTCTTCCAAGCGCCCACAGTCATGTCCAATTAGTTGGCACTTTTCGCAAAAAGGAGAAGACCATTCATATTCAACCTGTTGCACAAATTTCCTACCTGTATTATCAATAATTGGAATCGTCTTGCAGAGATCTTTAGTAACATCAACCTCAATCATAACTCTGGCATAGGTAACACGTAGCTTAATTACGAGCCGTACATTCATCTGTAAACAGAGGTTTGCCGATGGCACTAGCAATCTTTCCGATGCTCTTATCTCCCCATAGGTGGAGAGGCAGTTGTGGGAATTTAACCCAGACTAGCATAACTCGTAATAGGTCATCTTTCAGAGAGAAATTTGGCGCCCATTGTTGTAGAAAAATATGCATACCAAAGATCGAATAAGATTCTCTATTCAAAACCTCCTTCATATCTGCGGATGAGTGAAAACGAACCAGGAAATAACCCTCTTCGTTGTAATATAGCTCAAGTAGCTGAACAAATTGCCAATTTTTTATCATGAATTGCTTGACGGCATTCATGGATAAATCTCCCCCAAGCACGAAGAAAATCAGGGTATTCTCCCAAAATTTTAATTCCGAAGCTACATCATCATCATCAATCACTATATATTTCAAGTTCTCCTTCCACAAATTTTGGTGCGACATACTTAATTCCTTTACCATGTTGGGGCAAACGATTTCCCCGTATAACGTCAACCCAGATTTTTGGTTCCTGTTGGCCAATCGATGCTACAGTAGTTGAAGAAGGGTTATCCGAAATAAGCAAAGGGAAAGAAACAGGCACAAACTGGGCGGCATCAAACCCTAGTTGTGGAAGCTCAACCAAATCCGACGAAACAGGTGGGGATGAAGCAGGCGGTGTATGGGTAGAATCAGTAGCTAAATCCGGTGGCACAGTCGGTGCCTGTGGAACCGACGAATCAACATCACAAACTCGAGGTTGCTCCAAATCAGAATCAGAGGCGTCTTCCACGATGACTTCTTCAAAGAATTGCCTGCACAGGAAGTGATTACCTGCCAGACCATTCCGTACTGTCTTCTTCGGGCGTGTCATGGGACTGGCAAAGCAGGGGTTTTTTTGGGAGCCATCTTTTTTTTCACTTTCCCATTATTTTTATTTTTTGTACAATGATGTGGTACCATCTATATAATGATTTTTTTATTCTATATATAGTTTGCATAATACTTTGGTTCCATGTTTGGATATCGTGATTTTTTTATTGATTCAAAATTTGATGCACCATATGATGGTTTCATATCCCTATTGGTGAAATTTACTGAACCAGGAGAGGAGAGAGAAGATGCTGGTGAAGATGACGTTATTTTACCTTGTTGGCGAAATTTACTGAATTAGTTACATTAAGGTAATTTTTTCCAAAAAATAGGATACTATAATTAGGGAGTTAGTTTCCATATATTTTATTTAATAATTAAGTTATTAAAATATAAAAGGGCACAAATGTCAATATTTGGACTTGAGAGTAATATTTTTGGGTCTTATAATAAGGATGTTTTGAGAGTGGGTTTTGTAGCAATATTTGGTCTAAAACTGGATCTACGAGCATTAATCCCTTCATTAAACTCGTTAATATCTTTGCTTTATTAGTAAGTTCTATAACTATAGTCGATATATAGGGATAAATAAACACCAATTTATTTATGTGTTTGTTGCCTGATTATGGGTTATGTTGGTGATTTGAATGAATGAAGTTTCATTTTCTCAAAATAAAATAAAATATAACGATAAATATAGATACTCCCCTATCAAAGTCCAAATTACACATATGTACTATTTACTGATACTTTAAAAATAAGAAATAATTTATTCTGATACGAACGAATTTAAATTACATTACTCTATTCAATCTTATTACGTATATTTAAAAAAATTCAATTCTTTTCACCTTTTGTAATTAATTTAAAGTTAAGTTTTAAGAATTCCACTGTTTGTACGTATGTCATTAAAAAATATATGTTGGTCAAATAATGACCTTGATTTTGTACTCGAAATTAAGAAAAATGTTCAAAAAAGTCAAAAGAAATACACGAAAAGTTTTGTATACAAAATTGCGCCACAAAATTAACTGTCAATTTTCTTGGAAACCTGAAATATTACCAAACAACAGAAAAAAGGGAAATGCTAGTTTTCCTTCAACATTTTCCCAGGGAATTTAATTGTCCTTCGAATTCTTTTATTTTCCCTCAGAATCCCTTAAACCATGCAAAGCCTAAATAAATTATTGCGAAATAATCTAGATAGTCGATAGTGCTGACAAATTTTCATGTTAATAATGACAAATCTCTCTAAAATTTTATTCATAATTAAAACTCATATACAACTATGTTTAGCACTAACTTATCAGCTCGATGTGTTTACTGTTACATAACTTATTCAATTTAGTGTATTCTAGTTGTGATCTATTGTATGATAGTTGTGATAGATTTAGTGATGATTATGTAATTATGAACAATATATAAGAAAAAATTAAAGTAAACATAGAAAAAACAGTACCAAAATATAGAACAAATTAAATAACTTTTCCTTTTAAAGTTTTGAAAGATATTTATAAGAAACTGACATATATAAAATTGGATGGTGCATGGTAACATATGGTTCACTCCTTTCGATTAATAAATTCATTTTGATTTATTTTGTAAAACAAATTCAACTATATTTTAGCTACATATCTCACCCCTTTTCAAAGTAGTATAATAATTCACAAAGTGTGACTAAGTTTGTAATTCAATGTAAATTCCATCCGTCCATCTTACTTATTCAATTTGAATCTGGTGCGTAAATGTGTCTCTGTTTAAGCAGAAAGTGCAAGGTTCGAATCCCATTGACGTAACTTTTTCCCTTTTATTTATTAAGTAGAAGGTGTAGAATTCGAATATGTAATTTTCTCCCTTTTATATATTAGTTTTTAATGATTTCAATTTTTTCCAATCATAAATTCATTTATTGTATAAATATGCTTAACACACTGTGTGTGATGATTTCAATTTTTTAGAATTATGGAGTCTGATTCCATCAATACATCTCTCAAATTTGCACATGGTTAGACCATGATAGATGCCTTTGAGCTCAGCCTTCAGGGGTTGGAGTGGCCAAGGAAGATGTAAAAAGCCTTTATTAATCTTCCTTCATTAGTTTTGATCAGACCTCCTGCAACTGATCTAGGAGAGCCTTGCACACAGGTACCATCTGTGTTGATTTTGATCCAGTTAGAAGGGAGTTTGTGCCAGTGAATCACTTTGATTATTTGCACAGGGGGAGGATATACAATTATTTTCCATTGATCAGCAGTGATAGTCTCTATAAAAAAAAAAAAAAAAAAATTGTCAAAAGGTTTTTTTTTTAAGGAAATTCTACCTAACCTCTAATATGTCAATATCAAGATATTGCCAAGAGTTAGGGTAGAGCCACAGCCACATCTTAATAGGGACAAATAACTTACACTTGATAGAGAAAATCCATTAGTGCAAGCTGATGTTTCCTATCAAGAGTCATTGCAAAGAGATCCGGGGTGGGGCAAGTATAAAAATTACAAAGGCATTTGCACTTATTCAAATGTGTCACTGAGATGTTTCCAATTGCTGAGAAAAAGTCTCTCCCCAATAAGCTTATTCACCCATTCTGAGTCTTCAACAACTTGTAGTCTTCTTTTCTTATTCACCCATTCTGAGTTTTCAACAACTTGGTTGTAGTCTTCTTTTCTTATTCTTTGAAGACATCCTCAACAACTTGTAGTCTTCTTTTGGTCACAACTCTTCAGCGGCTGATCATAGTCTTTAACGGGTCTTCTAAAAATAAAATTACATGGTCATGAAAACATAACACTTTACAAGTTACTTAGGCTATCAGTCAGTGAGGTTCCTCTTTTACAATTGTCTAAGCTAAAAACATCCTGAGTATTAAAAGTATGTATATGCTAATCAAAAACTAAAACTTACACCCATAAAAAAACTCAACTAAAACACTACACTAAGGTCGAAACCAAACACAAAAACGTCCCATACTGGGCTAAAACCCATGGACTTTGAGTTCAAACCAAACATCCTCTTGAAGTTCAATATACTTCTTGTGCATCATGATATCATACTATATCCAAATCTACCTTGGTCGGGCCTGGATATGCATCAAACATGTACTTAGAACTTAATAGTAGCTGAATGCGCAACAAACTTACCATACTTTGCCACGGACCAAAATTATAAAATTCCAAAATAAACTAACTTTAAAATAAAATTTCAGGTTGATGCCTCAATACGACCCCTCAAAATAAACTAGAAGCAGATAAAACTCGAAAACAAGTGCTCAAAGGGTGTTCTTTTTGGGTGGGTCTGAGATCCTGAAACCAAGAACATTCCCAATTTGTCGCCTGTAAAAGTATTTCCCCTTCCATCAAGGATAAATTAAATCCTAGTGATACATTCAACATCACGGAGTAATAACTTGACCTAGTGAGGTATATTGATCACCAGGATACAACTAAATTGATGAGGGAGGTATCCTATCAGTCGCGCAGACACAATACGTTTAGTTGAATAAATTTCCATTCAGACAGCATTCAGGGATTCAAGCTGCCTTCTTAACTCATCAAGGTCATCAACTACAGTTGCCGTGCTCTCCGGAACAGGTGGCTTCTCGAATTCGTCAGCACTTGGAAGCTCATAAACAAGACCCTCTGGCAAAGGAGCTGAAATAGATGTTTTGTGAACAAAAAAAGTTTAGTCGCTTCACATTATCTCAAAGAGGGTATGGTACAATAAGAAGATGAGGGGAAGATCATACCTGAACTAGCATTTGAACTTTGTACGTCGCTATCATCAACAACACTTCACAGCAAAAATCAGGATGCAGAAAGACATTATTAAAAACTTGAAGGAAAGATAATAACAAGCATAAGGTCTGAAGTAGAAAAATCAGGATAGAGGACTGACAAGAATTTGTCCAACGGTTACCTTATATTCCATTCATTATCTTCATGGATACTTTCTGGTTCTAATGTTTCACGAGCCTCCATCTTGGCTTTAGCAGCAGCATCTCTGGAAGGTTTTGCAAGAATGTATTCTTTCTGCAATGATGATTAAGGATAACATATCAAACCCACAATTTTCTGACGTAAACATCAATATAAACTACTAAAAGAAGGCCCAGTTAGATCATGATACCTGTCTCTCCATACAAGCAGAATTAGAACATTGAGGGTTTGGTTTCATTTCCATTGTTGGAAAGAAGTCTTTCAGTGCATTGTAACCCTAAAATTGAAAAGGCAGAGTGATTCTTTAGAAGGTTTCCATACAAACATGAAAGGTAATTCTCAAATAGGAAATGGGGTACACATTGGAATGTAACTATGCAAGTACAGTGGAAGGCACATGTACGGCTGGGCTATAGAGATTTCAACAAAGGAACCAAACATAATTTATGAGATTGTAAAATCAGAGTGTGATTGATTTTTCAGAATTGTTCATTGGCTCGTTACAGAAATTTTTATTTAGAAATCTCATTTAATCCTATGTAGCCTCTATCTCCCAGAAAACGAAAATGACAACGAAAAACAAGTAAAAACAGAGCAGAAGTAACGAAAGTAAGAAAAAAAGGGAATCTGCTATATAAGGAAAGAATGTTAAATCAAAGGAAAAGAATTCAATAACTGTGGCAGGTGCGGGCGAAGTTACTCGCAAAGCTGAATAATCAAAAATGGATTATGATGGTGATGCTATATACAATGTAAACGTGTATTTGTTTCCCTGATGTATCATACCCTACATTTTTAAAGCCCTGTATCCCAATTCTCTGTATTATAGGTGAAATGATATTCAACTATTCATGCATATGTGGTAGAGAGACTAGTAATCTTTTTCTGCCCCATGTGTGGCCTTGCACATGTGCGTGTGTGGTGGGGGGAGGGGATGGTGTTACCAGATACCGAGTGACGCTTCCAAAATTCAGCAAGTACTTGAGCGTATTTTGGACAAGAAGGCCAGCAACAACTCCCTTCAAAATAAATCGACTTGATCAGTAACAACACAGGAAAATGTTTTTGTCAAATAAGTCATGACACCACAATGAAGTTAAATGAAAAAGAAAACGCAACTCATTTAAGAATTTATCTCGCAGTATATATATGGATGCTTTACTATATTACACATAAAAACTCATACGAATGAATGCTGATATGAAATCTGACACTTGTATTACTTATCCAGGCAACAAAATATATATTAGTGCACCTTGAGAAAGAACTATAACTGAATTTCATCTTCATAGCTTATAGTCCTGTCATAGAGAGGCAGTTAAATGGTAGAAGCAAGAAAGCTTACCATTGTAGTCGGTAGGGATGCTGCACAAACTCCTTCACGCTTCAATGTACGTTCATCAACGCCAGATGCAACAACCTAAGATTTTTTATTCATCAAATAGTCATTCCTATACAGCAAGTGGACAAAAAGGAAATAACTGGAGGAAAAGCCACAAAAAAAAATGATGCACAGGCAAGAGATCATAAATTTTGATTTATCCAACAGTACTAATCTTGATGATTGAAAGAAACACCAACTTGAGAGGGAAAAGAAAAAAGAAAAAAAAAAGGGAATTAACAGAAATAGGATCTCTGCAGGTTCATGAATTAAACATGTAAAAGAGAATATTCAATTGGTGACCTACCAAGGGAGGTGCACAAGCAAAGCAAGCAGTTTCACCAGGAACCAACAACTGTATGTGACCTGATACAGCATTTTCAGATACACCTGTGTACAAACATTTCTCACATAAGTTGCAAGATACACCAAAGAGGGGTCAAGTTTCCCATTTTATATTTGTTGACTTTTTCAAAACTTCGTTGACTATAAATTAATCCTAACCGATAAATGAAAAATAATTTAAAAATTATATTATGTATGTATAATCATTATACTTTCGTAATAAAATCTTTTTATTTTTACTATATGATTTAGAATGTATAGTCAAATGATGGTTAAATAAAGTCAACAAAAATCAAATGGGGACCTTGATCCAGGAAGTGATAGAAAATGTGACTAGAGTCTAGGGGACAAGGCCTCTAGGATAGAGTGCACTCAGATGACTAGCAAATCAATATTTTGTTACGGACCTAGAGTCCTAAAATATTATTAGGATTAATAATAATAATTATTATTATAATTATTATTATTATTATTATTATTATTATTATTATTATTATTATTATTATAGTATTGATGGGTAAGTCAGAGCTGAAGTTGGATCAGGAAGTTGTCAGTTATTACCTAATAGAATTCGAGTCAAATTAGGAAGTTATATACTCCCTCCGTCCCGATTTCAACTTCTCGCATTCCATTTTGAGACATCTCAATTTCAACTTCTCATCCCTTAATGGAAAATCTCTCTCCTACTTTATTCATCATCTCTCATACTTTATTCACTATCTTTCCTACTCCTACTTTATTCACTCTTCTCTTAAAACGTGTGTCCGGACCCGCGGGATGTTGAACCCGGGACAGAGGGAGTATAAGAGTCTTATGGTATATATTCACAAGTCCGGTTTTAGTTTATTTCTCTCTTTGGAGTTTGCTTCGCCCTTTAAGGGGTTTCGTCTCTTCGGAGATTGGTGTCTTTACTCTATTTTATTCTTTCAATAAAACTCCAGAAAAGTAGCTTTTGCTACACCAAAATCATATACTCCCTTCGTACCGGATTCAACTCCACACGGGCCCAGGCACAAGTTTTAAGAGAAGAGTGAATAAGGTATGAGAGATGGTAATAAAGTAAGAAATAGATTGAATAAAGTAGGAGATATAACGAATAAAGTATGAGAGAGTGAATAAAGTAGGAGAGAGATTATCCATTCAATAGATGAGAAGTTGAAATTGGGACGTACCAAAATAGAATGCAGGAAGTTGAATTCAAGACGGAGGGAGTATTTATTCTATCCCTAATCCTCTGCTCTATCAATTGGTCCGACCTCCGTTCCATGATGAAAAACACATGTTCTGTGCACTCGGTTTCACTGAACTGCGCCTCTCTGCAATCAAAGCTCGACTGGACTGTAACCGAGATAAAAAAAATGTCCATGGCCACCTTGACCACGCAATTCGAGAATATACTGTGTTGCCACGAAGAAAATTTGACAACCTTTGCAGCGCTGCTCCAGCACTCAAATTCCAACCCCACTAACTTCCCTTCAACATCCGAGCTACAACAACCATCTGATTCTACCGATTCGGTTGACCAGTACCTATCCCAATCTGCTAAGCCAGTTATCCATTCTAAGCCTGTTGATCTGAAAATGCTGGTATGCTAAAGAAACCTCGAAATTCATCCACGGAGAGTGAGTCAAGGCCTAAGAACAGGCCGAAAGACGTATTATTGATTTTGGGGGTTGGGGGGGGGGAGGAATTAGTATTGACTCTTATATCTTCAATATGGAAGATGAGCAGCAAGAAGAGGAAGTTGATATGGACTCTTGCATGTTCTCTATAAAAGATCAGATGAAGAAGAAATCCAAACGCTCAAGGCAAATCACAATAGGTTACTTATTCCAAGTCTTTGGGAAAGACAAGTGTGAACAAGAATTCCATCACCTCCTGTTTTCTGTTTTTGTGAGTATACAAGAGATTCAGGGTCCTTGGCAAGAAGGCTGGACAAGAGTTCTTTCACTTGCGAATTATGAGGCTTTACAAAAACAGGCTGGAGAGGCAAGGCGAGCCTTGAGGACAAGGCTCATTTAAACTGGGAAGAATTGTTACGGACCTAGAGTCCTAAAATATTATTAGGAATAATACTTATTATGATTATAGAGTTTTAGTATTGATAGGCAGGTTAGCAATTAGAGTTCAAGTTAGATTAGGAAGTTGTTAGTTATTACCTAAAAAAGTTCAAGTCAAATTAGGAAGTTGTTTTATACATAAGAGTCTTGAGGTTTATGATTCAGAAGTCAGGTTTCAGTCTTTGGAGTTGGTTTTGCCCTTTCAAGTGGTTCGTCTCTTTGGAGGTTGGTGTCTTTACTTATTTAAGTTCTTTCAATAAAACTCCAGAAAAGTAGAGCTTTTGCTACACCAAAATCATATATTTCGTTTATCCCTAAATCCTCTGCTCTATCACATTTTCTATTATAATCTTCAACCTTTTTTATGTTTAGTTTTCCTAATCACTCACAAGTTAATTTCCTCTGGCTAGGAAATTAAAAAGTATGCTATATTATTAGCAAACACAAATAAATGAAGTGCAATCTTTTCCATAATGAGGTTACATTTTCATATATGGGAGGTAGCAACCCAACATTGACATTTCTGATACTGAATCCGTGTCTCATTGAAAAATATGAGGGAATGTAACATTGACAGCAAGGGCAAACCTTACCAGACTCCATCCAAGTTTGACGTAACTCATTGCAAGCCTGCACAAAATGCCAAATCTTTCAAGTGAGGAAACTCAAACAATCTTCCTCAGTAGTGAGAACCATAATCATCTGAATCCAAATTATAAATTAACAAGGCATTGAACTAAAGCCACCACATAAGCCACTAGAGCGACACACCTAAGATTTTCAATACCCCCTACGTCCCAATATTATCTTCGCAAATGTCCTTCTCTGGATGTCCCAAACTTAACTTCACATGCCCAAAATGGCACTCATTTGTTCTTTATTATTTCCTCCTTACTCTTTAAAGCCCAGTTTACAACTTTTATTTATTCTTTATTCATTTATCTCGATATTTATTCATGTCTTCTTATTATGAGAAGATAAGAACGAGACGGAGGTAGTAGTTGTTCTCACCTGATTTACAACCATTCTTGCTTCGTAATTATCTACGCAGCTCAAAACAAGATCAACTCCAATACCGTCTTTATCAGGACGGAATGCCTTATTTTTAAGACTTGACATGAAGGTCCCAAATCCTTGAACCGTAGTGATGTTTAATGTATAGCTCTAAGATAGAAAAACAGCTAGTTAGTAGCAGCCATAGAAGACATGTAAAAGTAAGAAATCCATCTCTGCTTGGGGAGAGCGATAGCTGGTGGAGACCAGTGTATCGATGACTATATTTTATGCTTTACCTCAAGCACGACATCTGGGTTTATGTCCGAGAGAGTTTGGACAGCTGCATCAGTCTTAGTCATACCAGCCTATAGAGATTTTCAAAAGAAAAAACAATAATTATGTCATGTTTCTGGTCAAAAGAGAAAGAGATGCAAGTAATGTCACGTATAGGCAAGGACTCAAGGTACCCTTAAGGAGAAAGCGAGAATAGTGCAGGGTGTATGCTTTACTCTCCAATGTAGCATCACATATAAATATACAAAATCATGTTTCTCAAGCAAGAAACTTAGATTTGGATGAGCATTAAAACAGCAGTATGATAATTTAAGTTCTAGATTTAAGAGAATACACATGGGGGAACAGGGAAGGTTGGGGTGGGGATGCGGGTTGCTCTTGATTTTTGGCATTAAATGTCTTTTATACTCTCCTTTCCCAAAATATGAGAATAGATATATAGTTTCTGCAATATTAGTGGCGTGTTGTTCGCCTGATGTCGACATTAAATGAATCAAATTATGTTGGTAATCAACTTTGTTAGTATCTTCATAGAGTAGAAGGTAAAAACTAGAAATAGATGTTTGTCTCCCAAATTATACTTACGAACTAAAAAATTTAGTGTAACCATACTTAAAATTATGCACAAAGTCTCATGAGAGACGGTCTCTAGATAGCTTATCTAGAGACGGCCTATGTTATCAATAAAACCATCCATATTATTAATCAAAATGTCTATGTTGTTAACGAAATAAGTTTTGTTATAATATGAAAAAACACCAATGTTGAGAACATAGGTGTTTTGAATAACATCGATGATTTTCTTGACAATATAGGTTCGTCTCTAGATAAATTATCTAGAGACCGTCTCTCAGGAGACTTACTCAAAATTATGACCTTTCTAGTAAAGCAGCTTGCCGGTGGGGGGCAAGGAGTGTTTACAAGGAGAAGGTCTGGGTTTCAACTCTCCGATTTATATACTATGCCTAAATAAAGAAAAAGATATAGCAAAACGCACCTGCTCGGGACGGAAAAAAAGCCTGTTCATGTTAGCTAACTCCACTTTATCATAGTCATACAGCAAAAGACGACCTATTCCACATCGTGTTAACATTTCAGCTGCAACACTGCCTACACCACCTATACCCTGTGTGAAAAGAGTATGATATAAAAACCAGGGTGCATAAAACAGACTTATTAATTTCGTAATTAACAAGGGTCTCACTGTAACTTCATGTAGCCTAAGAATAACGATTGGTGGAGAGCAACAAAAAATTATGGCAACATCAGGCATCCAAGATTTCAACAACATACAGGTTACTTCTGGTATAATTTTTTTTTTTATGTATATCTATAAGGAGCATAGGGATAGACATGAACCAGCAACTATAACAAAGACATAAATACTGAAGAGGAAAGTTTGGTACTTAGTACTTACAACTATGGCTACTGAAAAATCTCGTATCCTTTCATAGTTTTCCACAATACCCATCCTTTGAAGTGCCATAAGCCTACTGTACGGATTGCTATCAACCACCTCAGCACTCATATCCTGCATTGCAATACAAAGAACAAACATGATTCAAAAATCACGTTGAATCAAGTAATCAACTACAGGAAATGCGATGTAAGATACCTTAATTTTGGAGCGCTGCACAGCCCTCGAGTTCTCAATATTCGACAGATGCTCAATACGTGATCGCATCTGCAAGCACACGTGCGTATAAAATTTTAAAACCACACACATAGCAGCAGGTAAAAGTTGCAACAAAACATATAATCATGTAGATTTTAGACATAATACACTTCTTGCCAATTGAGGAAGACAAAAAGCAACTTTTCTAACAAACGCCTAATGTAATGCATTTTTAATGCCTTAAATTTTGATTATAAGATCTCAATTCCCACAATGCATACTATTCCATTGCCCACTCCTAAGTATGTATACCTAAGGAAAAGATTAAGTGGGTAAAATTATCTTCACCTTAGGTGTATTCCTTCACAATTATCATTTGAATCATAGTAATTATTTTCCATATATATACACGAAAGAAAGGGAGGGACTCAGTAATTGAACAAAAGGAATAATGTCCATGTACAACAGGTCATAAAACAAAGAAAAATCACAATTCCACAATCCAATCCACGAGAGAGAACAGATGAATTAAAAGCCCATTTACCATCATTGCAATAACCAAATTCAGATTTTTTAATCTAGCCAGCATCTTAACGAAATTCAGCTTCCTCATTCTTGAATATAAACACAATTTCTAAATTTCACAAATTCGAAATTATCTGACAACCAAATAACTTGAGAAAATAGCCACAGTTGTGATGCGTAAGATGTGTATTAACTAAACTGGCAGTAACGAATATTTTCTACAAAAAAGAAATTGATCTTGCTTCCAACACAATTTACCTTATCGATGAGAGATTGATGAGAGGAATCACTCAAAGAATCTTTGAGAGAAGTGAGATCACTAAGCAAATTATGGAGTTCAGTCTCCATTAATCCCTGTAAACTCAAATAATTGCTTGAAAGACCAAATTCTGCTGATAAATTACTCCAATTTTGCCAGAGGAAGAATGGAAATATGGTTTTATTCCGATCAGCTTTGCTTTGTTTGCTCAAGTTAGACACAGATTTTGTTCGAACCGCTTGACCGGGAGGAAGAAAACAGACCACGGTATGACGTAATTAGCATCTGAATACCAATCAACAACCGCCACGTCATGTGGTCATAAAAATAAAATAAAAAAGAACGATTTATTGTAGGGGAAAGTTGTAGTACCGTGGACTATCTTATCTTGTCAAATTTTATTGATATATCCTTTACATCTTTAGTCTAAATTTTACAAATTAAACTTACCAAAACCAAATTAATTCAAATATCTATTATCATATTCAACTTTCCACGTTATCCATAATGTTTTGTTTATGCAAAACTTCATATTTCACGTTTAATATGTTAAAAAACAAGTCTACAAGTGAAGATTATGAACATGTCCATATATCACGAACATATGTCAAGATCTGACGTATATGCGGAAAAGATTGATATGCCTTCAAAAGTGTCGATTACGAACGTATGCGTTAATGCTACAGACATATTATGTATAGGTGTTGACATATGTCTGAAAGAATATTAATATGTGTCTACAGTTACATTCTGCAATTTACTCCAACTCAATTAATATATTCATAATGAATTTTGTAACAGATATTGGGAAGGGTATGATTGTCTCTTCATATTTGTCAATAATCAATCATAACCACTCATTTGACAATATTGTACAAAGATCAACAACAAAAAAGTAGATTATTTCTTAATCAATTTTTTCTCCTAACCTCGTACTACTTTCTAATTTCGCCTTTATTGTAATTTTCGTCCTCCTTACGGACTGGGGCCCGCGTACAGCTTTTCGTGTGATATGATGGCTCCACTGTATTAACACATATATTTTCCCGTGCTCACTCGTGCATGAACACGAGACCTCTCAGTTGGCCATCCCTCCTAAGATTACTCCAAAGCAAACACGCTTAATTTCGAATTTCTCATGTGTAGATTTTTGAAATTAAAGATGCATCTTGTTGATATAGCGTTCTCAATCCATGGGAGCTGCAGCTCGCCGGACAGCTCCGATGAGCTACAATTGCAACTCCGATGGAGTATAGCAGAAGAAGATAGAGGAGGAGGAAGGTGAAGTGGATTTGTCTAATTTTGGTGGTTGTGTGGTAGTGGACTGGTGGTGGACCGGTGGTGCATAGGTGTTAGTGGTGGTGGAGAAGAAGGACGGTTTAAGTATTATAACTAAACTTTTGAGAGTATGTTTATAAGAATTTAAAACTTAATGAGTTCATTTTGCAATAAAAATAAATTGATGAATTATTGAATTATGGGCGAATTACTTAAGGTACCCCTTAAATTTGGTCAAATTACATATTCAACCATCGATTTGAAAGAATTACATTTTTGTCCAAAAAATGACCTACGGATTTTTCTAATTACAGATGGGTTCAAAAGTCAAAGGGGCGGCTGACATGGAGTTGCTTTTTACTGATGTGGAGGGGAAACCTGGAAATATTCACCAAAATGCCACTCATTATTTTGATTTTATACTTTCTTTTATTCTCTCGTTTTATTTTCTTTTATTTTATTTTTTCTTTAATTATGCTAGGTTATAAAGAATTGCAATACAAGTCCTGGAGAATATCTAATTCTCCATTGGCCACCCATGAATTTTCTAAAAATCTAAAATAAGTCCTTTAAATTTTTAATCGAATATAAAAATCAATCGAGATTGGAGCGAAGACAAAAATCAATCGAATGCAAGTCCTTTTTAATCAAGCTCCATTGGAGCTTAATATATGGAGCTTCAAACAGCTCCAATGGAGCTGTAATTTACAGAAACATTGGAGCTTAAATTAAGCTCCATCGGAGCTGCATTGGAGCTTGATTAGAGCTCCAACTGAGTTGTTTCTGCAGAAACAGCTTCATTGGAGCTTTAATCAAGCTCCATGGAGGATCTGTAATTAAGCTCCGATCAGAGCTATATAAATATATAGCTCCGGTCGGAGCTATTTTCAAGAAGAAGAAGAGAAGAAATAGGATAAGGAGGAAGAAGAAGATGGAGGAAGAAGAAGTGGGTTTGTTTAAAGTTTTGTTTTATCTTTTGTTTATTAAATATTTTAATTTCATTTTCTTTTAGCTTTGTCTTATTCATTTGGTCAAAACATTTCCACCTGGACAGAGAGATAAACGACATGGCAGTGCTGGTCAGCGGGAGGGGAGTATCTGCAATTGTTTCAAATCCGGGGTTGAATATGTTTTGGGGGCCAATTGCAGGGGGTACTATATGTAATTTTCCATTGAATTATAAAGAAAATAAAAGATTGACTTTTGGGGGTAAATGTCATTTTAAAATTCGTCATGTGTAAAACTTGGGTTGATCTGTAATTTAAGCCAATCCGGAGACATACTGAAATAGGCGTATATTTAAGGGGTAGTATATGTAATTTTCTCATGTTTGGAATTTGAGTGAATGAGTGAGCTTTCAATTCATTCGATGAATGATCAATGGGGCCCTACATGTCGGAAACAAGCATTATGTGTAAGCGTGTATCTCGTTGTTAATACGAATTGCACTATGTGTATTAAGTCACTAAAATCGCCAAGTGGTGAAAGCGTGATCAATGCTTTAAGTGTGTTTGATCAATACATGAATGAATGAATGAGTCAAGTCATCTTAAACAAGAAGATTCGTAATCATATGTGCTAAAATTCGGGTTTAAGAGCAAAGTAATCGAAATGAAAGGAGAAAAATCAAATCCGGTAGAAAAGTTGAGAGCTCACCGCGGTGAGCTCCCATGCAAAGTAGGCTCACCGCGGTCCGGTTAAGCAGAGAAACTCTTGAGTTTCTGCTTAACCCGACCACGGTGAGACTGTTGGCGACTGAAAAAAAGTCGTGATTTTCTCTGAATTTCGAATTTTCCCTTGTTTTTTCATTAATAGACACTTCCCTTGAGTTGAATAATTGTGTCCCTTTCAACTAGTGTCTATTGAGTGAAGAGTTAACACCTTTAGTGGAATGATATAACTCATGGGAAAGATCACCTAAGTATAAATATGTGAAGAAGTTCTTCACAAAAACACATAACACATTCCATACTTGTTCTTTCATCCTGCTCTTTTGTGCATCTTTATACACTCAAACTAAGGATCGAAAGACTCGGCTATCGGAGTGCAACCTAGCTATTTAAGAGAGGTTTTATCCTGGGATACTGTTGCATAAAACCCGTGTTCACCGTAGCGGGGCAATAAAGGCTTAAGGAGAGATAGTCCAATTATCGACTCTTCTCGACTCTATTATTTCTCTTCTCTACTTCCTGACCCTGTTGATTACCTACTACATTTCCTACAATCTTAAGACTTTATTGGTTCGTGGAAGTATCTGCAGATGGCAACACCTGTTAATGATGTTCTTGTGGCTCGTCCAACGGTTCCCAATGAGAAGCCTGACAAGTTTGGTGGGAGCAACTTCAAGTGCTGGGAGAAAAAGATATTCTTCTACTTTACTACCATTGGGTTGGCGAGCTTTCTAACCTGTGACTCCAAAGTCGTCCATGTTTTGGGGGGACATCTCTTCTGTTGCAACTCCTGAGGAAGCAGTGGAAATTGCTGACGAAAATGCAAAGAAGCAAGGAGCTTTCGATGCTTGGTTGCACATCGACTTTCTCTATAAGAACTACATTTTGAATTGTCTTGATTCTTAGTACACGGTCTACTGTACGGTCTCTTCCGCTAAATCCCTTTAGGAATTGTTGGAAAAGAAGTACAGTGCTGAAGATGCTGGCTTGAAGAAATTCATGGTGGCAAAATTTTGAAATTCAAAATGGTGGACTCCAAATCTGTGGGGGTTCAAGTTGAAGAATTCCAAATGTTTTTGCATGACTTGGATTATGAGAACTTGAAACCCAATGAATCCTTCTTGGTGGCTGCGTTAATTGAGAAATTACCTCCTTCGTGGGGTGAATTTTCAAGTTACTTAAAGCTTAAATCCAAGGAGATGGAGTTGGAAGACCATATTATCAAACTCCAGATCCAGAATGATAATAAAAAAGCCTTGAATAAACGGAAACAACCCCTTGATGCAAAGGCGCACTTGGTTGAGACCAAGGTCAAAGGCAAGAAGTGTAAGGAACGTAATAGAGGTTCTAGCAGTACGGCTTCTGGGTCTAAGCCCGTGTTAAATGGTGTGTCACATCATTGTAAGAAACCTAGCCACATGAAAAATGATTGTCGTGCTCTGAAGAGACAAAATTCTGACCAAAAGGTAAATGCAAACGTGGTTGAAGATGCACCTTCTAAGGTGGATGGGACTTCGGAATTCTCTGCAGTTGATGAGTTTGAAGCAAACTTGGTGGAAAATTCTGGAGCATGGTGGTTGGACACCGAAGCTACTCGATAGATATGCTCCGATAAAAGTGTCTTCTCGAACTACACTCCGGTGAGCGACATAAAGTTGTTCATGGGAAACGATGAAAGTTATGATGTGCCGGGTGTTGGTAGTGAGGTCCTCAATATGACTTCTGACAAGACGCTTGTTCTCAAAGAAGTGCTCCATATCCCCGGAGATAAGGAAGAACTTGGTTTCGGACCACTCTGGTGAAGGCTGGCTTTAAGTTAGTCTTAGAATCTAAAAAGTTTGTAATCACCAAGTTTGGTGAATTTGTAGGAAGAGGTTAAATCGCATATGGATTCTTCAAGTTGAATGTAAACTTTGTAATGTATAAGTCAATGAATGGAAAGAATGATTCTTCTTACCTTGTTGAGCAATCTGATTTATGTCATTATAGATTAGGGTATGTCAACTACAAATCGTTACAAACTCTTGCGAGACTCGAGTTGTTGGCTGGTATCAACTTTATCACAAGACATGTATAAATATGTGAAGAAGTTCTTAACAAGAACACACAACACATTCCATACTTGTTCTTTCCTCCTACTCTTTTGTGCATCTTTATACACTCAAACTAAGGTTCGGAAGACTCGGCTATTAGAGTGCAACCTAGCCGTTTAAGAGATGTTTTATCCTCGGAGACTGTTGCATAAAACCCATGTGCACTGTAGCGAGGCAATAAAGTCTTAATAAGAGAGTCCAACTATCGACTCTTCTCGACTTTGTTATTTCTCTTCTCTATTTCCTCACCCGCTAATTACCTACTACATTACGTACAATATTAACGTCTTAAAGCAAAATGTGTCATGTTGTTAACAAAATTCTATTTTTTATTTATCAAAAGCAATAATGTTTTAAACTAAATACCCCAAGTTCTTAGTAATAATGTGTGTATGTCTTTTTATCTTTAATGTAGACGTTTTAGAGACTTAGTGATGAGTCGGTTTTCCACAGTCTCATCTGATCTTTTTTTATCGTCTTTTTGTCGTTCTCAAATCTTTTTTTTTTTTTTTGTTGAAATGGAAAACTATATTAAACCTTCAAAGTGTTTGCATGAGCATAAGGAATGCTCGGTTTACAAAAAATAAAACATACATCAACGCCCAAATCATTACATACAAATTGTGTCACAAGGGGACAAGCCCAAATCATTTGCATTACTTGTTATTGTGTATTTTGTAAGAGTATTGTTACTTGTTTGCGATTTTAGGTGTTTGGAGAAATCGCGTTGATTGGAGGCAAAAAAGTATGCATTTTGAGGAGTAAGGAGCTACAATGCCTTACACGGGTGTCGATAACAGAACGGGAGGCCAAAAACACTGATAATAGCGTCAAAAGAACTCCAACGGGGGTTGGAGGCACTTGGTGCACGCCAAGTTAGACTTGTTCAATCCCAAGTCAATTACAAGTGAAAACGGTTCAGTCATGTCGTACACAAATAGAGGAAATTACCTTTTGGCGCGCCAAAGTTCGATGAACGGGCGGGCAATGGTAAGTTGCGTATGTTCCTGTTTTAATTCATATCTTCTTTCCTCTTTTGGTCTCAAGACCTAGACTTTTTCCATTTATGATACCTTTAGTTTTAGTTGTTACACTCTAATGTTGGTACCATTTTATTTCTTATTGTTTGATTTTGGTACCCTATTAGTCAAAACTGAAAATAAAAAGAAAAGAAAAATGTAACACCCCATAACAATAGTATTACTACTGAAATGAACTAAAAATATCAAAAGTTGTACTTTAACAAATTAAGGTGGAACTTGGAAGTGTTATAACTTAAAATTACATGGACTGTTTGGGAACTCTTTAATTCACTATTTATCGGTTTTCCAATTTGCGATAAACCTAAAACTTATGTTAACACTATTACATTCACATAAAATCGAGTTGATGTTTATTAATTAAAGGTCTATTAAAAAATCTTTAAAATATTATGCCGAACACCTATAGCTTGTTTGGATAACAACTAAATAAAAAAAATCGGTTAAAATAACGCATACTAATCTTTTATTTAATTCAACGGTTTAACTCTATTGTCTATACAAACAATAACATACTTCCTCCGTCCCGGGAATATATAGCTTTCCGTTTGATTTTTTGGTCAACCAAATAAAGAAATGAGGAATATTGAATTTTATTTAAATGAAAAACTAATAAAGAATAATTAAAAATTGATAGTGGTTGATAAAGTGGAAAACTGATTACTTCCTCCGTCGCATGACGATTTTTTCATTTTGTCATTTTAGTCGTCCCACAAGAAGCTTCTCATTTCCATTTTCGGTAATCTTACCTTATACCCCACATAAAATAATTATATTTACAACTTTACCAACCCACTATCTCTACATTATTCATTCTTCATTTAAATAATATTCAATTTTCCACTTTAACGCTGACCCATCAGGGTTGCAATGCTAATGCAACTCACGCTAAGACTTCAGCAGCGTCTGAACGTGAGTTGGAGCCTTGGGGCATCTGGGTTGCGCCCCAGCCCTCTTGTCTACTTTTAAAAAAAAATTGGTTGGGTTTGTTTCCTTGTTTCTCTCGCCTTTTTCTCTTGCCTCTTTTTTTATTTTCTTTGTCCACGTCACTTTGTTCATTATTTTGTTTTATATTTTATTTTTTTCTTTCTCTTTCTTTTTCTATTTCAGTTGAAATATCAAATATAACAATAATATCTAGAACAATTGAAGCACACCATTACCTGTAAAATTTGAAATGCAAATTATTTATAATTAAAACCACACTTGCAAAAAATGTAAAACATACTTGAATATGTAAACTTTACAACTTTTAATTTAAAGTATCTATATATATTTAAAAGACAAGTTGATATTCCAAAAGTTTTGTATAGAACCAAAGACAAGATTGAGTGTGAGTTTTTCTTTGATTTATTTGTATTTATTTGATTAAATAAATCGAATTACATACAAGGAAAGAATCCATTGTGATATGTGAATACGTTAATTATGACCGCTGATGCACTAATTGATTGGTCAAATCCAATAAAAAAGGCAAGTCAATATATAATCACTCATAATTTTCTCCATTTATTCAAATTCAACATTTTCTCATATTAATTATTCTGTTTGATACGTTTTTTTACCAATTAGTGTCTAATTTAGGCAATAGACACTCTAAGACATAATTAATGTTATTCCCCATAAATCAAATCCATATATATATAAGAAATGGCAGTTTCCAAAATCTAGCAATAGTACTTCAAGCAAGAATCAACGTGAGGATTTCTAGAATTTTTTGTTTAAAAAAAAATCAAAACAAATACATATAAGGCAATAAGTCAAGTTTCGCGTTATTCATCAAAACCGTGTAAATTCGTTATCACTATTTTTGGTAATTTTATACTATAATCAGCCTTATTCTTCTAGACAATATACCTACAATCATACAAAAAAAAAAAAAGGCTATCACATTCCAATTAAATATACGGTAAAAAAATCATATCTATATAACATTACGTCTAAATAATTAAATGACTAACCCTAAACTACCAAAACTAGAGCATAACAATTGCATATGAATTGTCATTAGTCATCACCATTCAGTAGATTTGAATTATTAGGGCAGTAGTCTTCAAGAGTGCAAGAGTCATGGTGATATACAAGCTTCCTCGAGGTTTTGTTGATTCGTCATCTAGCCCGCTGAGAACACGCCGTCTTGCAGGATTCTTATTCATTCCATTCGGTAACAAGCTACAACTTTTGTTCCTTGTAGCAATTGATGCAGCTTCAAGTTTTGGTCCCTTCCTTATCTGGTTAGTTCATCTAACTAACTGCTATAATCTTCTATATTATAGATGTGAACTAAAAATTGTAATCTCAATGTCTGCGAGAATTTATTCCAAAAGATCTTTACTGGATTCATTATCCAGTGGATCCGGAAAATTTTCATGTCAAACCACAATTTGATCCTAACAAATGCTTAGATATTTCAGCACTGGCTTATACAATTAGGTTAAATTTTAAATATATATATATTGTGTATGTATCCGATTTCCATCTCTAATGCATCGTGTACTACCTTGCAGATTGATGTATTTATGCTTCCCTAAGATTTCGTCGATCCGGCAAGGAGTCGTCTGAAGATGCGCCGAATTGCAAGCATCTTCTGGCGCCTTCCAGTGGCTCTCAAGATTCAGATTTTGCTTTTTTCTTGCTATTGATTCATTCTCTAGATTTGGTTGATTCATTTTTGGTTAGTTCATTTAACCTTTTTAAATCTACTTTATTGAATATATATTAACAATGACAGATACAACAATATGCCATTTCAAATTATATTTCATGGATTTTTTATGAAGTCGACCAGGAGAGGTTTTACGACACAACTCATAATCTTCTCCATCCTCTAGAACTAATATGCAGCCAGTTGTGATGGATACTTTTAAGCGTCCAAGAGGGTTCGTATGAGACTATCAAATCACTAGAAGCCGAATGAAGTTGCACTTATTTGCAAGTGGACTTCAATCAACGAGATTGTTGAAGCCATTATTTTACTTTAAAACGGGTCGGGTTCTATCCAACCCGAATTCAACCACATTCGACATAATGATGTTCAGGTCCAGTGTGACATATACCCGAACCCATTCCATACCTTTGTAACAAGACCTTACCGCAACCATTTTATGATTAAGTTAGTAAAAACTACATTTTACCACGGGGGAGGGGGTCTGACGAATACTCTCTAGGCGGGGAAACTCTCTTCGATCTTCTCTCTACTTTCTTGATCCATAATGGGCCGGGGAGGGGGGGGGGGGGGTTGATACTTTTTAGGTGGGGAAACTCTCTTCCATCTTCTCTCTACTTTCTTGATCTCCATAACGGGCGGGCGGGGGGGGGGGGGAGGGGGGGGGGGGTCTGGCAGGGAAACTCTCTTTGATCTTCATCCATAATGGGCCTCGAGGTGGGGGTTGTGGAAAAAAACAACCATATCATGTGAAATTATGTTTGTAGAATAATAATTTTTGTGTTTTTGTTGTGGTGCAGGGAAAAAACAACCATAACATGTGAAATTGTGTTTGTAGACTTATAATTTTTGTGTGTGTGGTGGGTTGACCACATCCCACCACGGGATTGTTGGGAACAACCTATTGATTGTGTTGTATACTTTTGTATTTTATTTTGCAATTAGTTCTGTTTGAGGAATACTATTTTTTTAAACATGTATCTGTTACTAATTAACATTCAGTACGGTAGGACTCGATATAAAATACTTCCTCCGTCCCGGGAATAGCTTCCAACTTTGACTTTTTGCAGTCAAACTTTTTCAATTTTGACTATAAATTA
The DNA here is from genome assembly GCA_026545765.1 of Plantago major. Taxonomy (NCBI): domain Eukaryota; kingdom Viridiplantae; phylum Streptophyta; class Magnoliopsida; order Lamiales; family Plantaginaceae; genus Plantago; species Plantago major. The sequence continues at coordinate 77,407,558 of CM048840.1, read as the reverse complement.
ATCTTAAATCGCAAATGTAAAATGTTCAATTTTTTATATAATGAAACTTCAGGGTCCAAATTTTCATTATATAATTTAATTGAACATTTTACATTTGCAGTTTAAAATTAATTCGTAGTCAGATTTGGAAAAATTTGACTGTAAAAAGTCAAAGTGAGAAGCTATTTCAGGGACGGAGGAAGTATATGTTACCAACCCAACGGTCCTGAACGGGTTAAGGTTGGATCCTACCCCTTTCAAAGCATATCCGTCATGATGAGTTGTATTTTTACATTTTATGTAGTTAGCATAAAAAAAAAAGACTCAATGGTGTAGTATTGGATGAAGAAGGACTACCCACCGACACCCGGACCAACGTTGTTTGCATAAGTTTGACTATCTTATTTCTCGATTAATTTATTTTATCCTCCCTTTTTTATTTATTATTAAAAGTATGCCACGGGTTAGTACTAGTTGTAACTTTTATTTTAAAATAATACTCCCTCCATTATTTATGAAACTTTTCATTTTTCCGTTTTGAGCGTTCCGTATGAAACTTTCCATTTCCTTTTTTGAAGTATAATTTTTATTTTCAAATAATGTAAATTAAAATTAATGTGATGTTATAATTAATTAACGACATCTAAAATGAAATGAAGAACAAAGTTTAAAACGAAATTAAAAAAGAAATTTAAAAGAAATGATAAAATAAAATAAATTTGGGTCTCAACTGTTATATAAGAGAATTTCAGAGAAAGAGAGAAAGTGAGTGGTATGTTGACGCTAAGAGAGTAATTCTTTGAGAATCACTTTGGAGATGGTCTAACAACCCACTATGAATTTGTCATTATTTATTATTTTTATATTCAAGTCAATCACTTTCCTTTTTTTTTTACCAATAGCTTATCGTTTGGTTTTTTTTTTTGTCAACCAAATAAGTAAATGAGAAAAATTGATGTTTGTTGATAAAGTGGAAAATTGATTATATTCTAATTGAATAAAGAATAAATAATGAGTGAAAAAGAGATCGTGTGGGTTGGTAATGATATGAGGATTTGACATTATAGCAAGTTTGGTACCTATTCCGTCAAAACAACATATCATTTATTCCAACACATCAAGGCACGGGAAAAAGGGGCGAGCTACCCTGGGACACCAAATGCACAAAACTTTTCAACAAACCACCTATAGATTAAAGCTTTAAACATCAGTGTCTTTTTCCGTGAAATGTCAATTGTATCCCTGGTGACTTGATGGTAATAAGAAATAAGATAACCACGTGATGGCAATCCTAGCTATCTATGCATGGAGGTAGCTAATCTGAATGTTGAGAAATGGAAAATTCAGTCCAGCGAAACTTCCATGTCGAAGATCGTTCTCCGAGTAGTGATCCAGATTCATAAGAAGGTTAGTAATTCTCCCATAGTTGTATTGAAGAAGTGAAATTTAACCTTTTTCCGGTAGTTTTGTTGTTGTAGTCGAATATAATCAGTAAACGTCGAAATGAATTGAGATGCTTTCTATATATTCCCTAATTTTCTTGGAACTATGTCTATGTTTATAGAGCTTGCATCCCCCATTTGTGGTGGTAACAAGGTTAAGGCTGAATATATACCTTCATTCTGACTCAGGCAAGTGCTTGATTATAAAAGTTTTTCCTGTAATTCTCCTTTGTTGATAAATTAGTAGGATCCTTTACAAAACATAACCTGTTTGCTAGTGAAGTGCTTAGCTTTCGCTGTAATTTCGTTATTTTTTACATAGCAACAGGGCTAGAAGATGAATTGTATGAACCTAGCTCACCTGATTGTGAATCTTCACCGATTTTGTCGAGTTACTGATGCACACAATAAAACTAGCTGATTTGGTTTGTACGTTCTGACGATATACACTACTGAATGGAAAACTTCTCCTTGTTCATTATGTTTTAAGGTGAAGCATGTAGTCCAGATGGGGATATTATCTACATTGACTTGCCTTCTAGCTCAGATTTGCCTAAAGGTATTTGTACGTTATGAGCAATTTTGCTTACATACAGTTTGAAGTAATTGTTGTTTGGTGGTATTGTATGAGGATGGGAACAAAACCAGTGTATAGTAAGGAAAGGATTAGATCACGAAGAAAGTGGCTATTTCCTTAAGATCAGATTTGTCAAGACCTTACTTGACTTAGCAAATAGTCTCCCAAGATAGAACATCAGTATTTGAATCAGAGTTCTAGCACTCGAACTTTGACTCGGGAACTAATACAATAAAGGATTCTTCTGGCTTTAGAGAGTTTAAGAGAAGGAAGAAGGATGGAATGTTCTGTGTTAAATCCGAACCTAGGGGGCTACAACAGTTCGTATAGTAGATGAGTTGCAACTTCTGAGTACAACAGTTCCGAACAGATATATCCCATGCGAACAGTTCGTACTGATTCGCTCATGCCCAATCCGAACAGTTGCACCGTTTAGGCTTTTCGTTTCAGACTAATCTTATTGGACTCAACTAAGCATAGTTGGTTTCTGACCCAAAAAAATTATAATCAACTCTAGACCGCGAACCCACGAGCCCATGACCTTCTCATGAATGAGGTCAGTGTCCTAAGGCCCAATCACTTAACCCAAGTCTTGACTAATAAGTAGTTCCTTCTTCCTCAATTTTAGTATGCGACTTCTCCCAATACAACTCTTGGCATTCCATATTCAACGATCAACCAACACCCTTGAGTTTCAATAACTCTTTCACCTTTCGATGAATTTTAGTAATTTTTCAACACATCTACTATTATAGTAGATTATACACGCTTAAGAAACTTAATTTCCAATGACGTACTTTGGTTGAGGTGCAAAAGTCATGTATCAAATTTCTACATGACTAAAATTCTAACAGTAATTAGTATATGTAAGGCAATGTGATTTTGCAGGGGGTCGTGTTGCATGTGGTAAGAATAAGCACCCTACTTCAACCCAACCTTCGCCGGGAGGTTTTTCAGGTAGTTTCACATCTTCAAGATTGTTACATATCCTCTTCAATGATCAATTTCTGCAATAGATGAATAGTTAAAGAAAATTTTTAATTGAAGAGTTATATTATATACCAATCTCAGATGTCTCAAGGCATGACAAGTACCCGAGAATAAGAGATGTAAAAGAAAAGAAGCCCACAGTTAGAAAAGGCAACCTTGCTAATGTTAAAGACAAGGGAACTGTGGATCGTGCACGGAGGTCAATAGAGCTGAATAATTCTAGTTGTACAGGTAATCGACCTTCAATAAGGTTGTATGGTTTTGTATGATTAAGGTTTAAGTCTGACCATTTGAAAAATGAGATTATGCAGCTCCAAAACCAACTGTGAGTGCTGAAGTTGGGGTAGAGGATAATGCCCAGGTCACTCCAGGTAATTCTTTTATTTCCCCACTGTGATATCAATCGGGTGGTACGAGTTATAGAAGTAATTTTATCTGTGGTCACGGCTCTCCAGAAACTGCCTTTCACTACACGGCACATGAATGCTATCAAGCGTACACCATTCTGGCTATTTATCAAGGCATCACTCAGTATTACTGATCCTGTTGATATGATGCGTTTGAAGAAACGTGATTCGAACATTGCAAGTGTTGCTAAGCGATACAGAATAGTTGATGGCGAGAAAGGTTTCCTTTTTGGAGATGTATTTCTAACCCCAGATACAGAGGACTTTAAGTTAATTTTTGGAATTAGGGATGGGTGTGTACCAGTTGTCACCGGATCCGGTCCAGTAATGATAACGCCATTCTTGAAGCGATGCTTCCCTGAGAAAGCTGGACTTTGCGGGGAAAAAGCAAAGGCAGCGACGGCCCGTCTTTCGCCTGTAATTTGCCAGTGTGTTTTGGTATGTAAGGTGGCACAGGGTGATAATGTTGATGCACATGATGTGGCTAGCCTGGTTCATCTTTACCTCCTATCGGCTTTCTTTATGCCAACACAAAACGTGACTGTTAACTGGAGGTTGACTGAAACAGTTGCTAATTACCAAAAGCTCAGTGATTATGACTGGAGTTCTTTTTTACTAAATCAATTGCTAGTTGATCTTGGTAACTCAAATAATTATCGAATTGGTTCATGTGCCTTGTTCTTACTGGTTAGTTGTTTTTTCTATAAAGGCAATGTCTGATGTCATTTTTTTTTTGTTCTGGATATAGACAATAGTAATGTATTTACTGATTTGGGTGGTTTGTTTTAGTACTGGATATGCGAGCACACAAATATCATTAGCCCGGTGAATGGTTCAGGCAGATTCCCAAGGTTTCTGAAGTGGAATCTGGAGGAGTTTGCTAAGCGGCTGTCAAAGTCTAACATTGATTGCATAGCCAAGAAACTGGTCAGGATATTTATCTTTGAATGTCACGATTTGCTTATACCTCTGATAATTAATTTAAGCCATATCTTATAATGCCTCAAGAAATCCAATGGGCACTTTCACGTACTGATGAGGAGTGCAAACTACTTATGCGTGAACAAGTAGAAGTAATCCAACGTCGGCCTGGGCAAGTATCATTTAGGTCTGGTGATGTTAATGAAAGAGAAAGAAACAAGCAGGGGAGTGTCATGTGCATCCGTTGTAAGCCGGTCAGTGTTAACAAGAATGTGGTCGATGGGAACAAAAAAGGAACGGTGCCGGGATCAAAAGCTCGTTGTGATGTTGTAGATGATATCAATGTTCCTTCTAAAGTGTATGCTGGTCCAAGCCGTGCAGCTAAGGGGAAGGGTTTACTTGAAAGTATGTATGTCCTAGAGACAACAATTATTAGGATTAATATGTACTTGATCACATTCAGTTTATTTTATTATATGAGATATGATATTTATTTGGCATTGCATTTATTGAATTAATTATTTGGTTGTTTGAATTATTCTATAAGATGTTCCCATGGACTTTATGTTATCACTAAGTATGTGAGAACTTGAGTGACTAAGCATAAGTCCTAAAATCGCCCCAATCGATGGTCATTGAGATATGGGATATCAATGATGCATATTAAAGATTGGCATGTATTGCGATCATATTCTTAGAGAATGTAGTAGTTCTCATGACTACGAATAACTTGGCTATTCATGATGGACACATGGACACTTTAGAGAGTGTTGGTATACCCAACCGAGAAACCATTTGATAGATTTTATTTATGTGTCTATGGGAGTATCGGTGTGTAGGGTGATGAAGTAGTCCTTTGACTTGAGGTCAATACTTACTACATGTGTGGAGTGTTGTGCTTTGACCATGACCAATGCTTGCACTCCTAGATAGGGGTAGACACGGCATGTGTTGGGCACATCACGAAGCACATGGGAGTAGTAGTTGAGCCAAGATAGGATTCATTCCTCATAATAGATTTAGAGAGAATACTTTAGTTCTCATATTTAGTGTGATCGTTAGTCATTGACCAATGCAAAAGATGTATTCAAAATAGTGTTTGAATATGATCATAGATCAACTAATAAGAATGAGAGATAAATGAATAAGTTATTGGAGCATACAATATCAAGTTCTAGACTTATTCGAAAGTATTCGCGAATGAAAGGACCGTATCATCACGAGCCCTACATTACAGGTGGTTTGTATATCCTTTCAAACGTTCCTTGTATATTAATAATGTTTGGTAAATTGTCTAGGAATTTCACTAAGACCTTGATTTGATTAGTGCTTAATATACAAGGCCCTATGGGTCACACTTTATGGTGATTGTTCTACCGATGGGTATTATGATAAATTATGTATTAATTGAATTAGTAATAATTTATTATGAGAATTATTAAATTAGATTTAATAATATAATGTTTTGGGCCAATTGAAAATGAAGTCCACAAAGATCACAAAAAGATATAAGCAGGTTGGGCCTGATGAGAATCGAACACTGGACCTCAAATCCATAACCAAACTGCATGGCCAACTGGGCTGGACAAGAGTTTATTATGTATTGGGTTCTTTTATTTCTTGGCCGATTTTGTGGCAGACAAAATCATATTATCTTCCGTTTCCTTATGGGATCAAACTTAGAGTTTGACATAATAAGGAGTTTGTTTCCACGTTGATTCAGTGATCTCAAAACATTATATATATAGACTAAGTAGTCTTCATAATTCTCAATCAATTCATTCTTGACATTGAATACTCATTAAATAGTTTGAAGAACCTCCTAGCGTTCTTGGTAGAATTAATCCCTGTGGATACCGAGGTTGAGGAATAACAAGTCAATCTGGATCATAACAAGGTGTTGAATCAAGTTGAGCAGGAGGAGTTAATTGAAGATATCACTCCCGAGGAACTTGAAGAGATTCGAAGATCTAAGTCAAGCGGAGGAGCAACAATTGAAGTCTTGAAGTTTCATTCTTGATCCCGAATGGAATTGCTTTTGCTGGAAGTAGCCAAGTAAGTACAATTACAGCTCTATACATGTTCACGTTGAATAATCGTTGTCAGTAAGATTAAAATTTTTCGAAATTCCGCTGCGTATACTATCGTGTTACATCTTTTACGTATTATTACAGTGGTATCAGAGCTAGGCCTGATTAAACGATTATTTACGTGTTATGATAAGTTTATGATATGTTTATGTGAGTAAAGTTTGATTAAATAATGATTATGATTATGAATCTGGGTTTGCCAATAAACAACTACGAACTGGGTTTGCTTGTTGTTTCTTCTTCTACGTGTTCTTATTGTTCATCGTCGTTTCTGTACCCAACTACGAACTGGGTTTGCTGTATTCTTCCTTCATGGGTTTGCTGTCTCTGATCGAACTAGGATTCGATGATTTCTTCCAATTCGAATTGGGTTCTGTTCAAATCGAACTGGGTTTGATTCCAAAACAAATTGGGCTCTATGATTTCTTGAAAGAAGAATCTAAAATCGCGATTAGAATCGCAACAAAAAAAAAAAAAAAAAAAAAACTTAGAATTCGCGATTGGAATCGTAACCACACCTTTCGATTCGTCGTCTAGGATGATGAATCGAATAACCTTGATGTTTATCGATGTTAGGAACAAGGTTTCGAACCTATAGATGCCTTGACAAATCGAAATCGAACTGTTTGGAGAAGTTTTTTTTGATTTGTTACAGGGACTCAATGTATGAAGTTAGGAAACTCAAAGGACTGCCTTTTGAGAATTCGATTCTCTCCAGGGACTTGGGTTGTGAATAGGCAATTTATTATATTTACAGTATTGCCATTTGAATTTTTAAAACTGTTTTCTAAAACCCAGAAGTTTGAACTTCATTGTTAAACTCAAAAGTTTTGAACTTTTGTTTTGTAGCCCCATATGTTTCGAACTTATGTTATTCGGCCCCTGAATTAATTATAAATTGCATAATGATGTATATTTTGAATTAATAGCATTATGTATTATCTTTAGAAGAGTTTAAATTATTATTTATTGCAAACTTTGACTCACAACAATTTGATTGTATCCGTATGATTATGTTATATGATTTATTTGTATAGCATGTTATTAGACTTGCGCATAATTATGCTTACTTGATATGTTATTAATTTATTGTAAATTTATATATCAATATAGTCCGCTCATGCATGATTATGCTTGTTTTAAATGTATATATGATTTATTGTAAATTTATATATGGCACTCGAGTTCGCATTATGTATGGGTATGCGGCGCCCATTACTTGATGCATGTTAAGGATCTTGGTTTAGCGATTATGTACCCCAATTAAATGTTCCCCGCTCAAATTTAAGTCTCGAACTTGGTTCGAAAGACGTCATCCTCACAATTGAGTGGTGTTTCGGACCTTTTCGTTCGAAAGTATTTACACCCTAGTGTTTGCTCCGTTCTACGAGGCGAGAACCCACTCATAGGTCCATTGTGTAGAACCGTGTGATGGTTGTGACTTACTTAGCTATGTCTATTCGCCCTAGCGTGAGAATAGTCTAGGGACGTCGACCAAACTTGGTTTGATCAACCAAGAGTTGCAAAAGCAATTGGTTTAGAGACCTACCAATTCAACTATTGCAGTGATCACTAGCGAGGTCGTAATAGTGGGAATGTGGATCTCGCCACTATGACTATATTTGATATGAGTTCGTACTCTTCATATGGGGTCGTTGAGTGTGTGAAAATAGTGGGAGCTAAATATGACAAAAGTCCATGTTTATTTAGTCGCTGTCTGTGATCATAGAAATTGTTTTGTTATTAATTTCAGTTTTATATATACTTCTTTTAGGTCGAATACTATGTCTCATTTATCTGTTAGGAGTATCTTGGAGAAATACACTCTGACTGGTCCAAACTTTCTGGATTGGATCCGCAACGTTCGTTTGGTTCTCAGGCAAGAGAAAATTGAATATGTGTTGGACACTCCTATTCCAGTTGTACCTGAAGCTGCTGAAGAGCGTGCCGTATATGATATGGTGGCTCACCAAAAACATTTGGATGATGCTAAGAATGCGCAATGTATAATGCTTGCTGCAATGAACACGGAGCTGCAAAGGCAACATTATGAAATGATGCCTTATGAGATTTTAGAACATCTCAAAAGTCTTTTTGACTCAGAGTCGAAAAGCCTTGAGTTTGATCTGCTTAAAGAGATCTTCAAATGCAGGCTCCAAGAGGGAGGAAGTGTCAGTGAACATGTTCTCAACATGATTGGATTAATTGAAAAACTAGCAACTGCTGGTATCAAGTTTGAGAACCGTGTTTCTGTCATCTTTATCCTACAGTCATTGCCGGATTCATATGCAACGTTCATTGTGAACTACAATATGAATGCTAAAGAAGCTACACTGCCTGAACTCCACAATATGCTTAAGACTTATGGACAGTCCTTATCCAAGGGAAAGGCTGTGCTCATGGTTGGGCAATCTGCGAAAACTGGCTTTAAGGGAAATAACCCTAAAGGTAGGTTCAAACAGAAGAAGAAAACCAAGGCTGGGCCAAAGTTTCCTGCTCTTAAGGCTCAAAGTGGAATTCAAAAGAAAGACAAGGTACAAAAGGATGTTTGCCTCTACTGTAAGCAGAAGGGGCATTGGAAGAGAGATTGCGAGAAAGCAAAGGCTGATGGAGTCTTGACGCATGGTGCATCTGCTCCACCAAAGGTAATGATGTTATTGAAATTAACATGTCTACATATGACACGAACTGCTGGGTATTAGATACAGCATGTGGCTTACACATTACGAATGATGTGCAGGGGCTAAGTGAAAGCAGGATGGTTAGACCAGGGGAAGTCGACCTACGCGTGGGAAATGGAGCAAGAGTTGCTGCTGAACGTGTAGGAACTTATAGATTAGATTTGCCCTCGGGTTATAGTTTAGAACTTAATAATTGTTATTTCGTTCCTTGTATTACTAGAAATATTATTTCCATTCCGGTGTTAGACATTGAAGGTTTTCCTTCCATTTACGTAATAGAAAGTTTTCCTTTTCGCTTCGATTATGTTGATGGGATTGCTCATCTACGAATGGTTTATATTTGCTTGAATGTAGACGACATATATTTCATATGCAACGTAAAAGGCCAAGATTAAGTAATACGAAAAACCCCACCTATTTATGGCACTGTAGACTTGGTCATATTAATGAGACGAGAATTGCAAGATTGAATAAGTTAGACTATTTAACTCCATTTGATTTTGAATCTTATGGAGATTGCGAATCATGCCTCAAAGGAAAGATGACTACTAAACCTTTTTCAGGAAAAGGTGTCCGAGCCAAACAGGTGCTTGAGTTGATTCACACAGATGTGTGTGGACCTTTTTCCACTCAAGCTAGAGGAGGTTTTTCCTACTTTATAACCTTTACTGATGACTTCTCTAGGTATGGGCATGTGTATCTTATGAAACACAAGTCGGAAGCTTTCGAGAAATTCAAAGAGTATAAGGCTGAGGTAGAAAAACAACTTGAGAAAAGTATTAAGGCTCTTCGATCTGATCGAGGTGGAGAATACTTAAGCAAGGAGTTTATAAATTACTTAAAGGCCAATGGGATTCAGTCACAATGGACTCCTCCTGGAACGCCACAAATGAATGGAGTTTCCGAGAGGAGAAATCGAACCTTGTTAGACATGGTAAGATCCATGATGAGTTTCTCAACTCTTCCAACATTCTTATGGGGATATGCATTACAAAATTCAATTTATATTCTGAACAGGGTTCCATCTAAGTCAGTCAATAAAACGCCATATGAGTTATGGCATGACAAGAAGCCTACTCTATCACACATGCGAGCCTGGGGTTGTCCAGCATTCGTGAAGAAGATGCTCACTGACAAGTTGGATACTAAAAGTGAAAAATGTTACTTTATTGGTTATCCTAGGGAAACCAGAGGATATTATTTCTATTTTCCTGAAGAACACAAAATTGTTGTGTCTAGGAATGCGTCCTTTTTAGAAGATGAGTATGTCTTCAAGGAATAGGAACGTAAAATAATAGAATTCAAAGAGACTCAAGAACCACAAAGTAACATTGAGGTTGAAAAGTTGTCAATTAGAGGTGACAACAATTCAGTGGGAGCTTTAGAAGAATCATATGGTGGAAGTATGTCACTGGGTGGACGTCTTCCAACCAGTGGGAGCGTTTTGGAAAATACTTCACAGTTGAGAAGTGCTCCTACTCAATCTGCAGAGACGAGTATGGATACCGTCTCGCCTTCCCACCAGGACACGATCATGGATGATGTTCCTGAACAATCTCAAGATGTCGAACAGTCTGACATACGAGAACCTCATCACAATCAGAATGCACAGCCTGAACAACCACAAGAAATCGTACTCCGTAGGTCAACGAGGAAAAGAAACCCTCAAGTAAGGATGAATCTACTCTTAGAGGATCATGAGGATGATGATGTAGACATTCCGGATAGGGATGATCCTAAGACTTACACCGAGGCAATGTCTGACATTGACTCGGAGAGGTGGCAAGAGGCCATGAAATCCGAAATAGAATCGATGTATCACAACCAAGTATGGAACTTAGTTGACTTGCCTGATGGGGTTAGACCTATTGGATGCAAATGGGTTTTCAAGAGGAAAACCGATGCCGATGGCAAGGTGCAAACCTACAAGGCTAGGTTAGTGGCAAAAGGTTATAGTCAAATACAAGGTATTGACTACGATGAGACCTTTTCGCCAGTTGCAAAGATCAGGTCTATTCGGATTTTACTTGCAATAGCTGCATACCATGATTATGAGATTTGGCAAATGGATGTTAAAACCGCTTTCCTTAATGGAAACCTCGAGGAGGAGGTGTATATGATACAACCTGAGGGCTTCACATCCAAGTCAAATCCCAAATCAGTTTGCAAGCTACATAGGTCCATATATGGATTAAAGCAAGCCTCTAGGAGTTGGAATATCCGCTTTGACGAAGCTGTCAAATCGTTTGACTTCGTCAGAAGTATGGAAGATCCATGCGTTTACATGAAACGCAGCGATAAAGGAATTGTCCTTATGGTTATTTATGTCGATGATATATTGATCATGGGAAATAACATTCCTTTCTTACAGTCCGTGAAAGATTGGTTATCCAAAACTTTTTTGATGAAGGATTTGGGTGAAGCCTGCTACATCCTTGCATTAAAATCCATAGGGATAGAGCCAACAGGATGTTGGGGCTATCACAGTCCACCTACCTCGACAAGGTGCTGAAACGCTTTAGAATGGAAGAATCAAAGAAAGGATTCTTGCCAGCAAGACATGGGGTTACTCTATCAGTAAAGGATCGTCCTTCTACGAAAGAGGAAATCGAAAACATGAAGAAGATACCATATGCATCGGCAATCGGATCTATCATGTATGCCATGAATTGCACAAGGCCAGATGTGGCCTATGCACTGAGCGTTACTTGTCGACACCAACAGAATCCAGGTGAAAAACACTGGACAGCTGTAAAAACAATTCTTAGGTATCTTAGAAGAACCAAAGATTATTTTCTGGTGTATGGTGGACAACCAGAGCTAGTGGCGTCTGGGTACGTTGATGCTAGTTTTCGATCGATCTGAGATGACTATAAGTCACAAACCGGATATGTGTTTGTTCTTAACGGCGGAGCGGTGAGTTGAAAAGTTCCAAGCAAGCCACCACTTTGATTCAACGAATCCGAGTACATTCTCGCATCAAGCCGCGAAGGAGGTCATTCGATTTACGAGTTCTGAAGGAACTGGGTAGTTCCAAGTGCTAATAGTCCAATAAAGTTTATTGCGACAACAAAGGTGCTGATGCTTAAGGAGCCAAGATCCACAAACAGGAACAAGCATGTACCTAGGAAGTACCATGTGATTAGAGAATTGGTAGCTAGAGGAGAAGTATCTATAGAACGTGTACCCACTGAGGATAATGTAGCTGATCCTTTCACCAAAGCTTTAAGTTTGGATAATCATGTTAGACATTATGAGAATCTGGGTGTTAAACATATGGGTGATTGGCTCTAGGCCAAGTGGGAGATTGAAATTATGTATGTCCTAGACAAACAATTATTAGGATTAATATGTACTTGATCACATTCGGTTTTATTTTATTATATGAGATATGATATTTATTTGGCATTGCATTTATTGAATTAATTATTTGGTTGTTTGAATTATTCTATAAGATGTTCCCATGGACTTTATGTTGTCACTAAGTATGTGAGAACTTGGTGACTAAGCATAAGTCCTAAAATCGCCTAATCGATGGTCATTGAGATATGGGATATCAATGATGCATATTAAAGATTGGCATGTGGTCTGCATCATATTCTTAGAGAATGTAGTAGTTCTCATGACTACGAATAACTTGGCTATTCATGATGGACACATGGACACTTTAGAGAGTGTTGGTATACCCAACCGAGAAACCATTTGATAGATTCTATTTATGTGTCTATGGAAGTATGATTGTGTAGGGTGATGAAGTAGTCCTTTGACTTGAGGTCAATACTTACTACATGTGCGAGTGTTGTGCTTTGACCATGACCAATGCTTGCACTCCTAGATGAGGTAGAACACGGCATGTTGGGCACATCACGAAGCATATGGGAGTAGTAGTTGAGCCAATAGGATTCATTCCTCATAATAGATTTTAGAGAATACTTTAGTTCTCATAATTAGTGTGATCGTTAGTCATTGGCAATGCAAAAGGATGTATTCAAAATAGTGTTTGAATATGATCATAGATCAACTAATAAGAATGAGAGATAAATGAATAAGTTATTGGAGCAGACCTGATATCAAGTTCTAGACTTATTCGAGTATTCATGAATGAAAGGACCGTATCATCGAGCCCCTACATTACAGGTGGTTTGTATATCCTTTCAAACGTTCCTTGTATATTAATAATGTTTGGTAAATTGTCTAGGAATTTCACTAAGACCTTGATTTGATTAGTGCTTAATATACAAGGCCCTATGGGTCACACTTTATGGTGATTGTTCTCTAGATGGGTATTATGATAAATTATGTATTAATTGAATTAGTAATAATTTATTATGAGAATTATTAAATTAGATTTAATAATATAATGTTTTGGGCCAATTGAAAATGAAGTCCACAAAGATCACAAAAAGATATAAGCAGTTGGATGATGAGAATCGAACATGGACCTCAAATCCATAACCAAACTGCATGGCCAACTGCTGGACAAGAGTTTATTATGTATTGGGTTCTTTTATTCTTGGCCGATTTTGTGGCAGACAAAATCATATTATCTTCCGTTTCCTTATGGGATCAAACTTAGAGTTTGACATAATAAGGAGTTTGTTTCCACGTTGATTCAGTGATCTCAAAACATTATATATATAGACTAAGTAGTCTTTATAATTCTCAATCAATTCATTCTTGACATTGAATACTCATTAAATAGTTTGAAGAACCTCCTAGCGTTCTTGGTAGAATTAATCCCTGTGGATACCGAGGTTGAGGAATAACAAGTCAATCTGGATCATAACAAGGTGTTGAATCAAGTTGAGCAGGAGGAGTTAATTGAAGATATCACTCCCGAGGAACTTGAAGAGATTCGAAGATCGGAAGCTGAAGCAGAGGAGCAACAATTGGAAGCTGAAGTTTACGATCATCCGAAATGGAATTGCTTTTGCTGGAAGTAGCCAAGTAAGTACAATTACAGCTCTATACATGTTCACGTTGAATAATCGTTGTCAGTAAGATTAAAATTTTTCGAAATTCCGCTGCGTATACTATCGTGTTACATCTTTTACGTATTCTTACATTACTTCACCCTTCTAAAGAAACGGATGAATACCTTGGTTCCGAAATTCAATTCTGTACCAATACTGTTGCTGATTTGGGTAACTTGTCATTACATTCAGCTGAGGACAAGAATGGCAGTGCACAGAGGACGGGTGATTTGGGTGTGGATAACAATGATAATAATTGGGTGGATTCTCTTTTCTCTGATGGGCCTGATGGTAGTATGAATAGAACTCCCTTGGCTCCTGCATCTGTAAATGGAGATGAATCTTCTGCAGCTGGGGCATGCACGAAAACAATATCTCAGAAGTCGTTCACAGATATGGAGTTGCGTGTGAAGGAACTTGCTACTGAGCTGGACGTGTTGAGGAACAATAACCTGAGGCTGAAAAATGAATTGGAGGTGAAGGACAAGCTGAGGGAGGCAGAATGGGATAAGTCAAATCTCACCTTCAAGGAAGCTGCGCGGGATACTATTGACGTGCTTAGGGCGGATATTGTAGAGTCCCGGCAAGTACAGGATTGCTTAGGCAGGCAGTGTATGGCCAATCAGCGGAAAATAAGGTTGTTGGAACAGGAGTCATATGAATTCAAGGACAAGTTGACGTTGGAAATTGCTAAAACAATTAAGCTCACTGCTGAGAATGTGACCTTAGAACTGTCAGAAAAAGAAAACAAGGAAAGGAAAATGCAACTTGTCATAGAGAATGACCGTCTGAAGGTAGAGATTGGTTTACTTACAAAACAATTGGATGATGCCTTGTCGAATCCACCTTCCTCGCTTGGGGTTGTTAATGTTGGTATGAACAATCCCGTTGGTGTGCTTGGGGTATCTAGCAAAACTGCCAACACCGTTAAGCCACCTGCTGGTTCCCTTGCAGCTTTAAGGGCTGCCTCATTAGATAAGGGTGGTTCAAGTGCTGGTAAGTCTTTCAAACACACCCGGTTCGTGTAGTCAATCTGGTAGTCAGCCGGCTCAGGAATTTGGAGATTTGGCGGGTGTGAAATTGTTCAATAGTCCAGTTGTTCCTGGATCTATATATGTTAATGGTGTGCTGAGACCAGGTGATGCTAAGCCTTCTAATGCAATCAGCACATTTGTTCGTCGTGGAACTACTTCTCCTACGTACCATACTCCTGAAACTTCGAAAAGTGGTTTAGCAGATGCTAACAATTTAGGGGCTGGTGTTATAGTTCGGAGCGGCTCACCTGACAGTGAGAGGACAAGATCACTACGTGCACAAGAGGATATTGTTATAAGATCATGCAAGCATAAAGTCCTTGATTATCCTATATCAGTGACTTATGGGAATACTCCTATGTAAAAATACGCGGGTACAATTGCCCCATTATGGTACTTAATACCACCTACCGATACCATCTATTAGTCACGTAATCACTTAGTTCACTTCTAAATAAGAATTGTTGAGGAAATAGTACAGGTAACATGGTATCTTGTACCGATATTAGTCAAGTATTATATACCCAAGCAAGAGTTGATAATTGACATTTTTAAATGCTAAACTCGTAAGCGTGACAAGTAAAATACATGTACCGGTACCATGGTAACGGTACTAAAGAGGTAGTTTCTGAAAATAACGTGATGTAGATTCAGAATGAAGTCATGTTTACTAAGAAAAAATAAGAAAGAATCATGAAGAAGAGAAAGAAATCATCATTACCCATTCCATACCGATACCCATTCCTCGTAACGGTACCGGGGTGATGAGACAATATTCCAACTTCTCATTCGGTCATTTTTAGCGGTCTTTGTGAGTCTTTGTCTTTAGTTTTACAGTCTTTTTAGTTCGTTTTTATGCTTTTGTGTTTTGTTTACATTTTGCAGGAATCGATGTCTTTTGAGCTAAATGAGAACAAGCTGCTTAGCATGGCTCGCCATGCGAGATTTTCTGAGCTTGAGTCGAAATTGCAAGAAGGCTCGCCGCGACGAGGAAATCAGTCCGTCGCGGCGAGATTTAGCGAACGTATATCTTCTACGATTAAAGAAGGCTCGCCGCGGCGAGATTTTGCGAATGAAGCTCCTGTCATGAAGATTGAAGCTCGCCGCGGCGAAGGGATTTGCCCGCTGCGGCGAAATTATGCGAGAGCTATATATTTTTGTATTAAGAAGGCTCGCCGCGGCGAGCTATTCTTTCCACCGCGGCGAGATACGCAGAACATAATTTTTTGTTTTTCCTTATTAGCTGGGAATTGGGATTTTTTCTGGGATACTTCTTTTTAACCTAGTTTTTTATGAGAGCTCCTGGATTCAGACATTGACATTGAGACATTTTTGGAGTTTGGTTATTCAATGATTTTACTCATCAGGATTATTGGTATTGATTTCTCTATTGCTTTCTTCTTTACAATTCGTTCTTTATCTTTATCGATTGAATTGTATGTTATTGCATGCGAGTTTCTCATCTATGTTTCGTATGATTATTACCATGAATCTCTGTATGCGATTATTTATTATGAGTAGCTAAACACCTTTGAATACAGTAGTATGTGAAGATTATGCATATTCGTTCTACAGTTTATCAAATCACTCATATAGGTTAGTCTCGTATAAAATCTTCGTAAAAACCTGCAATTCGATAAGTCCGTATTAAATTCTCTAAATTGTTCATGTTTAAGGATCGTGAATTGACGAATCACGATTTCTCCAGTATAATATATTCTAAGAACAATTGGTTAAATCGAATTGATTGATTTACTGTACAACAACCGTGTGACAAATATGAGTGTTATCCCTAGTTCGAATTAGCATAATTGGATCTTGCTATTGTATTCATCTTTATCTCATTGTTGATCGTAATCTTAGCTTTAGTCAATCTAGTTAGAAGTATACAAAACCATCAATCAAACTGTTACTGGCAAGTATCTGTTTACTCTCATTGCTACGTAGCTTGATTAATTCCCTGGAGATCGATCATGAGTTAGGCTTTAGTCTGTAACTACAGCTTAATCTCTAATTGCTTTTTATAGTATAATTTGAGCTTATCAAATTTGGCGCCGCTGCCGGGGAGTTAATCCCTATTGTAGCGCTGAGAGCCGGTAGTTACTTGTTGTGATTTCATTTTACTTGGACTAACAAAAATTAAGCATCTGTTGAGTTACTGTTGTGAGATCCAGGAATGGAGTCCTTTTCCAGCTACTACGCACCCTCTGCAAGGGTAGTTGGACCTGCTATTGTGATCGACGAAGCATAAAAGAAATATGAACTGGAAAGTGATTTGAGGCATACACTACCTGTGTTTTTCGGAAACCCTGAGGAGGATTCCCTCCGGTTCATCCAACATTTTGAATATGCAGTTAGCAATTTATCCAAACAAGGATTGGAGGAAGAACATGTTAAGTGTGTGTTATTTTCCCTCGTAATGAAGGGTAATGCCAAGGATTGGTTGTGGAGAATTGCCCCAGGATCGCTTACTTCTTGGGAGGATATTCTCAAGGCCTTCTACAAAAGGTTCTTCCTACACTCAAAGACAGTAAAGCTTGAAAGAGAAATATCTGAGTTTAGTCAGCAAAAAGGGGAACGTTTTGATTTTGCGTGGGAAAGATACCTTGGAATGGTAAGATCATGCCCACACCATGGATTTTCTGAGCAGGTACTTATGAGCACCTTCTATGAAGGATTGAATGTAGAACACCAGACTGTGGTAGAACTGAGTGGTGGAGGTATTTTGAACAAGACACCTGTGGAGATGAGGATGTGTTGGTCCAGATAACGGCAAAGTAAAAGACTAGAGGGGGGGGGGGGTGAATAGTCTTTTAAAACTTTTGTCGATAAACAGCTTTCGAAACACGGGGTTTCTGATACTTAAATTCAGAGCGCGGAAGACTTTAAGATAGGTAAGTGCAGAAATAATAAGTAAGTGTGTGTGTGCTTTGCTGAAATGTAAATACAGAAAGGTAAATAACACAGCAAGTATAGTGGTATCTGGAGGTGGCGTAGTCCTCCAACTAATCCACTTCGGTCTTTCTGAGACCTAGAATTCACTAGAACAGATAATTGAGTTCACCTTACAAAAATCCTATTCTAAGATTCTTAAACAAATGGTTCCCAACCAAATGTTCCCCCTGAGTTATTCCGACTCCTAGAGCTAAGTACTTCCTCTACTCGAGATAACCTTGGAGTTATTCCGATTTCCCAAATCAAGTACTTCCTCTACTCCACGCCTTGATGGTGTTGGTTATAAGGTTTGTCAGAGAGGCTTCTTGTATAACTTTTCAGTTATGTTTTCAGAGAGCCTAATAGAACAAGACTACTTAATACACTTGTTCAGTGTATGGCAATCTGCTCTTTACTGACCCAAGTAATTGATGTCCGTTCTGGAGAATGAGCTTCAGAAAGGTTATCTGATAGGTCAACTCTTTCACGAATAACAATCTCTTGTTAAGGTTCAGGACAACTTAGAACTACTAGTGATTCTTCAAGCAACAGAAAGCTTTCAGAAAGGGTAGTAGAGTGCTTGAGAGAATACTTTGCTAGATTGTAAGTTTGCAAGTTAGATCGTTCTTCGGTCGTATTTCTCAGCATCTAAGTGTGTGATATTTATAGATGAATTAGAGAGTCGTTGGGATGTTATCCGTTAGACACAATTCAAATTCAGTCTATACTTATCTTGAAATAAGTACTCAGAAGTCCTTGTCTCATATCTCAGAGAGGACTGTGCTTTGGCGGTTTTTCTGCCGATGCAATTAATGCACATGTACTATTTCTTGTCCTGTAGTCTTCAACGGATACATTAGCCTTTCTGATGGCTTGCATGCTCCATACTCATGATGTCATATGTTCCAGAATCATGTTTCAAAAGTAACTAAATGCACTTAAGAAAGGATTAAGGACATAGTCTTTCGGAGTGAGACTAAACCTTGGTGTCTTCATAAATCTTGTGCAATCTCTGGTCTTGTAATCTTCAGAAAAGCTCCATTGCTAGGATTGATCTTCATGGTCTTCTTGGAAATAAAAATTACACTCAGAGACCTATAATCCTAATACAAGATTTACTAGACTAATCATACTCAGTGATTTCCTCTTTTACAATGTTCAAGTGAACCAAGAGTACTTAATCACCTTTCTGGCAAAGATAAGAACATGTGATGAATGATCAAAATACTAACAGATATTCCTAACAAATTTCCCCCTTTTTGATCAGTCATCCATGACTATCTTTCAAGTCCTATTACAAAATTGTAATCCTGGAAGAGAAAACAATCCACCACTTAATCATTTCAAATGATATTCAATTTTAGTTGAATTAAGTGCAGAAAGTAAACATCAACCAAATCACAAGAAGTGACCTTTGCTGATAAGTTGTCATCTATTAGAGTGTATCTGAGAGTATGATCTTCAGATAGGTACAGATTACAGAATAAGATGCAACTTTTACAGATAGAGAATTTCAGAAACAATCAGCAAGATTACAAAAAGTAATAAAACATACTAAGTAAATTAGAACAACAGGAGAGTCCAAGCTCCAAGTAAACATTCTAAGATACTAGTCTTCAAGTCTTCAAAAATAACTTAGGTTCAGAAACCTCAAGTTCTTGACACCTTCGGATCGATTGACATAATCATCCACTTTTCTGCATTCTTGGACATAGTCATAAAGTATCCTTCTGACAGAAAGTTCTGTCTTTCTGGATAAGATACAAATTTCATGGTAACTCTTGCCAAGATTGTAGTTTTTCTTCAGAAAGTGTTTGACCCAGTAGTATTTTCCCCAGACCCAGGCATGGTCTACTTGCAGCTCAGATAGGTTGAAATACTTGTATATTTCTTCCAGATAGTGAATATCATCCAAATATTCATCCTTTGTCATGTAGAATGACTCACAGGGATGAACACCTAGCTTGTTCTGCTTGCTGTAGCTACCATCCAGTTTTCTTGTCTTGTGCACATCTTCTGGCTTGGGGTAAGGACAAGGAAAAGAAAGGTCCATCTTTCTAGCATCATTTCTCTTTTCAACCTCAAAGTTTAGCCAGGCATGAAGGTGCTCATGTTTTAGCAAATTTGGCTTGCCTTCACTCCATTTTAGGATCTAGTTGAAGATGGGAGTTGGAAACTTATCATTGACAAGTAGATGTTGCAGTTCCAGAATCCAATACCCTTTCTTGTTCAGAATGCACCTATATGAAGATTCTTCATTACTGGTCTTCACATACTCAATGTGGGCATCAGTTGGCTTTTCTTGATGAGTTTCTTTGTTTGCTCTGCCAAACTGAATATCCCTTCTAGATTTTCTGTTAGGTGGCCTTCTGTTAGGAGATCCTGTGACTCTTTCTTCCTGCCTTGGGGCTGTGCTGGTGGAAGTCCCTTGAATTGACTTGATATTTCCAGAATGGGTTACGCTAATGGCCTTCTTTGCGGAGGAGGTTGTAAGGGCTTGCTTGCCTTCTTCTTTTGTGAATTGGATGCTCATCAGACGATTCATCCTCATCATCATCATTGATGTTCCGGTTGTAAGGCTTGCGACTCTCTTGACCTCTTACCTCACCTTCTTCTTGATTTTCTTCTTGAAGCTTTCGGTTGTTCCCATCCGAGATCCTAAGGGACTTGGTACCCTAGTGACCATACTTCTCGACTTTACCGGTGGTTGATCTGGAACAACTTCTTCAGCAGGGGTGTCTCCAGTGGTGTCCTTAATGACTTGTTGACTTGAGGAGGGGAGATTTGATTGTTTTCTTTTTCTTCCTCTGCCTTTCTGAGGCATCTCTCCTTCCCCCTTAGTCATGAATGACTGACTCATGATAGCATAAGCTTCAGAGAGTGATTCAAAGTTCTTCTAGAGGTTGTTATGCACCCTGACCAATTCTTGGATTTCTTCTTTCATGTCCTTGTTTTGCCTAACCAACACTTTCTCTTTTCTGTTGAGATCTTCAAGAGGCTTTAGAATAGCCTCAGCTTGTTGAGTAGCAAAGGTAGCATCTGCTAGTGCTTGATTGACATTGTTGCAGTCTTCTTCCCTGATCAGAGCTAAGTCTTTCTGAGAGAGCTATCTTTGGTTGCTCTATTTAGCAATGCGTGACCAAATCTTTCATCTCTTCTGGGACTGACTGTAGGACTTGGTTGTCTTGAGCAACAAGTCTGTCTCTTAGTTCCAAGAAAACAGCTGTTCTTGACCTGTGCTCATCACTTCTTGAAGCACCTGGAGCAGAGAAAATTTGAGGAGCCAGAAGGGCTAGCTTTTCCTTAGTGATTAGCCTCTCAACTTCTGCTTGGGAGATCAAGTTTGGGTTTATTTCAGCATCACTCGCATAATCCTTTTCTTGGATTGTTTGCAGAGTGGCAATTTTTTGTTTGCCTTTGAGTATCTTGGCCTCGAGAAGTAGAAGGTCTTTCGATCTGACCTTAGCATAATGCTCTTCATCATCATTGTCATCCATGGCATCTATCTCGGCGGTGACAACGATGGCATTTTCAACAACCTTTGCTCATCTAGGAGTGCGGTTCCTTAGCATTAGCTTCTCCGAGCTTTTCAAGTTTGGCTTCCTTTTCTTCAATCTGAGCTTGACACTCTAAGTTGATTCTCTTCTCCTCTTCCAACTTAAATCTGAGTTGTTCAATCTGAACTTCGTAATGATTTCTTCAATTGTGTCTTGTTCATTTTGTTGGGTATTTTGATGAGACTTTGGTGGTGATGATGATGGGGCTTCGAGCATTGGAAGGAGTAGCCTTTTACGCACTTCCTTTGCTAACTACGAATCCCGTTTCGGGTTGGGGATCATCATTCTGATCATCATCATCATCATCCTTTTTCTTGTCTTCTTGACTTGGATGCTCAGAAGGAGGTTCTTCGTAGTCATTCTCATCAGTTTCCTCCTCATCTTCAGAAACCAGGTTGATCACATTAGGAAGTGTGATCATCCTCCCATTTACCTCTTCTTGCTCAGAAGGGTAGGTTGTGAGCTTGCTGGGCAAGGCAGGATGGGTCACCATCTGCTCTTGGGTTTGAGCATCAGCAGCTTGAAAGTCTGCTAGGAGTCTTTGTGCTACTTCATTTAAGAAGTTATCATCCATCAGAGTGGCAAAAGAATATGATTATGTGGGAAACATAGCATGGATATGGTCTTCCAGATTGATTGCTATGGCCCTTTTCTCTGGGATGTCAATTACTCTTGAAATTTCAGAAAGATCGGCCTTTACGAGTTTCGCCATGTTCCATTATACGAAGCACTTTAGATGTTTCTTGAGAGTGTGCTTCTTAAAGGCTTGGAGTAAGTTGAGTGGCACTAGACTTTGAGCCTCAAAGAAAGGGATCAAGTTAGTTTTGTTCAAACTACTTGTGTTAGTATCTGCTTTCTGAGCATACCTGTGTAGAAACACTATGCTCATTTGCTTGGACTTCTGCTTGTTTGGGCACAGAGGCCTCAGATACCTTGATGTGAGGAGAAGTCTGATCCTCAGCATCCTTTCTTTCTGATTGAACCTGAGAAATAGAATCAAATATGTTTAGAAACTTGTTATCAGAAAAAGATAAGTGGAAAAATGCTTTCTGAGACTTCACTTACTTCCAAGTGAGGAAGCTCAGTGGCATCTTTCTCAGAAACCTTGGGGGTTTCTGGAACCTTTTCTTCAGATACTGCTTGTTCAGCAGTTTTAGTTTCTCTTGGAGGAGATAAGATCACATTCTCTCCGTCCAAGTGTTCTTCTGATTGAGCCTGTAAGATAGAACAAACATATTGATTAAGCAGTGAGTTTTACTAAAATTTTCTTAAGGAAAGTTTACTGATACTTACCTCCTCAACAGAAGGCTCAGTAACTACTTCCTCAGAGTGCTTTTCAGCCTCTGGAAACTCTTGGTGTTGGGGTGTTGGTTCCACCTCCACTACTTTCTCAGTTGTAGCCTAATAAGAGACATTTAAGAATATCAGAACATAAGATTAGAGCAATTTTAAGTTAGTTATTTCTTGTTCAGAGATAACTTTACTACCTGTGGAACAGGCTCTTCTTGATGTTCTGAGGTTGGAGTAACCTCTTCTTGATTCAAGGGAGTGGACAAGTTTTCTTCCCCCTGAAATTGTGTCTCCAAGTTGGTCTGAATAGAGTCAGGCTGAGTCTGGGTCTCTTGGACTAGTGGAGTTTCCACAGCCTCTCTTTGCTCATTGTTGGTCTCCTCTACAATATCTTTCTGAGTCTCCATATCAGTTTGACCCCTTTCTGAGAGTTGATCTCTCTCAGAAGGTTGAGGAACCTGTTCAAGAACAGGGTTTTCTTCAGCCACATTAAGTGCTGGCATTGTGAATGTGGAAGCAATGTCAACATCTTCCATCACTCTATCTTCCTCATCCAGGCCTTCTTCTTCCTGCTGGACAGAGGGGCTCCTTTCTTTCTGAGGGGCTGAGCTTGATGCTCCTCCATGGGTCTCAATCCTGGACTTTTTGAATACTTGTGTAAGTACTATATCATCATCAGAGTCACTGTCCAGATTGGGAGCTGACCCATCTATGATATTTCTATCATCTCTGGAGATTTCTGGAGCAGCCTGTCTCAGAATTCTTGGGGCTTTCTGGTGTTGCCTTTCTGGCCGAACAACATCTTCTGAGATCTTGTCTCCAGAAGGTTGTGCTTTTTGTACACTTTGGGACTTAGAGGCTTTCTTGATTTGAGTCCTCTTTCTCTTGGCAATTGGAGGTTGAGCAGGAGCTTGCTCAGAGACCTCTTCACCTTCTTTGACTTCAAGCTCTTACGCCTCTTTTCGAGCTTTCTCGTGACAATTCTCTCCTTTTCTTCAAAGGCATGTCTGAAAAGAGAGTCGGTGACTGGGATTTCCTGCCTCTCTCTGAGAGTGATTCCCATTGTTTCCAGAATGTAGCAAATTCTGAGACCAAAATGCATGTTGGTCTTTGTCTCAGCAAGGCCATTGATGATTTTAGGCTCAAATTCCTCAATGTGTCCAAGAAATTTGTTGAAGGCGTACTTCCCCCAATTAAAGTGGGTTTCCTGCCCTTCATGCTTCTTATTCAGAAGATGCATCATCATCCATCTCTCCATGCTTATCTGGTCTACTCCACCTTTGTTGCCATCAAAGCAATGGACCAGAATGAGAGCCAAAGTACTCCAGTGTTTCTGGAGATGACTGGTTCTGATGGCTTTTAGAACAAAGTTTGCTGGGCAACCCTTTGCATTTTCAATCTGGATTGCCTCAAATAGCTCCTTAACACTTTGAATCATGGAGGCATCCCTGATGTTGATGTCGTCAATTGTTCCTCGATTTTTCAATCGGAATAAGTTGCAGAAAGTCTTGCAGTCTAGGACAATTTCTTGTCCTTGAACTTCAGTCTGCATGTACTTCTCTTCTACATCATTCACAACTTTTGTGAAGATTTTGGAGTTGTTGTAGAACTCCAACACATCCAGTGTGGATAGTCCACTGGGTGCGACACGTAAACTTGTAGATATGGGAACTTTTCAACATTCTCAATATCGTTTTCTATCGCTTTTGAAGAAATGACTGAAACATATTTCTTCACAAGAAAAGCTCCCAATTCATCTTGTGACTTGGATTCGGTCGAGAAGGGTAAACTCTCCTAGAAGGCGTTTATTCAACACCTTAAGTTCTTTTCCTCCTTGCTTTTCGGGGAGGCGGATGATCTTGACCTTAGGGTTCTTGGTGGTCATCTTCTTTGGTGCCATCTCTTATATAGAGTCTTTGAGTGAGTGTTTACAGATGGGTTTTGCAAGAATAATCGAGATTAGTCTATCTTTTCAGAAGACTAAGCACAAGAAGTTGAGTTGCAGAAGAAGTTTTGCAGAAATCTTGAGAGATTTTGCTATTTTGATGCAAGTTTGAAAATTTCGGAATCGGTAAAAGTGTTTGTCTTTTGCCCAAATCCTATATATATAGCAGAAAAAATGTACATAGATACAACATACATATAGCTGAATATGAATGCGTGTCTTTGCATCTGCATAGGCGTGGTACGTCCTTTGTACTTCATTAAATGCGTAGTGGGCCATGTCTGCATTTCTCAACAGACATTACTTGCTTTATTTTAATCTCAACTGTTGAGATCAAACGTTTATTCATCAAGGGCTTATATTGAATATCTTGTAATGATATCAATCAACAAATGGTAATGTGCCGACTTGATGGATTTTTAATATGCTACATTCATTGTGTCACTTGGTAAAGAGTAGGAACACTTAATCGTTTGAGCTTATCATTCTGAGTATCAAGTCCTTATCTTTATATTATTTATCATAAAAATGGCAAAAATACAAGACATTGGACATGTTTGACTCCCAGAACTTATGTTTTTCGGGCTTTATGTGTCTTTTCTCTTTATGACTAAATAGTTTCCTAAATTCAAGAATCAGAAACTTCAGTTGTTTGAATGTATTTGACCCACTCTTAGTAAGTAAGTTCTAGTCTTATTTACTTATGAAGTGTGTACCAACCTTTTCCTTTCTGGATACCCGTTCCAGAAATGTTTTTTCTTTCTGAGTGTTGCTACTCAGAAACCTTTGCATCACTTCTTAACAACTTGGCTTTCTGAGAGCATGTTCTCAGAGGCCTACTTCTTTTCTACCTTGCTTACTCAGACTTTAGAGATTCAGGACATTTTTCAGTCCTTAGGCAACTCCATCAACCCAAGATTATGTCTTAAGGTCAAGAACCGGCTTTCTTGTAGGGGCTTGGTGAAGATATCTGCAAGTTGGTCTTCTGTGCCAATCTTGAGTATCTCTATATTGCCTTTTTCAACATGGTCTCTGATGAAGTGGTGTCTAACATCAATGTGCTTTGTTCTGGCATGGAACTTGGGATTCTGTGTGATTGCAATAGCACTTGTGTTGTCACAGAATATAGGAGGTTTCTCTTCATTGAGTCCATAGTCTCTGAGTTGTTGTTGAATCCACAGAATTTGTGTTGCACAACAACCAGCAGAAATATATTCAGCCTCTGTGGTAGAAGTTGCAATTGAGTTTTGCTTCTTGCTAAACCATGAGATAAGTCTTGTTCCCAGAAACTGACAAGTTCCTGAGGTATTTTTCCTATCAAGCATTGATCCAGCATAGTCAGCATCTGAGTAACCAGCCAAACTCAATCCACCTTCTTTAGGATACCACAAACCTACATTTACTGTACCTTTCACATACCTTAATACTTTCATAGCAATGTTGTAGTGTGTTTGCATTGGATTTGTTTGAAATCTAGCACACACTCCAACTGCATATTGAATATCGTGCCTTGCGATAAGTAGAGTAGTGAACCTATCAATTTCCTATACTTGTGTTCATCAACACTCTTATCTGATTCAGTATAGGTCATCTTGGTTCCTATGCTCATAGGTATCTTAGCATTCTTTTCAGAGGGCTTAAGCTTGAACTGTGTGAGCATGTCTTTTGCATACTTTGTCTGACTAATGAATATTCCATCATTGAGTTGTTTGACTTGCAATCCTAGGAAATAGTTCAATTCTCCCATCATGCTCATCTCAAACTTATTTTTCATGAGATTTGCAAAGTCATCACAAAGTTGCTTGTCCTTAGATCAAAATATAATGTCATCAACATATACTTGAACTAAGAGCAGTTTCCCATCATGATTTAAGGTAAATAAAGTTTTATCAACTTCACCTTTCTTGAAACCACTTTCCAGAAGATATTTGGCCAAAGTGTCATACCATGCTCTTGGAGCCTGTTTCAGTCCATATAGAGCTTTCTGTAGTTTATAGACCATTCTACTTTCTGAGGAAACTTCAAAACCAGGTGGTTGTTCAACATAGACTTCCTCAGCAAGTTCACCATTCAAGAATGCACTTTTGACATCCATCTGATAAACTTTAAAGTCTTTATGAGCTGCAAAAGGCTAGAAAGAGTCTTATTGCATCCAATCTGGCAACAGGTGCATATGACTCATCAAAATCTAAACCTTCAGTCTGGGTGAATCCCTTGGCAACCAACCTTGCTTTGTTTCTGGTTATTTCACCAGATTCATTCATCTTGTTTCTGAAAACCCACTTGGTTCCAATCATAGATATTCCTTTTACAAATGGAACTAGTTTCCAGACTTTGTTTCTTTCAAACTGATCCAACTCTTCTTGCATTGCAGAGATCCAGTCTTGGTCTCTTAATGCTTCTTCAATAGTTTTAGGTTCAATGTTTGAGATGAAACATCCAAAGAGAGAATTAGCATTTTCGGATATTGCTCTCCTAGTCCTAACACCTTGATTGATTGGTCCAATCACATCCTTTGCAGGATGATCCTTGATCCATCTCATCATGGGTTTGGGGCTAGTAGGGTCAACATCTATGTGATCTGATTGTGAATCACTATGATTATGACTTGATACTTCTTCAGTATTTATGACATTTTGCACCTCAGAAGGGCGGTGAATGTCTGACACTTTCTCAGTGTGAGGGCTTTCTGGGACATGCCTGTCAGATAGTTCATTTCCAGAATTAGCTCTCTGATGAACATCTTCAGTTTCCATTTCTGGAATTCTCATAGGAAATTCTTCATCATGTCTGAGAATCATCTGGTTGTTACTAGGCATTTCATGCTTTTTCTTCGTCAGAGTCATCCTCTCTTTCCATAATGATGTTTTTCCTTTCTGAGGGTTCTTCTTCAGAATCCTTTAACATTAGTTCCTTGAACCTTTCTGAGAGTTCATCATCAAGGGGTGATTTCTTGCTTCTTCATAGAATACAACATGAACTGATTCTTCAATCTTCTTTGTTCTTTTGTTGTAAACTCTGTAAGCTTTGCTATTCATAGAATAACCAAGAAACACTCCTTCATCTGCCTTTGGTTGAAATGTTCTTAGATACTCTTTTCCATTGTTAAGAACAAAACATCTACAACCAAACACTTTTAGATGTTTAATATTAGGGGGTCTACCAACCAAGAGCTCATAAGGGGTCTTGTCATGGTGTTTGTTTATCAAACATACATTACGAGTGTAACATCTTGTGTTTCTGACTTCAACCCAATAAAATTCACTTATTTGATGTCCATGACATTGTCCTTCTTGCTTCTTTAAGGTTCTATTTTCCTTTCGCAACACCATTTTGTTGTGGTGTTCTTAGAGGAAAGTTGATGTTGTATACCTTTCTTTGACAAAACTCCTTTATGTACTGGTTAACAAATTCAGTACCATGGTCTGTTATGATTGCAGATACCTTGTCATTTTTCATGACTTCAAGCTTATTTAGCAAGTTTGGTATCTCCACCCTAGCATCAGATTTATGCTCCAGAAAGACAACCCAAGTGAATCTTGAGAAGTCATCTAAACAACCAGACCATACTTCTTTCCTGCATAACTAGTTACAGATGATTCAAAAAGATCCATGTGTAATAGTTGCAGTGGTCTAACACTAGAGTGTCTGATTTTGGACTTGAAAGAGATTTTGGATTGTTTCCCCATCGGCGAGCAGATACCATCCTTTACGAAGATGTTTTGGGAAGGCCAACCACTAACTCTTTCTTGGCAAGTTTGTTCGAGTTTTGAAATTCAAGTGACTCATTCTTTTGTGCCATAACGGTGCTCTTACGGACTGATTGACTCACCATGAGACATTCTTTAGTTGTGGCAGATGCCCAGTCGGCAACATAAAGACTACCTTTCCGCCGAGCAACCAAGACTGTCTGCTTTGACTCATTGTCAATAAGTTTGCAATACTTTGCTTTGAATTTCACAGTAAATCCCTTGTCTGCAAATTGGCTCATGCTTAATAGATTATATTTCAAACCCTTAACATGTAATACGTCAGTGATAGTTGAAGATCCTAATTTGACGTTGCCAAATCCCAGAGAGGGATTTAATTCTCCTCCAGCAAATCTGATGTCTGGTCCAGTGTTGCAAGCTTTGTAGTTGACGGTTGCTTTGTCTCTGTCATGTGCTTTCGCATCCACTATCAAATAGCCATTGAGCCTTAGTCCAAGAGGCGTTACGCACAAAGCAGGAGTTAGGTTCTTGCTTCAGAGATAGAACCATTTAGACTACACATTCTTCCAGTAGGAATCCACATTTTAGTGAATTTCTTGGGAGTTTGTTTTTGTCTAACTTGATCAGAAGGAGATGCAATAAAATCAGTAATTTTGATCTCAATTTTCCTTCTTGGGGTGTTTCTAGGTGTTCCCTTTGGTGCTTTTTGGACCCTGGGTTTCTGGGGTTGCTTTTCAGAAAACTTAGCCTTTCTGGCCAGGTTCCTTCTAGCTTTGGCATTCAGTTTTTCAGTAGTTTGAGATTTCTTCCACTTCTGTTTATTCACTACAAGAATCCATCCGTAACGGGACGGAAAGGGGCGACGGATTTTATCCGTCGCCCCTGTAGCGACGGATCGCTACTTGGGGCGACGGATTCTATCCGTCGCCCCGTTTGGCGACGGATAAAGGTTATCCATTCTGTAGCGACGGATAAAATTATCCGTCGCTTCTGGCGTTGACCAAAATTAAAAAAAAAAAAAAATTTTAGCGGGATAGATTTATCCGTCGCTAAAATCTTGACGATAAATCTATCGCGCGCTATGTAGCAACGGATAGATTTATCCGTCGCTACAAGGAAAAAAAAAAAAAAATTAGCGACGGATAGATCTAGATCTATCCGCTTCAAACCTAAAAAATATAATATATCTCCTCCACCACCTCCTTTTCTCCTACTTCTCCTCTCCTCCTCCTCCCACCACCACCTTTCTCCTCCCACCACCACCATCCTCCACCACCACCATCTCCTCCCACCACCACCATCCACCACCACCACCAACACCTCCACCACCTTTCTCCTCCCACCACCACCACCTTTCTCCTCCCACCACCACCATCCTCCACCACCACCATCTCCTCCACCACCTCCTTTCCTCCACCACCATCTCACCACCACCCCCACCCCCACACACCACCCACCACCCCCCCCCACCCCCCACCACCATCCTCCACCACCACAATCTCCTCCACCACCTCCTTTCCACCACCATCCACCTCCACCACCATCTCCACCAACACCACCACACTACACCCACCACCACCCACCCACCAACACCATCTCCTCCACCACCACCACCCACCACCACCACCACCACCCTTCCACCACCACCACCTCCCACCACCACACACCACCACCACTGCCACCACCGCACCACTGCAGGAATTAATCCGTATCTGAATATAAAAATTGTATCTGATTTTATTTTAAAAAAAAAAATGGGATGACGGATAGATCTATCCGTGCCCATAATCATTTTTTTTTTTAAAAAAGGTCAATCCGTCGTCAATCCGTCAATTGACGACGGATTTTATCCGTCGCCACAGCTCAAGGGGCGGATTTTATCCGTCGCCCGATCCGTCGCCCGGTAGGCGGCGGATATTTGCATCTGACGGATCTATCCGTCGCCATGTTCTGATTTTTGTAGTGATTGCTACATGCAATGTCAGCCTTGCGCCATTGTTCTTGTCCTTCCTTATATTGTTGTAAAAGGACTTTTCCAATAGCATAATAGCCAATGCCATTTCGAACACCTTTGGCTTTCTGAATGCGGTCTTCAGAAGCCTTACTAGTTTCTGCACCATCTTTATTTTTATAAAATGGTATAGTAGAGAATTTGCCTATTCCAGCAATTCTTCCCTTCCTAGTAATACTGCACTGTGGATGATTGCATGTCTGAGGTTTGTGTTTCTTTTTAGAGACCTTATCCACATGCTCCTTGTGAACTTGTTGTTCTTTCAAATGCTGGGTTGCAACTCCCTTTCCTTTGTCAACTGCCTTATCTTTCTGACCAATGCTATAGGTGGTTGAAGAATCATTCTGTTGACTTTTTACAAAGGTCAACCTTTCATCACTCTTCTTCAGAGGAGATGAATTACTCGATTGTTCATCGAGTCCAAGTCCACCTTTCTCAGAGGGATCTCTTAGATAGGATTGAACCTCAGTGAGAGTGTCACTAGCCTTTACATAAGATTGGAAGGATAGCTCTTTCTTTCTGAGTTCTTCATTCTCAGAAAGCAGCTTCATCATTTTCTTAGGTAGTTCATCCAAGGCTAGTTTGTGAGAATTTTCATTCTCAGATATCTGAGATTTCAGAAAGGCTATTTCAGCGTTCTTGTTCTCAGATACTCTGGTTAGCTCAGAAACCTCTTTTTCAAGAGTTTCTTTGCTTTCCTCTAGAATTCTAGTTTTGGATTGTGCTTCCAGAAATTCTTTCTCATAACGATCCAATTCACTCTTGACCAACTCCAGATCCTCAATTCCATCATCACTCTCATAGTACAGAAATTGTGAATTGTTAGTTACCTCATCAGCCATAAGACATATTTCAATGTTGGAGATGTTTGGACCAGCAATCTCAGCAACTCCACACATTTCTTTCTTCTTAAGGCCGAAGTCAATTACATCGTGGGTGATTCCACACAATTCTGGTGATGGTAGATTTGAGTCATCTGAATCTCTATTTTCAGAATCTATCTCAAAGTCTAGAGCATCAAGTTGAATTTGAATCTTCTTCCTTTCTTCAGTTAGTAAGGCCCTTTGATTTCTCTTGAAATTTCTTCTGTCCTTCTTGTCACCTGTCTTGAGCTTGTTTAAAGCAGGACAATCTCTCTTGAAGTGACCAGGCTTTTGACAATAGAAGCAGATATCATTTCCTATTTCTGTAGCTTCAGTACTAACACCTTTCTGAATGGGGGTGTTCAGAGAGTTGTTCACTTGTATGTTCTTGTACTGATGATAGTTTGGGCCAAGATGCTTTTTCAGCTTTTCTTTTGCTTTTCTTCTCTCAATCTCTTGACTCACAAATTTCTTCATGTGTCTTACTGCAAGAGCATTTTCTTCAGATGCTTCTTTGGTATCCTTCTTTCCAGAAGTACCTTGAGAAACTAGAGCAACACTTTGCAACTTTTCAAATTGCTTGTTCTCTCCGAGTTGTCTCATAGTCTCTGAGCAAGATGAGAGAAGAGCTCTACTGGAGTAATATTTGGCATCCCTTGATTGAAATAAAAGAACTTAGTGTGTTCCCAGTTATGATTGAGACGTCTGACAATAGTCTTAATCTTTTCTGACTGGGAGTATCTGTTGCTTTCACCAAGTGCAGCCATATCACTCATAAGAGTAGTAAATCTGAAATCAAGTTCTTCCAGAGTTTCAGTGGGACCTTGTTTGAAGTTTTGGAACTTCAATTTAAGAACTTCGAACTTGTTTTCTTTGGTTTTCTGGCCCGCATGATTTCTTCAATCAATTGCGAGCGACTTCGCTTTTAGCACCCTACGCCATAATTGTATGTGCTCAGGTGTCGATCTGATGATTATATTACGAGCTTGACCATGCAATCTGTGTCTCTTGGCATCTTCAGATGTCCAGAGCTCTCTTGGCTTGTCTTCATATATAATGCTTCCACGAGCAACATGACCACTATCACTAGCAGCCATGTCCTCGCTTCCATCTTCCTTGTTTGAGGCTTTTCTTCCATCAGACACCTCATTAACTTGTTTAAGTTGTCTGATTTTGATAGGCCCTTCATTGATGACATAGATCATCTCATCACTAATGGCCTCCAGATGGAGCATCATGTTATTCTTCCATTTCTCGTTTCGCTTTAACGGGTGCATCACTCAGAGACATACCTGCACACTTAACACACAAATTATATAGTCCTCAGAAAGGGAAAAGTTCCTTCACCTATCTGGGGATCTAGGTTCAGTGCAGAAGGCTTGTGAACCTCCTGCTCTGATACCACTTGTTGGTCCAGATAACGGCAAAGTAAAATACTAGAGAGGGGGGGGGGGTGAATAGTCTTTTAAAACTTTTATCGATAAACACAATTTCTCAGAAACCTGGGGGTTTCTGATACTTAAATTCAGAGCGCGGAAGACTTTAAGATAGGTAAGTGCAGAAATAATAAGTAAGTGTGTGTGCGCTTTGCTGAAATGTAAATACAGAAAGGTAAATAACACAGCAAGTATAGTGGTATCTGGAGGTGGCGTAATCCTCCAACTAATCCACTTCGGTCTTTCTGAGACCTAGAATTCACTAGAACAGATAATTGAGTTCACCTTACAAAAATCCTATTCTAAGATTCTTAAACAAATGGTTCCCAACCAAATGTTCCCCCTGAGTTATTCCCCAGCTCTTAGAGCTAAGTACTTCCTCTACTTAGATAACCTTGGAGTTATTCCCTGATTTCCCAAATCAAGTACTTCCTCTACTCCACGCCTTGATGATGTTGGTTATAAGGTTTGTCAGAGAGGCTTCTTGTATAACTTTTCAGTATGTTTCCAGAGAGCTTAATAGAACAAGACTACTTAATACACTTGTTCAGTGTATGGCAATCTTTTTCTTGACCAAGTAATTGATGTCCGTTCTGGAGAATGAGCTTCAGAAAGGTTATCTGATAGTTCAACTCTTTCACGAATAACAATCTCTTGTTAAGGTTCAGGACAACTTAGTGATTCTTCAAGTAACAGAAAGATTTTAGAAAGGGTAGTAGAGTGCTTGAGAGAATACTTTGCTAGATTGTAAGTTTGCAAGTTAGATCGTTCTTCGGTCGTATTTCTCAGCATCTAAGTGTGTGATATTTATAGATGAATTAGAGAGTCGTTGGGATGTTATCCGTTAGACAAAATTCAAATTCAGTCTATACTTATCTTGAAATGAGTACTCAGAAGTCCTTGTCTCATATCTCAGAGAGGACTGTGCTTTGGCGGTTTTTTTGCCGATGCAATTAATGCACATGTACTATTTCTTGTCCTGTAGTCTTCAACGGATACATTAGCCTTTCTGATGGCTTGCATGCTCCATACTCATGATGTCATATGTTCCAAAATCATGTTTCAAAAGTAACTAAATGCACTTAAGAAAGGATTAAGGACATAGTCTTTCTGAGTGAGACTAAACCTTGGTGTCTTCATAAATCTTGTGCAATCTTCGGTCTTGTAATCTTCAGAAAATCTCCATTGCTAGGATTGATCTTCATGGTCTTCTTGGAAATAAAAATTACACTCAGAGATCTATAATCCTAATACAAGATTTACTAGACTTATCATACTCAATGATTTCCTCTTTTACAATGTTCAAGTGAACCAAGAGTACTTAATCACCTTTCTGGCAAAGATAAGAACATGTGATGAATGATCAAAATACTAACAGATATTCCTAACAGGATGGTTTTTGAAGACATGGCAAAGCGTGCATTAATCTTGGGAGATAAAAGGAATCCTATCGAGATCAATGAGCCTGAATTGTTATATGCTGAAGATATTGATAGGATTACCAATGAATTGCGACAGAGTGCAGGGGGACCAGCTCCGGAAATGGTGAATAGTGCAAATATTTTACCAGAGAGCAGCTCATATAGCGAAAGCACATTGGTGGCTTTAATTGGCCATGATGAAAAATTTATGCAAGTTGTTATGAAGGGGCAAGAAAGAACAGGACAACAGATTGAAGGGATGATGAGAAGAATAGAGGACTTAGCAGATAGTTTGGCTAACTTCGTAGCAGGTCTAGAATTCGGGGATGAAGATGAATTGGAAGAAGAGATTCAAGCAACTACAGTACTGCGTAGTGGTAAGGTTGTTGAGAAGCCAGATATGATGACTAAACCGGAAACTCCACCTACACCAGCAGTAGACGTTACTGAGGAGGAAGCTGAGGAGATTATTGAGGACCCAAGAAGCAGCACTGAGGTTCTACATAAATCTAATAACCCCTTCCGCCCCCCAGGACCACCAGTTTCCAAGCTATTACCATACCCTGGGAGAGTTAAGAAGCCAAAAGACGACAGTAAGTTCAAATCTATTATGGCAATGATTTTGAAAGTGAACGTGAACATGCCACTGTTGGAGCTTATTGATAACGTCCCCTCCCATGCTAAGTTCTTCAAGGACCTAAATGCTAATAAGAAGAAAAGTCGCTTTCTGAAAAAGTTGATTCTTCGAAGCAAACAAATTCTGTGATCGGATTACCAGTGAAACAACAAGACCCAGGGAGTTTCGTGATTGATATACAAATGGAGAATGGGAAGGCAGCAAAAGGTATGCTCGACTTGGGAGCAAGCATTAATCTTATTACCCATGACCTTTATCAGGAGCTCGGTTTGAAGAAGTTGGAACCAGTGAATATGACTTTGCATATGGCTGATTGTAGTATCCAGTGACCGCTTGGTATTATTCGGGATGCTTTGGTCAAGGTTGACACATACTTGGTACCAGCAGATTTTGTAGTTCTAGTTCCCAGCAATGCAGCAACCAGCAACAAAAACCATGTGATTTTGCTAGGAAGGCCATTCATGAAAACTGTCAAACTTCAAGTCGATGTTGCAGAAGGCAAAATAGCAATGGATATCGGAGGCAATTGAATCAGCAAGGACGCAGTGCGTCCTGCAGGTAACTCTAATGCCTATTCTGTTACAAATTGTGAAACTGAACATGAGATTGCCAAAGAATTTCATTGCATCATTCATGACTGTGTATATACTACTTTGCTTGATGACATTACTAGCTATAATTTAGAGGCCGCTTTGACCTAGATCCTGATAGGGGAATTCTGAGTGAGGAAAGTCATGAGCTAATCTGTGCTTTAGATTCAGCTGAAACTGAACCAGTAGGTGAAATCGATCCCCCTAGTGAACCATTAGGTGAAATCGAATCCCTCAGTAGCAATACTGGGGAAATCGAACCCCCTAGGCCTGACCTTAAGGAACTCACATCCCACCTTAAGTATGCTTTCCTTGGTGAAAATCGGTCCAAACCTGTGATAATCTCTTCGAAATTGCAAAAGGAAGAAGAGAACCAACTTGTTGAGCTTCTTAAGGAGAATTCTGAGGCCATAGTATGGGGAATTGGAGACATTAAGGGCATTAGCGCAACTCGTTGCACACACAGGATAAGTTTAGAAGATGATGCTAAACCTGTTAGGCAACCCCAGCACAGGCTCAATCCTGTCATGCAAGATGTAGTGAAAACTGAGATGCTTGAGCACGACATAATTTACCCCATAGTTGATAGTAGATGGGTGAGTCCTGTGCATGTAGTTCCTAAGAAGTCGGGGGTTACTGTCGAAACAAATGAGAAGGGCATAGAGGCCCCGGTAAGAAAAACCACTGGGTGGCGTGTGTGCATTGACTACAGGAAACTAAACGCAGCCACTAAGAAAGACCACTTCCCTCTGCCATTCATTGATGAGATGCTTAACCTTCTTTGGCGAGAGTTCTATTATTTTTTAGATGGTCTTTCAGGTTTCTACCAAATACCCATTGCTCAGGAGGATCAGGAGAAGACGACATTTACTTGTCCCTATGGGACTTTTGCCTATCGCAGAATGCCTTTCGGACTGTGCAACGCTCCTTCTACTTTTCAAAGATGCATGCTTTCTATATTTTCTAACATGGTGCAGAATTTTATAGAGGTTTTCATGGATGACTTCTCTCTTTTTGGAGATTCTTTTGCTGATTGCTTACATAAACTTGATAAAGTGCTTAAACGCTGCATTGAGTGTAACTTAACTCTTAGCTGGGAAAAAAGTCACTTTATGGTTAGAGAAGGAATTGTCTTAAGGCATGTAGTCTCAAAACGTGGGATAGAAGTTGATAGAGCAAAGCTTGATGTGATTGTTAAACTTCCCCCTCCCACTTGTGTGAAAGAGCTGCAATCTTTTCTTGGGCATGTTGGTTTTCATAGGAGATTCATTAAGGATTTTTCGAAAATTGCTAAGTGTTTGAGCAACTTGCTTATGAAAGATGTGCCTTTTGTTTTCAATGATAAATGCATTCAGGCCTTTAACATCTTGAAAGAACAGCTTGTTTCTTCTCCCATTGTTGTTGCTCCTAACTGGTCCTTACCCTTTGAGATTATGTGTGATGCTTCTGATTTTATTTTAGGTGCTGTGTTAGGACAAAGGGTAAATGGACATTTTCATGTGATTTACTATGCCAGCAAGACACTTAACCCTGCGCAGGTTAACTACACCACAACGGAGAAAGAATTCCTAGTTGTTCTTTTTGCATTGGATAAATTCCGTTCGTATCAGAAAGGGTTCAAAGTGATCATCCACACGGATCACGCTACGATCCGCCACCTCATGGCAAAGAGTGATTCTAAGTGGCACCTCATTCGGTGGGTTTTGATGTTATAGGAGTTCGATTGTGAAATAGTTGTAAGTGTGGTAAAGATAATCTTGTTGCTGACCATTTATCTAGGCTTGATCCTAAGACAATCTCCCCTTCTCCACCTATTCCCGATGACCTTCCTGATGAGCACCTATTCTCTGTTAGCTTAGAGCCTTGGTTTGCAGATATTGTGAATTTTCTTGTTGCAGGTGTCTTCCCCGCTAACATGTCTTCGCAGGAAAGAAGGAACTTTGCGCTCCGAACCAATGGCTACTTTTGGGATGACCCCCACCTATTCAAGGAGGGAGCTGATGGCATCCTACGGCGCTGCATTCCAGAGAGTGAAGTAGGCAATGTTCCCACCTTTTGTCATACCATGCAGTGTGGAGGGCACTACAACGGGAAGAAAACCGCTCTGAAGGTTCTTCAATCAGGTTTCTTTTGGCCCTCTCTGTTTAAAGATGCTCATAAGTTTTGTGCTAGTTGTGATGCATGTCAGCGTAGTGGTAACATTAGCAAGCGTAATGAGATGCCTTTGACTAGCAATCTTGTGGTAGAACCCTTTGATGTGTGGGGTATTGACTTTATGGGACCCTTTCCCAAAAGTAATGGTAATGAATATATTCTTGTTGCTGTGGACTATGTGACTAAGTGGGTGGAGGCTATTGCCACAAGAACTAATGATTCCAAAGTTGTGCTCTCTTTCTTGTCCAAGAATATTTTCAGTAGGTTTGGTACACCCAGAGCAATCATTAGCGATGGAGGATCTCATTTTATTAACCGTTCATTTGCGAACCTGCTTGTGAAGTATGGAGTGCAACACCGTGTTGCAACCGCATACCATCCACAAACTTCTGGTGAAGTGGAAGTCAGCAATAGGCAAATCAAGAGCATTCTCACAAGGGTCATAAAACCAAATCGTAAGGATTGGTCAACCAAGCTAGATGATGCACTGTGGGCTTACAGAACTTGTTACAAGACTGTTATTGGTACAACCCTCTACCGGTTGGTTTATGGCAAAGCTTGTCATCTTCCCGTGGAGTTGGAGCACAAAGCGACATGGGCCACCAAGGAGCTCAATCTCGATATGCAGGCAGCTGGGGAAGAAAGATTGTTGCAGATCTCCGAGCTGGAAGAACTCCGCCACCTTGCCTTTGAGAATGCAAAGATTTACAAGCATAAGACAAAAGAGTATCATGACAAGGGGATAATCCGCAAGGTCTTGCACCCATGTATGAAAGTTTTTGTTGGTACAGATAACGGCAAAGTAAAAGACTGGGGGGGGGGGGGTGAATAGTCTTTTAAAACTTTTGTCGATAACAACTATTTCTCAGATATCTGAATAGATATCTGATACTTAGAATCAGAGTGCGGAAGACTTAATAAAGATAAGTGCAGAAACAGTTAATATGTGTGTGTGTGTTGCTGAAATGTAAATACAGAAAGGTAAATAACACAGCAAGTATAGTGGTATCTGGAGGTGGCGTAATCCTCCAACTAATCCACTTCGGTCTGTCAGAGACCTAGAATTCACTAGAACAGATAATTGAGTTCAAAAGCTTTGGTCGCAACAGAAAGCTTTGTGAGTAAGTAAGTTGCTCTGAGAGAGTAAGACGTTCAGCGTTTGTATGCAGTTCAAGGTGTGTCTAAGGTTCTGTGTGTCTACTCAAGCAGTCTAAGTGTTGATATTTATAGATGAATTTGAGTGCCGTTTGAATAGTATCCGTTAGGCTCAAATTCAAACTATCGATATCATGTATAGTAATCTTAGTGAGTTTTGTCTTCTTCTTAGAAGCTGCCGTTGCTTTTATTCAGACATCTCTGTCCGTGCACTAAATGCATTGTACTATACTTTTGTCCTGTAGTGCCAACGGAACTATGCTTTGTATCAGAGACTAGTGTTATCTGATTCTTTGCACGTCCTTATCTTCAATCTTCAGATACCACTTGTATTTATTGAAACAACTTTGTTTGCAATATACATTTCTTTTTCAGAAACGTGGTTAAAGTTCAAGGTATCTGAGAATAGATATCTGTGGACACTTTCCTTGTTTTCAGATATGTTTCTTATTTCTCAGATGTCTCTTGTGACACAGTTTGTTAGAAACTATTCGTGTCTTCAAGATATCTGGCTAAGATATCTGAACAACAGATTCAGTAATCTTGTGCAGTTTTCTTCAAGTTTTCAATGTCGTTGAGCTTTCTGCTTGGATGTCTTCTTCTGGGTCTTCTCTTCATAAAATAAAAATTACATTTTGAGACCTAACATCCTATACAAGATTAGCTAGACTATCATACTTAGTGGGTTTCCTCTTTTACAATGTTCAAGTGAACCAAGAGTACTAATCACCTTTCTGAGACTAAGATAAGTCATCATGTTGCTGATCAAAACTAAAGAGATATTCTTTACAAAATATCTAACAAAATTCCTAACAAATTTCTCAAGAAATTTCCCAACAAATTTCCCAACAAATTTCCCCCTTTTTGATCAGTCAACGATGACTATCTTCCCTATTACAAATCTGGATGAGGAAACAATCCACCACTTAATCATTTCTTATGATCTTTCAATTCATATAATTAAGTGCAGAAAGTAAACATCAACCAAATCACAAGGTGTGATCTTTGCTGACAAGTTATCTTTTATAGAATACTATCTGAGAGTAAGTTCTTCAGATAAGTTACAAATAAAGATTACAGATAACTTCAATACGTAAAACAGTTAAGCTCAGTCAGCAAAAATACAAAAACTACATAGTAAATTAGGACAACAGGAGTAACCAAGCTCCAAGTAAACATCCTAATAAACTAGTCTTCAAGTCTTCAATCTTCAAGTCTTCAACAGTATTTCTATGGATCAGTCTGCAAATTTTCTATCTCCAAACCTTTTGATGTCGTCAGAATAATCATAGAGAAGAGTTCTGACGAGCATCTCTGTGTCTCTGGCAAATCCACAGACCTCTTTGTAGGTTTTGGTAGGATTTTTCTTGACAAAATGCTTGACCCATAGGTACTTTCGCCACTTCCAGGCATGCTCTATTCTGATATCTGAAAGCTTGAAGTATTCATAGATAATCTTTAGATATCTGATGTCACCCTTGTATTGGTCTTCTGTCAGATAGAACGACTCATAGGGTTCCACAGCAAGTCTTGGTCTTGTGCCTGTTCCTGTGATATTCAGAATTTTGTGCACATCATCTGGCTTTCCATATGGACAATCATCAGAGAGGTCCTTCTTCATGGCTTCAGTTCTCTTGACAACTTCAAAATCCAATCATGCTTTGATGTGATTGGTGTTGATCAAGGTAGGTTTATCCTTTCTCCATGCCATGAGTTGTTTATGGATTGGTTCTGGAAATCTTGAATTTACCAGTAGATGCTTAAGTTCCAGAATCCAATAGCCATTCTTTTGATTGATGCACCTATAGACAGAGGAATCATTGTCATACTTCACATACTCTATTTTGGCTTCTTGGCCTGAGTGGAAGTTGACTTTGTCTTTGCTCAGCTCTCAGTCTGTTCCTTCTCTGTCTTGATTTTCTTTGGGGTTGTTGCTTGAAGAACCACCACCCTGGATAGACTTGGTATTTCCAGAGGGTGTTTTAGCTGCTAGTGGCTTTGGCATGCCTGGGCTAGGCTTTCAATTTTCCTTTTTCTGTGAAGAGGAGCTTCATCTTCATCAGTTTCCTCATCATCATCAAGACTAGATCTTGTGAGAGTTTTACAGCCTTCTTCATTGCCCTGGGACTTGATTTGACCTTCTTCTTCTTCTTCAGAAGATTCATCAATCCCTCTAACTTGTCTTCTCCTTGGAGCCTTGGTACTCCTTGGAGGTTTCTGTGCCATGGCCCTTGTTATCATTTTGGTTCCTTCAGTAGGTTTCTGGCTATGTTTTAAAAGCCGGAACCGGAGGTTGAGCCGGCCACCCTCAAAAAAAGGTTCAACCGGGTCGGACCGGTTCACCCGGATAGAGCCGGTATGACGTCATTTTAATATATATACATATATATACACACCCTAAATTATTGATATTAAATTAAAAGGTTCCAAACATAGATAGATCATAAACATAAACATAAACATAAAAAGTCACAACTTCAAATCATCATAAAAATGACATCAAGCCATCAAGTCATACACATTACAATCATAAAAGTCTACAAGCAATTAATGAGATAATAGAGTTCCAAAGATCAAACTCAACAATAATACGAGAGTTCAACATCATCGTTCTCATTTGTTGTAACATTTTCCGCATTTCCTAAATACAAAACATATAGATTATATAATGACCAACAAAATGAATAACTAATAAATAGAACAAACATGAATTTTATGTTTGATTTGCATTATAAAGTATAAACCCAATAGAAAACTCAAAATATACATAACAATTAACAATAAACTCAACAATAAAATATATTTAATTTATATAGTTCAAGAATAAAAAATACAGGCACAAAGAAAAAAAAGGACATCTTTTTTTTTTATTCTAGTCGAGTCGTGAGGGTCTGGGGCTTTTATTTTTTTTAAAATTAAGGGCTGCTTTTGCAAAAAACCTTTTTTCCTAAGTTCGCACCTGACGGGGTTTAGTTGAATAAAAAAAATAAAAAAAAATAAAAAAAGCCTAACTGGCCCAACCCGGTTCCGGGTCACCGGTCCAACCCGGTTTTGGGCCGAGTTTGCCGGTTTTTAGGGCAGCGGCTCAATACCGGTTTTTCAGCCCTATTTGGGCCGGCCAAGACCGGTTTAGCGGTCCGACCGGCCGGTCCGACCCGAATTTTAAAACATAGGTTTCTGGGAAGTAGCTACTGTTTGCAAAGCAGCTTGGCTTGAGGAGGGTTCATTGATTCTGAGTGGTGGCTGGGAAGTTTTTCTTCTTCCTTTCTGAGCCGCACCAGCTCCAGATTTCTTCTTGTTTTCATCTCCTTCTTCCCATTCCCCCTGACTTTGAGGTCCAGATTTGTACTTTCTTTCCCCCTTAGTCATTGTTGGCTGACTCAGTCTCATAAAGGAATCTGAGAGAGAGTCAAAATGCCCTTGTAGATAATTATAGGCAGTGACCAACTTCTGAAGTTCGGCTTTGAGCTCCTGATTTTGCTTGATAAGTCCGTTGTCCTTATCAGTGAGCTCTGCCAATGGGCCTAGGATGGCATCTGCTTTTCCAGCAGTGTAACTTGCCTCTTGAAGAGCTTTTTCAGCTAAAGACTCATCATCGTCCCTTATCATTCCCAGATCTTTCTGAGCAATGACTATGCTAGTTGTTCTCTGAGTGATGAGCTCAGTGAACTTTCTCATTTCAGAGGGGACGGAGGCAATTACTTCCTTGTTCTGTGAAGACATCTCCTTGTTGAGTAGCTTGATTGGTACTGTTCATGTATTCATGGGAGTGGACGTTTGGCAGTTTGTTGAATATTGTAGGAGAAATCAACTTCCTTTTCAAGTGAGAAACCGCTAAATATTCATTGCGGTGTTCTGCCAAAGTCTTGTCTTCTTCATCATCTGAGTGATCAGCCCAGTGATCTTCATCCTCTTGGACATTTTCATCGATTGTATCGAGTCCAGCAACCATCTCAGAGATTGGTTTCTTTCCTTTCTGGGAGGAGGATGGTACTTCTTTCGAAGATGATGCAGCCTTAGCATCATGCTTGACTTCAGATACTTCTTCAGTATCGAGTTCTTTGGTGATCTCTTGCACAGCATCCTGTAGCTCTTTAACTTCAGAGTAACCAATCATTTCTTCTAAGTATAGATCTTGTAGTTGATCAATCTTATCTCTGGATTTAGCTATTTGATCTTCCATTTGAAGATGGAGCTGTTGTTCTTCTTCCAACAGTTGTCTGAGTTGAGCAGATCTGGTTTGAGTGTTTAGTATTTTCTGATTTGTTTCTTCAGAAAGCTCAACTACTTGTTCAGTAGTAACTGCGTGTTGGTTAGAAGATGGATGAGTAGATTTCTGAGGTGATGAAGACGGAGATTTCTGTGAAGTCTTCTCAGTTTGCTTTTCAGCAGCTGAGGCATTGTTTCTCTGTGAA
This sequence comes from Plantago major, assembly GCA_026545765.1. Classification (NCBI taxonomy): domain Eukaryota; kingdom Viridiplantae; phylum Streptophyta; class Magnoliopsida; order Lamiales; family Plantaginaceae; genus Plantago; species Plantago major. The sequence goes on along the minus strand of CM048840.1, from coordinate 77,364,346 downwards.
ATTCCTCCAGTCCCTGGTGCAGGGGCATCATCATCATCCTTTTTGTCATTATCATCCTTTTGGTGATGGTCAGTGGGAGGTTCATCAAAGTAATTTTCATTCATTTCTTCCTCCTCATCATCTTCAGATACAAGATTGATCACTTCCGGGATAGTGATCTTCTGCCCATTAACTTCTTCTTGTTCAGAAGGTATAAATTGCAGAGTATGGGGCAGGACTGGCTTGAATGTCATCTGCAATCTTGTCTGACCATCTGCCTGTTCAAAGGCATGTATCAAACTATGCGCCACTTCTCTGGAAAAGTCCTTATGTAGTAAAGTCGCAACTGTATATTGTTCTGTAGGGAACATTGCTTGGACATATGTTTCCAGGTCAAGAGCTCATGCTCGTCTGGTTGGTTGATCAGTGATTCTCAATATTTCAGAGAGATCAGAGCACCTTAACTTCTGCCATTTCTTGAAGCATTGAATATGCTTTGGCAGGGTGTGAGCTTTGAAGAAGTGAAGTAGGTCCCTTGTTTCTTTAATGGGAACCTGCTTTGCATCTGTTTGAGCCTGAAAGAAAGAGTTTTGAGTGAGTTTCAAAACTTTTGTAGATATCTGAGTATAAGTGCAGTTTAGTTTCTGGTTACCTGAGTATGAACATCAGGCTCAGATACTTGTTCTACTGAGACAATTAGTGTCTCAGATATCTTGTTGTGAGGTTGAGACTTGGAAGTCTGGTCCTCATCAACCTTTCTTTCTTGAACCTGAGAGAAATACAATACTTAGGAAATAGTTTGAAAGAATCTATGCATAAATATGCTTTTAATGAATTCTGATTTGAGCTACTTACTTCCTCAACAGGAAGCTCAGATTCATTTTCTCGAAACTTGTGCGTTTCGGTGTTCTTTCAGTGATCTTTGCCTTGGGGCTTCATCAATTTCCATTGATCTGGAAGTCGCAACTTTATCCCCTTGCATTTCTACTTCTGAAATAGCCTGTAAGTAGAAAGTATTGAATATTAGAAGAGATAAGGGATAACCCAAGATGAAGAATACTTGTCACTTGATTGTCATATACCTTCATGTTTGAAGACTCAGTGATGTATTCTTCAGAAACCTTGTTGGTCTCTGGATTTGTCGCTGGCATTTCTGCCTTATCTACTTCCATCTCAGTTGGAGCCTGTTAGAAACATTTAATCATGAATAAGCACATAAACATTTTTACTGAAAAATTAGTTCTCTTTAAGAATCATTTACACGTGGCATGTGCTCGATTTCTCAAGAGTTGAGGTTGAAGGGACCTCTTTTTCAGTAATTGAGGCAAGCTTCTCAGCTTCCTCTTGTTTCTGCGTTTCTAACTCAGCCTGTAACAAAGAAATTCTTATGAGGTAACAAGATTTATAAGTATAAAATTTTTCACAAGGTAAGAGTTAAATCAGTCATTTACCTGAGCAGTTTCAGGCTGATTGGTCTCTGGAACTTGTGACCTTTCTATACATTGGTCGTCTTGTCTCAAAGTTTTCTTTGTTTGAAGTTTCTGGTACTTCACACCTTTCCTGAGTATGCAACTCAGTTGCCTCCCCTGGTTGATCATTCTGAGTAGATGTCTCAGTTTGATCCCTCTCAGTTTGATCCCTCTCATTTGCAGGATTTTCTTCAGCATACTGTATTGCTGGTAATTCGAAATGGAGTTCATTTACCATTTCATCAACCACTTGTGGCTGTTGTGGTTGTTGTGTTTGTGGTTGTTGTGGTTGTCTGGAAACAGAAGATTGATCAGTAGAATGTTCTTCCAGATTTTTAGATATGGCGTTTCCATCAGCATCTGCCAGCACTAAAATACCACTCATCAGGGCTTTGTGAAGTTGTTCAAGAGAAGCATTCCCTGATGATGTGTTTGCACCAACAACCTTTGCTATAGGTTCAGCAACCTGTGGTGTAAGTTCTTCTTCAGATACCTTATCACCAGTTACTGTTACAGTAACCTTAGCCCTCTTTGTTCTTTCTAGGACTTGAGAGATGACTAGTTCATCTTCTTCATCGTCAGGGCTCTCATCAGCATTGGGAACTGATTGGTCCATTATTCCTGCGGTTTCTGCAGATGGGGCTTGGTGCTTTTCACCACTCTTGGCAGCATTTATGAGTTCATCAACAAGGCTTTCTGCATTAGTCGCAACATTTCTGAAAGCACTTTCTCTTGCTGAGTCTACTTGTTCAGTAGTTGATAACTCTTTTGCAGCATTCATGAGTTCATCTGCCATTATCAGTTCATCGGCAATGCCTGCAGATATCTGAGAATTGACAACCTCTTTGGGTGTGTTTTCTGATTTGCCAGCAGACTTCTTTCTTGAAGTTCTGGGCTTCTTGGTCGCAACCTTTTCTTCAGATATCTTTTCAGATTTTCGCTTCTTAGGACCTTTCTGAGACCCAGTAACCTTTTTCATCAGATTTGTATACTCATATTTGTAGAGTAAGTTACTGTTGGCTATTTTAGCCGTCTCTCCGAGCTCAATGCCAAGCTTTTACAGCAAGTAGCATATCTTCAGACCATAACCTACTGTGGCCTTTGGCTCAGCTAGTCCTTTGTCTTCTTCACGAATTTCATGAAGGCGTACTTTCCCCAGTTAAAAGGGTTTTCCAGCCTTTTGTCTTGTTGATTCAGCAAGAATATCATGATCCATCGTTCTTGGCTTATCTGGTCAGCACCTCCTTGTAGACCATCAAAGCATCTGTGAAGAATGCAAGCCAGTACATCCCAGTGAACCAACAAATGTCTGGTTCGGATGTCAGCAAGCTTGAACTCAGTGGGTGTATCTGATTTTTCAAGATCACACACGTCACTGTAAAGTTCTTTAACACCTTCAAGGAGTTCATCATCCTTGGTGTTTATTTCAAAATCCTTTCCAAGATTTTGAACCTCAAACAACTTACAGAAAGTTGTTAAGTCCGTATGATTTCCTTTCCTTGATCGAGGTTTTGATAGACACTATTTCGGTTTCAGACATACGTGAAATAATCTCGAGTTGTTGTAAAATTCCAACACATCGGTGATGAAATTCCACTTGGCGGCGGATAGAAAACCCTTGATCTGCCTTTTCAAGCATGTCAAGAATCAATTTTCTATCGACTTGGTTCTCTATTGCAGAGAGGTATTCCTCAACCATGGCACCACCCCAAATCATTATGTGACTTGAAGTCCAATGGTCAGGATTAAAAACTCCTACCAGTCGATTGTTTACAATAACCAACTCTGGTGCTTGCTTTTCAGCAGTACCAGTGGAGGATTGGGATTTCTGTGTTGAAGTGTTCTTGGAGGCCATCTCTTTATATAGTGTAGGGATTTGAAAATGGCGTTTGAAAGAGATTTGATTCAGTGATTCTTTTCAGAAAAACTTAATCATGATTTGCAGAGATTGTAGAGGGTTTGCAGAGAATCAAGATAAGGATTTGCTATTTTTGTGTAAGATGAAATTTCGGATTAGGCAAAAGTGATTTCATTTGCCAAAATCCTATATATATAGCAGTTGAATCCCAACAGACAAATACATACAAATTGATTTTGTGTGTACATATCTGTAATTTGCAAACAGGCGTGAGCAAAAGCTAGTTCGGCATTAAATGCTTAGTGGGCCATGTCTGAATTTCAACAGTCCACTATTTACTGTGAATTAATTTCCACCGTACAGATCAATCGCTTAATTTCATCGAGGGTCACCATTGCTTCTTCAGCAATGATCACAATCAACAAGTGTAATTGTGCCCATTTAATGAATTTTGGCGACTTGCTATCTGAATCACAATTCTGTATGACCAAGGACACTGTTCGCATCTGAATCTGTCTTATACTTAGGATTTTTCATCAAGATAGAAATAATGCGAGTTTTAAAAGAGTAGTTGACTGCAGATAGTTATACTATTCTCTTTTGTGTTCCCCGTTTATAGAGTGATTCAGATATCTGAGTTCCCGTCTTAGAGATCTTAAGCTATCTTTTTGCTCTTTAGCCTTTTTGACTTCTGGATACCCGTTCCAGATTTCTCTTTTTCTCTTTTCTGGATACCCGTTCCAGATACCTCTTCTCTGGATACCCGTTCCAGATACCTCTTCTCTGGATGCCCATTCCAGATACCTCTTCTCTGGATGCCCGTTCCAGATACCTGAACTTTTTCAGTTCATTGGTAGTTCCATTAGTCCAAGACTATGTCTTAAGGCTAAGAATCTACTTTCTTGTAGTGGCTTAGTGAAGATATCTACAAGTTGGTCTTCAGTGCCAATCTTGAGTATCTCTATATTGCTCTTTTCAACATGGTCTCTGATGAAGTGATGTCTAACATCAATGTGCTTTGTTCTGGCATGAAATTTAGGATTCTGTGTAATCGCAATAGCACTTGTGTTGTCACAGAAAATGGGAGTTTTCTTCTCATCGAGTCCATAGTCTTTGAGTTGTTGTTGTATCCACAGAATTTGTGTTGCACAACAACCAGCAGCAATATATTCAGCCTCTGTGGTAGAAGTTGCAATTGAGAGATAAGTCTAGTACCCAGAAACTGACAAGTTCCTGAGGTGCTTTTCCTATCAAGCAATGATCCAGCATAATCAGCGTCTGAGTACCCAGCTAAACTCAATCCACTTTCTTTAGGATACCACAATCCTACATCTATTGTACCTTTTACATACCTTAATATTTTCATAGCAATGTTGTAGTGTGTTTGCATTGGATTTGTCTGAAATCTAGCACATACTCCAATGGCATATTGAATATCAGGTCTACTTGCAGTGAGGTAAAGTAGTGAACCTATCAATTTCCTATACTTATGTTCTTCAACACTCTTATCTGATTCAGTATAGGTCATTTTGGTTCCAATGCTCATAGGTATCTTAGCATTCTTTTCAGAAGGCTTAAGATTGAATTTTGTGAGCATATCTTTTGCATACTTTGTTTGACTAATGAATATTCCATCATTGAGTTGCTTGACTTGCAATCCTAGGAAATAATTCATTTCTCCCATCATGCTCATCTCAAATTTGCTTTTCATGAGATTTGCAAAGTCATTACAAAGTTGCTTGTCCTTAGATCCAAATATGATGTCATCAACATATACTTGAACTAAGAGTAGTTTTCCGTCATGTTTTAAGGTAAATAAAGTTTTATCAACTTCACCTTTCTTGAAACCACTTTCCAGAAGGTATTTGGCCAAAGTGTCATACCATGCTCTTGGAGCCTGTTCACCATACTGAGCTTTCATAGTTTATAGACCATTCTACTTTCTGAGGAAACTTCAAAGCCAGGTGGTTGCTCAACATAAACTTCTTCTGCAAGTTCACCGTTTAAGAATGCACTTTTGACATCTATCTGATAAACTTTGAAATCTTTATGAGTCAGAAGGCTAGAAAGAGTCTTATTGCATCCAATCTGGCAACTGGTGCATATGACTCGTCAAAATCTAAGCCTTCAGTCTGAGTAAATCCTTTGGCAACCAATCTTGCTTTGTTTCTGGTTATTTCACCAGATTCATTCATCTTGTTTCTGAAAACCCATTTAGTTCCAATCACAGATATTCCTTCTATAAATGGAACTAGTTTCCAGACTTTATTTCTCTCAAATTGATCCAACTCTTCTTGCATTGCAGAGATCCAGTCTTGGTCTCCTAATGCTTCTTCTATATTTTTAGGTTCAATATTCGAGATGAAACAACCAAAGAGAGAGTTAGCATTTTCAGCTATTGCTCTCCTAGTCCTAACACCCTGATTAATCGGTCCAATTATATCCTTTGTAGGATGATCTTTGATCCATTTCATCATAGGTTTAGTGCTAGTAGGATCAATATCCAGGTGATCTGAATGTGAACCACTAAGATTTTGATTTGATACTTTTTCAGTATCTGAGATATCTGACATATGGGAAATGCCATGGATATCTGACACTTTTTCAGTGTTAGAGATATCTGAAACATGCATTTCAGCATTCTTATTTTCAGATACCTCTTCATGATGAAGGTTCTCGATAACTTTGTTCCATTTACGAAAAACTCATAGGAAATTCCTCATCATGTCTGTGAGTCATCTTGTTGTTACTAGGCTTTTCAAGCTTTTCTACGTCAGAGTCATCCTCACTTTCCATAATGATGTTTTTCCTTTCTGAGGATTCTTCTTTAGAATCCTCGAATAATTCTTTGAACCTTTCTGAGAGTTCATCAATAGGAGGTGTTTTCTTATTTCCTTCATAGAATACAACATGAACTGATTCTTCAATTTTCTTTGTTCTTTTGTTGTAAACTCTGTAGGCTTTGCTGTTTGTGGAATAGCCAAGAAAAACACCTTGATCTGCCTTTGGTTGAAATGTTCTCAGATACTCTTTCCCATTGTTTAGATCAAAACATCTACAACCAAATACTCTCAGATGTTTGATATTAGGGGGTTTACCAACCAAGATTTCATAGGGGGTCTTGTCATGGTGTTTGTTTATCAAACATACATTACGAGTGTAGCGGTGTGTTTACAGCTTCAACCCAATAAATTTCACTGATTTCAGTGTCAGCTAGCATTGTCCTTGCAACTTCTTTAAGGGTTCTGTTTTTCCTTTCTGCAACACCATTTTGTTGAGGTGTTCTTACAGAGGAAAGTTGGTGTTGTATACCTTTGCAGGTACAAAACTCCTTTATGTACTGGTTGACAAACTCAGTACCATGGTATGTTCTGATTGCAGATACCTTGTCATTTTTCATGACTTCAAGCTTTTTCAGCAAGTTTGGTATCTCCACCCTGGCATCAGATTTGTGTTTCAGAAAGACAACCCAAGTGAATCTTGAGAAGTCATCTACCACAACCGACCATACTTCTTTCCCCGCATAACTAGTTACAGATGATTCAAAAGATCCATGTGTAAAAGTTGCGTTGGTCTAACACTTAGAGTGTCGATTTTGGACTTGAAAGAGATTTTAGATTGTTTCCCCATCCGTAATGAGCAGATACCATCCTTTCTGAAAGATGTTCTGGGAAGACCAACCACTAACTCTTTCTTGGCAAGTCTATTCAGAGTTTTGAAGTTCAAGTGACTCATTCTTTTGTGCCATAACCAGTGCTCTTCTGTGTGACCAGATTGACTCACCATGAGACATTCTTCAGTTGTGGCAGATGCCCAATCGGCAACATAAAGACTGCCTTTCCGCGACCAACTAAGGTACTGCGCTTTGACTCATTGTCAATTAGTTTGCAGTATTTAGCTTTGAATTTTATAGTAAAACCCTTGTCTGCAAACTGGCTCATGCTAAATAGATTATATTTCAAATCCTTAACATGTAATACGTCAGTGATTGTTAAAGTTCCCAATTTGACGTTGCCAAATCCCAGAGAGGGATTTAATTCTCCTCCAGCAAATCTGATATCTGGTCCTGTGTTGCAAGCTTTGTAATCAACCAGATTTGCTTTGTCTCCTGTCATGTGCTTTCCGCATCCACTATCAAATAGCCATTGTGCTTTAGTCCAGGAGGCATTCGCACACACGTGAAGCAGAGATTAGGTTCTCATATCTTTGATGGAACCGTAATTAAAAGTTCTTCCAGTAGGAATCCATTTTTGAATGAATTTCTTTGAAATATGCTTTTGTCTGACAGGAACGTAAGGAGGAATTCTATTTGAATGAATGTTATCATTAGTAAGAATTATTTTCTTCCTTGGTGTGTTCCTAGGTGCTCCATAAGATGCTTTCAGATACCTGTCAGGTTTCTGAGTTTGCTTTTCAGCAAACTTAGCCTTCCTTGCCAGATTTCTTCTAGCCCTGGCATTCAGATTTTTCAGTGGCTTGATTTAACTTCCACTTCTGATAATTGCTTTGAGCAATTCTAGCTTCCAGCCATCGTTCTTGCTCCTGCTTGTACTCATGAGCAAGTTGTTTTTCGATGCCTTTGTAGCCAATACCGTTTCGAGCACTTGAAGCTATCTGAGATCTTTTCTCAGCAGCTTTGCTAGTCTCTGGTTGATCCAATTTCTTTCCAGAAAAAGTGACATGGGAGAATTTGCCAGCTCTTGCAATTCTACCTTTTTGAGAGACATAGCACTGTGGGTGTTTACACTTTTCAGTGTTGTGTTTCTTTTCAGAGACGTACCCAACAGTTTTTTTTTTGACTTGTTTTTCCCACAAAGGTTTAGTTGCAACTGCCTTTCCTTTGTCAACAATCTTTGTCTTTTCACCGATACTATAGATTGCGTGGGAACCGTCTTGCTGAGTACTTACAAATGTTCTTTTCTCCTTACTCTTATTCAGAGTGATAGAACAATCTGTCTATGTATTCAGCCCAAGTCCTTTCTTTTCTGAAGGATCTCTTAAGTAAGATTGTACTTCAGTAAGAGTGTCACTAGCTTTGGCATAAGATTGAAAAGATAGTTCTTTCTTCTTGAGTTCCTTGTTTTCAGAAAGAAGATTTTCATAATTCTTTCGTAACTCAGCCATTGCTTTTTCATATGACTTTGAGAAATGCATTTTCAGCATCCTTTCTCTCAGATTCTTTAACTAATTGAGAATTTTCCTTTTCAAGAGAATTCTTTTCTTCTTCAAGGTTTTCGGCTCTAGCTCGGATCATTAGAAATTCTCTTTCATAGATGTCAAGTTCTTTCCTGAGATTTTCTAGATTTTTTATTTCCTCTTCATCACTTTCATAAGTGTAGCAAGAAGTATGTGTTACCTCATCAGCCATAAGACAGTTTTCTATGTTGGAGATGTCTGGTCCGTCAATTTCAGCAACTCCACACATTTCATTCTTCTTGAGGCCGAAGTCGATTATATCATGAGTAATTCCACATAATTCTGGTGATGGTAAGGTTGAATCATCTGAATTGTCATCTTCAGAATCTGTCTCAACGTCTAGAGCATCCAGTTGAATTTGGATTTTCTTTCTTTCTTCAGTTAACAAAGCTTCGGCTTCTTACAAGATTCTTCTATCTTTCTTGTCGCTTTGTCCTTAGTTTGTTGAAGGCGGGACAATCCTTCTTGAAGTGGCCAGTTTCGACAATAGAAGCAGATATCGTTTCAATTTACGCTTCCTCAGTACATGATGCTTTCTGAGCTGGCTTGTTCAGCGAGCTTTGCATATTTTTGTACTGGTGATAGTTTGAGCCTAGATGCTTTTTCAGCTTCTCTTTGGCTTTTCTTCTCTCAATTTCTCGACTTACAAATTTGCTCATTTGCTTTGCAGCAAGAACATCCTCAGTCTCCTCCTTGCTTTTCTTCTTTTCAGAAGTTCCTTGAGTAACTAGAGCAACATTCTGCAACTTTTCAGTTGTTTGTTCTCTCTGAGTTGTCTCATAGTCAACAGTAGCAAGATGAGAGAAAAGTTCCACTGGAGTGATATTTGGCATACCTTGGTTAAAATAAAAGAATTTAGTATGCTCCCAGTTGTGGTTAAGACTTCTGACAATAGTCTTAATCTTCTCCGACTGGGAGTATCTGTTGCTTTCGCCAAGTGCTGCCATATCACTCATGAGAGTGGTGAACCTGAAATCAAGTTCTTCCAGAGTTTCAGTGGGACCTTGTTTGAAATTTTGAAATTTCAACTTTAGAACTTCGAACTTGTTTTCCTTGGTTTTCTCAGTTCCGGCACAGATTTCTTCAATCAGTTGCCAGGCAACTTTCGCCGTTTTAGCACCCCACAGTTTACACTGTATGTGCTCTGGTGTCAATCTGATGATGATGTTAGGAGCTTGACCATCCAGGCGATTCCTCTTGGCATCTTCCGATGTCCAGAGTTCTCTGGACTTTGGTTCGTAAATAACTTGACCAGTAGATCTTCCACTAGTTGACGCATCTGTTTGTGAAGATCCTTCGCTTTGATCTCTGTCTCTTCCACTCGAAACCTCCATGACTTGCTTAAGTTGTTGAATGACTATTGGGCCATTCTTTATTACTTCGATCATCTCGTCACTTATGGCTTCAAGGTGGAGCATCATGTTATTTTTCCATTTCTCGTAGTTCTCTGGTTTGAGAACGGGTGCATCACTCAGAGACATACCTGCACACTTAACACACAAATTAAATAGTCCTCAAAAGTGGACAAAGTTCCTTCACCTATCTGGGGATCTAGGTTCAGTGCAGAAGGCTGGTGAACCTCCTGCTCTGATACCACTTGTTGGTCCAGATAACGGCAAAGTAAAAGACTAGAGGGGGGGTGAATAGTCTTTTAAAACTTTTGTCGATAACAACTATTTCTCAGATATCTGAATAGATATCTGATACTTAGAATCAGACTGCGGAAGACTTAATAAAGATAAGTGCAGAAACAGTTAATATGTGTGTGTGTGTGTGTTGCGTAAATGTAAATAAAGAAAGGTAAATAACACAGCAAGTATAGTGGTATCTGGAGGTGGCGTAATCCTCCAACTAATCCACTTGATGTCATGGGACCTAGAATTCACTAGAACAGATAATTGAGTTCTCCTTACAATAATCCTATTCTAAGATTCTTAAACAATTGGTTCCCGACCAAATGTTCCCCTGAGTTGTTCCCGGCTTTCCAAGTACTTCTGTGCTCGAAACCTTTGAGTTATTCCTAGCTTCCCAATCTAAGTACTTCCTATACTCAATAACTTTGAGTTATTCCTTAGTTTCCCAAATCAAGTACTTCCTATACTCGGTAACCTTGGAGTTATTCACGATTTTTCAAACTAAGTACTTCACAGACTCCACTTGATTATGGTGTTGGTTTTTGGTTTGAGTTGTCAGATGAACTTCTTTAATAACTTATTCAGTTATTCAGATAGCTCTGTGAATCAAGTATACTTAATACACTTTACAGCGTATGGTATCTTGTTCGATTTTACTGACCCAAGTCTTATGATATCTATTCAAGAGAATGAATCTCAGATAGTTGATCTTTTGATTCAACTCCTTCACAGATAGCTTTGCTTGTTTAGGATCAGGACACTTAGAACTTCAGTGTTACTCAAGATCAAAAGCTTTGGTCGCAACAGAAAGCTTTGTGAGTAAGTAAGTTGCTCTGAGAGAGTAAGACGTTCAGCGTTTGTATGCAGTTCAAGGTGTGTCTAAGGTTCTGTGTGTCTACTCAAGCAGTCTAAGTGTTGATATTTATAGATGAATTTGAGTGCCGTTTGAATAGTATCCGTTAGGCTCAAATTCAAACTATCGATATCTGTGTATAGTACTGTAGCAGGTTTTGTCTTCTTCTCAGAAGCTGCCGTTGCTTTTATTCAGACATCTCTGTCCGTGCATTAAATGCATTGTACTATACTTTTGTCCTGTAGTATCAAGGGAACTATGCTTTGTATCAGAGACTAGTGTTATCTGATTCTTTGCACGTCCTTATCTTCAATCTTCAGATACCACTTGTATTTATTGAAACAACTTTGTTTGCAATATACATTTCTTTTTCAGAAACGTGGTTAAAGCTCAAGGTATCTGAGAATAGATATCTGTGGACACTTTCCTTGTTTTCAGATATGTTTCTTATTTCTCAGATGTCCCTTGTGACACAGTTTGTTAGAAACTATTCGTGTCTTCAAGATATCTGGCTAAGATATCTGAACAACAGATTCAGTAATCTTGTGCAGTTTTCTTCAAGTCTTCAATGTCGTTGAGCTTTCTGCTTGGATGTCTTCTTCTTGGTCTTCTCTTCATAAAATAAAAATTACATTTTGAGACCTAACATCCTATACAAGATTAGCTAGACTATCATACTTAGTGGGTTTCCTCTTTTACAATGTTCAAGTGAACCAAGAGTACTAATCACCTTTCTGAGACTAAGATAAGTCATCATGTTGCTGATCAAAACTAAAGAGATATTCTTTACAAAATATCTAACAAAATTCCTAACAAATTTCTCAAGAAATTTCCCAACAAATTTCCCAACAGTTTTGGTTTTTAACTCTCATCTTAAACTGTTTCTAGGAAAGTTGCGTTCGCGTTGGGATGGACCATACACGATAATTCATGTGGCACCGCATGGTGCTGTCGAACTCTTGAATTCCGCTGACGGTTCTACCTTCAAGGTCAATGGGCAGCGCGTTAAACCATACTTTCAAGGGTACATTGAGCGACCGGAAGAAGTGGTCGAACTCTCCGAGTCCAGTACATGACTCTAAATTGTACTTCACAGGCCAGACACTTTCGTTCCCTTTTATCTTTCCACTCTTAGCTTGAGGACATGCTTGAGTTTCGGTTTGGGGAGGGAATGTGAGGCTCTTCAGTTTCTTGCCTGTGTTTCTATGTGTTTTTTTTTTTCATATTTTCGTGAGTCTTTCGTGTGTCCGAGTTACCTTTCCAAGTTTTCGAGCAGCTATTGTGAGTGGTAATCCACTTAATGCCTTTGTTTTGTTTGATATGTAACTGGAAGTAGCCTAGTGCATTGTTAATTCCTTAAGGTCTGTGCTCTTGCAAATATCTAGTCTGTCCAGATCTTTAGTCCAAAAGCCATGAGAAGCCTGAACCGATGAAAAAATATTGTACCGGCATTTGTATTGTGTGATTCCTGGGATGTGCAAGTTTTTACGAATTATTTGCACCTTTTCATACTTACGTGTACTCATTTTGTTTGGGGATGACGAACGGCATGCTTTTAATTTTCAGTTCTCTAACTTTTAAACCCCGTTCTAAAGAACAGGTTTGGGGAAGAGCTACTTACATGTTTACGACTATTTTTTAGCTTTATATGCTCGATTGTGTTTGAGTCTGTTGCTGTTTCCAAAGGCTGTCTGAATTTAATCTCGGGGTGGATTTATGGTCTTAGTTGATCACCGTCTGTCGTGTTGGGCATGTTTCAGATACTACCTATATACCGGCGTGGCCCTTAAAGCTATATGACCGTGAGGGTTTATGGAATGTGTACCAAACTGACACGCACAAAAGTGCGGACTTTTGGTAAAACAGACACCCGTCAAAAAATTGAGATAAAAGAGCCCAATGAGGCCATGCATCGAATACTGCGTAATAATGGTTTATGTTTGATTTGCAAGTGAAAAAGGGAACAACAAAGGTCTTGAACTTTTGTTATAAGTCGTTTTTTGAAAGAAAAAAAGGACCCTTCTGATCCATTTGATTTGAGTACATTGGCGTAAGATAGTCTAGGCATTCTTGTGATGTGAGTCACCTTCCCAGTTTACTTTTTGAGCGAATAACCCTATTGGACACTTCCAAAGAGAGTAGAGATTGCATATTATTCCTGTGAGGGACTAGCGTGCTGGACTTAAGAGTTATTTGCTTGAGAAACGTTTTTTTTTTTTTTTGGTATTATCTGTGCACTTATCTGCCAAGGTTACTTGAGAACAAAACATTTGCATTTGGTGGACTTAATGCTTTCAATGCTAGATTCGATTACTTGGATTTGTAACTCTTGTATTTGTCTACATGGTTTAGAGTCTAGTGTGTTTAGGTTGTGTGTTTGCTCGAGGACGACCAAAGGTTCGGTTTGGGGATTTTGATGAGACAATATTCCAACGTCTCATTTGGTCCTTTTTAGCGGTCTTTGTGAGTCTTTGTTTTTAGTTTTATAGTCTTTTTAGTTCGTTTTTACACTTTGGTGATTTGTTTACATTTTGCAGGAATCGATGTCTTTTGAGCTAAATGAGAACAAGCTGCTTAGCATGGCTCACTGCGGCGAGGGATTCAGTCCGTCGCGAGGAGATTTAGCGAATGTATATCTTCTGCGATTAAAGAAGGCTCGCCGCGGCAAAGGAATTGGTCATCACGGCGATTTTCTTGATAAACTCTGTCTTGAAGATTGAAGCTACATGCTAAGGATTTACCATGGCGAAATTATGCGAGAGCTATATATTTTTCGATTAAGAAGGCTCGCCGCGGCGAGCTATTCTTTCTGCCGCTGCGAGATACGCAGAACATAATTTTTGTTTTTCTTTATTAGCTGGGAATTGGGATTTTTTCTGGGATACTTATTTTTAACCTAGTTTTTGAAGAGAGCTCCTGGATTCAGACATTGACATTGAGACATCTTTGGAGTTTGGTTATTCATTGATTTTACTCATCAGGATTATTGGTATTCATTTCTCTATTGCTTTCTTCTTTACAATTCGTTCTTTATCTTTATCGATTGAATTGTATGTTATTGCATGTGAGTTTCCCATCTATGTTTCGTATGATTATTACCATGAATCTATGTATGCGATTATTTATTATGAGTAGTTAAACACCTTTGAATACAGTAGTATGTGAAGATCATGCACATTCGTTCTAGGGTTTATCAAATCACTCATATAGGTTAGTCTCGTATAAAATCTTCGTAATAACCTTCAATTCGATAAGTCCGTATTAAATTCTCTAAATTGTTCATGTTTAAGGATCGTTAATTGACGACTCACGATTTCTCCAGTATAATATATTCTAAGAACAATTGGTTGAATCGAATTGATTGATTTACTGTACAACAACCGTGTGACAAATATGAGTGTTATCCCTAGTTCGAATTAGCATAATTGGATCTTGCTATTGTATTCATCTTTATCTCATTGTTGATCGTAATCTTAGCTTTAGTCAATCTAGTTAGAAGTATACAAAACCATCAATCAAACTATTACTGGCAAGTAATCGTTTACTCTCATTGCTACGTAGCTTGATTAATTCCCTGGAGATCGATCACGAGTTAAGCTTTAGTCTGCAACTACATCTCAATCTCTAATTGCTTTTTAGAGTATAATTTGAGCTTATCACGGGGTACCGATTCCCGAAAATGTTAGAATGAACTATTATAGTAGTTAATTAGGTGGATGAGTTAATAAGTAAAATCAAGAAAGAAACTAGGGGTGAGCGCGGGCGGGTATTGACGGGTATTTACAAAAAATCAAACCAACCCACCTATGGCGGGTGATTATTTGTCCGACCCACGGCGGGTAGAATAATTTTTCAACCCGCGACGTTTCGGGTGATAACAATGGCGGGTGGGTTGGCGGGCGGATTGGCGGGTAGATTACTACATCAACATATCCATCAAATTAACAAAATATTTTGAAAGCAAGTAAAATGATGAAGTACCATTTTCACTTATGTAGTTTCTTAGTTTATACATGAAATAACCCTAACTTTACTTTTATTAATCTATTATATATTTCTATATATTCATTTAAATGACAATTAATTTATTTAATATATATACATTTTTTGTTATGTAAATAATATGGCGGGTGGGTTGCGATTTGCACCCAACCAACCCACCACCCACACACCAGTTGGCGGGTTATAAAAAATTTAACCCGCACAATTTTTTTAAAAAAAATTAATCGACGGGTGCGGGTGAGATGCGGACGGTTTGTGCGGACGGGTCGGTCGGACGAATTATTTGCACACCCCTAAAAGAAACATGAAGAAAAGAAAGAAACGTTCATTAAGAAAGAATCATGAACAGAAGATTAGAATGAACTGTACCGATACCCAAGGGATTAGAATGAATTGTAGTAGTTAATTAAGTGAATGAGATAACAAGTAAACATAAGAAAGAATCATGAACAGAAGAAAGAAATGTTCACTACCGATAACCCATCCCCGATAGCGATACCCATGGCCGGGACCTATACCCTGGTACCGGTACCGGGGTACGAGTAAAAGTTAGAATGAACTATTATTAGTAGTTAATTACGTGGATGAGTTACTAAGAAAAAATAAGAAAGAATCATGATGGAAATAAAGAAGTGTTCATTACCCATTCCATACCGATACCCATTCCATACCGATACCGGGGTACCGTTACCTGAAAATGTTAGAATGAACTGTTACTACTAGTTAATTAAGTGGATTAGTTTACAAGCAAGAATAAGAAAGAATGATGAAGAAAAGCAAACAAATGTTCATTAACGATAACCCATTCCCGCTTGCGATACCGGTACCGATCCCCGAAATGGTTAGAATGAACTATTATTAGTATTTAATTAAGTGGATGACATAACAAGTAAACATAAGAAATAATCATGTAGAAAAGAAAGAAATGTTCATCACCGATAAGTCACTCCCGGTAGCGATACCCACGGCCGGTACCTAAATCCATTCCCGGTGCCGGTACCGGTTTACTAATACCCGAAAATGCTAGAATGAACTATTACTAGTATTTAATTAAGTGGATGAGTTAACAAGTAAGAATAAGAAAGAATCATGAAGAAAAGCAAAGAAATGTTCAGTAACGATAACCCACTCCCCGTAGCGATACCGGTACCGATCACCGAAAATGTTAGAATGAACTAATATTAGTAGTTAATTAAGTGGATGAGTTAACAAGTAAGAATAAGAAAGAATCATCAAGAAAAGAAAGAAATGTTCATTACCGATACCCATGCCCGGTACCTATATCCATTCCCGGTACCGGTACCGCAGTACGGATACCCGAAAAGGTTAGAATGAACAATTATTAGTAGTTAATTAAGTGGATGAGTTAATAAGAACAAACAATAAAGAAACATGAAGAAAAGAAAGAAATGTTCATTACCCATTCCCCATTCCCGGAGCGATACTCATATCGATCTCGGTACCCGGTACCGATACCCAAGGGATTAGAATGAACTGTAGTAGTTAACTAAGTGGATGAGATAACAAGTAAACATAAGAAATAATAATGAAGAAAAGAAGAAATGTTCGTTACCGATAACCCATCCCCGAGAGCGATACCCATGCCCGGGACCTATACCCTGCAGGTACCGGTACCGGGTTACCGACACCAGAAAATGTTAGAATGAACTATTATTAGTAGTTAATTACGTGGATGAGTTAATAAGAAAAAATAAGAAAGAATCATGATGAAAATAAAGAAATGTTCATTACCCATTCCATACCGATATTAGTCAAGTATTATATACCCAAGCAAGATTTGATAATTGTTATTTTTAAATCCTAAACTCGTAAGCGTGACTAGTAAAATACATGTACCGGTACCATGGTAACGGTATTGAAGAGATAGTTGTGAAAATAACCTATGATGTAGATTCATAATGAAGTCATGTTTGTAACAATTTGCTATGACATTGTATTATTAGTAAAATTAAGAGCACCAGATAAAAAAAGAAACTCAATCAGTTTGTGTCTTTTTTTCCTATGTTTGTCACGTATTTTAGTCACGGTTTTTTCACACAATCAAATGTTTGATATTTGACAAGGAAGTTATGATGAATAAGTTGAGTTGCCACATACAGGCCCATATAAGTTCATTTTGCACTAAAAGGCCCACACGGCGATACTCATATTGGTACCTACCGGTACCTATACCCAAGAGATTAGAATGAACTGTAGTAGTTAATTAGGTGAATGAGATAACAAGTAAACATAAGAAAAAATCATGAAGAAAAGAAAGAAATGATCATCACCGATAACCCATCCCCGATAGCGTTACCCATACCTATTCTACATGCCGAGATGCAAATACCAGAACAGGTTAGAATGAACTATTATTTGTAGTTAATTATGTGGATGAGTTACTAAGAAAAAATAAGAAAGAATCATGAAGAAAATAAAGAACGGTTCATTACCCATTCCATACCAATACCCAGTCCCGGCAACGGTACCGGGGTACCGGTACCCAAAAATGTTAGAATGAACTGTAGTAGTTAATTAAGTGTACGAGATAACAAGTAAACATAAGAAAGAATCATGAAGAGAGGAAAGAAATGTTCATTGCCGATAACCCCTCCCCGATAGCGATACCCATGCCCGGGACCTATACCCTGGTACCGGTACCCGAAAATGTTAGAATGAACTATTATTAGTAGATAATTACGTGGATGATTTGCTAAGAAAAACTAAGAAAGAATCATGAAGAAGAGAGAGAAATTTTCATTACCCATTACATACGGATACCCATTCCCGGTACCGGTACCGGTTTACCGATTCCCGAAAATGTTAGAATGAACCATTACTAGTGTTTAAGTAAGTGGATGAGTTAACAAGTAAGAATAAGAAAGAATCATGAAGATAAGCGAAGAAATGTTCATTAACGATAACCCACTTCCCGTAGCGATACCTGTACCGATCACCGAAAATGTTAGAATGAACTAATATTAGTAGTTAATTAAGTGGATGAGTTAACAAGTAAGAATAAGAAAGAATCATGTAGACAAGAAAGAAATGTTCATTACCGGTACCCATGCCCGGTACCTATATCCATTCCCGTTACCGGTACCGGGGTACCGATACCCGAAAAAGGTTAGAATGAACTATTATTAGTAGTTAATTAAGTGGATGGTTTAATAAGAAAAAACAAGAAAGAAACATGAATAAAAAAAAGAAATGTTCATTACCCATTCCCCATTCCCGGAGCTATATTCATATCGGTACCGGTACCCGGTACCGATACCTAATGGAATAGAATGAACTGTAGTACTTAATTAAGTGGATGAGATAACAAGTAAACATAAGCAAGAGAGCAAAGAAATGTTCATTACCGACAACCAATTCCCGATAGCGAAACCCATGACCGGGACCTATACCTATCGAGGGCAAAGTCCCCTGAACACTTAAATGAATTTTCCTTGTTCTCCTTCTCCCTGAGTACCTATACCACCTAGCTCGTAAGGACCGAAGAGTAGAAGCCTGTAAAAACCGTCGTACTGTTGAGAGGCGACACGTGAGGACCTGCACAAGTAGCTTGGAGTGGGGGGGGGGGGTTAGAACCTTATACTCGGTTTGCGTGGTGTCAAACCGGAAGGAGACTTCACTTGCGAGAGACTGAGAATCAACTCAGTACAATGATCAGGAGTCAGAAGTGATTGTGGCTTACCGTTATTATGGAAATGTGTGCCATATATATAGATTTCTCCCAAAATGGGAGGGTTCCATCAGATCGTGCCAAGTGTAAGGCCTGGATCGAGCCACCAAGGCTTCAATAGGCCCATGGCCCATTAATGACACTTGCCCCATTCCACTTTGGGCTTTCAGGGGTAGTTTAGTCATTAATGTGAGAGTATTAGAGGCTTGGATGCAGTCTGCTGCGGGTTAAGGTTCGAAGAGGCAGGTCCGGACGGTTGGTCCGGACCGTACTAGGTTGCCTATAAGATACTCTTATCAGTTTGTCAAGCACCTTTCATTCGGACCTTGTGCCTCGGACCTCCTTACTCTCTAGTGCCAGTTTACTTGGTTGCTTATGAGGTTGTTGTGTTGAATCCGGACGGGTGTCCGGGTCCGACCCCATGGTTACGGACCATTGGCAGGGTCGGACCTACTACCCTTTGAGCCCTCCTGCCCCTTTCCTCCTGGGTGAGTCGGACTTACGGGGGCTTAGGTTCGGACCTACGGGTCAGACTGTATGGTCTCGGATCCGTAGATAACTTGGGACGCCTTAGGATTCTTTCCAAAGGTGTCTATGACGGATTCGACATATTTCCGTATCAACATATGTCCCCCTAGTTTCCAAGTATCTTAGTAGAAGCTTCTTGTAGTCCTTAACTTAATCTCTCCCCCCCCCCCCCCCCCTTCTTTATTTTGTTGTATTCCGAGGAAGGAGGCTCGGAGTGCAACAAAATTAAAGAAAGAAGGGGTATTTGTAAGCGAGATAAAGTGAAGACAAAGAATGTCGGAGTTGTACCTCTTGTGGGTGAAGGGATGATCCGAAGAGGGATATCCAAACGGACGAGGGTCTGTGTGATGGTGAGTTAAATCATCCTTCCTTGTAAAAAGGATAGGGTTTTTATCAACCTGGCTGGAATGGTCCGAAGAGGGACATCCGAACGGACGAGGGTCCGTGTGATGGTGAGGTAAATCATCCTTCCTTGTAAAAAGGATATGGTTTTTATCAACCTGGCTGGGATGGTCCGAAGAGGGACATCCGAACGGACGAGGGTCCATGTGATGGTGTGGTAAATCATCCTTCCTTGTAAAAGGAGAGATATCTGAGACAGAAGATGGATCGGCCATCTGAAGGTCGAGTAGTGTCCTTCTCCCGAGAGTGGTGGAGTTCGTTGTATGTGTTTTTGTCATCGTAAGGTAAATTTTTTGTACCAATGCGTCATTTCACTTGGTATTGTTGTACTATGCCGTTGGATGAATTCTGATCTACGATTGAGATTTAATCCCGAAAAATGGCGACGGATAGGCTATAAATAGGGGCTTTTACCGATGTCACTTTCACATTTCTAGAGAGAGAATTTTTCAAATTTGAGTACATCCGAAGCAAGTTCAAGTGATCCGAAGCGAGTAAGAAGAAGTTCGTAGCGAGTTATCCGTGCAAAGTCAGCTGCCTGCAATCCAAGAACCCGAGTGCAAGTAAGTTGCTTGGTTTCTTTCTTTACTTCCAAGTTTTCTGTGCATCTTATTTTTCCATCTTCAAAATGTTGCATGTTCGGATGTATGCCTATTTTTCGTATTCCGTAGTTGGCTATAACATAGTGTGCTTCGGATATGTTGAGTAGTCAAAACTAACATCGAATGGACATCTTACTAACTCCGAACTAACCTCGTCCGACGGAGTCGTTCCCTATACTCCGATCATAGATTTCTTTAACTTTAATCTACGTAAATGGCCTCTCTGACTACAATCTTAAAGCTCATAAAAATGCATGGTCTTTCCCTAGGATGTCCGAGAGTGATAGTCAAAACCGATCCGAGGCTGAAGGATATGATTCCGAAGCGTTGTCCTTATCAGAAAGCTCCGAGGATATTGACGTTGGTGGTGCGGAGGATTCGGAAGAGCTGGATCGTTCTCCTCATCCAAGCCGGGAAGAGCCCGAGGTAAGCTCTTTACTTCGGTTAGTTGTTCCGGGTTTAGGGTCTCCGAAGCATCAGGATTACCCGCAAGTCTCTACTGTGCAGGGTGTCGGTGCTGTCCAAGAGACGACCTCTCGGACCATAGGGGGACTCCGGCCGCGCCGTGCTGGGAAGGAGCCCGAACTCCCGGTAGAGATTCGATCCCTCATACGCAACTTAGGCTATAATTTTAGGAGTAACCTAACCAAGTGCAATTCATTCCGGATCCACAGGAGCCTAACATCGAGGAAGTGCATGATACCTCCGAGGCACCGCCGCTGGGCATGTTTGGAGAGGGTGTTGAAGATCGGGGTCAGGCTGCTGTCCCCCTTCGAACGGTAGTGGAGTTGAGTTCATCGTCTGGGGATGAAAAAGTTGAAGAGGAGGGTCGGCTGGATAGTTTCGGTTCTGAGGAGGATGAAGAGGAGGAGATGATTTCTCCTCATGTATTCCGGAGGGAATCAACTGGACCAGCGGGTGCGAGTTACCATCTGACTGAATAGGAGCTGCCTGAGGGCAGTAAGAAAGGTGAAGATGTATTCCGGGTGAAGTTTCCTCGATCAAGGGACGATGTTACTCATCCCGACCCGGATGGCGAGCTGAACGAGGATTGTTCATTGCTAATGTGCCCGTCTATTGTGACATCCGAGGAGGTGGGGGAGCTTCGGAGGAGGCATGAGATCCCGGAGTCCGTGGAGATTCTCATTCCGGATGAGTCGCACACCTTCTACAATCCGCCTCCTGGGTACATGTGCGTTCATGAGATAAGTT
Organism: Plantago major; assembly: GCA_026545765.1. Classification (NCBI taxonomy): domain Eukaryota; kingdom Viridiplantae; phylum Streptophyta; class Magnoliopsida; order Lamiales; family Plantaginaceae; genus Plantago; species Plantago major. The sequence goes on along the minus strand of CM048840.1, from coordinate 77,342,923 downwards.
TGCACTGTGGATGGCGTTTGCCCGTGGCGTCCGAGTTGATGGATATGTTAAATGATATGGGGTTGAGTCTGCACCAGATCATTCCCAACTCCCTCGGAAACTTGATGTGCTTCGGGGTGATGTGTACATATAAGGGCATCCTGGTGACTTTTGACAATTTTCGCGAACTGTTTAGTGTAAATTTAAGCAATAGGAATACACTCTTCTATACGCTGGTATGTCGCCAAGCATATACTTTTTTTGTGGATCCTCTCTCTTCCCTGGGGATCAACTGGTGGAAGATGTACATCTTCGTCCGGCCGGCATTAAAACAGGGTCAGTCCGAGGCGGAGAGGGTTCAGTGGCGCTTTGAGAAGAAGTTTTTCCGAGGTAGGTTGCCGGATTGGAAGCCTCCGGCTCGGAATATTCCACTGTGGATGCAAGGGCTCCACAAGAATCAAGACCCGGAGAAGTATTTCTTCCGAGGCTTAATCTGCCAGCCTCTTCCCTACCTAGCTGGCTTTTCGGAGCCCAGATTTTGTGATGGGAAGAAGGATTTGAGTAAGTTTTTCCTATTCGGTCATGTAGTCGTCTTATCCGAGTCGGTTGTTGCTTTATTGCTCTGTTTGTTTTGTTCCGCGAAAAATTTATCGTGTGTTAACTTTTGGTTCTTTGGATGTTCAAATTTTTGGTTCGAGATGAGCTGAAGCGGAAGAAAAATGCCGTCCAAAGGAAGGAGATAGAGGAGGGCACTCGGACCCAAATCATCAAGACGTCTACGGTGCTCCCTATGGACGAGCCGAGGAACGCGGCCACGTTCCGAGTGGAGGAGACCCGGAGGGCGGCGGCGGGTGAAGAGGCTCAAGCGATACCCACCCCGGATAAGGGAAAGGTGGCGGGCTCTAAGGGGGTGAAGAAACCTCCGAGGTCCGTGTCTCGGGACCCTCCTGCCAGTGGTTCAAGTGCTGCGGCCGGGCAGAAGCGCTCATCCGAAGGTCCAATCCCTCCTGCCAGGAAGGGCAAAGGGAAGATGAGTAGTGAGCCGGACATGGACGCTGAGGTGGCTCAGATGGCTGCGGCTCTGGAGTTGGACCGGATTGCGGAGCTATCCGAAATTCACCAGAAGGTACGTACTAATCCAACCATGGTTTTACTGGTTGCCATAAAATGTTATCTTTCTTTGATTCGGAACTCTTATTGACTTTATAATGATGGACATTGTAGCTCACTGCCGCTATTCAAGCGTGCTCCGTGGTGGCGGGTCGGAGGGCCACAATGGAGGAGGACACAAGGCTAAGTTGCTTTCGGTGTGGAGATGTCCAAGGTGGTCAGCTTGTCCGAAAGGCTGAAGAAAGCCCTGGCTGTGAAGAAGGAGTCCGAAGTTGAGGCGGCGAAGCTGAAGAGTGCCATCTTGTCCCTAGAGAAGGATCTAAAAGTGCACCAAGATAGCGTGGATGAGTACGTCGGTGTCTCTCGGACCTTCAAGGATATGATGCTCAATGAGTTATTGAAGGTCCGGACACAGGCTGTCCAAGATTTCTTGGGGTCGGACGCTTGCAAGTTCATGCTTGAGTCCAAGTATGACGATGCTCGGGTAGGATGGCTTCGATGCAGCCATGAGGCAGCTTCGACATTGGGGATGGATCCCGAGTGACTGTGACTTGGAAGCTGAAGGTATTACTGCTTTCAAAGAGGTAGATGGCTCGGACTTTACTCCGGAGAGCATCTCGGACGATGACTTGCTCAAGTGCGAATTTGTGGAGCTAGTCTGTGACGAGACAGAGGACAAGAAGTACAACCATGGTGGTCCGTACCTTCCGGCCTTCGTGCCTCGGGTATTGATGTCCAGTGTCTTCGTCCCCCAGGAGGAACATGTGGAGCACAACCGGGACTGGCTGACTCTGCCCGGGCCCGTCCATGGCTTCCGTCGCGAGCTGAACTTGATGAGGAATGCCCTGCCTTCCTCAAGGAATTGAAGGTCCGAAGGGAGAAAAGGTTGGCCCAGGAAGCCAAAGACAAAAGGCTGACAGACCTACAAGCATCCCTTGAGAAAGATATCGGAGGTCCTTCCGAAGCACAAGCTGGTTCATCCGGGCATCAAGAAGAGTGAAGACGGGGTATGCCCCGGAAGTCTGTAATTCCGGTCTTCGGACCGTGAGACAATGTTTCCTTTTGTTTGCTTTTTATGGATAATGTTTATCGTATCTGTATTCGGATAACTATTTTTGATTTGTTAATTTATTGCATTGGCCCGGGCTCGTCAATGGCTCGGATCGGCTTTATCATATGCTTGTGTTGTTTCTTATTCAGATGCATGTTTTTCATTGCGTACTTAGGTTATAAAATAAATTAGTAGCTTAAGCGTCGTTGGCTCGGACGTCGGTCAGTGGATCCGAGTCAACGAGACCAAATGCTTCCGAAATAATGCAACTCTATCTAATTGATCGATAACTTTGGCTCGGGCGGACAAGACGTTTGTTCGGGTCTTAGCTCTAAATTCCAATCATATAGATAAGATTGGTTTACCCAAATCTGTAACTAGGACTAATTCGGATGTTATCATCCTGCTCGATCCGCAGAGACTTGGTGTACTGCTCTGAACCTTGTTGACTTGTGAAAAGGTTGTAAAAAAGGAGACAATCACAGTAGAAAAGTTGAGTGACTTGCCACGGATCATGGTTGTTACGGAAGTTATCATGACAGGCTCGGAATGACGGATCCGAATGGGCTATAGTTCAACACAATTCATTCAGTAAGGCCGGAATTGTGAAGGGTTTCCGGGTTGGCCCAATAGTGGCCCAAGTCCAGGCCCAAGCCCATAGCCGGCGGTTACAGTCCACGTGGAGAGTTATGATTGGTCCTTCACTCCTATATACACCCCGGGATTGTACGGCTTTGTGCCAGATCATTCCATCCCTTTCATAGTAAGTGATTTGGATCCTCGGGTCCGAATATCTTCAACGAGTAGGTTGATTCCGCCATTCCTGTGTGACCTGTCTTTGAGGGTTCTTCGGACGTCCGAAGGTCCCTTTGGGTCGGACCATAGTTCAGAATGTCGAGATTGGGCCACTCGGAAGTGATCTCCCTCGGGTCGCGTGCTATTCTTCTTTCAATGGGGCTGTAGTGTGTACCAACAACTTTAGCCCCGGGGAAGCGGAATAGCTCGCTGGTCTCAGGGATTTCCAAACGCTTGTTACTTCGGAAAATCAATCCCTCAAGTTGCCTGCCCTTTCCACTTATTTACCCTTTTCGGAAGTACATTTCCTCGGATCGCCGTGCTAGTCTTCTCTCTCCGGGGCTGTAGTGTGTATCAACAACTTGAGCCCTGGGGGAGAAGACTAGCTCGCTGGTTCCAGGAATTACTTCACCTGTTGCTTCGGAGAATCAAATCCTCGGGCTGCCTGCTCCTTCCATCATTTACCATTTTCTTGTGGTGTGGATGAGCACGAACCAGAAAGTGGTTGTGGTGGAAGATGCGGATGGTCTGAGAAAGCACTTTGATTACGTCTCCATACCAAAGATATTCGGATTTAAGCTTATCCTTTGTCCTGGGGTTAGGACATGCTACTCGGAAATGAGCTGCATGTACTGTTCATTCCTACCATCCGAGTCCTATTGCTATTATGCCCGGATCGGTTTAAGTTGGTACGGTCGCATCAGTCACTTGTTTCCAGTTATTGGAGTTCCCGTGAGGGTTCCTTCGAGTTACTAGGAAGAAGTGACTGATGTCGTTCGGACCATCATAAGCTTGGTTCGGAGAGTGCATTCTGTTCTCCTGCTACTCTGTTTCGGAACGCACAGGATCGTTTTAAAGGATTCATGGCTCGGACATCAGAGTTGTTCCTAAAAAAGGTCACTCTAACATGAGTTTGCTCTGATAGGATGCTATACCTATTCCGCTTGGAAGCTCAGGCTCGGAATGAAGCCGATTGGTCCGTGGCGGACGGTGGATACCCTTTAAAGAACCGCCTCCTTTTATTGTAAAAAACGATTTATATTTTCCTTTTGTTTTATGTGACTCGGACAGGCATGTCTAAGATTTGTAATTTGTATTTTTGAGAAATACAAAATCTCTATTGTAACTTATCTTTGGCTTGTTATGTCCCTTCATCCGAATATGGCTGTGTAGGCTTTTTCCTCTTCGAAAAGTTGGTTTTTTCAATCATTTGTTACACCATTCGGCTCGGATCTCTTTAAAGGGTCCAAGGCAGCATGTTTATTTTAAATATAGCACTACTTGTCTTGGAAAACAGTTGTATTGATTTGACGGAAATTCAAGTACAACTGGTGGGCTTCGAGGCTGGAAAAAGAAAATGACAAAAACTTTGACAGCTGACGTAGCATTTTTTCGGGGAGTATCCCTAAGCATAAAACTTCTGTAGGTTCTTAGCATTCCATGTTCTCTTCAGCGCTCTTCCTTGGTCATCTTCTAACTCGAAGCTTCCATTGATTGTAGACACAATGACCTTGTAGGGTCCTTCCCATTTGGGCTTGTGTTTACCGACATTGCTCAGGATATCAGCTCTTCGGAGGACAAAGTCTCCGACTTGTATATCCTTGGGAAGAACATGTTTGTTGTAAGCCCGGGCAGACATAGCTTGATAGTGGAGGATGTTAGCTAGTACCTTGCTTCTTTTGTCTTCAAGGAGCTCCAGGTCGTAGATCCTTGCGATTTCATTTCCAGCCGGATGGTATTATTGGATTCTTTGGGTTTCCACAGCAATTTCAGAGGGGATGAACGCTTCTGAGCCATAGATTAGTGCAAAGGGTGTCTCCTGAGTAGAGGTGCGAGCTGTTGTCCGATGTGCCCACATGACTCCATCGAGATCATCTACCCAGTTGTCTTGAGAAGTTCTCAACCTTTTTTCCAAAATCTTGACGATGGTTTTGTTAGTGGCTTCAACTTGACCATTGGCTTGAGGGTAGCCAACGGAAGTGAAGCGTTGTTCTATCGTGAAGGATTGGAGCCACTCTTTCAATCTGGCCCCGGAAAATTGTGCTCCATTATCGGAAACGATGACCCTAGGAAGTCCAAAGCGGCAGATGATGTTCTTCCAAATGAAGGTTCTTACTCGGCTCTCTGTGATGGTGGCCACTGCTTCGGCCTCAACCCATTTGGTGAAGTACTCTACCGCGACATTAAGGAACTTCTTTTGGTGCGTGCCACGTGGAAAGGGGCCAACTATGTCTATTCCCCATTGATCAAACGGACATGCTATGATTGACGGAATCATTGGGTTGGTTGGGCGATGTGGTATGTTGGCATAGTATTGGCAGTCTTCGCAAGCACGAGCGAAGTTGGAAGCATCCTTATAAATGGTAGGCCAATAGTATCCTTGCCTTATGACCTTCTGAGCCAAGGTTCGTCCCCCGGAGTGACTCCCTGCGTGGATTTCTTCCAAAATGGTCTTTGCCTCATGGGGTCCAAGGTATCTCATGTGAGCGCCAGTGAAAGATCTCTTGTAGAGATTCTCTCCCAGGATAAAGTACATGTGGGCTCTGCATAGGATCTTTCTTTCTTCTTTAAGGTCTGAAGGTAGAGAGCCATCTTTGAGATAGTGAAATATGTCGGTCATCCAGCTCCTTTCCGCGCCTAGGAGGAAGACTTGACCATTGGGGTTTATCAGGGAAGAATCTGTGAGAGTCATCAGGATGACGCGCCTTGTGTCCAAGGCTCCGAAGGCAGAGGCATACTTGGAAAGAGCGCCAGCCTTCTCGTTCCATTCCCTGTGGAATTGTTCCAGTGTGAATGCTTCAAAGTGCTGAGCTTCTTTCTTGAGGAGCTCCATGTACTTGATCATGTTCGGTCCTTTAGTGGCGAAAGACCTGGAAAACTGGGACTCGACGAGCTGGGAATCTGTTTAGGCTTTGATCTGTTTTACTTGAAGAGACCTTGCCATTCTCAAGCCGGTAAGTAGTGCCTCGTACTCGGCCTCGTTCTTTCTCACCTTAAAGTTGAGGGTGATGGCGTATTCCAACCTGGCTCCTTCAGGGCTTTCAAGGAAAATTCCTATTCCTCCTAGTCGTCCAGTAGAGGATCTGTCCACTTGTAGTGTCCAACATTCTTTGCCTTCAAGTTTAGCCTCCAATGTGAGAGTAGGAACTTTCCCATCTTCCTGCTTCTTGACGGAAGATGCAGGTGTTGAAATGTTGGTTACTTCATCTAGGAGGAACATGTGTCTCACCCCCAGGGAGTCATCCATGGGTTCCTGATACGTAGCCCAGAGTTGGACATTATTTTCAAACATCTCTCCAAGATCATTTTCTTTGGTCCTTTCTTCTTCCGGGATAGCCTTCGCCTGAGTGAGCATCACATAGCTCACGTCCCATTGTGGACTATCGGTCCCTCCTTCTGTTTCTTCGGGGTAATCTAACAAAAAGTTGGCAAGGACTTGAGCCTTCTTGGCTGATGGAACTTGGTACCCGATATCATATTCACTTAATTCGATCGCCCACTTGGATAAACGCCCCGACTGATCTGTCTTGCCAAGTACATGTTTGAGTGGCTCATTGGTGAGGACGACGATTAGACAAGGTTTGAAGTAAGGCTTCAGTCGCCTGGCAGTGTAGACTAGCACGAAGGCGAGCTTCTCAATCTAGACATGCCTAGCCTCGGCACCCACGAGGGCCTTGCTTATGTAGTAGATCGGCAAGTAGTCTTTCCCTTGTATCCGCACCAATACAGAACTCGTGGCCTCAGCGGTAGTTGCTAGGTAGAGGTAAAGAGGTTCACCTTCTACTGGTTTGGACAAGAGCGGAGGTGAAAGGAGATAGCTCTTCAAGTTATCCAAGGCCTCTTCGCATTCCTTTGTCCACTCGAACTTGTCTCCCTTCCTTAGGATTTTAAAAAAGGGTAGGTTTTTCTCGTCGGATTTGGAGATGAAGCGGCTCAGGGCCATCACCCTTCCAAGGAGCTTCTGCACTCATTGATTGTCTTTGGCTGTGGTAGGTCCAAGATTGCCTTTATTTTTTCCGGGTTGGCGCTGATGCCTCTCTCTGTGACCATGTAACCGAGGAACTTTTCTCCCTTTACACCAAACATGCACTTCTCTGGGTTCAACTTCATTCCGTACTTCCTAAGGATGGAAAAGCACCTGTTTAGATGCTCTATGTGTTGCTCTTCAGTCTTTCTCTTTACTAGCATGTCGTCCACATAAACTTCCATAGTTTTGCCCAAATCTTCTTTGAACATCTTGTTTACCAATCGTTGGTATGTAGCGCCCGCATTCTTGAGGCAAACGGCATGACTTTGAAATAGTAGACCCCTCCCGCTGCAAAGAAGGCCGTCTTTTTTACGTCCCCTTGAGCCATCCTGATTTGGTAGAAGCCCTGATAAGCGTCCATGAAGCTTAGGAGTGCGCATCCCGCGGTGGAGTCTACTAACTGGTCAATGCGGGGTAATGGATAAGGATCCTTTGGACAAAACTTGTTGAGCCTAGTGAATCATTGCACATTCTCCATTTTTCCGGAGCCTTCTCGACGAGGACCACGTTACAAACCCAATCAGAGTATCTAACTTCTTCGATGTGTCCTGCCTTCATTAATCTTTCAACTTCGCCCGCTATGATAGCATCTTCAACAGGCCCAAAGTCCTATCTCTTTTGTCGGATATGTTTTACCGCAGGATCCATGTTCAGACGGTGAATCGTGATCCTTGGGTCTATCCCTTTAAGGTCGTCAGTGTTCCAGGCGAAGACATCGCGATTGTACCGAAGGCATGTGATGAGCTTCATCTCTACCTCAGCGCTCATCTCCGCTCCGATCCGGGTTATCTTCTCTGGATCTCCCTCAATCAATTGAACTTCTTTTAAGACTTCATGGGGCTCCATCCTTGCAGTCTTGGGGAACTTCTCCTTGAGCGTCGCAGCCCCAATCTCTTCCCTCACTGGAGTAAGAGGCGCAGGGGGAGGACTCCTGGGTCTTTTGGCGACCGAAAGAACGGGTGTTGAGGCTCCTCTGGTTGACATGATGTAACATTTCCATGCTTCCCTAAAATTGCCCACTTCTTCTCCCACACCATTTGGAGTAGGGAACTTCACCCTATTGTGTAGGGGAGATGCAATTGCTCTGAATTGGTTGAGTCCTGGGCGCCCCAGGATCACGTTATAGTCGAACGTGCTGTCGACCACCACAAAGAGGATCGTCTCAGTCACTCTCGTCGAGAAGGTTCCCATAGAGACTTGTAAGGGTATACTTCCAACGGGGCGAACTATAGAACCCCCGAATCCTACCAAGGAGGTGTATATGCGCCCGTATTGAAATATTGCCCAAGTGCATCTATTCCACAATTCTCTTGGAGATGACATTGGAGGAACTCCCTGTGTCAACAAGTACTTTGTTGACCTTATAAGTGGCGATGACTAGAGAGACAACCAAAGGAACATCAGGGTCTTTGAGATCTCCTCCACCAGATGTTGGTGGGGGAATTTCACTATCATCGAAAGTGATGGCATTTATTCCTTTCAGAGCTGGCGGAGCATAGGTTCTATCATTGTTTCTTAGATGCTGCGCGGTCCTCTCCATTGATTTTCAGCTATCTCCTCCAGCTGGTCCTCCTGCTATTCATTGATAACCCCGCTATAGGGAAGTTCCTCCATTTCCACAACTTCAGGGTACCCGCGGTATCTTTGGGCATGGTGGGGTGGAATTTCTGCAGGAGGTGGTGGTAAGGATCCTGTCGAAGGTTCCGAACCACGGTCCTCCCTTCTTCGTTCATTTCTCTGGTGCCTGGAGGGATCTTCTTCATACACTGGTTTTTTCAACTTTCCACTCCTTATCAACCCTTCTATTTCTGTTTTCAACTGGACACAATCTTCTGTTGAATGGCCTTTGTGCTTGTGAAACCTACAGTATTCCTTCGAAGCATTGTTCTTCTTACTGCTCCTTGTAGGTTTTGGCCATTGTATGTCTAAAGTTTTTCTCAACAATAGAGGCAAGATGTCGGATCTTAGTCTATTGAGGCGAGTATACTCGGCATATCTCCTTGGAGGGGTTCCCTCCCTGCGGAACTCCCTCTTATCTCTAAATTCCTTCTTTTGTTCAAACTTTTCAGGCCGGGGAAGGGGTTCTTGTTTCATTGGCTCTTTCCCCTTTCTGGCCCCAGCTCTTATTGGAACATTTCTTCGGTACTCCTCCCCATACAAGACTCCTTCGCAGATGTCTTCCAAGTATTTTTCGGTTGTGATTTCTTCATTGGAAAGCTTTCTTCTGAGATCTTCGTTGTAAGTGTTAGCATACAGGTGCCGGACCCATTCTTTGATGCTGTGAGGCTCGACCTGGCGCACTTCGGCATTGAAGCAGTCAAGGAAGGTTCTAAGATCCTCATGCTCTTTCTGGATTACTCCTGCCAGGTGCTCCACTGATCTCTTCCTCTTCTTTGCTTTCTCGAACCTTTTCAGGAAGAGAGAAGCGATATCTGCATAGGACTTGATGGAACCATTGGGCAAAGAGGTCCACCAATCCATTGCTTTTCCAAAGAGAGTACTAGAGAAGTTGAGAGCCTTCATGTTGTCATTCAGGCCGTTGGTCTCCATCTTTCTCTCGTACCTAGTGAGGTGCCCCACAGGACAAGTATCTCCATAATAGTGCTCAAGATTTGGGATAGTGGAGTCGGGGCGCTTCCTTTCCCTTCTTATTTCATCACATAAAGGATTAGGAGCTCTAAGAGTCACCTTCTTATGTGCCTTCACCATCTTGCTCAGAGTAGCAATTTGGGTTTCTAGGGCCTTCTATTGGACATAAATCTGCTCGGCAGTTAGCCTTTCGCCCGTCCTTGGGTTGACAGCCACATCTGGAGGAAGATCATCAATAGGAACTATCGAGATACTCTCTACCATGTGGTCTCTTGGTCCATGTTGAAGAGCCCCACGTCGGCTAGTTCCAGCTTCATCTGCTCGTGGTCTCACCGGACTTCTTTCTATGTATTCGTGAGAAGCAGCGGCCATTCTGTTGAAAAGGTTCCTTAGATCCTCTGGTTGAGCTAGTTCCCCTAACCTTTGTTAGATTGGACGATGCTCATTCCTTGATTGTGCAGGTTCAACTTATCTTGGAATTGCCAAAGGAGGAGTGGGTTGAGGTGGCTAGAGGTTGTTTGATCCAAAGCATCCTTAGATAGTGGTGAGTAAGAGGCCAAACTGATTTTCAATCATTCCAAACTCACTGGGGCGAATAATGTGCCCTTTTGGGAGAGTGAAGTTTCTCCCTAGAGGAGGACCATGTGTTCCTGGCGGAGGAACCTGTCCTTCAACCGCGAGTACTTGGGTCCTTATCGGTGGATCAACGACTCTTTCCTCCTCTGAAGAGAGACTAGCGGTTTGGCCATCACTTGGATAGTCCATTGTGTGTCTTGAAGTGGCTCTCGCCATTCTTCCCCTCCTAGTGGGAGGTCTGCCTCTTTGCCTTGGGGCGGGCGTCCCAATTGCAGTAGCGTTGGTTCTTACGGACCTTCTTGTTCTTGCCATTACTGAAGAGAACGGAGCTTTTCGTAAAGATTCCCACAGTCGGTGCCAAAATGTCGAGGGCAAAGTCCCCCGAACACTTAAATGAATTTCCCTTGTTCTCCTTCTCCCTGAGTACCTATACCACCTAGCTCGTAAGGACCGAAGAGTAGAAGCCTGTAAGAACCGTCGTACTGTTGAGAGGCAACACGTGAGGACCTGCACAAGTAGCTTGGAGGGGGGACGGGGTACAACCTTATGCCCGGTTTGCGTGGTGCAAACCGGAAGGAGACTTCACTTGCGAGAGACTGAGAATCAACTCGGTACAATGATCAGGAGTCAGAAGTGATTGTGGCTTACCGTTATTATGGGAATGTGTGCCATATATATAGATTTCTCCCAAAATGGGAGGGTTCCATCAGATCGTGCCGAGTGTAAGGCCTGGATCGAGCCACCAAAGCTTCAATAGGCCCATGGCCCATTAATGACACTTGCCCCATTCCACTTTGGGCATTCAGGGGTAGTTTATTCAGTAATGTGAGAGTATTAGAGGCTTGGATGCAGTCTTCTGCGGGTTAAGGTTCGAAGAGGTAGGTCCGGATGATTGGTCCGGACCGTACTGGGTTGCCTATAAGATACTCTTATCAGTTTGTCAAGTACCTTTCATTCGGACCTTGTGCCTCGGACCTCCTTACTCTCTAGTGCCAGTTTACTTGGTTGCTTAAGAGGTTGTTGTGTTGAATCCGGATGGGTGTCCGGGTCGGACCCCATGGTTACGGACCATTGGCAGGGTCGGACCTACTACCCTTTGAGCCTCCTGCCCCTTTCCTCCTGGGTGAGTCGGACTTGCAGGGGGCTTAGGGTCAGACCTACGGGTTGGACTGTAAGGTCTCGGATCCGTAGACAACTTGGGACGCCTTAGTATTCGTTCCAAAGGCGTCTATGACGGATTGGACATATTTTCGTATCAACAATACCCATTCCCGGTATCGGTACCGGGTTACCGATACCCGAAAAGGTTAGAATGAACTATTATTAGTAGTTAATTATGTGGATGAGTTACAAAGAAAAAAAACAAACAATCATGAAGAAGAGAAAGAAATCTTCATTACCCATTCCATACCGATACCTATTCCCGGTACCGGTACTGAGGTACCGATACCCGAAAAGGTTAGAATGAACTATTATTAGTAGTTAATTACGTGGATCAGTTACTAAGAAAAAATAAGAAAGAATCATGATGACAATGAAGAAGTGTTCATTACTAATTCCATACCGATACCCATTCCCGATAACGGTACCGGGGTACCGTTACCCGAAAATGTTAGAATGAACTGTTACTACTAGTTAATTAAGTGGATTAGTTTACAAGTAAGAATAAGAAATAATGATGAAGAAAAGCAAAGAAATTTTCATTAACGATAACCCATTCTCGCTTGCGATACCGGTACCGATCCCCGAAAAGGTTAGAATGAATTATTGTTAGTATTTAATTAAGTGGATGACATAACAAGTAAACATAAGAAAGAATCATGTAGAAAAGAAAGAAATGTTCATCACCGATAAGTCACTACCGGTAGCGATACCCACGGCCGGTACCTAAACCCATTCCCGGTGCCAGTACCGGTACCAGTACCGGTTTACCGATACCCGAAAATGCTAGATTGACCTTTTACTAGTATTTAATTAAGTGGATGACTTAACAAGTAAGAATAAGAAAGAATCATGAAGAAAAGCAAAGAAATGTTCAGTAACGATAACCCACTCCCCGTAGCGATACCGGTACCGATCATCGAAAATGTTAGAATGAACTAATATTAGTAGTTAATTAAGTGGATGAGTTAACAAGTAAGAATAATAAAGAATCATCAAGAAAAGAAAGAAATGTTCATTACCGATACCCATGCCCGGTACCTATATCCATTCCCGGTACCGGTACCGCGGTACCGATACCCGAAAAGGTTAGAATGAACTATTATTAGTAGTTAATTAAGTGGATGAGTTAATAAGAACAAACAAGAAAGAAACATGAAGAAAAGAAATAAATGTTCATTACCCATTCCCCATTCCCAGAGCGATACTCATATCGGTACCGGTACCCGGTACCGATACCCAAGGGATTAGAATGAACTGTAGTAGTTAATTAAGTGGATGAGATAACAAGTAAACATAAGAAAGAATAATGAAGAAAAGAAAGAAATGTTCATTACCGATAACCCATCCCCGAGAGCGATACCCATGCCCGGGACCTATACCCTGGTACCGGTACCGGGTTACCGACACCAGAAAATGTTAGAATGAACTATTATTAGTAGTTAATTACGTGGATGAGTTAATAAGAAAAAATAAGAAAGAATCATGATGAAAATAAAGAAATGTTCATTACCCATTCCATACCGATACACATTCCATACCGATATTAGTCAAGTGTTATATACCCAAGCAAGATTTGATAATTGATATTTTTAAATCCTAAACTCGTAAGCGTGACTAGTAAAATACATGTACCGGTACCATGGCAACGGTACTGAACAGATAGTTTGTGAAAATAACCTATGATGTAGATTCATAATGAAGTCATGTTTGTATCAATTTGCTATGACATTGTATTATTAGTAAATTAAGAGCACCAGATAAAAAATGGAACTCAATCCGTTTGTGTCTTTTTTTTCCTATGTTTGTCACATATTTTAGTCACAGATTTTTCACACAAGCAAATATTTGATATTTGACAAGGAAGTTATGATGAATAAGTTGAGTTGCCACAGAAAGGCCCATATAAGTTCATTTTGCACTAAAAGGCCCACACGGCAATACTCATGTCGGTACCTACCGGTACCGATACCCAAGAGATTAGAATGGACTGTAATAGTTAATTAGGTGAACTAGATAACAAGTAAACATAAGAAAGAGTCATGAAGAAAAGAAAGAAATGTTCATCACCGATATTCCATCCCCGATAGCGATACCCATACCCGGGACCTATACCATGTTACCGGTGCCGGGGTACCGATACCAGAACAGGTTCGAATGAACTATTATTTGTAGTTAATTACGTGGATGAGTTACTAAGAAAAAATAAGAAAGAATCATGAAGAAACTAAAGAAAGGTTCATTACCCATTCCATACCGATACCCAGTCCCGGTACCGGAGTACCGGTACCCGAAAATGTTAGAATGAACTGTAGAAGTTAATTAAGTGTACGAGATAACAAGTAAACATAAGAAAGAATCATGAAGAGAAGAAAGAAATGTTCATTGCCGATAACCCCTCCCCGATAGCGATACCCATGCCCGGGACCTATACCCTGGTACGGGTACCCGAAAATGTTAGAATGAACTATTATTAGTAGTTAATTACGTGGATGATTTGCTAAGAAAAAAAATAGAAAGAATCATGAAGAAGAGAGAGAAATCTTCATTACCCATTACATACGGATACCCATTCCCGGTACCGGTACCGGGTTACCGATTCCCGAAAATGTTAGAATGAACCATTACTAGTGTTTAAGTAAGTGGATGAGTTAACAAGTAAGAATAAGAAAGAATCATGAAGATAAGCGAAGAAATGTTCATTAACGATAACCCACTTCCCGTAGCGATACCTGTACCGATCACCGAAAATGTTAGAATGAACTAATATTAGTAGTTAATTAAGTGGATGAGTTAACAAGTAAGAATAAGAAAGAATCATGTAGACAAGAAAGAAATGTTCATTACCGGTACCCATGCCCGGTACCTATATCCATTCCCGTTACCGGTACCGGGGTACCGATACCCGAAAAAGGTTAGAATGAACTATTATTAGTAGTTAATTAAGTGGATGAGTTAATAAGAAAAAGCAAGAAAAAACATGAATAAAAGAAAGAAATGTTCATTACCCATTCCCCATTCCCGGGGCGATACTCATATCAGTACCGGTACCCGGTACCGATACCCAATGGAATAGAATGAACTGTAGTAGTTAATTAAGTGGATGAGATAACAAGTAAACATAAGCAAGAGAGCAAAGAAATGTCCATTACCGATAACCAATCCCCGATAGCGAAACCCATGCCCGGGACCTATACCCATTCCCGGTACCGGGTTACCGATACCCGAAAAGGTTAGAATGAACTATGATTAGTAGTTAATTACGTGGATGTGTTACTAAGAAAAAATAACAAAGAATCATGAAGAAGAGAAAGAAATCTTCATTACCCATTCCATACTGATACCCATTCCCGGTACCGGGTTACCGATTCCCGAAAATGTTAGAATAAACTATTACTAGTATTTAATTAAGTTGATGAGTTAACAAGTAAGAATAACAAAGAATCATGAAGAAGACCGAAGAAATGTTCATTAACGATAACCCACTCCCCGTAGCGATACCTGTACCGATCACCGAAAATGTTAGAATGAACTAATATTAGTAGTTAATTAAGTGGATGAGTTAACAAGTAAGAATAAGAAAGAATCATGAAGAAAAGAAAGAAATGTTCATTACCGATACCCATGACCGGTACCTATATCCATTACCGGTACCAGGGTACCGATTCCCGAAAAGGTTAGAATGAACTATTATTAGTAGTTAATTAAGTGGATGAGTTAATAAGAAAAAACTAGAACGAAACACAAAGAAAAGAAAGAAATCTTCATTACCCATTCCCCATTCCCGGAGCGATACTCATATCGGTACCGGTACCCGGTACCGATACCCAAGGGATTAGAATGAACTATAGTAGTTAATTAAGTGGATGAGATAACAATAAACATAAGAAATAATCATGAAGAAAAGAAATAAATGTTCATTGCCGATAACCCATCCCCAATAGCGATACCCATGGCTGGGACCTATATCCTGGTACCGGTACCGGGGTACCGATACCAGAAAATGTTTGAATGAACTATTATTAGTAGTTAATCACGTGGATGAGTTAATAAGTAAGAATAAGAAAGAACCATGAAGAAAAGAAAGAAATGTTCATTACCCATTCCATACCGGTACCAAAGGTATCAGTACCCGTTATGTAATTCCATTTTGATCAGGTGCTTTTATTTGGAATGGTAATAAAATGTCATAGTAATAAAATTCCAATGATATATGTTGACTAATGACAACTTCAATGATTTCTAGGTGTGAAAAAGACTTAAATAATAACGGTACGAGGTACCATGGCACCGGTATCATGTCTGCCAGTACACGATATTTCCTCACTGAGATTAGAAGTAGCAATGTTCATTCCAGCTTATTGAATTGCATATTGTCTTGGTTCTTTTAATTTAAATGGTAATAAAATGGCATAGTAAGTTCGTATAAACATGAGTTGAAGATATTTTGGCATACTATCTATTTAGTATCGGTACCGTGGTACGTGTACAAGTATTTGTCTAGTCACGCTTACCGGTACCGGGGTACACTATACCACTCCATTGGTACTACTACCCTTACCCGATAGGGTGCATACAATTAGATAATGGGCTCGTACAGTCCATTACTGTTCAGGCCCACCACAATATGTGCTCCAAGCTTATCTCTCTGTTTCCTATCATTGTGAGCCGAAAAAATTCCTATTTTCCCCATCTCCATTTCGACAATATGAAACCCTAGCTGACAATGGCTATGGTTGAGTTCTCGCTGCAGATGGATTGTCCACAGAATCCTAGATTTGTAAGCATCTTTACACTCCACTATGTCTTAAAGCACAACTTCTGTATTATACATGTATGTTTTCTGTCTGACAATTCCGTTCTATCACTGTAATGTTCATAGATGAAAAAAAGACGTGAACTTTGGTTGTGTCTGGAGCCGGTTTAGTATTACTTTTTGAAATATGAAGCTGGAATTGTTGTTTAGAAACCGACATTGTTGTATCTATTTGAACAAAAAGTTAGTTTGATCCGTTAAGCCTCCATTGTTTTTTAGGAAGTTAGTTAAATTTATATGTATAATCAGTCTGTTGATGTTGTTGAGTACGTATTGTTGACACGGAAATATGTCCAATCCGTCATAGACGCCTTTGGAACGAATCCTAAGGAGTCCCAAGTTTTCTACGGGTCCGGGACCTTACAGTCTGACCCGGAGGTCCGACCCTAAGCCCCCGCAAGTCCGACTCACCCAGGAGGAAAGGGGCAGGAGGGCTCAAAGGGTAGTAGGTCCGACCCTGCCAATGGTCCATAACCATAGGGTCCAACCCGGACACCCGTCCGGACTCAACACAACAACCTCATAAGCAACCAAGTGCACTGGCACTAGAGAGTAAGGAGGTCCGAGGCACAAGGTCCGAATGAAAGGTACTTGACAGACTGAGAAGAGTATCTTATGGGCAACCCAGTACGGTCCGGACCGATCATCCGGACCTGCCTCTTCGAACCTTAACCTGTAACAGACTGCATCAAAGCCTCTAGTACTCTCACATTAATTACTAAACTACCCCTGAAAGCCCAAAGTGGAATGAGGCAAGTGTCATTAATGGGTCATGGGCCTATTGAAGCCTTGGTGGCTCGATCCAGGCCTTACACTTGGCACGATCTGGTGGAACCCTCCCATTTTGGGAGAAATCTATATATATGGCACACATTCCCATAATAACGGTAAGGCATAATCACTTCTCATTCCCGATCATTGTACCGAGTTGATCCTCGCTCTCTCGCAAGTAAAGTCTCCTTCCGGTTTGACACCACGCAAACCGGGTATAAGGTTCTAAACCCCCCCCCCCCTCCAAGCTACTTGTGCAGGTCCTCACGCGTCGCCTCTTGTCAGTACGACGGCTCTTACGGGCTTCTACTCTTTGGTCCTTACAAGCAAGGTGTTCTAGGTACTTAATGTGAAAGAAAGCAAGGGAAATTCATTTAAGTGTTCGGGGGACTATACCCTCGACATTTTGGCGCCGTCTGTGGGAAACTTTACGAAAAGTTCCGTTCTCTTCAGTAATGGCAAGAACAAGAAGGTCCGTCAGGACCAACGCTACTGCGATTGGCACGCCCACCCTAAGGCAAAGAGGAGACCTCCCACTGGTAAAAGCCACTTCAAGAAACACGATGGACTATCCAAGTGATGGCCACACCGCTAGTCTCTCTTCAGAGGAGGAAAGAGCCGCTGATCCACCGATAAGGACCCAAGTACTCACGGTTGAAGGACAGGTTCCTCCGCCAGGAACACATGGTCCTCCTCCAGGAAGAAACTTCACTCTACCGAACGGGCAGATTATACGCCCCAGTGAGTTTGGAATGAGCGAGATTCAGTTTGGCCTCTTACTCACCACTATTCAAGGATGCTTTGGATCAAACAACCTCTAGCCACCTCAACCCACTCCTCCTTTGGCAATTCCAAGATAAGCTAAACCCGCACAATCAAGGGGCATCGTCCAATCCAACAAAGGTTAGGGGAACCAGCTCAACCAGAGGACCTAAGGAACCTTCTCAACAGGAGGGCCGCTGCTTCTCACGAACACCGGGAAAGAAGTCCGGTGAGACCACAAGCAAATGAAGCTGGAACTAGCCGACGTGGGGTTCTTCAGCATGGACCAAGAGACCATTTGCAGGAGAGCATCTCGATAGTTCCCGTTGATGATCTTTCTCCAGATGTGGCAATCAACCCAAGGACGGGCGAGAGGCTAACCGCTGAGCAGATTTATGTCTAGCAGAAGGCCTTGGAAACTCAAATTGCTACTTTAAGTAAGATGGTGAAGGCACATGAGAAGGTGACTCTTAGAGCTCCCAATCCTTTATGTGATGAGATAAGAAGGGAAAGGAAGTGCCCCGACTCCACTATCCCAAATCTTGAGCACTATTATGGAGATACTTGTCATGTGGGGCACTTTACTAGGTATGAGAGCAAGATGGAGACCAACGGCCTGAATGACAACATGAAGGCTCTTAACTTCTCCAGTACTCTCTTTGGAGAAGCAATGGATTGGTGGACCTCTTTGCCCAATGGTTCCATCAAGTCTTATGCGGATATCGCTTCTCACTTCTTGAAATGGTTCGAGAAAGCAAAGAAGAGAAAGAGATCAGTGGAGCACTTGGCAGGAGTAATTCAGAAAGAGCACGAGGATCTTAGAACCTTCCTTGACCGCTTCAATGCCGAAGTGCGCCAGATCGAGCCTCACAGCATCAAAGAGTGAGTCCGACACCTATATGCTAACACTTACCACGATGATCTCAGAAGAAAACTTTCCAATGAAGAAATCACAACCGAAAAAATGTTCCAATAAGAGCAGGGGCCAGAAAGGGGATAGAGCCAATGAAACAGGAACCCCCTCCCCGACCTGGAAAGTTCAAGTAGAAAAAGGAATTTAGGGACAAGAGGGAGTTCCGCAGGGATAGAACCCCTCCAAGCAGATATGCCGAGTATATTCGCCTCAATAGGCCAAGATCCGACATCTTGGCCTCTATTGTTGAGAAAAATTTAGACATACAATGGCCAAAACCTACGAGGAGCAGTAAGAAGAACAAAGCTTCGAAGGAATACTGTAGGCTTCACAAGCACAAAGGCCACTCAACTGAAGATTGTGTCCAGTTGAAAACAGAAATAGAAGGGTTAATAAGGAGCAGAAAGTTGAAAGAACCAGTGTGTTGGTCCAGATAACGTCAAAGTAAAAGACTTGGGGGGGGGGGGGCTGAGTAGTCTTTTAAAACTTTTGTCGATAAACACAGTTTCTCAGATATTTGTGTAGATATCTAATACTTAATTTCAGAGAGCGGAAGACTTTTATGTGATAAGTGCACGTGCTCAGCAAGATGTGTTTAAGTACTTTGCAAGATAAGTAAAGCAAGTAATAAACTGCAGAAAGTAAATAACACAAGTCTTTTTATAGTGGTATATGAAGGTGGCGTAATCCTTCAACTAATCCACTTCGTCCTTTCTCAGACCTAGAATCCACTGAGACAGATAAATGAGTTAACCTTACAGATATCTTCTCTTGATTCCTAAATACACTAGGTTCCCAACCAAGTGTTCCCCCTGAGTTATTCCCCGGCTTTCACAGCCAAGTACTTCATGTACTCAGAAACCTTTTTGAGCTATTCCTTAGCTTCCCAAGCTAAGTACTTCCTGTGCTCAGCAACCTTGGAGTTATTCCTTAGTTTCTCAAACTAAGTACTTCCTATACTCCACGCCGAATATGGTGTTGGTTTAGGTTTGTTTGTCAGGTGAGCTTCTTAAATAACTTATTCAGTTATTCAGATAGCTCTATGAATCAAGTATACTTAATACACTTTTCAATGTACGGTATCTTGTTCTCTACTGACCCAAGTCTATTGTAAGTGTTCCAGAGAATGAATCTCAAATATGAAATCTTAGTTCAACTCCTTCACAGATAACAATGTTTGTTAAGGATCAGGATACTTAGAACTTTTGTGCTACTTAGAATCAAGAGCTTTGGTCGCAACAGAAAGCTTGAAGGTAAGTAGTTTGCTTGAGAGAGCTTGTGTGTGAGTATCCAATGTAAGTTCAGTGTTAGGTGTGTGTGTTCTCAAGCAGTCTAAGTGTTGATATTTATAGATGAATTTGAGTGCCGTTTGAATAGTATCCGTTAGGCTTAAATCAAATTCAAACTATTGATATCTGAATATAGTACTGTCGCAGGTTTGTCTTCTTCTTCAGAAGCTACCGTTTTTGTTCAGACATTTCTGTCTGCGCATTTAATGCACTGTACTATATTTTGTCCTGTAGTGCCAACGTAACTATGCATGGTATCAGAGATCTTTATACAATAAGAGTTTTCTGAAACTTTGCATGTTCTTTTCCATCGATTATCACAACTCCATATACCATTTGTTGAAACAACTTTGTTATAAAATATTTATTTTTCAGAAACATAGTTTATATCCAAGGTAAGATATCTGTGGGCACTTTCCTCGTCTCAGAAACCTTTTATTCTCAGATATCTTTTGCAACACTTGTGTTTCGAAACAATTGTTTCTTCAAGATATCTGGACATAGGTATCTGAAAAACCTTTGTCTTCAGCAATCTTGTGCAATCTTCAAATCTTAAAATCCGTTGAACTTGTCCTGCTGGAAGTCTTCTTCTTGGTCTTCTTTAGAAAATAAAAATTACATTTCGAGACCTAACATCCTGTACAAGATTTGCTAGACTATCATACTTAGTGAGTTTCCTCTTTTACAGTGTTCAAGTGAACCAAGAGTACTAACCACCTTTCTGAGCTAAGATAAGTCATTAGGTTCCTTATCAAAATCTAAACAGATATTCCTAACAAATTTCCCCCATTTTGATCAGTCAACGATGACTATCTGACCTATTACAAATCTGGATGAGGAAATAATCCATCACTTAATCATTTCTTATGATCTTTCAATTCATATAATTAAGTGCAGAAAGTAAACATCAACCAAATCACAAGGTGTGATCTTTGCTGACAAGTTATCTTTTATAGAAAGTGATATCTGAGAGTAAGTTCATAAGATATGTTACAAAGAAAGTTCAAATAACTTCAGTACATAATGCAATTTAGCTCAGTCAGCAAGGTACAAAAATACATAGTAAATTAGGACAACAGGAGTAACCAAGCTCCAAGTAGACATCCTAATAAACTAGTCTTCAAAATCTTCAAGTCTTCAAAACAGCTCCATGGATCAATCTGCAAATTTCCTATCACCAAACCTTTTGATATCATCAGAGTAGTCATAGAGAAGAGTTCTGACAATCATCTCTGTGTCTCTGGCAAATCCACAGACTTCCTTGTAGGTTTTGGTAGGATTTTTCTTGACAAAATGCTTGACCCACAGATACTTTCCCCACTTCCGGGCATGCTCGATTATGATATCTGATAGCTTGAAGTATTCATAAATGATCTTCAGATATCTGATGTCACCCTTGTATTGATCTTCAGTTAAATAGAAGGACTCATAGGGTTCCACAGCAAGTCTTGCTCTTGTGCCTGTTCCAGTAATGTTGGGAATTTTGTGCACATCATCTGGCTTTCCATAAGGACATTCATCCGAGAGGTCCTTCTTCATGGCTTCTGTTCTCTTGATTACTTTAAAATCCAACCATGCTTTGATGTGGTTGGTGTTAATCAAGATTGGCTTGTCTTTTCTCCATGCCATGAGCTGTTTATGGATTGGTTCTGGAAACCTTGAATTTAGCAGTAAATGCCCGAGTTCCAGAATCCAGTAGCCATATTTCTCATTTATGCATCTGTAGACAGAGGAGTTGTTGTCATTCTTCACATACTCAATTCTGGCTTCTTCTGGCCTGAGTGGAAGTTGACTTTGTCTTTGTTCAGCTCTCAGCCTGTTCCTCCTTTGCCTTGAATTTTCCCATGGGGTAATGCTTGAAGAACCACCCTGGATAGACTTGGTATTTCCAGAGGGTGTTTTAGCTGCCAAAGGCTTTGCAGCTATGGGCTCAGTTAGGCTTTCAATTTTTCTTTTTCTGTGAAGAGGAGCTTCATCTTCATCAGTCTCTTCATCATCATCATCAAGATCAATTCTTGTGAGACTTTTGCAGCCTTCTTCATTGCCCAGGGATTTGATTCGGCCTTCTTCTTCTTCTTCAGAAGATTCATCAATCCCTCTTACTTGTCTTCTCTTTGGAGCCTTGGTACTCCTTGGAGGTTTCTGTGCTCTGGCCCTTGTTGTCCTTCCTTGTTCAGGAAGTTGAGTGGTGGCCACTATCTGTAGATCAGTCTGTCTGGAGGAGGGCTCATTTATTCTGAGAGGTGGTTGTTCAGATTTTCTTTTATTTCCTCTTCCTCTTCCTCTCTGAGCCTCTTGATATTCTTCCCCCTTAGTCATTGTTGACTAACTAAGAATCTCAAATGATTCTGAAAGGGAGTTAAAGTTCCCTTGCAGATAGTTGTAAGCAGCAACCAACTTTTCCAGATCAGCCTTGAGCTCCTGATTTTGTTTGATAAGACCAGTATCCTTATCGAGAAGCTCCGCGATGGGCCTTGAACGACATCGCTTTTCAAAGATAAGACGCCTCTTCAAAAGCTTTTGCTGCCATATTTTGGTCATCATCCCTAACCATGCCTAGATCTTTCTGAGAAATGACCAGACTAGTTGTTCTCTGAGTGATGAGCTCAGTAAATGACTTTAGTTCTGCAGGGACTGATGCAATGGCGGCTTTGTTTTGAGAAGATAACTCCTTTTTCAATTTAGCCAGTACTTGATATCTGTTCAAGTATTCATTGGAGTTGACATTTGGCAGCTTGCTGAATATGTCAGGAGCAATCAGCTTCCTTTTCAAATGTGAAACCGCCAAGTGTTCATTGCGGTGTTCTACCAAAGTCTTGTCTTCTTCATCATCTGAGTTATCAGCCCAGTGATCTTCTTCCTCTTGGACATTTTCATCAATGTTCTCTAGTCCAGCAACCATCTCAGAGATGGGTTTCTTTCCTTTCAGTGAGGATGATGGAACATCTTCTTGGAATGCAGCCTTAGCATCATGCTTGTCATTAGATACTTGTTCAGTATCGAATTCCTCAGCAATTGCCTGAACAGCAAGCTGGAGTTCTTTCATTTCAGCATAAGCTTCCATTTCCTTGATTGTTTGATCTTCAATCTTCTGGAGCTTTGCTCTTGATTCAACTATCTTTTCTTCCAGTTGAAGATGTAGCTGTTGTTCTTCTTCCAACAGTTGTTTGAGTTGAGCAACTCTGACTTGTGCATCTGTTATTTTCTGAGTTGTTCCCTCAGAGAGCTCAACCACTTGTTCAGTGGTAACTTTGTGTTGGGAAGTTGGATGAGTAGATTTCTGAGGAGATGGAGAAGGGGATTGCTGTGAAGTCCTCTCAGTGTGCTTTTCAGCAGTTGAGGCAATGTGTTCTTGTGAAATCCCTCCTGTCCCTGGTGCAAGGGCATCATCATCATCCTTTTTGTGATGGTCAGAGGGAGGTTCATCAAAGTTATTCTCATCTATTTCTTCCTCCTCATCATCTTCATATACAAGATTAATCACTTCAGGAATAGTGATCTTCTGCCCATTAACCTCCTCTTGTTCAGAAGGAATAAATTGTAGAGTGCAGGCGGGGACTGGCTTGAATGCCATCTGTAATCTTGTCTGACCATTAGCCTGATTGAAGGCTTGCACCAACTTGTGTGCCACTTCTCTGGAGAAATCCTTATGCAATAAGGTCGCAACTTGATATTGTTCCGTGGGAAACATTGCGTGGATATAGTTTTCCAGATCAAGAGCTCATGCTCGTCTTGTTGGGGTGAAAAGTTTTAGAAAGCAAAAAGCCATTTATTTTCCAATTTTTCTTGAACCGTATGCATCAAAAGGTGCATGTACGAACGATTCTCAGTATTTCAGAGAGATCAGAGCACCATAACCTCTGCCATTTCTTGAAGCATTGAATATGCTTTGGCAAGGCATGAGTCTTGAAGAAGGGAAGAAGGTTCTCATAGTCATCATTTGACTCCTTCTTGGCACTATTTTGAGCCTGAAAGAGAGAGTTTTGAGTTAATTTCAAAACTTGTGTAGATATCTGGGTTTTAGAGTAGTCAAGTATCTGTGTTACCTATGCAACAACAACAGGTTCAGAAGGTTGGACTACTGAGGTTCCAGGTGCCTCAGATATCTTGGTGCGAGGAGGAGACTTGGTAGTTTGATCCTCAGCATCCTCTCTTTCTTTTTGATCCTGAGAATAAAATACAACAAAACACTTAGAAATTTATCACGAGAGAAACATTTAGACAAATTGATATCTGAGATGTCAATCACCTCCACAGTAGGAGGCTCAGATACTTGTCTCTCAGAAACTTGTACAGTCTCTGGTATTCTCTAGGGTGATAAAGGTTTGGTGGCCTCATCAATTTCCATTGGTTGAGGGGATTGAGTGGGCAATTCCCCAGCAACTTCTACTTCTGTTTGAGTCTATGAGTAGAAAGTGTTAAGTATTTAGAAAAAAATTATCAGAGTCATATCGTAAAGAATATAGATATCTGAGATATATACCTTCTTAATAGAAGGCTCAGATATTTGTTCCTCAGAGACTTTGTGAGTCTCTGGTTGATTCTTTGATGAGTTAGGCTTCTCAGCCTCATCATTTTCCTTCTCAGTTGGAGCCTATTAGAAACAAAGAGTTAGTCGTGTGTATTAAAGATTTCTGAAAAGTCATGTCTTAAGAAACTATGTTTCACGGAATACTGCTCAGTCCTTAAGTGGTGAGGCTATGGAGCCTCCTTTTAGATCTCGAGAAGCTTTGACTTCTCTTGCTCTTTTGTTTCTAATTCAGCCTGTAACAAAGAAATTTTTATAAGTAACAAGATTTATAAACATAAGATTTCACAAGTAGAGAGTTAAACAATTCAGCTACCTGAGCAGTGTCAGGCTGATTGGTCTCTAGAACTTGTGACTCTTCAATGCTTTGGTCTTGTTGTTCCATTTCAGCTTCTTTGTTTGAAGTTTCAGGTACTTCAGACCTTTCCTGAGTATGCAACTCAGTTGCCTCCCCTGGTTGATCATTCTGAGTGGATGTCTCAGTTTGATCCCTTTCTTTGAGTTGGGGAACCTGCTCTTTTGCAGGATTTTCTTCAGCAGTGAAAGATGCTGGTATCTGTAACTCAAGTAACATTTCAACAGTATCCATATCTGGTTGTTGTGGTTGTTGTGCTTGAGACAGACTGTTGAGTGTTGAGGCAATGGCAGTATCCTCCAGCACTAAGCTATCACTCATCAGAGCATCTTCAATATGCTTTAGTCTTTCTTGCTCTGATGGTGTAATTTGTCCAGTGACCTTGGACTCTGTTGCTTTTTCAAAGAACCTTTAAAGCAGTGCTTGTTCAAGAACTGTGGTGTAAGTTCTTCTTCAGATACCTCTACACCAGTTACTTTTTCAGTAACCTTAGCCCTTTTCGATTTTTCTAGGACTTGAGAGATGACTAGTTCATCATCTTCATCGTCAGAGCTCTCATCAGCATTAGGAACTGATTGGTCCATAATCCCTGCGGTTTCTGCAGATAGGGCTTGGCATCTATCACTATTTTCTTTAGCAGCATTGATAAGTTCATCAGCAAGGCTTTCGGCAATAGTCTTCACATTTCTCAAAGCACTTTCTCTTGCTGAGTCTACTTGTTCAAGATACCTCTTTTCTGACATTTATGAGTTCATCGCATTTATGAGTTCATCGACTCACGGCAGTATCGGGAATCGACAACCTCGATGGGTGTGCCTTGATTTGCTGCCAGACTTCTTTTGTGAAGTTCGGGCTTCTTGGTATAACTTTTCCCTCATATACCTCTTGGTCTTTCGCTTCTTGGAACCTTTCCGAGATCCATTAACCTTTTCATCAAGTTCAGATACTCATATTTGTAGAGTAGGTTCTTGTTGGCAATGTCCTTCTCTCCGAGCTCAATGAGCTTCTCTCCAAGAAGTAACATATCTTTAGACCATAGCTTCTTTTGGCTCAGCAAGTCCCTTAGCGATTGTAGGCTCAAAGCCTTGAATCTTCTTCACAAATTTCATAAAGGCGTACTTTCCCCAATTGAAAGGGTTTTCCAGCCTTTTGTCTTGCTGTTGCAATAAGAACATCATCATCCAGCGTTCTTGGCTTATTTGGTCAGCACCTCCTTGTAGACCATCAAAGCATCTGTGAAGATTGCATGCCAACACATCCCAGTGAACCAACAGATGTCTGGTTCTGATGTCAGCAAGCCTGAAGTCAGTGGGTGTATCTGATTTTTCAAGATTACACACATTACTATACAATTGTTTTACACCTTCAAGGACATCATCATCCTTGGTGTCTATTTCAAAATCCTTTCCAAGATTTTGAAGGTCAAACAACTTGCAGAAAGTTGTTGAGTCCAGAAGGATTTCCTTTCCTTGGGCTGACGTTTTAATAGACACTATTGCAGTGCCTTCTGTAACACAGGATATAATCCTGGAGTTGTTGTAAAATTTCAGTACATCCAGTGAACAGACTCCACTGGGAACAGCAGATAGAAAACCTTGATTTGTGCCTTTTCAAGCATGCCAAGGATTAACTTCCTGCCGGCTTGACTTTCAATAGCAGCCGTGAGGTATTCCTCAATCATGGCACCACCCCAAATCATTCTATGATTTGAAGTCCAATGATCGGGATTGAAGTCTCCTACCAACCGATTGTTTACAACTACCAATTCTGATGTTTGCTTTTCAGCAGTACCAGTAGTAGTAATTTGGGATTTCTGGGTAGTTGATCGTTTGGGGGCCATCTCTTTATATATCGTAAGTTTTTCGAAGTTTGAAAGAGATTAAGGTGTAAGATTAGTGATTCTTTGCAGAAAAACTAATTTGGGAGCAGAGATTTGCAGAGAAAATAGAATGGTTTTTGCTATTCTTGTGCAAGTTGGAATGTTGGATTAGGCGAAAGAGATTCTTTTGCCAAAATCCTATATATATAGCAACGAAATTTAGACAAACATATACATACAAATTGATTTTGTATATATGTATCTGTGAATTGCAGACAGGCGTGGGTAAAAGCTTGTTCGGCATTAAATGCATAGTGGGCCATGCTGGGATTTCAACAGTCCACTATTTACCGAGAATTAATCTCCGCTGTAAAGATCAATCGCCCATTTCATCAAGGGTCACCATTGCTTCTTCAGCAATGATCACAATCAACAAATGTAATTGAGCCCATTTAATGAATGTTGGCTATTAGCTATCTGAGTCACGTTTCTGTGTGAATGAGAACACTGTTTGTATCTGAGTTTATCTTATACTTGTTGTCTTTTCACAGTTTTACACAAAGATAGAAATAATACAAATTTCAAGAGAGTAGTTGACTGCAGACAGTTGTACTATTCTCTTTTGTGTTCCCCCTCACTGAGTGACCTAAATATCTGAGTACCCGTCTCAGAGATCTTCAGATAGTCATTTTACCCTTTAGCCTTTGGTTTCTGGATACCCGTTCCAGATTCCCTTTCTCTCTCCTTTGATATCTTCTTCACATATCTGAACTTTTTCAGTTCTTTGGTAGCTCCATTAGTCCAAGACTGTGTCTTAAGGCTAAGAATCTACTTTCTTGTAGTGGCTTAGTGAAGATATATGCAAGTTGGTCTTCAGTGCCAATCTTGAGTATCTCTATATTGCCTTTTTCAACGTGGTATCTGATGAAGTAGTTCTAACATCAATGTGCTTTGTTCTAGCATGAAACTTAGGATTCTGAGTTATGGCAATAGCACTTGTGTTGTCACAGAAAATGGGAGTTTTCTCTTCATTGAGTCCATAGTCTCTGAGTTGTTGTTGTATCCACAATATTTGTGAAGCGCAACATCCCGCAACAATATATTTAGCCTCTGTGGTAGATGTGGCAATTGAGTTCTGTTTCTTGCTGAACCAAGATATCAATCTAGCACCAAGAAATTGACAAGTTCCTGAGGTGCTTTTTCTATCAAGCAATGATCCAGCATAATCGATATCTGAATAGCCAACCAAACTCAATCCACTATCTTTTGGATACCACAATCCAACTTCTACAGTACCCTTTACATACCTCAATATTTTCATGGCAATGTTGTAGTGTGATTGCATTGGATTTGTCTGAAATCTAGCACACACTCCAACTGCATAGTGAATATCAGGTCTACTTGCAGTGAGGTACAGTAGAGACCCAATCAATTTCCTATACTTGTGTTCTTCAACACTCTTGTCAGATTCAGTATAGGTCATCTTGGTTCCAATGCTCATTGGTATCTTAGCATTCTTTTCAGAAGGCTTTAGATTAAACTTGTTGAGCATATCCTTTGCATACTTTGTTTGACTAATGAATATTCCATCATTGAGTTGCTTGACTTGTAGCCCTAGGAAGTAATTCAATTCTCCCATCATGCTCATCTCAAATTTACATTTCATCATGAGTTCAGCAAAGTCTTCACAGAGTTGCTTGTCTTTAGATCCAAATATAATGTCATCAACGTATACTTGAACTAAAAGTAGTTTCCCATCATGGTTCAATGTTAAGAGTGTTTTATCAACATCTCCTTTCTTGAAACCACTTTCGAGTAGGTATCTGGCCAATGTATCATATCATGCTCTTGGAGCTTGTTTCAGCCCATACAGAGCTTTCTGAAGCTTATAGACCATCCTACTTTCTGAGGAAACTTCAAAATCTGGTGGTTGCTCAACATAGACTTCTTCAGAAAGTTCACCATTTAGGAATGCAATCTTGACATCCATCTGATAAACTGTAAAGTCATTATGAGCTGCAAAGGCTAGAAAAAGTCTTATTGCATCCAATCTTGCAACTGGTGCATAAGATTCATCAAAATCTAGTCCTTCAGTCTGGGTGTATCCCTTGGCAACCAACCTAGCTTTGTTTCTGGTTATTTCACCAGACTCATTCATTTTGTTTCTGAAAACCCACTTGGTTCTGATTACAGATATTCCGTCATCAAATGGAACCAGTTTTCAGACTTTGTTTCTCTCAAATTGATCCAACTCTTCTTGCATTGCAGAGATCCAATCTTGATCCTTTAATGCTTCTTCTATAGTCTTTGGTTCAATGTTTCAGATGAAACATCCATAGAGATAATTTGCTTTTTCAGCAATTGTTCTTCTAGTTCTAACTCCTTAGTCTATGGGACCAATCACATCCTTTGCAGGATGATTTCTTATCCATTTCATAATGGGTTTGAACTAGTAGGATCAATATCATTTTGATTTGAATGTGAATCAATATGATCTTGATGAGATACTTGTGCAGTATCTAAGATATCTGACACATGGGAAATGATATGGATATCTGACACTTTTTCAGTGTTAGAGATATCTGGGACTTGTATTTCAGCAATCTCATTTTCAGATACCTCTCCATGATGAAGGTTCTCAGTGACCTGTTCCATTTCTGGAGTTCTCATAGGAAATTCTTCATCATGTCTTAGAGTCATCTGGTTGTTACTAAGCATAGGTTGCTTTTCATCGTCAGGCTCATCCTCTATTTGAATGATAGAATTGTTTCCTTCTGAGGATCCTTTTTCAGAATCTTTAATCATTAGTTCTTTGAACCTATCTCAGAGATCATCATTTAAGAGTACTTTCTTGTTTCCTTCATAGAACACTATATGAACAGATTCTTCGATCTTTTGCATTCTTTTGTTGTAGATTCTGTAGGCTTTACTATTCAGAGAATAACCAAGAAATACTCCTTCATCTGCCTTTGGTTGAAATGTTCTCAAGTATTCTTTTCCATTGTTGAGAACGAAACATCTGCAACCAAACACCCTTAGATGCTTGATACTTTGGGGTCTACCAATGAAAAGCTCGTAAGGAGTTTTGTCATGGTGTTTGTTAATCAGACATCTGTTTTGAGTGTAGCATGTTGTGTTTACAGCTTCAACCCAATAGATATCACTTATTTCAGTGTCAGCAAGCATTGTTCTTGCTGCTTCTTTCAGGGTCTTATTCTTTCTTTCAACAACACCATTTTGTTGTGGTGTCCTTACAGAAGATAGTTGATGATGTATACCTTTGCAGGTACAAAACTCTTTGATGTACTGGTTCACAAACTCGATTCATGGTGCATTACGATTCATGATACCTTGTCATTTTTCATGACTTCAAGCTTATTCAGCAAGTTAGGTATCTCAACCCTTGCATCAGATTTGTGTTTGAGAAAGACAACCCAAGTAAATCTTGAGAAATCATCAACAACAACCGGACCATACTTCTTTCCTGCATAACTAGTTACAGAGGATTAAAACAGATCCATACGTAACATTTGCAGTGGCCTTTCACTGGAATGTCTAGTTTTAGACTTGAAAGATGTTTTGGATTGTTTTCCCATTTGGCAAGCTGAACATACACCTTTTCTATATGCCATTTTGGGTAAACCAACCACCAACTCTTTCTTAGCTAGCTTATTCAGAGTTTTGAAATTCAAGTGACTCATTCTTTTATGCCATAGCCAATTTTCTTCAGTGTGGCCAGATTAACTCACCATGAGACATTCTTCGGTTGTGGCGGATGCCCAATCAGAAACATAAAGATTTCCTTTACGCCTTGCAACCAAGACTGTCTGCTTTGACTCATTGTCAATCACTTTACATAGTTTTGACTTGATCTTGTGATTGTACCTTTGTCCACTAGTTGACTCATGCTTAGGAGATTATATTTCAATCCCTTTACATGAAGTACTTCAGAGATTGTAAGGGCTCCAAACTTCAAATTGCCAAAACCTATGGTTGGATTTTCATCTCCTCCAGCAAACCTGATAATTGGTCCATCATTGCAATTTTTGTAGTCAATCAGATTTGCTTTGTCTCATGTCATGTGCTTCCCACATCCACTATCAAAATGCCACCTTGAATTAGTCTTTAGAGTGTTCTGCACAAAACAGGAAACAGGAGATTAGGTTCTCATACCAACAATGGAACCATCTGGACTAAAGAATCTTCCAGTAGGAATCCATTTTTGAATGAATTTCTTAGGAACATTCTTTTGTCTAACAAGAACATAAGGAGGAATCCTAGTTAAATGATTTGTATCATTGTTGTTAAAAACTATTTTCTTCCTTGGTGAGTTCCTTGGTGCTCCATCTGGTGATTTCAGATACATGTCAGGTTTCTGAGTCTGCTTCTCAGCAAACTTAGCTTTCCTAGCCAAATTTCTTCTAGCCCTGGCATTCAGATTTTCAGTGGCTTGATTTATCTTCCACTTCTGATAATTGTTGTGAGCAATTCTAGCTTTTAACCATCGTTCTTGCTCTTGTTTTTATTCACGAGCAAGTTATTTCCCGATGGCTTTATAGCCAATACCGTTCCGAGCACCTGGTGCTATCTGAGATCTCTTCTCAGCAGCTTTGCTAGTCTCTGGATAATCCATTTTCTTTCTAGAAAACGTGACATAGGAGAATTTGTCAGCTCCTACAATTTTTCCTTTTTGAGAGACATTGCACTGTGGGTGATTACACTTTTCAGTGTTATGTTTCTTTTCAGAGACATTTCCCACATTTTTCCTTTGGACTTATTTTTCCCACAAAGGCTTGGATGCAATTGCATTTCCTTTGTCGACAATCTTAGCTTTCTGACCGATACTGTAGATTGTTTGGGAATCACCTTGCTGAGCACTGACAAATATTCGTCCTTCATTATTCTTATTCAAAGTGGTGGAACTGTCTATGTGTGTGTCCAGCCCAAGTCCTCTCTTTTCTGAAGGATCTCTTAAATAAGATTGTACTTCAGTAAGAGTGTCATTAGCTTTGGCATAAGATTGAAAAGATAGTTGTTTCTTTTTGAGTTCCTTATTCTCAGAAAGAAGATCTTCACATTTTATTTGAAGATTGGCCATTGCTTCTTTATGTGACTTTTCGGTCTCAGATATCTGAGCCTTGAGAAATGCATTTTCAGCATCCTTTTTCTCAGATATCTTGATCAATTGAGAATTTTCCTTTTCAAGGAATTCTTTTCTTCTTCAAAACTTTCGGCTCTAGCTCGGATCATTAGAAATTCTCTTTCGTAGAGATCAAGTTCTCTTTTGAGTTTTTCCAGATCTTTGATTCCCTCTTCATCACTTTCATAAGTATAACAGGAAGTATGTGTTACCTCATCAGCCATTAGACAAGGTTCAATGTTGGAGATATCTGAAAAGATTTCTTCAGCCATTCCACACACTTCTTTCTTCTTTTGACCAAAGTCAATTACTTCATGAGAGACACCGCACATTTCTGGGGAAGGCAGTGTGGAATCATCTGAATCCTCATCCTCAGAATCAGATTCAATATCTAGAGCATCCAGTTGGATTTGAATCTTTTTCCTTTCTTCAGTGAGCATAGCTCTCTGACTTCTTTTGAAGATTCTTCTGTCTTTCTTGTCACCTGTCTTTAGTTTGTTGAAGACAAGGCAATCCTTCTTGAAATGACCAGGTTGAATGATAAAGCAGAGATATCGTTTCGATTTACGCTTCTCGATACTTGATGCTTTCGAGTCGACTTGTTGTTGAGCTTTGCATATTTTGTCTTGGTGGTAGTTTGAGCCTAGATGCTTTTTCAGCTTTTCTTTGGCTTTTCTTCTCTCAATTTCTCGACTGACATATTTTCCCATTTGTTTTACAGCAAGAGCATCCTCAGTCACTTCCTTGCCTTTCTTCTTTTCAGAAGTTCCTTGAACAACTAAAGCAACATTCTGCAACTTCTCAGTTGTTTGTTCTCTTTGAGTTGTCTCATAGTCAACAGTGGCAAGATGAGAGAAAAATTCTACAGGAGTGATATCTGGCATTACTTGGTTAAAGTAGAAAAACTTTGTGTGTTTCCAGTTGTGATTTAGACTTCTCACAATAGTCTTAATCTTTTCTGACTGGGTATATCTATTACTTTCACCAAGTGCAGCCATGTCACTCATAAGTGTTGTAAACCGGAAATCTAGTTCTTCAAGAGTCTCTGTGGGACCTTGTTTAAAGTTTTGGAATTTGAGCTTCAAAACTTCGAACTTGTTTTCCTTTGTTTTCTCGATCTTGCATGATTTCTTCAATCACCGATCTACTTTCGTTTTTTACCCTACGATTTACATCGATGTGCTCTGGAGTAGAACGTATGATGATATTACGAGCCTGACCATCCAGTCGATTTCTCTTGGCATCATCCGATGTCCAGAGCTCTCTAGGCTTTGGTTCGTAAATAACTTGACTGGTAGGTCTCCCACTGGTTGACGCATATGTCTGTGAAGACCCATCGCTTTGTTCTCTGTCTCTAACATTAGAAACCTCCATGACTTGCTTGAGTTGTTGAATGACTATTGGGCCATTCTTTATTACTTCGATCATTTCGTCACTGATGGCTTCTAGGTGGAGCATCATGTTGTTCTTCAATTTTTCATAATTCTCTGGCTTGAGAATTGGGGCGTCACATAAAGACATCCTGCAGCCAACACACTAAACAAACGAATCAAGTGTAGGTGAAAAGCAGTTAGTGAGCACTTATCTGGGATCTAGGTTCAGTGCTGAAGGCTTGGGAACCTCCTGCTCTGATACCACTTGTTGGTCCAGATAACGGCAAAGTAAAAGACATGGGGGGGTGAATAGTCTTTTAAAATTTTTATCGATAAAATAGCAGGTTTCTCGAGATATAGTGTAGATATCGATAATTTCGAAGGCGGAAGACTTTATGTGATAAGTGCACGTGCTCAGCAAGATGTGTGTAAGTACTTTGCAAGGTAAGTAAAGCAAGTAATAAACTGCAGAAAGTAAATAACACAAGTCTTTTTATAGTGGTATCTGAAGGTGGCGTAATCCTTCAACTAATCCACTTCGGCCTTTCTCAGACCTAGAATCCACTGAGACAGATAAATGAGTTAACCTTAATTACAGATATCTTCTCTTGATTCCTAAATACACTAGGTTCCCAACCAAGTGTTCCCGCTGAGTTATTCCCCGGCTTTCACAGCCATCCTGTACTCAGAAACCTTTTTGAGCTATTCCTTAGCTTCCCAAGTTAAGTACTTCCTGTGCTCAGCAACCTTGGAGTTATTCCTTAGTTTTCCAAACTAAGTACTTCCTATACTCCACGCCGAATATGGTGTTGGTTTTAGGTTTGTTTGTCAGGTGAGCTTCTTAAATAACTTATTCAGTTATTCAGATAGCTCTATGAATCAAGTATACTTAATACACTTTTCAATGTATGGTATCTTGTTCTCTCTTGACCAAGTCTATTGTAAGTGTTCCAGAGAATGAATCTCAGATATGAAATCTTAGTTCAACTCCTTCACAGATAACAATGCTTGTTAAGGATCAGGACACTTAGAACTTTTGTGCTACTTAGAATCAAGAGCTTTGGTCGCAACAGAAAGCTTGAAGGTAAGTAGTTTGCTTGAGAGAGCTTGTGTGTGAATATTCAATGTAAGTTCAGTGTTATGTGTGTGTGTTCTCAAGCAGTCTAAGTGTTGATATTTATAGATGAATTTGAGTGTCGTTTGAATAGTATCCATTAGGCTTAAATCAAATTCAAACTATTGATATCTGAATATAATCGTCATGAGTTTGTCTTCTTCTTGGTTACCGCTTTTATTCGACATTTCTCTGCGCATTTAATGACTGTACTATATTTTGTCTAGTGCGAATTCATGTAACTATGGTATCAGAGATCTTTATACAATCAGAGTTTTCTGAAACTTTGTTTGTTCTTTTCCATCGATTATCACAACTCCATATACCATTTGTTGAAACAACTTTGTTATAAAATATTTCTTTTTCAGAAACATAATTTATATCCAAGGTATCTGAGTGTACATATCTGTGGGCACTTTCCTCGTCTCAGAAACCTTTTATTCTCAGATATCTTTTGCAACACTTGTGTTTCGAAACACTTGTTTCTTCAAGATATCTGGACATAGGTATCTGAAAAACCTTTGTCTTCAGCAATCTTGTGCAGTCTTCAAATCTTCAAATCCGTTGAACTTTTCCTGCTGGAAGTCTTCTTTTGGTCTTCTTTAGAAAATAAAAATTACATTTCGAGACCTAACATCCTCTACAAGATTTGCTAGACTATCATACTTAGTGAGTTTCCTCTTTTACAGTGTTCAAGTGAACCAAGAGTACTAACCACCATTCTGATCTAAGATAAGTCATTAGGCTGCTGATCAAAATCTAAACAGATATTCCTAACACAGTATATGAAGAAGAGCCCTCCAGGCACCAGAGAAATGAACGAAGAAGGGAGGAGCGTGGTTCGGAACATTCGACAGGATCCTTACCGTCACCTCCTGCAGAAATTCCATCCCCACCATGCCCAAAGATTCCGCGGGTACCCTGAAGATGTGGAAATGGAGAACCTTCCCTATAGCGGGGATATCAATGCCATAGCAGGAGGCCCAGCTGGAGGAGATAGTCGAAACGCAAGGGAGAGGACCGCGCAACATCTGAGAAACAATGATAGAGCCTATGCTCCACCGGCTCTGAAAGGAACAAATGCCATCACTTTCGATGATAGTGAAATTCCCCCACCAACGTCTGGTGGAGGAGATCTTAAAGACCCTGATGTTCCTTTGGTCGTCTCTCTAGTCATCGCCACTTATAAAGTCAACAAAGTACTTATTGACACAGGGAGTTCCTCCAATGTCATCTTCAAGAGAACTGTGGAACAAATGCACTTGGGCAATATTCAATACGGGTGAGTATACACCTCCTTAGTAGGATTCGATGGTTATGTAGTTCGCCCCATTGGAAGTATACCCTTACAAGTCTATATGGGAACCTTCCCGACAAGAGTGACTGAGACGATCCTCTTTGTTGTGGTCGACAGCACGTTCGACTATAACGTGATCCTGGGGCACCCAGGACTCAACCAATTCAGAGCAATTGCATCTCTCCTACACAATAGGGTGAAGTTCCCTACTCCGAATGGTGTGGGAGAAGAAGTGGGCAATGTTAGGGAAGCATGAGAATGTTACATCATGTCAACCAGAGGAGTCTCAGCACCCGTTCTTTCGGTCGCCAAAAGACCCAGGAGCCCTCCCCCTGCGCCTCTTACTCCAGTGAGGGAAGAGATTGGGCCTGGGACGCTCAATGAGAAGTTCCCCAAGACTGCAAGCATGGAGCCTCATGAAGCCCTAAAAGAAGTTCAATTGATTGAGGGAGATCTAGAGAAGATAACCCGGATCAGAACTGAGATGAGCGCTGAGGTAGAAATGAAGCTCATCACATGCCTTCAGGACAATCGCGATTTCTTCGCTTTGAGCACTGACGACCTTAAGGGGATAGATCCAAGGATCACAGTTCACCATCTGAACATGGATCCTACGGTAAAACATATCCGACAAAAGAGAAAGGACTTTGGGCCTGTTGAAGATGCTATCATAGCGGGAGAAGTGGATAGGTTAATGAAGGCAGGACACATCGAAGAAGTTAGATACTCTAATTGGATCTGTAACGTGGTCCTCGTCGAGAAGGCTCTGGGGAAATGGAGAATTTGCAATGACTTCACCAGGCTCAACAGGTTTTGTCCAAAGGATCCTTATCCATTACCCCGCATTGACCAATTAGTAGATTCCACCGCGGGATGTGCACTCCTAAGCTTCATGGACGCTTATCAGGGCTTCTACCAAATCAGGATGGCTCAAGAGGATGCCAAAAAGACGGCCTTCTTTGCAGCAGGAGGAGTCTACTGTTTCAAAGTCATGCCGTTCGGCCTTAAGAACGCAGGCGCTACCTACCAACGATTGGTGAACAAGATGTTCAAAGAGGAGTTGGGCAAAACTATGGAAGTCTACGTGGACGACATGCTAGTAAAGAGCAAGACTGAAGAGCAACACATAGAGCATCTAAACAAGTGTTTTTCCATTCTTAGGAAGTACGGAATGAAGTTGAACCCAGAGAAGTGCACGTTTGGTGTAAAGGCAGGAAAGTTCCTCGGTTACATGGCCACGGAGAGAGGTATCAGCGCCAACCCAGAAAAAATAAAGGCAATCTTGGTCCTACCACAGCCGAAGACAATCAATGAAGT
Organism: Plantago major; assembly: GCA_026545765.1. NCBI lineage: Eukaryota > Viridiplantae > Streptophyta > Magnoliopsida > Lamiales > Plantaginaceae > Plantago > Plantago major. The sequence continues at coordinate 77,306,141 of CM048840.1, read as the reverse complement.
GCACAAGCTCCTTGGAAGGGTGATGGCCCTGAGCCGCTTCATCTCCAAGTACGCCGAAAAAACCTACCCTTCTTTAAAATCCTAAGGAAAAGAGACAAGTTCGAGTGGCAAAGGAATGCGAAGAGGCCTTGGATAACTTGAAGAGCTATCTCCTTTCTCCTCCGCTCTTGTCTAAACCAGTAGAAGGTGAACCTCTTTACCTCTACCTAGCAACCACTGCCGAAGCCATGAGTTCCGTATTGGTGCAGATACAAGGGAACGACCACTTGCCGATCTACTACCTAAGCAAGGCCCTCGTGGGTGCCGAGGCTAGGTATGTCAAGATTGAGAAGCTATCCTTCGCGCTAGTCTACACTGCCCGGCGACTGAAACCTTACTTCAAATCTCATCGAATCGTGGTCCTTACCAATGAGCCACTCAAGCATGTCTTTGGGAAGCCAGATCAGTCGGGGCGTTTATCCAAGTGGGCGATCGAATTAAGTGAATATGATATCGGGTACCAAGCTCCTTCAGCCAAGAAGGCTCAAGTTCTTGCCGACTTCCAGGTAGATTACCCCAAAGAAGAAGAAGGAGGGACCGACAGTCCATGGGGACGTGAACTATGTGATGCTCACTCAGGCGAAAGCTATCCCAGAAGAAAGAAGAACTAAAGAGAAAGAGCCTGGAGAGATGTTCGAGAATAATGTCCAACTCTGGGCTAAGTATCAAGAACCCAAGGATGACTTCCTGAGGGTGAGACACATGTTCCTCCTAGATGAAGTAACCAACATTTCAACACCTGCATCTTCCGTCAAGAAGCAGGAAGACGGGAGAGTTCCCACTCTCGCGTTGGAAGCTAAACTTGAAGGCAAAGGATGTTGGACACTACAAGTGGACGGATCCTCTACTGGACGACTAGGAGGAATAGGAATTCTCCTTGAAAGCCCTGAAGGCGCTAGGCTAGAATACGCCATCACCCTCAACTTTAAGGTGACAGACAACGAGGTCGAGTACGAGGCACTCCTTACCGGCTTGAGAATCGCGAGGTCTCTTCAAGTAAAACGGATCAAAGCCTATACAGATTCCCAGCTCGTCGAGTTCCAGTTTTTCGGGTCTTTCGCCGCTAAAGAACCCAACATGATCAAGTACTTGGAGCTCCTCAAGAAAGAAGTTGGGCACTTCGAAGTATTCACGCTGGAACAATTCCACAGGGAATGGAACGAGAAGGCCGGCGCTCTTTCCAAGTATGCCTCTGCCTTAGGAGCTTTGGACACAAGGCGCATCATCCTGATGACTCTCACAGATTCTTCCCTGGTAAACCCCAATGGTCAAGTTTTCCTCCTAGGCGCCGAAAGGAGCTGGATGACCGACATATTTCGCTATCTCAAAGATGGCTCTCTACCATCAGACCCTAAAGAAGCAAGAAGGATCCTATGTCGAGCCAACATGTACTTTATCCTGGGAGAGGATCTCTACAAGAGATCTTTCACTGGCGCTCACATGAGATGCCTTGGACCCCATGAGGCAAAAACCGTTTTGGAAGAAATCCACGCGGGAAGTTGTGGGAGTCACTCCGGGGGACGAACCTTGACTCAGAAGGTCATAAGACAAGGATACTATTGGCCTACCATTGATAAGGATCTTGACTTCGCCGTGCTTAGAAGATCGCCAATACTATGCCAATATACCACATCGCCCAACCAACCCTATGATTTCGTCAATCATAGCTTGTTCGTTTGATCAATGGGTAATAGACATAGTTGGCCCTTTTCCACGTGGCACGCACCAAAAGAAATTCCTTATTGTCACGGTAGAGTACTTCACCAAATGGGTTGAGGCCGAATCAGTGGCCACCATCACAGAGAGCCGAGTAAGAACCTTCATTTGGAAGAACATCATCTGCCGCTTTGGACTTCCTATGGTCATCGTCTCCGATAATAGAGCATAATTTTCCGGAGCCAGGTTGAAAGAGTGGCTCCGATCCTTCAAGATAGAACAGCGCTTCACTTTCGTTGGCTACCCTCAAGCCAATGGTCAAGTTGAAGCTACCAACAAAACCATCGTAAAGATTTTGGAAAAGAGACTGAGGACTTCTCAAGACAGTTGGGTAGACAATCTCGATGGAGTCCTGTGGGCACATCGAACAACAACTCGCACCTCTACTCAGGAGACACCCTTCGCACTAGTCTATGGCTCAGAGGCGGTCATCCCCTCTGAAATTGTTGTGGAAACCCAAAGGATCCAACAATACCAACCTGCTAGAAATGAAATTGCAAGGATCTACGACCTTGAGATCCTCGAAGACAAAAGAAGTAAGGCACTAGCTAATATTCTCCGCTATCAAGCTATGTCTGCCCGGGCTTACAACAAACAAGTTCTTCCCAAGGATATACAAGTCGGAGACTTAGTCCTTCGAAGAGCTGACATCCTGAGCAATGTTGGTAAACTCAAGCCCAAATGGGAAGGACCCTACAAGGTCATTGGGGCTAGAGTCAATGGAAGCTTCGAGTTAGAAGATGATCAAGGAAGAGCTCTGAAGAGAACATGGAATGCTAAGAACCTACAGAAGTTTTACGTCTAGGGTTACTCCCCGAAAAAATGCTACGTCAGCTGTCAAAGTTTTTGTCATTTTCTTTTCCCGGCCTCGAAGCCCACCAGTTGTACTTGAATTTCCGACAAATCAATACAACTTTTTTCAAAACAAAAGGTGCTGTATTTAAATAAACAAACTGCCTCGGACCCTTCAAGGAGATCCGAGCCAAGTGGTGTAACGAATGATTGAAAAAAACCTTTTCGAAGAGGAAAAACCTACACAGTCAGATTCAGACGAAGGGACATAACAAGCCAAAGATATAAGTTACAACAGAGATTTTGTATTTCTCAAAGTACAAATTACAAAGTTCGGACATGCCTGTCCGAGTCACATAAAGCAAAGGAAAATCTATATCTTTTTTTATAATACAAGAACGCGATTCTTTGAGGGGTGTCCAGCGTCCGCCACGGACCAATTGTCTTCATCCCGAGCCTGAGCTTCCGAGCGAAACAGGTACAGCATACTCTCGGAGCAAACTCATGTTAGCGTGACCTTTTTAGGAACAGCTCTGACGTCCGAACCATGAATCCTTTACAACGATACTGTGCGTTCCGAAGAAGAGTAGCTGGAGAACGGAGTGCACTCTCCGGACCAAGCTTATGATGGTCCAACGGCATCAGTCACTTCTTCCCAGTAACTCGAGGGAACCCTCACGGGAACCCCACCATCGGAAACAAGTGGTGATCACGACCGCACCAACTTAAGCCGATCCGGGCAAAGTAGCAATAGGACTCGGATGGTAGGAACGAACAGTAAAGGCAGCTCATTTCCGAGTAGCATGTCCTGACCCCCGGACAAAGGATAAGCTTGAATCCGAATATCTTTGGTACGGAGACGTAGTCAAAAGGCTTTCTCAGACCATCCGCATCTTCCACCACAACCACTTTCTGGTTCGTGCTCATCCACACCACAAGAAAACAGTAAATGGTGGAAGGAGCAGGCAGCCCGAGGATTTGATTCTCCGAAGCAACAAGTGTAGTAATCCCTGAGACCAGCGAGCTATTCCGCTTCCCCGGGGCTAAGGTTGTTGGTACACACTACAGCCCCGTAGAAAGAAGAATAGCACGGCGACCCGAGGAAGATCACTTCCGAGTGGCCCATTCTCGTCATTCCCAACTATGGTCCGATCCAAAGGGACCTTCGGACGTCCGAAGAACCCTCCGAGATGGGTCACACAGGAACGGCGGAATCAACCTACTCATTGAAGATGTTCAGACCCGAGTATCCGAATCATCTACCATGAAAGGGATGGAATGATCTGGCAAAAAGTCGTATAATCCCGGGGTATATACAGAAGTGAAGGACCAATCATAACTCGCCACGTGGACCGTAACCGCCGGCTATGGGTTTGGGCCTAACACTTGGGCCACTATTGGGCTAACCCGGAAACCCTTCAGTCCGAGCATGTCATGATAACTTCCATAACAGCTCCAAGGGGGACTTTAAAGCACACAATTGTATCTACAGCAGATATCTTATTGAGTGCAAAGATGTAAACACAAACGGCAAGTTACAGTAACAGGAGGTCTAACAAGTTATATTATCACTAATCGCAAGTTTTAGAACTCATCAACTCAAGTATAACAAGTTCTATTATCATACCATTATTTCCATCTTTGGCAGTTGCAACTAGCAAGGTTCCTTTATATCGGTTATTCATAAACGTCCCGTCAATGAATAGCATAGGCCTGCAGTGCTTGAAGCCATCAATGGAGGCCTTGAATGAGAAGGAGAATCTTTTGAACGGGTTTGTACTCTGCTCAACATCTAATGCCACTACGCTGCCAGGATTAGTTGATAAGATGGCATCAGAGTACCATTGAAGTTCATTGAATGAATCATGGTAACTCCCAAAAATGTTGGCCTTTGCCACTTCGACACCTCTCCAAACCTTCATATATGTCAATGCCAGACCATGACTACCAAGCAAATCAGTCTGAATCTGTTTAGGCTTTGCATTAGGTGTTGCGCGCATCTTTTCTTGTACCATTTCAGCAACCAACTGAGCACTCAATCTGGTTGTATCATTCCTCAAGACGGCTAGTTTACATGTGTGAACAAGATTTGCCTTCCTAATCACCACAGCCTGAGTGATTTTGTGGAAGTTTTCGTACACATGCCACAGACAACCCTCTTCTTCCTTGTACTTGCACACCGCATGAACAAATCTAAGATCATTACGGACATATTGGAAATGGAAGCCCAGTTTCGAAGCATACTTAATGAGTTCACGCCTAAACTGAGTAACACCACTAGGGAACCGCTGCCCCAGACCTGTTATGTTGTTCGCCCATCCATCCGTTTGAAGTGTTACATCTACTGGGGGCATTGAAATGTCATAATCCAGGATTGTTTCCTGGACTCCATCAAACCAATTACCACAGAGGTTGCATTTATCCCTAACTGCACGCCTGGCTTTCCTGTCCGCGAAACGCTTCTCCTTTACCTCTTGCTGGCTCACCGCTCTATCATAATAGTCACCACCATTATCCTCTTCCTGTCCAAAACTATCCTCTTCCTGTCCGACATTATCCTGGTACCCATCACCATTGGGCAAAAAGTCTTCATAGTCGGACCAGTCCCCCGAAGCAGCAAGGTCCTCATCGTGATGAGACGTTTGATTAGTTTTGCTTGAACTACATTCCAAATCAACAGTACTACCTAAACCAACTCTATTTACTTGTTTCCTAATTCTAGTAGCCATACTCCCAGAATCGAAATGGAAGTTTTCACTCCCCACACAATGTGACTCGTCAGTTGGAACTTGGCTGCCATTGATTTCACTATTCACTTTAGTTGGTGGCTTCTTACGGGTCCGTAACGGCGTAACTGGGTTGAACTCCTTGTTCAACACAGGAGTAGATGAATCCTCAGGCGTTTGGATAACAATTTTCACAATAGAGGGTTTAAACATAGCCGAAACTATTAACATAGTATCAAAATCCATTTGAGTAGTAAGGCAACAATTCTCAAAGCTCCCGGCAGAATACAACATTTGAATAGAGTTGAATTGAAGAGCTTGAAACTTACCGACAACAAGAGTCTTCAAGCGGTCAAGCGTTGAAGCGTCATTTGACTGAATAGCACAGTTTCCTCCATTGCAAGTGATAAGGAAGATAGTTGTTGTCGTGCCGTCCATCTTTCTTGAATGATGTAATTGGGGATTTCTCGAATTAGGGCTACTGGGAATTTTTTGGAGGGTGGCAATTGGGATAATTAGGTCAACTAGTTTCTCTAATAATACAATTTAATGTTTTTGTATTTCAGATTTCGGTGTTTTTAAATTTGTTGTATTTGAATTTGGTGTTTTTGAATTTGAAAATTTTGAATTGAACTAGAATAGGATCCTTGGTCACGTGACTTAGTACGGATCAATGAACATTAGAGTGGTGACCTCTTCGTAGGAACGTATGATTCCGATAATCTTACCAAAGTGTGGACCGAAATGAAAGTGATCTGTCGTCTTGAAATCTATCGGTGTCTTATTGAAAAAAATGTCCCAATAAGTGACCTAACTGTAAAAAAAAGTCCGGGAAAAAGTGGCCAAGTCTGGTAGAAGCAGTTCCAGTACGGTTACTAATTAACTTGAATGGGTGTGGAAAGTTTTGGCTCCAAATAAAGTTCGCAATTTCCTTTGGCGTGCTATTAAATCTTTTTACCCACCCTTGAAAATCTACAACGTAGACAAATAATTTCTGAAACTACTTGCCTTGTTTGTCGATGTCCTTCGGAGTCATCTATTTATATTTCTTGGAATGCCATTATGCACGATGTTATAGGGCTCTAACAGGTTGCCTATTTATACATGTTTTATAGCAGGTTCTTCCATGGCGAATTGGATTGATACAATCAGATCCAAGCTCAAACCTGAAGAATTTACGCATTTTGTCTATTCCATCTGGAGTTGCTGGTCTAATCGCTATAGTATAGAGTGGTACATGAAGTCAAATGATATGACCCAAATGATGTTGTTGCTTTTGTTCGAAATTATATGGTGCAGTTTAAGGAGGCCCAGAATCAATTTTCCACTACCAAACCGCCTTAACGTGATATTAAATGGTGTCCACCTCCTCTTGGCAGCTTCAAAATCAATTTTAATGCATCCATCAAACGTGAACCATGGGGATCATGGTACGGAGCCACACAGTGAAATTATGGATTGACAAACTAAAAATGTAGGTCACATTCAGTCGCCTGAGCATGCTGAAATGTTGGCAGCCAGATACATGTGGTTTTATCTATGCATCTGCAACTAGTGGAAATTGAAGGGGATTGTGTCAATGTCATACGGCAAATTCAACAGCCTCATCACTCGTTTTCGAAATTGAGACACATTGTTGAAGATATTAAAGTTCTTGCTGCTCCTTTGAATTATGTTTCTTTTCTTTTTGTTAACATACTTGGGAATCCTTTAGCACATTCATTAGCTCATGAGTTAGTTTTGATAGTAGCGGGTATCCTCCCATGTGTGAACCCTGATAGTCCGATTTATATTTCTCAGTAATAAAATTATCTATTTTGCTCAAAAAGAAAAAAGTCGTAAAGTATTGATTAATTCTTTGTTCTCTTAATTTGAAAAATCATTAATTTCATTTCAAATTTGCGTAGTTTTTTTTATACTACAAATAATTTCAATTGATACAAAGATAACATAGACTAAGTAGGGTAGGTGGTCTCCTTATTAAAAATGAAAAATGAGAAGTTTTATATTAACGACTAAAATGTCAAAATATGAAGCTTTTAGGTTCACGGAGATAGTGAAGTATAATTATGGAATTTGGGGATGGGAGTGAAAGTCCTTTACAGCTTCTTCACGTCTCTAGCTAGGTAGTCCCCCACAGTGACTTTAGTGGAGTGTAATCGACAATCCTCCATTTTGCTCACACACCGAATTGCGTATGGCTAAGACTCGCCCACATGTCTATCTCCCATTCGCCAACCTCTGATCTCCTCTACCTATCCCATCCTTCTCCCAAACAATGCATACATTACACATGACAAGAAACAATTTTAAAAAAAAAAAAAACAATCAAAAATCAATCAATCACACACACAGAATCCAGTCTCTTCTCCATGGGTGCAGCAGAAACATGGAGCTTGACAGCAAAGCTCTGCGACTCCTGCAAAGCCAGCCCCTCCACCGTGTTCTGCCGCGCCGACTCCGCCTTCCTCTGCGTCACCTGCGACTCCGCCATCCACGCGGCCAACAAGCTCGCTTCCCGCCACGCGCGCGTCTGGGTCTGTGAAGTCTGCGAGCAAGCACCCGCTTCCGTCACCTGCAAAGCCGACGCCGCTGCACTTTGCGTCACCTGCGACCGCGACATCCACTCTGCCAACCCCCTCGCCCGCCGCCACGACCGCGTCCCAATTCAACCGTTCTTCGACTCCACGGCCGCGACCAAATCGGAACCGGATACTGATCAGTGCTCTCAGGAGGAAGCTGAAGCCGCCTCCTGGCTACTTCCAGATGAAACCAATCGGAACAATAATAATAATAATGATGATGATGATGATGATGATAGTAGGAAGGGGGAGGATGATGGATCCGGGTCGGGTCAGGAGTATTTGTTTAGTGAAGTGGATAATCCGTATCTGGATCTGGATCTGATGGCGGGTGAGCAGAAGGTGCAGGGAGGTGAGTTTGGGTGTGGTGATGAGGATGAAAGGAAACAGCAGCAGCAGCACTATTCTTCTGACGGGGTTGTGCCGGGTTCGGGTCAGTATGCGGTTCAGGTTGTGGATGGGTACCCGACTTATGATGTGGAGTATGCTAATGGATCTAAGCCTTTCTTGTACAACTTCACCTCCCAATCCATCAGCCAGAGTGTAAGTTCTAGATCCTTCTTTTTTTTTTTTTTAATCACTCCAATCCTTCTATAGGTAAGAAACTAGCGTATAGTAAACTGGAAAATTGTTCTTTTACGCGAAAGGTCGTCGTTTATTATTATTAGAAGAGTTAGTTAGTTAGTTAATTAATTAAGAAGCTAAACTGCAATATCACGTGTGGAGGATGTGCGGCGGTAATGTTGTTTAACCTATTGTTTATTATTATTATAGATGCATGTATTGTTGAGTTTGAGCAGTAAACATAATATTCCCTTCCTCCCAAAATTTAACTTTCCGGATTCTAAAAATGGAAAATAAGATTTTTTTAGAAAATGTGATTGATAAAACTATCCTTTTCTGTGGAGATAGATATATTTGATAAATATTTTCATAAGTTTTTGGAAATACCAAATAGTGAAAAATAATATTTTGTCCTATTTTTTTCTTTTCCCTCATTTTGCCTCAAACCAAATGAAAAATGAAGCCTAAATAAAAAATCTCTTTCATATTTTATTCAATATATCTACTTTATTATCATTTCTTCTATTTTTTTCCACTCATCTCTTAAAATTTGTGCCCTCCCATCGAGTTGAATTTAGGACGGAGTGATTATTATTTAAAAAGTTTACTATTTGCTATTTGTGATGTTTTTAAAAAGTTTAAAGTTCACTTTATTCACATATGTATCATATATTAAATGTATCTCGCTACAAAATAAGGAAAGTTATTTTCCCCACTTTACTTCAAACTAAATGAGGCCTAAAAGAAGGGAGTGAGTACTTCACAAGACACAAACTGCATTTCCTCCTTGTGACGATTACTAGGACAACCTATTGGTTACTAATAATGAAGAATTCATGACAGGTATCATCTTCTTCCATGGATGTTGGCGTGGTACCAGACCACAATGCTATGGCTGATGTATCCAACAGTTTCGTCAAGACAGAAGTCATTCCCACTCCTGTCTCAGGGCTTGACAGAGAAGCGAGGGTGCTGAGGTACCGAGAGAAGAGGAAGAACCGCAAGTTTGAAAAAACCATTCGATATGCTTCAAGAAAGGCATATGCAGAGACAAGACCGAGAATCAAAGGGAGGTTTGCCAAGCGTGGAGAACTTGAAGTTGAGTCCCTTCTTTCCGCTGATACCTCTTATGGTGTAGTACCCAGTTTTTAGTATTATCTCCTATATTATGGGTGTTCACCCCATGACCTGCTGTGATGTTGTAAGATAAAATGATCAACTTGGATGGGCAAAATCTGTTTGTGTATATAAGTCATGATGAAGTGAGTATAAATTCTCTGCTTTTATGACTACAAGTTTTTCTTGATCGATGTTGTACTAATAATCATCTATTTTGTAGTGATGTTCCCATCTGTTTTGTGTATTGTATGCATTTAATTCACTGTTTTTTTTTGCCCTCACTTGGACCAGCTTCTTGAGTTTATTGGTCATTTTTCGTAGCTTGCTAATGCCAACTGTTGGCTTTATATAGATCATTTTGTAAGATGTTCTCGTTGACAGTTGAAACTTCAATAAATTAAAATTTATGGTAAATAGTATGTCACCTATAGATCGACTTAAATGAGTCCGGCCTTTCATTATACTCCGTCCGTCCAAAACTAATCTTCTAATTTCGTTTTTATCGACTTTTCTAATGCTATTTTTACTTTGACGATAAATTAATTTTAAATTATATGGTATAAATAAATAAATAATTAAGAAAATTATATTATCAAAATACAATAAAAATTTCATATACTTCTCATTTAATTAGATGTTTTCCAATTGAATATGGTACACATTTTAAGGTGAATGAATAAATAAATGATTTATATTATAAAGTAGTTATCACTCTTTCAATGGAAGGTTTTGTGATAAACTAGTGAATGAATCGACGGGAATGTGAAAGAAAAAATGGAAGATCTCGTAATGCATTATAAGTAATGTTTATAATATGTGAAACGACCAATAACATTACAATTATCATAGATAGATAGGAAAGCATAACATACGATCGATTTCTTATTCTAATTATATAAAAGTATGTACATGTAAAATCTATAAAAATTAATGTTAGTTTCATACTTATCGAAAACGAATAATCTACAAACATCTCTTTCTAAACCACGTTTCATGTGGTCTCAGAAGTCAGATGTCTTACGATCCTTGTGGCAAATCAATGAGACCCTTCCTAGTTGTGGTCACCCGTGACTGTGCGGTATACAAATTGTCGTGGTTGAATATGTGAGGAGGGGGTAGAGGCCGATGTTCGAAAGAGACTGACCCTGAGTTTTGGTTATTGTCATAGCAAAGCACACACAAAATGGGAAACTGCCTCATTTCGAAATTAATGGGGGAATTCAGTATTATCATACATGCTCGTCATCATCATCATCATCCGAGGAATAAGAACTTTTGTCATGCATTTAGCCCGTAAATCATTTTCGCTTCAATGGCATGGGTTACCAAGGGTAGTAACTAATATGTGCATAAATTCAAAACCTGATCAATATTACGCAGAAGCATGATCTTATCCAACACAGATAGCTAGCTTACTGAATCACACGAAAGAAAGGTTAAGAAGCCTTCTATGAATTTCTGACATGGAGAATCTCTGGAGCTGTATAATATGAAAGACGGTAGAGATGCTTCTGAAAAACAAACGTGAGTTGTAGAACAAAAGAGGGCTTTTGGGATCACTTAAAATAGGTTTAAACTTGAGTTTAATGACATTAATGGTTAACTTGGGCTTGGCAAAAAATAAAGGCAATTGCAAATTTGCAATATGAAATGACTGTACATGGCCAAACATCCACCAAACTCCGCTACAACTCTAGAACACTTAAATTCAAATTACAAATTTTTTTACTGTTACATATTTACTTCATTGATTTATTTTTTCGAACGGAAGTACAATTTTATATATTTGGTTTATGTTAACTTGATACACAGAGACATTACTGAATACTGATACATCTCGAGACATTTCAAACTTTTGATAATTCAAAACTAACGAAACCGAGATTTTAATCCATACTTCCAACATCCACAACACTTATCTAATGGAGGGTATCCGATTTCACTTTGTACCCTGACAAATGCAAATTTTCAGAATTACGTTTTCACAAATCTCACTCAACTTTATAATGACTTTGTATGGCTTTGCACAAATCCACAAACATAAACTATTTCGTACCATGGCAAAAGGAGCATGACGATACATGTTATGAAATTTTATTTTCTATGCCTTCCCAACGAATTCCACATCGAACAGAAGAACTGAATCAGGTGGAATAATGCAGGACCCTGCATCACCAGATCACAAAGAAAACACCAATTAACGGTAGTTCAAAGGGTGCTTGATTTTCCAAGAATTAGTTTACTCATTACAATTACCTCCTTTACAGCCTGCTCCTCTAGCACCATATGCAAGTGCAGGAGGGATTCTCAGCTTACGTTTTCCTCCTTCAAAATCACACAAACATGTCACCACAACTAAATTCTAATCGAGTTGTGAAAATTTGTAGTTGGTATAGAGTGTAAGAGTAAAGTGATATGTGTAAAATGTTTTAAGATTATTTGCTTGGTTTTAATGTTATTTAATTGGTTTAAAATTCTTGTAACAAATAAAAAATAAAGTGGAAGAAAAAGAGTATGTAGTGTGTAGACACCGAAAATTCGTAAATTTGTGGTGTCTTTAGATTAGATATATGGAGAATATCAAATCTTAGCCATATACTGTATCTTGCTCCCTAAGTCATAATTCTCTTATAAATAAGAGATCTTGATTAGGGTTTCAGAGTTAGAGATGGATTAAGTCACAGACGAATCCATCAAACTCCCTACTACCAAATTGTAGGTTAAACCCATAATCCGGATCAAGCTACTAAGGCCCCGGTACTTAGAGAGAGGAATCAAGAGATCGAAAGTTGTAACTCGCAAGTTATCAAATAAAAATTCCATGTTCCATGTTTTTCTTTGCCTCTTTTAAATGTCCATTTGCAGGTTATGAAAATCCATGGCAAACATAGTGATATAAATTTTAATAGCGTTGTAAATGGTAGGAGGATTAAAAAGAGTATTGTTCCGGCTCAATTAAAATGGACATGATCACCATACCTACTCAATTAAAATTGTCTTAATTCTATCCAAACCCTTTATATACCGCTATAATTTGTTTTAGTAACTTGTGACATAGAGTAAGCTAAAAACACTACGGTTAGCATCAGCAATGTGTAAACTGCACACGCGAGCCAATTATACCGCTAGCAAATGTTAACAGTAGCTGACTAAACCATTATAACTTTGGTTGGAGAAAATTAAATCGCACAAGTCTGGTAATATAAATTTTCCCTTTTCTAGTTTTGGTATCATTTGTAAGCAGTTTAACTTTACAGCTCCCAAAACAAATTTCAACAGACAGAAAATTTGGATGCATGGATATTGTTGCCATTCGTTTTTAACTCCTTAGTCCCACTAATGAAGCAAATACTCCTTCAATCTTAATTTCAATGATAAAGGAGAGTTTCAATCTACCCTATGGATAGTGTCTGCAGATGTTTTATCGTGTTCAGATTCTCATACAATGCATTAAAGCATCTGAGGACACTATCCATAAGGTTACAATCTATGTTCCATGATCGACATGTAAGTAGGCAAGCAGAGGACATATGCATGTGTGAAGCCAACGCATGATGGACCAAACATTGAGCTTATACATAGATGAGACAAATAATAAAAACAGTTACAGATAAAGAGTAAACTTAGGAGGAAGTATTATTGTAGTACCTGGAAGCATGGCTGGAATGCCATCACCACCAAGAATACCTTGATCCCACCCTTTGATCACCTAGATTGCGCATCATACCAATCACAATTGTCAGTATCAGTAAGCAAGTAAACCAAGATATACCCCAATTATATGGGTTCATAAATAGTAATTAAGAATGTGAACAATAGTCCTATTTGAAATTAAATCAACAATGCTCCCACACTAACATCACAAGGAAGCAATACAGTGACTGGGCTCAGTGCATTAACTTAACTTGCAGTGTTTCTACTCATATTTGGGCTCACACATACGTACATTGGTTGTTACAGTTGAGCATAACAATCCTGAGGCGCGCCAAATAAATCATAAAAGCATCGGTAATCATTGCAAATGAAACTAGCTAAGGAGATGAAAGCCTTACAGTATTTTTTAGTATTGCGAATTCACAACTAAAAAAAAACTAAAAATGTACTGTATGTAATATAAGTGGTTGAGAAATTAAGGCTGAAAATGAATTAATCCCCATGTGGAGAAGGAGAATGAGTACCTCACCAACGCCGATACGGAAAGAAAGTGGCTTTCCTCTATTATAACTGCTATCAAACACCGTCCCATTCTCCAATTTTCCAACATAATGTGCCTGCAAGTACATAAACAAAAATCAATCGCTTCAATTCATTACTCCTATAATGTTGGTTTGAGCTAGGAATTACCTTAATGAGCTGTCCTTTAATGGGTTCTGGTCCGGTTCCTACTACCTTATCACAAAACTCAAGGCCAGAGGGAGCTGCCGTGAAGTCGCATACTTCCGCTGCGGAGGAGTATTGCGGATTCACAAGGTGAAGGAAGCTCAAGCACAAACCCAGGCCAACAGATTCTCTTCTGCTAATACTTGTACTAGTAGCATTTGGGTCATTTGCTTTCTGGATTCTGGGGGATATGTTCAAGCAGTTTCTGATTCTGGGTTTTGGGGTTGTAATTTTAGGATTGTGATAGTACGTTCCAACTGATGATGAAGAAGAAGAAAACGGATTAAGAGACTGCATTTTTAAATTCCTTCCCAAAATACTCTTTCACTTGTGAACATACTTAGATATGTAGAGATAGATAATGTATCTATTTTCTACATGGATTATCAATTCATGGCTCCCATTTCTTCCTCTTTTTTTTCTTTTTGGTAACACTAGTTGTACCACCATGCGAAATACAATTATGATCAAACTAAAAATCAAATTTATTTTTGATGTTTACGTTGTAGATGTGTCTTGTTCTTTTTCGTTCATTACTTGTCGTCTTGACCTCTACTACACTGATTGCTTAGCGTCTTTGCCTTTGATGTTTCCAATCTCTTGAGATTTGCGCTCGTTTTTCAAATCAAATTTCATCAATCGAATCGAATCAAATCAAATCAAACTAATCAATCGAATCGAATCAATGAATCAAGAAATTATTGTGTAATAATAACAATTATATGATGGTATATATAATCACAATTAAAAAAATATATTATTTTTGTCATCTTTCTCACATTCTTCCTACTCTTTTTTCTGTCACTTTACATTTTTATTTATTATTGTATAACAAACTTTAAAACCAACCGCGTGGAAAACAATATGAGAATGATAACTCGATTAAAACTGAATTTTAATCGTCGTATAAACTGTTTTTGTCTAGTTTTGCAACATGATATCAATGTCCAAGGTGGAGTGGATAATGATTTATTGAACCCGACAAGGAAAGAAACGATGAGCATGAGGAGGAGATAACATTGAGAATTTGGCGCCTATTCTGCGCAAATATAGGCAGGAAGATAATATAGAGTCCGAGGAAGATAATATGGAGGAATAAATGCCATTTTTCAATATTTGTCATATATAATATTATTTTTATAAAGTTTGGTCCGACTTTTGGTTTGGTTTAACTTGTTTTGGAGTTTTTGAACATGTAGATTTTTTGTTAGTTCAAATTGTAACTATACTCTTTATTTCATTGATCTACTAAAAGTCGTATTAAAAAGAAAGAAAGAAAAAAAGTTGAAAATAACTCAATTGGATAAATTTTCTTATTTTCCTCGTACAAAAGATCAGGTGTGTAAATAAATGATAAAATAATAATAATATTATTATTATTATTATTATTAACAACAACAACAACAATAATAATAATAATAATAATATGAATTTAATGAACTGAACTGAAGATGAGCTGAGCTGAACTGAAATGAAAGAGTTTTTAGTTGAAAAGAATATAGCCTTTGTCGTTAGTGAAGCTTGTTGAATTTTGAGAATCCACGGTGCCAATGTCCTCCCAATAGTCGGCCCATCTAAAACGTTGTTGTATTGTATATGTAAGAGAAAGATTATAAACTTTTACAATCGATGTAAAATTAATGGTGCATGAAATAATGGATTTCAAGTAAACATATTTTTATACTGCACTGGATGAAAAGCAAAGCAATTAACTAAATATTCATAGTATTTCTTTCACATAATTTTGCTAGGTTGAGTTCACTACTATAAATATTTATAGAATATTCTAATATAAGACTGTTTTAAAAATTGAATGCATGATCATGCTTTAATAAAATATTAATCAGACTTCTGAACCTTACTACGAAGCAAGGTTAATGCTAACCAATGTGATGAAAAATATAATTGAATTGAAGGTTTTAGCTGGTAATAATTCAGAGAAAAGGTGTTTATACATAAAAATGTTGAGTCCATCTGACAAAACGAAATTCCCTATCAATTTTTCATACTCCTCATCCGATAATTTGAACACAAATCCTCATCGTCAATCTCTTTTTGAGATCATTTTTTTAGCCATGACCAACTCTATGTTGCACTATTTACGCTTACCAGTTTAAATGGAATCGAGATGCTTATATGTCATGAGTAAGGCAACAAAAATGATACGACTATAAATGTTGTATACAAATAACTTTAAAAGAGTAAGTCAACTGCGTGGTCGTCTTTAAATAGAGACTAAAATTGACCAACGAACATTATGGTACTCGCAACAAAGATTCGATGTTACGTACAAATTTGATAAGTAAAATGTAAATTCATAAACATTATTGATATTAAAAATAGCATACATATATTTACGAATAACAGTCTATCCCCCCCCCCCTCCCTTACTAATCAGTCTTTCAAAAATTTTTGAATATTAAAATGGAGTATTTTGTACAAATAAAAGATTATTCTTAAAATTGGACTAAATCTTATCCAAATGACTTTTATAAGAAATGTGTCTCTTTGAACTGTACATTTGGACATACTCATAAATTTCACGAATAATTTAGTATTTAATAATTTTATTCACACAAAGTCTTATGAGAGACGGTCTCTAAATAAAGACGGCCTATGTTATCAATAATATCATCTATGTTATTAATCAAAACGTCTATGTAGTTAACGAAATAAGTCTTGTTATAATATGAAAAAACACCAATATTAATAACATAGGTGTTTTGATTAATAACATCGATAATTTTATTGACAATATATGTCCGTCTACCGTCTATCAGGAGACTTACTCTTTTATTCAAAGACATAAATTATGAAGTGTTCCCATTCACATTGAGTTTCTACGGGCCATAACATGAAAAAAAACCTAATAATGCCCTTGAACAATCCTAAACAAGTAGCCCAATAAGAAGTTTCATTAGAAGCCCAACCCACCTATTATATTAGACCCTTAAACCTAACCCTAGATCTGATTCATTCTTCTGTCGCCTCAATTGTCTCCATTGCTGCTCAACCATGGTTCTCAAGTAAGTTTCTATTTTTCGCTCAATCAGTTGATTATACTCATCTCATTGTATGATGATCTTACGTTCTCATAATTTCATTTCTTTTTGCTTAATACAAAATTTTATTGAAATCGATTCAGCTGTTCTCAGAAAAGTCGCACAAATTGCAGAACTAAGAAATACAGGAAATTGAAAGGCGGTAATGTAATTAAATGAAACTAAGCAGAGTTGATAACTGAAATTATGTTTGGATAACGAGTAAAATCATTTTTAGTTGTTTTTAACCAGGCTTACGAATAGCCAAACAGTTACTGAATGTCCGTAGTCAATAGTCATGATTGTGACCCAGTTGGAAATTTAGATCATTGCACTCTTTTCGATTACTGTATTATCTCGTTCCATTGATTTTTATAAGAGAGTTATCAGATTATACTGGACTAGTGGATTCCGCTTTAGGGTAAAAATGGCAACTTTGATCGTATTCGTTTGATCTGATGAATTTTCTGGTGATTAATTGTTAGCTACCTTGTTATAGATTTTGAATTACCAAGTGTCTAGTTTGATTTAACACAAGTATGAGCTGATTGTGAAACATTTGGTATCAGGACGGAGCTTTGCCGATTCAGTGGGCAGAAGATATACCCAGGCAGGGGCATTAGATTTATCCGTTCTGATTCCCAGGTGGGTTGAACGAATGTCTTTAGATTCTCACTTATAATTTAGTTTTATGTTTGATATTGCTTAAACTATGCCGTAATATTGTCTGAAAACGGTCTTTGCATGTTTTAGGTGTTCCTCTTTGCCAATTCGAAATGCAAGAGGTACTTCCACAACCGACTGAGGCCTGCCAAGCTTACATGGACTGCCATGTACCGAAAGCAACACAAGAAGGTAAGTGAAGCGAACGTGGATGCTTGCTTTTGTTATGTTTTCCACATTATATCTTTATTAGTTGTGTTTAGTTGGGAGTATTAACACTTTTTGATTATTATGGATAGGATGCTGCTGCTGAAACTGTGAAAAAGAGGCGCAGGGCTACCAAGAAGCCGTACTCCAGGTCCATTGTAGGTGCCACATTGGAAGTAATTCAGAAGAAAAGAGCTGAGAAGCCAGAGGTTCGTGATGCCGCACGTGAAGCAGCATTGCGGTATGCCCTATATGAAACTGATCTACCTAATACCAGTTTGCGATCAAATGACCAAATCTTAAAATTTCCCGGCATATTGGTAAAAATTTAGGCCACTTGATAACATGCAATTTTCCTTTATATCCAGTGAAATCAAGGAAAGAATTAAGAAGACCAAAGATGAGAAGAAGGCCAAGAAGGCCGAAGTGATGTCGAAGCAGAAAGGTAGTAAGGGTAATGTTCCCAAGGGTGCTGCACCCAAGGGCCCTAAGATTGGAGGCGGTGGCGGCAAGCGCTAAGTCATTATGCATTTTCATTTGTTGTCATACCTTCTACATGAATCATGTTGGGACATCCATTTTCTATTGTTGTCAAATGCAATCATTATATGTTTGGGGACTAGGCTTGCCAGTTTGCTCTGACTTGGCCTCTTTTTGTTTAGAAATAGCTATATGATCATGTTCGGTATATTTTTATCCATGGTAAAGTAATCCAGTTCAGTAGTCATCTTCATTTGTTTCTGAGCACTTGTTGCATATGATGTGAAACATGGCAGTTCACATTATGTCAACCTTTGCTCCCTCTTTTGTTTAAATTTCATTTAAAGATGCTGTCTGAATTCTGAAGTATGAAGTCTAGTTGCAATTGTTAGAGTCTATGCTTAAAGACATGTTGAATCCGAAACCATATGGGTTCGCTCGCAAAGGATAAGAAGAAGACTGTTAGTCTTTGATAGCCTTCTCGAAGAGCTCTGTTTCTACGTGACAAATTGTTGGTCTGTTCCTTACTCCGATATAATGTCAAACCAAGCTAGCTTTGATTGTCCACTGCCCAATGAGAATCTGGATTATATCTGAAAAAATTGTGTGAAAAGTGGTTTTGTAAACTTGTATATAGAATATGAGTATTATTATGTGTATATAGAGTTTGTACAGTAAAGTATAAATATACAAGATTCCAGAGCAACAAATCCCACAAGATTTACTCTATCAATGTTGCATCAGATATGACTTCTCCCCTTTATGGAAGAGACCCTCCCTCAAATTGGTGGGTAATGAAGAGACCAAAAATTTGTCACATAGAAACCAAAAGCGATATGCGGTATGATATCTGCAACCTGATTGGCGGTGTTGATGTGGTGAACAATCACATCTTTATTGACGACCTTCTCCTGAATGAAATGATAGTCTATTTCTATACGTTTTGTCCGAGCATGGAAAGCGGGATTAGATGCAAGAGAAATAGCACTAAGATTATCAAACCAAATTGTAGGACGAGAAGGTAGACAAATAAGCAACTCCGAGAGAGTAACATCCATGGCCAATATACTTCAGCACTTGTCAATGCCAAGCTTCTGTATTCGGCTTCGGTGCTTGAGCAGGAAACAACATATTGTTTCTTCGTGGACCAGGAGAAAGACAGCATAACCAGTAGAAGACCTTCGATCATCAGGATTGCCGACCTAATCAGCATCAGAAAAAGCTTGTAATGCAACACTACTACGCTGATAATGTAATCATGATCTACAGTTACGCTTCCTTTGGTTAGAGTGAAAATAGGGGAAAAGAAAAAAAATAGAAGGGGAAAAGAAAAAAAATAGAAGAAAATATCATTTTCCACTTGGTATTAGTTAGTAAATTCTGGAAAATTTTGAAAGATCTCTATAAAATATATTTATATGTTTATCCTTAAATTAAGGGAACTTACTTTTCCTTATACATTTTACTGGAAAATCTGAATTTACCCTATTCTTTTTCTTTTCCCCTATTTTTAGTCGTTACACTATTTTGCAGGGCCCATTTTAAAAATGGACATGGACCCCGACATGTAAAGAATGGAAAATTCGACACCGATTTTGCTCGGGTATTCTATTCTTCACATGATGCAGTGAGGCCGCGATATGATAAGACCCACGAGAAGAGAAAATTTCAATTTCCAATACGAAACCTGACCACTTGTATACATTTACATTATGTATGTAGATTTGTTTCAACTCATTATTAGACAAAACATTTTTTTTTTTTTCATGTGCAATTACAAAACGCAAAATTCGACATTTCCTCTACCCTTTGAGGTTTTTTTATTTGTTTATCATATACAATCACCACTTTTTTGTTCTCGAATAAGTTTTTATTCGTTAATGTACGACTCTAGCGATATAATATCACCCACGGACGGACGTAGGCTTTAAATTCATATTTTACAAAATGATAAATTCAAAGTGTAAAAGGGACAATTTTGAAGGGGCATGTTTTACCAAAATCATGGTCAATTTGTTTGAATGACCCATTCAAATGTGTGGTTCGGCCTTAAAAGAACCCCCTTGAGGTGAGCAACACAAGAAATACGAACACCAAAAAAAAAACAAAAAATCTTACTCCTCTAAAAAAATCGTTTGTTTTCCTAAAAGAAACTGAAACCTGTAGAAAATGGAAAGCAGTTGTTATTCTTGGTGTAAACCCATGAATCTAAATTCATTATTAGCTCCGAAAAGAGTCGACTTGAAGTTGATCAGAATGAAGAGGAATGATGGCGTAAGGGCTTCAACAGTTGACTCTTACGAAACCAATAATTTCGCCCAACGAATGGAACAAGCATGGTTGATATCTCAAGTAGGTTTTCTTCAATTTCCTTTCCTTTAACAATTTTTTCCGATTTAACTATTTCTTCTTTATGGATAAAATAATATGATTCATACTCGATTTTTTCATCATTTGGTTTATTATTTCTTGCTATTCCTCCATCCCGACCATTAAAAGCTTACTTCCTAGGCTTACTTTCTACAATATATTGATTTGTGTGAGGTATTATGTTGATAAAGTAGTAATTAATTGATAAAGTATGTGATAAAAATAAGAAAGTAATAAAGTAGAAAAGTGAAACAATGATGAGATAAAAAGTTTCCTTGGATTACTCCAAATAAGGAAAGCTAGGAAGATTTTTATTGGACCAGAGGAGTAATGTTTTAACTGGCCGGGCTATACTATCAGATTGTTTCCCGACTAATATGTACTTCTGCACGAGCTTAAAACTTCCCTAAATTCTAGGTTTTCTCCGAGCACGTAGGTTTACCATATAGGCTCTGTTTAGCAGCAAAAACTAGCTGATAGATAAGCAGTTGATTTTTATAAAAGTGTATAGTAAAATAATTAGCCGATTTGTTAAATATGATAGCTCATCGAGTTCATAAGTTTGTGGTGCACCACAAGAGCCATCAATTGTTCATTGTTTTCGAATCAATTCATTATCTCACATCACCATCTGGGAATTTTTCTGTTTTATACACTACAATATGACACTGCCAATTCTTACACTAAAATGGTACGGACCAATTTTGATGCACTATAGCTTTGTTATATTGTTAAACTAGAATGGTATGGATTCATGTAGATGTTTAACTTTTATGCATTATGCATATGATGGATTTGGTTTGATGGAAACTTTGCTTACTTCATGTGCTTGTTAGTTGACGTTTTTTAGTTCATTTTTAAACAGGTTTTAGGTTAGATAATACACAGCAAGGTCATGTCAAAATTTCCAACTTTTTTTCGGTGCAGTGTATACATACTCCATATAGCTACTGGCAACTCATTTTTGTATGGTGCCATTATATATTGCCACTATAGTGTATACATACTAAATATATATACCCACTGGCACTAAATTGCAATAAACAATGCATGAAACAGGCACCCAATATAGCACCAAAATGAAATTGAAATGGGACAAAATTAAAATGTACTATAATGTTTAATAAGGATGTGGCATGTCATGAGGTGTAGGCAGAGGCGCTGTGCCTATATTTTACAAGCCTGTTCATATTTGCCATTGGCATGAAATCAAGCTGAGTAATGTCCTCTGAACTCATATTGCATACATGTTCCTTGCAAGAGTGGGAGCAAGCAAGCAAAAAATCTGTAAAGGAGAATCATGAGATATTATGATGAGTTCCAGGAAACTTGAAACTTGGACAAGCCCTTTTATATTCAGGGTTGCATTGAGTTGCTTTTTCCATCAATCTGCCCATTGATCATATGGGAAATGTTTTTGCTCAAACAGTTGCGTTGCTTTTCTCCAGCAAAACTGCCATCTATTTTTTTTTCCCAGAACATCTGACATTGATATTATTCAGAGTTGCCAGTTTGGTATTGCTATATATCTTACTCTTCTACTCTATCCAAATCTCTGCTTCTATACTATACTTGCTTCTTTTGTTTATTTTTTTTTGGAACAAAAAATAGTTTTAAGAAAACTTTGGAGATGCAGGGTATCGATCCCCGTACCTCTCGCATGCTAAGCGAGCGCTCTACCATCTGAGCTACATCCCCATGTTTCTTGTTTTTCCCAGAACAATGATTGGTGTTTGTTTTAGAATAGAAGTATATGAAGCGTCATATTTATTCTTTATCTCTACGAATTTCTTATAGGTGTGAAGATGAATCATGAAACATAGCGATCAAAATGTTACAAATTACTAGTCTTGTTGGCTCGACGGAACTTTCCTTTTTTTAAATGTTGATTTTTTCTTTTAAAATGCAGCAACCTAGTCCTGTGGCTTGTACTTCGTGTGACTCACAGGGAAACACTGAATGCAAATGGTGTAGTGGAACCGGCTTCTTTATTCTTGGTAACAATATGCTGTGTCAAGTTCCTTCAAGAGACACAACTTGCGTTATCTGTGCAGGAAAGGTAAAATATATGTTGAGAATATTAATTGCCGTTGCCACATGAACATGATAAGTGTTCTCTCTTAGAGTTCGATTGGAGGGAGCTTATTTAGCAATGACACCTTCAGTCTGTTTCGTCTTATTCAGGGTTCAGCTTGCTGTTCGGATTGTAAAGGGACCGGTTATCGTGCAAAGTGGCTTGGAGAACCCCCAGTTACCAAGTAGGGAGCAGGATAGTCTGACATTCTTTAGCCATGATTACATTACTTCTATAGGAGGAAAAGAATCCCTGATAATCTCTCTTTTTATAAACTTGTTTTATGTATATCAATGTAGTTCATCATTCATAAACTTGTTGCTTACAGCATTTGCATTTTTCACTGGCACCGCGAGCCTAGAAGGCATGCCGAAAGCTTAACAGGGTGGCTAGAAAAAAATTTGAAAATGTCACTGCACATGAAGGACACAATTGACAGACGTCATCCAGCATCACCAAATCACTATCGATATCGCAGTCTTGTTTTTTATCGAGGAGGAATTTTATGTTCAAGACAAACTCAATAGAATTGTTAAACAGAGAGAGAGAGCCAATAAATTAATTAAAATTTTGTCTACAGTTGACAAAATCTTGTGTGTTTATATACAGTATAGTTGAATTCCTTCATTCTGAATATAAATCTAAATTTCCAGTCTAAACCTGAAATTAAAGTCGACTTGCCACCTTCTGAGTCACTAACAAATGCATAGTGCCCGGTGCCTCCAAATTAGGGGGGAAGGAGAAAAAAATTATACTCGGTGTATGTAATAATTCCCTTTCCCATATTTCATTAAAATGATAAATGTATGAAGTTTTCGGGACGGATGGAGGGAGAACAACCTAAACTATAGATTCTCTTCTTGTTATACCAAACCTTTTTGATACTTCCTCCGTCCCGCAGAACTTTATACATTTGTCATTTTTAGCCGTTCCACAGAACTTCATACATTACCAAAAAAGGAAGCTACCCCACACCCAACAAATAATAAACAATCTCAACTTTACACTCAAATTACAACTTTTGCCACTAAAAGTACACTTTTTTTCACATTTTCTATATTCTATCATTACTTTAAATTTTTGCATAAAACTGCGCGCTAATTTTAATGTATGAAGTTCTCCAGGACGGAGGGAGTAGTATATATTCTATGGCGATTTTAAGTTTTAGTTCTTGTGTGTGTTTGAGTGTTTTGATGAGCTGTCTTGCACTCTTGCTTCATCCTTTCAAAAAAATTTAGTCATGAACCAGAACAAAATTCGGAGATTCATTTACGTGTTCCAATCTTTCCTAGACTGCCTTACAACAGGAACATGGAACCACTAATTTTAATGAATTGAAAAATGACATTATTTGATAGGGTCGTGTTAAATTTAGAACAAATGTTTTAAGTTTACATCTTTCATGCTGTTGAAAAATGTGTTAGATCAAGGCTTTCATCGGTTATTTACTGAACTTTTATTGTTATAAGTAGAATTGGAAATAAGTTGGCACACATGATTGCCTGGGTTGTTTGCATGCATCTAATAGCGGTAATTCTTTATTAGGCAACCACAAAGCAAGTTCGGGTTTTCTGCATTACAGGCGCCCAATAAAATTGTGGCATATGATCTATGAATCTCCTTTTTGGCGATTCAATTTATTTTAATTTTTTTATTTCCATTAAATATAAAAAAAAAACTGAAATATTCATTAATTAATAAAATTAAAGAATAATTCATTCTATTAAATTATAAATAAATTAATTAAAAATATTAAAATAAATTGCAAAATATTTTAGAGTAGGTCGGATCATTTCCACCCAAAACTATGCGTCAACTCTAATGTATAAATTTATATGGGACGAGGGAGTAATACGTTACTTCATTTTTCAACACAATAGACACGGACATAAAAAAGTTATTTTATATGGCTTTAAATATAATATTTCTATTAAATGTATAAACAAGTATAAATATACTCCCACCATCCCGAATTGAATTTGCCACAGGCCTGAACATAAGTTTAAGAGGAGGTTGAATAATGTAGGAAGTTGAAATTGTAACGTCCCATTTATATGTCCCATTTATATGAGAAGTTGAATTCGAAATAAAGAGTATTACATTCATGCATTTACTTGTATGCTCGCGAGCTCCTCACGACCAGTCGAGCTTTTTACCATAGTGCTCAATACTCTCTCAAAATTGAGTCGAGCTTGCTCACAATTAAGATCATGTTGACCGAGCTGGAGCCGAGTTTTGAACGAGCTTTCTCACGAGTTGCTCGCAAACAACTTGATTCGCTTGTACCCCTAATTTTGACGACAAGGTTGTTTATTGGATGGTAATAGCATAACTGATAGTATGGTGGCTTATCAAGTACTACCATTACGAGTGATCTATTCTTGTCAGCTATCAGTCGCCTCCCCGATTCTTTTGTCAAACAAGTGGCTTTATATCTAATGAACAACAAGTTGTCAAGAGCTCAGCCATCTTATCAACTCGTTTTGCACATTCTCATTTAGAATGTTCGCCACAAACAAATACCTGCCTAGAAAGAGAGAAACATGACACACATCTACCTCTACAATTTGACAATGAAATAAAGAATGCATTGAATAGGAAGGAAGACTTCAGTAGAGGCACATGGAAAGCATTACAGAGTAAAGTCTCATGACGTGATCCATCAATTTACCAGCAGCGGGGAGAAATCAAAGAAAAATTCCTTTCGTGGAATTACAAACTTTTGCAATATACATTATGTCCGAGAGACGTACAAAAGAGAGGATCAACTTCCCATATGTTCAACTACAAACACCACGTTTAAGTTCAAAAGAGCGTGTTTTAATAAACATGCAGATCTGCATTACTAAACCTCTCTAGCCAAACTTGTGATGTCAATAAGGGATATTATAGAATGTAATGCAATACAAATAAAAACAGAAACATCTTTACCAAAACGTAGCAAAGCCAATCAAATTTTGAAGAAAACAGGAATTAAAATATTAGCAGCCATAATAGTCTTGTATCATTAATTGATCTACCAAGGCAGTCAAAATAACGTATCAACGAACACAACAGACGCCTATCAGATAAAACAAAAGCTCAAAAATGAACCTGCCTTCGGTATCATAAATGTTTAAGTCATTGTATCTATACAATTTTTAACTGAATACTTCCACCCTGAAGAACTTTTAAAAGAAAAAATTATAAAAGAAGAATGAAGAATTATAAACATTCCCGGAAGAAACATTAATTGGGCACCCAAAAAAATAGCATTACCAACACGAGCCAGTTCACGTTGTTTATCCCAAGAATGAGGCTGAATGAAATATTTACATATTACCTTAGTCTTGTGGATCCAAGCCGCCAGTCATTGTGAGTTATTGATGAGCACCAATGCCAAAAAAAGATTCTGCTCAGACGCTATCCCTCATGTAGATATTGAAGTAATTGCAACAGCACAAAATATGGAAGCAGCAGCTGAATTGAGGGGAAAAAAAAACCCATCATTTATCAGTATTATAATATGTTGGTACGTGTCTATTTTTGCAATAACGCACCATCGTACTGGTAATTTCTAAATTAAACAAGGAGCTTATAACAATCAATATATGTATGAATATGTTATGAAAGAAGTAAAACTATTGCAGGAAAACGCATACCATCATCAACTTTTGCAGCGTATATGAATAAATGAAATTGTCTCAGATGAGTTTATAAACCACATCCCCTTAAACTTGTTCAGCCGTACTACGGACAAGGAGTTCTCAAGGCAAAACGAATACTCACGCTCCGAAGGAAATAATTTGAGAATGCACACAAAACACTCAATCTTATGCTTATTAAATGATGCAAGGAGATTTCCGGAATGTAGTGTATGATAAAATAGAAGAGTTAGTGGGATGCCCAGGGAGGCCACAATACATGTCTGAACAAATCAACCAATAAACCTCACTGAAGGTTGAGTACAATCAGTGTCATCAATCCCGGATAGAGGAGTATGTATATATATATATATATATATATATATATATATATATATAGACACGGTGTAACTCTAGAAAGATAAAATTTCTTTTAAGCTGCTTCAAAAGCCTAGAATTTGCAATCTAACAGTCAAGTGTATGTAAATATCAACTTTATAAGGACCCAAAAAAAGAGTACATCTGGAGCTTTCTTTTCCCCAGATAAAAATCTGCAAGTTTATTTCACTCTGCCATTCACAGAAACTTCTCCCAACTCCTCCACCCCTTCCCCTACAACAGTTCACCTGAGTCGTGCCGGTATTGGGACAACAATCACTGCACCATTAAAGTTCTCTGCAAGGGCCACCACCGTCGCGCCCTAGAGGAAATCATTTACAGTCCCAGGATCCTGCGCTGTTAACTGGGTATGAATGTGTTTCAAGAAGTTAAATTCTTGTAAAAAGTCATGTGAGGAAAATCATATCCCTCCCACACCAAGTGTATGACATACTCACCTTATTTATACTAAAGTGATTTTCCTATTATTCAAAAAAATCAAGTCCAATCACGTCTTCTGTTAATCTGGCAGTCCTAGATGTATTGGGAACTTAACATCCTTGGCAACATTTCATATTCTTGTCTTTCTGCACAAACCCTCAGAAACCATGTTTTGTGTCTTTTGTTGTTATGTTTTGCCACTCGAGCTTCAACTCAATAAATAACACGAGAAAAACCAGCGTTGCGTTAGGCACGAATGGAAAATGCATAACTATTCAAATGCTTCCAGTCTTCATTTTGTACGGTGCATTGTGAGCACTATCGTGGCACCCATGTAGTTGAACTTTATTCACTAAATCTTTTGACAACTTTACGTATGAATGTAAATTGGCTTTAGCATAAAAATTGTTAAAGATGAAGACACATGAGTTTCCATGTGCAGTTGTGACTGCACATGCACAGTTCACTCACCATTTTCATCTAGGATACACCAAATTCCTAATATCATCTTGCATCATTTAATAAGCAAAACCTTCTTACAGAGATAGATTATTGAGACTACTAAACCACAAAAGGTTGACTACGTCCCAAAGCTACTTCCTTCCACACGTAAATTGACATTTTACATTGGGAACTTTTTTGTCTAGGAGGCCTTGAAGCATAGTACGGCGCAAAATTTGAGTTTCAAGGGACATGGATTGCTACTGATGACTCACCCGAGGACAATTTGATCAATACATCTCTGCTATGGAAGTTCTAGACTAACTGGAACAATTTTAGTTATCTATAGTTCCCTATTCTTGTAATACTCTCGATTGGATTTAGAATTGTCCTTGCATTAGGAAGAATACAGAAGTCCGGATGCATGAATCCAGCAAGAGAAGTACTGGCAAAGATTATATTTGATTTGATAATAAAAGCCAATAGAAAGTTCCAGAACATGAGAAATTTAAATTGTCAACTTTGAAAAAATACAAAAATAGATACGAATCATACCTGAAGGTGGATCTCTTCATAACGAAGCATCTCCAGCTGCATGCTTGCTGTCGCTTCAAAAATCTTTGGTCAGATGAAAAGTGTTTCTTCATTTAAAGGTTGGACTTCTCAGCATACACAGACTGGATCAAATGCATCTTCTAAAGCATGTATAGCCGAAAACCTACAAAGCTGAATGGAATTTTCAAGCATGCAACAGTGTTCAATTTGGCCGAATTGGATTACAGCAATAGTTGGCAGCAGTGAGCAGTCATAGAAAACTGAGAATTTTCATCCAGCTATGTCACCAAAATTTACCCTACGACAAGGCATTGATCACCAGGACTGACTTCTTATCAGACAAATCAACCAAAATAGAACTATTCATTTGACAGCTGAAGCAAGCCGCGCATCTGGAGATATGGATTTTCCAAAAGTTTTTCATTGTTGCTCTGTAATAAGAAAGCATAAAGCAATTTAAGCCTTGAAAGAAATTATGATTAAACAATATCAGTACTTTAACTAAATTTAAGCCAATCAAATAGGAGGATAGAAAAGAAATAACCTACATCTAAAAGCATACACGAAACTCTGAACATCCACACAAAATAGCCGGGAAAAATATCAAACCAAACAAAAGATGAAAGCGCATGATAGTATATGCATGTGATTTTTATCTTATCAGATGCGTTTTCACATAGGTGTTTTACAAAAGACTTAATAAGTGCGCAGGTAGATCAGTTGAGATGTGGTTCAAAAGATCAATAACTCAAAGGTCTCTAGAATTTCAAAAGTGCCATATGAAGTTATCACGTGACAACATTGATATGCAATCTCTCTAGAATTTCAAAAGGGCAATATGAAGACATCACAGTGACAACATTGTCCTCAACATTTCAAAATCAACTCCAATCAGGCTACCAAAGTGGAACTAAAAAAACGCAATGCAACATCCAGCCCATATCATGGATGTTCCCATTTGCAGTCTTTGGTAAAAATCTTAAATAGGGACCCCCATGCAACAATGCAATTGACTGCAAATGTTTCCATAGACATTCTTTTCCTATGTCAAAACATCTCAGCCTTTAAAAAAATTGATACATGTGCAGCAGGCTGATATGAAAGTAAAATTGCACCTGCTGAGCTCTTGAGACAAGACTATGAAGCATGCGTTGGTATCTTTCTGGTTCCTCTGTCATCATTCGCTGCCAAATGTAAAATGCCAGTTATACAAATGTTTAACGCATCATACCTCATTTTCAACGAATGTCAGCAAAAGATGTTACCTTCAAAAGAAAGGTTGAAGAATAATATGCCACTCTTGCATCTGTATCATCCAACAATTCCCTGCCAAAGAGATCCAGGACCCACATATATCACAGTTGAAAGTTGAAAGTTGAAACAGACATTTAACAAAGAGCTTCGTTTGAAAGGCACCTGAAGAATTCTTCTCCACCAACTTCTGTGAAAGCAGCAGGATCTACTGTGCATTTACCAATCAAAAGCAAGAGAAGGGTAGCTCTTATATCAGACGTGCCACCCGGAAGATTTCCCCTTCCTTTGCTACCTACTGAGACACCCAGTGCAATATCATCTGTTGCTGCACTGGCAAGTTGGATCAATGGCCAATAGAATAATGCAGCAGGAACACGAGCAACCAATTGCATTGGAACAATGGCCTGTCCATTAAGAAGCAGAGCTGCCATGGATGCAGTCTCAGAAATAGGAGAATGCAATTTTTTCCTAAATCGTGAATTTGTATCTCTAACATGATCCCCCCGCGTAAAGTTCTCTGTCATGACAAAGCGTTCAGATCCATCAGCTCTACTCTTCCAATCTAAATTGCTCGAATCTTTATAATGCATCTTGTCTCCAAATGGCATGGGTGACATGTGGACAACTTTTAAGCACAATTGAGAGAGCAAAATATCGCACATCTGTTCAGACAAACCAAAGAACATCACAAAAGAACATTTGCAGAGTACAAGACATTCCTACTTGAGAGTTTAAAAATCTGTTCACAAAAACCAAAATGCATCAACAACTCTTAAAAACAAATGTTGCAATACTTACTGAGGTCCTAATGAGATGTACTCTTATTGACCGAAGGTTGTATTCTTCTATATTTCATGTGAATTATTGTAAGAGATAATTTGTCACATGATCAGAAAAAGGAAATAAGTTGAGAGGTGCATCATGAACCAACATCAGATATATCATTATTGATTGTCAGCAGTGTCTAAAGAACATAGAAACACACAAACTTACACTTATCTAGTGTTTTGTACTAGAAGAAAAGAAATAATACCTTTAATATATTCATTCGGTCAGTTTCATTTATCTGAGCCACTAATGATAACGCACGACTCATGATGTCTATCACTGCATTAGCTTTCTCAAGACGACTTTTCTCGTTTATATGTCCTGCAGATTCAGTTTTCAGCATATGTTGCACTTCACTTTCATCTAGCAAAAATTTGCACCGCATTAGTAGCCTCTCCAGAACAAATAAAAAGCCCCATCTTACATGGCTATTTTTTGATTTAAGAAGACCACACATGAGCCAAATTGGTAATGGAACTTCTAAAGAGGCTGAATAATCATGAACAGCAGCAAGCTTAATTTGATGCTCAAAGTTTTTAATGCTTGACCAAAGATTCAGATCTCCTTCCTCACTGATTTCCGAAATAAGCAGATCACCCAACCATAAATAACCATTGTGACGATAACTGTTTCTTTCAGAATGGAGAAGTGAATGCAAGATGGTCCAAGAGTGATTCGCTTTCACAGGGGCAATGCTTTGAGGAACTCCAATACTCTCAACAGACTTTAAATATTTTGTGATCTGAAGCATTTGCATAAATTCCTTGTCAAGATGAGTAAACAACTCTATAAGCGTGTCAAACTTTTCCACTATGTGCTCCAGAAGCTGCAAGAGGAATAAGGGGAACAAAACAGATTAATAAGAATACAAAATTATTGAAAAAGAGGGATGTCTCCCCCTATGGCCTTCTACATGTGCGTACATCAAGTACAACAAGAGTCTATATGAATACGAGGAAACTATATGGATGAAATCAGGCAGCATTCATAACAAATGCGGAAAGGTCCAAGCTATAGACAGCAATATGTGGAGAGCACTTTTAGAAAATCAAAATGGGAGTACCAATTTTCACCAGTTTGAATGAGATCATTTTAATTCCTTTATTGAACATTGTAATATGGAAAATGAGACATGCGTACTCCATATATGCTATCTATATATGGAAAACAAGAATAGATCGTAGCATACACAAATAAGTGGTCAAATAGTTAAATAGCCACTCGGTCCAAAACATAGAAACTGTAATCAGTACCCATAAGGTAGAAATAGATGGAAGGTCATGACAGACTTCCCAGGGACAATTATAAACACACTTAACAGAAACCAAAGCGAAACAATGTAGACTTTGAAGTATAAGATCTCCAATACAAGGTTGAAGGTTTGTTCAACGTCTATGCATGCATGTTAGAAATTGACTGCAAAGGTATACCAAGTTGAAGATTATAGGATGAGCATGGTAATGTAAGAGAGAGAAAAATGACGACGATGACAAAAAATAATAGAAAAAGTAGAGTACTCATCAAATAACCTAAGAAAAATGCACAAGGCCAGAGCTGTTGAATTCTCTGGTGAGTGGTTAGCTGTGAAACAACAATACGCATACAAAAAACGGTAAAATCCAAAATATCAGAATATGAATACGCCAAACATATATTTAATTACTTGAGACATATATTTTCACATACGTTTATGTTGTGAGATGGACATTTCAACAAGTCACTTCACTTAGAAACCTTTGGCCTTTTAGTGGCAAATATAATCAGTCTTGTTGACAAAAGACTTCCAAGCTTCAATTCTATTCCAACAAGATAACAGATAAAGACTAAAGACAGCAATTCTATCCAGGAAAGAAAGAAAATGTGTTTTCCAACGTATTTAAGCGTATTCGTACTGAATAGAATTTCTGGGAAATACTCACCCCCAGAACTGATACATGCATCATAGATGGTTAGGATGAATAATTCGTGGAATGCTTTAAAGATGATTGCTGGGTGGAACATTTGAGAGGCGGATCTAGAAATCCACAGACTTTTCATATTTGATTAAGACATTTATCCACCAAATGCCCATGGAAGACAGTAAAAGACAGGATACATAGCACGACTGGAAATGGCAGAACGAGTGAAAAAATGAAACAAAAGACAATAGCAAGGCAAATAACTTCGTAACTGGTCTGGCAGCACACATGGTAAAAAGTAAAAAGGCTTCACTTTTTAATATGTGCAGGTCAAGAATATTAATCACAGAACTTCACATGAATCAACTATACGGTATATTAAATTTTTGTTTGTGACTGATAGTATCTGAAAAGTTTGCAGTACGGAAACATTATCTCACAGGTTCTTCCACCCACTTTCTATTGTCAGGTAACTCGGTATAGTTCCTGTACTCCAGACAGGTAGCCTAATACAATACTAAAAATAACTTAGTGTATTGCAAAATGATAGTGAAACACAGACGAAACTAATCAGGTGAGAATGCAGGAGAAGCAGTCACGGCCCAGTTCCTTCTGAGAGAACTAAAATTGTTCACTGCTAGTCATTGATGTCAAACAGAGATTACATAAATCTTATTTGACGTTATCCTTATCTTATCTCGTGATACTTATCTCGCATCTGAGGATGTTTAGTGATTTATGATTTATCTATAAGATTTATGAACTATATAAGAAAGCTTTATGTGGCTAATAATATTCATTAAAAATCTGAGCGAGTATTCTGATATTCTATAGCGTATAGACTTTTATATTCTAGTTAAGAATTGATTTTGTGGTAGACAAAAATATCAAGGGTCAATTGCCAATAGGTATGGAAAATTACCATAACAAGTCGATCGTTGTTAGGGTATGTAGACAATGTTGTTGATATTGATCTTCTCAATAGTTCCACAATTCCTTCAAGACCCAGCTTCACCGAAATATACAGAGCTTCAGATGCATCTGCCAGCATGAGTAAGGTAGCAATAGGTCGTATTTCATCATCGCTATACTCGGAAACTCCAGCCGCTTTACAAGCCTCATTTATTTTGCTCAGTACATAATCAAAAAGCACCAGATATAGATTTCTCCTCTCTTCCCTCGAGTTAGAAAGCACTAACTGTATTTGAGAAATGAAACATATAAATGTTAGTAGTTCTTTTGGTTTTATTGAGCATTTGGAAAATAAAAAATAAATACATATATAATTAAGAAAAAGAAAAGCACCTTTAAGTTCCCACAAAGTAGAAACGCAATATTTACGCTCTACAATAATGTATCCTAAGCCATTGAAAGTATATGCCATATTTCAATAACAAATAAGCAGAAGGGTAAGGAGAAACAATCATGGTCCAGGAATTGAAAATATATATAATAGCACCTAAGGCATATCTAAATTAGATTGACCAGAAGCAATAAAATTTAAAATATGCGTCAGATTAAAACTGGTTATTCTAATACCTCGACAAATATAAATTCAATTCCACCAATAAGATCAACTTGCTTGACCATAAACAACGGGATAGCTGAATCAACTTTATCAGGTCCATCAGTAACATGATAAAACATGTTTGCCATCATGCAAATAAGCTTGGAATGAACTATTTCCGCCCAAGAATTCCTTCTGCTGATCTGCATAAGGACCTTAACCACCTGTGAACATTTTCAACAGACAAAAGACAATGTTATAAGAAATTTTACAGAAAAAGAAAACAGCTTATTTGCCTGATATGTAGTACAGCGTAGCAAATCCCAAATTGAATTCAAGCACCCTGCATGAGTGTGTGATTGTGGTTTTGGA
This sequence comes from Plantago major, assembly GCA_026545765.1. NCBI lineage: Eukaryota > Viridiplantae > Streptophyta > Magnoliopsida > Lamiales > Plantaginaceae > Plantago > Plantago major. Next base: position 77,272,091 of record CM048840.1, on the reverse strand, counting down.
TTGCATGAGTAAAGGGTGAATGATCTTTGTCAGGGAAAAAAATTCCTGATTTAGCATGAAGCAGGACCTTTTTTATGGCAAATGGTTGAATCTACAGTACCAAATTGACCCAGAGTCTCGGATATTATAGCACGTAGTTGAACACCATGCAGCACATAATTTAAAGGAGCCAAGGAAACTAAAGGGCATATATAAAACCTGCGGGCCTTTTAACAATAAACTACATCATGGGACTGAACAACCTGCAGGATTATATCGTGCATTTTCTTTTCTACGGAATTCATGGAATCCCAGCTCGTATTAGCTATTACTGAGGAATGTGTCCAACATCCACAGAAGACTCAAAGAGAATTTCAGTAAGATCAGTCTAGTGCCCCAGAGTAGGGAATGACATGTTAATATTGTATGGTTTCAACTTGAAACCCGGACCCGGCAGTTGACAAGGCCTCCCTACTGGGGGACGTTCAAACGGGTCAACCCAGATCAACTCAGTAAGTTGACCCGGAGGTAGAAAAAAATAAAAATTAAAAAAAAAAAACCCCGGAGGACGTCACGCGCGCGCACACACACACACACAGGATGCATAGTACGGAATAGGAATGCATAGTACACAAATAGTACGTGCATAGTATATGAGTTGAAAATTTTTGCAGAAGGATGGAAAAATGTGGACGTCTGTCGGATGCATTTGCCTATAAATAGGCATGATTCTGATGAATGAATGATATCTTAGAAACATTTTTCACTCAGTTCATAACGTTCTTCCTTTTATATTTCTAACACGTTATCAGCACGAGCTACTCTAAATCAATTCTAACAGGAAGAAAACTCTAACAGAAGGTACATTTATTTAACTCTAAGAGAAGGTACATTTATTTTTCAGTCAGTATATACTAAATAAAATATTTCAGCTATTTTATTATCTGTCATGCTGCTAAATTTAATAGTTAATAACCAGTTAACTTACTGAAGAAAATGTTTTGCGTATATTCTATTTACACCGATTACTTTGTAATTACACGTTATTACACAAACTCTCATGAAGTTTTGATTTAAAGATAAACATGAAAACTAAAAATTTTGATATAATTGACACAACAGTTAAATTGAAAATTTTATTCATATCATAACTAAAATACTATTACACTTGAGCATTAATATGAATGATGAGGGGCACAAACATATAACATGATCATATAAAAACACAACACTACGTATATAGGATGATATATGGACCAATCGGGCATTTCCACAACGAACGGTAAAACAACAACGAAAGCAACACAAACGGAAACGATGTAGAAAAAGAGATTAGACATATTGTGAAAAGGATTAAGATGAGAATGGTGTAAGTTTTATGAAGAAATGTTGGAGTATTTATAGAGTAAATTTTGGAAGAGTGACTGTTTTATTCAGTGTTGTTAATCGTGCCGGGATCGCGATCCGGAAATCGTTGTCGCATTTTGCAGTCTCTTGGGATAGACACAGATATCGAAGCATAGCTTCCGGACTTTCCGGTAGCGATCAAATTTCCGGATCCCGGAAATCGCGAGATCATACGACAATAAAGATGGGGGTAAATTTGTCATTTACCCCAAATAAAACCCACTAAAAGCCTAATAGAAGAAAGAAACCAGCACACCACGCCTATTTTCTTTCTTTTCGTTACTGTCCAACACACTGCCTCCCCTCCACCAATTTTGCAACTCCGTGATCTTGATCTAAAGCCATTTTATGGGCGGTTAAATTCAGTACTGCTGAGCTCCGGCGACTTGCTAATTTTAAGGTATGTTGAGGTTTTGCACTTAAAGAACGCTTCAATTATAACCAAGCTCTTAAAGAACGCTTCAATTCTGATGACTTGTCAAAATCTATTGAACTTGATGATTTTCTGGAGGATAATGAGTGGGTGGTAGGTGAAGTTGATGTTGAAGATGAGGAATTTTGGAATGCAGTGGTGATGCAGTTGGAGCCGAAGAGCCTTTAACCGGGGTTAACACTAGGAGAGAATCAAGACAGAATAGTGCTAGTAGACCTAGAAGTTCAAGTGCTAGTGCTAGTGCTAGAGCTACGGGGAAAGAAGTGATGATTGAGGACATGGATGATAAGGGGGAGTTTGTCAAAAGTGATGAAAGTGAAGAAGAGGAAGAAGAGTTTTACCTTGAATCTGATTAAGACTTATGGTTTATGATTTGGTTTAAGACTTCTCGTTTATGTCTTTATGATTTGGTTGGTGTCTTGGTGATATTATGTTTTGTAAGACTTATTTATATCTTTAGACTTTGTTTGTGTCTCTGTGACTCTTTATGGAGTAATCTATGACTTTATATTCATTAATTGGGTTTATATTAAGCTTATATGTCTATGTTAATATATGATATATTATTTATATAGAACTTCAGTATCCCGGTCATCCCGGTAGCGCGATCCCGCTATCCCACTTTTTTAGGTCGGGCGCGACGCGACGCGATCCGGTATTGACAACACTGGTTTTATTACCGTTGGAACAGAGACGAAGGACATAATGGTAATTTCATGACTTAATAAAATATGTGTTAAATTTATGACTTAATAAAATGGTTCCCGACAAGTATCGAACCTGCACAATCTAATGGTCATTATACATCTGAGCCACTGGGCGAAGTTCGATTTTATTTCATCTTATGTTTTTTATATTTTCTAACATGTTTTCATTTATAGATTTTAAACATGTCGAATATCACGAAATTGCATTTTGATGCATTGGATATATCTGGAGAAAACTATTTAAGCAGGCTGCTTGATGTCGAGCTCCACTTAAATAGCATGGGACTCGGTGATGCTATCAAGGAGAATAATGCAATAACAGAGCAGGATAAGGCAAAAGCCATGATATTTTTGAGGCATCATTTCCATGATGGTCTGAAATCGGAATACCTTACAGTAAAAGATCCACTTGTATTGTGGACAAATTTGAAGGAAAGGTATGACCATCAGAAGGCTGTAACACTTCCAGTAGCCAGGTTTGAAAGGCTAAACTTGAGATTGCAAGATTTCAAAAGTGTAAATGAGTACAACTCATCAATGTACAATATCACATCTCGCCTTTTATTGTGTGGGGAGAAAGTGTCTGAATATGATGTGCTCTAAAAGACATATCAAACAATGCCCCCAGCAAACATGATACTGATGTAGAGTTATCGTAACCAAGAGTTTACGAAATACTCACAATTACTCACCCACTTGTTGGTAGCTGAAAAGAACAATGAGCTACTCCTAAAAAGCCACCATATGCGCCCAACAGGCTCCGCCCCACGCCCAGAAATAAATAATACCAACTCTAATACCCCACATGATATAAATCCGGCTTCATATAATAGTTATGTACCAAATAATGGTCATAACGAAAGCCGTGGAAATAAACGCGGTGGTCATAGTAACTGGCGTGGAGGCCGTGGGCGTGGAGGAAATGGTCGTGGTCGTGGAAATTTTGGCCAAACACGTGGTCGTGGAATGAAATGTTACCGTGGTAACAATCAAAACAACTATCGTGGTCAAAATAATTCCAGAAATGCTTATAAATATGAGCTCGGTAATAACGAGACAGCATTTGTTACCGTTGTGGAGACACTGGGCATTTTGCGAAGGTGTGTCACAGCTCACAACAAAGGGTTGACAGGTACAAAGCATCCCTCAAAGGAAAGGCCAATGTGGAGACAAATATTGTCGAAACAGATGAGTTCGATGACAGAACTGAGTTTCTGATTGCAGAAAGAACACATGAACTCGAACATGCATTGAACGATTAATATTTGCATGGTGTGATACATCTACTTTATTATGGTTGTGTCGTTGATTTATAAAATACTTGTTTGATGTATTTTCTTTACTTTTGTGTGCTTATAAATGTAAGATAATGTATTGCTTTTCTGTAAGCAATATATTGTATTTTTAAATAAATTAAGTTTTTATGTATAATCTTACTTATGTTTTTATTTAGTATATATTGACTGAAAAATAAATGTACCTTCTCTTAGAGTTTTCTTCCTGTTAGAATTGATTTAGAGCAGCTCGTGCTGATAACGTGTTGGAAATATAAAAGGAAGAACGTTATGAACCGAGTGAAAAATGTTTCTAAGATATCATTCATTCATCAGAATCATGCCTGTTTATAGGCAGATGCATCCGACATGCATCCGACAGGCGTCCACATTTTTCCATCCTTCTGCAAAAATTTTCAACTCATATACTATGCACGTACTATTTGTATACTATGCATTCCTATTCCGTACTATGCATCCTATTCATGATAGTGACATTTACCTTTTACTTTTACATAATTTATATTTATATATATATATATATATATATAATTTTATTTTTTTTATTTTTTCACCTCCAATTAATAATGATAGATCACTAATATAGTATTACTACCTAGTTAAAATATTATGGATAAGTTGTGAAGTACAAAAAAAATAACATTCGACAATAAATTTCATTTAATGATAGAATAGAAGTTGGAATATGATAATAATCCAAAATACGCAATTTCAGAACATTGCAACAATCCATAAATAAATAAAAATTGAAGATTACTTAAACAAGTCCATGAACATGTTTCTCTCTTTTTCTTACTTCCTCCCGGGAATACTTTTGTCGTGGCGAAATAAGGTATGTATTACTTTTAGATATAATAATGTTGAGGGGTCCCTCACATAGATTTTTAAAGATGGGAGTAGGATAAATTGATGTTAGTGGGTTTACTTTTTAATATATCTAATGTTAAAGTTTAAGGTTGGGGTGGGATCGAATGTCAGTTTCTGGCATGATCGATGGTGTGGTGACCAATCTCTGAAAGAGTGCTTTCCTTCCCTTTATAGCCTATCAAACTGTAAGAATGCTTCTATTCAAATGTTGATGGAATTGAATAATAGTGATATTTACTGGAATGTGACATTCAAAAGGGATTTATTTGACTGGGAAGTTGAGGTATTAGATATTCTGTTGGATCGATTATATGGTGTTCAGGTCAAATTTGGAGAATTGGGTAGATGCAGAAGGATCCTGACTAAAAATGGAGTTTTCTCAGTTAAGAGCTACTACAAATCCTTAGGGCTGCCTACGGAATTAAATTTCCCTTGGAAACATATTTGGAGAAGTAAATTGCCACCTCAGGTGGCATTTTTACTTTGGACGGTGACTGTGGGTAAGGCGTTAACCACCGATAATCTACGGCGCCGGGGCTGTTACGTTTTGGAATGTTGTTTCATGTGTAATTCTAATGGGGAATCAATTGACCACCTGTTTCTTCATTGTGACTTAGCACGAAAGCTTTGGGATTCTGTTTTGGGAAGATGCATGTTGTCTTGGACCATGCCAAACAAAGTGATGGGTTTGCTATTGGCTTGGAGAAGGAAATTCAGAGATAAAGATGAGGAAACTCTTTGGAATTTTATCCCAGGTTGTTTGGTTTGGAGTGTTTGGATTGAAAGGAATAATAAATGCTTCAAGGATGTTTCCAACCCGGACTGGAAGATTTTGAGGAATTTCTTTGGATTGCTACTGTACTGGTTTAATGGGGCTGCTGTTAATACCTTACCTGATAGTTCTAGCCTCTTTTCTTTTTTGTCTGACTTGTTGTAGTGCACTTCCCATGTATCATCAGTTTTTTTTTGAAAAAACCTTCTTGATTAGTTTTCAAAAAAAATATCTAATGTTAAAGTTGAAGTAGTGATTATAAAAAAAATAAATGAGACGCCAAATGGCAAAATGGAAGCTATTCCCGGGACGGAGGAAGTAATAAACTCTTCCAGGTCAACCCAGGGTTTTCGGTCCGGGTTTTTACCAGTTTTGGGGATGTTCGGCCCAATAAGGGCACCGAATACCAGCTAACCCGGGTTCCGAAACATAGATTTCAAGCACCGTTATCAATCCCAGTCTCTCTGTCTCTTCTCCAATCTCCTAAATCATTACAAAAACTCTTCCAGGGGTCTTACACTTTGAATTAGTGGTGGCATATCTTTGTGATTTATGCCTTGGACATGCATGTAAATTAAACCAGAACAAGAATCAAGATTCGAGAGTATTTAATCTGGTTGGCGATATGTTTCCTCTGTTGAATCAATAATTCAATATTAGGATCCAACATTGGTATAAGAACCAATGAGGTCGGATCTATTGAGATTTTCACATTTATCTAATAACACTACAGGAACATTATTTGAGTCCCAATTAAACGGGTTTCCGAAGATATTGGAATCTTGGCCAGAAATATTTATTAGGTGCTTCAGATACGATATTATACAATTCTGGATGTTTCCGAATGTAATCTATTCTGTTTTTTATACTTCAGCCTTTTTTTTTTAATACTTCAGCCTTTGTTTTTTACCACGAACATTGATGTACAATTAGGACTTCGTTGCTTGGAATTACATTTGTTTTATGTTGTAGAAAACTGGTGTTATATTGTTATTTTGGTAAAGCAATAAAATTATTATTCTTTGTCAACTTCTCTAGATTTTCCCACAAGCTCTGAAGCGTTTGGGGATGAACATCATTTTAACAGTGCCAAATTAATTGCACTCGCCTTCACCTTTCTTCTCGTGTGTTTTCGACAATTGGGAAATTAGGAATGTTGGACCTTGATCTAGATCTTTATCACATATTTGAACTCGAGCCATCGAGAATATGAAGGATAGCTGGAAAGATGTGGCCCGAAAAAGCCGGAAGGGAGACATGTCAGTCAAACACACGCGGCCACGTGCGTGTGGGTTCCTCCTTGTCTGTTTTGCAACAGTTACAAACCATCGCAACGGTTGGAAAGTGTACACACACTCTTGGAGCGTGCGCAGGGATACGTGGGTGGGCTCCCTAGTGCAACACTCCATTATTTGAATTCAGAAAATACATTTCAGGTCCTTGAAATACGATCATCATATATATTGACTCAAGCACATAAACAAAGACATAAAATGGTAAGAATACATACTCTGATATCAAGACCTTTCAATCTGCTCCTCCGAAGTTTGCCTCTATCACAGACGAAGTACAGTAAACAGCTCAAGGAAGAAGCCCAGACTGCCTCTTCTTTCTCTTCTATCTGAGAAAGCCCCCGTATTAGGGAGGAACTTTGGCATGATAATATTAAAACATATGCATGAAATCACTGAAAGTATAAACTAACTTATTTTCCATAGAGAAGGCAAGAAAAATCAAACCATGCAGTAAAGACGCATACCAGTTTACCTACACAATGTGAAAATGCACTTCTTCACTTTGGATTAACTTTTGCGGTTCAACTTGGATCCACTTTAGGAACATAGTATTAATAGCCCAGCCTCGGTATATATCTAATTCTTGCCTATTTAGAAAAATAATACTCCCTCCATTCCATTAGAAACTTTACATTTTTCCATTTTGGGCGTTCCTTTAGAAACTTTCCATTTCCTTTTATGGAAACCCACTATCCCCATTATTAATATTTTAATCACTCTCTTTCATACTTTATCAATTCTCTTTCTTACTTTTTACCAACACTTATTACTTTATTTATATAAACCATTTTTACTCAAACTTCTTAAAAATTGTGCAAAAGACAAATAGCAAGTTATCTTTGGAATGGAGGGAGTAGAATGATGAAGTATTCAATTTACAAAGAATTGCACATTATCATTTAATATGCTCCCTAGATTAGCTAAATAATCCAGCCTATAGATATAGCTTGAGGGATTAACATGTCAGACAGTTTTGAGTTTTGAGAATAATGATTGTCTGATATTGAGATACTCCCTCCATCCCGGTTTCATCTTCCCGCAGGCCCGTGCTCAAGATTTAAGAGAAAAGTTAATAAAGTAGGAGAGATGGTGATAAAGTAGGAAATATAGTGGATAAAGTATGACAAATAGTGAATAAAGTAGGAGAGATAGTGTATAAAGTAGGAGAGAGATTTTCCATTTAAGTGATGAGAAGATGAAGTTGAGACGAACCAAAATAGAATGCGGGAAGATGAAACTGGGACGGAGGGAGTATGAATTACCTTGGAGAAGATCTTCTCCATCCTCTGTGGTAGCTTATTGCTCATCTAATCTCCACATATTTCATCTAACATTTTATATTTGGGCCAATTTTTAACTCCCCCAACCTTTTCCTCCCGAGTTGCATGTTACCCCCTATCCAAAAAAAAATACCGAAAGTAAAGTTGCAATTTACCCCAAGCCTAGACTTCTGTAATTTTTTTCCTCCCAAGTGACTTGCATATGCCACTGTAAGGTGCAAAAATGGAGCGAGTTGCAACTTCGGGACACACTACACAGGACTGTGGGCAAGCCGAAACTTCCAAAAATAAAAGTTTAATAGGAAAAATGGAATGAGTGATAGACTTGGGGTAAGTTGAAGGAGGTTGTGGGGCACAGGTATTTTTCATTGGTTAGGGGGAAATCGCAACTGTCAATTAGGTTAGAGAGTTTAAATTTCTATATATATATATATATATATATATATATATATATATATTCAAACCGAGTTTTTTATGCAGCTAGTGCCTAAACGAAGAGTAAAGTAGAATATGCAACACTATTGACATTTTTCTTCACACTAGTTGTTATTATGACAGATATTGATGAGAAGGGATGCTGGGTGGGGCGGGATACAATAACCTAGCTTATTGATACGTTCCATAAAACTCTACTTAAAATCCATTTTTTTTTCTGAAGAAAATTTGCATGCAAACTATTTGGATTTGATTTTATGCGGATTTTTATGGCCCAAGTGTATCTTGTCTTTACCACGAATCATTTTCCCTTCTTAACAATAATTGTTGTTTTACCAATATTTTCGGGTTCCTTAATTTTCCTTCTTCCACATAAGGGAAATAAAGTAATTCGTTGGTATACTATATGTATTTGTATTCTAGAACTCCTTCTAATAACTTATGCATTCTGTTATCATTTCCAATCGGACGATTCATTAATCCAACTAGAGGAGGATTATAACTGGATCCATTTTTTTGATTTCCATTGGAGACTAGGGATAGATGGGCTCTCAATAGGACCCATTCTATTGACGGGATTCATCACTACTTTAGCTACCTTAGCGGCTTGGCCGGTTACTCGAGATTCTCGATTATTTAATTTCCTGATGTTGGCAATGTATAGTGGGCAAATCGGATTGTTTTCTTCTCGGGACCTTTTACTTTTTTTCCTCATGTGGGATATATATATTGTATCCCGCCCCACCCAGCATCCCTTCTCATCAATATCTGTCATAATAACAACTAGTGTGAAGAAAAATGTCAATAGTGTTGCATATTCTACTTTACTCTTCGTTTAGGCACTAGCTGCATAAAAAACTCGGTTCGCCTTCAATTTACTTTTTATCATTCTCACTTTTACAGTTTAAGAAAAGTGCATCTTAAAATTTTTAATAGCAACTCTTCACCGCAAGTAACAGAAAAATACCTTAATTTGTAATCAAATATATAGATAGAAAGATACATCTGAATTCATGAAACATTCATTACTGCGAAGCATGCTAGTGACACCATTAATATGGCTGCAATTATGCGGACTGATTTGACTGCTTCAGCATGCTTAGAAGTAGTAACTTGAGAACTGAAATCTAATTACTGTAATGAGGATTTCACAGAAAACCCAGAGACAACTACACCATAATGAACAAATGCATCTAATTTATGGTCTTATATGTTATGATATGTTGTGTTAAATATAAGGAGCGCAAGCTAATTCAAAAGGTAGGTAGGGGATTACAATAAACAATCATTCTTTAAATATTTTTTTTTTAATATTATTTATTTTATTCTTGTGAGGTGCCAAAAAAACAAATCGCCCATGTATGGATTGTATAGAAGAAAACGACACCTCGACCCCAACCCTTTGAACCAAACCATACCGCACCTCGGCCCCCAAAGTCAAAACAATAATGAAATTTGAAGAGGAAAAGTCTTCGTTCTCATAATAGATGTTACATAGAGTTGGACTTGCTTTCTGGGCCTTTCTGTGCTTACCCTCTTTTCTGTAAAATTATTAGGCCACTAACAAATTTAGATGCATTGTGGATACGACATACCTGAACAAGATGAAGTAAAATCTCATATAGAATACCCAGAATCCAATTCTCAAACTTATCAATGGCCGAGTAATTTCCTGATTTCTTGAAATGGTCAGCTTTCCTATTTCCATCTAAAGAAACTTGAGTTCCATTAGCAACATATTCATCCTGGGAATACTCGTCAGTTGTAGTGGACTCATCAGGAGCTGGGGGCTCCAATAGATGTGCATGAACTCCAAGGTTAAGAATTAAATCAAAAGCACGAGCTTTCGACATGACTTTCGGGGAATTTAGTATTTCCTACAATGTCAGTTACAAATTAGTAGACTTCATACATATTCGAGAATCGAAATTAGAGTTGCGCAAAGCAGGCAGCACCTCTAGCATGGAGAGAGTGAGAGATGCGGCAGCTTCTGAATCCAAAACATACCTATAGACAGATTAGAAATAATCATGAAAGCATCTAACCAAACAACTAAATGGTTTGGTCATAGATATAAAATCTGTATCAGAGTTCCCTGTATTAAATCTGGCATATACTATTACATCATGACAGTTCACTATAAACTAAACTGCTAATGAGGTACCATTTAAAAACAAGCACTATGTCTACAGTTAGACAGCACAGATTTTTCATTTGGGTTTGTTAAGCAGAGAGATCATAAAACCTTACATGTCAATTACAAGCTTGACAAGGACGCTCACAGCCACATCCATCGATGGCCTTCCACTATGTCTCAACTTTGATGAAACTGTTAAGTTATTCGAATTTGTGGATGGAGTCTCTGAGCAAACAGCAGCAATAACCTCGCATACCTCCACAGGGTTCAATCGTAAAGGTTGTTGCTCACTGGAACAAATCAATATTTACATAAATATGTATCTACTGTTCAAAGAAAGAGTCAGATCACTTAAATATAATAGTTGAACATGCTGCACAGCAAAGCAACTGAATAAATTACTGTTTCAGAAGTAATAGAACACTAAAACAAGAAAGCATCAAAGCACTAAATATAACTTCACGTGCCACAACCATACTTGTGAATACTAAGAAAGATTAGGAGCACATGAATAAAAAAATTTGCAAACCTGTAATGTCGATACTGAAAAAGTGGTCTTGCACGTGGGCGGAATGTGCTAACAGGCGCATCTTCCCTGGCAAAGAAGCAGCACAGTACTTCAATTTAACAACACCGCGAACTAAAAGTTAAAAGAGCACATCATCACAGCACAGCAAGTTTACCGCGACCCGTAGGACCTTTTACCACAACTTTGCACTATTTGGATATACATGAGCATGCAGTTGGTCCCTCATGACTGTGTGACACAAACTCAGAAAAGAGAATGACAAGAGAATCTAAAACAACCTCATACATGGGCAATTCCATGGCCAAGAAAAATATGCAATCATAACTAGTAATGATATAATGCCATGTTTACTTTTCTGCTAAGAACTTATTTTTGTAATAACCAACATGGTCTCTACACAAGTAATGCAATATATATATTGAAAGCATGATCTCAGTGCACTTTGACACCCCCTGAGCCACACAACTATATGAACTTTAAGATGTGATTAAGTTTAGTACTTATTATTATGTTTATGTAAGATGTTTCTGCAATAAGATAGCTTAGACAACCAGAGAATATTCGCCTTACAGGTGGCAACAAACCCCATGAATATATTTAATGCAGGAACTAGTGAGAAATGTGTGATTCAGTAGGTGAAGATAAGGCAAATGAATTGACCTTAAAATCCCTATATCACAGTCCGCGGACAGATATGTATCACAAACTATATGCAGACCTTTTTCAACAATGTACTGTGTAGGCTAAGAGAATAGCGTCCATCAAGGTCACGACAATAGGTAAATAGATAATTATATCCATTTTAAGCTCCACAATCCAAACCAAGATCTGATGTGCAAGAATTTGTGACACTAGTCAAATAGAAACCAAGTTAACACCACTTCATGTACAAATATGGTTACTTCACCAGTGAGAGAAATGCAGTAGCACAGAGGATATTATAAAAGGCACAATCCAAGTAAAAGATGATCAAGGAAGAGGTACATGCCAGATTTGAGTAGTCCCTGATTTAGAGCGCCTTAGAGCAGTTATTGCTCTCAAATGAGCAAAGGCTGAAGAGGAATTGGTGACAGTGGTGAGCAATGAAGGTTGTAGTAGTTGATCAAGATAGGGCATATTAGCACTGCCAAAAATTCTCCAGGCTTCACCCTTCATTTTGGCTTCCATATCTCCCAGAAGCAGAGCTGCTGCACCTACTTCTAAGAAATTCTGAGTTTGTACTTCATGGGGTTTAAGAGTGTGGTCGCTGTCAGTGAACATATACAGAAATTGTAAAGTTTGAACGCATTAACAAAACTAAAGAGCACAATAGGGTCAAATTTAGCAGGAAAAAGGACCTTTTGGGCAAGAGAAGTGATGACTGCTGGTCTCCACACCAACGCCATCTAAAAACGTCGAGGGCCATAAACTCTTCATCCTCAATTTCATCCACTACACTGGCTATTGGAGACTCAGAAACAGACGCAAGGGATGTATCTTTGCTCTCCAAAGATTCTTTGCCACTTGCAGGACCTAGTTGGGAATTAAATGATCTGCTCAATAATGATGACAGACTTGGCAGAGATTGTCTTGATGCAGAGGGAGCTCCGGCAAAAGCTGCCGGTTGGAATGACCTCTTCGGAACATATTGAGCAACTAGAGAGCGAACGTAATTTAATGACTTCACAAGTGCCTGAGATGCAAAATTTGATACTGGCAAAGGATTTACATTTGGGGATTGCAGTGGGACTCCAGAAGGTTGAGTTAGGGAACGCGACCATGGTGCTAACTTACGGTCAGGACTTACATCACATTCAGCAATTATACTTGTGCAGAACCGGTCAATCTGTAGTAATGTCTCCTCGGAGGGCTTATATCTACAAAACATACAGGATTAATTACAAAAGTATCGGCAACAATAAATTCAGAGTCTTCTTTCGTCAGATCTACATTCATTGTGCTCACTCAGTGTTAATTATCTTTCTTTATTACGGGGAACATTACATCAAATGTGCCATAGAAAATTTCACATGCTAGGAGAAGATAATTGATCTTAAGTGAGTAAAGAGATAAGAAAACTAATACTTCAACTCTAGAAGGATCATGAACTAATCGCAAATGGGGCCTCATGTAGTGTGCATCTCTGTGAAATAGAGTTTCATAGTTTCATACAGTCCACGTAATGCAGGAAAATCAAGTCAAGGTATGATGCAAATGATATAATGGGACTGTCATCATATAGTTTCATTTTAAAGAATTATGAGAGTTTAAATTAACCACAGATCTGCCGTGCTTGAGTTGAATTAGTTGTACTCTGCCACATAGTTAACCAAAACAGCTACCGAACCAACTAAGCTTTTTACCCAAAAACATTGGGGTAGGCTACGCTACATAGATATAATACAATTCAAAGTAAAATATATAGCAAGGCTAATTGCAAATAGGTCAATTTTAATCCATTTCCTAACCAATTAGTTACGAGAAAACCGACCTTTTCCATTTCACCACAGTGGCATGGTTTTTTTTCTTTTCAAAACACATGCTATTAAGTTGTAGCATCTAATTCTTTTCTTTTGTTTACATTTTCTCTCTTCTTCGACACTCCCTTTTCCTCATCCTCTTCTTTTTCCTCGGTGTTCTTTCCCTTTCATTTTATCCTCACAAAAAATAGATTTGGAAATCTGAGAGGTCTTTCTCTTTTCCATATCAGATTTGAAGATCTCAAATCCGCTATTTAGCAATCTAGAAACCTGAGTTGCCATTGTCGCAACATTTCATTCCAAACTCTGCTTCAACTTTTAAATTAGCAAATGATGTGTTGGATTTGAGATGTAGGTGTGTACACAATTGAGTATTGAAAAGATCTCGATCTAGTTGAGTTCCAGTAAGAAAAATTGCAAGTTAACATGGAAAATGCATTAACCCATAAACAAACAAACAAAAAAAAAAAAAAAAAAGAACATTGAATTTCAGGGGATAACGTAGCTGAATACACATTTGCATATTATCAATTTTGATTTGAATATTTTATTTTGGCATTTGGATATAATTGATTCAGATTTGATTATTATTGGCTGGCATTTTTTTTACATTATAGATATTACAATCATAGTACATCATTCAGCTAATATGGCATTCAATCTATCAAAGCTAGAATACACTAGAACACAAATCCTGGAATCGAACGCAAAATCTCTAGGGTTATGGTACCTCAGCCTAACCAGTTGACCTAAGCCTCATTATATTATTGGCTGGCATTCGAAGATTATCTGTTGTATATTTTTCGTAGTAGTGGTTGAAAAGTTGAAAGTATTGGTTGGATTTTTTTTTAGGTAGCATTATTTTAGATTTTTCAAAATGGAATATAGAATCATTGGTTGGCATTTGAATAATATAGGTACTGGCTACTGTTTAGGTATTTGATTGAATTTTGAACAGAGTGCTTGGCTTTTTCATGATTTTTTGGGATTATTTTTACTATAGATTGGACTTTCTTCTATATAGTTCAAATACTTTAGAAAACATTTGAGTAGCAGTAAACCGAACCTTTACAACAAGTTCTTCGTCTTTACGGAAAAATTACCAATCTATTGTTCAGATCACACCTTTACAGTGAATGTCGGGTTTGCTAAAAATCCATAATTCTATCTATATTCACACAAGTAAATGTTTCAACGGGATAGTTTAAGTCTGTTAGTCTGAACTAAACTTTGATCAGCATAAAAATGACCTTTTAATTCGTCTGGACAACAGTAAGCTCAAAACACATCTATATGTTACACAGTATATTATCAAAAATTCTGATCATCAACATCGCAAGATTCGTATGTACTCAATCTCAACATTTGTAGACAAAGTTTAAAACAGAAAGAAGAAATGGATACCCTATACTCAAATGATAAGAAGAGTCACCTTAGTAGATAGCGCTTCAGAAGTGTCACACACCTTGCAACAACAGCAGGACTGTTTACACAATAAGAGGTGATGATTTGTTACATCAGTAAATTAATGTGTCAACAAGAGAAAACTCCAGAATCAAGCGACTACACAGCCAAATTGTTACACACCAAAAATTACATGCACATACATATATATGTATATATATGTACATCAGAACATATATATATATATACGTACATATAAGTGTGTATATATGTACTTATGTACATATATATACGTACATATGAATGTATGTATATGTACACCAGTAAATATATATATACATACATATAAATGTATATACAGATACATATATATAACAGAATTTCAGTTACTAACATAGTGTGTGTGTGTCAGTTAGTAACATAGTAGTACGTAACAGCAGGTAAAAGAAACTTTATATTACGGACACAATAATACTCACTACTGAAGAGCTTCCTGGTCTAATTATGACGTAGTCATAAAGCAAACATACTAGAAACCATTTAAAGCAACTTATTTTTTGAGGAGTTTAAAGTACAACAATTATGCTATAAATCTAGGACGCCATTGAGAAGTATTAATACCTGCGCTCCCTCTCAGCGAGTGTATGTTCTAGAATCACACTGTATGCCAAATCAACAGTTGGAGCCGTTGCCAGGTAATCCTGCAGTAAAAACATAATTATAAGATCACATTAAAAATAAACATAATACCACTCTAATGAACTGAAGCCAGATAATCCACGTTTTTGAAAGGTATAAGGATCAATTACCACATCACCCAAATATTGAAGCAGAGCACCCTAAATGCTTGAATTGCATAAAAACGTTATAAATCGGTTGATGAATTTTTAAGCATCTTTTGAGTGGCTTGTGATTTCCATCGACAAGATAGATTTTAGTGGTAATCTCATATAAGTGCACTGACAGGTGTTAATCTCAATACTCAATAGAAGGATAACTGACAATAATAATGAAATCTAACCAGGTTTATGCAATTTTAATCGCTAGCCAAACAGTCACTTACTAAGTAAGCCTGAGTAAAAAAGTGTGGAAATTAAGGTAGGTGATAAGAGAATAAGATGAATAATCTGTGAAGTAGAAGATCTAAAGACGAAAACGAGAAGAAGATTGAAAAGAGTAGAATTACAAACCCTCAAGGTCCTGGAAGCTTCGAGATGGGAGGGAGCGGCGGCGGAGAGACAATCAGCGACGGCTCGGCGAAGCGGCTCCGGCGGCTTCTTGATAGAGGAAGATCTGAGCCGCGAGGCACTTCCGGCTCCGAATTGGTGCATCCTTGAACTCGATGGACTGTAGCTGCTTGTCATCATGCACCAAATCACTGTAAAATCACAATTCACATGCCTTATTGTTTGCTTCTTCACAGCTCATCAATCTTCTTCTTCATTCACACACAGTTGTTAGTCAAAATGTTCTGCAGTACGGTTAGGAAATCAGAAAAACAAATCTCCAAGATGGAAAAACAATTATGGTCCATTTCCCAAATCTATTTTAAGCAAAACTCATTCAGTTCAGTTCAGCTCTCTTCAGTTCATTAAATTCATATTATTATTATTATTATTATTATTATTATTATTATTTTATCATTTATTTACACAACCCATCTTTTGTACGAGGAAAATAAGAAAATTTATCCAATTGAGATATTTTTAACATTTTTCTTTCTTTCTTTTTAACACGACTTTTAGTAGATCAATGAAATAAAAAGTATAGTTACGATTCGAATTACCCTTCTTTTCTACCGTAAAAGTTGAGTTAAGATAAGAAACTACAGGAACTTGAGAGTACCATTCAAACTGGTTCACATACTTTGACGACATCTACAACAAAAATCGATACGTTTTTATTGGAAGATATTAGAAACAATAGAAAACTCGAAGCATCGTTGAGTTTTTTCAAACTTAATAAATAAAAACAAGTTATACCAAACTAAAGTCAAACCAAACTCTACAAATTACGCACAAAAAGTATAAAACAAAGTTATGTTAGTCAAGTATACTTAATTTATTTTATAATATAATTTTATTATATTCTTTGTCGTGTAATTTCGATAATCTGATCAACGTCCGTAAAAAAATCTCCTTTAATTTATTAATGGATGTAGTATTCATTATTATTAAAAATGGGACAAATGTAATTTCTTGATTCGTTTGATTCGATTCGTTTGATTTATTTCGTTTGATTTGATTCGATTCGATTCGTTCCATTGATTCGATTCGATTCGGTAAATTTCAATTTGAAAAGAACAGAGCCTAACTCTTAAACTAGTGTGATATACGCTCTGAATTTTTAAAAGACGAAAGTAGAGAAATATCACTCGCATTCACGCATTAGTTCATGAACTTGTAAAATCAACAAACTTGACCTATAAAAATTTGAAGCGTTACTAGACGGTAATTTATAGTCTCACTATGTCTTTCTAATCACCTTTTGTTAGTCTTTATTGACATCTTTAAGTGTTTCTTGTGCGTTTTTATGTGTTTTCGTATTTTGGTTGTGTTGTACAGGTTTGTGCATTTTTAGGTGGAAGCTGGAGGAAGAACGACGCGTTTCAAGGGTTGCATTCGAGCTACGGAGGCTCAAAACTCCAATTTGAAGGCCCTAAGTTCGATGCCTAGCAAGAACGAGAATTTAGGCATTTTATGGACTAAGATCAACAAAGAGTTATATCGAGGCATGTGCAGAGGACTTGCCGCGACAGATTTTTAATCTTGCTGCGAGAAGATCGACAAAGAGGTGGCCTTGGGCCTGTACCAAACACTTGTCGCGACAAGCTTTCCTTTCTTATCGGTACAAGCCGATTTATTCAGCCGTGTATATTCGATTTTTGACAGTTTTTAAACATATCTTTTCATTTTAAACTTCGTTTTTCCCCTATCCAATTACCCAAGAACCCTAGTTTTTTGTCTTAGAACTGGGAATTCATCCTATTTGCTTGTAATCACGCACGATGATTCAGATTCGAAGGTTATAAATCTCAATATATTTATCTTTTCTCTTGCAAATTGACATCTTGTGATTGAATTGCTTTGCTTATGATTTCTTTTGTCAATTTCACGCCTTATTCAATTGTGATCATGAATTTGTATGTTGTTGCATCGATTATGAGTAGCTAATCGCGTAGTGAATGCGGTGGTGGTGTAGGATTAATCTTTATAGGGTTCAAAAGCCATGAATTCGTTCATATGCATTAAGCTAGTCTAAAATCTTCATTAAATGCGTGGAATCAATTCTCTAGTTCAAGATCTTCAAATCATCAAGTTGAGAATTATTCGTTTGACAATCGAATGATTTCTCTAGTTCAAAATATTCAAAAATGTATTGGTTTGAGTTGAATTTGCGGTTTTTGGACAGGTAATCGTGACAAGCATATGAACGATTGGCTAAACTTGTGCATGATTTACCTCCATTGCTACCGTTCATTGTTTTCCCATCATTACCAAACTCTTTATTTGTTTAGTTTAATTTACTTTGTTTCGCAAAAACCAAACTTCACTCGGTTATATTGCGCAAAGACTCACGTTTTTTCACTCTCAAATGCTAGGTTGCGCTGTTAACTCCTTAAGAACGATCTCGTAATCAAAGCTTGTTACACAAAACCGCTTTAGTTGTTTTTTGTTTTTTAAGAAGTACTAGTTTGAGCACATTAAATTTGGCGCCGCTGTTGTGGAGTTAACTCTTAATGTAGTGTTTTAGCGTTTTTGTTTGTTTGTATGGTCTTTACTTCACCAACATAAACTAAAAATCTCTCGAAGTTTTATTTTGTGAGGTTGTTTTCACAGGTAGTTAAGAGACAGCTCATCTCAATCATACTGAGTGTCTCCATAACGGGGTTAGCCAAAGCATGTTCGGAGAATATATGCAACCCCATTCGGTTAAGGCTCCTGTATTTTCGATCGTACTCTCCCAAGATGCGAGAAACTTGGAGATTAAGGCTCATCAACTTCACGATATCCCCCAATTCGTTGGGTATACTAATGAGGATGTGATGCAATTCCTAAGGGAGTTTGGAGCTCTGATGTGACAATGGAATGTGCGATACTGCATGCATTTAGACCCTTTTTTTGCCCAAGATTCAATATTCGTATCATATTATGGCCAATTACCAACTTCTTGTGTATTTTGTAGGTCATGATCGTGTTTTTGAGGAATTGCACGATTTCAGCACCAAAATGACATATTTGTGCGAAATCGAGAAAGTTTAGCAAATACGCCAAATTGGCCGTTGCACGAAGTTCGAGGTGTCAAAACATGTCATGCGACCAACCAATGTGAAGATAATTGAAGATGCAACAACTTTGTAGAAGGCATGTACAAAAGTGCAAAACCGAGGAAAGTAAGGGAATACGACAATTCTACATGGAGCTAGAGAAGTCCGATGAAGTCGTGCTAACTACCGTTGCGAAGATCTCGAAAAAACATGAAATGCTGAAGAAGGACATTTTTCGAGGAAACGAAGTTACGAAGCCCGAAATCGAAGAACGAAGAAAACAGTCAGAATTCTGGAGGAAATCGCACTTAGCGGCCGACAGTCGACCACAGAGGGCCTATGGCGGCCGACTGTCGACCGCAGTCGCTCGGGAAGGTTCCAGAACGAGGCTTTTTTGCTTTCCAACAGGCCAGAGCCCGCCATTCAACCTTCCTTAATCATTAAAGGCGGACAGAGCTCGAATTCTCAACTATAAATAAGACATTTGGGTTCTCATAATTCTACACCGCTCACACAGCAAGCTCTCGAAAGAGAGGACCAGTCCTCGGGGAAATGAGACCCCAAAATCGTTGGCCGTCAGGCACCTAGAAGGAGGAAACCCTGGAAGCAACACAAAGACATCAGAGACTAAGCTTCTTCTTCTTCTTTATTTTCTTGTTCTTTTCGATTTCTGTCTGTAGGAATACTATGAGTAGCTAACTTTCTCTTGTAAAGGCGAACCGCTGAAACTCTATTATTGTTATTTCTTTATATGCCATGTTATATTAATGAATTAGTTTTAAAACGTAATTTCGTACTTGTTCTTTATTCGTCCGACTCTTTACGTGGGAAATCCTTACTAATTACAACTTGGTAACGGACTTTACATTATCCTATGTGATTTGTTTGAAAATGTGACGAGATAGTGTGTTGAGTGACACAACACATTGTTGGTATAAGTGAAGGTGTCTGGATTAACTGCGACTTGATCCTTTTAACATGTTTCTTTGCTGTCTATAGACGGCTAGTACGTTGTTTGATTCTAAGTAGTTGGGAATAGCATAATAGAACAGGGTCGGGGATCCTTTACATCAATCACCATCATCGATTTCATCATAGAATTAGGGTTTAATTGTGATTCAATATTCTGTTTACATACAATCTGTTTACTTTAATATGTCTGCTGTCTGCACGCGAAATCAAATCTTTACTTGTTTGTTCCTATGTTAAATGTCCGTGGAGAACGACATCCCGAGTTAACTTACCACTATTGATGTGTGTTTGTGAGCTTCTGACAATTACAAAATTTAATCTTTGATTGTAATTGAGAGTTACAAGTACTACAACACATTCAAATTCTCAAGTGCACATCAGGCTCCGATTTGAAGGATACCGCTCGCGGATGGTCTCAATGTGAGTGACGATGAGCTAAGGATAAAAGTTTTCCCTATGTGTCTCTAGGGTTCGGCTAAAACAAGGCTGATGAATCTCCCTGAAAGGGTCGTTGGTTACTTGGAACGATGCTACGGAGCTTTTATGGCAGCGTATTATCCATACTCTAAGACTCCAGACCTTCGCGATATAATTTTGCAGTTTGAGCAAGGACACGATGAGTCCATGTATGAAGCACGGGAGTGTTTCAACCACCTCCTACCTCAGCGTGTCCCCTTCACATATTCGATGATTTGACTTTATGTAGTAGCTTCTACGAGGGGCTTTGTTATGAGGAACAGTCGTTGGTAGATTTGATCCTTGGGGGTTCAATTATGAGGAGAGCTCCTAAAGAGACTTTGGGTGCCTTTGAAACACTAGCAACTGTATCCCAGCACAAGGGTGTGCGTGGAAAGGCTAAAAGAGCAAGAGAATCCATTGAGGAGAATGCTGAGGGAACCCATCGATCTCCACCCCCATCAGAGCATGGAAGCTAGGTTTATGGTTAATTCAGAAAACTTCTCTCGCACTGCTGCACAAAACCAGGTAAAGAATGAGGAGAGGTTTGAGGCTATCAAACAATCTCAGAAGAGGCTGGAGGCTGTTGTGGGAGAATTGGTTTCTATGACTCGAAAGGGGGATTTGGTGATCTCCCTGACATGGTAGAGAGAGCATTCCTCGTGGAGATAGCGGTTGATCCAGTACACAAGAGGAAAGTTGATGAAATACATGTGATGATAAGTCGCAGGTGTGGGGACCACACCCCTGCACTTAAAGAGGCTGAAGTTGTGGAGAATTATGATAACTCGGTTTGTGAGGAACCTTTAAAACCTCACGAGGATGATGAGAGTGTAATTGCTCCGGCGGTGGAGTACCATGTGGTTCATGTAAGTAAGGCTGGTGGTCCATAAATCTGCCTGCTCTGGGCTTACCCTTCTCTATCACTACGTGTTGAGCGCAGGTATACCAGCTCACACGTGCTTAACACTTTTCTTTGCAACATTGTATTGTCAATGCTATTGCTACTAAACATTCTTACCTCATGGTTTTTTTCGAATTGGACTGCTCAAGACTTCTCCCTGCCTACTCTGGGCCTGCCTCTATTTGGTCAGTTGTTGATATCCTCTCTGCCTGCTCTAGGTTATATCTAGCTAGGCCTGCTCTGAGATTGAGAGGGGGTGTCAAGATATATCATAAGACTCAACTTCAACTTGAAGAAGAATTCATCTTCCAGTCCAAGTCGTATTCTATCCTATTGCGTTTTATATAAGATATCATCTACTCCCTCTGATCCATTAAAAGCTTCCCAAGAGCTACTTTCCTTTAGTTTAAGGAGTGTTAATACAATATTAGTTTGTGAGTGGAAGTATATTGGTAAAGTTGTAAGTGATCAATAAAGTAAGTGAAAAAGTTGATAAAATGATGACAAAATAGGAAAGAAAAATAATAAAAGATTAGTTAGTGGGATAGATTATGAAAGTTTCTAATGAAAAACCAAAAAAGAAAATTTAAGAAATTTTTAGTGGAACGGCGTATAACTTATTTTTGTTTCCTAGTCGGTGAAGCAAGACCAGTTCTACAATCTATTTTACCTTCTCTTGCTTTCTATTTCAATTCGATCAATTGAACTTTTATCAATACGATATGGTTTTATATCCATTTTCATATTGTAACAGTGTTGGTGCATTTCCCTAGTGATCCAGCCTTAGGTGGGAACGGAGGGGAGGAATTATGTTGGATCGGAATTCAATTCCGACCCCTTTCAAAGTAATTAACCGAAACACACTCAAAAGAAAAAGACTCGAAAGGAAAAGGAGAGCACATTCCAACGAGTTATTAATTGAGTAGTAATTCATTTTGGTTGAGGCGATGGGCCGTGAGGTGGAGCCATGATGACACACCGTATGGACAGAAGAAAAGTCGATATCTTGTTCACAACGATTGACTTCATTTCCGTGTTTTTCATGAGGTCTTGTCTCTTCATTTCTAATTGTCGTCATCCTGCTCCCTCTATATATATCTCTCTCTCTTAAGATAAAAAGACATAAATAATCTGTGATTTCTCTGGTCACTTCAATTTCTGCTATTTTATTCTAATCTGCCTCTGTTTCACTTCATTTTATATCATAATAATCATAGTATAGTAAAGTATAGTATATATATAGGAGTATATGAAATGATGAAGTGTTTTTACATGTTTAAAGACAAGTCCTCCTCCAAAGCAAGAGGCGGCAAATCAGCTCCAGAATTGAGTGATCATCATCATAATTCCAAGAATTCTCCCTCCGAGAAGAAGAATCGAGTAGTCAAATCTGCGGGTTCAGCAGCTTCGTCTTCATCATCATCATCATCATCACAGCAGCATCGAGGCATAACGGATTTGTACAGAGAGAGAGAGCAGAATCTGAAGGTATTTTCATTAACGGAGCTTCAAGAGGCAACCACCAATTTCAACAGGCTCCTCAAAATTGGGGAAGGTGGTTTTGGGAGTGTCTATAAAGGCTCTATTAAGTCCAAACATGGCGATCCAACCACTGTTGCCATTAAGAAGCTCAACCCACACGGATTACAGGTACACTGCCCTTCTTTTTTTCCACTCAATTATTATTATTATTATTGTTATTGTTATTCATGTTTACTGTTTTTTACTTGGGATACGGTTTACGGTGAGCATTGTTTATGAGTTTTTCCTTTCTACCAAGAATCATGAGACACAGTCGTCGTTTACATTGTTAACGGAATAAGTACCAATGTTGATAAAACATCGACCATAATATAGGTGTATATCTAGAGACTTACTCACCGAGAATATGGTTGTATATATAATACAAAACATTATCATCTATAGAATCACAAATTCTCATGAGACATCTCTAGATTAGGAAAAGGATCCAAGCTATTAATAAAATGTATATATTGTTAACATAATTCATTTCTTTGATAATATGAAAAAACAAGAATATAGACGATTTAATTAGTAACATCGATGATTTACTTAACAAGATAGGCCTGTTTATCTAGAGACTGTCTCTTAGTATCATGATTAGAACATCATTAAAAGTATATCATCTATAGTATATTAGCATATCATCTATAGCATACCATGGAGAGTATACCATGATTAGTAAGTATTTTATAAGTGATTTGATAAACAGTATTACATGTGTAATCATTTTAAATAGAATTGCATGCGTGGATCAATAGTATATCATGAACTTTTCTTTTCGCTAGTATATCTGCTATAGTATATCATCCATAGTATAACATGAATTTTGAATCATGATTAGTATATTGCAATTGCCCCCAAGATATGGTATTTTTGATTAGTCTATTTTACACTCCAAATCACTATATTTCCATCCATCCATCCATATATATTATGTAAATCACAATGGTCTAAACCTCACCAAATTCATTCAATCCTACGTGGAATTTTGTGGAATTAATTACATTTTAGTCAGTATATATTTCAATGTTATTTTTGGTATGTTGACTGCATATATAATTTTTATTATATCTCATATAACTTTATCTAAAAAAATTCGAAAAATATATGGAACATATATTTGAATTCTCCGTGACAAGAGACACCAATCTTGAATACTATTATTAATTAATTAAATTATTTTATCTATTAAAATAAAATATACATTTATTAAATAAGATAAATGAAATACTGAAATTTTAAAAATAGAGCATTTATTAAATTAATTCGAACTACGTGGAATTAGTTGCATTTTCAACCGGTATATACATATTTCACAGTTTATTTTTGGTATGTTAGCTACATATATAATTTTTATTAAATCTCATATAACTTTATCTATAAAAATCCGACAAATATATTGAACATATATTTGAATTCCCCGTGACAAGACGAATCCATATACACCAATCTTGAATACTATTATTCATTAAATAAACTATATTATTTATTAAAATAAAAAATAAATTTATTAAATAAGATAAAATGAAATAATTAAATTAAAAAAATAGAGCATTTATTAAATTAATTCAATCCTACGAGGAATTTTGTGGAATTAATTGCATTTTCAACCAGTATATATTTCACTGTTTATTTTTTGTATGTTGGCTGCATATATAGTTTTTATTAAATCATATAAATTTATTTACAAAACTCCGAAAAATATTTATGTTTATATTAATAGATATTTATATTTTCAATTAATATATAATAGATATTTATATTTTCAATTATACATTTTGATTCTACGATTGAGCAGATTCCGTGTAGGGGGAAAGAATTTTGTTGCATAAAGTTTTGTCAGGCTAAACGTGAGGAACTGAGGCTAATGTTTTAGCACTTAGATTATCAGTTGGGTGTTCTTATATAATACTCCCTCCATCCAAGTTTCATTTACCCGTATTCTGTTTTGGTCCGTCCCAAATTCAATTACCCATTCCTTTAATGAAAAATCTCTCTCCTACTCTATTCACTATCTCTCATACTTTATTTACTATTTCTCCTACTTTATTCAATCTATTTCCTACCATCTTTCTTACTTTATTCAATTTTTTCTTAAAACTCGTGTCCGGTCCCACGGGTAATTGAAACGGGACGGAGGGAGTATAATATAATATATAAAGTTGATGAGCTAAACCCACCAGATTCATTCAAATTCCATCCGTCCTACGTGAAATTTTGATTATATGGCTAACCAGAGTCTGAATAGGGGAACATAGTAGTGTTGTTGCTAAGATATGTAAGTAATGTTATTGCTTGGTGACAAAATTTTATGTCTTATATAGTTGCTGAAAATGCGAAAGGTTTGCCAGCCAAATTATCAACTAAATTTGTTCGAGATTTTGAGTGGCAACATGTAGTAATTGATAGAGATTTTTCTTTGGTGATTAAATTTATTAAATCGACAAATTTTAGCTTTGCCCCTTTGTTTTACTTTTCAAAGAAATTCAGGTATTTGATGGAAAATTTTGTTTCATATCTTTCACTATAAAATTTAAACCTGCCTATATACAAATGATTAATCATTTATCTCCGTCTTCATGCCCGATATTGATTATCTCTTTGTATTAATAATGAAAAATCAGTTTATCGTATTTTTTTTCTGATTTAATTTTTTACGTTTCAATTGGTGTTTCTCCAATTATGGAGGATGGTCCAAGCATAAAAGAAATAGAAAAGTACTGAATAATATACTTATTTAAGCCATAGTTATCATGAGAATAATTAAGTTTGGGTGTACATTTTCAACAAAATTATTAAGTTTCGATATAATAGATAGATGTTGATGAAGTGGATTATATACTTTAATGACAATACTAAGCTAATCCAAGCTTACAAGAATGGAACTTATACAACCTTAGACCATTTCCAATGGTCACAGTGATGGTCGTGAATAGTGGCATCTGTGAGCCACGACTGAAACGACCATAAAATCTAGAAAAATCATGTCCAATGGGTCATGACCACTATCATGAATCGTGTTTTTAATAGATTATTATTATTATTAATTAAATAAATCATTTCATTCACTAAAATAAAATATTAATCTCATAAACTTTATCTACAAAAATTCAAAAAATATTTTTAACATATATTTGAATTTGCCGTGACAAGACGAATCTATAGACACCAATCTTGAATACTATTATTAATTAAATAAATTATTTTATTTATTAAAATAAAATATAAATTTATTGAATAAGATAAAATGAAATAATGGAATTTTAAAAATTAAAAACGACTTATTAAAACATATTATAAATAATTAACGTAGCATCAAGCGTTCAAAAAGATACCCATTTTAAATAGTTTAGCAACAAACATTCTGGACAAACTAAAATATACGATTATTTTGATTAGCCTCATACACAAACACACACACACACATACATACACACACACACACACACGACCATACCATTTGTGCACTTTCGGTTATTCTAAGCACTTTCGTATATTTTTCTACTATATTCTAAAGTTGATGGTTTACATTGAAGCACACATGATCCGCATGTGCATAAATGATACTTGGAGCACTTTCTAATTATTTGGACATTTTCTAATACAAAATTAATGTAAAAATAAATTCATTTTAAGTTGTATTAACTCTCTACGTTTATTTTTATTTTTGAATTTAGGTTTCGATTTTTCTCTAAATACTTATGTATGAAAGATAATGAATAGTCGTAGGAGATAGTGAATAAAGTAGAAGAGGTGAGAAGGTAAAGAATAAAGTAATAAATTAATTTTTAATTTTTAGGCATGTGATGATGAGATTTATCCATCCATCCATATATTATAAAGTCCAGTTTTTATTATCAATTCTAACTATAGTACTTTTACCTCAAATCAATATGAGAAATTATTTCATTTTTTTAGATTAAAAAATTACAAAACATTTATAATCAGGGTAAATTTATTTTTGATGCGAAGTTAATGCGTATTTGGTTCTGTTACCTTTACAATTTTAATATAATTTTGGTTACATAATTCTGCAAATGATATTCAACTTTGTAACTATTATAAATGTAATCAATCAAATCTTCTAGATCCCATAATTCCATCAAAATCGCCACCCACCCACTAATTTTCTTAATGGGCATGAATCCAGATAGGAGGACCTTCAGATCTATGTGCTTGACATAGTCCCTTCAGCTGATCTTCTATGAATGTTGTATGAATCGTGTACTAGACGTACTCTTTTCAGTTCCATAAGAGAGGAGAGACACACGTGAGCTAATTGGTGGTGTGTTAATCTTTACATGTTTATCAACAACATTTTACATGTGAAGACTTTCAATTTTCTTTTCTTTATGTATAAGATTCGATCGGTAGGATGAGGTATAAGGTTTCTCTTCTCTACGATTTATGGCTGGAAGGAGTGGTTCTATCTAACCCGAATTGTGATGAAATTATGTTCGTAGAATAATAATTTTTGTGTCTTTGATGGGGTGACGCATACCACCGCGGGGTTGCTGGGAACCGGTGGGTTGGAAAAAACAACCGTAACATGTGAAATTACGTTTGTATAATATTTTTGTGTGTGTATAGTGGAGTGACCACATATCACCGCGAGATTGTTGGGAACAACCATATTGATTGTGTTGTATATATACTTTTGTATTTTATTTTGGTTCCGTTTGAGGGATAGATTTTTTTGTAAAAAAACATGTACCTGTTACTAATTAACAAGTCGGGTACGGTAGGACCCTATTTTTACATTTTCTATAGTTAACATAAATGAACACTCAATGATATAATATTGGATGGTGAATGACTACCGACCGACACCACGACCAACGTTGTCTATAAGGAATTTTTGACTATCTTATTTTCTTGATTAATTTATTTAATCCTCACATTTCTATTTATTATTAAAAGTAAATTATACCGTGGCATCGCCACGGGTTAGTACATATATAGCTGCATACATCAAGTAAGTTAGCAATCTGTTCATAAGTAGCAAACAAAGCAAATGAGATTCTAATTGAGGACAAAATTTAAATGTCCACTAATTCAATCTACCTATTTTTAGCATCGGTTGTTTCTTAATTGAGAAAATGTATTTGTACCAAGTACACACACGTATCTAATGCCAATAAATTGTGAAGTGCATCTAACATTGAATTAATTTTAATAAATAACCTTTGACAAATAACGTGCCAAGAGCCGTATCCCAAATTAATTTGGCCATAAAACTAATACTAGTGAACAATCAATGAACAACCAAACATAATATCAATCTATTTAATTATAATTTGAATATCAATAGGTGATACAGTGTTACCAAACCGTCACGGATTCAGATGCGTATGAAAGCCTTAGAATGCAATGTAGAAGAACTAGAATCTAATCACCAATGTGAAGTAGAAGATGCATATAAATCAATCAATTACAAGAAAGTATGGTGGATATTTGCAATTTATATCTCAAAAGTACTCTAGGTTATGTTTCTAAAGTATTTGAAATGGTGAAAGATGAAAAGAAGTCTTGTGAAAGACTTGGTTTTCCTAAATAATAGGTAAGTCCACATCATCTTAGTATAAACTGGGTGAGTGTGCCACATTGCTAAACACTTGATAGGGGAGGTATAATATTACTTAGATTGAGGAAAAACATACTTTTATAAGAATTTTGCAATCCATGGGGTGGCTGCTCTTACTAGAGTAAAGTGTTATTTTATTTTTTATTTTTTATTTTTTGGGTTTTCTACATGTGGACACTGGTTTGAGGCTAATCGGACACCGCATGAATGATTTATTCTACTTGCGCATGTTTTGCTTAAGCGGCTCCAAGATCTTCGAATCCACTTCCGTTTTCACCGTTTCACTCCATTTTCAACCGTCTTCGATGAAGTCAAGTTGCAGATTGCTTGGAACACCAAATTCTTCACAAGAGATCCATTGATGCTTACATTTTGGCTACTTTTGACATCGTTTCGGCCTTGCATGCACTTCGGGACCATCCAATTGAGACCTTAGAACCTCCTAGCTTCCGTTACTGCATCAAAAGGCACATCTTAGCCTCATTTACTCACGGAATATGCATACACTTGGAAACAAAACAAAACATGGTAAACAGGACAATATGAGGTGATAAATTATCGCCTCAACATACAACTTTCATTTGGAGCCGCATACTACCAAATTACTTTATCCCCACTATTTAATCTCGGACCATGACATTTGGTCTGGACGCAGGAAGTATGAGAGATAAACGAGTAAAGAGTATAAATGATATGAGAGATAAATAATAAATTAGTAAGATGAGTGGAATGATGATTTATTAATCAAATGTCCAGAAAAATGAAGGGCATATTTAATAGCGGGACGAAGAAAATACTTAAATAAGAATAAATTACTTTCTTTTTTGCTATAATACAATATTTTTATTGTCTATTCATTCCTTCTAATATTCCTCTCCACATGCTGTTAAACTCAAACTACAAAGTCAAGATGCAACAAGAAGTCAGTCTCAGTTTCTATGTTAGTGTTGTGACTTATCTCAGGTACTTCTTAATGACTATCATCACCTCTATTCAAATAACCAACTAAATTCAAACTTAAAGCTTTGATTGCTCATTTGGCAACTGTACATCAGAGCTTAGCTGTAACTATTGCTGTCCTGGTCTCTTCTTGCATTATACTCTTCTGCTATTTAGTGACTAAGCTCGTTGCAACTGGAAGAGAACCTGTGGCAATAAGCTGCTAACCTGACAATGCAAATCCAGACTCTGGTAATCTAGCAAATAAATCACCATGAACACATATCAGAGCATGGGATAAATCACCATGGTTCCAACTCCTCCCGGATCATATTGACGCAAGCATCTGTGTTCCACATGTCTGTGATACTGACATCTGTGTCTAATAGAAGCCAGTAGTCTGCATCCATATTAATATTCGAGGGGATAATTTTTGTCATTCCTCGTGCATTTTCTTCTGGATCACCAAACATTGGTGAGCTTAGACTATCATTCAATATAGCATCCATGAGTTCGCACTGTGTCCCAAGGAGATCACGTGTATTCTCATTTTGACACGATCCTGAGGCATGGGGATAGCTTGTTGCCGAAGCTGGTTCAATGCCATTCATTTCCTCGAACTACTTCTCAAATTGGCTGACGAGGTAAACATCAATTAGAGCCATGGTAATTCTAAGTAAAATTCTGTATCAACCTTTGTGGAGAATCAACAGCCTCATCAGGATCTGGGACTTCAACTGTTCTCCCATGTGGAGCTTTGGTTGCCACACTGGTTTCATTCCGGAGGCATGAACTTTTTTTAATGTCGTCTTCCTCTGGTTGTTTTCGTCTTTGCGTAAAACCAAAGTTTTCCTGCATTTACCTCATTCGCTCATCCAAACTTCTCTCCTCCAGTACATAAATTCTCAATTTCAGCCTGCAAAAGTGTAGTTTCATTATCCACTTCCCGGGGTCTAGAAGAATCAGCTCCTATCCAGCAGATTCTGCTGTTGTGATTCTTATCAATTAGGCCTATCCCTCCGAGGACATTTGTATTTAGGTATATTCGCCTCTTTTCTACATGCAAGTATCAGCTGCTTGGTTTAGATCAAGTTCTCCATCTTCAGCATGCTATCAAAATAATAAATTTATCTTCAATATACTCTGGGAACTGTCATAAATGCAGCTACCAGCAGCAGTAAGCGGAGATGAAACATCAACAGCAGCAATAGGGGTCGACCGTAGAGAATTGTTCTTGGTGGCCTCCGAATGACCATTTGTCATTTAGCCGATGTGTGGAAGAGGCTGCTAGCTTATTCATTTCCCGGACTTCCTATCCTTTCATGAGACTCAGTTTCATTGTTTTCATACCCATTCTTCTGCTCCAGCAGAGTAGACTTGAAGAAAATAGCTTCAGGCTGGTGATCATTGTGTGAAGGAGTAGCGAAGCGGTTGAGCAACGAATGGTGCCCCCCTGGAGCCAAAACACATTTTATTCATTTATATCTCCTACTTTAATGCCCATGAACCAATTTTATTTATTATTTATTTGTCTTACCATTATTTATTTATATTCCTTAAAATACACAGTCAAAAAGTTATGGATATTCAATAGGAGGGCGGAGTGGTATTCTTCATACTTACTATTGTGCAGAAAAATCCATTTCTGCAACGTTTTTAAGTGCTTCCTTTGTTCTGTCGTTTTTCTGCTGTAATTAACTGAGTTTAATATTCTACATGCAAAGGTGTGTGAGTAAGATACACGAAGTTAAAGAACTAAAAAAGAGAGAAAAAAAAAACAGAGTAGTAATAATACATAAAAAAGCACCAACCACTCTTACTGTCCAGGATTGCAATAAATGGAGGAAATTAGAATGAATAACTTGGTCTCCAAACTTAATCTAATCTGAACCCGGGGGGGGGGGGGGGGGGGTATCTGTTACAGTTGGGTGTATATTCAGGTATACGGAGCAATTTTTTTTTGTCTTTTGGTATTCATCTACTGGTTGCTCATGTTATATGAATTGTTTCTACGATAATCCAGGGCCACAAGCAATGGGTTGCAGAGGTCCAATACCTTGGAGTACTAAATCACCCCAATCTAGTAAAGCTTCTGGGATACTGTGCCGTGGATGGCGAAAGAGGAATCCAGAGGTTATTGGTTTATGAATACATGCCTAACAAAAGCTTGGAGGATCATCTCTTCAACAAGGCTATGCCTTTGATACCTTGGATAACACGACTAAACATAATCCTTGGGGCAGCTCAAGGAATAGCTTATTTGCATGAAGGTTTGGAAGTTCAGGTAGTCTTATTAACTATTTTTAACTAATTGATCCCTCGGTTACTGAATTTTATATCTGTGACCATAAATATAGTAATGGCATACTTCCTCCCTCTGTCCCATTAAACATGCAATACTTGCTCTTTGGGACAGGATTGGCGATTCTCAAGGTTTTAAATAATATTAAATGTGGGTTAGCTAATAATTTTTAAAATTATTAAAGAATGAAAAACCGTTGAAGAATTGATCAAGTAAGCTAACGCGGGTTTATAGTTTTTGCCATATGAATAAAGAAGAATAGAACTTTACATTATTGTTGCATTTTGTCAATGCAAATTGGACGCCTAAAATTGCAAAGTTTTGCATCCCATATAGGACTGGTGGAGTATGTTATAAACTTATTTAAACAGCCATGACCTGCTTTATGAAAATTGAGTATAAGATACGATTGGGTCTCAAATATGAAAATTGTGTTTTCAACAACAGATTGGGTATCAAATAGTAAGATAGTATGATATTACAATCAGGTTTCCAATTTTCCATTGTTGTCTATGTATGAGTATGCTTTTGTTGCTTTGTATGTGTAATGATTTGTTGCCATCCACACACAGGGGTTTACAGACATAAATATAGGGCCACTCTTTTTTAGTTATGAGTAAACATCACATTCAGTACCATATCTGGACTGAAAGGATCTGCTAAGCCACACTTTGGTATCGTACTTGCATATATAATGGGCGTACGTTAAGTAGAGATAAAGAAGAAACCTTCTTAGTTACTGAACATTTGCGTTGGGTTGGTGGTGGGCACTTAACCTCCATTATTGTGATCTTTATTTTCTTTCACTCGTATTTTCAAACTCAAATTACTTCCAACACTTTCTTATAATGGAAAGGTGATATATAGAGACTTCAAAACCTCAAATGTGCTCCTGGATAAGGATTTTAGTGCAAAGATTTCTGACTTCGGTCTTGCAAGGGAAGGTCCTGAGGGGGATCGCACTCACGTGTCTACGGCGGTAAGTAGATGGAATCATTAGTTTATCCAGTAATAAGCCACTGTTCTGTAACACTTTCATTTCATATTGAAAGTATTTATTTTCTTGTTCAACTGATCCTCCGTCCCAAAACAACCGTGTATTCTGACTTTTGATCTTCCATGTTTTTAGCCTGTTGGGACACGTGGGTATGCTGCCCCTGAATATGTTGAGACAGGGCATTTGACAATTAAGAGCGACATATGGAGCTTTGGGGTTGTACTCTATGAGATAATTACAGGCAGGCGGACATTGGAAAGGAACAGACCGTCTGTGGAGCAAAAGCTTTTAGAATGGGTAAAGCAGTTTCCTCCTACCAGCAAGAGGTTTAGAATGATAATCGATCCACGACTTCAAAATAACTATTCCATTGATGCCGCGAGGAGAATTGCAAAGTTGGCTGGTAGTTGCTTGGACAAAAATCCAAAGAACAGGCCAGCTATGAGCCAAATAGTGGAGATCTTGAAACAAGCAATCGAAGAATCTCAGGCATCTTGCTCAGACCTGAAAAGTAACGTCCCGTCAGGAACTAATTTAGCTGCCTCGCTCAAACCGTTCGAAACCAGGAGACCGATGGTCAACATGACTCTACAGCCTGCAGGCTAGCCGAGTTCTTTATTTGGACATTGCTACAAGAGAACTAGTAGTGTTGATTTCGTGATTATAACTTTATTTAGAATACAGTTTGTGGTTTTATCTGAATGAAATCATTTTGTGATTTTCGTGACTCAAAACCACTACAGATCCTTGTAAATTACACTTTTCAACATTTTGTTAATCATTTATCACTTAGTATTAAATTTTCACCTAAAACTACACGTCAACTCTAATGCATGAAATTTTGCCGGACGGAAGTACTTAATTAGCAAAAGAATACAGTAAATCATGATCATGATCCGGTATTGTAATAATACGGGAAGTCACATTGTTCATGTCATTCAAAATAGTTCTTTTAATAGCCAAGATTTCATCTGTATGGTTATCAATTATCCTCAAGAAGGTTGAAGCGACTTTGTATTGTCTCGCATACTTTTTTACTTTGTGTTCTTACTTTTGATACAATATTTATCACTCGTGCTCTTAGTAGCTAAACCTTTCCGTAAAGGCTCTAAACTTTTTGTATTGCTCGTTATATTTATTATAATAGATGAATTAGTTTTAAACGTAACATCGTAATTATTCTTTTTTATCATCTTCTTTAAACTCATGCGAGGAACTGGGGTGTGATGGCTCTACCCCTGTGACATGGTATCCATTGAAGAGCGCGGGGTATCTTGACTAACTTCAACTTGGTCTATGATACGTATCCTGATGGCCTTTCAGACGATAATCACGTAGTTTGAAACTTGGCCTAATTCATCTAAGAGTAAGTCTCCTGGGAGACGGTCTCCTATATTGTCAAGGAAATCATCGATGTTATTAATCAAAATACCTATGATGTTATTAATCAAAGCACCTATGTTCTCAATATTTGTGTCTTTTTCATATTACAACAAGACTTATTTCGTTAACAACATAAACGTTTTGATTAAAAACATTGATGGTTTTATTGATAACATAGGTCGTCTCTAGATAAGTTATCTAGAGACCGTCTCTCATGAGACTTTGTGTTCGTCTAAAGTCGTTTAATTTTTTTAATTTCGGTTAATTAAAATCTGGGGCGTTCTAGTAACACCCCCAAAAATTTCAAGTTAAGTTTCAGAGATGTTAAAGGGATTGAACGCGCTACTCATACCAACAATGTGCACGCTTCTATTCGGGAATCCATCATAAGAACTCTAGAGTTAAGCGTGCTTGCTATGCAACAATCCTAGGATGGGTGACCAACCGGAAAGTATCCCGGTCCGCGCACAAGTGAGGATAAAGCGCGCAGGAAAGCACATGTATTGGTACAGTGGGGCCAACATATCACCCGTAGAGCTATCCATGAGTAATCGCGCCGGCTGGGAGCGCGGTTACACATTAAGTATTTTTCCCTTGCACCCCCAGCTAAATTTAGAAACTTTTCACATTCAGATGAGAAAGTTGTGATGCAATTGTGCTCTTAGGATGTGTTTGGTAGGCTCATAAGCCTACATTTGGGTGTTTTTTCACTACGCAATGACATCTTTGGTTCCGTTTTTGTACGAAATGTTGCCCGTGCACTAATTTCCGGTCAGCCCATTTACTTGGCCTAGAATTAGCCATGTGGAATTGGGCTTAGAAGTCTTGGACTTCTCTACACCATGTGTTGAGGTGGTATTGTGTAAGCCCAAATCTTGGCCCAATTTCCATGCTGGAAGTCTTTTTGTTATGTTGTTGTTTGTTGGATGAGTTAACTAAATGGTGTACAACTATATATAGGGAAGCTTGGTGTAGGAGATGGAAAATTGGAAATCAAGCATTTAACATTAATTTGGGATATTCTACTGTCAGATAAGGTTGTACTGGAACTAATGTCAGATATCATTGTACTTCAGATCTCAGCCATCCAATATAATATGATTCAATCCTGGACACAAAATAAAATACAATTGCATTACTATTAGAATTAAGTGGAAACACGTTATTCTGTTTCTTTCCATCCGTTTACCACCGTCCCTATTTCTTCTTCTTCTTCTCCGATCATTCTCAGTACCATCGCCATTGACAAGAGAGAAGCCTCCTCCATTTGTTGGTCTCTTCTTCTGACTATAATCCTAAAAAGGATCCAATAGACCAATATAAATGTATAGTGATTAAAGTCTCTCACTGTCCAGATTGGTTTGGAATGAGCAAAAAGTTTGGCTATTGATTTCGAATATTATCTCTCCGTCTCATTTTCTCCGCCGCTGAAATTCCACCGACGATTTCTTGGCTATTCAGTCCGTCTCTGTTTCTTTTCCTTAATCAGTGATTCAATGAAAAGGAGTTCGAAAGGTCGTCCAAAATCTACACGCTTGCGCAATGAAATGGATCTTAGAGAAGGGTGTGGGACCGTAAGATGTAGTACTTGCAAGCAAGAAGGTCATAATAAAAAGACGTGTCCAGGATCAAACAAAAGGACCAGGTATATACAAACTTTGTGAGTTTCAACCCCTTAAAATACAAATTTGCATGTGAACTTCTTAATTTCTTTGTGTACATAGTGTTCTAGGACTAATTGTTATTCTTTGTTTGTTTCTTAATTTCTTTCTTTTTGAACGCCCCCCCCCCCCAAATTTGAAAAAAATAAAATTTATAGGTAATATTTTTGAAAATTTAGGATTTCTCCTCCCCGGATCCTCGGAAAAACTTCACATATGTAATTTCGCCCCCCGATGTTCAAATTCTGCGTCCGTCCCGACTTCAAGTTGATGAAAATGAGGATTTGTGCAGGATGAATAGGACTATCCATGATTGTAATAGAAAAGTGGAATTTGCAGATTGGTTTTCATTAGTGCAGTACTTGAATTTGTGTATCTAGTTCCTGATAGTTTACAAAGTTTAATTAATTAATCTGATTTTTTTAATTGATGTACTCTGTTCTTAATGAATGGATCATTTTGTGTTTATCCATGATTATTTGTATATATGCCGTTCAGGTCAGGGTGGCTAAATTAATTAGTTAGTTATATATATTTAAGAAATCCACATGAATTCTTATGTGGCAGAAGTAAGGTTATAGAAGTTATTTTTTATGTAAGGTTATAATGGGATATATTTTTTTTTTGAGAAGGTTAATTTGGCAATTCATTCAGAAAGTTGTGATGCAACTAGTTACCAAAGAGCTAAGTTAAATCATGGAAGAATTAAATGCAATTTATATATCTGATTGGAGCATGTTAATGAACTTCCTAAATTTATGTGTAAAGTATTCTTAATAGCTCTACCTTTTTTTTCATATATTTAATAATTTTCTACAAAAATACTACCTTTTTTTGTTCATATGAGGTCCACCCAACAATTAAATATATCAACCAATATAAATGTTTTACTATTTGAGAAATGATAATAAATAGTACTCCTCTAATATATTTTTTTAAAAATATTTAATGTGATTAAACCAAGTTTTCATCAAAAACAAGACAAAGAGCTCCCCTAAAACTTTTGATATATTTGAAATTTTAAATTCATTATAAAACTAGATTTCACAATTAGCATTGCACCCCGTCTCAAGAAAAGTGTGGTGATTAGAGAATGGATTCATCATCAACTGATGTCCGACAACAGGTAATCATTTTGTTATTATTCATTTGCAAATATATATGGTTCCATATATCGATTTGATTTTTATAACTTTTTGCACTTGCGATCTGTATGTGGTAGAGCAAGACTTAGTTAATTATCATCTGTTGATTAGTTATATATATGTTTAATCACTCCAATTATAAACTAAATGTGCAACTAAATTTTTGCTACCTCTTTGAATAATTGGAAAGGGCTATGAGGACAAAAATGTTTTTTTTCCTTTTGATTTGATTTGTCAATTGTGGTAAGAGATATTATACCTTAGTTCTTTTATATAGAACCTTTTTTGTCCTACAATCTTATACGTAATGTTAACTGTGTATGAATAAACACATTGTTGAATTCTTATGTCGAAGACTAGAAGTTCTGACTATGAAAGTAAAGAGTTATAAAACATTTTTTTTGAGATAATAAAACATTTTCTTTTGATATCACCATATTGTAAAAGGAGATTAACAGGGAATCCTGAAAGCGGAGATGATAAGATCTATTCTCTATAATCTATATTGATTGGATAAATTAGATTTTACGAGTTAACGGACGTGGGTTAGTAAATACTTTTGTATCTCTAATCCAATTGTAAATTTAGTTTTCTAGCTATACACATTCTGGCTCTTATTTTCATAAATTTTTCCTCAGAGGTGTATATCGAAGAGACTAGATTAACAATACATATTTAATTATAACTATTATTTTACCTTCAAACATCATGTGCTCAATAAACACGTACGCACTCATGTACTTGTCTCAACTTCATTTCTTAACATATAATGTTTGTAATTAAACATGCTATGTTTGTTACTAAATATGTGATGTTAATATATTGGTATTATGGTCTCTAGCAAAAATTAGTTTTCCTTACTTTTAGTTAATAAAGTAACCTACTAAAACTAGGATTCACCAGAGGAGTTTAAGAAGCCTTTAATTTATGAAATTGTATTCATCTACACGGCTATAACCCCAACTAGAATAATTTGATTCCTTTTTCGCCTTCTAATAAAAAGAAAAAACTAAATGTTTTTATATATAAAGTAAGTGCTCATATTTAATTATTACCAAATGGCCAAATTCTATTTTCTATTACTACCATTTTATTTTATTTTTACATTGAGATGAAGGAGTTAGGAGCCTCCTATATGCATTTGCAAAACTCCGTTGGTAAAAAACAATTCTTCATAAAAGTATTTTTTGCAAGAAATTATATTTTAGTCTTTGACTTTATCGGCACAAATAATAGACCTACTAGATAAAAAGAACAAGTACTTTAATTTCAATTGAGGCACAGTTAACAGAACACTTGAAACATAGAAATTTTGTACTTCTCACTAATAATTTTTTATCCGGTAGGCTATCAATGAAATGGTGCCCGGCAATCTGCCGGATTGGCTGGAGTATTTCTTGGGGAACACATTCTTTAAGAAATGTGAAGTCCACAATATTCAGAAGAATGACGTAAACAGGTATTGCGTTACTTGCTCAAGATCAATTTGCAAGTTTTGTGTCATCTTTGAAAATCATGAAGAGCATGAGCTACTGACGATCTATAGACATGTATATCAAGATGTAGTACCTCAAAGTGAGATGGAGCGTCACCTCGATTGCTCTAAGATACAGGTATTCATTTTTACCTTTCCAATAGGTCGTTCCACAGTTGAGCTTCCCCAAATTTGTAAATTGAAATTTTATTAGAAGATCAATGAACTTTGGATTTCAGGAATGATCCTATTGCACTAAAATTTTGCTTATGCATGCATATGTGTAAAACGTATAGTTGCAACTTGATATGTTTCCTTCAAAATATTTGAATTCCTTTTGTATCTTATAAACTAAATGCATACATGATATCATATGCCTTATGAATCAACTAAACATCACTTTCTTATACGTGTCTTTGAAGAAAAAACAAATAATACCTACATCATGAAAAATATTAATGACATTTTAGAAAAATCTCTATCATCAAGAAATCCATCTCTAGATGACATTAATTTAAGCTAATTCTCAAGCTATCTATCATATGTTTGGAATTTTCTATGATTAGGAAGGCTTTCCTCCTGCCTGGCAATAGGCGTCTAAATATAAATTTGCACATTTATTCTAATTAATTCTAATAATATTGATATTAGAAAAATAGACAATTCTAAAAATTTATTATTATTATTTTAAACAAATTTAGAGGATAAATTCGGTATTTTGATTAATATTTGTATTTTTCAAACTTACATATTCATAGCTTTACCGGCATTTATTCTTTTCATTTTAATTAAGGTTACTTAGGAGTTACTAAATCTATACTTTCGCAAAAGGGCAATCACAAGGTGATAGAGTGATTTACGATTTGATATGGACTGTTAAGATTTAATGGTGAATAACAATTGTATGTTAATTGTCTGCCTGACTGTAGAAGAGTCGTTGTTTTGTATAGTATGGTTAAACTGTGGATCTAACTTATTAAATTTCTTTCATCATCTTGATTTAACATTTGTACATCTAGTATAAGAATATTATGGTACGCGAAAAGTCATACATCAAAGTTAGACACATTGAACTTTAGGCTTTTTTTTATATGTTTTATTTCTAATACATGTCAAAGAGTTCATAGGATGAGACAATTTTTCGATGTTATGTTGTCTTGTAGCCATACAGGTGCAACAAGAAGTGGGTTGTTTCTTTGACGCCACTCCCACATAATGGATCAGGCTTTCTCATAGAAGGAAATGGAGCTTGCATTATTTGTAAGCGGAAATTAACTGATCCAAGCCGGTTTCGTTTCTGCTCAATTGCTTGCAAGGTACATAATGATATTTTCAAAGAATGCTCAATATACATCATAATGTTAAGATATTGTATGTCATATTTTCGTTCGCTAGTTAAATAAGGTATTTTGATTTAGTCTCACGTCATATTTAAAAAACTTTACTTTATCTTCAGTTCGAGGATGTTACTGGAAGTAGGATAGAATCCCAATATCATGGAGCAAGTTGTTCACAACCAATAGAGGATGTTGAACCGATGAAGAAAGAATGTCCAACTAAGCGGAGAAGGAAGGGAGTGCCTCAACGTGCACCTTTATCCTAATGGGCACACTACATATCTCCCCGCTTTTAGTATAATTATTGCAAGGAACATATATGTTTCGTAACGTGGTATTTTTCACATTGGCATGCTTATTTTCCGTTGTGGAGTTTGATTCTCTTTAGAATGAAGATTCTATTTGGACATCAAACACAAAATTTTTGTTGATTATGAAATTTGAAACTAGTTCAAATAGTCCAATGTTATGGAAATTGATTTTTCGCTCCATGCATTACCTCGTAAGGGCAAAAGAATGAAGGCATGGGTGAGTAAAAGTATTATTGGTAGAGCATTATTTTAGTTTAGAAAAAGTAAAACACTGTGAGTTTGTGTTGTGTAATCAAGATGTAATAATTATCTTGATCCATGCAATTACGACAAGATAGAAAGAAGAAATGATCAACTTGCCCAAAAGTCTAAGACCTAGATCCAAAAGTTTAGTTTGGTCGGAAGAAGAGTGTGAAGACACAGAGCCGTCACATATTTATACTACTTCATGAGATCGCCTGGAAGTTTTACGCTATGTCTGAGCGTAACCCTCTGAGCCAGAGGTGGTCACCTCAGACAATGGAGAAATTGCCTAGCCGTTGGAGCATGGGACTCCGATTTTTCGGCCTTCTTGCTCCCGTTTGGCTCCCTGCACACCCCCGTGGCGTCCAACGGAGACTGGGGGCTTTCACCCTCTTGTAAATGCATGTAAACGTACCATTTCGGTCTCACTTCCTAACGTAATAACCTAAAACATTGAAATAGCGGAAACACAATACACAACAACATATATTAAATAACATTCAAATTACTAGCTAGTATAAAACATGTATGAAATTCCATATGAGGTTCATGGAAGCAAATATGATATTCCAAATGCTTCCATACGGTATCAAACTATTCATGGAACTCATGTGAGATTCTTAAGTTCACAAAAAAGCATGAGATTCTACGTAAACTTTTCGTTTTCAGTTATTTTTTTTATTATGCTTTTTATTAAAATATTTTTTAATCTATTCAGCCTTGGTCATAAGCAACTGAGATTAGTGAGACAACAACTTTTATTAATTAAATATTACAAGTCAGTGATGGGATTTTGGCTAACTCAATGATGGGATTGTATACATCAAGCTACATGATGAGATACTCATTAGTTAAGTACTAAGTCGCCTGAGTTCCACAATTGTGGATTCCACATATCTTATGCTAACATGTGGATCATTTAGCTAATCCCACTCTCGATCCAAAATATTTTTATCACCGTGATATTCTTGCACCTAAGTACAAATGAAATCGTGTAATACTAGAGATTTTATGTATAGTAATTTTAATATTTATTTTTATCGGTTCTTCATATCTTAGTCCCGACTTTTCCCGTGAAGGTGAAATTCACATAATCTATCTCCTACTTTATTCACCATCTCTCATACTTTATTCACCATCTTCCCTACTTTATCATCATCTCTCCTAATTTATTCACTATATTTTCTACTTCATTACCATCTCTACTACTTTATTAGTTTTTTTTTATCACTCATGTGCACTCAGGAATTTTATAATTGTTGTATGCCTATAATTTTCAAATACAATTAAAGATTTAAATTTATATTACGTCAGAAGCTTACAAATCCACAGAAATAGCGAAAAGTTGACTCGGGATGTCGTTCTCCACGGACACTTAGCATAGGAACAAGCAATTAACGAATGTATTTTGTATGCAGAAAGCAGACATATGATTATAATGCAGTTGAATTCTAACGGTTTTGTTATCAACGGGTGGGAAGACGTAAAGGATCACCAACCTAGCTCGTACTGTGCTACTCCCAACTTCATGAATATTAGACTACATGTAATTGCCTCTAACGATAGCGAGGCATAATGCTAAATACCAAGTCTCAGTTAGTACCAGCGCCCCCACTCAGTTCAATTATCTTCGCATTGGTTGGTCACATGCCATGATTGGATACCTCGAACTCCGTGTACAGGCAAATCAAACGTATTTCCTTATTTTCCTCGATTTCGCATAAATATAACATTTTGGCATCGAAAATCGTGCAATTCCTCAAAAACGCGATCATGCCATACAAAATACACAAGAAGTTGGTAATTGGTCATAATATGATATAAATATTGAATCTTGGGCGAAAACGAGGGTATAAAAGTAGGTAAAAATGTACATTTCATTGTCACATCAAGCACATGCCACCGTTAGACTTAACAGTTTTGTAGAACTCTTATTCTGGGGATGTTTTACCTTGGACATTGTAAAAGATGAGCCTTAGTCACTAATAGTTTAGTAAGTGTTTGGTTTTCAAAAGCATGTAATTTTAATTTTTTGAAGATCTATTGAGAAGATCATCACTGAAGATCAAGTGCTGAAGAGTTACAAAAAAAAAAAAAAAAAAAAAAAAAAGAAAAAGAAAGGTACAAGTT
Organism: Plantago major; assembly: GCA_026545765.1. NCBI lineage: Eukaryota > Viridiplantae > Streptophyta > Magnoliopsida > Lamiales > Plantaginaceae > Plantago > Plantago major. The sequence goes on along the minus strand of CM048840.1, from coordinate 77,229,463 downwards.
TCTGAAGACTCAGACTGGTTGTATATGGATGTTGAGGAAGAAGACTTATTGTATCAGTGACACATTTGGTTAAGTGAAAATCTATATGAAGATACCACCCATTGAAGGATACAATTGCTGAAAAGCAATGTAAATATCCGTTGTGAGAAAAAGGTAAGACAATACATGTTGCTAGAAATAAAATAGTACTCATTGCTAATAGGCAAGAGTGCTGGGGTAAACTTTTTAACTAACTTTGACTTGGTTACATGACACCCCTGAATTAAGTAGTTGCGAGCTTTGCATTAGAGGGAGGTTGGGGAATCTTTAATTACATCTTTTCCTCATTGTTTTAAAAAACATTTTCATTACTCGCGCTCTTACGATTGATAAAGCTTTCAAAATCGATTTCAAATTTGCATCTTTTAAAAAGCTCTTAAGGATTTGTCACAAAGTAGCCCCAAAAGGCATCTTGTTTAATTTCTTGTCACTTGCAACACCAAAATTCGAGTTCTTGTCTTGATTTGTTAGTTCCTAAGCCAAGTGTCCAGAGAGAATGGCACTCCGAGTCAACATTCGGGATTCTACTAAGTAAACTGTTTTCTTGTGGATTTGTAGCCTTCCGCTTAATAAACATTGAATCTTTGCGAGTGTGTTGGTGAATATTTCCATTCAACGACACTCATCTCATCAAGCACCCACCAATTATCATACAGATGCATTTCAAACGGAAAGATTTTTCACTATAAAGAGGTGTAGAACTTGAGAAACCTCGGCACCAAGAACACTCATACCTGCTATTGCAATAAAAAATAATCAAGTATCTGTGTTCATATGTTCCTAACAAGACTTAAGTTGTTCAACCTACTTGCGAAGAAGTAGAATTTGCTTTGAAGTTGCAACTTACAATAGTTCTTTCTTCTGAACAAGAACATGTCTTGTTCTCCAGAAACAAAACACCAAGTTAGTTCGAGGCTTTAATCAAGAATGGTCTCATACTCTGAACATCTATTATGACCAAGGAATGCATAAAATCACTTAAGTGTAACTTTTCTCACGTTTGACAACAGTCAATTATGAGACAAAACAAGAGGATACATGACTGCTGAAACATCGCACAGTGTGGCCTTGCTCAGAAACTCACCTTCTGAAAAGAAGGAAAGTACTAAAACTCCTGAGGAATATGATCTTGCTGTAAAACACATGAGAGAATATGTGAGTCAAGAGATTGAAAAGAGAAGAGCTAAAGAGAAGCTGGAAAAGCAGCTTGGTCCAAACTATCATCAATACAAAGCTCTACAGTACAACTCTAACTCTCTGAACACCGGTTTTCAGTAGGCTAGTGAAATTCGTCAGAATCCCCTGCCGTAGGAAACAACTTACATTTCCAGTGCCAGCAACCAGGACATTTCAAGAAGGATTATCTTCAACTTCACCAAAAGAGAAGGTAGGAGATAGAAAGGAGAGAAAATTTTCCGAAGAACTCAGAAAGCCGTACTTACTAAACAAAGGAAATACATTCAACTCCAACTGAATGCTCTTCACATTGAATCAAGCACCGACGATTAACACGAAGATCCAAATTCACCAGAATTGTGTGCAAACACTCACAAAGTCAATGACTTTGGAGGAAATAAAGAATTCTTTGGAATTGCTGAAGAGACGAATCCAGACTACTCTAACATGGAACATTGCCTTGTCTCTGATCAGGTAAAATCTATTACTAGATTGATTAATTACGACAGTGATGATGATAATGACATTGAAAATATGAAACGTTGATGTGACAATGAAATGTGCGATTTTACTGACTTTTAGACCCTCGTTTTTCCCCCAAGATTCAATATTTATATCATATTATGTCCAATTACCAACTTCTTGTGTATTTTGTAGGGCATGATTGCATTTTTTGAGGAATTGCACGAGTTCCGGTGTCAAAACGTCATATTTATGAGAAATCAAGGAAAATAAGGAAATTCACTTATTTGCCCGTACACGGAGTTCTAGTTGTCCAATCATGGCATGTGACCAACTGATGCGAATGTAATTGAAAATGCCACAACATTGTAGCAGACCACTTTTCGAGGAAACGAAGTTATGAAGCCGAAAATTGAAGAACAAAGCAAAACAGACATAACCTGGCAGAATCGAAGCTCTGCGGTGGTCACCTAGTGACCGGAGAAGGCTCATTGCGGTCCCTAGAAACAGGCTTTTCTGAGGTCCGTCAGGCCAGAGCCCGCCATTCTAACCTCCCTTAATCATCATGGGTGGCTGGAGCACGAAATTTACAGTATAAGTTAGTGCCTTATGGTATCATAAACACACACCGCAATCAAAAGCAACTCTCTTGAGAGAGAACCAGTTGATGTGACAATGAAATGTGCGATTTTGCATGCTTTTAGGCCCTCGTTTTTTGCCCAAGATTCAATATTTGTATCATATTATGGCCAATTACCAACTTATTGCATATTTTGTTGGTCATAATCGCGTTTTTTAGGAATTGCACAATTTTCGGTGCCAAAACGTCATCTTTAGCCGAAATCGAGGAAAATAAGGAAATACGTTGATTTGGTCGTTGTACGTAGTTCGAGGTGTCAAAACATGTCATGTGACCAACCAATGTGAAGATAATTAAAGATGCTACAACATTGTAGAATACCACTTTTCGAGGAAACGAAGTTACGAAGCCCGAAATTGAAGAACGGAGAAAACAGACAAGAACACGGTAGAAGTCGAAGATGGCGACCCACAAGAGGCCGCAGAAGGCTTAACAGTAAGTGGAAATTCCTAGAATGAGGCCTTTTCCTGTCCTATCAAGCTAGAGCCCGCCTTTCTAACCTTCCTTAATGATGAATGGCGGCCAGAGCTCGATATTTTCTGTATAAATAAGACCCTTGGGGTCTCATAATCATTCACCGCTTTCAAGGTAGCTCTCTTGAGAGAGAACCAGTCCTCGGGGAAGTGAAACGCCAAACCGCTGGCTGTCAGGTACCCAGAAGGAGGAAACCCTAGAAGCAACACGAAGAGATCAAAGACTATGCTTCTCTTTTCTCTTTCTTTTCTTCCTAGTTTCAATTTTTGTCAAGAATATTACTATGAGTAGCTATCTTTCTCTTGTAAAGACGAACCGCCGAAACTCTGTTGTGCTACTTCTTTATATGCCGTGTTATATTAATGGAATAGTTCTTAGACAAGGGAATTGAAGAATACCAAAAGGGGAGGTTAGAACATGAATTTCTTAATGGATGGCATAAGAGGAGAAGAACAATTGTTTTACCGAACGAAGATGAAGAGAATGAAACCTTGGTGAAGGAAGAAGGCTGTGAACGTGAGGAAACGAAGCGAGGAGCGTTTCTGTGATTCAGTAAGGAGTTTAATTGGATTTTTAATTGATTTAATTGAGTAATTGATGAGATTGGGTTAGGTTTAAGAATGAATGGGCTTAGAAAATGGAAGACTTGGGCCGAAATTGATGGCGCAATAGCTGGGCCAATGAACCACGATCCACGAATTACGCTTTGACGCTCCGGTTCGTACTAAAACTCTTAAATTCGTTAAATGAATTTTTGGGCTGTTACAATGTATGTAAATTATACTTTAATTACAAAAAATAAATATGTCTTCTCTAATATAATTTCAAGCCCTAATTCTGCCTTAACAAAATCAATTCATGATAAAAAAAAATCCAATGTCTTCGTCAATTAAATTCTAAACCTTAGTTCAACCCCCAAACAAAATCAATTCTTCATTAAAAAAATAACGATAAACAATCATTTTTCTCCATTTCAATTAAAACAGATCACTTTACACGAACTCAAACCCTAATTCAAATCGAAAAAATGCAATTCATTATATTCTTTGTAACTAGGTGCCATAATAACTAGCATGTTTTCGCGTTTATATAATGTAAGTATATCCATTCCCTGTAAAATATCGACTGACCATTTACTTTAAGTCTCCTAAGAGACGGTCTTATAGAGAGACTAAAAAAGACGGACAAACATTACAGTTATAACAAAAAACATTAGAGGTTTTACTAAGAACATCGATGATATACATATACATAAAAATGATATAAAATATGAGTAAGTCTCCTGAAAGACGGTCTCTAGATAATTTATCTAAAGACGGACCTAGGTTATCAATAAAATCTTCGATGTTATTAATCAAAACGCCTATGTTCTCAATATTGGTGTTTTTTGGATATTATAAAATAACTTTTGTATTAACAACGTCCATAGACGTTTTGATTTATAACATGAGTGATTTTATTGATAACATGGGTCGTCTCTAGACAAGCTATATAAAGACCGTCTCTTATGAGACTTAGTGATAAAATATTCACTTATAAAACATTAATCATATTGTTTACAACATTATGTATATACTTAAGAACATCGATCCGTCTCTTATGTCTCTCACTGATACACAGTGTATTAAAAACCGGACCGGACCGGAAATTTTAAGGAAAACAGTTAGGTTAGGCAGAATAGATCGCTTGGATTTCGAACCGGACAAAATGGCCGGTTTTTACAAACCGCTGAACCGGTTGACCGCATATGGACCGGTTTTGTAATAGTTTAATTATAATGTTGAAGTGGAGAATTGAACCTGAATCTAACTTGCACTTGAAGACAACTTATTTATGTTAGTTTGGTGTATTATTTTGATCTAAGTAGTATCTATACTATATCCTAACCAAAGCTAACTAGGTAGTTACTTTACCAAAATGGAAGTTACTAAAATAAATGAGCAATAAAATAAAGTGGTTGTGTGCATAATTGTTGAAAAAGGAATGAAGATATAGAATCTCATAAATTCTCATATTCAATATATATAAATTCAAACATCTATATAAGTGGGAGGAAGTATATGTTTGTGACTGCATAACGGGTCAATCACTGGTTTGGCCGGTTGAACCGACTGAACCATCATTTTTAGGTTGTCCGGTTCGACGAACGGTCCGGTTTTTCGTACACTAATACACGTCTCTTCTAAGACTTTGTGTTTACTTTAGGGATTATTGCTCGGAGGCCCAGTTTTAGACCAAATTTTGCTATAAAATCCACTCTCAAAACATCCTTATTATAAGACCCAAAAATATTACTCTCAAGTCCAAATATTGACATTTGTGCCCTTTTATATATTTTAATAACTTAATTATTAAATAAAAGATATGGAAACTAACTCTCTAATTATAGTATCCTATTTTTAGGATAAAATTACCTTAATGTAACTAATTCAGTAAATTTCACCAAAAGGTAAAATAACGTCTTCTTCACCAGCATTTTCTCTCTCCTCTCCTGATTCAGTAAATTTCACCAATAGGGATATGGAACCATCCTATGGCGCATCAAATTTTAAATCATTTCAAAAAGCACGATATCCAAATATGGAACCAAAGTATTATGCAAACTCTATATATAGAATAAAAAAGCATTATATATATGGTACTACATCATTGCACAAAAAATAAAAACAATGTACCATCTAAACAGACTAATAAATATAAGGTACCATATCGTTGTGCCAAAACTAAAAACATTGTACCATCTCAACACACCAATAAATATAAGGTACCACATAGTGGTACCGATACTAAAAACCTTGTATTATCTAAACAGCCCAATAAATATAAGATACCATATCGTTGTGTACCGATACTAAAAACCTTGTATTATCTAAACAGCCCAATAAATATAAGATACCATATCGTTGTGTCAAAACTAAAAGCATTGTACTATCTCAACGCACCAATAATATAAGGTACCACATAGTGGTACCAATACTAAAAACATTGTACCATCTCAACACTCCAATATATATAAGGTACTAGATTGTAGTACAAATACTAAAAACATTGTACCATCTCAACATACCAATAAATATAAGGTATATACTTACAGGGCATGTGATTCAACTTCTTGCACAAAAAAATTGGAAACTTGATTTCGTACCTGATCAACGCCATCGCCGTCCATTCCGTCTGGTGGTACCTTACAGACGCGTCTTCTTCATTTCTGTTGGTACTTGTTGATCGACGTTTTAACAGTGTATATTTATTTTGGTTTGGCGGCAGTAACTAGATATGGTTCCTAAATTTAGGTATAACTAAAAGATACGTTCCTTAATTTTAGTAGATAATGATATTAATAATAAATATTGGGATAAATTCTCCAAAGCCCATATTATGGAACTAAATTACTCTGGGACCCAGACTAAAAATAGATATTAGCTAGTGTTTATCAATTATACCCTTGAAACTAAATTAGTTAAATATTTATTATTAATATCATTATCTACTAAAATTAAGGAACGTATCTTTTCGTTATACCTAAATTTAGGAACCATATCTAGTTACTGCCCTCAAACCAAAATAAATTTAGATGGTACAATGTTTTTAGTATTGGTACACCATGTAGTACCTTACACTCCCTCCGTCCCGGTTTCAATTACCCGCGGGGCCGGACACAAGTTTTAAGAAAAAAGTGAATAAAGTAGAAAAGATGGTAATAAAGTAGGAAAGAGATTGAATAAAGTAGGAGAAATAGTGAATAAAGTATGAGAGATAGTGAATAAAGTAGGAGAGAGATTTTCCATTAAAGTAATGGGTAATTAAACTTGGGACGGACCAAAATGCAATACGAGTAAATGAAACTGGGACGGAAGGAATACAATATATATATTAGTGTGTTGAGATGATACAATGTTTTTAGTTTGGCACAACGATATGGTACCTTATATTTATTGGTTTGTTTAGATGGTACATTGTTTTTAGTATTGGTACTACAATATAGTACCTTATATATATTGGTGTGTTGAGATGGTGCAATGTTTTTAGGATTGGTACTACTATGTGGTACCTTATATTTATTGGTGTGTTGAGATAGTACAATGTTTTTAGTTTTTATATGGCACCAATAATAATGTTTTTAGTATTGGTACCACTATCAAGAAGACTCCGCCAGGAGAAAAAAAAAACGCAAGAGAGAAGAATACGCAGGAGAGGATAAGCGCACGAGAGGAGAGAGAATATGCTGGTGAAGAGGATGTTATTTTACCTTTTTGGTGAAATTTACTGAATTAGTTACATTAACGTAATTTTTTCCTAAAAATAGGATACTATAATTAGGGAGTTAATTTCCATATCTTTTATTTATTAATTAAGTTATTTAAATATAAAAGGGCACAAATGTCAATATTTGAACTTGAGAGTAATATTTTTGGGTCTTATAATAAAGATGCTTTGAGAGTGAGTTTTGTAGTGATATTTGGTCTAAAACTAGGCCTCCGAGCAATAATCCCATAAATATTTAACTAATTTAGTTTCTAGGGTATAATTGATAAACACTAATATTTATTTTTAGTTTGAATTACAGAGTAATTTAGTTCCATAATATGGGCTTTGGAGAATTTATCCCTTTACTTTATACTAGCGTTGAAAATTGGAATTGTTAAAAGGGCGGGTGACATCCCAGTACACTTTGTGGCCGAAAATTTTATTTAGATACGTACTTTTTTCAGAGACGTTATTAGGTACAAACGTACAAAAACCAGTATAACTTAGCTGTGAAACCTAGTCTGCAGATGTACTGTACCGTCAGTCAATTGTCAGCTCAGTTCATCGAGCTCACATGATGTAGTTGTTTGAATTTAGTCAAACAACATTTGCATCCACAGAAATAATATAATTTGTTTGACTGGCCATCTGTAGTATACATCACAGTTCTTCCTTTGTTGCCTCCACATTTCTCATACTTGGAAGAAATCCATGAACTATTATGGTCCTGGTTCAAAATTTTGGGTACTATAGCCGGTATTAAATCACTATTTGGACTATTATGGACTCGTTTGGACTATGAACACACAAAAATTGAAGTGGTCACATTTAGCTTTGTAATGTCCAAACCTAAGGCTAGGGACCAATAAAAAGAAACACTTGTTAAGTGGCTAAAGTCGTTAGCCGGCTAAAGTGAAAAATGGATGGACACCCGTATTAAATCACTATTTGGACTATTATGGACTCGTTTGGACTATGAACACACAAAAATTGAAGTGGTCACATTTAGCTTTGTAATATCCAAACCTAAGGCTAGGGACCAATAAAAAGAAACACTTGTTAAGTGGCTAAAGTCGTTAGCCGGCTAAAGTGAAAAATGGATGGACACTTATGAAGGGTGTTGTTAAACGCAACACCTTTTTGGCTAAACGCAGCACCAATTATTTGCGTACTTACCAAAAATGCCCCTAATTCAAAAAAAACTTTAAAAATTAACGTAAAATCGAAATAACTCGTTTACACAAACACAATAACATTAACATGCACGATTGAATACAAATTTCAACAATAAAAAACATCGAAAAATTTTCGCTTTTTTTTTTTTTTGGTGAAAAGTGGAAAAAGTTGAAAAATATGTAGAGAAATTGGGGGAAAAAAAAATTAAAAGCTGCAAAAAAAAAAAAATGAAATGGCCGGTTTTGAGAACCGGCCATTACCATTTTTTTTGCAGCTTTTTTTTTTCAGCTTTTTTTTATTATTTTTTTTTTCAACTTTTTTTTTTCCAATTAAAATGGCCCGTTTGACCGGCAATATTTTTTTTAAAATTTAAATTTATTTATTTTGAATTTGCAACTTTAACTTTAATTCGAACTTGAATCGAAATGCTTCCGAATAAAAGGTTACAATTTGAACACGAACGAACTTGAATAGAAAATATTACATGCCATGACTATTGACTACGTAATGGAATAACATCTTCAAAGTGTTCACAAATTTCATCGACAATGTCGAATACGTCTTTCTGGCTCATATAACGCCTGCTTGGCTCAGTTATTTGTGCAAGTTTAGCCCCGAGCCATTGTATCCTCTACAAATAAAAAACACAGAACGTAAGGATTTGATGAAATGGTAACGTCGTGTATGTATATGTATTGAATGTTTAGGAACCATACCACGGTAGGATTCATGTCGGCTGGTCGGTAATGTGCCCTTCGAGTAAATGATTCTTGGCGTGTCACTTGCATATGCGTCCTTGGGCGAAACCAGTCCTGATATGGCGGAAGAGCTTCAGGTCCGTAATGAACTCGAAGTGTTTGGAGATGGAAATTACATCGAGCGGTCTGAAAGTTCTCGAATGAGTCTCTAGGACGATAAGAACATCGATAGAGTGAAGGTTGTGGTGGCCTTTGCACAATCATTGGTGTTATGAGTGGTTGAGGAATGAATTGGGGGTATCCGAACTGGTGCATAACACGGTCTGGCATGTAAGCCTGCGTAATCTTTAAACAATGAATAATTCCCCTAAATTGAGAAATGGGGACAACTTCCTCCGCTCTTTGCCCATATGGTGTCCAAATAACCTATTACATATGAGGTAAGTAACATAAGTAAATAATCATAATAGAGTTTAGATGTTAATGAAGACTAGCGTGATAAATTTCACGACAGACTTCATTTGCAGGAACATTGTCCAGGGCTCTTCTGTATGCAAGATGTAGAGCAGTTTGATCTTGGTCGATGGTTCCCAAGTTCCATGATTCAAAACCAGGAAAGTGCTTGTAGATCCACATCTGAAATCGTATAAAGACTTCAATAAAAATGTATTCTTTTTTAAAGTTACGAAAAAAAGTATAAATAATATACGGGATGTAAAAAACCTGCACGAGTGAGAGACATCCATCTATTTGTTTGCAGTCAATACGTGATGCAATTCCCAACTGTCTATACTGATTGGCAAGTGCAGCAACTCCCCATGCGTACATATGAACCTCATCCAGCTGATGTAGGAATGGTAGAAATCCGACCGGTACTCGATGACCACTCTTGTCAACAAATAGCGATGTGCCTATCAACCATAACAAGTACATGATAGCATGTGAAGGAGGTGGAAGAGTTTGTGCTTTTAAAACGTCCTCAATTGTGCTACGCTTGAACCCAGCACTTTTAAAGTTGGCCTTCAATGATGCATCATTCAGTTGCATATGAGTTGATAATGAGAGCTTGTGCGTCTCTGGGTGGTTCGTTTCCACCTTAATCGCACGACCGTGAATAGGAATTCCTAACAGATAGTGGACATCATGCAGGGTTATAGTCATCTCACCGAATGGCAAGTGAAAACTATTAGTTTCAGGATGCCACCGCTCAACAAATGCACTAATCAAAGGCATGTTGATCTTCGGGTGCATAGAGCTGGGCAAGTGTGAGAGATGGCTGTTGTCGACAACAGTCAAGACATTGTCGTTTAAATAGTCTTTGAACTTGCTTAATTTACGGTATTGCTGAAACCCCTCTAGAATATCGCGGTCCTGTGGCATTTTAACGTAAATAGTAAATAAGAATGAGTTAACAATAGTAAATATGAACACTCGGATTTTAAAGATATGGAATTAAATGACTTACATTTCCCATCCATATGGAGTTAGCGATGTGGCCTAGAAATCCTGTGAGTAACTCCGCATTTGTCGGGCCTCCATCAATACCTTGTGTTAGCGGTCTCCAGGGTTGATTAGTGGCATTATTAGGAGCTTCCTCTCCACACTGGCTGCTTCCACCCTCTCCTTCAGTGGGGTCACTCATTTGAGAATAACCAGATACGTTGAATGGAGGGACATCATCATTTAAATGCGGAGATGCCCGGTACGAATTGGGTTGGTTGAAATGTGTAGATGGCCGGTATGAATTGGTGTTAAAATTGTTACCCGCTTCAGGCGATGTGTCATCTCGAAAGTCATCTGCCCTCTGCTGCAGAGGGATTTCACTTTCAAGTCTGTTCCTTGTTTGTGTGTCGATAGTTTCGGGTGACTCGTAGGAGTCCTCTATTAAGTTCTCCGTATCATCAGAACTTAATTCTTCATTGGCCATCAATTTGGACCTTCTAGCTCTCGCTGAAGCAGGTATGGGCCCTCTTTCCCGTCCACGAATCTCTCTCAAGCGTCCAGAATACTGGTCGACTGGTACCGACGGGATATCCTTTACGTTCTTCTTGCCCCGTCTTTTATCTTCAGCACCGCCATCTTTGGATGAACCGCCTTTACTGAGTTTCTGTACGGAAATGAGAATAGTCGGAGTGTTAGAATTCATAGAGAAAGATAAGCAATCAAATATACTACGGTTTATTAATGTATTATCATAACTTTACCTTCCAGATTCCTGACATTTAACACTGATTGGATTGCAAAGTATTTGATAGTATGTTGTAAGGAAGAAGAACGTTTGAATGGAGAGTTGTGGTGTAAAAATGTGATTTATGGGGAGATTATTTATAGAACCAAAAGCCCTCGGTTCACGTGACATATCGGTTTACGTGACATATCGGTTCACGTGACATATCGGTTCACGTGACGTATCGGTTTACGTGACATATCGATTCACGTGACATATCGATTAACGTGACATATCGATTAACGTGACATTTCGATTAATGTGACATATCGATTAACGTGACATATCGGTTTACGTGACATATTAGTTTACGTGATATATCGATTAACGTGACATATCGGTTTACGTGACATATCGATTAACGTGACATATCGATTAACATGACATTTCGATTAACGTGACATATCGGCTTACGTGACATATCGATTAACGTGACATATCGATTAACGTGACATTTCGATTAACGTGACATATCGATTCACGTGACATATCGGTTTACGTGACATATCGGTTCACGTGACATATCGATTAACGTGACATATCGATTTATGTGACATATCGATTTATGTGACATATCGATTCACGTGACATATCGATTCACGTGACGTATCTACACTTCTATAAAATCCCCCCCACCCCCACCATCATTTTAAAAAACTCCACACTTGATTGAAACAAACATTCTACTCTAAACACTTCAAATATCAAACACTTCAAACCCGAAACACTTCAAATCCCAAACACGTATACTATGAGTCACTCACCTATTTCATATATTTCATCCGATGATGCGGCTGTTTTTCCAGATTGCAGTCAGTTTTTCCAAAACAATAAGAGTTTTGATACTCGTGAAGCTGCGGAAACTTGGGTTCGTGCTGTTGGTCGAGAAAACAATATCTTTTTTGCGATCTCACATTCGAAACCAAGACACGTATACATGAGTTGTGAGCGTGGTGGGGCCTATAGAAACACGTCTTCAAGTGATCCCGAAGTGAAATCCAGAAATGCAGTTGGGACTAAGAAGCACAATTGTCAATTTCAGGTTAAGCTGCATGAGAGGTATCCAGGGGAGTGGAGAGTTGCTATCAGAGAGGGCCACGAGAAACACAATCATGCACTCGGGAATTACTCCCATTGGCACACGTCCAGTTCGAAGCTGAATGAGGAAGAGTTCAGCCGAGTGATTGAAATGCTGTAGTGCGGAATGCCACCTAGAGAAATTCTCAGGAAACTCAAAAAGGAGTTTACAAACAACTGTAGTGTCCTACGACACATATACAATGCTGACCAGAAATATCAACGTATGGAGATGGGATCGATGGCCCCAATGGATTATTTCTTGCATATGTTGGAAAAACATCATTATATATTTACACACTCACAAGTGCAGGGTACTAACATATTGGGGGGAATTTTCTTAGCTCATCCTAATACAAGGGAGATGATCCGTTTGTTCCCGCAAGTTGTCCTCATGGATACAACCTACAAGACAAATTTGTACGACATGCCTTTGGTGGAACTGATTGGCGTCTTACCCATTGGGCAAAACTATTACATAGCTTTCATTTTCCTCTCGAACGAAAGGACGTCAAGTTATGTGTGGGGGCGTACACAATTTCGGGAGTTGTTTGCTGAGTGTGGTGTCTCACCGGGGGTTTTTGTTACCGACAGAGAGTTAGCGGCAATGAATGCGATTAATATCGTATTTCCAGACAGCACACCTACTGTGTCGGAGGCACATATCAAAGGATGTGCAGGCTAAAGTAAACAAGTTGTGTGGTTCCACAAAGTATCAAGGGGCAGTAAAATCCAGATGGGATCGCATCGTGCATGCAAAGAATGCGGAACTCCATGAGCAGGCTGTTGCAGAAATGGCGGCGGCCTGGCGAAGACTACCGGCTGTCATGGAGTACGTACGAAGTACATGGTTGGACCCATACCGTGAGCGATTTGTCCTCGCTTGGACCAAGAACATCCTACACTACGGCACAAACACGACCAACAAGTAATTCTATTTATCGTCATAAAGCCACTCGTACATTAGTTTATTTCGTATTGCACTACTAGCCTATAATTACAGTTATGCCGAAACTGACATTTCAACACTGTAAATTGGTTGCAGAGTCGAATCTGCTCACGCCAGGTACAAGTTGTGGTTGGGTCCTTCAAATCAAAAGTTTCACCGGGCATTCCCGAAACTGCATGGCCTACTTGAAATGCATTTTGATGCGATCCGCACAGAGTTTGAGAGATCTCTTACGATTAAGCCTCATTCCACAACAAGTCACATCTTCCGTAGGCTGGGAGGTGTGGTTTCACATCTTGCCATTGACAAAATGGTGAAAGAAATGGACGATGTTAATCCCAGTGATTGCGATCACACATTGCGCACAAGTTTTGGACTAATGTGCGCATGTCAATCGTCAAGTTGAGAAAGCAGGAGGACCGTCCACCGGTTCACGATCTAAACGTGTTCGAGAACTCTTCACATGGGGAACCACGAAACTAGGCGTGAGTGTACGGGACGGTTTAATGATCGGCGAGGACCGCATGAGGCGCCACGGAGGAGGAATTGAGATCGTATTTTGACGATTCGAGTGCGTCACAATCGTTCTTGGAGGAGCCAATCGTAAACCAACGAAGAGGTAGGCGACCTAGAGCAACAGGGAGTAGGATCCCATCTGCTTGGGAGCACCAACACGCGAATCAATCACGACGGAATTCCACCCCAAGCAATGCGAGTTCAGTTCGCAAGGCATCTTGGTAGATCATTTAAATACCAGTGTCAAATGCCGCAACAAACTGTACACTTCATTAGAGGTTGGACTAATGTCGTCTCCGATGGAAACTGCGGTTTTAGGGTCATAGCACAACTCCAATACCAGTCCAGGCGGTGGCGAACGTCAGGAACTTATGGAGGAGTTGAACAACCACATGGAGCTTTACGTCGCAGAAATGGGGCAACAAAGGGTCACGGAAATAACTAGTCGTTTGAACTGGTTTGCAGGCCCATGTAACAACCCATGGTGGTATACACTCCCGGATATGGGCTTTCTTACAGCTACAACGTACCAACGGGTCTTGAGCTGCTATGCAAAGACTGGGAGTCTTACATATTTTCCATTGGAGTGTCGTTCACAGATGGACTCACCATCTCCGGACCCTCCATCGACAGATGAAGAGTGGACGATGGAATTCGTTGATAACAATCACTATATTAGGTTGCGCGTGATAGATGAATGCCCACTTCCACCATTATGGATGTCATGGGAATCTGCTAGAGAGGAAAGAATAAGCCATTGGATGCAACATTATTCCGTTCGGCTACGCCAATGGTTTTTGTTCTAGTTTATGCTTTCAATTTTATGTTGTGTTCCGTATTTATAGTGAAATGAGTGAAAATTCATGTTGCCGTAATTAAATAAATATGATTCCACTTTTACTGAAATAGTTCTTTATGTAAAATAAATAAATAAATAATTGTTAAAAGAATAGTTTTCTATTCAAGTTCGTTCGTGTTCAAATTGTAACCTTTTATTCGGAAGCATTTCGATTCAAGTTCGAATTAAAGTTAAAGTTGCAAATTCAAAATAAATAAATTTAAATTTAAAAAAAAAATATTGTCGGTCAAACGGGCCATTTTAATTGGAAAAAAAAAAAAGCAAAATGGCCGGTTTTGAGAACCGGCCATTTCATGATTTTATTTTATTATTTTTTTATTTTTTTTTTGCAGATTTTAATTTTTTTTCCCCAAATTTCTCTACATATTTTTCAACTTTTTCCACTTTTCAAAAAAAAAAAAAAAAAAAAAAAAAATCGAAAATTTTTCGATGTTTTTTATTGTTGAAATTTGTATTCAATCGTGCATGTTAATGTTATTGTGTTTGTGTAAACGAGTTATTTCGATTTTACGTTAATTTTTAAAGTTTTTTTTGAGTTACGGCCATTTTTGGTAAGTACGTAAATAATTGGTGTTGCGTTTAGCCAAAAAGGTGCTGCGTTTAACATTAGTGAATCGTGTGGCCATCTGCCAACACAACAAATTTTGGTCAACAATTGGGTTTGTCGTCTGAGAAGGCTAATGCTAACCACTTAGCTTGTGTATCTAAAATTTGGACATTAATAATTCTTTATTTTGTTAATAGCACCCCATCATGCCATTCATTATTCCAAATTTAACTTTTTTTCTTTTATACCATATTAAAGTTTAAGTACGAATTAATTTTAATCCACAAATATAGTTCAATTTGATTATATAATGAGATTTTTGGGACTAAAGTTAATGAAACTTTTGATCAAATTGAACATTTTAGAGTTACGGTTTAAGATTAATTCGTAATCAAACTTGAAGATGCTTAACTAAAAGTCAAACTGGGACTAACGAAGCGGGGCAGAGGGAGTAGTATAATAAGCCAAATATGTCACTAAATTTTCTATTCAATTTAAATACAACACATATCGTCCTTTCCACAGTAGATATCAAGCTAAACCAGCTCACAAACGTTAAACACAAGTAGTGTGTTACGTAATTGTCAGTATATACTTCATCCGTCCCGAATTCAACTTTTTACAGGTCCGGACACAAGTTTAAAGAGAAGAGTGAATAAAGCAGGAAATATGGTGATAAAGTAGGAAATAGAGTGAATCAAGCATGAGAGATATTAAATAAAGCATTAGAGCTATTTTTCATTTAAGGGGAGTGAAGTTAAAATTGAGACGTCCCAAAATAGAATGCGAGAAGTTGAAATCGAGACGGAAGGGATAAGTTGGAGAACCAATTTCGGTCAACAATTGGGCTTTGACTGAGGGGGGTAAGTTGGATAACCGTCTTCTAATTTTATTTTATATATTTCGTCCCATGTTTCTCGTTTTATTTTCTTCCGGTCAACCGTCTTCTAACTCACGAAATAATTTTAATCCGTAAATGTAAAGTATTTAATTAAATTATATTATGAAACGTAAACCGTAACGGATCGTAAATTTTATGCTACATAAAATTAACACCACTTGTTACATAAATTTAAAACAAACAATCAAAGTCAAATTGGCGATAATTATGTGTCCATCACCGTTTTAAACAAAATATTACATAAAAACAAACAAAGCACTAAAAATCGGTACTATATTAGCCAGCTAAATCATTACCACCTTCTAGGTTCGGAGTGGCTAAAATTTAGCCGGTTAAATAAGTGGCTAACGAACCAAACGGAGCGTAAATCAATATCAAGTACTAGGTTGAGTAACAAATCCCCTAATATATTGCCCGAAGAGGATTAGCACAAAAAAATCGCCAGAATCAGCCGTAAAGGTAGCTCAAAATATATGGTGTTGGCAAATACTCCATCTACACAATATGTGATATCGCTCAAGTAAATTACACAATAAGCTAGAATAAAAGAGAAAAATACCACAAACTACCATGAATTTTGCCCACAACAACCATTTTCTTAGCCCAAAACCAGAAAATATGTAAGTGTACCCCAAAAAAAACTTTTTACATTAACTACAACAAATTTCGCCCAGAGAAGCAGGTTTAGTAGCCAAAAAAACTTATAATTAAGTAGTTTTGTCTAGGAAAAGGTCTTGTTAGCACTTCGCTCTGGAAAAAGTCCTTATTGGCTACGCAAGCCTCAATTTTTTTTTCATTTCCCTTAGGGGATGTTTGGTATGATTATTCCGTCATTGGCGATTTTGGCATGTTAAAACTCGTATTTGGACGGAATGAAAATTACGGCATAAAACGGCAACTGACCGAAGCAAACTTGTTGGGCAGACATATGATTGGATAATGGGTCTAATGTGGACAAATTTTGACATGCCATATAATGCCAACTACTTGAGCTTGGCATAAGGAATGTGGGCTGTGGCATTTGCACAGTCCATTTGTATGTGGGCCAGGACGTTGGACTGGATCATGCCGAAGATACAGTATCAACCCCAAACACATTATTAGCAATTTGACAAGTATCTTGGCATAGCATGGATTGTGTAAAATTTTGCCAAAATATTGACAGAAGAAAGTTGTCATAACCATACCAAACAGCCCCTTAATGAACTGAGAATATAACCCGTAGAAGTACAAGGTTCGGGCTTCCACAGCCACAAATGTAACCCGTAGAAGCCGCAAATGACAACAAATTTCGCCCAAACTCCCCAAATATGTTGCCTGAATAGGCCAAAAATCAATACAAAATTCGCCCGAATAAGCTGTTAAGGTAGTTCAGAATCACAGAATAAGAGGTTTTGGAAAGGAAACCTTCAATCTACTTAGTGATTTCCCATAAGTAACTTATTGGATAAGCTAGAAATTATAAAAAACATACACTCAACGATAGAGGAGATGCCCCCATCTACTTGTGATTTCCCACTGTTGTTCAGATAGAAAAGATGCCCCACTGTTGTTCAATCTTCCCAAAAATGTAGCAGTTGTTCAAATAGAAATCGAAATCAATATGAAAAGTACTTGGTTCATTCTTCAACATAGTGAAGCAGAGAAGACATAAAGTAAGAAAGAAATGTCGACGTCGACTACCATGAGGCACGTGAGTGTTGGGGACAACGCTAGCTGGAGGAAAGGCTACTAAACTGGGGCCTTCTACCATCACTTTATGCCTGACTAACTTCAGTCACCTATTTTTATTCATTAGATTAAAAATTTAACGGCTGAGATTGAATAATCTGCTACATTTTGCACTAAATATTGTCATGGGGTATCGCTCGTATTGCATGAGGTGTTGCGCTACGTGTTACTCTAACCGCTTACATTGCTTTAAATTATTTAACTAAATTAAAAAAAACATTTTTCATATATTAAAAAATACCCCCATTAAAAATTAAAATCTTTGAATAAAAGTCAAAACCAAACTTTTACTTTACGGATTTATTTGAGTTTGATCTCTTTAATCAAATCGAATCAGCGATCATTGGCGATCATCATCCCCAAATCAAAACACAACTCATCAATTTTCCATACACAATCAAATTAAACTCATCCCCAAATTAAACT
Organism: Plantago major; assembly: GCA_026545765.1. Taxonomy (NCBI): domain Eukaryota; kingdom Viridiplantae; phylum Streptophyta; class Magnoliopsida; order Lamiales; family Plantaginaceae; genus Plantago; species Plantago major. The sequence continues at coordinate 77,211,317 of CM048840.1, read as the reverse complement.
TATTTCCCAAATCATATCATCATTGTGATTGCGAATACGAAGATTCATATACTCGGATCGTTTTCGTGTATTAAGGTTGCGAGGGATTCACTTTGCAGCTTGATTATGGGTTCTCCAGCTGCGAAAGTTTACTCCAAGTTGAGGCAGGTCACTGCCCGCTTGGCAGAAAGGTTTTAACTTTTTTTTGTGTTTATGGTTTCCTTGTTTGATTACTGTTGAGAGATATTGAGGAAATGAGGAGTTTTAAAGTTTCTCAGACTATGTATGGTTCATGTTCTGTCTGTTAGACTATTGTCTCTTACAGTCTATATACTAATTTTGTTATAGACCAATTGAATATGCAATACTACTCTGTTTTATTTCTATTGATGTGGTTGAATGCTCTTTCTGATTGCCTAAATGCATGCACAGATTGCACGTTGTTTATCTGATCAATTATTTCGGTGAATTTCATACATCTAGCAGCTTTTTCACTCTCACCTGCCTCCACGTGTACAACATTTTTCCTTGTATACTTGCAGTTTTTGGTCGATATGTTTCATTTCTGCAATGAACTTTATGATTGTAATATTGATAATGCTACACCCATGTTTATTTTTTGTAATTTTTGCCCAAGATGAGTTGAAGTTTGCAAGGCATGGTTGCAAGGATACTTATTGTACCTTTTGGTGATGGATTGGGTAGTAATTGGTATGTCTTAACTATATAGTAGGGAGAGGTTCCATTCATGTTTTCTGCTGGGAGTTTCCATGGAAAAGACTACTTTCAAGTCTCAAGTACTGATTTTGGGACATCCAAATCAGACCTGAAGTAATTGTAGTCCATGCCTAGTCAATCATGATTATCACTGCATTAACATGTAGAGACTGTTATGTTTCATTTGCGCTCTTTATTGCTGGGTGGTGCTGGATTTTTGTTGTTTAGGTTCTGAATTATTGGGAACACTATGTGATTCGTAGGAAGTGTGTTTCCACCTTTTCTAATTCAGATCTTGTTCATAGGAATCTGCTACTTGATGTTAGACTAAAATATTATAATCTTTCTTTTATGTGCAAACATACTCAACGTGCATTTGGAAGATTAAAATATGTGTTATGTAGCATGTTTAAATACTTCGTGAGGAAACAAATAAAATATGTATCACTTATGTTGGACTACAGCCGTATAGGCATATATTGCATAAGATTATGACTAGTTAAATTAATTGTATCGTCTACATATGTATGAGAAAATTTTATGTAGGTGATAAAGCTGGAGAGAATATGCAAGTTATGGCAGTTGGAGTCATTTAAAAATTGTGATTGGAATACGACTTTTACTTATCAGTATGTCAATTATCTCAAAAGCCAACCTAATGGGTAAGAGTTTTGGTTATATGCAAAGATTATTTTCATCAATTTCATGTGTTTCATAATCATATGTATTCTTTTTGTTCAAACATAGGTACGATTGTGGCATTTATGTATGCCTCTTAATGATGTTCCGACAAGGTGTTAACCGACAATTGACAGAGGTAAGATGTACAGGTTTTATTTGACTAACTATATATGTACCTTCATTTATACTCAAACTTCCCATCAATGGATATGCAGCCCGAGTCAATTTTCACACGCAGGATGCTGGCATTTAAGTTGTATACTTGCCAAGAAAATAAGACTTACATGCATTTATTTAGAGATAATAAGATTCAAGTGTGGGCTCATATGCAAATGTCCGCACATAGTGATTTTCTATGTGTGCAACGAGACGTGGAGCTACAAGCAATTACCAAAGATGAAACATGCAATGCGGTTGTGAAATTTTTTAATATACCATCCGATTGGAGAAAGAGGTGATCATTTTGACAAAACCGACAACAGGAGATCAAATGAAAAGAGGTTATATCAATGATCATATATATGATGATCAAGCTTTGAGGACGTACGTTGCGAGTTGCACTGATGATGAATACACACATGTATATCTTGATGCTTTTTGCGAGCCTCGAGACATGGATACTATTGGGCCAACAGCCATTAAGGCATTTTGTGACCTTCAGAAAGCTTGAAGAAATTAAAGGAGGAGGACGACGATGACAGAGTAGTGCGTAGAAGCTAAATGTGATATGTAGTCTAATCAGAGGATAAACTGTAACTGCAACTAACCTTTGACTATTCTATATTGGCAGTTTTTTTTTATGTGTTAATGATGTTGTTGATTTCTAGTGTTATGGATTGGGTTATGGATGTTATTGCAGAAACTTAAATGCACCTGAACACTAAGAAGAATAGACAACAAGCTTCAGGAAAATGTTAAGAAAAATCCATGGAAAATGGAAAAGTGGCCTGCTTATAGGTCCATTTTGATTTCTAATGTATGCATTGTTCAAATGACTTTAAAAATATGTTCCTGGTAACACATAAATGTCACTGAAGATGTTTTTAAACCTAAACAACAAGAAAAACTAAAAATTTGCGTGGTTTTAGTAAAATTGCGGTAAATCTCTCCAGAGATATGCGAGTGAAAAAATTCAAAATTCTTAGTAATCTAGAGTACTCGTATATATATCCAACGGTATCGGCCATTAATCCTAGTTCCTTACGAGTGAAATCAGATTTTATTGCGAAATTGAGTTAGTTTTGTGTTTTTGCCAGATTTGCGTGGTTTTAGTAAAATTGCGGTAAATCTATCCATAGATATGGGGATGCCAAAATTCAAAATTCTTAGTAATTGTTGATACGGATATTTTTCCAATCTGTTAAGGGCGCCAAAGAGCGTGTCCTAGAACGCATCAAGGCCAAAATAGCCAATTCAGTACTTGTCCGACCTTGGGTATTCCGCCTTAAGGAAATCCTTCCAGGTCAACCAGTACACTCAGGTCAATACACCTTTTCAGCTAGTCCGACCTAGCTGGGGGCAAGACCTCCGAACTCGACAAAGGATCACATATCCAACATTGTCAAGATGCCAAACGGATCGGACGAGATAAACTCGGACGCCACCTAAACGATAAGACCAAACGGATATACTGGAACCTTAAAGATACTTTCGGGCAACTTATATCTCGGACTGTCACTGAGTTACCTAGAAACAGACCAACTCGACAGAGCTCGGATCATTCTAAAGGTCTCACACGGACCCAGCAGCGAGAATAGTACTCTGAGAGGTAAAAGGACCAATCTACCCTCTCAGGCCCATCTAATGGTATTGGATTAACACACATTATTGGGCCATGTGCTAAGGGAGCATTGGTGTCCAAATCCTGAACATACACTTGGCATCATCTTATGAACCACTGCATAAGTACATGATAACTATAAATATAGCACGAGATCCCATACATTAAGGTAAGTCAACTCATATCATAACTTCCCTCATAATTACTACATTGAGAGCTTCCTTCTCTCTCTTGAGTAAAAGTCTCTTCCTGGTTTGACAATAGCAAACCGGGTTACCCTTCTAACCCCCCACTTAGTCCTTTCAGGTGCTCTGGCTCGGACAAAGCTCTCAGGACGAACATCAAGTTGGAGGCGGATCTTAGAATTGGGACTTGTAGTAGTTTAGTTAGTGTTTGAGGCTCAACCCCTCAACATTTTTTGCGCCGTCTGTGGGAAACCTTACAAAAGGTTCTGTGTTTCAATCGAGCTGATGGCAAGAACGAGGAGGCCAGCGTCGACCAGTACTGCTGGCATTGGAACTCCACTACCCCGTCCCCGCGGACGTCCACCCAACAGAGGACGGACGGCCACTGCAGCGGGAAGGAACGCTGAGGGAAGAAGATACCCGAGCGATGTCACACAGCAAGCCCATCCTCCGATGAAGGAAGAGAAATTCCATCTAGGAGAATCCGTGATGTCCCTGAGAATGCTATACCCGAGAATCACGGAGAAGAGGCCGCGCAAGTTCCTCCGGCAGGAACACAAGGTCCTCCTCCAGGTCAGCATTTTACCATGCCTGATGGTCGTATAGTCCACACTAGTGATTTTGGATTAAACGAGAATCAATTTGGTAGACTGCTTACAATAATCCAGGGTCGTCTTGGGTCTAACAATGTCCAACTTCAACAAGTCACTCCGCCAGTGGCTAATCCGGGGCAAGCTGAGCCCACTCTATCAAGGAACGAACAGCGTCCGATCCAGCAGAGGTTGGGGAATCGGCTACCACAGGAGGACTTGCGGAATCTCCTAGACAGAAGAGCCTCTGTTTCTCAGGCTCAACGTGAAGGAAGTCCGAACGGATAGAGAGCACGTCAGGAAGACGGAAACATGCAACCTAGAGCTCCGCAACAAATACCTCCGTGAGCCAGAGATCATGTAGCAGAAACCATTCCTGTGGTCCACGTAGATGAACTCCCAACGGATGTAGTAGTTCATCCAAGGATGGGCGAGATGATGAATGCAGAAGAAAGCTATGCTCAGCAAAAGGCCTTGGAAGCTCAGATTCTCAATGTCGGACGTTTGGTGAAAGATCATGAGGAGATAATTACTAGTGCACCAAATCCTTTATGCGATGATATCATGAAAGAAAAGGAAAGAAACAAGAACTCGGATCAAGTGATTCCGAACTTGGAGTACTACTACGGAGATACTTGTCCTGTGGGGCACTTGACAAGGTACAACAACAAGATGGATTCGAAAGGGATGAGTGATAATACAAAGGCCCTCACTTTCTCATCTACTCTCTTCGGAATAGCCATGGATTGGTACACTGCACTGCCAAACAAATAAATAAAATCCTATGCGGACCTCTCTTCCAAGTTCCTGAGGAGATTTGGGAAGTCGAAAAGAAAGAAACGAACCGTGGAGCACCTGGCGGAAGTTCTACAAAGAGAACAAGAGGATCTTAGGACTTTCCTAGATTGCTTCAATGCGGAGGTCCTCCGAGTTGAGTCTCACAATATTAAAGAACGGTACGACACCTGTATGCTAATACTTACAACGAAGAACTCCAAAGGAAACTCTCTAGCCAGGAAGTGAGGAGTGAAAAGCGTTTGGATGATATTTGTGAAGAGGTATTGTACGGAGAGGAGTATCGAAGGAATGTTCCAATGAGAGCTGGATCCAAGAAAGGTAAAGAGCCAATGAAGCAAGAGCAACGCCACGGAAAGTTTGATCTGAAGAAGGAATACAAGGATAAAGGTTTCAACAAGGAAAGGAGTCCGCCAAGAAGGTATGCGGATTATACCCGTCTCAATAGACCGAGATCCGACATCTTGGCCACCATTATTGAGAAAAAGTTGGATGTTCAATGGCCAAAACCATCTCACAATAATCGGAAGAACAAGAATGCAAAAGGGTATTGCAAGTTTCATAAGAGCCGTGGTCATGAGACGGACGATTGCATTCAACTGAAAACCGAGGTTGAGCATTTAATAAGAAAAGGAAAGTTGAAAGAGCACGTCTATACGGACGAACCCTCTAGGCATGATAGGACGGAACGGAGAAGGGAAGACAGAACATCTGAGCCGCAACCACGTCCGCTATCACTGCCCCCTCCGCCAACCAATCATCCATCTCGGACAGATCATCACCAGTACGAGTATGATGATGATATTGAAATGGAGAATCGTCCATATAGTGGAGTGATCAACACTATAGTAGGAGGTCTGGCCGGTGGCGATAGTAGGAACGCAAGGGAACGGACGGCTCAGAATCTGCGGAACAACGATAGATCCTACGCTGCTCTGGTGGTCCGTGGAACCAACACTATCTCCTTTGATGACAGTGAGATTCCTCCTCCTACGGCAGGAGGCGAGGACATGGATGATCCGGATGTCCCACTTGTGGTTTCCTTAACCATAGCAGCCTATCGAGTAATTAAACAAGATCCTAATAGACACAGGGAGTTCCTCGAACATCATTGCCAAAAGAACAATCGATCAGATGAATTTGGGAAGAATTCAATATGAGAGAGTTAATACCTCCATATTAGGATTCAGAGGAGGTACTGTCCGTCCTTTAGGAAGCATCATGCTTCATGTATCGTTGGGTACACATCCCGTGAGAGTGACACAGCTAGTCCGTTTCGTAGTGGTAAATCGAGCCTTCGATTATAATGTCATTTTTGGTCGTCCGTGGCTCAATCAGTTCCGAGCTATATCTTCTACCCTTCATAACAGAATGAAGTTTCCAACTCCCTACGGAGTTGGAGAAGAAGTAGGAAACATCCAAGAAGCTTGGGAGTGTTACATCATGTCTACTAGTAGAGCATCCGCTCCTGTATTAGGTTGTTCTCCGATCCGTAGGTTGTTCTCCCTCCGAAAAAGGAGAATTCCAACATTGGAATAAAGAGTTAGAAGGACAAGTTTCCCAAAACCGCATGAATCGAACCTCATGAAACTCTCAAAGATATTGAACTTGTCGATGGAAACCCGGACAAGAAGACTAGAATCGGAACAGAGATGAATGCAGAAGTGGAGATGAAGCTCATCGCTTGTCTCCGAGACAATAGATATGTCTTCGCTTGGAGTACTGACAATCTCAAGGGGATAGATCCGAGGGTCGCTGTTCACTGTCTGAACATGGACCCATCGATTAAGTATATCCACCAGAAAATAAAAGATTTTGGTCCAAATGAGGATGCTATCATAGCCGTGGAAGTTGACCGGCTCATGAAGGCCGGACACATTGAAGAAGTCCGTTATTCCGATTGGGTTTACAACGTTGTCCTAGTTGAGAAATCACCGGGTAAATGGCGGATGTGCAACGATTTCACAAGGTTGAATAAGTTTTGCCCAAAGGATCCATACCCGTTGCCACGGATTGACCAATTGGTCGACTCCACAGCCGGATGTGCGTTACTGAGTTTTATGGACGCGTATCAAGGCTTTTACCAGATTCGGATGGCCAAGGAGGATATTAAGAAAATGGCTTTCTTTGCTGCGGGAGGGGTGTATTGCTTTAAAGTGATGCCCTTCGGACTGAAAAATGCAGGAGCTACTTACCAACGGCTGGTAAACCAAATGTTCAAAGAGGAAATTGGCACCAAAAGGGAAAATTACAAATACCACCCCTGCAATATAGCCTCTTTTCAATTTAACCCCTTCTATTCAAACAATTACAGATGAGCCCGTTTTTTACACACGAAAAAAAATGTAATTACAGATAGGCCCAAAAGTCAACTTTTTCACTCATTTTATCTTTCTTTATAATTCAAAAATTCATTAATTCTCCATTATTGCAAAATAAACCCAAAAATATTTTTAACACTCACAAACAAACCCTAACATTTTTTATTCTTCAAATTTACTACCCACCATCTCCAACCATCTTCCACCACCACCATTCTTCCACCACCACTTCTAACCACCACCTCCAATCTCGGACCACTTATTCTTCCTCCCTCCATCTTCTTCTTCCTTCTTAAAAAAAGCTCCGATCCGAGCTATGAATAGCTCCGATCAGACTATCACTGACTCGGACTACTACGACTCGGTTTGAGTATTAGCGACTCACGGAGTTGTAATAGCTCCAATCCGGAGCTGCTTTAATGGGGGAGGAAGAAGTAAAAATGGGGGAGGAAGAAAAAAAAATGGAAGAAGAAATGGAGGAGGAAGAAGAAATGGGGGAGAAAGAAGGAAAAAAATTGAGTATATTTTGAAAACAAATTTTATTGGGGTTTAATTTACAATAATAATGAGTCATTGTTGTAATTTATAAGACATTAGAGTCCAATGTGTAGTAAATTGAAGATTGTAAATTGCAACTAAGTCCAATTCATTTTCTTTTCCATTTATTTTATTTCTGGTCAACTCAAAAATCAGGTTTTGGGTGTAACTGTAATTGTTTGAATAGAAGGGACTAAACTGTAATTGGCCCAAATTTAAGGGGAAGGAAACGTAATTTCCCCTTGGCAAAACCATGGAGGTGTACGTGGATGACATGCTTATTAAAAGAAACACCGAGGAATAGCATATAAAGTACTTGTTGGTCCAGATAACGGCAAAGTAAAAGACTGGGGGGGGGGGGGGGTGAATAGTCTTTTAAAAATTTTGTCGATAAACACGATTTCTCGAAACAGGGGTTTCGATACTTAAATTCAGAGCGGAAGACTTTAAGATAGGTAAGTGCGAAACAATAAGTAAGTGTGTGTGTGCTTTCTTTGAAATGTAAATCTGAAGGTAAATAACACAGAAAGTATAGTGGTATCTGGAGGTGGCGTAATCCTCCAACTAATCCACTTCGGTCTTTCTGAGACCTAGAATTCACTAGAACAGATAATTGAGTTCACCTTACAATAATCCTATTCTAAGATTCCTAAACAAATGGTTCCCAACCAAATGTTCCCCCTGAGTTATTCCTCAACTCCTAGAGCTAAGTACTTCCTCTACTGAGATAACCTTGGAGTTATTCCCTGATTTCCCAAATCAAGTACTTCCTCTACTCCACGCCTTGAGGGTGTTGGTTATAAGGTTTGTCAGAGAGGCTTCGTATAACTTTTTGATTATGTTTTCAGAGAGCCTAATAGAACAAGACTACTTAATACACTTGTTCAGTGGATGACAGTCTGCTCTTTACTGACCCAAGTAATTGGTGTCCGTTCTGGAGAATGATCTTCAGAAATGGTATCTGATAGTTCAACTCTTTCACGAATAACAATCTCTTGTTAAGGTTCAGGACAACTTAGAACTACTAGTGATTCTTCAAGCAATAGAAAGCTTTCAGAAATGGTAGTAGAGTGCTTGAGAGAATACTTTGCTTGATGGTAAGTTTGCAAGATAGAGCGTTCTAAGGTATGTTCTTCAAGCATCTAAGTGTGTGATATATATAGATAAATTTGAGAGGCATTTGAATTGTATCCGTTGTGCTCTCTATCAAATTATATCCGTTTATATCTTGAACTATGTACTCAGAAGTCACTATCTCATTTTTCAGAGAGGACTGCTTTTTGCAGCATTTCTGCCGATGCATTTAATGCATAGTACTGTTCATTGTCCTTTAGTCTCAACGGATACGTGAGCCTTTCTGATGGCTTGCATGCTCCATACTCATGATGTCATATGTCCAGAATCGTATCCCGAAAATAAGTTAATATACTTAAGAAAGGATTAAGGACATAGTCTTTCTGAGTTAGACTAATCCTTTGTGTCTTCATAAACCTTGTGCAATCTTCAGTCTTCTAATCTTCAGAAAAGCTCCATTGCTAGGATTGATCTTCATGGTCTTCTTGAAATAAAAATTACATTCAGAGACCTATAATCCTAATACAAGATTTACTAGACTAATCATACTCAGTGATTTCCTCTTTTACAATGTTCAAGTGAACCAAGAGCACTTAATCACCTTTCTGGCTAAGATAAGAACATGTGATGAGTGATCAAAATACTAACAGATATTCCTAACAGTACTTGAACAAATGCTTTGCTATCCTTAGGAAGTACGGAATGAAGCTCAATCCGGAAAAGTGCACCTTCGGAGTAAAATGCGGGAAGTTCCTAGGTTACATGGTCATGGAAAGGGGGATAAGTGCTAATCCCGAGAAGATAAAAGCCATCCTAGATCTCCCCCAACCAAAGAACATCAACGAGGTACAACAGCTTAGATATTCCTAACAAATTTCCCCCTTTTTGATCAGTCATCTTTGACTATCTTTCAAGTCCTATTACAAAATTGTAATCCTGGAAGAGAAAACAATCCACCACTTAATCATTTCAAATGATATTCAATTTTAGTTGAATTAAGTACAGAAAGTAAACATCAACCAAATCACAAGAAGTGATCTTTGCTGATAAGTTGTCATCTATTAAAATGTATCTGAGAATATGATCTTCAGATAGGTACAGTTTACAGAGTAAGATGCAACTTTTATAGATAGAGAATTTCAGAAACAATCAGCAAGATTACAAAAAGTAATAAAACATACTAAGTAAATTAGAACAAAGGAGAGTCCAAGCTCCAAAAGAGTATTCTAATGTTACTAGTCTTCAAGTCTTCAGAAACACAACTTGGGTTCAGATACCTCAAGTTCTTGACACCTTTCCGGATCGATTGACATGATCATCCATTTTTCGCATTCTTGGACATAGTCATAAAGAATCCTTCCGACAGAGCTCTGTCTTTACGGATAAGTCACATATTTCATGGTAACTCTTGCCAAGCTTGTGATTCTTCCGCAGAAAATGTTTGACCCAGAAGTACTTTCCCAGACCGGGCATGGTCTACTTGCAGCTGAGATAGGTTGAAATACTTGTATATTTCTTCCAGATAGTGTATATCATCTAGGTATTCATCCAATGTCATATAGAATGACTCATAGGTTGAAACACCTAGTTTGTTCTTCCTGATGTAGCTACCATCCAGTTTTCTTACCTTGTGTACATCATCAGGTTTTGGGTAAGGATAGGCAAAAGAAAGATCCATCTTTCTGGCTTCATTCCTCTTTTCTACTTCAAAGTTTAACCAGGCATGAAGGTGCTCAGGTTTTAGCAATTCTGGCTTGCCTTCTCTCCATTTCAGGATCTGGTTGAGGATGGAAGTTGGAAACTTATCATTGACAAGTAGATGTTGTAGTTCCAGAATCCAATACCTTCTCTTGTTCAGAATGCATCTATATGAAGATTCTTCATTACTAGTCTTCATATACTCAATGTGGGCATCAGTTGGCCTTTCTTGATGTGTTTCATTGTTTATTCTGCCAAACTGGAAATCCCTTCTTGCTTTTACATTTGGTGGCCTTCGTCAGAGATCCTCTAACCCTTTCTTCCCGCCTTGAAATTTGTCTTGGTGGATGTTCCTTGTATAGACTTGGTGTTGCCAGAAGGAGTTCTGGCTGCTAAGGGCTTTGCTGCCAGAGGAGGTTGTGAAGTAGTTGCTTGTCTTCTTTTCTTGTGAAGTGGATGTTCATCAGAATCATCCTCATCATCATTGTAGTCCAAAATTGGAGACTTGCAGCTTTCTTGGCCTCTTACTTCTCCTTCTTCCTTTTCTTCTTCTTCAGAAGTCTTCTTCTCTTCTGAGATTCTAAGGGACTTGGTTCCCCTAGTGACCGTACTTCTCAGCCTTCTGGCTGGTTGATCTCGAACAACTTCTTCAGCAAGGGTGTCTCCAGTGGTGTCCTTAATGACAAGTTGACTTGAGGAGGGAGGATTTGATTGTTTTCTTTTTCTTCCTCTGCCTTTCTGAGGCATCTCTTCTTCCCCCTTAGTCATGAATGACTGACTCAAGATAGCAGATAGTTATACTATTCTCTTTTGTGTTCCCCGTTTATAGAGTGATTCAGATATCTGAGTTCCCGTCTCAGAGATCTTAAGCTATCTTTTTGCTCTTTAGCCTTTTTGACTTCTGGATACCCGTTCCAGATTTCTCTTTTCTCTTTTCTGAATACCCGTTCCAGATACCTCTTCTCTGGTTGCCCGTTCCAGATACCTCTTCTCTGGTTGCCCGTTCCAGATACCTGAACTCTTTTAGTTCATTGGTAGTTCCATTAGTCCAAGACTATGTCTTAAGGCTAAGAATCTACTTTCTTGTAGTGACTTAGTGAAGATATCTGCAAGTTGGTCTTCAGTGCCAATCTTGAGTATCTCTATATTGCCTTTTTCAACATGGTCTCTGATGAAGTGATGTCTAACATCAATGTGCTTTGTTCTGGCATGAAATTTAGGATTACGTATGTCGCAATAGCACTTGTGTTGTCACGGAAAATGGGAGTTTTCTTCTCATCGAGTCCATAGTCTTTAAGTTGTTGTTGTATCCACGAATTTGTGTTGCAACAACCATGACAATATATTCAGCCTCTGTGGTAGAAGTTGCAATTGAGTTTTGCTTCTTGCTAAACCATGAGATAAGTCTTGTACCCAGAAACTGACAAGTTCCTGAGGTGCTTTTCCTATCAAGCAATGATCCAGCATAATCAGCATCTGAGTACCCAGCTAAACTCAATCCACTTTATTTAGGATACCACAGTCCTACATCTACTGTACCCTTTACATACCTTAATATTTTCATAGCAATGTTGTACTGTGTTTGCATTGGATTTGTCTGAAATCTAGCACATACTCCAATGACATATTGAATATCAGGTCTACTTGCAGTGAGGTAAAGTAGTGAACCTATCAATTTCCTATACTTATGTTCTTCAACACTCTTGTCTGATTCAGTATAGGTCATTTTGGTTCCAATGCTCATAGGTATCTTAGCATTCTTTTCAGAAGGCTTAAGATTGAATTTTGTGAGCATATCTTTTGCATACTTTGTTTGACTAATGAATATTCCATCATTGAGTTGCTTGACTTGCAATCATAGGAAATAATTCATTTCTCCCATCATGCTCATCTCAAACTTGCTTTTGATGAGATTTGCAAAGTCATTACAAAGTTGCTTGTCCTTAGATCCAAATATGATGTCATCAACATATACTTGAACTAAGAGTAGTTTCCCATCATGATTTAAGGTAAATAAAGTTTTATCAACTTCACCTTTCTTGAAACCACTTTCCAGAAGGTATTTGGCCAAAGTGTCATACCATGCTCTTGGAGCATGTTTGATCCATCTGAGCTTTCATGGTTTATAGAACATTCTACTTTCTGAGGAAACTTCAAAGCCAGGTGGTTGCTCGACATAAACTTCTTCTGCAAGTTCACCGTTTAGGAATGCACTTTTGACATCCATCTGATAAACTTTGAAATCTTTATGAGCTGCAAAGGCTAGAAAGAGTCTTATTGCATCCAATCTGGCAACTGGTGCATATGACTCGTCAAAATCTAAGCCTTCAGTCTGAGTAAATCCCTTGGCAACCAATCTTGCTTTGTTTCTGGTTATTTCACCAGATTCATTCATCTTGTTTCTGAAAACCCCTTTAGTTCCAATCACAGATATTCCTTCTATAAATGGAACTAGTTTCCAGACTTTGTTTCTCTCAAATTGATCCAACTCTTCTTGCATTGCAGAGATCCAGTCTTGGTCTCCTAATGCTTCTTCTATATTTTTAGGTTCAACATTCGAGATGAAACATCCAAAGAGAGAGTTAGAATTTTCAGCTATCGCTCTCCTAGTCCTAACACCCTGATTAATTGGTCCAATTATATCCTTTGTAGGATGATCTTTGATCCATTTCATCATAGGTTTAGTGCTAGTAGGATCAATATCCAGGTGATCTGAATGCGAATCACTAAGATTTTGATTTGATACTTTTTCAGTATCTGAGATATCTGACATATGGGAAATGTCATGGATATCTGACACTTTTTCAGTGTTAGAGATATCTGAAACATGTATTTCGGCATTCTTATTTTCAGATACCTCTTCATGATGAAGGTTCTCAGTAACCTGTTCCATTTCTGGAAAACTCATAGGAAATTCCTCATCATGTCTGTGAGCCATCTTGTTGTTACTAGGCTTTTCAAGCTTTTCTACGTCAGAGTCATCCTCTCTTTCCATAATGATGTTTTTCCTTTCTGAGGATTCTTCTTCAGAATTCCTCAGTAACAGTTCTTTGAACCTTTCTGAGAGTTCATCATTAGGAGGTGTTTTCTTACTTCCTTCATAGGATACAACATGAACTGATTCTTCAATTTTCTTTGTTCTTTTGTTGTAAACTCTATAAGCTTTGCTGTTTGTGGAATAGCCAAGAAAAACACCTTCATCTGCCTTGGTTGAAATGTTCTCAGATAATCTTTCCCATTGTTTAGAACAAAACATCTACAACCAAATACTCTCAGATGTTTGATATTAGGGGGTCTACCAACCAAGATTTCATAGGGGGTCCTGTCATGGTGTTTGTTTATCAAACATACATTACGAGTGTAGCAAGATGTGTTTCTGACTTCAACCCAATAAATTTCACTTATTTCATGTCATTAGCATTGTCCTTGCACTTCTTTAAGGGTTCTGTTTTCCTTTACGCAACACCATTTTGTTGAGGTGTTCTTACAGAGGAAAGTTGGTGTTGTATACCTTTGCGGTACAAAACTCCTTTATGTCTTTGGTTGACAAACTTCGATTACCATGGTGCATTCGATTCAGATACTTTGTCATTTTCATGACTTCAAGCTTTTTCAAAAGTTTGGTATCTCCACCACGGCATCGATTTGTGTTTGGAAAGACAACCCAAGTGAATCTTGAGAAGTCATCTACAACAACGGACCATACTTCTTTCCCGCATAACTAGTTCTGGATGATTCAAATAGATCCATGTGTAAAAGTTGCGTTGGTCTAACACTAGAGTGTCGATTTTGGACTTGAAAGAGATCTTAGATTGTTTCCCCATCGTGAGCGAGCAGATACCATCCTTTCTGAAAGATGTTCTGGGAAGACCAACCACTAACTCTTTCTTGGCAAGTCTATTCAGTGTTTTGAAGTTCAAGTGACTCATTCTTTTGTGCCATAACCAGTGCTCTTCTGTGTGACCAGATTGACTCACCATGAGACATTCTTCAGTTGTGGCAGATGCCCAATCGGCAACATAAAGACTGCCTTTCTGCCGACCAACTAAGACTGTCTGCTTTGACTCATTGTCAATTAGTTTGCAGTATTTAGCTTTGAATTTTATAGTAAAACCCTTGTCTGCAAACTGGCTCATGCTAAATAGATTATATTTCAAATCCTTAACATGTAATACGTCAGTGATTTTTAAAGTCCCCAATTTGACGTTGCCAAATCCCAAAGAGGGATTTAATTCTCCTCCAGCAAATCTGATATCTGGTCCTGTGTTGCAAGCTTTGTAATCAACCAGATTTGCTTTGTCTCCTGTCATGTGCTTTCCGCATCCACTATCAAATAGCCATTGTGCTTTAGTCCAGGAAGCATTCTGCACACAACAGGAAACAGGAGATTAGGTTCTCATATCTTTGATGGAACCGTCAGAATCAAAAGTTCTTCCAGTAGGAATCCATTTTTGAATGAGTTTCTTTGAAATATGCTTTTGTCTGACAGGAATGTAAGGAGGAATTCTTTTTGAATGAATGTTATCATTAGTAAGAATTATTTTCTTCCTTGGTGTGTTCCTAGGTGCTCCATATGATGCTTTCAGATACCTGTCAGGTTTCTGAGTTTGCTTTTCAGCAAACTTAGCCTTCCTTGCCAGATTTCTTCTAGCCCTGGCATTCAGATTTTTAGTGGCTTGATTTAACTTCCACTTCTGATAATTGCTTTGAGCAATTCTAGCTTTCGACCATCGTTCTTGCTCACTTGTACTCATGAGCAAGTTGTTTTCCGATGCCTTTGTAGCCAATACCGTTTGAGCACTTGAAGCTATCTCGAGATCTTTTCTCGTGACTTTGCTAGTCTCTGGTTGATCCAATTTCTTTCGAGAAAAAGTGACATGGGAGAATTTGCGGCTCTCGCAATTCTACCTTTCCGAGAGACATAACCATGGTGTTTACACTTTTCGTGTTGTGTTTCTTTTCGTAGACGCATACCAACAGCTTTTGTTTTTGACTTGTTTTTCCCACAAAGGTTTAGTCGAATCGCCTTTCCTTTGTCAACAATCTTTGTCTTTTCACCGATACTATAGATTGCATGGAACCGTCTTCTTTGAGTACTTACAAATGTTCTTTTCTCCTTACTCTTATTCAGAGTGATAGAACAATCTGCATGTATTCATTTCAAGTCCTTTCTTTTCTGAAGGATCTCTTAAGTAAGATTGAACTTCAGTAAGAGTGTCACTAGCTTTGGCATAAGATTGAAAATATAATTCTTTCTTCTTGAGTTCCTTTTTCTCAGAAAGAAGATCTTCATATTTCTTTTGTAATTCAGCCATTGCTTCTTTATGTGACTTTTCAGTCTCAGATATCTGAGCTTTGAGAAATGCATTTTCAGCATCCTTTCTCTCAGATACTTTAACTAATTGAGAATTTTCCTTTGCAAGAGAATTCTTTTCTTCTTCAAGGTTTTCGGCTCTAGCTCGGATCATTAGAAATTCTCTTTCATAGATGTCAAGTTCTTTCCTGAGATTTTCTAGATTTTTTGTTTCCTCTTCATCACTTTCATAAGTGTAGCAAGAAGTATGTGTTACCTCATCACCATAAGATGCTTTTCTATGTTGGAGATGTGCGGACCGTCAATTTCAAAGAACTCCACATTTCATTCTTCTTGAGGCCTAAGTCGATTATATCATGAGTAACTCCACATAATTACGGTGATGGTAAGGTTGAGTCATCTGAATTGTCATCTTGAATCATCTCAACGTCTAGAGCATCCAGTTGAATTTGGATTTTCTTTCTTTCTTCAGTTAACAAAGCTTTCTGGCTTCTTCTGAAGATTCTTCTATCTTTCTTGTCGCCTGTCCTTAGTTTGTTGAGGGCAGGACAATCCTTCTTGAAGTGGCCAGGTTTTTGACAATAGAAACATATATCGTTTCCAATTTCTGCTTCCTCAGTACATGATGCTTTCTCGAAATGGCTTGTTCAAATGAGCTTTGCATATTTTGTCTTGGTGATAGTTTGAGCCTAGATGCTTTTTCAGCTTCTCTTTGGCTTTTCTTCTCTCAATTTCTCGACTGACAAATTTGCTCATTTGCTTTGCAGCAAGAGCATCCTCAGTCTCCTCCTTGCTTTTCTTCTTTTCAGAAGTTCCTTGAGTAACTAAAGCAACATTCTGCAACTTTTCAGTTGTTTGTTCTCTCTGAGTTGTCTCATAGTCAACAGTAGCAAGATGAGAGAAAAGTTCTACTGGAGTGATATTTGGCATACCTTGGTTAAAATAAAAGAATTTAGTATGCTTCCAGTTGTGGTTAAGACTTCTGACAATAGTCTTAATCTTCTCAGACTGAGAGTATCTATTGCTTTCCCCAAGTGCTGCCATATCACTCATGAGAGTGGTAAACCTGAAATCAAGTTCTTCCAGAGTTTCAGTGGGACCTTGTTTGAAATTTTGGAATTTCAACTTTAGAACTTCGAACTTGTTTTCCTTGGTTTTCTCAGTTCCGACACAGATTTCTTCAATCAGTTGCCAGGCAACTTTCGCCATTTTAGCACCCCACAGTTTACACTGTATGTGCTCTGGTGTCGATCTGATGATGATGTTACGAGCTTGACCATCCAGACGATTCCTCTTGGCATCTTCCGATGTCCAGAGTTCTCTGGGTTTGGTTCGTAAATAACTTGACCAGTAGATCTTCCACTAGTTGACGCATCTGTTTGTGAAGATCCTTCGCTTTGATCTCTGTCTCTTCCACTCGAAACCTCCATGACTTGCTTAAGTTGTTGAATGACTATTGGGCCATTCTTTATTACTTCGATCATCTCGTCACTTATGGCTTCAAGGTGGAGCATCATGTTATTTTTCCATTTCTCGTAGTTCTCTAGTTTGAGAACGGGTGCATCACTCAGAGACATACCTGCACACTTAACACACAAATTAAATAGTCCTCAAAAGTGGACAAAGTTCCTTCACCTATCTGGGGATCTAGGTTGATCTGAAGGTGGTGAACCTCCTGCTCTGATACCACTTGTTGGTCCAGATAACAGCAAAGTAAAAGACTAGAGGGGGGGTGAATAGTCTTTTAAAACTTTTGTCGATAACAACTATTTCTCAGATATCTGAATGGATATCTGATACTTAGAATCAGAGTGCGGAAGACTTAATAAAGATAAGTGCAGAAACAGTTAATATGTGTGTGTGTGTTGCTGAAATGTAAATCTGAAGGTAAATGACATGAAGTATAGTGGTATCTGGAGGTGGCGTAATCCTCCAACTAATCCACTTCGGTCTATCAGAGACCTAGAATTCACTAGAACAGATAATTGAGATCTCCTTACAATAATCCTATTCTAAGATTCTTAACAATTGGTTCCCAACCAAATGTTCCCCCTGAGTTGTTCCCTGGCTTTCACAGCCAAGTACTTCCTATACTCAGAAACCTTTAAGTTATTCCCTAGCTTCCCAAGCTAAGTACTTCCTATACTCAATAACCTTAGAGTTATTCCTTAGTTTCCCAAATCAAGTACTTCCTATACTCCGGTAACCTTGGAGTTATTCCCTGATTTTTCAAACTAAGTACTTCCTGTACTCCACGCCAGTTATGGTGTTGGTTTTGGTTTGAGTTGTCAGATGAGCATCTTAATAACTTTTCAGTTAATCAGATAGCTTTGTGAACCAAGTATACTTAATACACTTTGCAATGTATGGTATCTTGTTCGATTTTACTAACCCAAGTCTTATGATATCTGTTCAAGAGAATGAATCTCAGATAGTTGATCTTTTGATTCAACTCCTTCACAGATAGCTTTGCTTGTTTAGGATCTAGGAAACTTAGAACTTCAGTGTTTACTCAAGATCAAAAGCTTTAGTCGCAACAGAAAGCTTTGAGAATAAGTAAGTTGCTTTGAGAGAGTAAGATGTTCAGTTCAGCGTATTCAGTGTTCTGAGTTGTGTGTATCTCTCAAGCTGTCTAAGTGTTGATATTTATAGATGAATTTGAGTGCAGTTTGAATAGTATCCGTTAGGCTCAAATTCAAACTATCGATATCTGTGTATAATCTTTATGTGAGTTTGTCTTCTTCTCAGAAGTTGCCGTTGCTTTTATTCAGACATCTCTGTCCGTGCATTAAATGCATTGTACTATAATTTTTGTCCTGTAGTGTCAACGGAACTATGCTTTGTATCAGAGACTTGTGTTATCTGATTCTTTGCACGTCCTTATCTTCATTCTTCAGATACCACTTGTATTTATTGAAACAACTTTGTTTGCAATATATATTTCTCTTTCAGAAACGTGGTTAAAGCTCAAGGTATCTGAGAATAGATATCTGTGGACACTTTCCTTGTTTTTCAGATATGTCTCTTATTTCTCAGATATCTCTTGTGACACAGTTTGTTTGAAACTAATCGTGTCTTTAAGATATCTGGCTAAGATATCTGAACAACAGACTCAGTAATCTTGTGCAGTTTTCTTCAAGTCTTCAATGTCGTTGAGCTTTCTGCCTGGATGACTTCTTCTTGGTCTTCTCTTCATAAAATAAAAATTACATTTTGAGACCTAACATCCTATACAAGATTAGCTAGACTATCATACTTAGTGGTTTTCCTCTTTTACAATGTTCAAGTGAACCAAGAGTACTAATCACCTTTCTGAGACTAAGATAAGTCATCATGTTGCTAATCAAAATCTAAACAGATATTTCTAACAAAATATCTAACAGGTTTGAGTCATCTGAATCTCCATTTTCAGAATCTGTCTCAAAGTCTAGAGCATCAAGTTGAATTTGAATCTTCTTCCTTTCTTCAGTCAGTAAGGCCCTTTGATTTCTCTTGAAATTTCTTCTGTCCTTCTTGTCACCTGTCTTGAGCTTGTTTAAAGCAGGACAATCTCTCTTGAAGTGACCAGGCTTTTGACAATAGAAGCAGATATCATTTCCTATTTCTGCAGCTTCAGTACTAACACCTTTCTGAATGGGGGTGTTCAGAGAGTTGTTCACTTGTATGTTCTTGTACTGATGATAGTTTGGGCCAAGATGCTTTTTCAGCTTTTCTTTAGCTTTTCTTCTCTCAATCTCTTGACTCACAAATTTCTTCATGTGTCTTACTGCAAGAGCATTTTCTTTAGATGCTTCTTTGGTATCCTTCTTCTCAGAAGTACCTTGAGAAACTAGAGCAACACTTTGCAACTTTTCAGCTGTTTGTTCTCTCTGAGTTGTCTCATAGTCTACAGTAGCAAGATGAGAGAAGAGCTCTACTGGAGTAATATTTGGCATCCCTTGATTGAAATAAAAGAACTTAGTGTGTTCCCAGTTGTGATTGAGACTTGTGACAATAGTCTTAATCTTTTCTGACTGGGAGTATCAATTGCTTTCACCAAGTGCAGCCATATCACTCATAAGAGTAGTAAATCTGAAATCAAGTTCTTCCAGAGTTTCAGTGGGACCTTGTTTGAAGTTTTGGAACTTCAATTTAAGAACTTCGAACTTGTTTTCTTTGGTTTTCTCAGTTCCGGCACAGATTTCTTCAATCAATTGCCAGGCAACTTTCGCCGTTTTAGCACCCCACAGTTTACACTGTATGTGCTCAGGTGTCGATCTGATGATTATATTACGAGCTTGACCATCCAATCTGTGTCTCTTGGCATCTTCAGATGTCCAGAGCTCTCTTGGCTTGTCTTCATATATAATGCTTCCACGAGCAACATGACCACTATCACTAGCAGCCATGTCCTCGCTTCCATCTTCCTTGTCTGAGGCTTTTCTTCCATCAGACACCTCAGTAACTTGTTTGAGTTGTCTGATTTTGATAGGCCCTTCATTGATGACATAGATCATCTCATCATTAATGGCCTCTAGATGGAGCATCATGTTGTTCTTCCATTTCTCGTAGTTTTCTGGCTTCAGAACGGGTGCATCACTCAGAGACATACCTGCACACTTAACACACAAATTATATAGTCCTCAGAAAGGGACAAAGTTCCTTCACCTATCTGGGGATCTAGGTTCGATCTGAAGGCTTGTGAACCTCCCGCTCGATACCACATGTTGGTCGGATAACGGCAAAGTAAAAGACTAGAGGGGGGTGAATAGTCTTTTAAAACTTTTGTCGATAAACACGATTTCTCGAAACACAGGGTTTCTGATACTTAAATTCAGAGCGCGGAAGACTTTAAGATAGGTAAGTGCAGAAACAATAAGTAAGTGTGTGTGCTTTGCTGAAATGTAAATACAGAAAGGTAAATAACACATCAAGTATAGTGGTATCTGGAAGTGGCGTAATCCTCCAACTAATCCACTTCGGTCTTTCTGAGACCTAGAATTCACTAGAACAGATAATTGAGTTCACCTTACAATAATCCTATTCTAAGATTCCTAAACAAATGGTTCCCAACCACATGTTCCCCCTGAGTTGTTCCCCATCTCCTAGAGCTAAGTACTTCCTCTACTCAGATAACCTTGGAGTTATTCCCTGATTTTCCAAATCAAGTACTTCCTCTACTCCACGCCTTGATGGTGTTGGTTATAAGGTTTGTCAGAGAGGCTTCTCGTATAACTTTTTCAGTTATGTTTTCAGAGAGCCTAATAGAACAAGACTACTTAATACACTTGTTCAGTGGATGACAGTCTGCTCTTTACTGACCCAAGTAATTGGTGTCCGTTCTGGAGAATGATCTTCAGAAATGGTATCTGATAGTTCAACTCTTTCACGAATAACAATCTCTTGTTAAGGTTCAGGACAACTTAGAACTACTAGTGATTCTTCAAGCAATAGAAAGCTTTCAGAAATGGTAGTAGAGTGCTTGAGAGAATACTTTGCTTGATGGTAAGTTGCAAGATAGAGCGTTCTAAGGTATGTTCTTCAAGCATCTAAGTGTGTGATATATATAGATAAATTTGAGAGGTGTTTGAATTGTATCCGTTGTGCTCTCTATCAAATTATATCCGTTTATATCTTGAACTATGTACTCAGAAGTCACTATCTCATTTTTCAGAGAGATCGCTTTTTGACATTCTGCCGATGCATTTAATGCATAATCTTTATTCATTGTCCTTTAGTCTCAACGGATACATGAGCCTTTCTGATGGCTTGCATGCTCCATACTCATGATGTCATATGTCCAGAATCATATCCCGAAAATAAGTTAATATACTTAAGAAAGGATTAAGGACATAGTCTTTCTGAGTTAGACTAATCCTTTGTGTCTTCATAAACCTTGTGCAATCTTCAGTCTTCTAATCTTCAGTCTTCTAATCTTCAGAAAAGCTCCATTGCTAGGATTGATCTTCATGGTCTTCTTGAAATAAAAATTACATTCAGAGACCTATAATCCTAATACTAGATTTACTAGACTAATCATACTCAGTGATTTCCTCTTTTACAATGTTCAAGTGAACCAAGAGCACTTAATCACCTTTCTGGCTAAGATAAGAACATGTGATGAGTGATCAAAATACTAAAAGATATTCCTAACAGTACTTGAACAAATGCTTTGCTATCCTTAGGAAGTACGGAATGAAGCTCAATCCGGAAAAGTGCACCTTCGGAGTAAAATGCGGGAAGTTCCTAGGTTACATGGTCATGGAAAGGGGGATAAGTGCTAATCCCGAGAAGATAAAAGCCATCCTAGATCTCCCCCAACCAAAGAACATCAACGAGGTACAACAGCTTATCGAACGTCGTATGTCCTTGAGTCGCTTCATTTCACGATCCGCGGAGAAGAATCTTCCATTCTTCAAAATCCTCAGGAAGGGAGAGAACTTTGATTGGACGGCGGAATGTTCCGAGGCTTTTGAAAACTTGAAAAAGTACCTCCATTCCCCTCCACTGCTCTCCAAACCCGTAGAAGGAGAACCACTCTACCTCTACCTAGCCGTTACGGAAGAGGCAATGAGTTCCGTGTTGGTAAGGATCCAAGCAAATGATCACATGCCAATTTACTATCTTAGTAAAGCCCTTGCTGGGGCGGAGACAAGATATGTAAAGATTGAGAAACTTGCATATGCTTTGGTTTATACCGAAAGACGGTTGAAACCCTATTTCAAATCTCATAAGATAGTGGTCCTAACTACGGAACCTTTGAAACAGGTCCTTGGAAAGCCCGACCAATTCGGACGACTCTCTAAGTGGGCAATTGAGTTGAGCGAATACGACATTAGCTATCAGGTTCCGACATCCAAGAAAGCTCAAGTTATTGCTGACTTCTTGGCGGAGTACCCAGAAGAAGGGTCAGGGAAAGTCTCGGATAAGCAGGCATTCGAGTGCTTGATTACCAAGCAGATCAAACGTAAGTCAGTTCCGCTGAAGATCAACCCCGATAACTTTGAAGATGCTCAATTCATCAATCAATCTCGGACTCCATCATGGGAGGAAACTCCGGTCAACCACATGTTCCTCCTTGATAATATCTCAAACGAATCAAAAACGGGTAACTTTGACCAGGATACTCAGAAAGAGGAGGAACAAAGGTTAAAAGTTTAGGAGCCCATAAAAGATCCCATAGCCAAGGAACAACCACCGATGTTTGGACATTGGAAGTGGATGGTTCATCCACCGGAAGAGTGGGAGGCATTGGAATCTACCTTAAAAGTCCTGATGGAGCGGAACTCGACTATGCAATATCTTTGGACTTCAAGGTTACAAACAATGAAGCTGAATATGAAGCACTGTTGGTCGGACTATGTATAGCCAAGTCTCTACAAGTCCGGAAACTTAAAGCTTACAAGGATTCACAGCTGGTTGAAGCCCAGTTTTCTGGTGCTTTTGCCACAAAAGGCCCTTCAATGATTAAGTATCTTGAGCTACTGAAGCAAGAAGTGAGTCTCTTTAAGGAGTTTACCCTAGAAAAATTTGATAGGGAATGGAATGAAAGAGCGGACACTCTGGCAAAGTATGCATCCACAATAGCTGCTTTAGACACGAGAAGAGTCATTCTACTCACAATTAGGAACTCATCCGTTATGAGTCCTACTCCAACCATTATGGTCATTGGAACAGGAAGAAACTGGATGACTGATATCGTTAATTACCTCAAGGACGGATCGCTACCTACTGATCCGAAGGAGTCAAGGAATGTACAGTGCCGAGCAAACATGTATTTCATACTTGGAGAAGATTTATATAAGAAATCCTTCACTAGAACCCATATGAGATGTTTGGATCCACAAGAAGAAAGGACATTGCTTGAGGAAATTCACAGTGGAAGCTGCGGAAGTCATTCTGGTGGGTGGACTCTTGCTCAAAAGATCATCCGACAAGGTTACTATTGACCTACCATTGGCAAGGGCTCTGCAGGCTTCGCCCGGAACTGTCCTGATTGTCAATATTATGCAAACATCCCCCATCGTCCGACTCACCCAATGACTCCGTCAGTCATAGCATGTCCATTTGACCAATGGGGAATTGATATTGTCGGACCTTTCCTGAGAGGCACTCAATAGAAGAAATTCTTAATTGTAGTTGTAGAATATTTCACCAAATGGGTAGAAGCAGAGGCTGTTGCCACTATCACGGAAAGCCGTGTGCGGACCTTCATTTGGAAGAACATCATCTGTCGCTTTGGCTTACCAAGAATTCTTATTTCGGATAATGGTGCTCAATTTTCGGGTAACAGACTTAAGGAATGGCTGACTTCCTTCAAAATTGAGCAACGTTTCACACTGTCGGATATCCACAGGCTAACGGACAGGCTGAGTCCACAAATAAGACCATTGTTAAGATTTTGGAGAAGCGACTAAGGACTTCTCAAGATAGCTGGGCGGATGACCTAGATGGTGTACTTTGGGCTCATCGCACCACATCACGGACTGCAACTAGAGAGACTCCATTTGCCTTGGTTTATGGCACGGAAGCAGTCACACCAGCAGAGATTGCAGTTGAAACAATGAGGATCCAAGAATTCCAGGATTCCGCCAATTAGGAAGCTCGGATCTACGACCTAGACATGCTAGATCAGAAGAGGACCGAGGCACTGGCTAATATCCATAGATATCAAGCAACTGCAGCCCGGGCCTATAATAAGAATGTTCAAGCTAAAGATTTACAGGTCGGAGATCTGGTGCTCCGCAGAGCTGATATTTTGAGCAATGTTGGGAAACTCAAACCTAACTAGGAAGGACCTTACAAGATCATTGGAGCTAGAGTGAACGGAAGTTATGAACTGGAGGACGAGCACGGAGGCCCACTCAAGCGTACTTGGAATGCTAAGAACCTTCAAAAGTTCTATGCTTAGGGTTTGTTACACGGAACTTCGTCAGTTGTTTTAACATTCTGGACTTAACCGTTTGTTAGGCGGAACTCCGTCAGTTATGTTTTTGTTAATCGTTTATCATTTGCCAAGTAGCCCACAAGTTGTAATTGAGTTTACGGCAAATCAATACAACTTCTATCTTTTAAATTCAAAAAAAGGATTTGATTATTTACATGTCAAAGGGATTCTTACAACAATCCTTTACAAGGAATCGGCGAAAATATACAGAATTCCCTATATGTATACTATAGTCCGAATTATTGTCTCGGATCTGAACAAGCACCTATAATGCATAAATACATCCGTTGCATTCTCCAAGTTACACTACGCTCCAATGCACCGATGTCTCAGCCAAACGAGTCCTCGATATTCCTATGTCATCGATCCGTCCATTACTCTCAAGTCGGATTGCGATCACTCACAAAGAGTGGATGGACGGACCGGTGATGCGGAAGAGTTGAGGAAATTGTCTTCGGACGCCCTGATCCCTAAACGTGCATCTGCTCGAAACAAAGCATGGATCTAACATATTGATCGTACTGCGACCCACCCGCCAACAGCTCCTCGGACGAGAAGAGCTCCTACCGGGTGGATCACGCATACGACCTATATGATCGACCATTTGTTTAATACCTAGATTGGAACATGCTTCGTAATCCTTATCACCTTGAAATGAGATCTCGAACAACCTATCCCTCTAGACCCACGCCACTTTCAAACTCAAGGCAACACGTACCAATCTGAAAGTGGACGAGAGTCTTGAGGGGGAGATTGATCAAGAAGACAATCTTCCGCTTAGAACCATCGGGCTGAACCTACGGTCTCGTTATCCAGACAGGCTTGATCCGAGCCTAAGAAGAAGGAAATTTTCAAGCGAGAAAGTAAAAGAATCAGAATTGTACGATCAATGTGATTGAGAAGGGGGTATTTATAGATATGTTGAACCAATCAACGTCCGCCACGTAAGAAGTTTGACGTCGACGATGGGCTTGGACCATCCGTCTGGGCCAAACAGTGTTGGATCGCTTAGGCTTATTCCATTTGATCACATTGAGCCGCAGCAGCCACTGCCTTATCTGCCTCCTCCGCCGCAGCAGCCACTGCCTTATGCGGATCCTCTTCAATGGTAGCCCGTTTACTGGCCTTCCACTGCATTGCTCTGATCATGCATCCGAGCTACAAGAGATCCGAATAATCAAAAGTTATATTCTCAAACATTAATAGAAACTACAAATCCACGGAAGTCACTTACCCTTTGGTGCAACTCGTGGATCTCTCCGACTCTCTCAACCTCGGGGAGTCCGCGACTCCGTTCATACTCTGCATCAAGGGCCTCTTGATCGGATAATGGCAGAATGGCGGAGAATAGCTACCTCTTCACCGCAGGTGAGACATCCGAGGTTGCATTTCTTTTCTTGCCAGAAACGATGACATCCCGCATCAGCACGTCCCGAGGAGGCACGGATGCAGTAGAACCGCCAGGCCCAGAGGTCCTCGGTGCAGCAGAGGTTGGAGGCTTCGGAGCAGCAGCACTCCGGGTAATAGGAGCTTTGCCTTTGTCAGGCACTTCCAAGGTTTTCGGATCCTTGCCCACCTTCTTCCGCCTCTCCTCTTCCGCAGTAAACAGTGCTGCATTCTTAGGGTCCGGCATAGGGAGACCCGCGGAAGTGTTGATGATTCTGGCCTTCTGGCCAGTGGCAAGCTCAAGAGCTTGTTGTTCCCTTTGTTGCTTCTTCTTCTCATGGAGAGTCGACATGATGTAGTCGAACCAGTAAGCTGCGGAACAAACAAACAATGTGAAATACGGATGCATAAAAGTACGAATAGCGGACAACTGTAAACAATCATGCATGACATTCAAAAGAAGAGAAAACACAAGTTATAATATAGAATCTTTACTGAAGTCGATCTTCCCTCCGACCTCCACAACATCAGTCATTTCGCACAAATAAGGCAACTACTGACAAATCAATCCGTGAAACGGATACGTAGGTGGCTTGTTTTTCTTATGAATTTCCGCCACCCACGGAGCCATATTCTTGGGGAGAGGGTGCCAGTCCGGGATACTTTCTCTTGAAAACTTCTTGGGCAACCCCCATTGCTCCCGTCTCTTTGCGGACTCTCCAGGCTTCAAAGCCATCCGCACGAAGATGTATTTCTCCCACCATTTTGATCCGAGCGAGGAAATGGGATCCGAAATGAAATTATATGACTTCCTATTTACAAAATTATAAAAGAGGGGATTCCCCGAACTGAAAGTTACATTGAACAATTGACGAAAGTTCTCAAAATTTACAGTTTGCCCCTTCTTCCCACAGAAGACCGCAAAACAAATAAGGTTTCCCAAAGATTTGGGGATAACCTGGCTCGGACCGATACCGATGTGATTAAGGATGGCCTTAAATTCGGACACGATAGGAACCTTCCATCCACAGGAGAAGGCTGCTTCATGCACGCACATATACCCAGCGGGCGGATTGTAGAAAGTGTGCCCCGGCCCTGGAACCATGATTTCAACGGACTCTGGAATTTCCCACTTCCGCCTCCACTCCGGGATATCTTCAGGCTTAACCTCTGACGGACAGGTGGGAAGCAAGCCATCCGCGTTAAGCTCACCGTAAGGGTCTGCGATTATGATCGTGGATGCAGGACGAGGAAATTTAGTCCGCGCTGCCTGAGCTCCGCGACCCACAGCTAATGGCGGATTAGGTTTTGCGGGCACTTTAGGGTGCAGGACAATCTGGCGATTGTTCCGCCAAGATCGTCCCCGCAGACGGGCAGCTTGAGAGGCTTCCTCCTCTTCCTCCTCATCTTCATCCTCCTCCTCTTCCTCTCCTTCTTCATCCTCTTCTTCTCCAACTTCTTTCCTGGATGTACTCTGATTGGTCGGACTTGTTTCCATCACAACACGGTCCTCCTCTCCAGCCTTGAACATCTCCACATCATCCGCCTCACGACCAGTGTCGTCTTCCTGTTCTGTCCGAGGTCCATTCCTCCCTGCAGGCATACCACCACTGCCTATGGTCCGGGATTGGACTCGTGCCCTTGTTCTCGCAACATTTGTCCGGCTTCTCACGGCCTCATTCCGAGTAGTGACAGTACACAGACCCCATGCCCAACGTCTGAGTCCCCTAAAGAGACGAGCTCCACAACGTCCGCGTTGCGTACCTCCGGGATCACTTGCTCATTAACTACATTCTCCGCAAGAAGTCTGTCATGCGGAATCTCTAGCTCCAGGTGGTCTGACACGGACAAGGTTACCGTAATAGACTCGGACCCTTGGTTTATTCCGTCATCATAGTCTTGAACTTCATGTTGGTTCTGACTATCGCTCTCGGACATCCTAGGGCACAAGGAAACGGATCAGAAAATGGTGTTGTGGTCGCCCGAGAGTTCGTTTATGTATCTTATTAAGTCCCATTGTCCAGAGAAACCCTACTTTATTGGGCGTTCCTATGGGTCATTTTTTCCTACCTACTGGCACCTAACTTGTCACACAAGGTCGTGCCACAAGGGAATTCTATGTGCCAATTGGCACTGTTATCTACCACAAGAGGCAAGGCAACAAGGATTTCAACAAACATACTGGCGCTATAATCAACCATACATGGCACATTCACAGGTCCAATCTACAAGTCATGTCTACAAATTGGCACCATAATTCAACTACAGAAAGCATGCAGTACTCGTTTCACCAAAATTCAACATACGGCACGTTACTTGGCCAAAAACACCCTATCTATATAGCATACGAGATTGGAAATTCAACAAAGCATACATGCATCCGAGAAAGAAGAACAATCAGTCAAAATTTAGAGAGAACCAGATTTACTTACTTGATAAAGCAGTTTAAAGAAGAATTGACGGACGACGAAACCTTGCTTGCTCTCCGAAACCAACTTGCGCGGAGATCTGATTGCACACTGGAAACTTTGATTTCTAGGAAGCTTGTTATTTGCTCAGATTGCTTAGGATTGCTCTAAATTCGATTTGGCTAAAGTGTGAAAATGATAGATCTGGCAAACTATTTATAGAGGGATAGTTGGGGAAGACGAAGCGTCGCATCTCTTAGCTTTTAATCCCAGCCGTTGATCATTTCAATCCAACGATCGCATCGGTTCACATTTGACGAAATTACATCACGCCCCATTAAATTTATTTTGAAAATTCTCCATTATCTCGGGATCCTCACTCGTGGGCCGGACGGACGACTTATTAGTCCTCTTGGATCACTATTCATCGGCCCAGGTAACCCATTTCACATATCCAGCCCAACGGATTGCTTCCTACATACTCTTCCACAGGAGACTTCTTTTGATCCTAACACCGTACTCGGATCTTGATATATCTCGGATACAAATACCTTTTCCTTCTACAGTCCAGGATTTTTTCTATCTCGGACTATAGAAAGAACGGGGGGGGGGGGGGGGGGGGGGGGGGAGGTATATATTGAATTCCTGAAACATGGATACGGATTTTTTAACAAAGAAAAAAGGATTTTTTCCTTCATAGTTAACGATTCGGACACGCTCCTAAAACACACTTGTTCTTCTACTTATAGTTCCACAACTATCTTCTACTAAGATACTTGGAAACTAGGGGGACATATGTTGATACAGATATTTGTCCAATCCGTTAAGGGCGACATAGAGCGTGTCCTAGAGCGCATCAAGGCCAAAATAGCCAATTCAGTACTTGTCCGACCTTAGGTAGTCCGCCTTAAGGAAATCCTTCCGGGTCAACCAGTACACTCAGGTCAATACACCTTTTCATCTAGTCCGACCTAGATGGGGGAACGACCTCCGAACTCGACAAAGGATCACATATCCAACATTGTCAGGATGCCAAACAGACCGGACGAGATAAACTCGGACGCCACCTAAACGATAAGACCAAACGTATATACTGGAACCTCAAAGATACTTCCGGGCAACTTATGTCTCGGACCGTCACTGAGTTACCTAGAAACAGACCAACTCGACAGAGCTTGGGTCATTCTAAAGGTCTCACACGGACCCAGTGATGCGCTCAAAATTAATACTTGTAAAATAACACAAGTAGTAAAGCGGTTGTCGTAGTAAAACAATGCTTAAACCACATGGTCGTTCTCTCGAGGAATTGATTAGGCTAGTTCTAAGGTGTAGGGTCAAGGTGTGAGTTGTAAACAGATAGCGTGGGTAAAGTGATACTTTAAAACCCTACAACAAACCGCAATTACAAGACAAGGGTAATACCTAGATCATGCAATTTCTATAATTAAAACGAAGCAAGCGATCTTTCAAAAGTCTTGTGTGATATAGCTAATGGTACCTTTGAATGCAACAACTTTGCTATTGCAAAATCAGACGAATCTGATTATAAGTACGTATGAGTTATGGCAAAAAGCTTGTCACTAGCTATGCCCTCATCCGGATATATACTAATTAGAGGTAAAGACTGATGCAAGTTCACAACGATACAAGCATGCGTTCAACGATCAGATAACAATATGTCACAATACAAGTTATTAAAAGCAACAGCCTAACTCGTACTATTGAATACCTGGGCGCCTAAAAAACGTGAGTTGAATCTGTCAAAACAGGTGTCACCGCGGTGAGGTACTTTGGGGAATCCTCCTCACCGTGGTCTGGCCTTTCTGTCCGCCATCCTGATAATCTGGACCGCGGTGAGCCCGTTTGGATGTGGGGCTCACCGCGGTGAGCCTTGTGTCTGGGAACTCCTCCATTTTTTCCATTTTCTCCACTTTTCTCTCCCTTTTCCAACCTCCATGTCACCTCTCTTGGAGTAGTGGTCCACTAACTTGGCCTTGTGGTGCTTCTAGAAGGTTTTGAAGTCTTCTTTGCACTTTGGTCGTCCATTTCCTTGCCAATGATGCTAAAACACCTAAAAATGCACAAAAACACAAAAAAAAAACCCAAACGTGACACGGAACAAAAAATACTAAATAAAGGCTAAAAGACGCAACAAAACACGGAAAAAGGCACTAAATGAATCGTTAAAATATCGACTCATCACCCAGCAGTGAGAATAGTACTCTGAGAGGTAAAAGGACCAATCTACCCTCTCAGGCCCATCTAATGGTATTGGATTAACACACACTATTGGACCATGGGCCAAGGGAGCATTGGTGTCCAAATCCTGAACATACACTTGGCATCATCTTATGAACCACTTCATAAGTACATGATAACTATAAATATAGCACAAGATCCCATACATTAAGGTAAGTCAACTCATATCATAACTTCCCTCATAATTACTACATTGAGAGCTTCCTTCTCTCTCTTGAGTAAAGTCTCTTCCCGGTTTGACAATAGCAAACCGGGTTACCCTTTAACCCCCCCCCCCCCCCCCATTTAGTCCTTTCAGGTGCTCTGGCTCGGAAAAAGCTCTTAGGACGGACATCAAGTTGGAGGCGGATCTTAGAATTGGGACTTGTAGTAGTTTAGTTAGTGTTTGAGGCTCAACCCCTCAACAGTAATCTAGACTCGTATATATTTCCAAAGGTATCGGCCATTAATCCTAGTTCCTTACGAGTGAAATCAGATTTTATTACGAAGTTGAGTTAGTCTTGTGTTTTCTTTACTGTTATGTGCATGTTTCCACTACAAGTTGGAATTTTTCAAATATACCATTAAGACCACACCAGTTTAGAGTTTCCCATGACTTGCTCTTTGTCAATAAAGTGCACATATATGGAACAATGCGAGCTTATGGGTGTACCTCTGGACTCCAAAACGAGAGGATCCCATGAGCACGGAGTTTAGCAGAAAAGAGCACCCAGTGGATTATTTCAAACTACTCCAATTAGCGCTTGAATGTTTTATTAAAATACCTTATATACCAAATAACTTCAAAAATATGCAGCAACTCAGAATACTTATGAGTTCACGAGGGGTAGTGGCACCACAAATTTTCCATCTAGACTATAACTTTCAATATCAAAAACTAATATTGCAGATTATAGAGACCTTTCATTAAAGTACCGCAAAGTCAGGTTTTACACTTACTACTTGTCAACCGAACACAAATTAGCAAAGAAACAATAAAAATTCGAAAATTACTTGCAAAAAACCACAAATCAATGTCATTCATTAAACCATCAAATCACAAGACAACGATACAAAACTCGTAAATCGTAATGTCAATGACACTTTAAGCTTGGCAGCAGGTAAACACTAAACAAACATAAAACTAAAACCCAATAAATTTCAAACGTGCACAAAAATCATCCGATGTAGTCTTGAACTTGATAGGAAAATAAATGAATTGATCGGAGCTTTTCACGTGTTAGCTCCAAGTGAAATCAGTCTCCAACTCCTCGATTCCGAAATTATTATTACTCACCAACTAATAATCTGAAAAAACAAGGTAATTCAATTATAGAAAAAGATATATGCTAAAGGAACAAAAAGAAAATAAAAGATATGTACATGGCGAACACTATACAGCAAATTGCAACTCATTACCACATCATTAAAGCATCAAGGTATTACTCTAATTCATTAATGGCTTCCTCATTACAGGCAGCTGCTACATTCATGCAGCCTACCAAGATTGGTGGCTCAGCCAGGAACACCATGCTCAGGCCGGTTCAATGTCTCGGCAAGGGCTCCAAATCATCCGCTCCAAGGATAACATGCTCTCTTGATGTCAAGAACTTTGCACAAAAGTGCACTGATGTTGCCAAGATTGCTGGATTTGCTCTTGCCACCTCTGCGCTCCTTGTCTCGGTAACTACAATATATGCTCACTCACGTCTAAAATCTCGAACTTGTATAAATATGTGAAATTAATTCATTTAATATTAGTTGCCTAGCGTACATGATTTGTCCTATTATATTATTTTTCTGTCACTTGAAATGCACTGCAGTATATTCCATTGTCCTGCGTAAGACTAAGCTGAGTAGGTTATTGAGTACTGAATTTTGCATGAAATGATCATCTGTTGCAGTTTATGAACAATCAATAGCTTGCTTATATTCATTGTAAAATACTATGATTAAGCAGAAGTTGAAGTTATAGGCAACTTATTTAGCTTAAAGAACCATAATCAGTTTGTGACAATCAATTGCTGTCCTTACACATGAAACTCGGTAATGAACACTAATTCTATTGATCAAGATTTTATCTCTAATGTACTTACTACTTAGTCTTTTACCAAAATAAACTTGTAAATAAACTGGACTTTGATGATCAAGTGATAAGCTCAAATTATACTCTATAAAACTTAAGAGAATAAGCTGTAGTTGTAGACTATGCCTAACTCGGTATCGTTCTCTAGGGAATTAATTAAGCTACCAAAAAGAAATAGAGCAGAACGTTTGTTTGTAAGTAACAAGTTGGTTTTGAGTGATTTTACTTCTAAAACACGAATTAATACTAAAGCAAATAAACTGTTTTGATCAAATGATAGAAGGGAACACGGTAGTGATGATCCGGTTATGCTAACTCGATACTAAGGTAATCGTTTATATTTGTCACACGGTCGGTGTACAGAAAAGCAATCAATCCAATTCAACCAAGCTGTTTTTCAAAGATTTCAAACTAGAGAAATCGGGGTTTGTCGGAAGCGATTCTTAACCAAAACAATTTAGAATATTTCAAACTAGCGTATTGGATTGAAGGTTTATACGAAAATCTCAAAGTAGACGAACCTATATGAACGAATGTAAATCCTAGATTCGAATCTGCATAACCATCACATAACTACCGAGTTCTTGAGATGTTTAGCTACTCATACTTGAAGCAAAGACGAAGGAATTCATAATCTTGATATGCAAAGCATATACATAAAGATAATCGCAAGCAAAAGCATACAATTTGACAGATTAATCAAGCACAATTGTATGGAAGCAATAGAGAATTATCAACTTACTAAGAAATCGATGTCGATGGTTCGTTACAAGAGAAAACCAAGCTCCAAGATCAATCAATGTCAAATACTAGGACTAGGTTGAGAGCAAAGTATGAAAACTTGATAATAGATGATAACGAACTAATTATATCTTGTTCTAACTAATATATAGGAAAAGAAAAGAATTAGAAACTAATTAGGAATGAAACGGCGAAGATCGCAGACGAACAGCAACGAAAGCAGCATCGCAGGCGCCGAACTTACGCTTAAGCGCCAAGAAACGCTAACGCCAATGATTAACCTGAAATGGCGTCATGACTAGCCATTAGCGTCGCCAACAATTCTTGTGAAATGGCGTCGCTTGAGCTAACTCGGCATACGCCAGACACTCTGGAACATCTGGATTCGCTTTTTTACTCCAACTTTGGTATTTTTGGCCTTCCTGCTCCACTTGTAGCATCCATACGAGGCATTGGAACTCCATATCTTGTAGATGCATGTAAAATACATCATTTTGACTTCAATTAGCGCAGTTTAGCCAAATACCAACAAAACACACAAAGAACAAAACAAGTAAAAATACTATAGGAAAACTAATAAAACTAAACTCAAGGATAACAAAAAGACGGTAAAAAAGACCAGATGAGACTCTAAATTATCGTCTCATCAAACTCCCCAAACCGAACATTTGCTCGTCCTCGAGCAAACAAACAACCAAGACAAGAACTAGACTCGAAACAAAAACGAACAGATAGCACATAACAGAGTTAAACTCCCAAGTGACCGAATCTACCATTGTAAATATTAAATTCACAAGGTGCAAAAGTTTTGTACTAAACTAATCTTGGCAGAATAGTGCACAGAAAATCAAACAAGAACGTTTCTCAAGTAAATAACACTTAAGTCTAGCTCGCTAGTCCCTCACAGGTGATTGTAGTGTAACTCTCACTCTCTTGGAAGTGTCCAAATAGGGTATACGCTCAAAAAGTAAACTGGGAAGATGACTTTCGTCACAAAGATGCCTAGACTATCTTATGCCATTGTACTCGTCTCATCAGGTCGAAAGGGACTTTCGGCAAGCGACTTAATTTTCAAAATCGAAGGCTGATGCTGCTCCCCTTATTCATATCATTCATTTCAAAACTCAACCATGATTGCACTGTACATTCAATGCATGGCCTCATTGGGCTCTTTTTATGTCAATTTTTTGCAGGTGTCTGTTTTACCGAAAGTCTGCACTTTTGTGCGTGTCAGTTTGGTATACGTGCCATCAACCTCACGGCATATAGCTTTTCAGCCACATCGGTATGTGGTAGTATTTGGAACACGCCTAACACGACTAACGGTGATCAATTAAGACCACACATCCACCCCGAGATTCAAATTCAGATAGCTTTAGGAAGCAGCAACAGACTCGTTAGTAGATATACACAACAACTCAAGTAGAAAGTCGCAAAAATAGAGAATCCCCTCCCCAAACCTGTTCCTTGGAACGGGTTTGGAGGAGAAAAAACCAAAGAAATAAGCATGCCGTTCGTCATCCCCAACGAAACTGAGTACACATAAGTATGAAAAGGCGCAAGTAATTTGTAAAAAACTTGCACAACCCAGGAATCACACAATAAAGTTGTAGACGCTCAGAAATCTACAATCGAATTAGGTTAAGGAATTGGGGGGCACCATGACCTGGCAATGTGAAGCAAACCTAGAGACGTGAGGTTCCAAGGTGACACCGGTGTGGTGCCGACCGAAGGGACTCCGACGCTCAAGTCAGTAAACTGGAAGAAGATGTAAGAATTGAAGGAGATAGTGGGAAGGATGATGAGAGTCGACTTATCCTGTTAGTTGGACCAGTTCGACAGCGTGGGGATGAACACCGGCGAGTGGCTAGCTGACCTTGGTGGAGGAAGCTAGCTAGGTCGTCGGATAGTGATGAATGATGATGGAAAGAGATTGGTGGTGATGGAGGATGGTAGATGTCGGTGAACGTTGATCAGAATGCTTGAGAGTGATGGAGGCGTCAGAGAGATTGCTCGGGTTTGTTCAGTGAGTATTCGATGATTTTTCCCTTGCTCACACGCCTCCTATATAGCTCCACTAACCGTTGGAGTCCTTCCTGCAATATCGGTGAGGTGGTTGGAGTCTCCAAGTGGATTGGACCTCGTCTTGGTTAGTTGGGAGAGTCGTGGGTCATTTTGCTTGTAAGCTGAACTAGCTTCCTCTTATGACGGTCGATTGACTAGCTCTATTGACTAACTGAGTGAGGTGGGATGGCCAGCCTACCCACCATTTGGTTGGTTCTATGAGGAAGGTCATGTACCTTGAGTTCTCTAGGTCCAAGCGCAAGAGCTAGATCTCATGGGTTGGTCAGGTGCCTTAGCTCCTTCGAGGACTACCAAGGAGATAGCCTTGGCTTGTGCTTGACTAGTCAATGAGTGATGGACCTCGGGTTGAGCTAGACCAATCATGAAGGTGTGTGTGGGTCAAGGAGTTAAGCTAGAGGACTTGGCTTCTCGATGAGTAAGAGCTTGAGCTCGAGATGGGGATGGAGCTAGAGCAAGATCTCATTTGTTGGTCAAGACTAAGGATCGGATATGGATCTTAGATGATTCTTTATCTCAATGGGTAGACCGCGGGGTGGCTAGTCTTCATCCGTCAGGTCTCATGGTCAAGATGACTTTTGGTCAAATGTATGTGGACTGGATCGCGATTAGCAAAATCGTCAAGTGACTGAAACACATTTGATTATTCTCATGAATTGGGCTTGATCACAAATTAATGGGCCATAAACGAGGCCATATCAAATAGTATTTGGACTAAGTTCTGGACTGGACCAAGATACGAAAATTTACCAATACAGTTTGTCCCCCACTCTCTGAGTCGAGTTTCTTGAGTTGGAGAGTAAACAAGCAGTATTGCTCGAATCATATCGAATATTTGTACTCAATCCAATATTTTTGCCAGGTCAATTCGCCCTCGTAAGGCCATAATTTTGACTAAATAGAATAGTCGATAATTTTGATAACATGGATCATATTTTGA
The DNA here is from genome assembly GCA_026545765.1 of Plantago major. NCBI lineage: Eukaryota > Viridiplantae > Streptophyta > Magnoliopsida > Lamiales > Plantaginaceae > Plantago > Plantago major. The sequence goes on along the minus strand of CM048840.1, from coordinate 77,174,839 downwards.
ATAATTACGACACAAATTATGTCGATGATGGACTCTTTTCGTGAGAGCTTCCGAGAAAATATGTGCTCTTTTCGTGAGAGCTCCCGTATAAATATAAATTTCAACTAGTTTATCTATGATAAAAACATTAAACATGAAAGTATGTACTCAAACATAATAGTGTTCGAATATATGTGTGGGTTGATATAATTTGTCAACAAGTTTTTATGCTAATGACTAGTAATTGAAAACATGTAGAGGGATAATGCCAAGTTTAACACAAACGAAGTCGAACACACGGACAAAACATTTGAAAAGTTAAGTTGGGCTTACTTGTTTCATTACGTGGTCTGGTCGGCCCATTTGGGTGGAAATTAACCTAGCTGTCTCCTCCTTCCCAGCACCCATTTTCTTTCTCAACAGTCAACACCTTCCTACTCAAAGCCATTTTCAAATTCAGGAAATAATTTCAATTTCTCCCTTCTTGTATCTGTCGATCGAAAGAACGAACTCATCATCTCCAACCGTACATAATGAGAGATAGCTGAGCGTGTGGAGAAAAAACGGAGAGTGGGTTCTTTCCAGTGACTGGGAGACGGAGGAAAGAGCAGGGGGCCGGAATTCTTCTGTTTTTCCGGTGACCAGAGCTGCAGTGCGCGTTTCTCCTGTGAACAACGCTTTGATCATTTAGGAAAGCAGTAGAGTTTCCCGGTGAGTGGAGTTGCGGTCGGAGCGATTTGGTCGATTTCTCCGGTGTTCTCTGGTGGGTCTACCTCGTTCTTCCCTTTTTTCCTGAATGTAAATTTTGCTTTATGTCTTCTTGGTGCTGCTTTTGTGAATTCCTTTCTGTGTTTTCATAAGTGTTCTTTTCGAGTTGTGAAGGGTATATTTTTAGGATGGTAGGGAAGCTATTCTTGCCTGTGTATCATATTTGAAATGCTGAGATTTTGGATATGTTGCACTTTCTTCTATTGCTTCAAAGTATTGTGCTTGATATCTGGATGCTTCGGATTTTTTTTTTTGCTCCTGTTCGGCATAATTTTTTCATGCTTTGAATTAATTTCCCGTGTTTTGGATCTGTTCAAGGTCGAAATCTCAAGTGGAAACCTTATAGAGATTTCGCGATATATCTAGAGTGTGAAATTTCCTTTGCCGAATAAAATTTTGTTTTCAAGCTGCTTTCTTTGGATTCTGTGTTTTCGGAGACGTAATTTTGAACGAAGATTGTTTTGAAATTGTTGCTAGTTTTGCCTTTGTGAAGCTGGACTGAGGTGGTTGTAGCCGGTTATATGTGAAACAATGAATGTCTTCCTTGTTAAAATGTGGGTTTTTGATCTTGCTGCTTGCTTTTAACTTCCTCTCTGACTTTGTGAATGTGTAGGGGCTTGATATCTTTATTATCCTTTCATGAATGGATATGAGGTCATAAAAGAAGATGGAACAGTTCTGATCGTGTGCAAATCTCCCTCTCAGGTTGCAAGAAGAAGAAAAATGGAATTTCGCGAAGAAGCTGAGGTTTCACAAGTTCGAGGCGTTGATCATGAGGACGTGCCTCCTGTGCGTACTACTTCGGTGGATAGTGAGAGCGCTGGATCGGGGTTCCTCGTTGGGAACGATCCTGCTACTGTGCTTACTAACACCGTGTTGTCGAAAATTAAAGATTTGCATGGGTTGCCAAGTGATGGAGTGGTACTTCCTCTTCCTTCACAAAGACCGTACCAAGAGATCGAAGGAATGGTTGTGATGTATGAAATTACTTTTAAGTTGGGATTGAGGCTTCCCCTTTCTACTTTCCTCAGAGATGTACTTGGAGAGTATGGGTTGGCTCCAGGCCTGTTGGTTCCCAACGAATGGCGGTTACTTCTCTCTTTGTAGAAACTTGGGCAGCAGAAGACCATTGATATTTCTGTTGGGGTTCTTCATCATGTCTATCATCCAAAGAGCTGACCTAAGGAGGACAAGGGTAGAATCATGTTCTCTGTGTGCTCGGGAAAAGATCCGTTGGTGATTATTAAAGTAAAGAATGATGATTCTTCTTGGAAAGGAAGGTACTTCTTGGTTGAAAAGAGTTTGGTATTCGGTCCGACTCATGCCGGGACTGCTTGCTCGTCTTGGAGGGGCTATGGTCAGTTTTTGCTTTCGAGCTCATATTTCTCGTTGATTGGCACGAGTCTGAGTTTGAGTTTTATTGCAGATCCCCGAGATACCAATACGTCAGTGGAGCCGTTCGAAGAGAATATTGCTCTTCGGATTCAATAGATGCCGATGTTAGAAAGGTCTTGGCAGCGTCTTCTTAAGGCCACTGGATCTGAAATTTTAGGAAAGAGTGTCGTCGAATCTGCTTCTGCCAGACTTGGAGATGCAAGTTCTCATGTCGAAAGACCTGAGGTTGGAAAACAGATTGTTCTTCACGGGATTGCGGATGTGCTCAAGCGTGCTGAAAAAAAAGAGAAAGTTGATTCCTAAACCTGCCTTGGAGGAAGCCTCCGGAGGCATAGTGTTGGGAGACGTTATCCATGCTCCATTAGGACCTTTGACTCCTGTGGTAGAGAATGTAGACTCTCGACCGACTACTCTAGCGTGTCGGTCAGAGGTCATTACACTGGGCGCAGGCGCGGCCTTAACTCTGGAGCCTTCCATATTTCACGTCGACAGGTTGTCTCTTGATGTTGTTCACGAATCGCGGATGGATTTCGAAGAGACCGTCGAAGATAACTTGTGTCGAGCCATCACGGTCATAACCTTCTTCTCGCTTGCTATTTATAATATCGCATGGGTTTTTGATTGTTTGTGATGTAACAATCTTAATTTTCATTTGTAGGTGCTTCAATCAGCGGTGTCCTTGTCGATGTAAGAAGTCCAACGAAGCAAAGATCCGGGGGATGCAATTGAAAATTGATGCACTCCTAAAAAACCTCAGTGATTCCAATGCAAAGGTTGAGGAGGCCACTAGCTTGGCAGTGAAGAATGGTGAGGAGGCTACCGAGACCAAACAAAAGCTCAAGGAGGTTGAGGCTACACTTGAACTCGAGAGGACAAGATCCTTGAAGCTGGAGGCTGTGCTTGAGCTTGAGAAGACAAGATCCACACAGATTCTGGAGGAGGGGCAGTTGATAGTGGACAAAGCAACTATTAGGACGACTTTGGAGGTGTTGCTCAAGATAGACCATGAGGAGATCGACCGTGATGCTATGATCTTGAATGTGGTTTCTTACTTCAAGGATCTTAAGGAGGACCCTAAGATAGTGATTGGGGATAACATAGTGGACATTGACAAGATTGGAAAATTAGACTAGGAAGAGTATCCAATGTGATTGTATTTATTTTGGTAGGTGGTTCGTCTCATTTTGTTTAGTATCGTGTGTTGGGACTGACCTTGTACGAGACCCACGACTTGATCTATTTTGCTAGTATGCTAATGTTGAGACCAACTTTTGTATGTGTCTTAGTCTTAAAAAAATGCACGAGCTTTCGTTTTGTTACTCAGTAAGATTGCATGTTGCACAGATCGAGGATACTTCCTTTCGAGTAAAAACGTTAAGTTTTTCGTAGAAAGATCCTTTGGAAGGAGCCCTCGAGCATTCAAGGGCTGCTTCTGAAGAACTTGGAGGGAGCTCTAGAAGCCTTTGGAAGTTGTTTTTGAAGAGCTTCGGAAGGATCTCTAGAAACACTCAAGGGTGACTTCAAAAGACCGTGGAAGGAGCCTTGGAAGCCTTGATGGATGGCTTCTGGAGGGCTTGGAAGGGGTCTTAGAAGCATTTGAAGATGACTTCAAAAGACTATGGGAGGAGCCTTGGAAGCCTTAGTGGATGGCTTCTGGAAGGCTTAGAAGGAGTCTTAGAAGCATTGGAAGATGTCTTCAAAAGACTATGGAAGGAGCCTTGGAAGCCTCGGTGGATGGCTTCTGGAAGGCTTGGAAGGGGTCTTAGAAGCATTCGAATATGACTTCAAAAGACTATGGAAGGAGCCTTGGTGGATGGCTTTTGGAAGGCTTGGAAGGGGTCTTAGAATCATTCGAAGATGTCTTCAAAATACTATGGAAGGAGCCTTGGAAGCACTAGAGTAGGACTTTCAGTGACCTTTAGGTGTTCTTGCTCATTTTTCGAGCACTATCTTTCGTGTTTTTGCTTGGAGTTGCGTGACCTTGTGGGTCGCTTGAGTATGTCTTAGTGTTTCATACAAATCAAGTATCGAAACTTATGCAGACGTGTAAGTGACTAACTAGCAATGAATTATAACATGCTCATACAGGTCTTACTAGCTTGATTGAATGGTTCGTAGATGACTAACCTGTGAGCAACTTGCTCGAGAGGGTTCGACTTGGTCTACTGGGTTTGTACCCCAGTTTAAGCTCTAGTCTAGAGGAGTAGTGCTTAAACTATTATTGTCTTTGTCCGCCTACTTTGTCTAATTTGCGCCACGCCAGGTCAGTCAGACATCTATGTATGTGTTGGTCCAGATAACGACAAAGTAAAAGACTAGAGGGGGGGGGGGATGAATAGTCTTTTAAAACTTTTGTCGATAAACACGGTTTCTCAGATATCTGTGAAGATTTATGATACTTAATTTCAGAGAGCGGAAGACTTTTCTGTGATAAGTGCACGTGCTCAACAAGATAGGTGTAAATACTTTGCAAGGTAAATAAAGCAAGTAATAAAATGCAGAAAGTAAATAACACGTCTTTTTATAGTGGTATCTGAAGGTGGCGGAATCCTTCAACTAATCCACTTCGGCCTTTCTTAGACCTAGAATCCACTAAGAAAGATAATTGATGTAACCTTACAAATATCTTCTCTTGATTCCTAATTACACTAGGTTCCCAACCAAGTGTTCCCCCTGAGTTATTCCCCGGGTTTCACAACCAAGTACTTCCTGTACTCAGAAACCTCTTTCCTGGAGTTGTTCCTTAGTTTCCCAAACTAAGTACTTCCTGTACTCCACACCAATTAAGGTGTTGGTTAAGGTAGTTTGTCAGGTGAGCTTCTTTAATAACTTGTTCAGTTATGCATATAGCTCTAAGAATCAAGTATACTCAATACACTTTGCAATGTATGGTATCTTGTTCTTTACTGACCCAAGTCTATGATAAATGTCCAAGAGAATGAATCTCAGATATCAAATCGTAATTCAACTCTTTCACAAATAGCAATGCTTGTTAAGGATCATGACACTTAGAACTTTTGTGCTACTTAGAATCAAGAGCTTTGGTCGCAACAGAAAGCTTGAAGGTAAGTAGTGTGCTTGAGAGAGCTTGTGAGAGTATTCAATGTAAGTTTAGTGGTCTAAGGTATAAGTTCTGTGTGTGTTCTCAAGCAGTCTAAGTGTTGATATTTATAGATGAATTTGAGTACCGTTTGAATAGTATCCGTTAGGCGTAAATCAAATTCAAACTATTGATATCTGAGTATAGTACTGTAGTACGCTTGTCTTCTTCTTCAGAAGCTACCATTTTTGTTCAGACATCTCTGTCCGCGCATTTAATGCATTGTACTATACTTTGTCCTGTAGTGCCAACGGAACTATGCATTGTATCAGAGATCTTTTACTATCAGAGTTCTCTGAAGCTTTGCACGTCCTTTTCAGAAATTATCACAACTTCAGATACCACTTGTTGCAACAACTTGTTATAATATATTTGTTTTCAGAAACATAGTTTATGTTCAAGGTATCTGAGTGTAGATATCTGTGGGCACTTTCCTTGTTTCAGAAACCTTTTATTTCTCAGATATCTTTTTGCAACACTGTTTATTTAAAAACGCTTGTCTTCAAGATATCTGGTCATAGGTATCTGAAAACCCTTGTCTTCAGCAATCTTGTGTAGTCTTCAAATCTTCAAATCCGTTGAACTTTTCCTGCTGGATGCCTTCTTCTTGGTCTTCTTTAGAGGAATAAAAAATTACATTCAAAGATCTAACATCATATACAAGATTTGCTAGACTATCATACTTAGTGAGTTTCCTCTTTTACAGCGTTCAAGTGAACCAAGAGTACTAACCACCTTTCTGAGCTAAGATAAGTCATTAGGTTGCTGATCAAAATCTAAACAGATATTCCTAACAAATTTCCCCCATTTTGATCAGTCAACGATGACTATCTGACCTATTACAAATCTGGATGAGGAAACAATCCACCACTTAATCATTTCTTATGATCTTTTAATTCATTTAATTAAGTGCAGAAAGTAAACATCAACCAAATCACAAGGTGTGATCTTTGCTGACAAGTTATCTTTTATAGATTGATATCTCAGAGTAGGTTCATCAGATATGTTACAATGAAAGTTCAGATAACTTTTACACGATAAAACAACAATAAGGTACAGTCAGCAAGATACAAAAATTACATAGTAAATTAGGACAACATGAGTAACCAAGCTCCAAGTGAACACCCTAACAAACTAGTCTCCAAGTCTTCAAAATCTTCAAGTCTTCAAAACAGTTCCATGGATCAATCTGCAAATTTCCTATCACTAAACCTTTTGATATCATCAGAGTAGTCATAGAGAAGAGTTCTGACAATCATCTCTGTGTCTCTGGCAAATCCACAGACTTCCTTGTAGGTTTTGGTGGGATTCTTCTTGGCAAATTCTTTGACCCACAGATACTTTCCCCATTTCCAGGCATGCTCGATTCTGATATCGGATAGTTTGAAGTATTCATAAATGATCTTCAGATATTTGATGTCACCCTCGTATTGATCTTCAGTTAAGTAGAAGGACTCATAGGGTTCCACAACAAGTCTTGCTCTTGTGTCTGTTCCAGTGATGTTGGGAATTATGTGCACATCATCTGGCTTTCCATAAGGACATTCATCAGAGAGGTCCTTCTTCATGGCTTCTATTCTCTTGATTACTTCAAAATCCAACTAGGCTTTGATGTGGTTGGTATTAATCAAGACTGGCTTGTCTTTTCTCCATGCCATGAGTTGTTTATGGATTGGTTCTTGAAATTTTGAATTTACCAATAAGTGCTTGAGTTCCAGAATCCAGTAGCCATTTTTCTGATTTATGCACCTGTAGACAGAGGAATTGTTGTCAGTCTTCACATACTCAATTTTGGCTTCTTCTGGCCTGAGCGGAAGTTGACTTTTTCTCTTTTCAGCTCTTAGTCTATTCCTCCTTTGCCTTGAATTTTCCCTTGGGGGATTGCTTGAAGAGCCACCCTGGATTGACTTGGTATTTCCAGAGGGTGTTTTAGCTGCCAAAGGCTTTGCAGCTATGGGCTCAGTTAGGCTATCAATTTTTCTTTTTCTATGAAGAGGAGCTTCATCTTCATCAGTCTTTTCATCATCATCATCAAGATTAATTCTTGTGAGAATTTTGCAGCCTTCTTCATTGCCCTGGGATTTGATTTGGCCTTCTTCTTCTTCTTCTTCTTCTTCTTCTTCTTCTTCTTCTTTAGAAGACTCTTCAATCCCTTTTACTTGTCTTCTCCTTGGAGACTTGGTACTCCTTGGAGGTCTTTTTGCCATGGCCCTTGTTACCATTGTTGTTTCTTCAGTTGGCTACTGGGAAGTAGCTACTATTTGCAAAGCAGCTTGACTTGATGAGGGCTCATTTATTCTGAGTGGTGGATGGGAAGTTTTCTTGTTTCCTCTTCCTTTCTAAGCAGCACCAACTCTAGATTTCTTCTTTCCTTCCCCCTGATCTTGAGGTCCAAATCCTTCCCCCTTAGTCATTGTTGACTGACTAAGTACCACAAAGGATTTTGAGAGAGACTCAAAATTCCCTTGCAAGTAATTGTATGCAGTAACCAACCTCTGAAGTTTAGCCTTGAGCTCATGATTTTGTTTGATAAGTCCATTATCCTTATCAGTGAGCTCTGCCAATGGGCCTAGTATGACATTTGTTTTTCCAGCAGTGTAACTTGCCTCATGAAAAGCTTTTTCAGCTAATGACACATCATCGTCCCTTACCATTCCCAGATCCTTCTGAGCAATAACCATACTGGTTGTTCTCTGAGTGATGAGCTCAGTGAATTTCTTCATATCTGAGGGGACGGAGGCAATTACGTCTTTGTTTTGTGAAGACAACTCCTTTTTAAGATGTGCCAAAACTTGGTATCTATTCATGTATTCTTGGGAGTGGACATTTGGCAGTTTGTTGAAAACTTCAGGAGCAATTAGCTTCCTTTTCAGATGAGAAACCGCTAATTGTTCGTTGCGGTGTTCTGCCAAAGTCTTGTATTCTTCATCATCTGAGTCATCAGCCCAGTGATCTTCATCCTCTTGGACATTTTCAAGATTTTCTAGTCCAGCAACCATCTCAGAGATGGGCTTCTTTTCTTTCAGAAAGGAGGATGGTATATCTTTTGATAGTGATGCAGCCTTAGCATCATGCTTTTCTTCAGATACTTCTTCAGTATCTAGTTCCTTAGCAATGGCATTTACAGCATCCTGGAGCTCTTTGACCTCAGAGTAAGCTACCATTTCTTGTAAGTATTGATCTTGAAGCTGATTAAGCTTATCTCTGGATTTAGCTAGCTCTTCTTCCAGTTGAAGATGGAGCTATTATTTTTCTCCCAACAGTTGTTTGAGTTGAGCAGCTCTGGTTTGTGTGTTCAATATCTTCTGAGTTATTTCCTCAGAGTGCTCAACTACTTGTTCAGTAGTGTCCTTTTGTTGTTGGAAAGATGGATGAGTAGATTTCTGGGGAGATGGAGGAGGGGAGTTTTGTGATGTCCTCTCAGTGTGCTTTTCAGCAACTGAGGCACTCTTACTCTGTGTAATCCCTCCTGTCCCTGGTGCAGGGGCATCATCATCATCCTTCTTATCATCCTCATCCTTGTGATGGTCAGAAGGAGAGTCTTCATAGTCATTCTCATTAGTCTCCTTCTCTTCTTCATCTTCAGAGACCAGATTTATCACTTCTTGAATAGTGACCATTTGCCCATTTACCTCCTCTTGGTATCTTTTTCCATGTCCTTTCATTTGATCCGAGACGACTCCACAACCACAAAAGCTGCCATAAACACATCACCGTCCAGTTGAACCGGGACATCTTCGACTATACCCATGCACCTACTCCTTGTTACATTGGCTAGCAGGACGAAGCATTTACGGGGCTCCAATCCTTTCAAGTTCAACTCCTCGTAAGTAGCAAAAGTCATCGACAGTGCAAAATTCGTGTCAACAATACCACCACCTCATTTAATTACCAATGCCGACAACCAAGTCAAAGCTATCTGCATCACTGACGCTTTTTTCCACCTTCTGAATCACAGGAGTAGTGGAATCCACCGTAAAGTGATTTGGTTCCGCATTCGCCTTCTCTACTGGAATCGCAGAACCAGGTGTGACTACTTCCATCTCCTTTTCCTTAACTCTCACTTATACCGGCTTCTCAAGTGCCGGTGTAGGTACTACCTCAACTACCTCCGGTGTCGTAACCTGGGCCACCGTATTCTCAAGCTGGCAAGTGCAGGTAGCAAGAACAGACTTCACCTTTCCTAGATCATCAAATGTTACCTCAACAGCTAGAACTCTGTGGGTTTCTACGGTCGCCGAGAACTTACCCCTCTCTCTTTGCTGAAATTGACCAACTAGATCCCCCAAAGTCTTCTCTAACCACTTCTGCGCCTGCTCAATGATGTCTAACCGCTGATCATTCCAGCTCTGATTTTTCTGTGCCTCAGCCCAGAACCTCTCGGAACGCTCCATGTGGTTCCTGATTGCCTGATCAGAACTTTCCGGTGCTTTCGTAGTCTGAACCTGAACTAGCTGCTCCTGTGGCGCATTCTCATAAAAGTTGTTGCCACCTTGGTTACCCTGCCAGTTACCACGCTGACTGGTCTTCACCCAGTTGACTATCTCAGATAGTCGGGTTCTCATTCATAATCTCCGGGAGCCTACACATGCTAGTTCCATGCCCAGTTACCGCAAAGATTACACCGCTCACTCACCTGTGAGCTTGGAGTGGAGACCGTGCCAAGCATCCTCATCTCCTTGATCTGATCCGCCAAATCGTAGTTACTAGGATCTAAGGTTTCCTCCACAACTCTAACTACACCCTTCTAGACCGACTACGCGTCCCTTTAAGCTGGGAAATAGCAGCCAGCTTATCGAATGCTTCGGTCAAAGCAGCAGGAGATGCTGCAACAGTGGTCCCATCAACAGTCATGTCGACCATATTCTGAGCTTCCCAATCTAGGCCCTCATAAAACCTGTAACACAAATCCATCTCAGACATCATGTGGTGAGGGCACTGAGAGAGCAGATTCAAAAACCGTTCCCTTGCTTCATAGAAGCTCTCATCACTCATCTGCATAAACTTCTCAATCTGGAGACGAAGTTGCTTAGTCTTTTCAGCAGGATAGAATTTGATCATGAAAGTTTTATACAGAGCATCCCAAGTACGAAAAGATCCCTCCGGCTGGTTAAGAAGCCATCGCTTAGCATTGTCCTGCATGCAAATGGGGAAGACCTTCTTCCTGATTTCCTCACCAATCACCGTAATTCCACCTGCAGTTAGCGGAATTCTAGCAATCAACCCCTCAAACTCTTTCAAAAACCGAATGACATCCTCATTAGCCATTCCATAGTACTTAGGCAAGTCATGGAAGTGATGAGGCTTGATCTCCATGTTCCTGGCATTATTAGACAGTACAATTGCTGACTTTCCAGCCTTAATCTCGCCAGGCTGCATGTAGGTCCCATATGTCAGCTGAGCCATCGGAATTTCCTTTCTGATAAACTTGTTGTTAAAGCTACACAACTCGAAAACTTGAAAAAGATCTTAGTTTATGTTAGTGCACTAAACCGCAGGTTGGGAAACAAACAAAAATTTATACTTTAAACGCTACAGTAGGAATAAATTCCCCGGTAGCGGCGCCGAATTTGATAAGCTCAAATTATACTCTATAGAACTTAAGATAATAAGTTTTAGTTGTAGACTATGCCTAACTCGGTATCGTTCTCTAAGGAATTAATTAAGCTACCACAACGAAATAGAGCAGAACGTTTGTTTGTAAGTAACAAGTTGGTTTTGAGTGATTTTACTTCTAAAACACGAATTAATACTAAAGAAAAATAAACGGTTTTGATCAAATGATAGAAGGGAACACGGTAGTGATGATCCGGTTATGCTAACTCGATACTAAGGTAGTCGTTCGTATTTGTCACACGGTCGGTGTACAGAAAATCAATCAATCCAATTCAACCAAGCTGTTTTTCGAAGATTTCAAACTAGAGAAATCGTTAGGTTTGTCAGACCGACAATTCTTAACCAAAATAATTTAGAATATTTCAAACTAGCGTATTGGATTGAAGGTTTATACGAAAATCTCAAACTAGACGAACCTATATGAACGAATGTAAACCCTAGATTTGAATCTGCGTAACCATCACATAACTACCGAGTTTTGGAGAGGTTTAGCTACTCGTACTTGAAGCAAAGACGAAGGAATTCATAATCTTGTATACGCAAAAGCATAAACATAAAGATAATCGCAAGCAAGAGCATACAATTTGCCAGATGAATCAAGCACAATTGTATGGAAGCAATAGAGAATTATCAACTTACTAAGAATTCGATGTCGATGGTTCGTTACAATAGAAAACAAAGCTCCAAGATCAATCAATGTCAAAAACTAGGTTTAGGTTGAGAGCAAAGTATGAAAACTTGACAATAGATGATAATGAAACTAATTATATCTTGTTCTAACTAATATATAGGAAAATAAAAGAATTAGAAACTAATTAGGAATGAAACGGCGAAGATCGCAGTAATGACGCAGAACAGTAACTGGCGACGCCAGCGTAAGTCTTAGCTTAACGCCATCGATACGCTGGCCGCCAAAGAGCATAAGAAGATGATGGCGTCGCCAAAGATTAAGAAGAACTAGCGTCCTTGAGATAACTGGCGTATGCCGACCACTCTGGAACATCTGGATTCACTTTTTGACTCCAACTTTGGTATTTTTGGCCTTCCCGCTCCACTTCTAGCATCCATACGAGGCATTGGAACTCCATATCTTGTAGATGCATGTAAAATACATCATTTTGTCTTCAATTAGCGCGGTTTAGCCAAATATCTACAAAACACTCAAAGAACAAAACAAGTAAAAATACTCTAGGAAAACTAATAAAACTAAACTCAAGGATGACAAAAAGACGGTAAAAAAAAGACCAGATGATACTCTAAATTATCGTCTCATCATCAAGACCCAATCTTGATCTCGATCACAAACTGCTAAGGACTATCTATCTAAGTTCGCTGAAATTTCACCCTGCGGTTACTGTCGGCACTAGTAGTCAGTCATAAAAATTTTAGCAAACCGACATTACGATTACGTTTTATCTTATTGTTGTAAGTTTCAGAATAATGCAATGAATCCTTTTATAAGTGTAGGACCTTTAGGGAAGCTTATTAGAAGGGCTAACATTTCAAATGAATATTCATAACTCTGTTAGCATTCATTTGTTATACAGGGAGCAGGTGCTGAAACTAAAAGGCTGACATTCGACGAAATCCAGAGCAAGACTTACATGGAAGTGAAAGGAACCGGAACTGCAAACCAGTGCCCAACAGTTGAGGGCGGTTCTGCCAGGTTCTCCTTCAAGCCCGGGAAATACACAACCAAGAAATTCTGTTTAGAGCCAATGATGTGTCAAATCAAAGTTCTAACTAAGCTGAGTCTTGTTTATGAATAAAAGAAAAAAGCAGTAAATGTTTGTTTGCTTCGGCAGCGAGATGATAAACTAAAGTACATAACTACTTGCAATTACTAGAAACCGAATTAACACTAACGAGATTAAAATATGAATGGGGAAAATTATGGAGTGGTAACGTCAACAAGCTAGCTAGCAGGATATATGTGATTCACGGGATTGACTACGCAAGTTGTCACAGTTTTGAGTTAAAAAAATGAATAGCACCAATGAAGGCGTCAGTTTCACTAGGCTACAATCAATTTGACTAACCTACTATCACCGTTTGCAACTAACTATTAAATCAAGCAAGACGAAAGATATTTGGGTGTATTGATTAAATGCCTAATCTAACAGTGATTTTGTCTAGGAGATCATTAAACATGATAGCAGGAATAGTAATTGATCTAAAAAGCACAAGTAGTCGAATCCTGATGCACTTCGAATCACATAAACCCTAGCTAGCATGCATTGAATCAGTCACCACCCCCATAATAGGGGTGTTTAGCTACTCATGACAAGTGAAAGCATAATCATACTAGCAATAAACATAATCTCAAGCACAAAACAGAGATTCGAATAGATTGATACAATTTTACCCTTCGTTGTCACAAACCCTAGGTAGAAATTGTAGAACGAAAATGAATCGATGTCAAAGCTGTTTAGATAACCTCCCAATCAACGTCAATCTTCGAATTACAAGCGAAAACGGTTCAATTACCTCAAATCAGGTAATTGCCTTGAAAACTAGGTCTATCTCTAGAGTAAGGTATTGTTCTTGACAATAGAATGAATATCCAAAATAATTATGTCTTGTTCTAAGTAATAGAAAGTAGAAAAAACCAAGTCTGATCGAATTAGGAAAGAAATCGCGATTCAGGACGTTGGAATATTAGCTGGCGCCTTGATTTTCATATCAAGGCGTCGCTTAAGAAAATCAAGGCGCCGCCATTATCTGGTGGACGCAATTTCCCTTACTAGCGCCAAAGATGAGACATCGGATCTCATCTGGACGCCAGTATTGAAACTGGTGTTCTCCACTTATTTGGAATGACAATTTTGCCCTTTTTGCTCCTTTTTGCTCCTTTTGACTTCGATTCTTGTTATTCTGGCCTTCCCGCTCCACTTCTAGCATCCACACGAGGCATTGGAACTCCATATCTTGTAGATGCCTGTAAAATACATCATTTTACCTTTAATTAGTGCGGTTTAGCCAAATACCTACAAAATACACAAAACATGAAAACGTAACAAAATACCAATAAAGCACATAAAAACTATACTTGAGAATGGCAATAAGACGGTAAAAAAGACCAAATGAGACGATGTAAAATCGACTCATCAGCCAACATCATTCACTGTCAAGGCAGAGGGTGTGAGCAAAAACGCACCAGCTGATTTCCAAAAGACCAAGCTTATGACCCGATTAACCTACACCCTCGACGAGATTGAAGGACCTTTTGAGGTGTCACCAGACGGCACTATCAAGTTCGAGGAGAAGGACAGAATCGACTATGTTGCAGTGGCCGTACAGCTGCCTGGTGGCGAGCGTGCCATTCCTATTAATCGTAAAGCAACTTGTGGCAACTGGCAAGCCTGACGGCTTTTAGTGGAGAATTCCTTGTGTCGTAATACAGAGGATCCTCGTTCCTTGACCCAAAGGGCAGAGGTGGATCTACCGGTTATGACAATGCAGTTGCTTTGCCTGCTGGAGGAAGAGGAGATGAGGTGGAGCTTGAGAAGGATAACAACAAGAACCGTACTGCTCTGAAAGGAAATATCACACTGAGTGTTACTTCATGTAAACCAGAGACCGGTGAGCTGATTGGAGTGTTTGAAAGCATTCAACCATCTGATACTGATTTGGGATCTAAGGCTCCCAAAGATGTCAAGATTTAAGGTGTTTGGTATGCCCAACTAAAATAAATGTAATAATATTCTTGATTCTAGCTTTCTTGTAATTGAAAAGGATCAATGAACTTTATGTTACATATTCTTACCAAGACGGGACAATTATCATGCTTATAATTTGTCACCTTTCACCTTATATATACCTCTGGTGGTAGCCAGAAAGCAGGAAGGCAATGTTTCGGAAAATCATTCAACAAACTAAATGGAGTTAGTTCAAAACACAAGTTCATCTTCCAAGGCCATCATATTCGTGCAAGTGCCAAATTCAATAAAACTTTGATGCCTATAAGACATTACGTTACCTTACTGGAGATAAACCTAGCTCCGGGAAACACTCTCCGTCACTGATAACACGGCATCCAGTCGAACATTTTGTCGAATACTTGGTGCTCTCGAACTTTTATCCTAATCCGTTAATTCATATATTTGAGTATCATACATCTATTCAGCAAAAACAATGAGCAGTAGATAAACATATATGATTACTAAATATCTCCATTACTGATCAATGAACATTGAATAATCACAGCTCAATTAGAATGTTTTTAAGGTATACAATAGTCAGGACGACACCTTGATTGGCGGTAGAAAACCTGCACTAAACTAGTAAAAAAAAAAAAAGCTCCTAAATGCATAAAAAACCCTATAAATGTATCTAATTGTAACCATGAAAAAAAGGGCGTAGCTAAAGCAAACCACCAGCCAGAATCTGTACTGGGATGCAGTTTTCTCATTGTTAAAAACGATTGGGGAGAGAGAGGGAGGGTATCGACCTATGTTATGAAACCCGACGGGTCGATCCGGTTCAACCGCGACTCGGAGGGGGTCCGGGCCGAAAATCCCCCAAAACCAAAAAAAATCGGGTTTTTGGTAAAAATCCGGCGAAACCGGTAAAAACCCGGTTCCACCCGGGTTTCTAAAAAAAAAAAAAGAAAAAAAATCAAAAAAACCCCAATCACAACAAAGCCCTAATCGCTCAGTTCCTTTTCCTTTTCAGTCTTCTTCCTTTTCCTTTTTTGCGGCTCATTCTTCTCCCGTGCTTTAATGTTATTTGTTATTTTGAACTCAATGTTATGGAGTTATGGTGACTTTGTGTTTGGAATCGGCGTATACGTTTATGCAATGTTTATCTTTTTAGGTAAAAATGTATATGTTGAATTTTAAGGCGATACATTATGTTTTATTTTAAAATATTTTTTATAGGCCGATTGAAGCTAACCCGATCAACCTCCTACAGATGGGTGGCCAACGTCCCATTCGAAGCTTCAAAACAGTATCGACTATCGAGTCTATCTATCGTGAGTATTCTACTCCATCAATCTCCATCCATCCATTCCTTCATTCATTCATCGGCAAGGCAAGGCAAGGTTGAAGAATGTCGTCGTGTACGGCGGTTTTCTCTCCAAAACTTGCAGCAATCCACTACTCCCATGGCAAAGCTTCCTCCTCTTCCTCCCATCTGAGCAGAAAGACTTATCCTGTGGTGGGTCCAACAAAGAAGCACCACCACCATTTGACTGCTTCTGCTTCTGCAGATAATGGATCTGGCGTGGCTGCTGCTGCTCCACCACCACCCCTCGCAGATACCACCACCACCGTTATCTCAAATGGTTCTCCACCGTCCTTGGAGATTTCGAGTGGTTTTCAAGATGCCAGGTGGGTAGATGGGACTTGGGATATCAAGCAATTTGCCAAAGATGGCAATTCCACTGACTGGGATGCTGTCATTGATGCTGGTAATATGCTTACTCACTCTTCCATTTCGATTATTTTTTATTAATATCATCGATGATGTGCTCGAGTACATATCTAGGAGACTTGAACCCCAAATGTATAACAATTACTTTACACTGGTGTCAACTGAACCAGATTGTTCCTGAATTTACGAATCGAATTCTAATTTGTTAGATCTCTGGAGGTCGTATGTTATGGTAAATTGATTCACATTGAATCCCCAAAAAGTTACAGTATTATGAACTATATCTATCTATGTGTATGTGTGTGTATGTATGTATACAAGTGTTGAGTGGAAACACTAAGAAAAGATTCATAGCTTTCGAACAATCTAATTCCGATTGCCCGGTAAATTTCTGCTGAAATGTTAACATTGCTGGAAGTAAAATCGGAATGTTATTGTTATTGATTTGATGAAAATGGCTGTATATGTGTTTCGTTCTATATCATCTTGGGATGTAAAAGTACTACTTGAAAGTTGAAACCCTCTATACATTGAGGCTAGACAGATATTTTATTAATTTTACTTCAAATTTCACCGTATTCAACCAGATGTGTTGACTTGGTATTCCACATTCTCGTAACATATGGTGTGGGAAAAGGTTGATTTTTTTTATGATAATGGGATTTCACTATTTCGTGCTTGGTTGTTGCTCTACAATCTAATGATTATTCCAACATTCCGATACCTATGCATTCTTCAAATATATGCTGATACTCTTGGTTTATGACTATTCGGCAAAACTTCTGCAGAAGTAAAGAGGAGGAAATGGATGGAAGACAATCCACAGTCATCGAGTAATGAAGAACCTATTGTTTTCGATACGTCCATTATTCCTTGGTGGGCATGGATGAAAAGATTCCATCTTCCTGAAGCGGAATTGCTCAATGGTTTGCACATTCAACTACTTTCCTCAACTTTTCATTAATGTTCTTGCCCAAACCCCTCGATTAACTCCATTTTCAAATGGGTACGTGTTCTGTAAAACTGAAATGCAGGGCCTAGTGTTTTTGGATCTATTAATGAAGGGGTCTTTTGTATTTATCCAAATTTTATGTTGTCATCTAATGTTGCTATGTTACTGAATACAGGCCGTGCAGCAATGGTAGGGTTCTTCATGGCATATTTTGTTGATAGTCTGACTGGAGTAGGTCTCGTCGATCAAATGGGCAACTTCTTCTGCAAAACGTTGTTATTTGTTGCTGTAGCAGGAGTGTTACTGATAAGGAAGAATGAGGATATTGAAACCGTTAAGAAGTTAATTGAAGAGACCACGTTTTACGACAAGCAGTGGCAGGCAACATGGCAAGAGGAAACACCAAACACCAAGAACCAATAAGGAACTTGCAGAGTCTAATTTCCCATCCCAATCTGTTGCAACTTATAACACGCAGTTGCTTATTTTGGTGCCAGTGCTGTTTTGGTTCTCCTTGAATGTGGAATATTCCGTCTTCTTCCAAGGTATCACAATATGTGTAGACTGTAGTAACATTCTGCGAGTACATTCAAGCGTTGTTTGGGTAGAATTGTATGTTAATCTTCATGTTTGGCGTATTCACAAATCATGTTGCTTGCAAAACTCCGGTGAAAAAGCTCAACCAAACAGTCTGTGCGAGTTTGGCTGAGCATGACGTGATCCAGACCGGTCTGGACTGATTGTTCAGGTTTGTGTCTGGTCCGGTCCAAACTCGGAACTTAATGGTCTGGATCGAAATGGATTGAAAATATAGTAAATTAACGCACATACACGTGGATAACAAGAATGTTAAACGCAACACCGTTTTCGCTAAATGCAACACCAAATATTTGTAACTTAACTAAAATGTACCTAACTCATAAAAAATCTTATAAAATTAATGAAAAATCAAAATAACTCGTTTATACAAATACAAAAATATTAACATGCATGATTGAATACAAAATAACAACAATAAATAAAAATAGAGACTGAAAATAAAAATTATTTTTTTTAGAAAAATGTTTCGTTCATACAAATACAAAAACATTAACATGCATGATTGAACAACAATAAATCGAATTTTTTTTTTTTGTAAAACGAAAAAAAATAAATGTTTTTAAATATATACGACTTATTTAAAAAAAATAAAAAAAATGACAAACATGTGGCCGATTGTTATACTTTTTATTTTTTAAAAATAAATCGTATATATTTAGAAACATTTAATTTTTTTTCATTTTTCAAAAAAAAATTCGAATGTTGTTCAATCGTGCATGTTAATGTTTTTGTATTTGTATAAACGAAATATTTTTCTAAAAAAATTAATTTTTAAGAAATTTTTGATTTTTTTATTGTTGTTATTTTGTGTTTAATGTACATGTTAATGTTTTTGTGTTTGTATAAGCGAGTTATTTCGATTTTTCGTTAATTTTATCAGATTTTTTATGAGTTAAGGGCATTTTAGTCAAGTTACAAATATTTGGTGTTGCGTTTAGTGGCGTTTATTGAAATCCAATTTGTTGATTTAATCTTTGTAAGCGATCACAGTCCGTGTTCAGAGGGATCACCTATAGAAATATATAAACTCAAAACACAAAATTAGTCGGAATAACACCAACAACACCTTGCTAAACATAAATCGAGCAATGAAAGCTTACCAATTTGGTGTTTTAAAGCTAATTTTGTTGCAAACATTGTTGTTTTGTGGTAGTGTATGAGGATGGGAACAGATTCAGTGTATAGTAAGGAAAGGATTAGATCACGAGCAAAAGGCCTTTTTCCTTAAGATCAGATTTGCTCAAGACTGGTGCTTACGGTTGACTTAGCAAATAGTCTCCCAAGATAGAACAGCAGTATTTGAATCAAAGTTCTAGCACTCGAACTTTGACTCGGCGAACTCATACAATAAAGGATTCTTCAGGCTTTAGAGAGTTTAAGAGAAGGAAGAAGGATGGATTGTTGTGTGTTAAATCCGAACCTAGGGGGGCTATTTATAGTTTCGAAGAGTTGAGTCTGACAGGCACAATGGTTCGCGAATCGATGAGATGAGTTGCAACTTCGAGTACAACGATTCAGATATGTCCCATCTGAGCAGTTCGTCTTGATTCGCTCATGCCCAATCCGAACAACAGACCGCTTTTTCGTTTCAGACTAATCTTATTGGACTCAACTAAGCATAGTTGATTTCTGGCCCAAAAAGATTATAATTAACTCTAGCCCGCGACCTGCGAACTCACGAGCCCACGTCCCACGACCACCCACTCGAGACCCGGCTCAAGTGAGCCAGCGGTGCGTGTAGAGCATCTAGCTCCCCTCCAAAGCATGGGTGCCCTAAGGCCCAATCACTTAACCCAAGTCTTGACTAATAAGTAGTTCTTCCTCAATTTTAGCCATGTGGGACTTCTCCCATTCCAACTCTTGGCATTCCATATTCAATGCATCAACCAACACACTTTGAGCTTCAATAACTCTTTCACCTTTCAATGAATTTTAGTAATTCTTTCTCAAGTGTCATCTACTACTATAGTAGATTATACTCGTTTAAGGAAAGTTCATTTCCAACGTGTGGGGCCCCTTTGGTTGAGGTGCAAAGTCATGGACTAGCCTCTTTGGTGACTAAAATTCTAACAATCCCCACATGAAAGAGAATTGATGCTCACAGCACAACGGGGTGCTCTAGCCTAGAATTTCCTGCGGAAAATCATATTGCATCGGGATCGATTGTCAGTGACATCAATCGTCCCTAGTATAATACCATAGGATTTACTTGACACCCGGTTGACGTGATGCCTTGAACCGGCCAACGCTTTGTGTAAACCAAGACAATGATATCAACACAATAATTTTCCTTATCGCTGCCTTTTCTTCTCAATCCGTTAAAGGCCTTGACTTCGGATTCATAGTGTTTCTCGTTTGAAGCGGCTACCATACTTCACACCCAAATAGGTGATCTCTCAAGAGCATTCACCGATGATGCTCGCTTCGTAAGCTAAAGAGATTAAGAATCTACTTCAGAGATCATTAAGAGTTTAGTGACTCATCCTCCGCCCGGTCTGCAGGAGCACTTAATGTGTCTTTCACGGGAATGGTGCAAATGGAGTATAACTCCTAAGTGCTTTTACCTCTAAGTACAAACTTCAAGAGGCACGTACTGGTCCTTTACAGTTTAGTTGTCCCATTGAACTAAATTCTTGGGATCTCCAGTCAGTATGGTTGGGTTGCCACCGTAAATTCCCTTATTGAGTGGGTCTTAAGCCCATTCCCCTAGACAAGCAATGTCCTTGATCCCTTGGTAGTGCTTTGGTTAGCGGATCCGCAATGTTATCCTTTGATTTCACGTAATCAACAATGATAACCCCTGTAGAGACCAACTGCCTAATGGTTTTATGTCTTCGACGTATGTATCTAGACTTTCCATTATACATATTATTTCCTGCCCTTCCTAATGCCGACATACTGTCACAATGAATTGTTACAGAAGGCACAGGCTTATCCCAACAAGGGATGTCCTCTAAAAATTCTCGAAGCCATTCTGCTTCTTCTCCAGCTTTGTCCAAAGCTATGAATTCCGATTACATCGTGGATCGGGCGATGCACGTTTGTTTAGAGGACTTCCAGGAAACAACACCGCCACCAATGGTAAACACGTAACCACTAGTGGACTTGGTGTTTGTACTATCAGATATCCAGTTTGCATCACTGTATCCTTCTAATACTGCCGGATATCTTCCATAGTGTAATCCATAATCTATTGTGGTCTTTAAGTATCCCAATAGATGAAGTAGAGCTTTCCAGTGAGCACTTCCTGGATTACGCGTAAACCTAGCCAACTTGTTGACTGCAAAAACAATATCAGGACGAGTGCAGTTCATCACGTACATCAAACTGCCAATTATCTGAGCATATTACGTTTGGTTTACTGGATCACCTGAGCGTTTGTCCAAACACAAAGATTCGTTCATTGGTGTCCTTACACATTGACGACCAAAGACCTCATATCTCTTTAAAACGTCTTCAATGTAATGAGATTGTGATAGCACCAAACCCTCGGGTGTTTTAGAGATCTTTATCCCTAAGATTAAATCTGCTACACCCAAGTCTTTTATGTCGAAAAGTTGTTTCAACATTTGCTTTGTTATTAAAATCAAATCCAGGCTAATTCCAGTAATGAGCATGTCGTCTACATATAAGCATATCATGACAGAGGATTCAGCGTTCCCTTTCACATAGATACACTTATCACACTCATTTATAGAAAAGCCCTTTGATCGCAACGTGTTGTCAAACTTTCCGTGCCATTATTTAGGAGCTTGCTTGAGTCCGTACAATGACTTGACAAGACGACAGACCTTCTTCTCTTGTCCTGGAACCACATACCCTTCAGGTTGTTCCATATAGATTTTCTCGTCCAGTTCTCCATTTAGGAAAGCAGTTTTAACATCCATTTGATGTATCTCAAGACCACGCTTGGCAATGCATGGCTATGAATACTCTAATGGAAGTTATTCTGATACAAAGTAGTATGTGTCAAAGTAGTCAAGACCCTCTTTTTGTCTATAGCCTTTGACTACTAGACGAGCCTTGTACTTATCAATGGTTCCATCTGCTTTATACTTGCGTTTGAGTATCCACTTGCAACCCAATGGCTTATTTTCCGGATGAAGGTCAACCACTTCCCAAGTATGATTTTGCAGGATGGATTCCATTTCACTTTCGATGGCCTCTTTCCAAAAGGGGGCTTCAGGAGTGGACATCACCTCTTGGATAGTCCTAGGCTCGTTTTCTACAAGGATTGTGAGAAAATCAGGACCAAAGTCTTTCTGAGTCCTAGCCCTCTTACTCCTCCTTGGTTCGACATCAGGAATCTCAACGTTCTCTTGATGTGAACTTTCGGGTTCTGCGGAATTATCTGGTGGTAAGTCTTCAGGTTCTGTAGCATTCTCTAGAGGAGGTGAACCTATAGGTACTGCAACATTTTCTGAATTTAGGTACACCTTCGAATTCTGCATTAGGGCCACTTGGGTCAAGGACCCCCACAGGGGCCCCCACATTTGACCCTATTGCCGTTTCATAGTCTCGTTTACGAGAGACTATTTCCTTCTTTTCCTTCCTAGGAAAAACTTCTTCAAAGAATTCTGCATTCCTTGATTCAATGACAGTACCCTCATGGATGTCCGGTATCAGCGACTTATGCACTAAGAAGCGATAAGCACTACTGTTGTTTGCATATCCTATAAATATGCAATCTACAGTCTTTGGTCCAATATTTACTTTCTTTGGTTTGGGTATGACCACCTTAGCCAAGCAGCCCCACACTTTCAAGTGTTTGTAAGAAGGCTTGTGACCTTTCCATAGTTCATATGGAGTAACATCACTATTTTTCCGGGGTATTCAGTTAAGAATAGTAGTAGCCGTGAGAATAGCCTCCTCCCACAAATTCTGGGGTAATCCAGAATCTAGTAATAGTGCGTTCATCATCTCCTTGAGAGTACGATTTTTACGTTCAGCAACACCATTTAACTGAGGTGAATAGAGAGCAGTAGTTTGATGAATAATGCCAAACTTGGAACAATATTCTTCAAATGGTGCTCCATATTCTCCACCTCTGTCACTTCGAATTACTTTAATTCGAGTACTACGTTGATTCTCAACTTTAGTTTTGTAGTGTTTAAATGCTTCTAAGGTTTCGTCCTTACTCCTTAGCAAATAAACATAACAATATCTAGTGCAATCATCAATAAAAGTAACAAAGTACTTTTTCCCTCCTCTAGTTTGCACAAATTTCAAATCACACAAGTCGCTGTGAATTAATTCTAGAGGAGTCGTGGTTCTGTTTACTGAATGAAATGGTGCCTTTGTTAATTTTGCCTCCACACAAACCTCACATTTACTTTGAGTATTGATTTCGAAGGACGGCAAATGTTTCGTTTTTATTAACATTCGAATAGCACTGTAGTTTGTATGTCCTAATCTATGGTGCCATAAATTAGAGAACTCAGACAAGTAGGTAGAATCATTTATTTCATTGACATTGCTCTCAAAGGAGCGTACAATAGACATCTTAAAGAGCCCATCACACATGTAGCCCTTTCCTACAAACTTGCCAGACTTAAGTAGTACAAACGGACTAGACTCGAAAGTCATCTTGAAACCCGCCTTGACCAGCAGCGGCCCGGACACCAGATTCTTGCGGATATCTGGAACGTGCATGACTTCATTCAGTATGAGCTCCTTCCCAGAAGTCATCTTCAGAACCACTTTTCCAACTCCTTTCACCTACGAAGTAGCGTCATTTCCCATGAACAGCTTCTTGTCTTTCACCGGAGAGTAGGTAGAGAAGGCACCGTTATACGTTCAACATATGTGGTGAGTTGCACCCGTATCAATCCACCACTGCCTTGGGTTTTCAACCAGATTGGCTTCCAAGACAACAACAGCAAAGGAGTTGATCATGTCCTCCACCATAGGTTCATCTTTTGCTTCAACAACATTAGCCTTCTCCTTTTTGAGGGAGTTGCAATCTGCCTTCATATGCCCAAGCTTTCTGCAGTTGAAGCAATTTCCCTTGATCCTTCTAGGCTTCCCCTGGTTTCCTTGCTTCCCTTGAGATTTCACGTCCCCATCACGCATCTTGCGTTTCTTGCTGGAATTTACCTTGGACTTTCCTTTGGAATCAACCAGGTGAGCCTTGGCTTCCATGGGCTGCTTTCCTTTGCCCAAAGCCCTCCGATTGTCTTCCTGAATCTGAAGCTTAATGATCAGCCCTTTAAGCCCCATCTCCTTGGTCTTCAACTTAAGATAACTCATGAACTCGTTCCATGATGCACTACAAAAAATCTGGGCTGTAGCGACGGATAGATCCGTCGCTACAGCCCAGCTATCCGTCGCCCCAGCTCTGGCGACGGATAAAAAATCCGTCGCCCCCTGGAGCTGTGGCGACGGATAAAAATCCGTCAATTCCATGATTGACGATTGATTGACCTTTTTTTTAAAAAAACATGATTATGGGGCGACGGATAGATCTATCCGTCAGCCCATTTTTTTTAAATAAAATCAGATATAATTTTATATTCAGATACTGGATTAATCCCGATGTGGTGCGGTGGCAGTGCGGTGGGTGTGTGCGGTGGTGGGGGGAGGGGGTGGTGGTGGACGGGTGGTGGTGGGGGTGGAGGAGATGGTGGTGGTGGCAGGGTGGTGGTGGTGGAGGAGATGGTGGTGGTGGTGGTGGTGGTGCGGTGGTGGTGGGAGTAGAGAGGTGGTGGTGGTGGAGATGGTGGTGGAGGAGGATGGTGGAGGAAAGGAGGTGGTGGAGGAGATGGTGGTGGTGTAGGATGGTGGTTTTGGTAGGGTGTGGGTGGTGGGAGTAGAGAGGTGGTGGTGGTGGTGAGATGGTGGTGGAGGAAAGGAGGTGGTGGTGGAGGAGGATGGTGGTGGTGGGAGGAGAAAGGTGGTGGTGGAGGGAGGAGAAAGGTGGGGGAGGAGATGGGGGTGGTGGAGGAGGGTGGTGGTGGGAGGAGATGGTGGTGGTGGAGGATGGTGGTGGTGGGAGGAGAAAGGTGGTGGTGGGAGGAGGAGGAGAGGAAGTAGTGGAGAAAAGGAGGTGGTGGAGGAGATATATTATATTTTTTAGGTTTTAGCGACGGATAGATCTAGATCTATCCGTCGCGAATTTTTTCGGGCCTTGTAGCGACGGATAAATCTATCCGTCGCTAAAATTTTTTTTTTTAAATTTTGGTCGCTCATGGCGACGGATAATTTTATCCGTCGCTTCTGAGCGACAGATAACCTTTATCCGTCAAGAAGCGATGACGGATAGAATCCGTCGCCCCAAGTAGCGATCCGTCGCTACAGGGGCGACGGATAAAATCCGTCGCCCCTTTCCGTCCCGTTACGGATGGATTCTTGTAGTGATGGTGGCAGTTTCTCGATCAGTGAAGCGACCAGGAATGGCTCATTAGGCTTCATGCCTTCCTGTTCCAGTTCGTGGAGAATAGACTGAAACTCCAGGACTTGACTCATCACAGACTTAGAGTCAGAAATTTTGAAGTTCAGGAACTTCCCCACAACGAACTTCTTAGTACCAGCGTCACTGGCATACTTCTATCGATTTCTCCCACAATTCCCTTGTAGTACTGACATAGCAGAAGGCAGTGTATAGTGCATCAGAAAGACAATTGAGAATGTAGTTCTTACATAGGAAATCGCTGTGAACCCAAGCATCATAGGCTAGTTGCCTTTTCCGGTTGTCATCCTGTGTAGCCTGAACGGCTTCTGGAGACATGGCATTTGGATCAGTGTCTTGCAGGACAGGAGCGGTAGGTGTTTCAGCCTTGAGATAGTTGTTCAGCCCAATTGCCGTCAGGTAGAACAGCATCTTCTGTTTCCACTGCTTGAAGTTGGAACCCATGAACTTCTCCGGCTTTTCGTCATGGTTGGGAGCGGCATTGATCTGACGGCGGGAAGCGAGAACAACGGGGACATCAGTTCGATGTGAACATCTTCGCATACAGTACACTACAAGAATTCTAACGTAGCAGGGGCGGAAAGGCGGATTTTATCCGTCGCCTCAAGCAACGGATCGCATGACGGGCGACGGATTCTATCCGTCGCACCGTTTGGCGACGGATTAAACTTATCTGTCGCTCTGTAGCGACGGATAAGTTTATCCGTCGCTCTGTAGCGTTGACCAAGATTTAAGAAAATAAAAAAAAAATTTAGCGACGGATAGATCTATCCGTCGCTATAGCCGAAACAAAAAAAACAAGTTAGCGACGGATAGATCTAGATCTATCCCGCTAAAAGCTACTTAAAAAAAACCATATATCTCCTCCACGACCTCCTTTCCTCCACCCCTTCTTCTCCATTTCTCCTCTCCTCCTCCTCCCACCACCACCTTTCTCCTTCCACCACCTTTCTCCTCCACCACCCTCCACCACCATCCACCACCACCACCTCCTCCACCACCATCCTCCTCCACCACCATCTCCACCACCTCTCTCCTCCCACCACCATCTCCACCACCACCACCTCTCTCCTCCCACCACCACCGCACCACCATCTCCACCACCGCACCTCTCTCCTCCCACCACCACCGCACCACCATCTCCACCACCGCACCACCACCACCTCTCTCCTCCCACCACCACCGCACCACCACCATCTCCACCACCCCCACCCCCCCCGCTCTCCTCCCACCACCACCACCACCGTTCCACCTCCCACCCCCCCCGCGCCACCACCACCGTGCCCCCACCACAGCCACCACCCCACCCCCGTTCTCCTCCCACCACCACCGCACTGCATTTAATACAAATTGGATCTGAATATAAAAATTGAATACAAATTAATATCTGAATACAAATCAATATCTCAGATATCTGAATACAAATTGATATTTAATTAATCCGTATACGAATATAAAAATTCGAATACGGATTTTATTTTTTTAAAAAAAAATAGAAATGGGGCGACGGATAGATCTATCCGTCGCCACGTGGGGCGACGGATAGAATCTATCCGTCGCCCCATTATCAATTTAAAAAAAAAAATGGTCAATCCGTCGTCCAATCCGTCGCGAATTGGACGACGGATTGTTATCCGTCGCCACAGCTCCAGGGGGGCGACGGATTTTCTATCCGTCGCCCGATCCGTCGCCAGAGCTGGGGCGACGGATAGAACTATGTGACGGATCTATCCGTCGCTCTGAACAATTTTGTAGTGAGAATCTGATCTTAATTGTTGTTTGGTGGTATTGTATGAGGATGGGAACAAAACCAGTGTATAGTAAGGAAAGGATTAGACTGCTGAGCAAAGGCTGGGCCTATTTCCTTAAGACTGTATTTGCCCCGCACTGGTGCTTACGGTGGACTTAGCAAATAGTCTCCCAAGATAGAACATCAGTATTTGAATCAGAGTTCTAGCACTCGAACTTTGACTCGGGAACTAATACAATAAAGGATTCTTCTGGCTTTAGAGAGTTTAAGAGAAGGAAGAAGGATGGAATGTTCTGTTAAATCCAACCGGGGCTATTTATAGTTTGAAGAGTTGAGTCCGACAGTACAATGGTTCGCGAATCGATAGAGATGAGTTGCAACTTCTGAGTACAACAGTTCCAAACAAATATGTCCCATGCGAACAGTTCGTACTGATTCGCTCATGCCCAATCCGAACAGTTGCACCGTTTGGGCTTTTCGTTTCAGACTAACTTATTGGACTCAACTAAGCATAGTTGGTTTCTGGCCCAAAAACATTATAATCAACTCTAGCCCGCGACCCGCGAACCCACGGACCCCGGACTCGAGACCCGGGCGGCTCTGGCGAGCGAAGTGCGTGTGTGTAGGAGCATCTAGCTCCTCCCCCCTTCCAAAAGCATGGTTGCCCTAAGGGCCCAATCACTTAACCCAAGTCTTGGACTAATAAGTAGTTCCTTCTTCCTCAATTTTAGCCATGTGGGACTTCTCCCATTCCAACTCTTGGCATTCCATATTCAATGCATCAACCAACACACTTTGAGCTTCAATAACTCTTTCACCTTTCAATGAATTTTAGTAATTCTTTCTCAAGTGTCATCTACTACTATAGTAGATTATACACGTTTAAGGAAACTTCATTTCCAACGTGTGGGGCCCCTTTGGCTGAGGTGCAAAGTCTTGGACTAGCCTCTTTGGTGACTAAAATTCTAACAAACATGCATATCGCGACATATGTAGTCATGTAGCTGTCGGACTGGACTACATCCATAGACAGCCGATTTAAGCATCGATCTGGTCCACAGGCATGTCAAAAGCAACGGAATCATCGTCACATAGTCGTAGTACAACGCAAAGATATGCCACTTTAGTGCTGCGTTTATCTTAAGTGTTTTCTTTCTTTGGCTCGAACTCGAAGCTCTCGCCCCTCAGATTTGGATGTGTTAGAAATATCTGTTAGAATTTGATCAACAACCTTAGTGACATATCTTAGCTAAAAAAGGTAACTAGTACTCTTATTTCACTTGAACATTATAAAAGAAGAAATTTACTGAGTATGTTAGTCTAGTTAATCTTGTATAGGATGTTAGGTTTTTGAATGTAATTTTTTATATCCCTAAAAGAAGACCAAGAAGTAAGCATCCAGCAGGAGGACATCAATTTTGAAGATCAAGTCAACTGCACAAGATAGCTTAAGACAAGGAAGGATTGTCTTGTCAGATACCTTGAGAAAACTAATGTTATTCAAAGACAAGTTTTCACTCAAACAGATATTTGAACAACTAAATTAGGAAACTAAGTAAGGATTGTGTAAAGGCTCAAATACCTTACACTTATCCATTGAGACTACAAGACAAAATAGTACACTGCATTAATTATACAGGCAGAGATGCCTGAACAAAAGAGTTGTAAAGAGACAAAGTTTACTGCAGTACTATTTTAGATATCAATAGTTTGAATACCATAGTGTCTAACAGATACTATTCAAACGGGAGATTTTCAACTATAAATATCATCATTTAGAATGTTTAAAGACACACCAAGAACGACAGCGAACTCTCAAGCATACAAGCCTTCAAACCTACTTACAAACTCTCAAGCTTACTGTTGCGACTCTAGCTCTAGTTTCTAAGTAGCTCTCAAAGTTCTAAGTGTCGTGATCGTCAACAAGCCTTACATACTATGGAGGAGTTGAATCACAAGAATTTAGTTGTGACTTAATCAGTGGTTCATTCTCCTAAACAAGTAACAAACCTTGGGTCAGTAAGAACAACTTCCCATACTTTGTGAAAAGTATTAAGGAAGATTGTTTCTCTAATATCTAATCAAGTAATTGAAATACGTTACAAGGTTAAACTTACTGTGACAACTACCATAACCTTAAAACACCAATAGGCGTGTAAGGAAATGATTTAGTTGAGAAAACTAAAGTCCTAAACTATCTGAGCATAGGAAGTATTTAGTTTGGGAAGTTGAGGAATAGCTCAAGGTTACTGAGTAGAGGAAGTACTTAGCTAAGAAAGCTAGGGAATAACTCAGGGGGAATACTTGGTTGGGAACCGAGTGTTATAAAGGGATTTGACTAGAGATAAGATTTGTAAGGAAGCTCATCATCTTATCATAGTGAATTCAAGACCTGTGACAGGGCGAGTGGATTAGTTGAGGGATTACGCCACCCTCAGATACCACTATAAACTGTGTCTCATTTACTCACTGCACTTACATTTAAGTTATCTATAGCATTATTGCTATATGTGCTTTTATTATTGTTTTTAGATAACTGACACTCACACACATCAAACACTTATCACAAAGACTTCCGCTCTTTGAAAACTAATTATAATATATCTGAGAAATCTGTGAGTCGACAAATGTTTGAAAAAACTATTCACACCCCCTCCCCTCGGCCCTGTAGTCTTTTACTTTGCCGTTTATCTGGACCATAAGGATGAATCATGCACTTCGATGATTCCGCCTAGATAGAGGAAGAGGTCTTTGGATCCGTATTATGTGCTTGATTTTGTTGCATTTCACCATGATTAACTTTTTTTGTGACCTAGGATTTTGTTTCAAATTGGAGAGAGAATAGATAAAACAGACGAAGAAGGAGAAAATGAAATAAATAAGCGAAAAAAATTAAAATATGTCAATTTATATTAAATCCAGATCCTAGGATCCAACCTGAAACCATGATCCGCGAATTGACCCATAAATAGAACATAGTAACTATGCCCTCTGCAATAAATACTATGTTCTATGTTATAATCACTATGATATCAGCCATAAAATGCTATGAACTCAAATGTAAACAAAATATGTAATGTACATGATATTAATGCTATGTTCTCTAGTATAAATGTTATGATGTCTACATTTTTGCATATGTTACCATAATAATCTTATTTAAAGTAGTAAACATAGTACAAATAAAGCCAATACAAAGTCTTGATACCCCTAGAAAACATAGTACATGTAAATCAAACACTAAAAACATAGAAATATCCTAAAACACAGTACATATAAAACTTATTGAAACACCTAAACTGCTTGGTACGCATCAATCAACTCCTATACATAGGACTCTGTAGCAACCCTATACCTCCAATCAAATTCTTCACCACCTCCATAAAGAATCTTGTCCTCCTCAAGCCTTATCAACCTTCTCTTCAGAGTTTGAACCTTCCACCCAATTTCACTGTCCATTGCCTTGATGTGCATCAACTGGGCTACTATATCAGCAACCCTGACCATGTGTGGCAAGTAGGTCTCTAGATGCATGAACCACTTCTTTACATGCTGAAGCTTGATAAGCAATGGTGGATTATAATCAGCACCATTATAGTCTTCATACCTATATATTTGAACAAACATGAATGTGATAAATAGACATGATAATGAATGGTGATAAAAAGTGAATATAATTTGCAAACTTACTTGAGACCCCAATGAAGATGAGAAGAAAGGTGATTTTTGATAGCATCTTCCATGACAGACAAAATGATTCAGAGAAGAATAAAGTATTTTAAAGAAATGATGCAGTTAAAGTTGCTAATTTATAGGAAAAAATTGAAGTAAACACGGTTAGTTGAGGGGTTGAACTTATCCAAACATTCATTTGAGGAGTTAAAATTGAAGTAATTACGGTTAGTTGATGTATTAAAATGAATGCAGTTATTGAATCTTCAGTTCCCAAAAAGAAATTGTCAATTTTTTAACTGACAATGTTATAACTATATACATTGTTAGTTGATGTATTAATGTCAGTTTTAAACTATAATCTCAAACATAAGTACTATGATATCAACAATTACTGCTATGATATCAAATATTAGACTATGATATCAAAAATTACTATGATATATTAACTGATATGTTTTCTATGATCTCAAATATGAGCACTATGATATCAAATATAACTATTATGATATCAAAAATTACTACTATGATATATTAACTGATATGTTTTCTATGATATCAATTATAACTACTATGATATCAGAATTAACTGTTATGATCTCAATTATAACTACTATGATATAACATATTACTTCTATGATCTTAATTGCAGCAATGGTTGTTGTTGACAACTCAAACAATGACAATTTGGCAACGACAACGGTGACTGATCATGATGATTTTGATGTCGGA
Organism: Plantago major; assembly: GCA_026545765.1. NCBI lineage: Eukaryota > Viridiplantae > Streptophyta > Magnoliopsida > Lamiales > Plantaginaceae > Plantago > Plantago major. The sequence continues at coordinate 77,143,491 of CM048840.1, read as the reverse complement.
GGCAGCTTAATCAATAGAGAGGCAAATGAATTGGAGGACCTACACAAGTTATATAGAAAGCATGCTGCCAAGGTTGGATTCACATTCAAAAAGTGCACATCAAGACTTGATGAAAATGGCAAAGTTTATCAGAAGTATTTTATGTGTATTCGTGCTGGAAAACCAGAAGCAACACCAAAAACACCTGTCATAACACCTTCCTCAACTGTAGAAAAAGGTAAAGGCAGGAGAAACAAAAGAAAACGACGTGTGGATTGTATAATAAAAACTGGTTGCAAAGCTAAACTTGTGATAAGTTGTGACACCATCAACGACTACTACAAAGTCATCAGGCATGTTGAAAATCACAACCATGCTTTGACTAGACCAGAATGGTCACACGTACACCGCGTTGAAAGGACAATAACAGCTGATAAGGCAAAAACAATTGAGCTTATGGAGGATGCTGGACTACGTCCAACCGATGCTTTCAAATATATGGTAGCATGTGCAGGAGGGCAGGAGAATGTTGGACACATAGAAAGGGACCACATCAACTTTGTAAGCAGGAAAAGAACAAAGGAAATGGGTGGAACCGATGCACAGAATGTTCTCGACATACTAAAAGAAAGACAAACCCAAGATCCTCAGTTCTACTACACTCCAAAGTTGAATGAAGATGACAAGCTATGCAACCTGTTTTGGACGGACTCCTTGATGAAAGATGATTATATACTCTATGGTGATGTTGTAGTGTTTGATACAACCTACAGAACAAATAAATATGGGCTCGTGTGCGCGCCTTTTGTAGGGGTAAACAACCACTGGAACAATGTTATGTTTGGTTGCGCGTTCATAGCTAATGAATCCACTGAGTCCTTTGTTTGGCTTCTAACTGAGTTCATGAAATCCATGGGGGATAAGAAACCAGCTACAATATTCACTGATCAAGACTTTGCTATATCAAAAGGAATTGAACTGGTACTATATTCTCAACTCAAGTATAACTACTATGATGTCATATATAACTGTTATGATCTCATGCATATAATTGCTATGGTATCATATATAACTTCTATTATCTCATGTATAATTGCTATGATATCATATATAACTTCTATGATCTCATGTATAATTACTATGATATCATATATAACTATTATGATCTCATGTATAACTGCTATGATATCATATATAACTTCTATGATCTCAACAATATGATTACATATTATTACAGGTATTTGGTGAGGATACTAGCCATAGACTATGCCTTTGGCACCTGTTTAAAAATGCAATAAGCCACTGTGGAAGACTGAAAAATGATGATCGTTTCAAGAATGCTTTTCATCAATGTCTTCAAGGATCACTAAATAGGGAGCATTTTGAAGAGAACTGGAAGTACATGGTTGAAAAATATGAACTTGAGTATGATAGTTTGTTCAACCGATTATACGAGCTAAGAAAGAAATGGGCTACAACACTAAGCAAAGATTCCTTCTCAACATGAATACTGTCATCCCAACGTAGTGAAAGCACAAACAATGCCATATCATTCAATGCAAATAAGGGCACCTCTCTCACAAAATTCTTAAAATTGTTTGATGCAATGATCAACCGTTGGAGGACAAATGAGATACATAAGGAATTCAAAAATTCCCTATACGAGCCAAAGATATACATACCTACTGGACTTGTGAAACATGCAACAGAGGTAAAAAAACACTATGTTATCAATAAATAGTTCCTATGTTATCAGCTATAAACTCTATGATATCAATAATAGTTCCTATGTTATCAGCTATAAAGTCTATGATATTAATAATAATTCCTATGTTATCAGCTATAAAAGTCTGTGATCTCAATAATAGTTCCTATGTTACCAGGTATACACATTAAAAATATTCAAATACTTCCAAAAAGAGTTCAGAAGATCGCTAGCTACAGATGCTTATGAAACTGTGAGACTGGGTGACAAGATAATGTATGATGTCAAACCTGAGGATGAAACAGAAATGGAATGCAGTGTGATATACATAAAACATGAAAATGGAAGGGTGCACGTGACTTGTACTTGCAAGATTTTGAATATGTTGGGCGGTTGTGTAAACACTGCATACGTGTGCTAGACAAAAACAACATCAAGCGCATTCCAGAAGAGTATATCATGAAGAGGTGGACAAAGACATCAAAAGAAAAAGTATGGGATCACTTAAACCGTACAAAGACATCAAATGAAAATGCACATGTAAAAAATATACTCTATGATTTTAATATTTTATGATTGTTTTTGCTCTTATGATCTCAATAAATTATTCCATGATCTCTATTATTACTAGTATGTTCTCAGTAAAGTATTTTCACAAATGAACAGGAATGCATCGCTTGGAGACAGATAATGAATAGAAACTTCACTGAACTGGTATTAAAGTCAGAAGGGAACATGGATGCTAGAAGAATATTAGAGGATGGGTACCAACGTGACTTACTAGCAATCAGAGCTATAATTGAAGCATCAACATTTAAGGATATACCCAACACAACAGACCCAAAAACATCAAAGGCATCAACAAGCTGTGGTTCAACAGGTGTACGCGATCCAGACTTTACACAAACCAAAGGAAGGAAAAAGCAAAGAGTGAAGGACAAGTTTGAAAGGAAAAAGCCAATAACAACTGAATTTGGAGGCAAGCCTCCAAACAAACAATTGATATAATAACTATGTTCTCTGCTAAAATACATATGTCCTCTGTTATAATCATTATGTTTTCTATTATGAGCTGTGATTTATTGATTTTCAAGCAGCTTAAATATTTTTGTACTGTAAACATTGACAAGAGAGAACAAAAATATAATAAAAATTATTTTATTCATATATAAAAGAGATGGATTTTGCATTCTATTGAATGCAAAAATCCTATTACAAAAAAAAAAAAAAATCAAAGGCCACGAACGAAATTCACTGCTTCCTTCCAGTACTGCTGCTCAAAATGACCACCCTTGCCTCCCCCAAACATGTGGAGGTTGACAAGTTGGTTCCTCAGCTGAGCTGCAGGCATTAGCATGTGAGGGTGCTGAAGATCAATGAGCTCCAGCCGGGCTACAACATCTGCAACCCTCGCCATCGGTGTAAGTGGCGAATCCTCCTCCAAACACTCTCTCTTGGGAGCGTTTATCTTCTGCCAGCACGTTGGGTTGACCATGAAGTTGCTAGATATATCTTTATACCTCACACCGTTAGCGATGAGAAACTACAACCTGTTATTGATAGCATCCTCCATTTTTCTTTGATTTTTATGTTATAGTTAGATTGATTGTTTGTGATTGAAAAATGATGAAGGCAAGGGGGTATTTATAGGTACATTGAGGAAGATGAAAAGGTTGAAACATGTACATGAATTCAAACAAAAAACTATTGGAAATCTACAAGAGTATACCTTAACTCTGGGGGATGTATGTCAGACACAATAAAAGGTACTCTATGTTGATACGGAAATGTGTCCAATCCGTTAAGGGCGCCATAGAGCGTATCCTAAAGCGCATCACGGCTTAACTAGCCAATTCAGTACTGGTCCGACCTCACATGGTCCGACCAAAGTGAATCGACCAGTATGCTGAAGTCACTACATCTCCACACACAGTCCGAGCTGGCTAAGGAAAGGACTTCCAACCTGACCATGACAGTACAGAGATGCCTAACGGACCGGACGAGAGAATCTCGGACGCCACCATTGCGATAAGCCCAAACATACATAACAGAACCACTGAGATACTTCCGTGAGACTCTTGGCTCGGACATCCAGAGTTACCCAAGGGCAGATCAACCAAGCAGACAGATCTGTCCGAGGGACTAACACGGACACAACAGGCGGAACAGTACTCTCAGAGGGAAAAGGTCCAAACTACCCTCCCAAGCCCACTAATCGGTATTGGACTACTGTTCACTATTGGGCTATGGGCCAAAGGGAGCATTGGAGTCCAAATCTGAATCATACACTTGGCATCATCTTATGAACCTCTTCATAAGTACATGATAATTATAAATATAGCACAAGGTCCAAGACCTTAAGGTAAGCAACAATCCCTAAGTCTTTTGGGACATAATACCTTTTCCATTACTATTGCATTGAGAGCTGTCATCTCTCCTTTTAGTAAAGCCTCCTTCCAGATTGACTTTGGCAATCCGGGTAACCCATTCTAACCCCCCCCCCCCCCCCACTTAGTCCTTTCAGGTACTCTTGCTCGGACAAGCCTTCTCTCGGACTTCAAGTTGGAGGTGGATCTTAGATTAGGTTACTTGCAGTAGTAGTGTTGGTGTTTGAGGTTTTATCCCTCAACATTTTGGCGCCGTCTGTGGGAAACTTTACAAAAAGATCTGTGTTTGTGTTGTGCTGATGGCTAGAACGAGACGAACAACTCGGACTAGTGCTGCAGGCGTGGGAACACAACCACCACGCCCACGAGGACGTCCGCCCACCCGGGGACGAAGGGCCGCTGTGGCTGGAAGGAACGCTGGAAGGAGATATCCGAGCGACGGGCGGACCGCCAGCCCATCCTCGGATGAGGGAAGAGACGCCCCGCTTAGAGGAGGCCAAAGCGTCCCTGTGAATATCGTGCCTGCGGACCATGGAGAAGGGGTAGCACGAGCTTCTCCGGCAGAAGCTCAAGGCCCTACCACAGGTCAATAGTTTACGATGCCCGATGGTCGCGTTGTCCGCACAAGCGACCTCGGACTAAGCGAAACCCAGTTTGATAGGTTTCTCACGATTATCCAAGGGTGCCTAGGGTCTAACAATGCCCACCCTCAGCAAGCCACTCCGCCAGTGGTTATCATGCGGTTCAGCGAGCCTTGTCAAGAAACAGACAGCATCCGATCCAACAGAGGTTGGGAGATCAACTGCCCCATGAGGATTTGCGAAACCTTCTAGACCGACGGGCCTCTGCTTCGCAATTTCGGGGTGAGGGAAGCCCGAATGGGAGGAGAGAATACCAAGAAGGAGGTAACAGGCATCCAGGAGGTCCGCAACAAGCTCCCATGAGGAACAGGGATCATGTAGCAGAAACCATTCCAGTTGTCCGGCTAGACGAACTCCCCGCGGATGTCGCAGTCCATCCACGGACAGGAGAGGTCATGACAGCTGATGAAATTTACGCCCAACAAAAAGCTTTGGAAACCCAAATCCTGAACCTCGGACGCCTGGTAAAAGACCACGAGCAGATCACTACAAGTACACCAAACCCTCTGTGTGATGATATCATGAGGGAAAAGGAAAGAAATAGAAACTCGGACCAAGTGATTCCGAACTTGGAATACTACTACGGGGATACTTGCCCCGTGGGTCACCTGACAAGGTACAATAGCAAGATGGATTCCAAGGGGCTGAGTGACAATACTAAAGCCCTTACGTTCTCATCCACCCTCTTCGGCACGGCTATGAATTGGTACACCTCTTTGCCAAACAAGTCAATAAGGTCGTATGCAGATCTGTCTTCAAAGTTCTTAGCACGGTTCGGAAAATCAAAAAGAAGAAAACGTACTGTAGAGCACCTGGCCGAAGTCATCCAAAGGGAACAGGAAGATCTTCGAACTTTCCTAGATCGCTTCAATACGGAAGTACTCGAGTTGAGCCCATAGTATTAAAGAACGGGTCCGTCACATGCGCTAATACTTACAACTCCGATCATGGAGGAAGCTCTCCAGTCAGGAAGTGAGGAGCGAAAAGCACTTGGATGACATCTGTGAGGAGGTGATGTACGGAGAAGAATACCGAAGGAACGTACCGGTCCGAGCAGGATCGAAGAAGGGAAAGGAACCGCAAAAACAAGAGCAACGCCAGGGGAAGTTTGACCCGAAGAAAGATCACAGAGACAAAGGTATTTACAGGGAGAGAAGTCCGCCCAGAAGATTCGTGGACTACACGCGCCTCAATAAGCCGAGATCCGACATCTTGGCCACTATTGTTGAGAAAAGTTGGGCGTCCAATGGCGAAGCCATCCCACAATCGGAGAAACAATGCGAAGGATCTGCAAATTTCACAAGAGCGAGGCCATGAGGACGATCGTATCCGATTAAAAGCAGGTCGAACACCTGGTGAGAGAAGGCAAGTTGAAGGAGCACGTATATGCGGACGAGCCCTCCAGGCACGAAAGAACGGAGCGGAGGAGGGAGGATAACGCTGCTGACCCACCACCGCCCACTATCTTTGCCACCTCCGCATGGAGCTATCCGCCACGCATGGGAGGACATCCGTGCGGATCTGGCGAGACCGAAATGGAGAACCCTCCGTCTGGGGTGATCAACGCTATCGCAGCGGACCCTCTGAGGTGATAGCAGAAAGCAAGAGAGCCCAAAACCTTGAACAATGCAGGCGTACGGTGCCCCCGCGATTCGAGGAACAAATGCAATATCTTTCGACGATAGCGAAATTCCCCCTCCTACGGTAGAAGGCGAGGAGATTGACGACCCGGACGTTCCTCTTGTAGTTTCGTTGACCCTCGCGACTTATCGAGTGAACAAAATTCGGTGGATACCGGAGTTCTTGAATATCATCTCTAAGAGGACACTAGATCGGATGGAGTTGGGAAGAATCCGCTTCTGACGAGTTCACACCTCTATACTAGGGTTTGGAGGAGGCTGTTGACCACTAGGAAGTGTTACTTTACGTTTCACTCGGAACCTTCCGGCCAGGTAACAGTACGGTCCGATTTGTCGTGGTTGATCGGACCTTGACTATAACGCCATCTTTGGCGCCAGACTCAATCAATTCCGGGCTATCTCATCCACCTTACACAGAATGAAATTTCCTACTCCTTGACGGGAGAAGAGGTAGGAAACATCCAGAAGCTTGGAGTGTTACATTATGTCCACGAAGGGCATCGCCCCCGTTTTGGCGATCGCGGTGACCTCCGATCCGAGAGTTGTTCTCCATGACGGAGAATTCGCAGATAGGGGTAGGAAGCCCGAAGGAGAAATTCCCCAGAACTGCACGGATCGAGCCTCACGAAACTCTCAAGGAAATCGAGATTGTTGTTGGAAGCCCGAATAAGAAGACTAGAATCGGAACAGAGATGAGCACAGAAGTGGAGATGAAACTTATTGCTTGTCTCGAGACAACAGGATGTATTTGCTTGGAGTCGATGATTTGAAGGGAATAGATCCGAGAATCACTGTTCACCGTCTGAACATGGATCCCTCGATCAAATATATCCGACAGAAGAGGAAAGACTTTGGCCCGGTCAAGGACGCAATTATATCTGCCGAAGTTGACCGGCTCTTGAAAGCCAGGCACATTGAAGAAGTTAGATACTCGGATTGGAGTGCAGAATGTGGTACTTTCCGAGAAAGCCCGTGAAAGTGGAGGATGTGCAATGACTTCACAAGGCTCAACAAGTTTTGCCCAAAGGATCCTTATCCCCTACCTCGCATAGACCGGTTGGTAGATTCTACATGGATGTGCGCTCTAAGCTTCATGGACGCGCATATCGGCTTCTATCAAATCCGGATGGCCAAGGGCGACATCAAGAAAACGACCTTCTTGGCGGGAGGAGTATCTTGTTTCAAGGTGATGCCATTCGGGTTGAAGAACGCGGAGCTACATACCGTGATTGGTGAATAAAATGTTCAAGGAGGAGTTGGGCAAGACTATGGAAGTCTACGTAGATGATATGCTTGTTAAAAGTAAGACTGAAGAAGAGCATATTGAGCATCTCAACAATTGCTTTTCCATTCTTCGGAAGTATGGTATGAAGTTGAACCCCGAAAAGTGTACGTTCGGGGTGAAAGGAGGAAAGTTTCTGGGATACATGGTCACAGAAAGAGGGATAAGTGCAAACCCCGAGAAGATCAAGGCAATCCTAGATTTGCCCCATCCGAAGAACCTCAACGAGGTACAACAGCTTATTGGGCGTCTAATGTCCTTAAGTCGTTTCATTTCTCGATCAGCGGAGAAGAATCTTCCGTTCTTTAAAATCCTCCAGAAAGGAGAGAACTTTGTGTAGACCGCGGAATGTTCTGAGGCTTTCGAGAAACTGAAAGAGTACCTCCATTCCCCTCCACTGCTCTCCAAACCCGTCGAAGGAGAACCGCTCTACCTCTACCTAGCAATCACGGAAGAGGCAATGAGCTCCGTATTAGTACAGATTCAGGCTAACGAGCATTTGCCGATTTACTATCTTAGCAAAGCCCTTGGGGTGGAGACAAGATACGTGAAGATCGAGAAACTCACATACGCCTTGGTTTATACCGCCAGACGGTTAAAACCTTATTTTAAGTCTCACAAAATAGTGGTACTAACTGCGGAACCTTTGAAACAGGTGCTAGGAAAGCCCGACCAATCAGGACGACTCTCTAAGTGGGCGATCGAGCTAAGCGAATACGACATTTGCTACCAGGCTCCGTCAGCCAAAAAGGCTCAAGTCCTCACCGACTTCTTAGCGGATTATCCAGAGAAGGATTCAGAGAAAGTCCCTGACAAGCAGGTGCTCGAGTGCTTAATCACCAAGCATATTATCCGAAGGCCAGTTCCGCCAAAGTTCAACCCGGAAAACCTCGAGGAAGCCCAGTTCATCAATCGGCCCTTTCCTTTGTCAGATGGGGAAACTCGGGTCAACCAAATGTTTCTACTTGGTGATGTTCCCAGAAACCCCAGTGCTGACAACATCGGGAGGATGAATCACGGAGGCGGAACCTCAGCAGCTCGCAGGAGATCTCCAAACCAAAAAACATCCTTCCAATATCTGGACATTGGAAGTGGATGGTTCTTCCACTGGAAGAGTGGGAGGAATTGGAATCTACCTTAAGAGCCCAGATGGCGCGGAACTCGACTATGCGATTTCCTTGGATTTCAAAGTTACCAATAATGAGGCTGAGTATGAGGCACTTTTAGTGGGGCTGCGTCTAGCCAAGTCGGGAAGGTCAAAGCTTGCGGACTCACCTTCGTCGAGGCCCAATTTTCAGGAACTTTTGCCACAAAAGGTCCTTCGATGATCAAGTATCTTGAGCTACTCAAGAATGAGGCCAGCCACTTCGAGGAATTCACCTTGGAAAAGTTTGATAGAGCGTGGAACGAAAGAGCTGATGCCTTGGCAAAATACGCATCTGCTACAGCGGCTCTAGACACAAGGAGTAGAATAGAAATGTATGAAAAATAGATATAGATACCGCGGAGAACCCTAGATTACTTACAGACTAAAATCCACGCTAGAGGGTGTATTTCCTACTTCTCTCTCCCAGGAGACTCTCTATTTTTGGAACTATCAAATTCTACTCACCATTACTGATTCATCCGTCATGAGTCCCAGCTCGGCGGTCATGATACTTGACACAGGAAGAAACTGGATAACTGACATTTTTAACTATCTCAAGGACAGATCTTTGCCAGTCGATCCGAAAGAATCAAGGAGTGTGCAATGCCGAGCAAATAGATACTTTATAATGGGTGATGATTTGTACAAGAGATCTTTTTCCGGGACTCACCTGAGATGCTTGAACCCACAAGAAGCACAGAGTCTTTGGAAGAGATACACAACGGAAGCTGTGGGAGTCATTCCGGGGGGAGGACTCTCGCCAAGAAAATCATACGACAAGGCTACTATTGGCCTACCATCGGTAAAGATTCCGCCGACCACGCCCGGAGATGTCAGGATTGCCAATATTACGCAAACATCCCACATCGCCCGACGAACCCTATGATTCCGTCAATCATAGCGTGTCCGTTCGATCAGTGGGGTATCGATATTGTCGGACCATTTCCGAGGGGTACCCAACAGAAAAAAATTCTCATTGTGGCGGTAGAATATTTTACCAAGTGGGTAGAAGCAGAGGCTGTAGCGACCATCACGGAAAGTCGAGTGCGGACCTTCATTTGGAAGAACATCATTTGCCGCATCGGCCAAACAAGAGTTCTAGTCTCGGATAATGGTGCCCAGTTCTCAGGACATAGGCTCAAGGAATGACTGGCGTCCTTCAAAATCGAGCAACGTTTTACATCTGTTGGATACCCGCAAGCCAATGGACAAGCTGAGTCCACAAAACAATAGTCAAGATCCTCGAGAAGCGGGTAAGAACTTCGCAAGAAAGCTGGAAGGACGACCTGGAAGGCGTGCTATGGGCGCATCGCACAACTGCACGGACTGCGACCAAAGAAACTCCATTCTCCTTGGTATATGGTTCAGAGGCAGTCATACCATCCGAGATTGCCGTAGAGACTTTGAGAATCTGAGAGTTCGAAGACAAAGCAAACCGAGAAGCTCGGATATTCGACCTGGACATGCTTGAAAAAAAAAAGGTCTGAGGCACTAGCGAATATCCTTAGGTATCGAACAGCTGCGCCCGAACCTACTGAGAGAGCGTTAACTTGCAAGTCGGGGACCTGGTGCTTCGACGAGCCGACATTTTGAACAATATTGGAAAACTCAAGCCCAAGTGGGAAGGACCCTACAAGATTGTCGGGGCAAAAGTAAATGGGAGTTATGAATTAGAAGATGAAAACGGACATCCCCTCAAGCGTCCGTGGAATGCTAGAAACCTTCAGAAGTTCTATGCATAAAGATAACTGCGCGGATCTCCATCATATCGATTGATCATCTCAATTTCAACTACTTGTTACACGGAACTCCGTCAGTTCTGTTTCTTTTTGGTCCTTTTGCCATTGGCCATAGAGCCCGCAAGTTGTAATTGAATTTCTGGCAAATCAATACAACCTCTATCTTTCGATTTGTGATTTTTCGATTTACGCATCGGAGATTTACCATTCGTTTAACAACAACGAAAGCAAGAGATTTCATTCATACAAAGAGGAGTTATACATAATCTTGTCTGTACAATTTACAATCCCGGATCGATTATCCGGACTTACGGACGCAATACGAAAAATGCAGAAAAACGTCTCTGGAGATACGTCATCTCCCAGCAAAGATCGTTCCCCCGCCGGGAAAAACTTCTTCCGTGTCAAGCGGCAAGTCTGGTTTCCGCGGAGGCCAGGAACTCGATCTACCTGCACACAAGAGAATGGTTAAACGTGCTGGAATCCTTCAGGATACCACCAAAACATGGCAATGCAAGTCCTGTGTCCGGGGAAAACGAAGTGCAGACAAGAAGAGATTTCCGCCTCACCGGCTTTAGAGACTCAAACTCTCTTGAAATTCGGAAACCATTTCCAATATAAGAGAGATTTGAACCACTAAAGTGGGGTTGGAAGAAAGCAGAGGAGACGAACAGATATACATTTAAACCGAGATCTATGCTTTTCGGTGACTGATCTTCAACAATCTTACCCTCTAGACCCAAGCCACTCTCACGCTCAGGACGAACGACGACTCGAGAGTGGACGGGAGTCTCGAGGGGGAAACTATCCAAGAGACCGTCTTCTTGCAATTAAGTAGATTTGGAAATTGGAAGTTGGACTTGAGTGACCAAGGCCAAGAAGGATCCGCAGTATTTATAGAAGTGACGAACCAATAGGCGTCCGACACGTCAGAACTTCGACGTTGACAATGGGCTTAAACTATTCATTTGGGTTGAACAGTGTTGAGCCAGACGGGTTTATCCAATCAAGCCTAAACAAGCCCAACAACCACGTCCGAGTTTTTTGGTCATCTTACAAAGATATGTGCGCCAATATAATCCGACGAAGTCTGCACAATAAAAAGATGGCGATCTCACCCGAGGAAAAATGGTTCGAATTTTATAGATAAAATTATCCGAAAATTTACATAAAAGAGGAACAATGTGAAAAGGTCTAAGGATAAGTACATGCATCCACGGGGCATACCCCGCCTTGTTCCTTCACCAGACTCCGGAAGTCGAGCCTTGGGACTCCGAGCCTCCACCTCGGCCCTGACGAGCTTGCTGCTGGATGCGGATCCTCCTACGGATCAGCTTCAGCGTCCGTTCCCTCTCTTCCTCGGCTTGCCTCCTAGCTATTCCCGGACATAGAGGTTGATCGCCTTCAAAGTCAAGGATGATCGGGTCATCCGCAGTCCCCGTACCCGGGTAAATCGGTGGATGCATGTGCCCACAAGCACAGTTTACCCAGTGCTGATATTCCTCGTCATCAGATTCCGACATCCTGGAGAACTCCGGCTTTTGTGGATGGCTGGAATCAGTAAGATAAAACACAAAGTGAAGAAGGGTACATCAGTAAAAAAGGGAGGAACTACCACACCTTTATTTATAGTTGCTACGGGTCCTCAAGATCTCGCCACATGTCGATAATCCGACGACGGGGGAGATGAAAAGACGTAGTCATAATGACTATTTCACTGTTTCACCTTCCTCCTTCTAGAAGAATTAGATATCCCAAAGCGATGCGAGTATCGAAAAGATGATGGTCGATTTCTACATCGGATGCCATCTACTGGTCCGTGCTCTTAAGAGATGGGTAATTTATAATAACTTCGACTTATGAACAACAGATAAAAGAGCGAAGAGAGCAAGTAATAGTTCGGAAGCATAGGAGGTTCAACTCCTCGGATTAAATACGAAACATTGCTATAGTATGTAATGACATTCCGAGATATCAAAAGATGCAAATCCAACAGAAAGATTCAGCAAATACAGAATTTCAACGGGGCATACCCCGGACTTCTCACTGAGGCCCAGCTTGGCTCGGACCAGCTTGAGGCGGATCGACAGGGGGCGCGTTGGAGGTGGCTTGCGCGGCAAGGGATTCAACAATATTGAATAAGTTGAAATCCGCGGGAAGGCCAACGACGGGCAAGCGAGGAGAACCACTTCTTCAGGAAAGCCCGATAATTGTCGAAAGGTACAAAGCATACCTTTCGGAGAGCATCCGGGACCCATCTCGGGAGGAAGGGCCCGCCATTTCGGATCTCGATCTCACCTTCCTCAGTGACGAGTTCTGCAAACTCGCACGCGGCCAACTGTTCATCCGAGACACTGTCTACAGGGACTTCCACGCCATTAGCATCCGCAGAAGGGATTAACCCTTCCGCCTTCCAGTTAAAGTCCGGTGGAAGTAGTCCCTTGGACTGATTGTCCGATAGCGAACCGAACCCATCCAAAGTGAAGCATCGGATTTGTCCGCCGTCAAGAACTTGAAGGAGTCGGACTCCATGAAGTCACGACCAGCTTGAAGACGGGCATATTGGAGGCCTCCGAGCAGTATATCCTTGGAATCCAGAAAAGCCTTCATCGACTTGTCGACAAAGTTCTCCTGCCAGTCGAGGTCCGCCTTGATTTCTTCCCAGCTGGCCTTCAGCTTATGGAACTTCACTTCTTGCTCTTTCAGCCGCATCTCCAATTGCTTCACCTTCTCCGCCTCATCCGCGGAAGTGGCCACAGCCTTGTGGAGGTCCTCCTCAATGGTAGCGCGTTCAGCGGCCTTCCATTGCATGGCCCTGACGAAACAGCCGAGCTGCGAGAAGTCCGTAAGAATATAAGTTGCACTTTTGTCATACTAAGAACAAACCAAGGAGAGCATCCAAAGATTACTTACCCGTTGGTATAGCCCATCCAGCCCTCTGACCCGCTCAACCTCAGGGAGTCTGCAAGCCAGCTCGTACTCCTTGTCAAGAGCAGCTTGGTCAACAGGAAGAACAGCGGACAATTGCTGTCTCTTTGCTGCGGGAGGAGCCTCCGAAGTTGCTCCTCTCTTGTGTCCCGAGGTAATGGCATCCCACATCAACACCTCCCGTTGTGGTGCGGCGGCGTGAGCACAGGACTTGAGCGGTGGTGCTCCGGTGTGGGGCTTTGCCCTTGTCGGCACCTTAAGGGCTGAGAATCCTCTCCGGCCTTGTTCCGCCTTTCTTCCTCCAGGCAAAAGCGGCATTCTTGGATCGACATGGGAAGACCCGGAAGTGTTGATGATTTTGGTCCTCGACCAGTGGCGACCTCGTGGCTTCTGCTCTCTCGCAACTTTTCTTTTCGGCGAATTGTCGACATGATGTAGTCAAACCAATGAGCTGCACAATAATCCAAAGGCGTTAGATCTGACGGGTTAAGAAGAATTATCGAGTGCGAAATACGTAATCAAAATAGAGTATATCGAAGAAGAAGAACGCCAAGTTTCAAGTCAACGAATCCTTACTAAAGTCCGTCTTCCCTCCTACATCCACTGCGCCTGTTAGTCCGCACAGGTAGGGAAGTGGCTGACAGATTAATCCGTGAAACGGATAAGTAGGTGGGTCATGCTTTTTGTGGATTGCCGCCACCCACGGAGCCACGTTCTTCGGAAGGGGGCGCCAATCCGGGATACTCTCTCTAAGGAATTTTGTAGCAGCCCCATTGTTCCCTCATCTCTCGGACATCCACGGCTTCAAAGCCATCCGTACAAACGCATACTGTCCCACCACTTCGATCCAATGACGAAATGGAGTCCGAGATAAAATTGTAGGGTTTCCTATTCATGAAAGTATAGAATAGTGGATTCCGGATTTGAGCAGGGCGTGGAAGAGCCGCCTAAAGTTCTCAAAATTTACTGCCCTTTCTTCTTACAAAAACTACAAAGCAAATAAGGTTACCGGGGACTTGGGGATAACTCGACTCGGACCTATACCAATATGGTTGAGAATGTTTTTGATTACGTGGCAATGGGGATCTTCCATCCATGAGGAGAAGGCCACCTCATGCACGCATATATCCAAGGAGGGTTATAGAATGCATGCGGGTTCGAGGATCATTATTTCTCTGGTCGAGGATCTCCCATTTTCGCCTCCATTCCGGAATCTCCTCAAGTTTGACCCTCGATGGACAGGTAGGAAGAAGTCCGTCCGCGTTTAGCTCTCCGAACTCGTTTGCTATCACTACTGCGGATGCGGGACGAGGAAATTTGATCCTTGCCGCCTTGGCACCACGACCTTCAATTAATGGAAGATCGGGTGAGCAGGCGCGGAGGTGTAGTGCAATCCGCCGATTGGATCGTCTAGGGGGACGAGCGACAGGAGATCCTTCTCCTTCTTCCTCCTCGTCCTCATCTTCCTCTTCCTCACCATCTTCTGCCTCCTCGATGACACCTTCGGGTCTCCTGGATGTGCTTGGGTTGGACGGACCTGTTTCCGCTACAACACGGTCCTCCACCCCAGCCTCGAACATCTCGACTTCATCAGCCTCCCGACCACTGTCGTCTTCCTCATACGCTTGATTCGCTCGGATCCCCGGATGTCCCAATGCCACCTATAGTCCGAGATTGGACTAACGACCTAGTCCTAGCAAGGTCACCCCGGTCCACTGAAACGTCGACCTGCGCTTCTATCGCACCGCGAACTCCGTGCCCAGCATCAGAATCTCTGGACGACCCAAGCTCCACAACTACAAAATCTCTCGCGGACAAGTTCAGATCCACGGACCCGGTCCCTAAATCTACTGCGTCATTATAACCTGGGGCCTCGTGCTGGTTCTGACTATCGCTCCCGGACATCCTAGGGCAGAAGGAAACAAGTCAGGAATGATGGTGTTGATTGTCCGAGAGTTCGTTTAGGTAATTTCTTAAGTCAAAGAAAGCCTACGGATTTCTACTTAACGCGCCGTTGGCACTATCACCTACCTTACCCAGCATCTTGGAAGGCAAATTCTGAAGATGTGTGCAATTGGCACCAACGCATTACCAAATAAGCATGCATAATCAAATTTTGGTTACAGTCGGCATACACATACTGGCAATAAATTGGCATACAATGATCTGAGGAGAAATTGTTTCAACTAAGAGCGTTGCTAAAACTATCACATGATATTGGCAAGAACAGACTCGACAATTTCATATCCGAGCAGGGCAAAAAACATATGAGCACGAAATAAGCATATCGTGAAAAGAAGACAACTCAGCAAAAGTGAAGATGTACGTACTTGATAAAGTTGATTTGATAAGTTTGAACGGACGACTAAGCCTTGCTGCTTCTCGAAAAGTCGGATTGAAGAAGAAACTTTCAAATTTTGCGACTCTTGCTTGCTCGGATGTGTCTTCAAACGCTCGGATTGCTTTCCGATTGCTCTGAATTTCGAGATTGCTAAAAGTGTGAAAGTGACTGATGGGCCGACTATTTATAAGGGCAATTTGGGAAAAGCGAAGTCATCGCTTGGATGTGAATCCCGTTGATCCTTTCCAATCGAGGTTGTGCCGCTTAGAGTGGATGGTTGTCGATGCGTTGCATTTAATGCTTGTGAGACGCGTCACATCAATCGGACTTGGAACCCAACCGTTGATGTCGTCACGATCCAGCGGTCACGTCCCTTGTCCCGTGGGCGAGCGGACAACCTATTGGGCCTCTTGGAACTACGGAGGACCAATTCAACAATCGCCCAACTGACAACTTCCAGAGGGCTACGTCGAGATCCTAACCGTACTCGGACACATATATCTCTGATACCTTTTCCCTCTACGGTCCAGTTATGTGATAACTTCGGATTGTAGGCGGAAAGAGAGATATATTGAATCCTTGAGACACGGACGGATCCGACAAAAAGGATTTTTTTTCCTTTTTCTTTTAACTAACGATTCGAACATGCTCCACAGACACGACTGATCCCTCCCTCATAGTTACCAACTATCTTCTACTAAGATACTTGGAAACTGGGGGGACATATGTTGATACGAAATTGTGTCCAATCCGTTAAAGGGCCGTAGGCGTGTCCTAAAAGCGCATCACGGCTTAACTAGCCAATTCAGTACTGGTCCGACCTCACATGGTCCGACCAAAGTGAATCGACCAGTATGCTGAAGTCACTACATCTCCACACACAGTCCGAGCTGGCTAAGGAAAGGACTTCAAACTGACCATGACAAGACAGAGATGCCTAACGGACCGGACGAGAATCTCGGGCGCCACCATCGCGATAAGCCCAAACGTACATGTGAACCTTTGAAATACTTGGTGAGACTCTTGGCTCGGACATCCAGAGTTACCCAAGGGCAGATCAACCAAGCAGACAGATCTGTCCGAGGGACTAACACGGACCCAACAGACGGAACATTACTCTCAGAGGGAAAAGGTCCAAACTACCCTCCCAAGCCCACTAATCGTTATTGGACTACTGTTCACTATTGGGCTATGGGCCAAAGGGAGCATTGGAGTCCAAATCTGAATCATACACTTGGCATCATCTTATGAACCTCTTCATAAGTACATGATAATTATAAATATAGCACAAGGTCCAAGACCTTAAGGTAAGCAACAATCCCTAAGTCTTTTGGGACATAATACCTTTCCCATTACTATTGCATTGAGAGCTGTCATCTCTCCTTTTAGTAAAGCCTCCTTCCGGATTGACTTTGGCAATCCGGGTAACCCATTCTAACCCCCCCCCCCCCCCCCCACTTAGTCCTTTCAGGTACTCTTGCTCGGACAAGCCTTCTCTCGGACTTCAAGTTGGAGGTGGATCTTAGATTAGGTTACTTGCAGTAGTAGTGTTGGTGTTTGAGGTTTTATCCCTCAACACTCTAAACGTCTAATTAAATCAACTGACTAATACAATAATATCAATAAAAACAAGCTATGATCTTAAGTATACACTCTATGATATGAATGAGAGAAGCTATGATCTCAGGAAACTAACTACTAACTGCTCATGTCATTCTCGAGTAAAGTACATTAAATTGTGTAAAAATGTATATAGACAAACCTTGGGAGATGTTTCTGTTACACAAGCATAAATGCTATAAAATGATGAATAAATGCTATGATATCAAGTATGACAACTATGATAGAAACTATTGAAAGTCTAAATTAGTAATTGTTCATGTCATTCTCGAGCATAGTCAAAACATAGGAAATGATGTTTCTGTTACAGACATAAAAGTCTATGTTCACAAAAAAGAACCATATAATCTCAAGCATAAAAGCTAAGATCTCAAAGTAAAAGCATATGTTAGCATAAGCAAAAATAAGATGAAGGCTCCACATTAAAGTCCTATGATCTCAATGATAAAATCTATGATTTCAACATAAAGTACTATGATCTAAGATGATTACATTTCAAACAGGAGTGCATATTCGATTCACTGATAACCCAAAAGATGACTTGAACATTAACAATAATCACATAGTCCCAGAATTTAAAACTAAACCACTTCATCTCCATTCTTTTCCCCATCCCCTCCTTCCTCAACAATATTCTCCTCACTGTTATACTTGCTATGTCCAATTTCTTCAACGACTCGATTACGCTTTTATGCGTGCTTGACCTCCCTCTTCGCAACCTTCAAATTGATTTTTCCATCAATCACGCTCCGAAGTTCATGGTTGATGTTCCTCTTTGATTCATACTTTTTCTTCAAATCAATAAATTTGATGACTCTTGTAAGCACTCTATCTCTTATGCCATTTAAATCAGACAACACTAATGTAGAAATTATCTCAGCGCGGAGCACATGCCTTCAAATATAAACACTATGTTCTCAACAAAAAACACTATATCCACACATACAGTAAAAACTATGTTTTCAAATATAAACACTATGTTCTCAAACATAACTCATATGATCACAAACTATATGAAAAAAAGAAAGATAAAAAGGTACCTGCATAAGGAAAGGATAATGGAAAGGTTCCTTTGAACAATTCCATATGCTTCATGAGGTAAACAACACAATCATTTGTATCTTTATCAGTGATCTAATCGAACCTTACTTTCTCCAATTCGAATTGACTTACGGCTGAAGCTTTATCAGGCATATCTTTGGAAATAAGGAACAGCGAGAATGCTTCACGCTACAAAAAGCAGTTTATTACACACATACATATAGTAAAAAAAAAAAAAATCAAAACACACGCAGAAAAAAAACTTTAACTTACAATCGCTTCGAATAAAGCTTGCACAACCGCAGAATCATGAGATCTATTGTCAAGGTACTGAACACACTTCTTCTCCAAGTTGATCACATAACATGTATAATGCTTATATAAAATCAGAGGGCAATGTTTGGCACCTTTATTTGAGAAACACCCTGCAAGCCTGGACCAATGCTCCTATAATTGAACATCAAAAAAGCAAACTATATTAAACTTAAAACACAATGACAAGGAAAAAAAAAAAAGAGAGAGAAAGGTTTGAAAACATATAGAGATATTCAAGTGGAAACAAAACGGCTAATCTTGGAATCAGGGCTGGAAGTAAGCTCCACATTATTCAAAATCAAAATCCAGCCGTCCACAATAACATTAACAATCATATGTGAAGGCTCCATTGTCCTGATATGTTTTGTATCTACCCAGTTAAGATCATCGAACCAAACAAATTGTTTATAATCCCTACATGATAAAAAACAATAAAAAAATGAGACATAACTCATATGATCTCAAGCATGACTCACATGTTCTCAGCTATAGACTCTATGTTACCAGAAAATATAATCTCAAATATAACATATAAGATCTGAAGTATAACTTATATCAATTCAAGTATAACAGTTATGATCTCAACCACACCACCTATGATCTCAAACAGAACACCTATGATCTCAAAAATAAACAAAACAAAAAATGACTTACATAACATTCTCTGAAATGAAACAACAATAGTCAGCAACTTCTTTCACCAATGTCTTCATCACTTTCCTTGAATAACAATTAATCTTCCTCATAATCTTACTACCCATGACAACATTTGAATCTATTTGTCCACAGTCCAATGATGTTCCAATAATTTCCCCATTATGAAGCTCACTTTCATGCTTCTCATATGGTACAGAAAGTGTTGACACCTTTGGTTTGTCATCCTCATGGACAGTATCATCAAAACCATCATCATTCACTGCCATCTCATTAACTTGTGCAGTATCATCAAAGCCATCATCATCCCCTGCCATCTCATTAACTTGTGCCTCAACTTCTTTAGCTATCGTGCACACATCGACATACTTCAACGGAGGACTAGGTTTAGTCAGACGTCTAGGTTCAGTCACAGGGCTACTATGTAACTCAGGTTGTGTGTCATACAGATTTTCATCATCTGTAGATTGAGACTCAGGCTGAGACATAACTTCTTGACTGAAACCAAGAGAAAAACTGGGGCCATCCATCATCTTAACCATCACATCATAACAAATGCGATCAACAACTCTATGAACCGCTGGATCCGACCACCATTTCTGTGACGATGACTGGGAACGTTGTGTACTAGAAACGGACGGTGGAAGCCCCACACTAAGATTTAGCAACCTTTGCATATGTGCACGCATAATGACCTCTGAATCTCTCTTAAAAATCTTCCATGTTAAAGGTAAGTGCAAAGTTAAAAAGAAAAAGAAAACAATAATCCCAAAAATAGACAATCTATGTTCTCAAAATAATACACTATGATATCAACATAAAGTCATATGATCTAAAAAAAAGCTACGTAAAT
Source organism: Plantago major (assembly GCA_026545765.1). Lineage (NCBI taxonomy): Eukaryota > Viridiplantae > Streptophyta > Magnoliopsida > Lamiales > Plantaginaceae > Plantago > Plantago major. Next base: position 77,123,219 of record CM048840.1, on the reverse strand, counting down.
CAATCATATAGCATTATGATCTCAATAATAAAATCTATGATTTCAACATAAAATCTATGATCTCAACAAATAAAGCTATGTTCTCAAACAGTACATTACTTACATTGTCTGTGCTAGCCTTAATCTCTGCATTCCTCTACAAGCCTTCACCAATAGGATACTTGACAAAACCTTCACTAAATTCTGGACCACTGTGAAACAAAGGCCGTAGCGGTTTTGCTTTAGTGATAGGATAGATATGATTCATGGGCGATGACCCATAACCAATTTTTTTCTCATTAGCAACCCTTTTACCCAAAATTTCATCAGTCCAATGGCTACACAACGGCAGAGATGAAGGCGCATCTCGTCCCGAATAGTTAAACCTATGTAGATAGCATAACAACAAGACAGCAAGACACCCATTGACAGAACAAAAATCAGTCTCTCTAAAATTCTTGATGGCATAAGCTAACTTATCAACAACATATGAGCACCAATCATATGTCTTGATCACCTCTACATCTTGTACAGCTAGCAGCAACTTCTGATCAACATATCCTGTTGGAGATGGTGCAAGCAAATACCCACATGCATAGATAACAAAAAGCTTCTTAAACTCATCTCCACTATCTACCAATGAAATGAGCTTTTTCTTAACACATGACAACTTCACTTCCCTACTAGCAGTCACATCAGCCCACCCCCTGATAGATTCTACCCATCCAGCCCTCAATTCATTCTCTTTTTTAACACAATCAAAAGGAACAATGTTCTTCCCTCTGTACTTAAACTGTACAGGAACTTCCCTGCCAGGATTCCGCAGAAGCATGAAAATGTCATAAACATCATGCCCGGTGATCTGGTAATTATATGTCCCAATTGTTTGAACATAAGAAACATGGTTAAACCTCTCAATCAACCAAGGGACAATGCCACGAGGAATCTTAGAAATCAAGAACTGAAACAAGCCCTCAAATCCAATTGCAACAATATCTTGCTTTTGCTTGTCATTCAATTTTTGAAATAATTCCCTTATCTTTTTTGGCTTGAAATTTGTACGCATAATTTTTACAACAAGCAACACCTTTACCAGAAACCCTTATATGTTCATAAGTCTTTTTGCCCTTTGCAGGCACCTCAACCAGCTGTGACTTCGCCCGCTTTGGCTTAAGACGCTCATCATCAGCCTTGAAAATGTTATTTTTGTTACCCCTAGGCTTCTTCACCTTATTGTCCTGCACACCAAATGTTGAAAAAAAAAAAATCAAAGAATGAACTATGATCTTTTCTGAAACATAAATATGACCTATGTGCACAAAGTCAACCACTATGATCTCATTTAAAAATGATCACAACTAAACACTCTATGATCTCATTTAAAAACACTATGATCTCAACTAAACACTCTATTATATCAAATAAAAACACTATGATCTCAATTAAAAACACTATGATCTCAACTAAAAACACTATGATCTCAACTAAAACACTATGATTACATGAAAAGACTATGCGAGGGATGTCTCAGTCCAAAAACTATGTTCACAGGAAAACAACACATGTTAACAAATGAAAAACGCTATGATCTCAAACACAATACACAATACAAGACACCACTTACGAGCAAAAACAAAAGTATAAACAACCGCGAAAACTAACAACAGATTCAAAAACCCTAAGATCTCAAACAAAACAAATACCTTCGCCTGTGACCTTGCGCTTGGAACTTCTAAGCAGCGGTAATTCCGAGAACAGTTCTCCCCGTTTTTCACCAGACATTATCGCAGATCTGCAAAAACGGCGAAAAAAGCTTCGATCAAAACCATAATCCATCAAAAAACGGAAAAAGACCGTCAAAATAAAGGGGAAAACAAGCAGGAAACAAAAACTTACACTGAAAAACACAGATCGTAAGCTTTAATGGCGTCAGATTCAGAGAGAAAAATGAGAGTTAAGAACAGTAGCCGAGCAAGGAAAGAGAGGAAAAGCGCGGTAAGAAAGAAACTGAACGAATAAAAGTGACTAAACTAAGAAAACGGGTCATATAACCCGAATCCGCGAGAATTTGCATTTTTTAAACTGTCTAATGGTAAATTGCAAAAAAACTCCGTTTCTAGATAAAATACCTAGAAACTGTTTCTCCCAAGACTTTGTGTATGTTTAATTACAAAAATCATATGATTAATTTAATATCGTGGTATAATAAAGAGTAAGTCTCCTGGGAGACGGTCACTAGATAATTTATTTAGAAACGGACCTATATTGTCAATAAAATCATCGATGTTATTAATCAAAACACATATGTTCTCATATTACAACAAGATTCATTTCGTTAACAACATAAACATTTTGATTAATAACATAGATAATTTTCTTAATAACATAGGCCGTCTATAGATAACTTATCTAGAGACCGCCTCTTATGAGACTTTTGTTTAACAAAACTGCATTATAATTGTATTATTTACATTTTTAAACATGTTATGTATATATCTAAAGGTGGGATATTTTTTTAATCTTATTATCTCCCAAAAGTTGTTACATTATGCAGTAGTACAAGTTGTCTTAAAGAAGAAGAAAGAAAAGAAAAAGAGTCGTCTTGTTGAAAAAATTGCAGTCACATAAATTAAAGCTACAGATACAGTATTGGTCTTGTTTGTATTTCGTCCTCATATATGTATTCACCATATCTATTGTATTCATACATGTATATATACTCTGATGAGAATAACGATCAATCAATCATCAGTCACCGACATAAAATCAAAGTCGCAAGGTAGAGAAATCAAATGGCGGAATCGGTGGAGCTGCCAAGTCGACTTGCGATTCTCCCCTTTCGGAACAAAGTGCTTCTGCCTGGTGCTATAATACGTATTCGATGCACTTCACCTAGCAGGTTTTTTTTTTTTTTTTTTGGGTTTAATTATCTTCTCTTACTCTCGATATACTTGATGTCGATGTCTAAATTGAGTAATTTTGTTCAGCTTTTACTTTTATGTTGTTGGGAAATACTCACTTATTTGCATATAATATAATAGTGTGAAACTTGTTGAGCAAGAATTATGGCAGAGAGAGGAAAAAGGGCTGATCGGCATTCTTCCCGTACGCGATGCAGCACCTGAAGTCTCTTCCAATGTTTCCAGAGGTGATGATTTACTAAAAATGTACTTACCTTTGATCAATTTTTGTTTCTTCTTTTGAGTTCCTGTTGCAATATTTCACAATCATACCAGGGATCATCTCTCTGTTTATGTGACGATACCCGGAAAAACTTTAAAAAATAGTTCAAAATTGAAACTAATTCTGCCCTAGTCTGTGAATTCGTATTAATTACTTTCAATTTTGCCCTTATTTTTTAGGGAATTAGTATCACTAATTTTGGGAATTGACTGCGAATTAGTTTATTTTCTGCCCTCGTGTTTGATTGTAGGGGAGATAGATTTTCACGAAGCACAAATATTAGAATTTTTCGATTAATAACAGTATCAAATGTTGGAGTGAAGAACATACCGTGCCCAAACAGCAGAGGGTAGAAATTAGCGTATCAAATGGATGATATTTCCAAGTCATAATCATAATCCATTTTTTCTCCAAGTTTTATTGATTTAAATTTTAATGATGCTGATAATTTATGGAATTTTCTTTCAAGGTGCAGGAGAACGAAATCAAGACGAGACATCTGAGTCTCAGAAACATGGTGGTAAGAATCAACAGGAAGTCGTCCACTGGCACAATAAGTATGTATCAAGTATGTGAAGCCTATGCTGTTTGGCCTAGAAACTGCTGAGGTTATATAAACATTCTGATTTCTGTTTTACAGGGGAGTTGCTGCGCGAGCTTTGCATTTGTCCAGAGGAGTGGAAAAACCAAGTGGGAGGGTTACCTACATTGTTGTTCTTGAAGGTTTGTGTAGATTTAACGTGCAGGAGTTGAGCACTAGGGGCACATACTACACTGCTCGTATCACTCCCCTTGATATCAAAAAATCTGGTAAACACAATCTTTCTGAAACTATTACTTTGAATTGCATAACACGAGTATTAAAATCTCAAGGACAGAACCTGTTGTAGGCTGTGAGCACTGGGCTAAAACTATGTCATAGCAAAACATTCTCATGCATTAGATTTGTCTATCGAGTCTTAAAACTTTACCTTCAGTAGGGATACTATATGTACACATCCAGGGGGTTCGGGAGGGGGTTTCAAAAGAGGCAGTTGGATGAATTGTTGTAGGCGCCATCAGTTTTGGGATGAGCAGTAGGTCTTCATTGCCTTCTCAACTGAAGTGCATACATAATTTTATGCTTGCCATGGTACATACAAAAGCGTAATGCTGTTTGTATATTCTCATCCTCTTATAGAAAGAATTAAAAAGAGGTATTGGGTAAATCTTTGTTGTACATTTGTGCACCAAGTGGTGCAGAGATACTAAATCCTTTTAGGAGCAAGACTGAAGAAAGGGACCTAGTATTTCTCCGATGATTGTGGCTGTCCACTTTTCCGCTTATCATCTGTAAGACTGTAACTTAAAATGTTAGCCCTTCAGGTTAGATGAGTGTCAGTCTTATTGGATTAAGAAAAGTTGTATTATACTTAGTTTTGCGAATTATATTATATTCCCTCTGTTTCAGATCAAATGGCACATTTGACTCTTGTAATTTCCGAAGTCGGCTTTGACCACAAATTACTCTTACATTATACCGGAAATTTATTTAACAAAATTATGTTATGAAGAAAGTACACGTGACACGTCATGCACTTTCGGAATATGATTTTTTAAAATATTTTTCTGATATAAGTTGGGAATAATTTATGGTCAAAGTAGACTTAAAAAATTGCTGAAAAGGTGGATGTAAATTCCCATTGGGACGGAGGAAGTTCTTTGTTGGTGGTTTTATCTTTCTACTTGTTAACTGGCTCAGCCATATACATGCTACTTTTCTTCTGTTAGCACCACCCTCTGGGCGTTCACCGTTTGATATAAATGAATGAATTTGTACAAATTTCTTGTCTTATTAGAGATGGATCAAGTGGAACAAGATCCTGAGTTTATATCGTTGTCCAGACAATTCAAGGCCACAGCCATGGAACTCATTTCTGTTCTGGAGCAGGTAAATGTTGATAGTTGACATTGTTGTCATTTTTGGAAGAAGCTAAAGCATATTAGGAGGATTTTGTCTGAATGTTTCTGTTCATACTAATTATTGACTTTGATCCCAATGATTTTTGTATTTAGAAACAAAAAACAGGAGGGAGGACTAAAGTTCTCCTGGAAACAGTTCCGGTTCACAAATTGGCTGATATATTTGTTGCGAGCTTTGAGATTAGCTTCGAGGAGCAGTTATGCATGCTAGATTCTGTTGACGTGAAAGTGAGACTTTCAAAAGCGACTGAATTAGTTGATAGACATTTACAGGTATCATTGACTTGTCTGATTTGTTACACTTGACATTATGTAGTGTTGGAAACTGTTAAGTTGGGATTCATACTACATCTGCTTCTTTTCTTTTTCTTTTACCTGTAGTCAATTCGTGTAGCTGAGAAGATTACCCAAAAGGTTGAAGGACAGTTGTCAAAGTCACAAAAGGAATTTCTCCTCCGCCAACAGGTTTTGCTTTTCATATATATTTTATTACCTCAGAATTTAATTCTCATATCAAGATAAACCAAGAAAAATTTGTCATTGTATTCGTCAAGTTTGTCAATATTGTGTCATTCTCTGACGTGGTACTTGTTGGGCCAGTTTGTATGGAGTCCCAATCAATCTTACCCAATATTTGGTCACTTTTAAATCTACTTTTGCCCCAAAGTCAACCCAAAGCCCACCTAATTACCACCCTATGAATCATGTTATAACTTCGCCTCTGTTTAGCACTAGCTTATCAGCTCGATAAACTTATTTTTTAAGTAAGCCTGTTACGTGAACGTCTAGCTGGTAGCTAATAAGCTAGCTGATCTGATAATTTAATTTACTAAACACTTTATAAAAATCAACTAGCTTATCAGCTAGCCAGTTAGCTACCGGCTAGTTTTGCTAAACAGAGCCTTCATATCCATCTTACTTATTTCATCTAATTCCAATACATTTCCTATACTTGCACAATTACACCACAATCAATCAAACATATCTAGTCAATCTTAATTGAAATAGTCCCTTGGTAATCCCGTGATGTTTTAGATGATCCACCCTACCACCCAATGCTAATTTAAAATCTGACTTAAAAGATTAAACTAAAATTCTTTTTTGGAGAGAGATAGCTTGTGAATCGGAGATTAATTGTGAATTTTGGAGAATGGAGATTAGCCATGAATTTAGACTGGGTGTAAGGGTTAACCCATTAAAACCCATCTATTATCGGGTGTTTACAAGGATCCGTTTAACTTATTTAGTGGGTCTGGGAATATGCTTAACACGGTTGGGTTTGGGCCTGGACCCGATTTGGTATAAATGGGTATGGGTAGGGACTCGACCCTACACATTCCGAACACTAGATTTGAGCATATCTCAGCGTGTTGTGCTGCTTTATTTAGACCCTGTACATTCCAGCTAAGTATTCTGGGAGCTTGTCATAGGTCAATACAGGATCATTCCCAATCCCTAGCATCTCATATGCATTATATGCACTCCCCTGCATAGGAGCTTTCTCTTTATCAGCCAATACAGTATCCCTGCTGGCTGTTAGTACTTTCCGCCACCTGTTCCTGATTCCGAGTTGAACTTCCTCTAGGTCCCACCTCTATAAGTTGCGCATTCTCAGTCCTTTTTTCCATCCATGTTTTCTGCTCTATACAGGTCTAATTGGAGCAGGAGGTTTGTTTTCACAGTTATGTCCCAGCTTCTTACACTTAGCATAATAAACAGGTTTCTGTTCATATTCAACTGGTTTAGTGATCTTTTTCCCTGTATTATCTTTGGTAGGTACTGAGTATCTGGCTCAGTATATAAGAGCGTTTTAGGGCTTATTATTCATTAGTCAGATTTTAGTCTATTTCGCTCTTAGGAGTTGGTTTCGCCCTTTCAGGTGGTTTATCTCTTCGGAGATTGGTGTCTTTACTTTATTTTAGTTATTTCAATAAATCTCCAGAAAAAGTAGATAATTGCTACACCAAAATCATCTCTCTTTATCTCTAAATCCTCCGCTCTATCAGTTTCACAGTTCCTTATTTGTATCCTGTTGATCACTATTATCATTAAGTTCTTCCATAATCTTATTCAAAACATCTTCCTCAATCATCTCATTCGATTTGATTCATCGGGATTCAGAATCCTCACACCAAGTTCTCTAAGAAATCCCAAATCATTCATCGATTCTTCCCGCACAGTATTACTCGTGGATCTCCTGTTGCCCTAACCACCACCGGCGTCTTCCCCACCACCTTTTTTCTGGCTGGCCACGAGGTCTCACCATCAGTGGAGGTTACACGCTCACTGTGTAATCGCCACAGCGGAGAGCATTTTTTACGAGACTTTTACTAAAAGTAAACGACGCTTTGGTGTCAAAACTTTATGGGCCTATGAGAACCAAAAAATTCAAGAATGGATGTACTCTTCTACTTATTTGGTATTACAAAGTCAACTTCCAAGTAATTTGAATCTGGCTCATTCCAACTTGTATAATTGAGAATAATTTCTTGAGTCTCATTGAGGTTTAGATTTCCATCCAACAATGGAGTCTTTTTGGTTCCATCTGTACCCATAGCAACTGGAACATCACTTAGAAACTTGAAGTCTTCCAAGCATCTACATGAACCAAAATTTCTTTCGTTTTTGTCAACAACGTGATGTTCAGCTTGCCAACCATGCTGCATGTCAACTTTAGTCATATTAAACTATATTTTTTAGAACTATTGAAGTGTGAAGCAGAATGTTTATAATCATCTTCAACCATTCAACCTGATATTCAACTTCAGTAACATGTGTGTTTTCAGTTAAAAAAACTCTCCTCAGTAAGCAATCTTGAAAGTTACTTTTCTTGCTCATGAGTTCCAAATGGGACCATATTGATTGTGCAACCTTTCCTTCTCATTTATATGGTTTATGAGAGTAGATCATACTTATCAGTTTTCATTTTCATAACATAAATTTATAATTTCTTTTGTTAATTAGGTCAAATCTCAGCGCTAACTTTTCTTAGTGCTATTTGTTTGTTTGTATGTAGCGTTAAATTAATCGTAATATATATGCTCTGCTTTTATAAACCATATACCAGATGAGGGCTATAAAAGAAGAACTGGGTGATAATGATGATGATGAGGATGATGTGGCTGCTCTGGAGAGGAAGATGCAAGATGTGGGGATGCCAGCAAACATATGGAAACATGCTCAGAGAGAATTAAGGTATGCTGATATCCGATCCTTCATGGAGCAGAGACTTCGAGGAGATATTAACTTATACATTGTTTTCTTATTGGTGTTTGCTAGATCAAATCTATTTGTGAACAGCAATTCATAGGTGCTAATGTTAAAAAGGAGATGAAGAATGTCGTGTTTTGATGATTGAACTCGCAATGCTAAGTAATCTTATATTTAACTTAGTTAACAGAGCTGCAATGTTGTTAATGCCTTTACTTTTTTTTTTTTTTGAAACGGCAAATGTGACTCGAACCCCCGACCAATTGGTTGGAGCAGAAGCGTCTTACCAACTGAGCTGTGCCTTTACTGAAAATTATAGATGAATAATTTCCGAATTATGAGTTGAACACTCATAGTTGAAGAAATCTTCCTCTTTCATTTGCATGCTTATAAATCACTTGACATTAAACATTTTGTACATGGGTTCATGACAATTAACTATTAGCCACAGAGCTTCAAATGATACTTTGATTTTCAATTCAGAAACTTATCCTTCTGAATTCAATTCATATATTAGGAGATTGAAAAAAATGCAGCCTCAGCAACCTGGATATAATAGTTCTCGAGTATACCTGGAGCTTCTTGCTGATCTTCCCTGGCAAAAAGCTAGTGAAGAACGGGAGTTGGACTTGAAAGCAGCAAAAGAACGTCTGGATAGTGACCATTATGGATTGGTAAAGGTCAAGCAGAGGATCATTGAATATTTAGCAGTTCGCAAGGTTGTTTACTTGTTACCAGTGTCTTCATACTTTCTGATCTTGGCACTGTTGATTTAATACCAGTCATTCTCAAACATTTCATACAGCTCAAACCAGATGCAAGAGGCCCAGTATTGTGTTTTGTTGGGCCACCAGGCGTTGGGAAGACATCATTAGCATCATCCATTGCTGCTGCTCTGGGCAGAAAATTTCTCCGTATATCTTTGGGTGGTGTTAAAGATGAAGCTGATATTAGAGGGCATAGACGAACTTATATTGGAAGCATGCCTGGCCGCCTTATTGATGGGCTTAAGGTGAGAATTCTGCTTTGATGGCCCCCTATTTTTTTGCTTAATTAATTTGGATAAAAATTTCTGAAAGATGTGTTCCGATTGAAATTATAATTGAATATACTGATAGTAGCTGTCCCATGGGATTTATTTATGCCCTTCTATTTGAAGTACCCTTGTTTGTCATGATGCAATGGTTGCACTCTTTGTGAGAAGTAATTGAATGAGAAGGTTCGAATAAGGACCAGCTGGATAGGCAGTAATACAAAAGGCTTCATTTGTTTAGGAATGACTGCAATGAGTATAGCACAACGGAGATGAATCAGGTTGGATTACTCTGCAACTCAATTGCTGCAGAGTGTATTCAGGATTATATAAAAGGGTATTGGTAGTAGGTTCAAAATTCAAATATCATGAGATAAGAATCTCAAAGAAGGTCGACCTCAGTGAGGGAATGGTTCCCCTTTATATGTTGTTATTCTGCCTTTAGACTTTGATAATTTAAATTGAGGATGAAAATTGAGTCAGAGTTTCCTTTTCTAGTCCTGCTCTTGTCAAAGATTTATATCTCATGATTCTTCTCCTTGAGTGAGAACCTAAAGTGGTATGCTGTTTTTAATTACTGCAGCGTGTTGGTGTTTGCAATCCAGTCCTGTTACTGGATGAGATCGACAAAACTGGTTCTGATGTTCGGGGAGATCCAGCTTCTGCGCTGCTTGAGGTCCTTGATCCTGAACAAAACAAAACCTTCAATGATCAGTATCCTCTCATTCATTATGCTGGTCTATCTTAACTATTTTATTTTTAATTACATTTTAGCGTCTCAAGAGCTACTCTTGTTCTCGTGAATTCATGCTGTAGAAATCTTCATCTTGTTTTTCGGTTGGAGATACATGGGTTTTACCCAACTCACAAGTTTAGGAATCTATCTGCGTGAAAAAGTTGTGACCCAGCATGCAGTTTTGTGTGACATGATCCCTTTGAAATTGATGTAAATTTTGTACTCCGTTAGTCAAACTTAACCAAAAAGTATGAGAGGGAATAATAAAGTAGAAAGATAACTGGCATATGAGGTTGTACTGCCATTTTTTGAGTATTTATTAATCGGATGTCAATTAAAGGAAAGTGGGTATTTAATAGGGAGATGGAGGGAGTATCTTTCATGATATAGGCATACATAATTACATTTACGAGGATAGTATTAGATAACTCAGTAAAAATATTGAGGTAGGTGATTTTTTTTGAAGTTGAGGAAAAAGTTTAAAGAATCCGTGAAATTCCTAAAATACGAGGGTATTTTCCAACTTATTTGAAGGAGCTCAATTTAAGGAGAAGTTGGTAAAATTGGCTTATTAGAGAAGTTGGTTGGATTTTGCAAAAGAACTACTTAAAAGTTAAAAATTTGCAAGAAAGTGTTTGCAAACTTATATTTATCTGATTAAACAATTTAGAAGTTGTTTAATTAAGTAGGTCCAAGTCAATTTCCTTAACTTCAACTTATCCAGCTTAAGTCATGAGAATCTGCCAACTTATGAGTTATGAGTTATTGCAAACACTCAAAATCCAGTTTCTCCTTAAATTTAGCTGTAAGTTGCAACTTATAAGCTGTTGCAAACACTCCCTAAGGTAGAAATTCCCATCAAATAATATGTTCTTGCACATAGCATTCAGTCACTTTTAGGAAAGCTATTATGACTTTGCAACAATCATTTGCAAGGTACTGGAAGTGATTGTGATTCTAAAACAGATTAGATACCATGTTTTGCATAAAAAGCCTTGCCTCTGAATTTTGTCAGAGAAACTGTTTGTATGCTTCCAACCCGTAAGAGACAAATCACAAGCACATAATTTATGACCGTGCGGTCGCTCAGTCCTCTTTAGCGTGCAGTATTGATTATAATTTCATATATTTGAGTTTTCATTATGTGAAATGCACATTATTCTAAGAGAATCGTACTAAAAGCATAGATTGTCACAGTGATCCTTAACTGAAATGATTAGCTATTTGAATGTGCCATTTGACCTTTCAAAAGTTATATTTGTTGCTACTGCAAATAGATTACAGCCCATACCTCCAGCACTCCTAGACCGGATGGAAGTTATTGAGCTGCCTGGGTATACACCTGAAGAGAAATTAGGAATAACGATGAGGCATTTAATTCCAAGAGTTCTTGAACAGCATGGCTTAACTTTAGATTTACTGCAATTTCCCGAGGTACACAAGTTAATTCACATTTTTTCCACTTGAGTGTGATAATGATGCAGAACTCCAAATGTAAATATATTGCATATTTGCTTCTGCATTTCCCTTGGGCATGCAGCTGTAAACTGCTGTTTGCTGGTGTTTTATTGATGCAAAGCTATGATCTTAAACTAAAAATGCCAGACAATAATTGTTCATCATAAATTTCATCTAACCGTGTAACTACATCTCTAATCTTTATTGGAGATATTTATTGTACTGTTCCTTTTGTGTATATTTGAAGTTAAACCCTTATTCCTTTTGTGCTCTTTACCATCCTGCTCACTCCGTTGCATTCAATTCTTTACGTTTGCATTTCTATCGCATTCATTTCTGTACGTTTTTTTTTTCAATTACTTTTAATTACTACTTCCACGGTCCCATCTCGTCCCATGTTTCCCATTTGACTTTTGGTAAAAAAAGGAGAAGTGGAAGGTTGAATCATATCGAAATGAGAAAATAATAAAGAATGAATAAAAATTGATAGTGGGTTGATAAAGTGGAAAGTTGAGTATTATTTAAATGAAGAAAGAATAAAGAATGAATAAAAAGAGATAGTGGGTTAGTAAAGTTGTAAATATGAGTATACTGAAAGGGTATTAGTAAAGTGGGGTATAGAGTTTAATTGCTAAAAATGGAAATGGGAAGCTTTGAGAGGACGACAAAAATGGCAAAATGCGAAACTTGGGACGGGGCGGAGGAAGTACTATGTTAGTGATCCAATCAATCAACTCCCTCTGTTATTTTTTTTTAAATATTCACCTTGTATATGGTACACAGTTTATGATGGAAGAATAAAAATGATTTGTGGAGGTATTATGTTAATAAAGTTCGTGATGGATGATGAAAATGTAAGGATATGGAGTAAATTAAGGAGGGTATTTTGGATGAAATATTACTTGAATGGGAAATCACTAATTTATAAGAAGTTAATCACTTACTTATCTATCACTTATTTGCAAGAAAGATATAGAAGTTTCCTTTTGGTTTTTAGTCATTTTACATTTCTGTCTTTCTTGTTCAATTGCTATCTAGTCAGTGGCTTGAAAATTGTGAGTATCTATGGACATAAATTTTTGTCATTCTAGAGGGTTTAAAAGGGGAAATTTTTTGGTACGTGTTAATAATTGTAATGCCAGATATTGCCTTGCAAATTTGCATTTTCGCTGGTGCTATTGCTTCAAGTTATATGCATGCACACAGTTCGTAAGCTCTTTTTTCTTCCATCGAACACATATTCCTTTTTTCAGAGTCCAGGGGAAACATTGTGACAAAAGTAAAACATAGCAAAAAGATGCAATATCCTTTATGGTTTTTAATTTTGTTGCAGGCTACGGTAAAACTTGTCATCCAGAGGTACACAAGAGAAGCTGGTGTGCGGAACCTGGAGAGAAACTTGGCTGCCTTAGCTCGTGCAGCAGCTGTCAGGGTTGCTGAACATCCACTTAGCAAAGATGTTCAGCAGCTAGCTTCTTCACCCTTGTTAGAGAGTAGACTTGCTGATGAGGCTGAAGTAGAAATGGAAGTCATCCCAATGGGTGTAAATAACCATGAGATCTCAAATGCATTTAGGATGACATCACCTCTTATCGTAGATGAAACCATGTTGGAGGAAGTACTTGGTGTAAGTAATGCAATCCTCATAGTCACCGATATGGCTAGCTTGAAAACTGCATTATTGGTTGATAGTGACTCATCTGGATATGGTTTAAATACGTACTCTACTGTTCTTTATTTTCTTGTTAGATCTTATAGATCTTTGACATATGATTAAAACTTCATGCATGCTGAACATCAGCCGCCAAGATATGATGACAGAGAAACCGAAGATAGAGTTGCAACTCCAGGGGTATCCGTCGGACTAGTTTGGACAGCCTTTGGTGGGGAAGTTCAGTTTGTTGAAGCCACAGCGATGGTTGGAAAAGGTGATTTGCATCTGACCGGCCAACTTGGAGATGTAATTAAAGAATCAGCACAAATTGCATTGACATGGGTAAAATTTTCCAGACTGTCTCTTGACTAATAATATCCTATGAGAAGGGCGTTTAGCTTTGATTTTTGAGATGTTACTTGATCTGATGCCAATCATGGAACATGTTATGCATGAGTACTTTTTTTTGTGAATGTGGGTTTCGGTACTCGCATTCTGTATTACTCTGTGTGCAGTTCGGTGCAATCTTTGAGATATTAGTACCTTCTTCTAGTATGTAAGGAGAATATTATGTTTAGCTGAAATTATGGAGATTATTAATCTACCATTTTTATGATTATTTATCTTGTAGTATTTCTTTTTATAGGAAATAATCATGAAGATAATTATGAAGATACAAGCTTAGGAAATAATCATGGCCATGGTTCCATTATTATTGTTGCAGTGGTCATGGTTATTCCTCCCCCCCCCCCCCAAAATTTAGAAGTTATTGAGTCCACTTGAGGAGTTTTGCTTGATATCTGCTATTTGTTTGTGTCAGAGGAGCAAGTAGGTCTACTTTGTTGGCTTCAGGTAGCTCCTATCATACAGCAATAGCATCTCAAGTTCATACTAGTAATTCTAATATTAGTGGTTGACTTAGTTTTTAGTTACTTGATTTATGATTACGATATCTCATAGTTTATATTCAGTAGGACTCTATATTGTGGTTGAAATTTGACAAGACTCTGTTTCCAAATGTTAGCTAGAGTTATTTAGTCTATCATTCTTGCTTTCATATGTAATTCTCCCATTTGGTCAACTTCCATCAATTTCCTATTGCAATTTTTTTTAGAGTAGCAGCTTATCTTTTCGGAATGTAAATATTTTTAATTGTATGTTGCAAAATAATGCTTAGTATCAATATCCAACTCTTGCCCAAGACTATACTTTTTCTATCCGTCCAAGATAAGATGCAGTATTTGACAACAGAACTTAAATCGGCTCCTGGATCTCTTGCTATGATATTCTGCAGGTACGAGCCAGAGCAACAGAACTTAAATTGTCTAGTGTTGAGGACAGTAATCTCCTTAAAGGCAGAGATATTCACATACATTTTCCAGCGGGTGCTGTACCTAAAGATGGACCATCTGCTGGTGTGACTCTTGTAACTTCACTGGTTTCACTGTTCTGTCAGAAAAGGGTCAGAGCAGATACGGCTATGACTGGGGAGTTGACTCTAAGGGGATTAGTATTACCTGTTGGGGGCATCAAGGATAAGGTACCTTTGTAGTGGCTGAATAGCTCTAGTTGTGTTGCTTTTCTACTCATAGTTTCCTCAAGATGAACCTGGCTGTTCTTTTCAGGAGTAATAAATAATACAGTGCTGAATATGTTAATGTGTTCTTTTTAAAAATTAGATATAGTTACAGTTTCATCTATGTGAAGCTTGTCTTTTGCTTAACCCATAGTCGATCCGTATCCTGATTCTGGTTCCACAACAACTCACTCTCATGGAATCTTCGTATGATATGACATTAAGGTTGAATGTTTGTAACGACTCCAAAGCAGGCATGTATTTCGGGTGTTCTGACTGTCACAACCTAAGTTTTGAATGAGATTAGTTTAGGCTTCTAGAGAGGGACTTAGTATGTTTGGCAAGAAGTCTCAGGTTTCCTCACCTCTTCAATTACATGCTTATTGATTATTTGTACTGTCCACTAGTGAAAAAGTAAGTTCTGGCTCAACCCTTTTAGTTTAAATATTCTCCATGTCAATAAATAAGCTCATTTGCCGTTGCTTTGTTGGTTCCTTTGATTTACGACTTGTGGTCATCAATTATAATCATTTGCATTTGAAATCGGATTTTTTGTTTTTTCTACAGGTTTTGGCAGCCCATCGGTATGGAATCAAAAGAGTCATTCTACCTGAGAGAAACTTGAAGGATTTAGTAGAGGTACCATCAGCCGTGTTGTCATCTATGGAGGTATGTTAGCTGACACCTTTCAACCTTCATCACCTTCCTACGTTTGCTCGTTAATATTTAACTTAATTTCTGTTAGGAGATTAATGCACTGGTAACGAAGATCCTCTTTAAGTCAATTAGACCAGAAACTGAGGGCCTTATGTGATGCTGATTATTCTTTATATAAGAATAGACACTCTCCTGGTATTAGTAAATTGTTAGGCAAACTATAAACTTTTTCTTCTGCAAACATGTTTGGGCTATTGTACGTTTAGGCAGGCTTCGCCTTGCCTGATACCACAAAACTTGCACAGATTAGATAGATCTGGACTCACAATCCGAGTCTGTAAGTTCACCAAGGTTGGTATTCGATCCTGCAAAACATCCCACACAAATGCGTCGACTTTATGCGGAATTAAATAATGCCAATTGCCAAACATACTTGGTCCACTCTTGACCCTGAGCTGCTCTTTGCCCTTTTGAAACAGAAAGTAGTCTCTAGAAGTTTTTCATAGCCATTGATCTTCCCTCAAATTAATGCTGTCTTACACATAAGAAAAGTCTGGAATGTCCACAAAAGTCCAGCTATATAGTAGTCTTGTTAACTTCAAATTCTTCAATAGACTCCATGTTGGATTTCCAACGTGTTGCTAGGGAAGGAATCGATTACATCTTTTGCTCATAATGCAATTAAAATCTCCGAGAATAGCTGCTGGATCTGGAAGACTATAACAAGGAATAAGATCCAAGTACAAAGAATGAAAACCATATTGTTTCTAACAATAGATTCAGGATCATTTCTTGTTCACTACTACTACTATAGAACATTTTACTGTTGTGTAGCAATTGAATTGTGAATCGAAGAACTGGAGTAGAAATATTACATGTTAATCTGTAAATTATTGTTTCTGCAGATACTTCTTGCAAAGCGGATGGAGGATGTACTAGACCAGGCCTTTGAAGGTGGTTGCCCTTGGAGACAACACTCGAGATTATGATGGTACTCGCAATTGGAACAGCATTTGACATTGACACGTTCTGGAGACCGTAATGAGAATTTATCTGAGAATGGTTGTGATCTCAGAACTCTTGTAAGGCTAAAGATCTAGGGGAGGGGTTCCTGTTGTCATGTTTATAATGCTTGCTATTTATTTCCCTTAGCTGTGCTTAGGGAAAATACACAATTTATTCTTTAATTGTCAATGTGATTGATTGTAATTGTTATGTTTGTTGTTTGCTACTCTGCGCTAATCGTTCAAGTTCTCTCCCTCCCCCTCAGTTTTGTCAGAAGCTTTCAATTTTTTGGTTTGGTGGTTTTTGCTAAAAGTTATTCATTTTCCCCTATTGAAAGTTTGAAACCCACAATCTTCTCTTACTCCAATTTTTCAATACTTTATCAAGAGCCCGTCCAACTAGAACCCTTCAAAGTCCAATTGAAAACCATAACTTTGTGGATTGATTCGACTTGGCAGGGTCAACCGTGTATTAAAAAACAAAAATCTAAGTTACAGCCTTGCAGCCAGCTTCCATGGTTGTAAAACAGCAACAAAGGCTCGCTGCACCCTGGAGCGAGCTTTGTGCACAATGGACGGAGCCCAATATCAACATGGATGTAGTTTTGAGATCCGTACTGGTGGATTAAAAAAAAAAAACCGAATTATATATATTTTCATTCAATTTAAACGTCATTTGATTTCCTAGATTGTTTGAATCGTTGTGGAGTGGATCTTGCTGACAGTTTGATGTTAATTTTTGTTATTATAAACTCTAAATTGATTTTAGGCGAATTTGGTGGTGGTGGTTTGTTCATGGTGACGAGAGGTTGAAAGAGGGCCCGTTCGTGATATTTATAGATTTATAAATATTTACAATTCGCCCATATAATTCTTGTTTTTTTTTTCTTTTATAAACCTTAGAACAATATGGGGAAGACATCATTAATTGTCACTACAAAAAAAAGTACTCCTTCCGTCCAAGAGAACTTCATACATTAGGGTTAGCGTACAGTTTTATACAAAAAGTTAAAGTAATGATAAAATATAATGTACTTTCAATGGCAAAATATGTAATTTGAGTATGAAGTTGAGATTGTTTATTATTTGTTGGTTGTGGGGTACATTCCTTTTTTAGTAATGTATGATGTTATATGGGACGGCTAAAAATGATAAATGTTTGAAGTTCTATGGGACGGGGGAGTGGCATTGTGAGGAAAAATTTCATCATAAAGGCTTGTTTTTGTCACAATTACCTCCCATGAGGAAATAATTCCGCCACTGGCCGTCACGCTAGGACCCTCCCCTCACATTAGATCATTCAAGTGGCCAGAAAGTAAATACACAAGGTTTATATTTGAAAGTAACATCATTCTTCAACTAATCCACTTATTAATTTCTCATGACTTGAATTCACTAAGACCGAAAGTTGAGACCCGTTACAAAATCCTATCTTTTAATTAAATCATGTTCAATCCAAAGTTTCCAACTTAGAACTTTTTTCTAACTTTCCAAGTCAAGTAATACGGTTCCTTCCAAGGGCTTTTTCTTAGTTTTCATACTAAATAGTTTATCCCTCTTTCTTCTTCCTTTGCTTAACATGCATGTTCATGTGGTTGATTTATAGTGAGGTTTGTCAAGATAGTGAACAATTTTGTAACAATGTTCAATTACTGCGCTGAACAAGAAACCCAACTTATGTTCTTATATTTCAAAGAATATAAGTTTAAGGAGAATGAAGCTTGAGTTAAACATTGGTCCATGTGGCCCACATCATGTGAGGTGATTTATCAACTACGTCTTGATTTATATCATGTAACCTGCGTACCTTTCCACGTCAAGTACGCAGTTTAAAACTAACTAGTCGTGAGCAATTACAATAGAGGGAGGTTGGGGATCACTTACACCTTCGCACCGTTGTCAAAACCTTTCAATCTTTACGCTTTTGTTATGGCTTAAATCTTGTTTACGAAATATGCATGTTTCAAAGCTTTCAAACGATTTGTCTCAAAACAACCCCAAATGAATCTTGTTTACGTTTACGTCATCCACAATTTGATTTTCCAACTTTGTGTCTTGATTTGTAAGTTCCTATGCCAAGTATCCGGAGAGAACGATACTCGGAGTCACCTTTCTGCTATACTAACTATTTGTTCGTGGAATTGTAGTCTTCTGACTTTATAAATAACGAAACTTTGCAAGTGTTTTGGTGAACGTCCCACCTCAACGATATTCACTTCATCAAGCACCCGTCAAGCAGAATCCACCAACATACAAAATGAAAAAAAAAAAAGAATAAAAAGGCTATGTAATATATACGAGTAAAAAAAACTAAAATCACAAAAACAACACGGGTCCAATCCCCGACAACGGTGCAAAAAACTTGACCTGTGAAAGTCAAGTCCTAATTTTTTAAATAGCCAAAGGTACAAATCACAATCAATAGGAAACACGCAGTGAAGTAATACGTTGCCCAGTGTGTCGTTCTCAAAAGACTTAACTACGCTTGCTTGTCTTTTTTTACAAGTTCTCAAAAATGAGTTGTGTCTTATACTAAAAAACTAACACTTAAAGCACACAAACGAGAGTTTATATCATGAAAAAAATTATCTAAACATTCACAATTCAATATAATTTCCACTTCAGAATTTTAAATTTCTGATATTTTTTCGGTCATTGTAAAATAATTATATTATTTTTAGATCCCTTTGAATTTCAGAATTTATTTTACATTTTTATTTGAAAAAATCGGTCAGATTTAACTAGAATTTGAAACGTGTCGTGGTAATTAATTTTTTTTTTGTCAATATTGTAGAACTTCGATGAAATTACGGTTGTGGGAGGGAAAATGCGTACTCAGGTTGGCATGTCATCAAAGTCGGAAAATTGACCAGAGTATGAAAATTCCAATTGTGTTGTAGTTCTGTATGTAAATTGGACAATACTATTTTAGTGTGTAAAAAACTGACAATGTTTCACTAATCTTACCAAAAATACAATTACCGATGCAAGGATTATTTAGCAATCTGAAATTACTTGTATTTACTCTATTTTACAAAAAAAAAAAGTTACTATTTTCTATTTTAGATATTTCATTAAGAGATATACATTTTCTAAAATGAAATTCCAATATATCTAATTATTAATATTTTTAGTCACTCTATTTCATACTTTCTATATTCTACTTCATACTTCTTATTATATACATACTACTTTATCAATATTAACCATTTCCTGACTCATTTAACTTAATAATCATGTCAAACACAATTGTTAAGATTTTACCGATACATAGGCAATTTTCTATGTGTTTGGCTATCGATTCGTGTTAAGTTTTGTCAAAGGTTTGTGTTAATTTCTCCACTCTAAACTATTCTACTAGAACCTAGTTACTATTTATCAACTCCAAAACTCAAAACTTTAAATCTCAAATATACTACTATAAAAGCTTCCTAATGAGACTTTTTTTTCGAACTTTGACCGTAAATTACTCGCAAATTACACGCAAAAAGTATAAAACAAAGTTATATCAGTAAAATATACTTAATTTATTTTCATAATATAATTTTATTATATTTTTTTGTCGTGTAGTTTGAGCGTAATTTACGGTCAAAGTTCGGGAAAAAAGTCTCCCTAGGAAGCTTTTAAAAGACCGGAGGGAGTACTAAACATTATCAAAATCGCAATCCAAAGTTTTAAGAGAACTTAAAGGGATTGAGAAAACTACTAACACAAACAATGTCAACATTTATTTTCTCGAATCCATTCCTAAGAACTCTAGAGTTAAACGTGATTGCTTTGGAGCCATTTTAGAATGGGTGACCAACTAGGAAGTCTCCTGGTTCTCGCACAAGTGATGACAAAGTGTGCGGTAAAAAAGACTTATGTTTATACAGTGGGGCTAGCATACCATTCGAAAAGCAACCTAGTAACCGCGACCCGCAAGCAGGCGAGGTATTATAAATGTAATTAGCGCTGAGCCAACCCAAAAGGGGTGGACGGTTGGTCCAGGCAAGGTGCGAATCGGACGTCGCAAAATTTAAGAGGGGCTGAATGTAACGCCCAAAAGTTTCATGAGTGCTTAATGGGGTTGAGAACGCTACTCATACCAACAATGTGCACCTTTTTTTGGTAAATCCATTCATATAAACTTCAAAGTTCAGCGTGCTTGCTATGTGTTACAATATAGAGATTGAGAGAAAACTATATTGTATTGATGAATGATCAATTGATCGAGTAAGTAGTACAAGCAATACAAAGCAAAAGAAGCTTAAATAGATAAACTAGATAAGTAATCCAACTAGGAAATAGAATGTAAGCTATAGAAGATATCTAATACAAAACGTAATATATATGATAGAACAAAATTTGAATTAGGAGATGAATTCTTATTCAAGTTGGAGTTGAGTCATGTGATATATCTTGACGCTATGAACACTTTTAGGATGGGTGTCGAATTGGGAAATATAATGTCTGCGCATGATTGGGGACAACGTTCGCGGGGAGGAATCTGTGTTAGTACAGTCGAGCCAACATATCACCGGGAAAGTAGCAGAGAGTAACCACGACGGTGTAAAGAATTGGACCTCAATCAGCAAGATGATGGGACATTATAGTTACAATTTATCAACTTCAAATAACAAATAAAATTGAGTTTTGAATCGTGTTAGGGGTATTCCTTAATTCGTCTAAATCGTAGTACACTACAAAAAAAACAGGGGTTTAGCGACGGAAGTATCCGTCGCTAAACCCCCTGCCGATCCTTAGCGACGGATAGACGCCCGTCTTAATGACGGGCGCTCTAAGGCGAATTAGCGACGGAGCGTTATCCGTCGCTAATTCGCGACGGATAGGGCGTTGACCCTCCGTCGCCATTTGGAACGGATAATTATCCGTCTCTAAAAACCCCCGGTTTTTTAGAGACGGATAGTTATCCGTCGCTAAACGATTTAGGGCTAGCACGCCCTAATTCGTTGTTTAGCGACGGATAATTATCCGTCGCTAAACAACGAATTAGGGCGTGCTAGCCCTAAATCGTAGTTTAGTGACGGATAATTATCCGTCGCTAAACCACTATTTTTTTTTAAAAAAAATTAAAATTATTTTATAATTTTCACCTGTTTTTTCAACCAATATAATAGTGATATGTCTCAAAGGGGAAATTGCATTAATTAACAACAAAGATTCGTCAAAAACAAATTATCCAAAATAAAGTCTACATATCCGAATAGAAATCCAAATATCCAACAAAGTAAAAAGTAGCATAGTATCCTAAACAACACCAGCAACTAAGACGAGGGGCCGGGGGTATTCTAGCTCATATACAAGCGGCAGAGCTCTTCGACCATCTGATTCATTCGAGCCTGCTCATCCCTGAGAGTTTCAATCTCATTACGAGAGGAGTCATCGCTTCATTCACCATCTGCCGACCAAGACTGTGTGTAAACACCACCATGTCCCTGAGATTGCTGGGACACGGAGAAGCTCTTATCCGCCAGTGTCTCGCCCAAACTACCAAGACCATAAACCCGACCCTTGTTGTCGGGTGGGTTGACCTGTAGAAAGATCCGGTCTTGTTCTTCCACAGACAACTCCTCACACTCGAGCAGCCTCTCCGCAATGATCCGCTCCACCTCACTCTGTAATAGTCAAGTGTATACGAAATGAGCTACAATTTCATATTTAATTTATAATACACATGCATATACAACTGTGACACTTAGCAAATACACATACCGCAATAAGCTCGGACTTCTCGTCCACCCAAATGCCGTTCTTCAGCTTCCCCCTCTTCATTTCCTCTAGGCAAGTCTTGGGTTTGTTCTGGTTCAGCTAAAGAACATTATATATTGTAACAAGTAGTTAGTAAGTTGGTAGGAATGCAAACAAGTGGTAAATTGGTATAAATGAAAGCAATACACGTGTACAAATCATGTTGTAATCAGAACACACATATATATATACTTACCGACATCTGACGATCAGTGATAATTTCGTGACCGTAGTGATGCTGGCGAGCCCTTACCATCTCGCTCGGTCATTTGGTTACCACATTCTTGAAGGACTGATCCTCGACGGTTGTAAGTCTCCAATATTCTAGCCACATACCCACTCTTCGTCCCCAATATGGCTATACTGTGGCGGCTTTCCTTTTTCTCGGTATTTTTTCATGTCAGCCACCATATGCCTATACAGATCAGAGCCCAAACTCTCGAAAACAGGCCACATCTTGGGAATAAGGCCAGTCGGAATGTAGTATTTTTTCTACATTCCAATTCCATTCAAAGTAAAAATTAATGCCCCAAGGTTACAATTTCAAGATAAACAATGGTGCATTTCACCCAAGTAAGTGGCTAACATACCACACAAATTGTCCTAGAATTTACTAACACAATGGTGACTAACATATCAACCAAGTAAGTGGCTAACATACCACACAAATTAGTAAACTAGTTCATTAATCGATAGAATAACAAATAAAGTATTGTAACATTTACCACAACAAATTGTAACATTTAAGCTTACCCGAAGCTCATCAAAGTAGAAGTGCTTCGTCTCAGGCTTGAGTTTGCTCCACTGTTCGCCTCCCTGGCCCGGCAACTCCCTCCTAAGCTTGAAAATCTCATGCAAGTCGTCTGAAGATTGCTGAGGCCACAACATGCAGTTATCAATGAATTAAGAAGAATACATATATTTATTAGACAATTCATGTGACATATATATAAACACTTATCTTAAGTTATGTTCTACAAATGTATATATAATACTTACTTCCTCCTGCCATTAGGGAACAACACCAACTTCCCCTCCCACGTAGCACTATCGACGATCTCGGTATAAGGACACCCGTCAGGCGGGTACTGTCCTGGTCCATAACCACCACCACCACCAGACGTCCCAATCCACATGCCGCTGGCAGTCTGACCAACAGGAGAGTAGTTGCTCGATCCACCAGGGCTACTCGATGCACTATGTGGTGAACCCTGGGTCCCACTAGACCTGGGAATCTCGTAACTGCACTTTCTTTGGCGCGGCATCTGCAAAAAAGCATATGACAAACACAAACAAATTGTATTAGTATAAATTAAGGCATGAATTGGCATGTAATGGGAAAATCAAGCATATAACAATTAAGATACATATAATCTACCATACACACATACTCTGATCCTCGTCACCAATGGTTAAGTCTACATATATGTCTTCGTGCAGGTCAATGTATTCATCACGAGCATCTACAGGATTTCTCGCTGTTTCATCGACAACCTCTTCTTGGTATGAGTTGGTAGTTGATTTGTCCTTATGAACGTACTCAACTCTGGAGCGGGCTTGTATGTGTGTATTTGCCAACCAAATCGCCTTATCACGTTTTAGGCTTGGATATTCAATGAACATCACTTGGCGTGCCAAGATAAAAGGTTCGTACCAATGCGGTACCTCCTCCTATGGTTAATCTCAACCATTTGATATTGCTCGTGCACCTCGTACCATTTTGACCGGATCATACCGATGACATCAAATAGAACGGTTCTTTTCAGAGGCACACCGGCATATTCAAGCCTCACAATTCGTTTAAGTTTTCCATAGAAATCATACAAATCATCACCTCCATCTTGATCAGCCCCTTTCACACACACCCCACAATTTCTAGTAGACTTGGACGTGTCAGAATCCGTTGTGTGAAATCTAAGACCATTTACTATATACGATGGAAAAATGGATACTCGACTGAATGGCCCCTCTACTAAAGACTCTAAGTAAGGACATGTGACTTGGTTTACAGGATCTCGGACATAGTCCCTGAACCAATCAGGAAATTCAATTGGCAACTTCTCTTCAAGCAGTTCTTCAAGTGTGTCATCTGCCATATTTAGATCCATCTCCAGACAACGCTTTTTGAAAACGCTGTGGACATGATGACATGATTAGATAGTAGTTAGAAGTTCAAATTTATGTGTTATAATAAGTAAGTTGCTCACCTAGCAAAGATCTTCATAAATTTATCAACTTCAGCACAGTTCGAGAGGACATAATAGTGGGCTGCCTTCACCTCCTTATCTGTCAGCCATTCTGTATTCCTTTCTCCCATAGGTCTACCTGAGCTCCTAAATATTGAAAGTGCAACTTCATAATCCTCTTGAACTTCATACGTGTCTGCATTTCTAGCCGGCCTAGATGCCTTAGTGGGCACATGGTCTCCAAAGTAATAGCTGCAGAAGATGGTAGCTTCCTGTCTCACGTATGCATTGGCCATCGACCCCTCAGGCTTACCTTTGTTGCTGACGTACTTCTTCAATTTTCCCAATTACCTGTAAGTTGTATATATATTTAGGTAAGATAATGTTCCTTGGGAAAAAAGAACATTTTAAGTAAATGGATGCCTTCATTACACACCTCTCGAATGGATACATCAATCGATACTGAACGGGTCCAGCAAGTCTCGCTTCATGTGGGAGGTGAACCGGCAAGTGCTCCATAGAATCAAAGAAGCTCGGTAGAAAGATACGCTCGAGCTTGCATAGAATCAATAGTATGATACTTTCAAGATTTGCTAACACTTCATCCTCAAGCACCCTTGAGCATAAATTCTTGAAAAATAAGCTCAGATCGGTGAGAGCGCTCCATATAGGCTTAGGTAGTAGTTCTCGAAATGCAACAGGGAGAAGCCTCTCCATGAACACATGGCAATCGTGGCTCTTCATCCCATACATCTTTGTCTTCTTCAAATCCACACACCCTCCCAAGTTCGATGCATAACCGTCGGGGAACTTCAATCCCCTCACCCAATCAAACAGTTTGTTCCTAGCTTCAATGTCAATTGTGTAGGCTGCCTTGGGCCACAGTCCCTTATCATTCCGCTTTGTCAACTCAGGCCTATTACAAAATGTATCCAACTCAGATCTAGATTTAACGGTATCCTTTGTTTTCCCTTTAATGTTGCAAATCGTGTTGAAGCAGTTTTCGAACACGTTCTTCTCAATGTGCATGAAATCCAAGTTGTGACGGATAAGAAGAGTGCTCCAATAAGGCAAGTCCCAGAAGATGCTTCTCTTCTTCCATCCACAATTTTTGCTAATTTTATCGTTATGCTTCTCCGACCCAAGTTCAGTTACTTTCATAAGACCCAGCCTATCTATCTCTACAAGTATCTGTGCACCAGTAAGTCTTGTCGGGGGCCCTTTCATTTCTACTCGACCCTTCAAGAATTGAGCCTTGTTCTTCCTGAACGGATGATCCTTTGGTAGAAACCTACGATGATCAAACCAACATTCCTTTCCGCTCTCCTTCAGTCTAAATGCACTACTGTCGTCCAAACAATGTGGAAAAGCATTAAAGCCCGCGGTTTTCCTTCCAGATAGCATGGAGTAAGCTGGAAAATCACTCACGGTCCACAATAGTGCTTCTCTCAAGTTGAAGTTCTTCTTCGTTGACACATCATATGCTGGGATACCTTTTTCCCACAACTCGACCAGCTCCTTGATTAGGGGCTGCAAGAACACATCCACCTTCAATCCTGGATCATATGGACCGGGCACCAAAGCAGTCAAGAACATGAACGGTTCCTTCATGCACTCACCGGGGGGCAGGTTGTACGGTGTTAGCATAACTAGCCAACAAGAGTACTTCTAGTCACTTCCAAAGGGGTTAAAACCATCCGTACAAAGGCCCAATCGTACATTTCTAGGCTCCGCTGCAAACTCCGGATAGCTCTCGTCGAAGTGTTTCCATGCGGGTGAGTCTGATGGATGCTCCATTCTACCCTCTACCGGGATTACTCTCTCCTTGTGCCACCGCATTTTATCAGCACAAGCACTTGAAGCGTACAACCTCTTCAAACGAGGTGCTAGAGGGAAATACCACATTTTCTTATGTGGGAGATTTTTCTTCTGACGTTTCTTTGAGGCGCTCTCCTTGTAACGCTTGTACCGGTCCTTACCACAAAACTTGCACTTCAGTAGATCTTTATCCTCCTCCCAATAAATCATGCACATATCCTCACAACAATCTATGGTTTCCATGGGCAACCCCATCCCTCGCATCTTTTTCTTCGCCTGGTAAAAGTTGGTGGGAACTAGGTTTGGTTCTGGACAAAGCTTCGACATTACTTGTACCCATTCATTGAAGTTCGATTCAGATTGCTGGCCATTAGCCTTACAACTCATTAGCCGAGACAACAATGACAATTCGGTGTGCTTACACCCCGGATAAAACGGCTTCTTTGCGGATTCCATCAAGTCGAAGAACTCCTGATCCTCAGGATTCGGAGGCTCCTCCCCACCCCCCTCGGTTACCGGCTCCCTGGTGTCCATAAACTCTGGACCCGCAAGATCATATACCATTTGCTCAACCCGTTCATGATAATTATTAGCATCAGATGTAGAAGTATTTTGAGTACTTCCCATCACAGTTTCCTGCTTTCTTTTACGCTTCCCCAAATTCTCATAATCCATGAACGGCTTGTATGTCTCACCATGAGAAGTCCATACCTCATACTCAGCTACAAACCCCTTACGTTTCAAGTGTTCCACTACCATTTCTGGAGGCAAAAATTGCCCATTCCTACATTTATACTGGGTGCAAGGGAACTTCATCATCCCCCCACTCACTGTGTCAGTGCAAAAGCAACGAAGGCATCAACCCCTTCCACAAAACTAGGTAAAACTCTGCCATTAACTATCCTGTGGTACATCCATGAACGATCGGTATTCATTGAATAATTATATAACCTGACACGTTTGAATTGATTAGATCGAGGTCTGTCATTTATTAAGCTAATTAAACTCATACTTACAAACATTATGATAATGAATCAATTTCAAAATAATTTAATCAATTACACAACCCCAAGCTTGAAAACACGTCAACAACCTTACATAATATAAGTTATACTAGCTTCAATTTGAGCATAATGTTTGGTTTTATATATCGACTACTAATTACTAGTTATACAAGCCTAAAGACAAAACGGATAAAACTCATTGTCCTCTTGCAGCCCCCTCCTCGTCACGTGAACCGCGTCCTACCACAGAAATAGCATTCCATCAGATCTACATCCTCCTCCCAATACAACATGCACATGTTCCGACAACCGTCTATGATTTCAATAGGCGGCCCCAACCCCCGCCTCTCCATCGATTGATCATATGTCATGGACGGTGCTGCCTTGTTTCTGCATGTTTCAAATGTGGAAACACACTTTATCGACCCCTCATTTACAGAAGCCAGGTGTGTCATCGCGTTTCCTTCAACCCCTTTTACAAAATTCGATTGAACTCTGTCATTTAGAGTACGACGGTACATCCATGAACGATCGGTGTTCATTGGATGATTATATAACCTGATACGTCTGAATTGATTAGATCGTATTTTTTCAACTCGATTCCCATTTCTTGCATGTTATAAAGTTTTTGTCTGTTACCAAAATTCCCATTACAAATAAAGCATTCCAACCCTTTAATACGAATTTATAAATTATAAATTACATGCATTTTACAAATGTAATCACCAAATGGTATCAACACACTTCATTAAATTCTCATAATCTATAATCTAGTACATGTATAAATTTATCAAATCAAAAAATTGCACATCTCAAAAGTTAATTAACTAACTACTACATACGTAACATACTTAAATCAAAACTACTACATACTTAACATTATACTAATTAACAATTCAAACAATTGCACATCTCAAAAGTTAATTAACTAACTACCAAAAATCCAAATTGACAATCAATATATTAAAACAATACCTAATATAAACTAAACTAAGTACTACATACTCTCCATTTACATGCAATTGCTCAAATTAGTCCAAAGTAACAAAATCTACAAATTTTAAAAAGTAAGGTTTACTTTCGAATCCGGAGAAAATAGCGGATGAAATTTGAGATTGATGGTAGAATTGACCTCCATCTCTCACGAGCTTCGAATAGATACCAAGAATGGCCTAAATAGTTGAGATTTGGACGGGATTCGATTTGGCGAAATGGAGGAAGAAAGGAAGAAGACACTACAAGAAAACAGGGGTTTAGCGACGGAATTATCCGTCGCTAAGCCCCCTGCCGATCCGTCGCTAAGGCCTTAGCGACGGATAGACGCCCGTCTTAATGACGGGCGTCTCTAAGGCGAATTAGCGATGGATTGTTATCCGCCGCTAATAGCCACGGAATTGGCGACGGATGGGCGTTGACCCTTCCGTCGCCATTAGAGACGGATAATTATCCGTCTCTAATCTAATTAGGGCTAGAACGCCCTAATTCGTTGTTTAGCGACGGATAATTATCCGTCGCTAAACTACGAATTAGGGAAGAACGCCCTAATTCGTAATTTAGCGACGGATAAACTACTGTATTTAAAAAAAAAATTAAATTATTTTATAATTTTCACCTGTTTTTTCAACCAATATAATAGTGATATGTCACAAAGGGGAAATTGCATTAATTAACAACAACGATTCGTCCAAAAAAAAATTATCCAAAATAAAGTCTACATATCCGAATATAAATCCAAATATCCAACAAAGTAAAAAGTAGCATTGTATCCAAAACATCAAGACGAGGGGCCGGGGGTATTCTGGCTCATATACAAGCGGCAGAGCTCTTCCATCCTCTGATTCATACGAGCCTGCTCATCCCTGAGATTTTCAATCTCGATGCGGAATAGTCCTTGCTTGATTCACCATATGCTCGACCTGCCCCTGTGTGTAAACACCACCATGTCCCTGAGATTGCTGCTGGGACATGGAGAAGCTCAGCGTCAGTGTCTCGCCATAACTACCAAGACCATAAACCCGACCCTTGTTGTCGGGTGGGTTGACCTGTAGAAATATCCTTGTTGACTTGTTGCCGTTCTTGAACTTCCCCATCTTCATTTGCTCTAGGCAAGTCTTGGGTTGGTTCAGGTTCAGTTAAAGAACATTATATATTGCAACAAGTAGTTAGTAAGTTGGTAGGAATGCAAACAAGTGGTAAATTGGTATAAATGAAAGCAATACACATGTGTACAAATCATGTTGTAATCAGAACACACATATATATAGCTCTCGTCGAAGTGTTTCCATGCAGGTGAGTCTGATGGATGCTCCATTCTACCCTCTACCGGGATTACTCTCTCCTTGTGCCACCGCATTTTATCAGCACAAGCACTTGAAGCATACAACCTCTTCAAACGAGGTGCTAGAGGGAAATACCACATTTTCTTATGTGGGAGATTTTTCTTCTGACGTTTCTTTGAGGCGCCCTCCTTGTAACGCTTGTACCGGTCCTTACCACAGAACTTGCACTTCAGTAGATCTTTATCCTCCTCCCAATAAATCATGCACATACCCTCACAACAATCTATGGTTTCCATGGGCAACCCCATCCCTCGCATCTTTTCTTACTTTGGTAAAGTTAGTGGGAACTAGGTTTGGTTCTGGACAAAGCTCCGACATTACTTGTACCCATTCATTGAAGTTCGATTCAGATTGCTGGCCATTAGCCTTACAACTCATTAGCCGAGACAACAATGACAATTCGGTGTGCTTACACCCCGGATAAACCGGCTTCTTTGCGGATTCCATCAAGTCGAAGAAGACCTGATCCTCAGGATTCGGAGGCTCCTCCACATCCCCCTCGGTTACTGGCTCCCTGGTGTCCATAAACTCTGGACCCGCAATATCATTTACCATTTGCTCAACCCGTTCATGATCATTATTAGCATCAGATGTAGAAGTATTTTGAGTTCTTCCCAACACAGTTTCCTGTTTTCTTTTACGCTTCCCCAAATTCTCATAATCCATGAACGGCTTGTATGTCTCACCATGAGAAGTCCATACCTCATACTCAGCTACAAACCCCTTACGTTTCAAGTGTTCCACTACCGTTTCTGGAGGTAAAAATTGCTTATTTCTACATTTATACTGGGTGCAAGGGCACTTCATCATCCCCCCACTCAAACAAT
Source organism: Plantago major (assembly GCA_026545765.1). NCBI lineage: Eukaryota > Viridiplantae > Streptophyta > Magnoliopsida > Lamiales > Plantaginaceae > Plantago > Plantago major. The sequence continues at coordinate 77,092,842 of CM048840.1, read as the reverse complement.
TAGTCTGTGTCAGTGCAAATGTAACGAAGGCATCAACCCCTTCCACAAAACTAGGTAAAACTCTGCCATTAACTATCCTTTGGTACATCCATGAACAATCGGTGTTCATTGGATGATTATATAACCTGACACGTTTGAATTGATTAGATCGTATTTTTTCAACTCGATTCCCATTTCCCCATTTCTTGCATGTTATAAAGTTTTTGTCTCTTACCAAAATTCCCATTACAAATAAAGCATTCCAACCCTTTAATACGAATTAATAAATTAAAAATTACATGCATTTTACGAATGTAATCACCAAATTATATCAACACACTTCATTAATTAAATTCTCATAATTTATAATCTATTACATGTATAAATTTATCAAATGAAACAATTGCACATCTTAATTAACATACTTAACATACTTAAATCAAAACTACGACATACTTAACATTATACTAATTAACAATTCAAACAATTGCACATCTCAAAGTTAATTAACTAGCTATTAAACATACAATTGCTTAAATTAGTCTAAATTAATTAAATTTTCCAAATATGTCAAAAAGTTAGGGTTTCAAAACGATGTACTAAATCTTCATAATTTTACTAAATATATCCCAATATCAAATTAATTAAAAGCCCTACATACTTACAAACATCCTAACATTATACTAAAAATTCAAATTCACAATCAATATATATCAATTGCACATCTCAAAGGTAAAACATTACCTAATTACAACTAAACTAAGTACTATATACTCTCCATTTACATTCAATTGCTCAAATTAGTCCTAAGTAACAAAATCCCCAAATATAAAAAATTCGGGTTTACCTTCGAATCCGGAGAAATGAGCGGATGAAATTTGAGATTGACGGCAGAATTGACCTCCTTGATTCACGAGCTTCGAATGTACACGAAGAATGGCCGAAATGGTTGAGATTTGTACGCGATTTGCTTTGGCCGAAATGGGGAGAAGAAAGGAAGAAGAATGAGGAAGAAGAAAAATGGGGAGGGAAGCATTCTGCTTCCCGGGATTTGCTATATCCGTCGCTATTGCGACGGATAGGACTATCCGTCGCTAGATTTTCATTTTTCTATTATTATTTTTTTTTAAATTTCTTTTTCCATTTTTTAATTTCTTTTCCAATTTTGGTCAACGAATCTAGCGACGGATAGATTATAAATTATCCGTCGCTAGATTTAACGATGGATAAGACTATCCGTCGTTAGATCTAGCGACGGATTTTATCCGTCGCTAGAGCTAGCGATTCGTCGCTAGCTAGCGACGGATAAAATCCATCGCTAATTTGCCGTGGCTAGGAACAGGATATCTTGTAGTGAGAATGGAGGAAGAAGAAGAAATGGGGGAGAGGACGAGCATTTTGCTCGTTTGTTCAGAAAAGCTAGCGACGGATAGGCTTATCCGTCGCTAATAGCGACGGATAAGCCTATCCGTCGCTAGCTTTTCATTTTTCCGTTTTTTTTTCTTTTTTCGTTTTCTTTAAACTTTGGTCAACCATTCTAACGATGGATACGACTATCCGTCGCTAACTCTAGTCGCTAGAGTTAGCGACGGATCCGTCGCTATGTAGCGACATATAGTCGTATCCGTCGTTAGATTTAGCGACGGATACGACTATCCATCGCTAGAGTTAGCGACGGATTCTAGAGCTAGCGATTCATCGCTAGCTGACGACGGATAAAATCCGTCGCTAACTTACCGTGGCTAAACATAGGAATTCTTGTAGTGGTATTGGATAATCAAGAGCGTCCTAATCCAATAGCAAAGGCACTTGATGTCTTCCTTGAAGCTTTTGTCTAGGACCTGTACGAATACTTGGGGGCGGGGGAGGTTAGAACGGTATACCCGATTTGCTAAGTGTCAAACCAGATAGAGACTTGACTAGAAGTAGGTTCAGGACCTTCCTTGTGTAGTAATGAGGTATAAGTGTGTAATAATGACTTACCTTGTTTATGGGGATGTGAACCACTTATATAGTCTTTCACTAAAATGTGCATGCCTCTCCAGATTGTGCCAAGTGTACGGTGTAGATCACGCCACCAATGCCTATTAAGGTTCATCAAGTGGGCCTAGCCCACAGTCTCTTTTGGACTTGTGAGGTGTACTTTGGGCTTTTCAGGACTTCGAGAGGACTTTCTAGGGATTATGTCGGTATTGAGTCCGAGCTCCCTATCCGATCCCTCGTCCTGCCCTCTTGTCCGAGTTTGTCAACTATGTGTTGACTACTCTGTTGAGACTTGATTGAATCCTGTGGGGACATATAGCCCGGGCCTATGAGGTGTCCGACCCTTAGGTTCGTCCTGACCTGGGGCTCATGTTGGATGTCAGACTTCCCTTGTTCTCTCTTAGTAGAACCCGGGCGGACATCAAGGAAGGTGGAGTCGGACCATATCAGAGGGTGGCGAACCCATGTCCTGGACTGTACGTGTCCACTCCTAATCCATTGATTATTGCAAATAGTCATTTCCTACATATTAGGGAGAGGCTGACCCTTGTGATTTTGTGGGCTCGGACCCACTACATTCGGACCTCCTATAAATGTGTCGTTAAGCCCTAGTTCGCCCTGAGACGTGCCTCTAATGCGTATTTAACGGATTATACATGTTTCCGTATGAACAAATCGGATATAAAATTGTTTTCTATAGTTTGTTCCACATCATGGGAATAAGGTAGATGTAGCGTGGCTGGGCCTACAACACCATAATTTCTATTTTCCAGTGGTAAAGGCAGCGATAAATTGAAAGCTCACTGTCTCCGACCTCATCATAACTTCTGCCAATCAATCATTATCTGTTTCCCGTTGCGGTGGTTGCGCAATGGTTTTTCCCGAATAAGTTAACCACTTCAATTTATACACTTTCATATAACACATAACATTACATTAGTATCAAGCTCAGGTTTCCTATTAAATCTATATAATAAAGATAAAATGATACAACAAATATTAGGATTATTATTGAAAATTTAGAGTGTTTAACTAGTCAAGATTATCTTTTTTTTCCATGAATACAAAATATATTTTGTTAATAACATAGACGTTTTGCTTAAAAGAATCAATGGTTTTAGTAACAAAGCAAGTCGGTATATTTTTAAATTAACAATTAACGGTCTCTTAAAAAACTTTGTGTATTATAAATTAGGTGAATATACTAACCACTTGGGTAGAGAGCTATAATGTTTCCTCATATTGAAGTTTAACGAGAAGTAATGTACCTATTAAATATACTTAACCTTTGGGTTATTTCTTTATACTTTATTGTTTTTACTTATCAATTACTTATTCATTACGTATGCTATTTTAAATTGTAACAACACGATGATTAATTGGTCATCATCCGACCCTTTATGTTATTTAATGGGCTGATTTTCGAATGATTTACTGGTCCCTTTATAATTTTATGATATTGGTGCTTTTTTTGCTCTCACTTGTGCTTGCAAGCACAAAAACTTCTGGTGATCACTCATCCTAATGTGCTACAAATCAAACACGTTTAGCTTTAAAATCATTAATTTGCATGAATTTTCAAAAGAAAAGGCACACATTGTTTAATATCAGTAGCATTCTCCACTACTCGAAACCGAAACATTGGGGTTACATAGAAATATCAATATCCTACTGTGCTATCTAATTCTTTAAAACTTATGTCCTATATTACATAACAATTGATGAGTTATTATAAATAAATTTTTGATTCTATTAGTTAAGTTGGTTTCAAATTTTGAGGTCGTAGGTCATATGTTGTAATTGAAAGGTCGTGTGGTGCCCATCTAACCAACACTTTACCTAAATCTTATATATTTTGTTTCTTCATTGTCTCTTTGAAATTAATTTTCAATGTTGTAATTGTACTAATTTTTGGTAGCTGGTTCCCATCTCCTCGATTCATTTCACCTCATAGTTACCAACAAATTATTTTGCTCTACCATACATTCTTATAACTTCCATGCACAAACATATTTTTGTTTATTTTTCAGTTGATCTAGTTGATTATAATTATGTACTAGCTACTAGATATATTGTATAATTTTTTATGTTACAATAATAAACTAGTGAATTCATGTGTGACAACATGAGCATATCTGTGAATGGGCAGTCTCAAGTTCCTCCAGGCTTCAGATTTCATCCCACAGAAGAGGAACTCTTGCAGTATTACCTAAGGAAGAAGGTTGCCTTTGAAAAGATTGATTTGGATGTTATCCAAGATGTGGATCTTAACAAGCTTGAGCCTTGGGATATTCAAGGTCATATATTCATTGCCACTTTAATTTAATTACTCAGTTTTTCAATCTATTGTTCAATCTTGTTCTTGCCCTCCTCTTAACTTTAGGCTTATATTTTAATAAAAATATAATACTGGATTCAGCTCGTCTCAGTTATTATTTGGATACCCCTATTAATTCTAAATTTTACATCGTACTGACATTGTTGATTATTGTCTCCACAATGAAATGGAATATTCGCATAGGGCAAGGCTATGTAGGATTACAGCCCGTGCTAGGCACGGGTTATGTTTTGGAAAACTTTCTTTTATATGCATTAAATTTAGTTTCGTGCGAGTAATGTGCGTTTAATATAATGGGAAAATGTAATTTCTAGTATGGCTAGCTATATTTTCAATGGATTTCACTTATTGTTGATACGTGCAGATAAGTGTAAAATTGGATCAACACCACAGAACGATTGGTACTTCTTTAGCCACAAAGACAAAAAGTATCCTACAGGAACTCGTACAAATCGTGCCACAGCTGCCGGATTCTGGAAGGCTACCGGGCGTGACAAGGTGATCTACAGTAACAGCAAAAGAATCGGGATGAGGAAGACTCTTGTTTTCTACAAGGGTCGTGCCCCTCACGGTCAGAAGTCCGACTGGATCATGCACGAATATAGACTGGACGAAAACACTCCCAACACCAACACAAGTATCATAAATGTAAGAGATTATTAATTAATCCGATTGATCTTCATTAATAATACTCCCTCCATCCCAGATCAAATATCATGTTTTGACTTTTCAAGGTCAACAAACTTCAACTTTGACTAAAAATTACTTTTAAACCGTAATAGTAAAATATTCAATTAAGTTATATGAAAATTTTGGAAGTAAAGTCAGTTTAAGTGATCATTTTCATTTACTGTTTATGATTAATTCGTAATCAAAGTTAAAGTTTGTTGATTGCAAACATTCAAAACAGAACATTTGATCTGGGACGGGAGTAATTCATAATCTACTCATGGAACAATCATATCTATAATCTCTCCAGGTTTGTAATGCCATGGGTGGTTCAGATGGAACTCAAGAAGAAGGATGGGTGGTATGCAGAGTATTCAAGAAGAAAAGTCACTGTCCTAAAAGCATAGCCTGTCCAATTATGAGTGGGACATCATCACCAATAAATTCATGTGAAGAAGGAACATTGGACCATATTCTTCAGTACATGGCAACTACAACTACAACACCCTTAAGCAGAATCAATAACAATAGTATCTCTGATGATGATGACAGCAGATCATGTTTCTTGAAGCTCCCTAACTTACAAGACAGCCCGAACTCTTCTATTTACCAGTCGGAGATGGTTAGAACCGGCATTCATGACTGGTCGTCTCTCGACAGGCTGGTGGCTTTACATCTCAATGGCCAAAACATCGACGACACAACCAAACAATTTCCTTTCACGAATTTAGATCACGTCCACCATATGCCAAATACTACGATTTATCAAGGCGATAATACAACCACTTTTTCTGGCTGCCCTGTGGATGATCATCAACTGCTTCAATTGCAGCAGCAACATAGGCAAGCATCTACATCGTCATATGACTGCGATTTGTTGAGCTTTACGGAATCTATTAGTGATCAGTTCTGCCACTTGCCCAATGTTCCAGTTTAATGTCGGGCATACATATTCCTACTCATAATCAGAACACAGCATGATTCAGTTCACATAATACTACTCATGCCTCATGAGTGAGGGAGGTGAAAACAGTCATTATATACATGCTTACAACTAATACTACCAACGAATTTAAGTCATTAATTAATGCATGTACATATATATATATATATATTAGTTAGATTTAATATATAGTTAATTATTACTATTTCATGTTAATAAGACTGGATTGGACGCATTATCTACATTATTGATCACCATGCTTTCGATTTTCGAATATATGTGAAAGAATTAAAAGGACCCGGACTTTGTAATTTTTACTGTCACAACACTCACAACACTGTGATCATTGTTGAAACAACAGTATTGTAATTCTAACTCGAACAATAAACAAAAAGCAGTGGAATAGTAAACTCAAGAACAAAAAAATCTTTTTTCCTGTTGTGCCTTAGACAAAATATCCACTATTGAAAAAAAGTTGATTTACACAAACTACATTCAAACTTCCATGAATTAGAAGCTTGAACTACACAAAACTAAATAGTTGAATAGTTTCACGTTACTGACCTAGACGAATCTAAGTTACCGAGATCACATCCGATGCAAACATCAATGGCTCTATTTAGCACAAGCTTATCAGCTCGATTAGCTTATTTTCGTAATAAGCCTGTTACGTGAACGCCTAGCTAGCTAGTAGCTAATAAGCTAGCTGATCTGATAAGCTTGTCCAGGAAGCTTATCAAAAAAATAAGGTAGCTGATTTGTTTTTACATACCATATTTAACAAATCAGCTAGCTTATCAGCTAATTGATTTACTAAACACTTTTATAAAAACCAACTAGCTTATCAACTACTCAATCAGCTACCAGTTAGCTTATCAACTATCAGCTACCTTATCAACTACCAGCTACCTTATCAGCTAGTTTTGCTAAACCGAGCCAATAACAAAGTCTAGCTAAACTAAGATGTGGGTTTCTACGGTGAGATAGTAGTCATACTACTTGTTAAAATAAGATAGTAGTCGTACAACCGTTAAGATCTAATCTTGACCGTTGATTTTGTGTACGACTACTCCTATTGTGTGCGACAACTCAAGAGTAGTCGTATGAGTTAATTGACAAATGTACCCATATAATTACAAATAGAAAAATTAAATTTTCATATAAAAAAAAATTTAAAACAACAAATACTATTACTATTTCAGTTAAATTGGGCTGGGTCGGGCTGGACCCAAAATATTTAACCATTTATAAAGGCCACTTTTGACTCCGGCAACCGGCCGGCGGCCAGTGGGCCACCTTTGTCGCCGCCCAACCGGCAACCACCTCCGGTCAAGTTCTTAGTCTTTAATATAAAAATTAATATTAATTATGGTTAACAAGACTTGAAACTCATGACCCCATACTAATAAACCAGAGCACCTAACCACTTGACCAATTGGAATTATATGTCTCTATTCAGATTTCATATAAATTAACCTAAATGTTGTTCCATGTTCTCTTAAACTCTTTTCGTTCCTACAACATTATACATTCTTCGTTTTTATGTGTACCATATAACATCATCCATTATTAAAAATGAAAAATACCCCTCTAAAATATACAGTTTCATGCTTTAACATTTATGTTAAATTTGCACCTAAAAGTATACTTCAGCCTTGATATATAATTTTTATGGGACGGGGACCGGGGAGTAATTTATATTAGTCATATAGTAAGATATTTTTTATATTTTTTTCTATTGCTACTTTAAGTTATATGGTATAATAATTATTGCAATACATTTCTCATTTTCTTATAAATGATGAATTTCTCCCGCTCTCCTTGTCGAGTTTAAGTTGGTAATATCAATCATATGCATACTCTTGCTATATATGATTCATAAATCAATGTTAATTTGACATTTCATGTTATTTATTAAAATATTAAACATAAATATTTTTAAAAAGAAGTGTTGTTATGCTTAATAACTGTCTAATTTTGTATGGGTCACTTAAGCGTGAGCATTACTAGTTCTATAATTTCTTACGTGCAACTTTTTTATAAGATACATATCAATGATCAAATATAACCTAAAATTAGGATAATGATTTGCAATAAATCAAATGACCAAATGATCGATAAAGAAGCGTAAAAATAAGCAAGAAATTATAATAATAAAATAGTTAGTTAGGTTAATTGTACATGTCTGAAGAGTTTCAAGTCTCCATTACAACTCACTAACATGTGCATTACACTTTCAACTTTATTGAATAATGGATGGCGTATAATTTTTTTAATAAAAATAAAATTATAATAAGTTAGTGTAGCTTTCAAATGTAATTCATATAATTTTAAATCAGGTGAATTTAGGTCAAATTTAATTACGGTCAATCTGCATCTGATGAATTCGAATCAAATTGAGTTAGATATTTGGATCTCATGAGCCGGAGGTGGTGGTTACCTTCTATGGTTGTGGACCCGACCTAGTCCATGCTGTCGAATTAAATATTATTATTATTATTATTATTATTATTATTATTATATTTGTATATGAAAAATCATATAGTTAAATTTGATATATTCTATTAAAAATTATGTTGGTCGATCAATTAATTCGTACGACAACTCTACTCAATAAGAGCAGTCGCACTCGAAATCGATTGTCGCGATTAGGTAGTGACGGATGGTTTCAGGTCAAATTGATTAGGTGATTTTGGATTGGGTTTCAGCTCATGTTCGGATGGTTGACCTTCGTATTTTTCTGTCGAATTAATTCAGATTTCGGGTCTGAAATGTTAGGTTTGCTATTGTGATCATATTGAATGAATATAGTGAATATATAAGATTTAAATTAAGCAGGAGATTCAATGCTCTTTTATTATTAATAAAGTGCAACGACCACAATACACGTGTTATTGCAACATTTAAAATCGTTAATTAATGTCACAAGAAGTAGAACTGTTTCAAATATATTAAGTGAAAATATAAACAAAAGGTAAACGAAGAAGACATGTTAATATTCATAATATAATTATATTATAATTTGAAGAGTAATTTATGATCAAGATTAATTATGGTTGTCCTCATGATAGTAAAGGGGAAGGCTTGTAAAAAAATGGAGGGAGTATTTGATAACATCCGGCCCTTTACTTTTGTTTCATTTTCTAAAATATCAAGTCGTTCTCGTACTAATACTAGTGTGTTACATTCTAGTATCAAAATGGATATTAGAGATTTTACGACCAATTTGATAGTTGAAGATTAAGAACATGCATGAAAAAAATCTTGTATAAAAGTAAAACAAAAGAAATAAAAGAGAAAAAATCCCTACTTTTTATTAGTCACATTGATAATATAAAATAAAAAAATACATAAATAAAAGAACAAAACAAATCGATGCTAGGCAATAATTCTTGAATAAAAACAAAAATTAAGTGTTTTGTTATGAATATTAATAGGGTTGTTTTTCTCTTTTTGTTGGTTTGCATAAAGAATATTAATACATGTATGTTTATAGTTAAATTGTAGACATATAATTTACTTGTAGCCTGATGGTTAATGTGTAAGTCTCAATACATGAGGTGTAGGGTTCAAAACCTATTAGTTGTTTTTAGTTAATTGAATTTTTATAATTAAATGAGGGTGTCGCCGGACCTCCGGTGAGGCTGCCAGAGGTCCGCCGGAGATCCGGTGACGGTGGTCGGAGGTCCACCGGTGGCTGTAATGAATAAATTAATATTAATATCTTTTGTTTTTAAAGAAAGGGTATAATGTAAATCAACATTTAATTCTATTATACAATAATATGAATAACTAAAGGGTATATTTGGCAAAAACTTTAGTGTACGACTACTATCTTATTTTAACTATGTACGACTGCTATCTCACTGTAGAAAAACCCAACTATGATTACAAGTGAATGTTCAACTCTAAACACTAGCATTTTTGCTATTCACTTGTGTACTTGTTTCGATGAATCATCTCATCTATATATAAGCTTAAAAAACTTCCAAAAGAGATTCTTCATAAATCTTGTTTCCTTGTTTGGCTTCTTCATATAGAATCTCAACGTTCCTTCCTTATGATATCATGCCTTCTATCTTCATATTCTTCAAGATCTTTCTCTCTAAAATCAATACTTCTTCCAAACATGTTCTTATAACAAATCATTCAACTAAAACCGTCGACCCATGTTAGGTTAGTGAATAAATGCCAAATAAACTCAATCAGAAAAATAAAGTGCTAATACATGTTCAGTCAATGTTGAATTAATATAGCTAGTATACTACTGTCATTGTCAACTCAATGGTGCATGTAGCTTGCACTTTAAATCTCCCCATTTTTGCCTTTCTTTACAATACATGCATAACCCCGTAATCAAAACACTTTTCACCACGAAAATCATAGCAAAACAAATAACATATTGTTATCAAAATAAATATTTCATGCTCAACATTACAGACCATTAGCAATAGAAAAGAGTGTTCATCATTGAAAGAAACGGAACATAAACACAAAAAATTACCCACACAAGTCATAGAAATCCAATGGTGCACTTATTATCCCCCTTATTTTGATGAAAAGTGGGACATCAGGGTGTTTCATATTTGTAGCAAGCAATTTTCCCATAGAAATTAGCAATCTGGTCCAAGTAAGCCTGATCAATTGCAGTAGCTGGTCTAGGAACATTTGGAATCAGTAATGTTATCCCAACACCCACTTCAACAGTGACAGCGTATTCTGGTGCTTGTTCTTGCCAGGGAAGGTCATGCTTACTTATTCCTCCCAGAAGTTTATGAGGAACACCTAAGGCTTGAAACTTCTTCTCCAGCTTATCACCTTTCCCTTTCTTAAACCCTTGATCACAGATTATCCCATAAATAGCCGAGGGATAAATAAGTGTCCCTTGATCCGCTCGAATCCTGAAAGTGCCAATATTGAGAATCCTATTCCCAAGATTAAAGTTCATTCAGTCTTCATCCTGTAAAGAAGTTCAGCATCCCCATAACTTATCGCACTAGAGTTGGTGGTGGGAAGCCAGATATGAATAAAAATTCAAAACATAATAGACACCATAGAAGTAGCATCCTTAGCCCTATGTTCTTTATCCCAAACTTCAATATTCCACCAGTAAGAACTCGGGCCACTTCATCCAAGTCTACAACCAGTTCATTCTCAACCACACCAGGAATTCCCAAATACGTATTAATCTCAGAGGGATTGAAACTATATACGCTTCCCCTAACAAAGGACTTCGAATATTTTAGGGAATCTTCATCCGCAAAATTATCAAAGAAATTGACATTAATCTCTTTAACCACTTCAGGCGCATAACTATCCAGTTTCACCAAATTATACAAAATTTCAATACTCTCCAAGAAAGCATACATATTATACTTCTTAAACACAACTTCATTGGTGGTTTTCTCAGACAACATCTCTCTATCCTTAAAGTTCTTCCATATTTTACTAGCAGCAATTGTATTGAACTTTGCAGAAAAATGCTTCATCATCAAAAGAAGATACTTGAGACAGTGTAGGAGAAGGTATATGTTCTGTAGTTGATGTTTGAACAAGAATGCTGACATTTGCAACACCATCATCTACCTCCACCGATTCACCACTAGATTCATCACCCAACTCCTCTTCATTGATATTCACATCAGAATCTCGAGAGTCATCATCATCAGATCTGGATGGGGGATTGACATCCTCATACTTAGATTTCTCATTATTTGAGTTTGGAGCCTGTTGTGGGCTTCCTTGATCCGTAGACATTGTGCCACTTTGCCAATTTCTTTAGTAGGAGCAGTCTCCTTGTTCTCAGAAACCGTAGGTTTCTTCGTATCATGATGAATGCATGAATGCATGAATGCATGATAGAATGGAGTGGCAGCCTTACTTCATATGAAATGCATGAAAGGCACATCATGATATATGTATGTGGTTTGTACAGTAGGGTTAATTATGTTTGATGGGGTTTCAGCCAATGGAGTTTCAGGTAGGGGTTTTCTCACGGATTAGTGGGGTTTGTATTTGGTGAGGAAGGAGGATTATTTTCAACTCTTAGGGCTACATCGACAAGAGTATCCATGGTGGAGAGTATTAACAACAGTTGAGGTTTGGGAGTGAAAAGATCAAGAGAGAGTGTTTGGAGATGAAAAAGGCTCAAATTCGAATTTAAGAGCCAATTAAGGCAACTGTTTCCAAAAGGTGGGTTCCTTTGATGATTGGTCCGTTCAAGGATTTTGTTTGGTAGGAGGAATCTTCATTAACTTTCTGTTTTAAGAAAAGATTGCACCATATATCTTACTATTGGCTAGGTGTAACAGAATGTTAGTTGAAGCTAAAGTCAATCATCAATTAGCAAGTATTTCAAAGTAAATGTGAAATATTTTGACAATAGAAATACACAATACTAGATGAAAATCTCAAATGAAACTCATGTATCATGATTTAGAAAATACGCAATAAGTCACCCAACCACAATTGTCTCAATATTTGTTCACTGTTCTCTTGACAGGATCTACACAAAAACCAAAAGAAGACAAAAATATATAAGACCAGGAAAAAAAAAAAACAAAAACTCAACACCTACCCCTAAAGATAGGACCTAAAATTCTAAGTTTCCCGACAGAAAAGACTAAGAAGGAAGAGAACATTGAAGAGAGAGTGAGTAACGTGCCATATCATACTTGAAGATCATACTTTACCAAGACTCCGCTTTATTTTAAGTCGAAGGACATTTGAACAAAGAGTTTATTTGTTGAACCTTTTAATAGTAAAATTAAAACAGAACCAATTGTTGAGTGCTGATTTAGATTTCAAAAAGAATAATTAAATGTAGTTTTAGAGAATCTTAAGACTTGGATAAGTCGAGAAATCTAAAGTAAGCACAACAAATATGGCCCACATTGGGCTCGTCTTAGTTGGCCGCCATTGGGCTAATTTTGGTTGGCCATCCATTGGGCTCTTTTTCTTATTTTCAACAAATAAGACATAGTGCAGAATTCACAAAACGTAATTGTCAAACGATTCCTAAGAATTTAGAATTCAAGATAGCTCTTCAAGTAATTACTTCAAGTACAATGCACAAACCATCTCAAAACATCAGTGAGAGAGAGAGATAGAGAAGAGTCATAAAAAGCAACAAGACACGTCACTTTATTTTCACTGTAGTGTTAATTGTGATGTTGGGTTAACATCAGTGCCAACACATGTATCAAATAGAGCACATACCAAGAGACCTTCTTAGGCTGAAGTACTCTAACTATCTAAGGGTGTGGTAAAGAAATCAGATTATTGGTTTCCATGTGTTCTATATCAACAACTTGCATGTTTACAAGGTTCCTTAGAAGATGTTTAATGTCTATATGTTTAGTCCTAGAGTGTTGGACAAGGTTCTTAGAAATGTTAATGGCACTTAGATGTCACAAAACATTAGGAAAGTGTCACTCTTTAGACCATATTCATGTAGCATATTTTTCAACCAAAAAAGTTAAGTGACACAACTCCCCACAACAACATATTCAGATTCAGTAGAAGATAGGGAAACACCGTTTTATTTTTTGCTATACCATGTTACCAAGTTTTTTTCCAAGATAAAAACATCCACCACTGGTAGATTTCCTGTCATCAAAATCCCCAACCCAGTCAGAATCATTAAATCCAACCAGAGTAGTGTTTGTTTCTCTAGTGTACCATATTCATAAGCTAATAGTCCCATATTTATAAAACAATATTCTCTTAACAATAGTTAAATGGGAGGTTCTAGGGTTAGATGTATACCTTGCACAAACACAAACTGAGAAGATGATGTCAGGCCAACTAGCAGAGAAGTAAAGCAGGCTTCCAATCATTGATCTATACGGTGTTTGGTCAACAGTGCTCTTAACATCATTATGGCAAGGTTTTACAGAAGATGACATGGTGGTTTTGCATTCTTTGGCACTGCCCAATCCAAACTTATGTATGAGATGATGAGGCATTTTAAGGAAACCTCATTTGGTTCTTTTTATAGTCTTCTTGCTAACCTTTAGTTTTTTATTTATACACACACACACACACACACACACACACACACACACATATATATATACATATGTATAGATATATATGTATATATATATATATATATGTATATATGTATATATGTATATAGTTTTTTATTTATACACACACACACACACACACACACACACACACATATATATACATATGTATAGATATATATGTATATATATATATGTACATATGTATAGATACATATATATATATGTATATATATATATATATATATATGTATATATATATATATATATATGTATATATGTACATATATATGTATATATGTATATATATATATACATATAAATATACATATATATATATATATATATATATATATATATATATATATGCATATATATACATATATGTATATATATACATACATATATATATATATGTATATATATACATACATATAGATATATATATATATATATATATATATATATATATATATATATATATATATATATATATATATATATATATATATATATATATATATATATATGTATGTATATGTATATCTATATATGTTGTGTAATTTCTTGTGTTTGTCGTGTTACCACCTTGTATCCAGGTTATAGGTATTTTTGTGAAGAAAGGACGCTAAAATGGTGCATTTTGTTGCAATACCAGAATGTGAAAAGATCCAAGGTCTCAAAGGTGGTGGAAATTAGAGTGTGACAGCCAAAACGGAAGTGCATTTGGTGTTCGGGTGAAGTTTTTACGGTTGTTTAAGTGAAAACTTACGAAAGTAGAACTACATTGGAGCGGTCGAATCTATTTTGGGCATAACTTATTCATACGATGTCCGATTGACCTCAAATTAGCTCCCACCGTAGATAATGAAGATATATAGCAACAGTAAAGTGGGTGGTCGCGTGCCATTTTCGAGCGATCGTGCGGTGCCATCTAAGTGATCGTGATCGCCCGGTCCTAGCGAGCGATTGCCTGGCCCATTTTCTGTGCTATGTGACCGCGTACTGAGCCCCACGCAACCGCGCCCGACCGTTTCAACACCAGACTCTGCGTTTTTATTCCTATTTTCAGTCATTTCCAAATTATTTCTCATTTTTGTACTTTCTAGACATATTCTCGAGAGCTTAGGGTTTAAGATTCCATCCTTCTTTGATACTCTTGTTGTAGCATTGTAATCTTCAATAGTATCAAGATTTACATTGGATTTTTGATTGTAATCCATACTTTCACCATTGGAATTCATCAAGGTTTAATACATTCTTCATTTCGGTAAAGTTGTATCATTCCATTGCTCTTTCTTTGATTTATGTATTGGTTATCCAGAAACAATGTATGCTCTATTATATTCATTGATTTTGACACTGTGGTATGAGTAGCTAAATGATTCTATGGGTTGGTGGGGAAGATTCAAGCATGGTCTAGGGTTCTTGATGTATAGATACAAATAAGGACATTTTAGTTTGATCTCTGTGAATTAGTTTACGGGGTTTATGTGGGGTGCACGATCGAATACCAACACAAAAAATCACTAGAGGAATTCACACCTCGAGGTTGAATTCGATTATAGAATCTATTGCCCGTAAACACTTGGTTTTGTAGAACTGACAACTCTACTATTTCCATTGAAAATGATTTTACATTCAAATGTCTCATCTACAGAGTAATCTTGAGTAGCTAGCTTGAGTTGAAACTACCTCGTGTTTTTATTCTAGTTTGTGTGCAAGTGTGTAATAAGAAGAATTGAAAGTCGTAAGACACAATTCTTAGGTTGTAGACAATTTGATCAAAACATAAACAAGCTTAGTTAAGTCCTTGAGAATGACACTCGGTGCAACTTATCATTTCACTACGTGTTTTCTAGTGATTTTGGATTCATGCCTTTGACTTTAAAGATTAAAGATATGATTTGACACATCATGAGATTCCTTGCATAATTTTCCTGGGACAGAAACAAGTCATTCATCTTTTGTTGAATCTGAAAACCTAGGGAGTAGGTAAGTTCTCCAATCATAATCATCTCGAAGGTTCCTGTCACTGCTTGGACAAATTGATCTGCAATATGTTGGTTAGTGGTTCCAAAAACTATATCACCAACATATATTTGAGCAACACAAATGTCCTGTTTTTTGGGAGAATGAACAAAGTATATCCCCTTCACCTCAAGTGAATCCAAAGTTGAGAAGAAATTCAGTTAACCTTTCATACCAATACCAAGCTTTAGGAGCTTGTTTCAACCGATATAAAGCTTTCTTGAGCTTAAAGACATGGCCTAGATGATAAGGATCTTCGAATCCCTTAGTTGCTCAACGTAGATTTCTTTGTCAATGTAACCATTAAAGAAGGCTCATTTGACATCCATTTGCTACAAGGTAATCTTTAGAAAGCAGGCTATAGCAAGTAAAAGTCTAATGGATTCAAGTCTAGCGACAGATACAAAATCATATTCTTAGCTAAATCTCTCTCTACCCAAAGTTTCCAACTTTGTAATATTTAAATTTTTCCTTAACTTCCCAATTCAAGTACTCCAGTTCCTTCAAGGGGGTTCCCTTAGTTTTCCAAACTAAGTATTTCCTCCCTTCTGCCTTTGCTTAACACACTTGTTGTTGTATTTGTTTATATCGAGATTTGTCAACACAATGAACACTTAGGAAATAATTTTCCAGTTACTTCATTAAATAAGAAACTCAATTTAATTTCTTATATTTCAAAGACTTAGTTTGTTTGTTGTTTCTGAAGAACAAGGCTTGTTCTTGTTTGGAAGAAAGAACACTTTACAGCCGCAACTTAAAATCTTGGTCTACCTCTTCACAAGTAGCTTTGCAAAGCTCAAGTCTTGTAGGAAAGTGTTAGGAACTTAGAAAACTTGAAAGTTTGATCGCAATACGTAGATTGAATGCTCTGGTTGGGTGCGTTTCTGAGGTGCTAAGTTTGCCTGTTTATAGTTGCAAATAGTTTCGTTTTAATTACTATCCATAGGTCAATATCTTCAACTTTAGAGCTAACTGTTGATATAGTACTAAGTATAGTACATCAACATTTTTGTCTTAGTAAAAAGCCAGAAATATTTTCTCATAGTGTAAGTTCAATGCATTTAATCTCTTCTACTTTACTCAACGGGTAACAAGCACTTAGAAAGTTTGAGTGTTTTTCTTCTCGTCAGTAAGCCTTGGTATGAGAAAGTTAGTTCTCATTATATAACCTACTCTGTCATTTACATTTTCACTGATACTTAGTGATTTGTTGTTTAAGATTCTTTCTAAGTTATTGTCTTCATTCAGAAAGCTTGTGTAATTTTCACTGAGTCTTTCTTAGTAAACTTGTACAGTTTGACGAAGTCTTCAACGTCTTTTAGTCCTTCTGCAGGGTGTATTTCGAACCGAATGAACCGAACATCGACCTTAACGAACGTTTGTTCGTTTAATATATGCCATGTTCAGTTCGTGTTCATGTTTGTCAAACAACTCATATCTTGTTCATGTTCAGTTCGTTAAGGTTTCAACATGTTCATGTTTGTTCGTCAATATTCGGTTAGATCGTGTTCATGAACAGTTCGGTTTGTTTGTTCGTTTGTTCACTTGTGCAAATAATTCATCCGAAGAATCAACGGTACCAACAATTTGTATTCCTTCCCGTGCTTTTGAACTATCTTCTCTAGTAGAAATCTAGAAACCTTATTAATTAATAGAAACAACACCTAAACATTCCAGTAATCAGTAAACATTCCAGTGGTGGATTTGGGGCTTTAGATTTGACGGCTAGAGAGGTAGGAGTGGAAAAATGAAAACTATAGGTTTTGTGTGAGTTAGGTTAGGAAATATTATAACTTATGTGGAAAGTGGAAATGATAGATTAGGTTAGAAAATATTTTAACATATGTAAAATAATATAAAATTATTATAAATATAATTTGTTCACGAACAGTTCGCGAACTAGCGAACAATAAATTATATATTCGTGTTCATGTTCGTTTATTAATGAACATGTTCACGAACTGTTCGGGTAGGTCAAACTCGAACACGAACTGAGCGTTGACTGAACTTTTTCGTGAAATTTTCATGAATGTTCATTTCATTTACACCCCTTTCTGCTAATGTTTTGGTCTTCTTCGGAACAGCATAAAAAATAAGATTACATTCATAGAGCTAACATCCTATACGAGTTCACTATTTCTAACAATCTCAGTAAGGTTCCTCTTTTACAATGTACTTTCAAAAACCTATGGACTAAGAATACTACCCACCTTACTGATCTAATAGACATGTCTAGTTACCCATCAAAATATAAAGATCTTAAACTAACACTCTTTCATGCATAGCTCAAACGCATAACGTGCATTAATCACCCTTTCACCACAATGCGAATTCAGTAAAGAAAGCGTTTAGTGCCATCCATCTACCAAATGAATGTAGACACGTAGGACAACTTTATTCCAACATGGTTGGACCCATATGACCAGTACATCAAATGAATAGAAACCTCAGAAATTTCACTAAACTTCATGGTGAGGCGTTTTTAGAAAACCTCATCTTGTTCTCTTTACAGTGTTTTTACTAACCTTTAGTATTGTTCAGTCATTGTTTATATATAGTTTCTTGTGTTTTGCGTGTTTCCACCATTTTTGTAGATATAGGTCGTTCCAAGGAGAAATGATGGCCAAAATGATGCTTTTGTATGCATTTTACCGGAGTGGGCAAGCTCCAAGGCCTCGTCTAGCCATCCCGGGCATGCACGGAAAGTCCCACCGACACAAGGAGGCACTACAAGAAAACAGTGAAATAGTGAGGGAATCAGTGACGGAATTTTTTCTGTCACTAACAGTGACGGATTAGTGACAAAATTGTGACGGATTATCTCAATCGAAAAATATAGTGACGGATCTCTCCAGTAGACCTAATCCGTCACTATGTCGTCACTAATCTGTCACAATAAGGCCGCCAAAAGTTCGCACCCTTCATTAGTTACGGAATAGTGACGGAATCATTGTGACGGAATATAGTCCGTCACAAAGAGCAATTTTCCATTTTTAAAATTAGTGTCACTCAAACTTTAATTATCTAGTGAGGGATATTTTCGTCACTGTTTCAATGACGGAAATATCCGTCAGTTATCGAACCGGAAGAGGATTCAGTGACGGATTAAATCCGTCACAGAATATTGAGCGGAAATCAATGACGGATTCATCCGTCACAGTATATTGAGCGGAAATCAGTGACGGATTCATCCGTCACAGAATATTGAGCGTGAATTTTCGAGCAAAAAGTAAAAAATTGTACTAAGTCGAATTGGACCAGTAAAACCTAAAATCTGGTGAGTCTCGCCTTCTTCTCCCTCTTCTCCAGGAATCTGGCAGTATTCTCTCCTTTCATTCGTCGACTTCCTCCTCCTTCCTCTTCGACTCCGCCCTTGCCGTTTCCTTCTACTCTGAGCCTTTTCTTCTCCCCTACGTGGTCGTGGTTTGTTTGCTCTCTGTTCGACTTCCTTCTATGATTGCGAATTGGGTTTGTTTATTGCGAATTGCTATGTGTTTGTTTCTCTGATTTCGAATTAAGATGGGTTTGTTTCTCTGATTGCGAATTCCCATCGCCTTCGTCCTTCTTTTTCTTCCACCGTCTTCTTCCACCGCTTTCTTCCACAGTTTTCTTCTTTTATTTTTTTTCCCATCGCTGTTTTCTTTTTGTGGACTAATTGTTGCTCTTATTTTTCTAATTCAGGTATACAACAAGTTCTGCATCGACCATCCTTCTCTGCAGGTTTGCCCAATTTTATATTTGTATCTGTATCGAATTTTTTACAAGCAGTACTACTTTAGATTAAGCAGTACTCTGGTCACGATATCTGAAAGTAAGGCATTCTGAGTTGCACGCATACAGATGGCATAAATCATAAATTTGGTTCTTGGTATCTTACCATATGTATCTGGTATAATTATTTGTATTTCACTAATTTATGGTTCTACGGTCCAAGTAAATTCTGCAATTAGAAGTTAGAACATAGCATTTTAGTTTGTTGCAGAAAATGCTCCAAGTTTGATTCATGTAGACTATAATTGACTGCGAGGATGCATCATAATGTAAAGTTGCGTATAGTTGAATGCTGCATCATATCTCAAAATTATGGTGAAAGGACTTTACACACACATGCTAGTTCTTGCATGGTTATAAGTTAAATATAACTTGAAAGATTGCACCTAAAGGTGTGCTGGGTTTAATTTAAGTTGAATTATTTTGTTTTGGATTACCTTCAGCAGGCTGCTAGTATATGCAAGTAGAGTACTAATAGCTTGTTCTGTGTAGGTGAGGTTTATTGTTTTGGTTGGATCATGTACTATGGGTGTCCGGCTACTGGATTGCACTTCTTGTGCTCCATTTTACAATCAATACTCTTTAACTTCTTCCTCAAAAAAAAAAAAAACAATTGAAAGATTGCATCATATGTAGAAATGATATTATGGTGAACATAGTAATACCTCCATTCCTAGGTGCTTGCTTAGAATTAAGAGAAAATAATAAAAATTTAATATGTAGAAATGATATTATGTTGATAAAGTTGTAATGCAATGAAATATGATAGATATTGAATAAAGTTGTCATAAAGTAGATTTATTATCATGATCAATTGCACTTGGTTTGCCTAAGTATGTTTTGATAGTGACATACTTTATGGTACTTTGATTTTTAACACTTCATGGTGAGTCTGCATGTGCCAGAGTAGTGGAAATGTGATTAAATTTTAAGTATGATAAATGTTGATAGTGTAGTGTTGATATTCTAATAGGTCTTTGTATGTATGTTGAGCTCTTATCCTCCACTATATTTTTTTTGTACTTGGTGTCTGTAAAATATTAATTTAAGTGTGTCTCTTTTAGCTTGCGAGTTATTCCTTGGTTTGGAATTGATATCAAAATGGGTGACGACCGTAGTTGGATGTACAATCAACGTCGTGTGAAAGGCTTGTTAGTGCCATAGTTTCGTGATGGGGTTTTGAGCCTCATTGAGTTCGCGCGTAATCAACCAGGGTGCACAGATGGAGATAAGATTAAATGCCCATGTACACACCGAAAGTGTCATAACAAAAGGTATTTAACTGTTGATGAGGTGAAGATACACTTGTGCAAGAATGGGTTTTTTCCGCACTATGAGGTGTGATACAAGTATTGCGTTTGTCATAACAAAAGGTATTTAACTGAAGGTTTAAGTGAAGAGCACTTTGCTCAGTGGCATAACTGGTGGGAATCAAATGAGTTTAAGGTGCTAAGCAAGCAAATGAGCCAAAACCGATGTACAGAGGTCAATGGAGAAGGATCAGGAGAATGGCAGTTCATCTTGGGGGCTATATCCCTACTATTGCTCATGTTGATAATATGGTAAGTCTTTACTACTAATTTCCTGTCAATAATATTTAGAATATTGAAAAATATAATTGTGTATCTACTATGACTTATTCAAATGCACTATGATTTTGTGTCTATATATAGACAAAGGAAGCAGGGGGTGAAATACCAAACGCCTTTGATGTGTTCTTGAAGATGCAATGTAAGAATGGTGTTCCTGTGGATGAGAAGTCAACAAAGATTAAAGTAAGTATATTTAATATGAAAATGTTTGTTATCTTCTCATCATATGCAAACTTTATTTCACAAAAAGGCAATGGATTACATTATACAAGTGATGGTTGTTTCCGTTTGGTCTTTGTTAAATGGTTAGTTGATATAGTGTTGCTTAGGTGTGGTTAAGGCCCTGTTGCTAGTGTTTTGATAGTCAATGACTGGTTTTGATATTTTGCTGGTGTTTTGTTGTACTAATATGAAAATGTTTGTTATCTTCTCATCATATGCAAACTTTATTTCACACAAAGGTCATGGATTACATTATACACGTGCTGACTATTTCCATTTGGTCTTTGTTAATTGGTTGGTTGGTATAGGTGTTGCTTAGGTGTGGTTAAGTCCCTGTTGCTAGTGTTTTGATAGTCATGGACTGGTTTTGGTGTTTTGCTGTACTAATATGAAAATGTTTGTTATCTTCTCATCATATGCAAACTTTATTTCACCCAAAGGTCATGGATTACATTATACAAGTGCTGGTTGTTTCCGTCGTTTGGTCTTTGTTAATTGGTTGGTTGGTATAGGTGTTTCTTAGGTGTAGTTAAGGCCATGTTGCTATGTTTTGATAGTCATGTATCGGTTTTGATATTTTGCTGGTGTTTTGTTGTACTACTTAGAACATTTAACTTTAAAAAAAAATTTATATAAGTGCATTTCTAAGTGTTAATATATATATATATATATATATATATATATATATATATATATATATATTCTTGTTATTAATAATGTTATATTGCAGGGCTATGGTGGAGGCACGCATTGAAGAACTTGAAGAAGTCGGTGCAGAATATAACATCAATGATGTCTTCCTTGAAGTCAATCCAAAATCGAAGAAACAGCGTGTACTTGGCTTGGGTAGTGCAGCGTCCTCATATATTAGCTTGGGTAGTTGTTCCAATGGCTCTAGCCACAACCTTACACCACCGGTACATGAGACTTTGGTAGAGCAGGGAGATAAGATCACAAAGCAGGGAGAAAAGATCACGTCATTGTAGGAGAAGCTAGATGAAAAGGATGACATAATCCGTCAATTGCAGGAGAGGCAAGAGGCCATGTCTCGAGAGTTTGCAGACAAGTTTGCATAGTTGTCAGCTAGGATAGATTCTGGATCGTCTTCATCTAACACCCCACGATCATAGTTATGGTGATTTCTATGTATTTGACTTGAGTTTTGAACAATATTTTATTGCAATGACAGTTTATCGGTGAATGTTGAACTTGTGATTTCGAATTATTAAATATTGGGATGTTTAATATATGTTGTTTTGGTGATTATGTCGTACATAAGCGAATTTATAAGATTCCAAAGAGTTATAACGACTTCCAAAGAAATTCCATGACAATTTTAAATTAAAAAAATTTAGTGACGGATTTGACTCCGTCACTAAATTTTGATACACTTATGTACGTGACGGAATATATTCCATCACTGTGTCTTAATCAATGAAGAAATAAATTTCGTCACTAAGTCTTAATCTGTGACGGAATACTTTCCGTCACAATTTATTTCTGTCACAAATTCATCACTATGTTTCGTCACAAACTCGTAAAAAACAAAAAACCAAAACAGAATCTGTGGCGGAAATATAATTCTTGTAACGGAATATTCCGTCACTATAATCAGTGACGAATTTTTATTTTGTCACTGGAATTTAGTGACAAGCATTTAGGTGACAAAGAAATTATGTCGCTAATCCGTCACTGGGGCCCTTAGTGACAGAAAAAGGGGATATAGTGACAGATTTTTCCCTCACTATTTTACTGTTTCCTTGTGGTGAGGGTAAAAATTCAACGCCACCGCGTCTGGTAGGCGATCTCGAGAGTATCATAATCGCTGCGCTTTGCTGAAGCGGCTTGCCAAGAAGGCGCGCGAGCATTACTTTTTGCCATAATTCTGTGTTTTAAACTACTGATTTTGTAATTTCAAATCATTCTTCATCTTAAAACATTTTAGACATCTTCTTAAGAGCTTAGGGTTTGAATTATTATCCATCTGATCAAGTTCGAGCTTGGTAATCATCTTTAACATCAATATTGATATTGGTTTATGATTGTAATCAATACTTTCACCATTGAAAAGTTCAATACGGTCTTCATTTCGGTAAAGTTGTACCATTTCATTGCTTTTCTTTTGATTTTGATATTGTTTGTGATGTTTAATGTATGTAGATATTGCTTGTGACACTACGGGTATGAGTAGATAAGCATTTCTATGGGGTGGTGGTGAATACTCATGCATGCTAGTCTAGGGTTCTTGATATACTGATACATTGAGGACGTGTTTGTTATCTTTGCGAATTAGTTTACGGGTTGTATGTGGGGTAAGCGATCGAATGCCAACACCCAAATTCACTACAGGAATTCGCACCTCCTGGTTGAATTCGATTGCAGAACTCATTGTCCGTAAACACTTGGTTTGGTAGAATTGACGACTCTATTATTTCCATTGTAAATGATTTACTTTCAATTGCCGTATATTCATTGCAACTTTCACTAGCTAGCTTGAGTTGAAACCACCAGCCCATATCCCTTTCATTGATAGAAAACTCGTGTTCTTTAGTCTACGTTTGCAAGTGTTTGAAAAGAAGACTTGGAAGACGTAACACGCAATTCTTATTTATTACCAATTTGTTCAAAACAACAAGCCTAGTTAAGTCCTTTGAGAACGAAATTCGGTGCAACTTATCATTTCACTACGTGTTTTCTAGTGATCTTTGATTCGTGCATGTGACATTAAAAATTAAATACTTGATTTGACACATCACTTCCCAATATATCAGCAATGTTAAACGCAGCGCGTTTTCGGCTAAACGCAACACAAATATTTTGTAAGTTGACGAAAATGCCCCTAGCTAAAAAAAAAACTTATGAAATACGAAAAAATTTAAAAAACTCGTATATACATATGAAAACATTATACGAACATGTACGGACAGTAAATAACAACAGTAAACACAAATCGGAAAAAATTTCGAATTGTTTTTTTCGAAAAATATTTCGGTTATAAAAATTTTCGAATTTTTTTGAAAATATCTGAACATGTACGATGATAAATAAGCTGTAAACACAAATCGGAAAAAATTTCGAATTTTTTTTTCGAAAAATATTTCGGTTATAAAAATTTTTGAATTTTTTTTTTCGAAAAATATACGAACATGTACGGACAGTAAACTGGCCAGTTCATAATTTTTTTTTTTTTTGTAAAAATTGAAAGTAATTTGGAAATTTAAAAAAAAATTTAAAAAATACGAAATGGGATGTGGCCGGCCAAAGGGTGATTTCGTATTTTTTTAAAATTTTTTTTTTTAAATTTCCAAATTGCTTTCAATTTTTACAAAAAAAAAAAAATTATGAACTGGCCGGTTTTAAAACCGGCCAGTTCACCATTTGGCCGGTTTTAAAACCGACCATTTCACCATTTGGCCGGTTTCAGTTCATAATTTTTTTTTTTTTTTTTGTAAAAATTGAAAGTAATTTGGAAATTTTTAAAAAAAATACGAAATCACCCTTTGGCCGGCCACATCCCATTTCGTATTTTTTTTAAATTTCCAAATTACTTTCAATTTTTACAAAAAAAAAAAAAAAATTCTGAACTGGCCGATTTTAAAACCGGCTATTTCATAACATTTATTTAAAAAAAAAATTTCGAAATTACTTCAAGTTTTTTGTAAATATTTTTATAACCGAAATATTTTTCGAAAAAAAAAATTCGAAATTTTTTCCGATTTGTGTTTACTGTTGTTATTTACTGTCCGTACATGTTCGTATATTTTTCGAAAAAAAAAATTCGAAAATTTTTATAACCGAAATATTTTTCGAAAAAAAAAAATTCAAAATTTTTTCCGATTTGTGTTTACTGTTGTTATTTACTGTTCGTATAATGTTTTCGTATGTATATACGAGTTTTTTAAATTTTTCATATTTCATAAGTTTTTTTTTAGCTAAGGACATTTTCGTCAACTTATAAAATATTTGTGTTGCGTTTAGCCAAAAACGCGCTGCGTTTAACAACCCCCAATATATAGGTGATAGAAATGGGTTGGTGGAATTGTGGAAGCAATGATGAGGTAGTGTCACAATGGAGGTTCTAGGGTAGTGATTAGGAGTAGTTGTAGGTGGTGTTTGGGAGTAGATAAGGGTTTATGGTGTAGATACAGATTACGGTACTATTTTGACCGTTTGGGGGTATGAATGGTAGTTCATGTTGAAGGTTGTACTACAATCATTAAAATATGTTTGTATTGTCCAACAATCAATATTAGTTTAAATTTTGTGCCCCTACAACATTTTAAAAAAATAGAGCGACCTCCAGACGAAATGTCCTAGTTAACAAATTGAAAATACATTCACTTAACATGATTAGGATAATTGAATGGTATCACGCTTATTTAGCACACGTTTTCATGAAATATAAGTTTATCAAAATCTTAGCAAAATAACTACGAGTTTTGAATAATAGAATCTCTCACGGCCCAAAGACCTGACTTCCTAATCTTTAGTCCATTAGACGAACTTTTAAATACCAAAAGCAATAAATGTAATAAATAAATACAAAAATAATGAATTATTCCTGCTAATTAGGGGTGATCATAAAATCCGAAATTCGAAAATTCGATCCAAAAATTTGAAAATCCAATCTGATCTGATCCGATGTATTCGGATCGGATTACGGATTATGATATTTTAGATCCGAAGATTTTCGGATTAATCCGATCCGATCCGTCGGATTTTAGGATTAATCCGAAAATCCGAATTAATTAAATATATATATATATATATATATATATATATATATATATATATATATATATATATATATATATATATATATATATATATATTTTCACCAACCAAACAAAATACAAAATACTTAGGATGCTGGAAAGTTGGATTTTGGTTATTGGAAATATGCAATTTCTATTTTTACTTCAAAGAATGTAATCGACTAGTCGTTATTTTAGAACATGAACTCCAAACTTTTCGTATTTGTTGTTTTGGACTTGAAGTAAACTTGTGACCTTTATTTTGTTTATTTTGAATGTGGAACTACTGAACTAGTATTTAATTTGGCTACGAAATGCTATTTCAGTTTTTTTTTTAAAATTAAAATTCGGATTATTCGGATTAAATCCGATCCAGTCCGAACTTTTTCGGATTAATCCAAAATTCGATCCGATCGTTCGGATCGAATTTTGGATTGAGCCTTTAGTGGTCCGAAACTTCGGATCGGATTGAATCGGATTAATCCGAACGTGCACCCCTACTGCTAATGGGCTAGGGAAACGCCCTAACTAAGCACTACGCCCACAGAGCGGTTCCATGATTCAAACATTCTCAAGGAAACAAGTATTTTGTACCTAAAATGAAAGTGCCTAAGCCCCTTGATCATGAGTAAAATTAATTTTCGATGCCTTGTGGCATGAAGGTAAATTTATTACTACATTATACTTTCACCTATGATTTTCAAGTTCTTATAAACCTCGTGACCCTCCTACAATATAATAATAACTCCTCGTTTTATTAGAAAAATATTGGACGTCCATAATTCCCCAAATTTCGTTAAATTTTGAATTGTTGATTAAACTTTGATGGATAAGTAAATCATAAACATTAATTTTTTTTTTTTAAAATGATCTTTTTGAAAATTACCAAAACCTGTAAAAAGAAAACCACATTAGAAATGCAAAAAAATGGTTGAGGGTTTATTATAAATCATAGACATGATACTTATTCGAAGTTCTATAAATAGGATATTTCAAAGATCCTAAGTTTAAGTGTTTCATTGGCATAGCGAATAGATCGGATTTAGTGTAATTAAGAACCAATCCTAGAAAAGAGTAGTGATTGGTGTGCTGTCCATAAACGCAGGCAACAAAAAGTAGTACAGTCCTCAAATTTTGCGTAAATTTTCTATTTTGCATTTTCCATTCTCATAGTTGTTTCAATTTTAGTAGCTAAAATATTGTACTAGTAGTTGGTTGGATTAATCATTCTAATTGGGCTTGCTTCCTCGCCATCATCATCTACTACATCCCACCACATTTTGACAACGGAGGTGGTGGCTCCGTTGAAGCGGCGGTCCCATCCCTCTTCGGCCGCCGACGACATGAATTCAAAAGGCGACGAAGACACCAAAATGCACCACGATATTGAGGCCCCCACCGTGGATGAAAAAGACGATGGTGCATGGGGTGGCGACCCTGACTTCTCTGATCCTTTCGACATTGGAAATACTAAAAACGCCTCTCATGAGTCTCTACAACGTTGGAGGGTGAGCCATTAATACTTGTTGGAAAATAGGGGTGCATGCCCAAAAATCTTTGCTAAATATTTAAAAGCTACATATTCTAATCATTACGATTTTCAAAATTTTCTTTTAATTTTAAACATTTCGAGCACCTTAATTTTGTAAATTATCGTTTATGTCTTGGTCAATCCATGCATATATTTATAATTTTTATTGGTAATTTAATTGCAACTATTTTGAATGTTTATAGCAAGCTGCCCTGGTACTTAATGCTTCCCGTCGGTTTCGATATACATTGGACTTGAAGAAAGATGAAGACAAAGAAACCCGAAGAAGGATGATTAGGGCACATGCGCAAGTTATAAGGGTATGTGCATAATAACCCTAGTACACATGCATACACATTTGAGATTATCCCATAAACCACATCTATAAGTAAATTGTAAACTTTATAAAATGGGTGTTAATACATCTAAAACAAATTTGTCATGTCTTATTGTTCTGTTTTCGCCAAATAAAAAGTCATAATCAAAGCATAGAAATAAAGGAAAAGAATATTATTAATAATCAAATGAATTATCTAAGAGAAAATCTACCAACTATGAAGAACATAGTTAATAAAACAATGAATTAAGCTATGATAAATTGATCATCTTTACATCTCAGTAGAGACAACTTAAATACTACTCTGGCACACATGTTCCCTCTATTGATTCATCAATTCTTGTTGTGATCATTTATGAAACATGTCATTTTTTTATATTTCTGTTATATTTTGTTAGTTTGTCTAGCCTTTTCGCAAATGTTTTATAACTAATATATAGTGTTGTGCAATTAATTATAATTGCGAAATCAATTAAATTTAAATTTTCCATATAAAATATATCAATCTTATCTACAAAATACAAAACAAATCTATTTCTAAATTTTCCATGTATTATTGTATTCTTCTAGTTACTTCTCATTCTAATCACTTACTCTAAACTCATTCACTGATTCACATTTACAACACAAAGAAGCAATAATTCAATTCAACATAACTATCTTTCACACCTTCCTAATCTAATATTTTGGATTTTATCGTATTTGTTGTTCTATAATTCAACCACAATTTGTCTCTTAAGTAATACAGTCACATGTTCATAGATTTTTAGTCATATCATGTTATTATGTGTTACAACAACACGCTACGTCACAATAATAATTCTAGTCTACGGATATAAAGTGATACTAAAACCAATAATCATGTTTAAATGCAGGCAGCCTTGCTTTTCAAACTGGCTGGACAACGAGCCATAGGTACTTATTTAATAATCTTGATTGCAATTTCATGGGTTTTGATTTTAACTAATTCACAATAAAATTCATTGTTTGTTGATGCAGTTTTGGGTACTACAGTAGCTACACCATCTCCAAACGGAGATTATGAAATAGCGCTAGAGAATCTTGTTTCAATAACTAGGGACAATAATATCTCAGCACTCAATCAGTATGGAGGGGCAAGTAACTAACTGATTTCTCTTTCTTTTCTTTTTCCTTTTTTCTTTTGATTTTACTGTATATTTTGTTTTATGATTTTAAGTTTTGTTGATAAATTCTCTTATATTAATTCTTCAGGTTAAAGGGATCTCAGATATGTTAAAGACAAGTACAGAAATAGGAATCACAGGTGTTGAGAATGACTTACTTCAAAGAAGGAATGCATATGGCTCCAATACTTATCCAGTCAAAAAGGGTAGAAGTTACTGGGTACGTATTTAATTACTCCTTGACATGTTTTCGGTTTTAAAATTTATAATGGGCGGAGCCAGCTGAGGGCATAGTGGGCATTTGGCCCCCGAACTTAGAACCCTAGCTCAACTATATATATATACCAATTATGATCAATACTACAACATGATATATCTATCATTCAGAGGTTCCTTTGGGAAGCTTGGCAAGACTTAACGCTCATTATTTTGATAATCGCTGCAATAGCTTCATTGGGCCTTGGAATACAAACTGAGGTACGTACACACACTGCATTGCAGTTTATCTAACATTTTTTATTGTTCATGTTATCTTATGGTTGAACCTAAACAAAATATATCCTAGTTTCTACTTCCTCCGTCCCGTTCGATGTTTTCCATTTTGACTTTTTGCAGTCAACCGTCTCCAACTTTGACTACGAATTAAACTTAAACCACAAATGTAAATTTTTTAATAAAATTATATTATGAAACTTCACTCCTTAAAGTTTCATAATATAATTTAATTGAACATTTTACATTTTTCGTTGAAGATTGATTCGTAGTCAAATTTGGAAATAGTTGACCTAAAAAAGTCAAAATGGAAAACATCAGATAGGACGGAGGAAGTAATAATTATCAAAAGATGGAAATTGAATCCAATGCATGCATAGTCATGGAGTCTTCTATACATTATCTACTGTGTTTTGTTAATTTGACTTAGATACAGTAAAATAGTTCTCATTTCATTATATATTACACCTAATTATAATTATCCAATATTTGTGAAATTTATTTATTTTAAACTTTTTTCTAGGGACTAGAAGAAGGATGGTATGATGGCGGAAGTATTACATTTGCAGTTCTCTTGGTTATTGTTGTCACTGGTAAGATATCGTTTACACTTGCTTAGATTTTGGTCAGCATTTTTCTACTTAAGTGCGATATTTAACTGGATATATCTTATCGATGAACATTCGGATGGCTATTGATCTCTAATCAATAGATGCATATGAAGTCTATTTTGTTCTAGCCATACCCTTCTTTGCAAATCATTAGAAAATTTGATTGTTCTTTTTTTTTTTTTTTTTTTTGTGCTTCTTCTAGCAACAAGCGACTACAGGCAATCCCTCCAGTTCAAAAATTTGAACGAGGAAAAACGAAATATTAAAGTTGAGGTAAATATTTAGAAGACATCATATTGTATCTAGTTTCTTAAAGATTATGTGATTGGAAATACTAATTATTGGCTTATTGATTCGTAGGTTATTAGAAGCGGTAGAAGAGAAAAAATCTCAATCTATGAGATTGTGGTCGGGGATGTGATCCCTTTAAAAATTGGTGATCAGGTAATGAATAGTTTCTTACATTAATTTAGATTTTATAGAATGCATTATTTCTTAGTACTAACTGGAGTAGTGTCTCTTGATGAACTCTCCTAGGTTCCAGCTGATGGAATCTTGATAACTGGTCACTCTCTTGCTATCGATGAATCAAGCATGACCGGGGAAAGCAAGATTGTATGATAAAACTTTTGTTGTATGTAACAAGAAATATATTAGAACTTTTTGGTATTCTGATGATTATCCGATGTCAATGTTTAGGTTCACAAAGACCAAAAGGCTCCATTTTTAATGTCTGGTTGTAAGGTAGCAGATGGTGCTGGAACCATGCTGGTAAGACAAACATTCTTTTGTACCATTACCAGAGCATAATGTGCTAACACTTAGTTCTTGATTGCAAACAAATTTCTGACAACTAATTGTCCTTTTCTGTAGCAGACTTGCCAGGAATATTTTCTAGTAAACTAGTATCTAATTACTTTTGAGATATATTAATATGAGAAACCGTTCTTTTATTAACTATGTTGATGATCCTCAGAAAATCACTAATAATGTCTATTTTCAGAAGTTTTAGCATATAAAAATGAATTATGCTTGATTATGATTTATCGAATCAATTCACAATGATCTGAATCATTTTCCATTTGACACAATAATGTGGTGTTTTTGGTGGCTTTAAAGAAGAATGTTTCTAGATGTAAAAGACTAAAATTAGAGTAATTCTTCTGATATACGGTCTCTATATAATTTATCTAGAGACGGACTAGGTTATTTATAAAATCTTCGATGTTATTAATCAAAATGTCTATGTTCTTAACATTCATATTTTTTCACATTAGAAAAGAACTCATTCCATTAACAACAAACATGTTTTAATTAATAAAATAGATGATTTTTTTGATAATATAGGTCCGTCTCTCAAGATACTTTGTGCTGAAGTGAAGCTAATTTATTGTTATGTAACACATCAACTGAAATTTATATAGGTCACTGGTGTTGGAATCAATACGGAATGGGGATTGTTGATGGCTAGTATTTCAGAAGATAATGGTGAAGAAACTCCATTACAGGTATATATACCCAACAAACCAGAATCTTTGTTCCAAATGTATCACCTTGAAATATGAATCGTGATGAGACATTACAGGTACGGCTCAATGGTGTTGCCACTTTCATAGGAATTGTTGGGTTGTCTGTTGCAATAGCCGTGCTTATTATTCTTTTGGCTAGGTACTTGAATAAATTTTGTTGCTTATGATTCCATTTTTTGTCAATAATACTAACATTTAGTTTGCTTAGATACTTCACCGGGACGTCAAGGAATCCTGATGGAACTGTTCAATTTATCAACGGGGTGACAAGTATTAGCAGCATAGTTGACGGAGTGGTTCATGTCATAACCATTGCTGTAAGTTTTAAGGATCTTGGACATAAAATCAGTTGTGAGCGTAATGGTTTGGGCTAATTTTGCAAATGATACTCAACTATTCAGGTCACTATTGTCGTTGTGGCTGTCCCAGAAGGGCTTCCATTAGCTGTAACATTAACGTAAGTTTCACAGTTTATTTTAGTTCATTACTTTTTCTCCTAATGTATCATTTCTCATTGTAATGAGTTGTCAACAGCCTAGCTTACTCAATGAAAAAAATGATGGCGGACAAGGCTCTGGTATGTCATTTTAACGTGATCGACACTCTTTCTGCATTTTCGTGCTTTTCTTAAATGAAAATACTGAAATAATCATAAGTAACTCATGTCCAGGTGCGTAGGCTTTCGGCATGTGAAACTATGGGATCTGCAACAACCATTTGTAGTGATAAGACTGGAACTTTAACGCTAAATCAGGTTGATATACTCTTTGTAAATTGTTACTAATGAAATAAGTAGTTCTTCATTGAACTTGTTTTCCACCCTCTTACCGAACAGATGACGGTGGTTGAGGCTTACGTTGGGAGAAAAAAGTTGGATTGTCCCGAAGCTAACTCACAGTTGCATGCAAATGTTTCTTCTCTTGTAGATGAAGGACTAGCCCAAAATACTTCTGGCAGTGTATTTTTATCCAAGGTAACTCCATGTTAATATATCAGCTTCTACTTATTTCCACTACACTTTGTGCAAACACCATCTACCAGATTCACTTAAAATCAACTTTTACATGATTCTACTACCTGTTCTTAATTTACAACAATTCCATGTGTCGAGGTGTTTGCACACGTGCAATTTATCGTAGTCTTCTGCAAGAAAAATACATATGCACCACTTCCTTTTGGATTTGTTTTTATGCAGGAAGGTGGACTAGAGATTTCAGGATCTCCAACTGAGAAAGCGATACTTGATTGGGGTGTCAAGGTATTAGTCATTATCATACAATATATCCTATTTGGCTTAGCTTTTGAGCAAAAAAGGACACACATAACATATGGTGCTAAATTTCAGTTGGGGATGAAGTTTGATGTTGTGAGATCAGAATCTATAATTCTCCATGTTTCTCCTTTTAATTCTACCAAGAAGCGAGGTGGGCTTGCACTACGAGGACGGGTAATTACTCCTAAAGCTCTCTTAGATTATATAATTTAGGCTTTGCAGCTTGTTGTGTGATCTGCTTGGTATTTCTATAATCCAAGTCTATCAGAACTTGTGACTACAATTGAATCAAATGACTTGAAAGGTTTGTTTTTTTGAACATTAACATTCATTTCTCGAGTGATCTACCTGATTGTTAGTCAAAAGCTCCACAACTTAGACATAAACCAAGTCACCATGCATTGGTATATTGTTCAAGTTTCTAGTAGTTGACTTTGAGCTTTTTTTTTTTTTTTTTTTTTTTTTGCCGCACAGAGTAGCTCCAAAGTACACATTCATTGGAAAGGAGCGGCTGAGATAATCTTAGCCACATGCTCACAGTATGTTGACGTAAATGGTTCAACACCGCTCACAGATGAAGATAAGGTTCGTATATATATTTTGTTTAAAAATGATTCATAACTTCAACACAATATGAAACAATAAACACATGTTTCGTGAAAAGATAAACATAATCGGATTTTTTTATGTGAACAAGCTTTAAATACCTTCTATCGATTCATGATACTCATAAAACAGTTTGTTTTTTGGTAGTTTCTTAAGATATTTATTTCGGAAACTATATCTTAAAGTTTTGATTGTTGTAAATTGCAAATATTCTAGGAATTTCTCAAGGATGCTATTGATGATATGGCTGCAAAGAGCTTGAGGTGTGTTGCCTTAGCCTACCGGCCATGTGAAGCCGATGAGGTTCCTACTGATGAAGAGCAGTTAGATCAGTGGGACTTACCAGAAGACAATCTCGTGTTACTTGCCATTGTTGGTATAAAGGTAAAATGTTGATAGAGAAAGCTCGAGTATCGTACTTTGTTAATGATGATGTGCTTTTAAAATTGTATTGTTGTACATGTCTTGATATTTGTTATTAACAAACTCTTGAAAAATTCACATGAAGTTAAACATCATTTGGTAATATCTCGACTCAGAAGTGATTTCCCTTTCAGACGTAGCATGATTATTTACTATTATTTGTATGAAGGATCCTTGTCGTCCTGGTGTCAAAGATGCAGTGAGACTGTGTACTGAGGCTGGTGTAAAGGTATGTATTTTGCTGTCAATTTTCAGGTTTAAATGAATATCATATAAATTATAAAATAATTCTTGTGAGACCTACGACATCTTTGATACTTTTGTATTAGGGCAGAAGGTGACCATTTTGTGTGTAATTTCCATCAATTAGGTACGCATGGTAACTGGAGACAATATTCGAACAGCAAAAGCCATTGCACTGGAATGTGGTATACTCCCCTCGAATGCAGATGCAAATGAAGACACTGTTATAGAAGGGAAGACATTCCGTGAGTTGTCTGAGAAAGAAAGAGAGCAGGTTGCGAAGAAGATATTGGTATGTCTTAATAATTTTGTATCCTTATACAAGCATCGTGACAAGCTTTACAATAGAGACGCCAAGTTTCAGTGCGTGCATTGAACATTAACAGGTTATGGGAAGATCGTCACCAACCGACAAGCTTTTGCTTGTACAAACATTACGTAAACAAGGGGAAGTTGTTGCTGTAACTGGAGATGGGACCAATGATGCACCTGCTTTGCATGAGGTTAGAGAAATTGATGTTTCTTGATATGATTGTTACATTCATCTTTGATTCAATTACAATATTTCATTTCTTCATGTATATAGGCTGACATAGGTCTTTCAATGGGCATACAAGGAACTGAAGTTGCTAAAGAAAGCTCGGACATCATAATTTTGGATGACAATTTTGCTTCCGTCGTGAAGGTTAGTTTCTTACTTTCCATTAGACATGAATATGTTCAGCTCAAAAACTAAGAAATGAAAAAGAATCGATAATCAATACCTTATGGGGGGTATGGTTTTCTAATATATTATCCTAAAAAATTTGTAGGTTGTTCGTTGGGGACGATCAGTATATGCGAATATTCAGAAATTCATCCAATTCCAGCTCACGGTTAATGTTGCTGCTCTCGTAATTAATGTTGTTGCAGCAATTTCTTCTGGTGATGTTCCCCTAAATTCAGTACAGGTAAACAAGTTTGTCCTTGGCAAAGAATAGATAATGAAGACACTGTCACTTTTATTTTATGGGCACATTAGTGATGACTCTATATAGCAAAACTAGATGATAATTTAGTCGGTAATTAGGTAGCTGAAACCAAGAGTTGATTCTAATTGAAGCTTTGTACATCAACAGTGAGTACATAATTTCTATTAACTCATTTATTTATGTTTGCAGCTTTTATGGGTTAATCTCATAATGGATACTCTAGGGGCTTTGGCACTGGCTACAGAACCACCAACGGACCACTTGATGCACAGAACTCCAGTTGGTCGAAGGTTTAGTTTTATTCCCTATTTCGACTCAAATCATAACCTTGAACTTGTTACCGCATGATTTTTATGAATCAAGTATCGGTAGTAACTAATTTGTTATGCTTCAGGGAGCCACTTGTAACTAATA
This sequence comes from Plantago major, assembly GCA_026545765.1. Taxonomy (NCBI): domain Eukaryota; kingdom Viridiplantae; phylum Streptophyta; class Magnoliopsida; order Lamiales; family Plantaginaceae; genus Plantago; species Plantago major. The sequence goes on along the minus strand of CM048840.1, from coordinate 77,056,955 downwards.
TAATGTGGAGGAACTTGTTGATACAGGTACGTATCATGTCATCTCCTGATGTTCGACAATTGTGTATGATGGTTGTAATTTCAAATAGTAGTAACATTTCTTAAATCTTGTTACATGGCAGGCTTTATATCAAGTTGCAGTCCTCTTGGTTCTTAATTTCCAGGGCACATCACTCTTAAACTTGGAAAATGACCAGCCAGAACATGCTAACTTGTTGAGGAATACTATGATCTTCAATGCATTTGTTCTATGTCAAGTAAGCATTGTCTAATTTCATTTTGTGATTAAAGCTTATGAACAATATGGATTGTATTCATATACATACATTTTGTCACATTACAGATTTTTAATGAGTTCAATGCGAGAAAACCGGAACAAATGAACGTGTTTAAGGGTGTGACGAAAAATCACCTCTTCATTGGAATTATTGGATTTACATTTATACTTCAGGTGAGAAACAATTACAAACACACAAAGTTCGAATTAGATCCACTTAGATGGAATCAGACCTTAAAAGTGCCCTACATACAGTCAATAACATAACATGCTTCTACTTGCTTATACAATCCAGATTCTCATCATCAATTTCCTCGGAAGGTTCACCACAACTGTTCCACTTGATATTGAACATTGGCTCATTTGCCTCGTTATTGGCATTATAAGGTTAGTTTTTTTTTTAATTTGCAATAAAATTATAAACTTTTTAAAAATGATTTTATCGAGTCAATGCCATCTTACAACTTTTACAAGTACTATCGAAGCTATAATCCATACTATACAATCCAGAACTAAACATTCTCTCCAAAACCTTTTCACAATATCACAAGAAAACATATGAGATGTGAGTACTAAAACCATGGCCTCCAACGTCGATAATTCCACTACCACCGGTCAAAGTAAGATAAGATGGCATTTCCAACTATATTTACCACACCCATATGCACTATGTTCACCAGTTTAGATACTTTAAGTTTTAAGGTTTTTTCCCCTTAGAGTTGGTAGTAATTGTAGCTTGAAGATCATTACTCTATTTACTTGTTTTCTTATTTCTTCTTCAAATGAACTGCAGTTGGCCACTTGCTATTGTGGGGAAATTGATTCCAGTCCCCAAAACACCTCTTGCAAAAGTGTTTATAAGACCATACCAACGGTGCATTGCTGCTCGTAATGCTAGCAACTCTGGCAACTAAGTAACAATAATATATATTGTTGTATGCTAATTTGACGTAGTAAATTTATGTTATCTTCATACTATTTCATGCATTAATATTTCATTATGAGTTTATGAATTGAGAAACATATAGTGTTTATCATGATTACTTTGATCTATAAATACTACTATAGTGTATTTATGTATCTTAAAGCACACGCTTAAAAAAATCGTAACCATTTGAATCTTTTATAAACAATTCACATACCACGAACAAAGCTTCAAGAATTGAAACTAGTATGTGGAAGCATAAAGACAAAGAATAACATGTGCAGATTTCACCGCAAGAGATTTGATCTAATGCGACTTTTTATAAGAGTCACAAAAATGAACTAAAAAAGGCCTTAAAATTAACTCAAAGAAGGTAAAAAAAAAAAAAAAAAAAGACTTTTAATTTTGAGTCGTAATTTTAATTTGTAATCCAACTGAAAATACGTCATACACCTTTTGCGAACTCTTTGCAATTTGCGTCTCTTATTAAGAGTTGTAATTTTTAAATACGACTCTTATTTGCATGATACGGATCTTTTTAAAGGTCGAATTAGATCTAATCTCTTGTAATATTTGTGAGTAGAATACAACAATATGAGAGTAAAAATTTGTACACAGAACTTAGATACCCCCGGAGAGAAGTATTGGTGGCCATTTAGCAAGAAGCCTATGTGATATGGCCACACAAGCAAATAGAAAACCTATCTGGCAGGGGCTCAAATTCCTTTTGCCAATTCAATCAACAAAAGGGACATGAAACGGTTGACTGTGTCTACTTGAATAAGAAAATTGAAAGGCTAAACAAGTAAGGGTACCTACGGGACTATGTCCTTGGCAGGGAAATGATACCAACCTATAACCTACGACTGCCCCCTCCACCTTGGACGTATAACGCACCGAGGAAGGATAGGAGAGCATACGAGAAAGAGGACGGGAGGAATCAGAAGCCCTCGGAGCATAGTTACCAAGCCCGAGAGCAACCAAGGAAATAGCAAAACCAAGGGCCACCACCTCTTGTGGAACAAAGGAGATTCAAAACCGAATGCTACGAGAATGAACCAACCAACGGGTGCATTTTTGTTATCACTGGAGGACCTACGGGGGGCGACAACCGGAATGCTAGAGAACGAACATAGCGGAACTTGGACTACTCCTTGAAACAAGGAGTCTTCACGGTAGGTCAAAAGACCAACATGTTAACATTTTATGATTCTGAAGTACCACCTTATGTCGCAGGAGAAGGCCAGTCTTAGAATCCAGCATACCCCTTGTCATCCGCACTGATGTGGCAGGATTTGAGGTGGAAAAATCTTTGGTGGTGGTGGTGGATATAGGTTACATAGCCAACTTAATCTCCAGCAACACTCTAAAACAAATGGAAATGGATAAACACCCCGGATTAACGAGAGTGGTCACGCCATTGGTCGGGTTCTTCTGACAAGTAATCACTCTGAAAGAATACATATTCCTTACTGTGTCACTGGGCGAGCGCCCTTATCGAACGACGCACCAGCTCAAATTTTTGGTAGTCGATCATATCTTCTTTTACAACATAATCATCGGGTGCCCGGGATTGAACCAATTCAAGGCCGCAGTTTCTACCTACCATTTGAGGATAAAGTTCCCTATGCCCAATGGAGTTGGAACAGGGCTGGGAGATCAACGAGAGGCATGGGAATGTTACACCCTCTCGACTCGACGAGCGTCCTTGGATCGACTCCTGCCTCAATCCCACCCAGACTATCATGGCCTAGAAAAAAGAATGTTCTTACCAATTGCAGAGGCATCACAAGAGAGTGGTCCTGAAGGAGCGGAGGCCCCCGGAAGCCAAAAAGTCATTTTCAAGTCTTGCCGCAGAAGAAGAATACCAGGAAATCGAATTAATGGAGGATGATAAGGAGAAAGTCACCCGAATTAGAACTGGAATGAGCCTGGAAACTATAGTTCGCCTCATTTCCTTCTTGTGAGCCAATATCGGTGGCTTTGCCTGGAAAACTGAGGACTTCGCGAGCATGGACCCGAGGGTAATGATGTATCAATTGCAAGTCTACCCGTAGAGGTCGCGGAATGCATTAATAAATGAAGTCATAAAAGCAGAGGTAACGAGTGTTGGTCCCCTAGACAACAAGGTTTAAGTCTTAAGGGGGAGAGGGGGGTTAATAGACTTAAAAAAAACTTTTGTGTCTAGCAACTTTTTCTCAGCAAACACATGGGTTGCTTATACATAAAGATCAGAGAGCGGAAGTCTTAGTTAAGTGTTGAGTGACTTTCAGAAAGCAGTTAGATAAACAAGTAGGCAAATAGCTTGTTGAATGTTAAAGTGTAGAATGTAAATAACACTAGTTTATAGTGGTATCTAAAGGTAGCGTCATCCTTCAACTAATCCACTTCGCCCTTCACAAGGACTTGAATTCACTAAGACAGAATAGCCAACTTCATATTAAACATAGACTATTTTATGATTCACAACAGGTATTTACTGAAACTGTATATAATGTACTTCGATAATTACATCCAAGTGCTTTTTTATGTTATGTGTAACATATGTTATTTCAGAATAAACATAGAGTATTGCACGAAAAACATAGTGTATTCATTCAAAAAGAAAACAAGGTGACCTTCATGTGGTACGATCTATAAATATTCTTCACGAGTTAGTGTTGCTTGCAACGAATCAACGGATTCCTACGAAAATTGCCAATCAAAGCAGTCAACATTTCATAATTGACTAGTCAAAATTTGAATGTTCAATCTATTCAATATTTGAAAAACATACCTGATTTGAGAATGTTATAGTCGATTGTTGCACGATTTCATTCAACATTATGTTTTATTTTCATGTATTTCAGTTTTTTCAATGTTTTTTCGCGCGTTTGAGATCAATGTTGATCTCGTTTGACATCCGTTGACAATAAGTTGATTTTCCAGTCCTATGTTGATGTGGTGATTGGTGTTGATGAAAATCGAGTTGAGGGAGAGAGAGAATGAGCTAAAAGTCCTCTAGAGAGAGAGAGAATGAGCGAAAATGTCAGCTATCCAATGAATTATTTCAAATTTTCATATTTATATGTGACCTGTTTTCAACGAATCTGAGTCAAGAGGATCCGCGAAAATCCAATAGAAAAACCACATCGAGTAAATGTGTAAAATTGTCTGCGTTTAACGTATGCTAGACTTTCTAGACATTCCAATATATAGTGGACTCTCGCTAAACGGACTCAAATGAGAACTTACCGAGAAAATAGCAGAATAAGAGCAATGGCTATGCCCTTTTGTCTATGTTTTGAAACTCGGACCTGACGATCAACTCGGCCTACCTACTTAGGAAGGTTCAACTGGGTCAACCTACTACTTGTTCAGTAGTGTCTTTTTGTTGTGTAGACTTCTAAGGAGATGGAGGAGGGGAATTATGTGAAGTCCTCTTAGTGTGCTTTTCAGCAACTGAGGTATTATTTCCTTGTGCAATCCCTCCTGTCCCTGGTGCAGGGGCATCATCATCATCCTTGTGATGATCAGAAGGAGGTTCTTCAAAATTATTCTCATATGTTTCCTCCTCATCTACAGAAACCAGATTGATCACTTCAGGAAGTGTGACCAATTGCCCATTTACTTCCTCTTGTTCAGATGGTATGCACTGTAGGGACTTAGGCAATGGAGGCTTGAATGCCATCTCCATTCTGGTCTGATCATCAGCCTTCTCAAAAGCTTCTATGAGCTTGTGTGCAGCTTCTTTGACAAAGTGCTTATGCATCAGAGTAGCAAAAGAATACTGCTCTGTTGGGAACATAGCATGGACATAAATCTCCAAGTCAAAAGCTCTGACTCTTCTCAATTGGTGATCAGTCACCTTTGTTAATTCAGTCAGATCTGAGCTTCTGAGCTTTTGCCACTTTCTGAAAAACTTGAGGTGTTTCTTGAGAGTGTGGTCTTTGAAGAATGAAAGCAGGTCTTCTGTTGAGAATGCAGAGACCTTTGTCACACTTGTTTGAGCCTGAAAGAAAGAGTTTTGAGTTAGATTCAAAACTTGTGTAGATATCTGAGTACTAGTGTAGTTAGGTTTCTGAGTTACCTGAATGAGTACATCAGGCTCAGAGACTTGTACTACTGAGGCAGGGGGTGCCTCAGATATCTTGTTGTGAGGTGGAGACTTGGAAGTCTGGTCCTCATCAACCTTTCTTTCTGCTTGAACCTAAGAATTAAAATTATCACAATACTTAGGAAATTGTCATGAAAGAATTTTTGCAATTAAGCTTCAATGATCTCTAAGTTTTTCACTTACTTCCTCAATAGGAGGCTCAGAATCATTTTTCTCAGAAACTTTCTCAGTTTCTGGTGTTCTTTCTGGTGATGTTGCCTTGGGGGCTTCATCAATTTCCATGGGTGCAGGGGATGTCGCAACTCTTTCCCTTTGCACTTCTACTTCTGAATGAGCCTGTAAGTAGAATGTATTGGGTACTTAGAGAAGAATTCACATCAACCCATAATGAAGAATGTTTATCACTGATTTTTATATACCTTCACTCCCCTGGCATTTCTACCTTATCTTCTTCTTTCTAAGTTGGAGCCTATTAGAAACAAACACTTAAGAATATCAGTCAAGTGTATAAAGCACTTATATGAGATGTTATATCTTAAGGAACTATCTTCTACCTGTGAGACAGGCTCTTGTTCCTTAAGTGGTGGGGCTATGGAAGCCTCCTTCTCAGATTCGGAGGCAAGCTTTGCAACTTCCTCTTGATGTTGTGTTTCTAATTCAGCCTGTAACAAAGAAATTTCATTAACTAACAAGATTAATAAGCACCAAATATCACAAGTAGAGATTGAAACCATTCAGCTACCTGAGCAGTGTCAGGCTGATTGGTCTCTGGAACTTGTGACCCTTCTATGCATTGGTCTTGTTGTTCCATTGCAGCTTCTTTGTTTGAAGTTTTAGGTACTTCAGACCTTTCCTGAGTGTGCAACTCAGTTGCCTCCCTTGGTTGATCATTCTGAGCAGATGCCTCAGTTTGATCCCTCTCATTGAGTTGGGGAACCTGCTCATTTGCAGGATTTTCTTCAGCAATCAGAAGTGCTGGTATGTCAAACTGCAATTCATTCACCATGGCTTCATTATCATCTGGTGAATCATGTGAATTGGATCTGGAAGGTGAATTAAAGTGCGGCTCATCCTGATCCTTTTGTGACAGTTTGTATAGTGTGGAGGCAATGTCAGAATCCTCCATCACTATATCACCACTCCTCAAAGCTTTTTCTACCAGCTTGAGTGTGTCTTGTCCAGATTCCTTGGACTTAGGTGCTATCTCAGCAACCTCGGTACTAAGTGCTTCTCCAGAAACCTTAATAAAGGGTGCTTTCTCAGCAACCTTTGAAATAGGTGCTTGTTTAGCAACATGTGATGTAGGTTCTTCTTCAGATACCTCTATTCTTTCAGCATCCTTTGAACTTGTTGCTTTTTCAGCAACCTTAGCCCTTTTTTATTTCTGTAGGACTTGAGAGATGACCAATTCATCATCATCATCATCATCATCAGAGCTCTCATCAGCATTAGGAACTGATTGATCCATAATCCCTGCGATTTCTGCATATAGGGCTTCATACCTGCCACTACTCTCATCTTTACCAATGGGTTCATCAGCAAGGCTTTCTTTGGTAGCATTGATGAGTTCATCAGCAGTTGTATCTTTTGCAGCATTGATGAGTTCATCTTCATTGATGATTTCATCAGTAGTGGCGGCAGATATCTGAGAGTCAACATTCACAACGGGTATGCCTTCTGATTTGTCAGCAGTCTTCTTTCGTGAAGTTCTAGGCTTTTTGGTCGCAACTGATCCCTCAGATACTTCGCCAGTCTTTCGTTTCTTAGAACCTTTCTGAGACGCAGTAACCTTTTTCATCAAGTTTGTATACTCATATTTGTAGAGCAGGTTACTATTGGCTATGTCAGCCGTCTCTCTTAGCTCAATGCCAAGCTTCTCCAGCAAGAAGCATATCTTTAGTCCAAAGCTCACTGTGGCTTTTGGCTCAGCAAGGCCCTTGACGATCTTAGGCTCAAAGCCTTGTAGCTTCTTCACAAACTTCATGAAGGCGTACTTTCCCCAGTTGAATGGGTTTTCCAGCCTTTTGTTTTGTTGTTTCAACAAGAACATCATCATCCTATGTTCTTAGCTTATCTGGTCGGCACCTCCTTGTATACCATCAAAGCATCTGTGAAGAATGCATGCCAACACATCCCAGTGAACCAACAGATGTCTGATTCTGATGTCAGCAAGTTTGAAGTCGATGGGGGTATCTGATTTTTCAAGATCACACACATCACCGTATAGCTGCTTCACACCTTCAAGGATATCATCATCCTTGGTGTTTATTTCAAAATCATTTCCAAGATTTTGAAGTTCAAACAACTCACAGAAAGTTGTTAAGTTCAAAAGGATGTCCTTTCCTTGAACTTTTGATTTTATAGACACTATTTCAGTGCCTTCAGAAACACAGAAAATAATTCTGGAATTGTTGTAAAATTCCAACACATCCAGTGAAGAAACTCCACTGGGAATAGCAGACATGAAACCCTTGATTTGTGCCTTTTCAAGCATGCCAAGAATCAACTTCCTATCAGCCTGGTTTTCAATATCAGCAACTAGGTATTCCTCAATCATGGCACCACCCCAAATCATCATGTGATTTGAAGTCCAATGATCAGGATTGAAGTCTCCTACCAATCAATTGTTCATGATAACTAACACTGGTGCTTGCTTTTCAGCAGTACCAGAGGTAGTAGCCTGGGATTCTGGGTAGAGGCACGTTTTGGAGCCATCTCTTTAAATAGTGAAAAAAAAAATTTGAAAGTCGAAAAGAGATTAGAGTGTGAGTTTAGTGATTCTTTGCATAATAACTAAGTGAAGAACAGAGATTTGCAGAAATCTTTGAAAGGTTTTTGCTATTTCTGTGTAAGTGTGAATGTTGGATTAGGCGAAAGTGAATTCTTTTGCCAAAATCCTATATATATATATATATATATATATATATATATATATATATATATATATATATATATATATATAGCATTTTACTCTCAACAGACATATACATACAAATTGATTTTGTACATATGTATCTGTGCAAATGTAGGTAAGCGTGGGTAAAAAATTGTTTTGCATTAAATGCTTAGTGGGCCACGTCTGTGTTTTTACAGTCCACTATTTTACCAAGAATTAATCTCGTCCGTTAAGATCAAACGCCCATTTCATCAAGGGTCACGATTGCTTCTTCAGCAATGATCACAATCAGTAATTGTAATTGTGTCCAATTAATAAAATTTGGTGAATAGCTTTCTGAATCACATCTCTTTCCTGTAACTAGGGGACAGTCTTTTGACTTATTTATTTAGTTCAGAGATTGTATGTAACTTAACATATAAATGAAAAGATACAAAACACCATAGGTGTAGTTGACTGAATACAGTTGTACCACATTTCTCTTTTGTGTTCGCCCTCACTTTGTGATCTCACAGATATCTGAGTACCCGTCTCAGAAATCTTTGAAAGACACTTTTACCCATCCTTTTAGTATATGATTCCCGTCTCAGATACGTTTTTTCCATAGATATCTGGATGTCCGTTCCAGATATCTTTCTCCCTTCTGAGTTTCCGTCTCAGAGATTAGAACTTTTTAGTTCCTTCGGTAGCTCCATTAACCCAAGACTATGTCTCAAGGTTAAGAACCTGCTTTCTTGCAAAGGCTTTGTAAAGATATCTGCAAGTTGGTCTTCAGTACCAATCTTGAGTATCTCTATATTGCCTTTTTCAACATGATCTCTAATGAAGTGGTGTCTAACATCAATGTGCTTTGTTCTTGCATGAAACTTACGATTCTAAGTTATGGCAATAGCTCTTGTGTTGTCACAAAAAATAGGAGTTTTCTCTTCATTGACCTCATAGTCTCTCAGTTATTGTTATATCCACAATATATGTGAAGCACAACACCCAGCAGCAATATATTCAGCCTCTGTGGTAGATGTGGCAATTGAGTTTTGTTTCTTGTTGAACCATGATATTAATCTGGCACCAAGAAATTGACAAGTTCCTGAGGTGCTTTTTCTATCAAGCAATGATCCAACATAGTCAGCATCAGAATAGACAGCTAAACTCAATCCACTTTCTTTTGGATACCACAATCCAACTTCTACAGTACCCTTTACATACCTTAATATTTTGATAGCAATGTTGTAGTGTGATTGCATTGGATTTGTCTGAAATCTAGCACACACTCCAACTGCATATTGAATATCAGGTCTACTTGCAGTGAGTCTGAGAGACCCAATCAATTTCCTATACTTGTGTTCTTCAACACTCTTGTCAGATTCAGTATAGGTCATTTTGGTTCCAATGCTCATAGGTATCTTAGCATTCTTTTTAGAAGGCTTTAGATTAAACTTGTTAAGCATATCTTTTGCATAATTTGTTTGACTGATGAATATTCCATCATTAAGTTGCTTGACTTGCAACCCTAGGAAATAATTCAATTCTCCCATCATGCTCATCTCAAATTTATTTTTCACAAGCTTAGCAAAGTCTTCACAAAGTTGCTTGTCTTTAGATCCAAATATAATGTCATCAGCATATACTTGAACTAAAAGTAATTTCCCTTCATGGTTCAAAGTAAAGAGTGTTTTATCAACATCTCCTTTCTTGAAGCCACTTTCCAGCAAGTATTTAGCTAAAGTATCATACCATGTTCTTGGAGCCTGTTTCAGTCCATACAGAGCTTTCTGAAGCTTATAGATCATTGTACTTTCTATGGAAACTTCAGAGCCTGGTGGTTGTTCAACATAAACTTCCTCAGCAAGTTCACCATTTAGGAATGCACTCTTGACATCCATTTGATAAACTTTAAAGTCATTATGAGCTGCAAAGGCTAGAAATAGTCTAATTGCATCCAATCTTGCAACTGGAGCATATGACTCATCAAAATCTAGTCCTTCAGTCTGGGTTAATCCCTTGGCAACCAACCTTGCTTTGTTTCTGGTTATTTCACCAGACTCATTCATTTTGTTCCTGAAAACCCACTTGGTTCCAATTACAGATATTCCATCAACAAATGGAACCAGTTTCCAGACTTTGTTTCTCTCAAATTGATCCAACTCTTCTTGCATTGCAGAGATCCAGTCGTGATCCTTCAATGCTTCTTCTACAGTTTTAGGTTCAATGTTCGAGATGAAACATCCAAAGAGAGAATCTGCATTTCCAGCAATTGCTCTCCTAGTTCTAACCCCTTGGTCTAAAAGACCAATCACATCCTTGGCAGAATGATCTCTTATCCATTTTATAATGGGTTTTGAACTAGTAGGATCAATATCATTTTGATCTAAATGTGAATCATTATGATTCTAACAAAATACTTGTTCAGTATCTTAGATATCTGGCACACGGGAAATGCCATAGATATCTGACACTTTTTCAATGTTAGAGATATCTGGGATTGGATTTTCAGCAATCTCATTCTCATAAACCTCTTCATGATGAAGGTTCTCAGTAACTTGTTCCATTTCTAAAATTCTCATAGGAAATTCTTCATCATGTCTTAGAGTCATCTGGTTGTTACTAAGCAATGGTTGCTTTTCATCGTCAGAGTCATCCTCTAAGTGAATGACAGAATTGTTTCCTTTTGAGGATTCTTCTTCAGAATCTTTAATCATTAGTTCTTTGAACCTATCTGAGAGTTCTTCATTCAAGGGTACTTTCTTGTTTCCTTCATAGCAAACTACATGAACAGATTCTTCAATCTTTTGTGTTCTTTTGTTGTAGATTCTGTAGGCTTTGCTATTCAGAGAATAACCAAGAAATACTCCTTCATCTGATTTTGGTTGAAATGTTCTCAAGTATTCCTTTCCATTGTTAAGAACAAAACATTTGCAACCAAACACCCTTAGATGTTTGATACTAGGGGGTCTACCAATCAAAAGTTCATAAGGAGTTTTGTCATGGTGTTTGTTGATCAAACATCTATTCTGAGTGTAGCAGGCTGTGTTAACAGCTTCAACCCAATAGATTTCACTTATTTCTGTGTCAACAAGCATTGTTCTTGCTGCTTCTTTTAGGGTCCTATTCTTCCTTTCAACAATACCATTTTATTGTGGTGTCCTTACTGAAGATAGTTGATGTTGTATACCTTTGCAGGTACAAAACTCTTTTATGTCGGTTTGGTTCACAATTACCATGGTATGTTCTGATTACAGATACCTTGTCATTTTTCATGACTTCAAGCTTATTCAGCAAGTTGAGTATTTCAACCCTTGCATCAGATTTTTGTTTGAGAAATACAACCCAAGTGAATCTTGAGTAATCATCAACAACAACCAGACCATACTTCTTTCCTGCATAGCTAGTTATAGAGGATTCAAAAAGATCCATATGTAACATTTGCAGTGGCCTTTCACTGGAATGTCTAGTTTTAGACTTGAAAGATGTTTTGGATTGTTTCCCCATTTGGCAAGCTGAGCATACACCATCTTTTCTATATGCCATTTTGGGTAATCCAACCACCAACTCTTTCTTGGCTAGCTTGTTCAAAGTTTTGAAGTTCAAGTGACTCATTCTTTTATGCCATAGCCAATTTTCTTCAGTGTGGCCAGATTGACTCACCATGAGACATTCTTCAGTTGTGGCAAATGCCCAGTCAGCAACATAGAGACTTCCTTTTCGCCTAGCAACCAAGACTGTTTGTTTTGACTCATTGTCAACCAATTCGCATAGTTTTGACTTGATCTTTACATAGTACCCTATGTCTACCAATTGACTCATGCTTAGGATATTATATTTCAATCCCTCTACATGTAGAACTTCAGTGATTGTAAGAGCTCCAAGCTTCAGATTGCCAAAACCTATGGCTGGATTTTCATCTCCTCCAGCAAATCTAATAATTGGTCATTTGTCACATTCTCTGTGGTTAACCAGAATTGCTTTGTCTCCTGTCATGTGCTTCCCACATCCACTATCAAAATGCCACTTCGGGTTCTTCCTCAGAGTGTTCTGCACAAAACAGGAAACATGGAGTTAGGCTCTCGTTCCAACAATGGAACCTTCTGGACTAAAGAATCTCCCTGTAGGAATCCATTTCTGAATGAACTTCCTTGGGGCATTCTTTTGTCTTATTGGAACATAAGGAGGAATTTTAGTTAAATGACTAATGTCATTATCATTTAAAACTATTTTCCATCTTGGAGTGTTCCTTGGTGCTTTCAGATACCTGTCAGGTTGCTGAGTTAACTTTTCAGCGAGCTCGGCTTTCCTTCTCAGATTCCTTCTAGCCCTGGCATTCGGAGTGTTCGTAGCTTGTTCTTTCTTCCACTTCTGATGATTGCTATGCGCAATCCTGGCATTCATCCATCGGTCTTGCTCTTGTTTATATTGCTGAGCAAGTATCTTTCCGATGGCTTTGTAGCCAATGCCATTTCGAGCACCTTTTGCTTTCTGAGATCTTCTTTTAGCAGCTTCACTAGTCTCTGGATCATCATTTCTTCCGAAAAATGGTACATTGGGAAAATTGCCAGCTTCTACAATTTTTCATTTCCTAGATACATAGCACTGTGGGTAATTGCACTTTTTAGTGCATGGTTTCTTTTCAGAAACCTTTTCCACAGTTTTCTTGGGAACTTGTTTTTCCCTCAAAGGTTTGGTCGCAACTTCCTTGCCTTTGTTAACATCCTTAGCTCTTTTACCAATGCTATAGGTTGTTTGGGAACCATCTTGCTGAGCACTAACAAATGTTATTCTTTCATCACTCTTATTCAGAGTGGTAGAACTATTTGTTTGTGTGTCCAGCCCAAGTCCTCCCTTTTCTGAAGGATCTCTTAAATAAAAGTGTACATCAGTGAGAGTGTCACTAGATTTGGCATAGGATTGAAAAGATAGTTCTTTCTTTTTGAGTTCCTCATTTTCAGAAAGAAGATCTTTATATTCCTTTTGGAGTATATCCATTGCCTTTCTGTGTGACTTCTCCGTCTCAGATATTTGTGCTTTGAGAAATGCATTTTCGACATCCTTTTTCTCAGATATCTTGAGTAATTGTGAATTTTCTTTTTCAAGAGAATTCTTTTCTTCTTCAAGAATTTCGGATCTAGCTCGGACCATTAGAAATTCTCTTTCGTAGAGATCAAGTTCTCTTCTAAGATGTTCTAGATCTATGATTCCTTCCTCATCACTCTCATAGTTTATGAATTGAGAAATGTTGGTTACCTTGTCAGCCATTAGGCAAGGCTCAATGTTGGAGCAATCTGGATAAATCTCCTCAGCAACCCCACACAATTCCCTTTTATTTTGACCAAAGTCAACCAATTCATGAGTGATGCCACATAACTCTGGTGAAGGTAGTTATGGAGTCATCTGAGTCTTCTTCCTCAGATTCTGACTCAATATCAAGAGCATCCAGTTGGATTTGAATCTTTTTCCTTTCTTCAATGAGCATAGCTCTCTGACCTCTCTTGAAATTTCTTCTATCTTTCTTGTCACATGTCTTTAGCTCATTGAAAGCAGGGCAGTCCCTTTTAAAATGACCAGGTTTCTGACAATAGAAACATATATTGTTAGGAATATCTGTTTAGATTTTGATCAGCAACCTAATGACTAATCTTAGCTCATAAAGGTGGTTAGTACTCTTGGTTCACTTGAACACTGTAAAAGAGGAAAATCACTAAGTATGATAGTCTAGCAAATCTTGTATAGGATGTTAGGTCTCTGAATGTAATTTTTATATCTTTAAAGAAGACCAAGAAGAAGGCATCTAGCAGGAGAGTTCAACAATTTTTTTGAAGTTTTGAAGACTGCACAAGATTGCTGAAGACAAAGGTTACCAGATACCTATGTCCAGATATCTTTGATAAACAAGTGTTTCTCAATAAACAAGTTTTGCAAAAGATATCTGAGAACGCAAGGTTTTTGAACGAGGAAAAGTGCCCACATATATCTACACTCAGATACCCTGGATAAAACTATGTTTCTGGAAAACAATGTTTCAACAAGTATCTGGAGATGAGAAGGTCTCTGGAAAGGGACATGCAATACTTCAGAAAGCATGCATAGTTCCGTTGGCACTACAGGACAAAAATAGTACAATGCATTAAATGCGCAGACAGAGACATCTGAACAAAAGAGGAAATCTCTGAAAAGAGACAACGTCTTCTGCAGTACTATTTTCAGATATCAATAGTTTGAATTTCATTAAGCCTAACGGATACTATTCAAACGGCATGATTTTCAACTATAAATATCATCACTTAGAATGCTTGAAAGATACACTGAACTCACTGAAAATACCAAGCCTCTCTGATAATACAACTAGTGGTATCTTTCTCTCAAGCATACAAGTCTTCAACCTACTTATTCTTCAGCTTACAGTTGCGACTAAGCTCTTGAATTCTAAGTAGCACGAAAGTTCTAAGTGTCCTGATCCTTAACAAGCATTGCTATCTGTGAAGGAGTTGAATCAAAATATCAAGTATCTGAGATTCATTCTCTAGAACATTTATCATAGACTTAGGTCAGTAAAGAACATATCACCACACATTGTGAAGTGTGTTAAGTGACTCTTGTTCAATATTAATCTACCAAACCTGAAAAACTACCTTAACCAACACCTTAAACTGCATGGAGTACAGGAAGTACTTAGTTTGGGAAACTAAGGAATAACTCCAAGGTTACTGAGCATAGGAAGTACTTAGTTTGGAAAACTAAGAAATAGCTCAAAGGTTTCTGAGTATAGGAAGTACTTGGCTGAGAAAGCCGGGGAATAACTCAGGGGGAACACTTGGTTGGGAACCTAGTGTATTTAGGAATCGAGAGAAGATATTTGTAAGGTGAACTCAATTATCTGTCTTAGTGGATTCTAGGTCTGAGAAAGGCCGAAGTGGATTAGTTGAAGGATTACGCCACCTTCAGATACCACTATAAAGATCAGTGTCATTTACTTTCTGCAATTTATTACTTGCTTTATTTACCTTGCTGATTATTTACACATATCTTGCTGAGCACATGCACTTATCCCTGAAAAGTCTTCCGCTCTCTGAAATTAAGTATCAGATATCTTCACAGATATCTGAGAAATTGTGTTTATCGACAAAAGTTGTAAAAGACTATTCACCCCCCCCCCCCTAGTCTTTTCCCTTTGCCGTTATCTGGACCAACAAGTGGTATCAGAGCAGGAGGTTCCCAAGCCTTCTGCACTGAACCTAGATCCCAGATAAGTGCCCACTAACTGCTTTTCACCTACACTTGATTTGTCTGTTTAGTGTGTTTGCTGCAGAATGTCTTTAAGTGACGCTCCAATTCTCAAGCCAGAGAATTATGAGAAATGGAAGAACAACATGATGCTCCAGCTAGAAGCCATCAGTGATGAAATGATCGAAGTAATAAAGAATGGCCCCATAGTCATTCAACAACTCAAGCAGGTCATGGAGGTTTCTAATGGTAGAGACAGAGTTCCCACTAATGAAGAACCAAGTGGTGGTTCCTCACAAACAGGTGCTTCAACTAGTGGAAGACCTACTGGTCAAGTTGTTTACAAGCCAAAGCCCAGAGAGCTCTGGACATCGGAAGATGCCAAGAGAAATCGGCTGGATGGTCAGGCTCACAATATCATGATACGTTCCACTCCAGAGCACATACAGTGTAAACTGTGGGGTGCAAAAACGGCGAAGTGGCCTGGCAACTGATTGAGGAAATCTGTGTCGGCACTGAGAAAACAAAGGAAAATAAGTTCGAAGTTTTGAAGCTCAAATTCTAAAACTTTAAACAAGGTCCCACAGAGACTCTTGAGGAACTAGATTTCGGGTTCACAACTTGACGAGTGAAATGGCTTCACTTGGTGAAAGTGAGAGATACTCTAACTCTGAAAAGGTTAAGACTATCGTGAGAAGCTTGAATAAAAACTGGAAACACACTCAGTATTTTTATTTCAACCAAGGAATGACAAATATCACTCCAGTAGAACTCTTTTCCTACTTAGCTACTGTCAACTATGAAACTACTCAGAGAGAACAAACAATTGCTGAGAAAGTTCACAGTGTTGCTTTAGTCACACAAGGTACTTCTGAAAAAAGAAGGATACCAAGGAAATGACTGAGGAAGATGCCCTTGTTGTAAAGCAAATGAGAAAATATGTCAGTCAGGAGATTGAGAGAAGAAAAGCCAAAGAGAAGCTAAAAAAGCATCTAGGCTCAAACTATCACCAGTACAAAAACATGCAGCTGTCAAGCTCGCTCAACAAGCCGGCTCAGCAAGCATCTAGTACTGAGCAAGAAGAAATCGGAAACGATATCTGTTTCTATTGTCAGAAACCTGGTCATTTTAAAAGAGATTGCCATGTTTTCAATAAGCTAAAGACAGGTGACAAGAAAGATAGAAGAAACTTCAAGAGAGGTCAGAGAGCTATGCTCACTGAAGAAAGGAAAAAAGATTCAAATCCAACTGGATGCTCTTGATATTGAGTCAGAATCTGAGGAAGAAGACTCAAATGATACCAAACTACCTTCTCCATAATTATGTGGCATCACTCATGAATTAGTTGACTTTGGTCAAAAGAAAAGGGAAATATGCGGGGTTGCTGAGGAGATCTATCCAGATTGCTCCAACATTGAGCCTTGCCTAATGGCTGACAAGGTAACCAACATTTCTCAATTCATAACTTATGAGAGTGATGAGGAAGAAATCAGAGATTCAAAATATTTCAAAAGAGAACTTGATCTCTACAAAAGAGAATTTCAAATGATCCGAGCTAGAGCCGACATTCTTGAAGAAGAAAAGAATTCACTTGAGAAGGAAAATTCACAATTACTCAAGATATATGAGAAAAAGGATGCTGGAAATGCATTTCTCAAAGCACAGATATCTGAAATAGAGAAGTTACACAGAAAGGCAATGGATATACTCCAAAAGGAAAATAAAGATCTTCTTTTTGAAAATGAGGAACTCAAGAAGAAAGAACTATCTTTTCAATCCTATGCCAAAGCTTGTGACACTCTTACTGAAGTACACTCTTATTTAAGAGATCCTTCAGAAAATGGAGGACTTGGGCTGGACACAAAAACAAATAGTTCTACCACTCTGAATAAGAGTGACGAAAAATAACATTTGTTAGTACTCAGCAAGATGGATCCCAAATAATATATAGCATTGGTCAGAAAGCTAAGGTTGTTGACAAAGGAAAGGCAGTTGCGACCAAACCTTTGTGGGAAAAACAAGTCCAAAAGAAAAACTGTTGGGAACATTTCTATAAAGAAACATAACACTGAAAAGTGTAATCACCCACAGTGCTATGTTTCTCAGAAAGGAAAAATTGCAGGAGCAGGCAAATTTTCCGATATCACATTTTCTGAAAAGAAAGACGTTCCAGAGACTAGCAAAGCTGCGGATAAAAGAACTCAGACAGCGCCAGGTGCTCGAAATGGCATTGGCTATAAAGCCATCGGGAAACAACTCGCTCATGAGTATAAACAAGAGCAAGAACGATGGATGAAAGCCAGGATTGCGCATAGCAATCATCAGAAGTGGAAGAAAGAACAGGTTACGACCACTCTGAATGCCAGGGCTAGAAGAAGTCTGGCAAGGAAAGCTAAGTTTGCTGAAAAGCAGACTCAGCAACTTGACAGGTATCTGAAAGCACTACGAGGAGGATCAAGGAACACACCAAGAAGGAAATAGCTTTAAATGATAATGACACTATTCATTTAATTCCTCCTTATGTTCCAACAAGACAAAAGAATATCCCAAGGAAGTTCATTCATAAATGGATTCCTACAGGGAGATCCTTTAGTCCAGAAGGTTCCATTATTGGAATGAGAGCCAAACTCCATGTTTCTTGTCTTGTGCAGAACACTCTGAGGAAGTACCCGAAGTGGCATTTTGATAGTGGATGTGGAAAGCACATGACAGGAGACAAAGCAAATCTGATTAACTACAGAAAATGTGATAAAGGACCAATTATTATGTTTGCTGGAGGAGTTGAAAATCCAACCATAGGATTTGGCAATCTGAAGTTTGGAGCTCTTACAATCTCTGAAGTACTACATGTAAAGGGATTGAAATATAATCTCCTAAGCATGAGTCAATTAGTAGACAAAGGGTACACTGTCAAGATCAAGTCAAAACTATGCAAAGTAATTGACAATGAGTCAAAGCAGACAGTCTTGGTTGCTAGGCGAAAAGGAAATCTTTATGTTGCTGACTGGGCATCTGCCACAACTGAAGGATGTCTCATGGTGAGTCAATCTGGCCACACTGAAGAAAACTGGCTATGGCATAAAAGAATGAGTCTCTTGAACTTCAAAACTCTGAACAAGCTAGCCAAGAAAGACTTGGTGGTTGGTTTACCCAAAATGGTATATAGAAAGGATGGTATATGCTCAGTTTGCCAAATGGAAAAACAATCCAAAACATCTTTCAAGTCTAAAACTAGACACTCCAGTGAAGGGCCACTGCAAATGTTACATATGGATCTTTTTGAATCCCATGTAACTAGCTATGCAGGAATGAAGTATGGTCTGGTTGTTGTTGATGATTAATCAAGATTCACTTGGGTTGTATTTCTCAAACAAAAATCTGATGCAAGGGTTGAGATACCTAACTTGCTGAATAAGCTTGAAGTCATGAAAAATGACAAGGTATCTGTAATCAGAACAGACCATGGTACTGAGTTTGTGAACCAGTACATAAAAGAGTTTTGTACTTGCAAAGGTATACAACATCAACTATCTTCCGTAAGGACACCACAACAAAATGGTGTTGCTGAAAGGAAGAATAGGACCCTAAAAGAAGCAGCAAGAACAATGCTTGTTAACACTGAAATAAGTAAAATCTATTGGGTTGAAACTGTTAACACATCCTGCTACACTCAAAATAGATGTTTGATTAACAAACACCATGACAAAACTCCTTATGAACTTTTGATTGATAGACCCCCTAGTATCAAACATCTAAGGGTGTTTGGTTGCAGGTGTTTTGTTCTTAACAATGGAAACGAATACTTGAGAACATTTCAACCAAAAGCAGATGAAGGAGTATTTCTTGGTTATTCTCTGAATAGCAAAGCCTACAGAATCTACAACAAAAGAACGCAAAAGATTGAAGAATCTGTTCATGTAGTCTTCTACGAAGGAAACAAGAAAATACCCTTGAATGAAGAACTCTCAGATAGGTTCAAAGAACTAATGATTAATGATTCTGAAGAAGAATCCTCAAAAGAAAACTCTATCATTCACTTAGAGGATGAATCTGACGATGAAAAGCAACCATTGCTTAGTAACAACCAGATGACTCTTAGACATGATGAAGAATTTCCTATGAGAATTTTAGAAAAGGAACAGGTTACTGAGAACCTTCATCATGAAGAGGTTTCTGAGAATGAGATTGCTGAAAATCAAATTCCAGATATCTCCAACACTGAAAAGTGTTAGATATCCATGGCATTTCCCATGTGTCAGATATCTCAGATACTGCACAAGTATCCTATCAAGATCATATTAATTCACATTCAGATCAAATGATATTGATCCTACTAGTTCAAAACCCATTATGAAATGGATAAGAAATCATCCTGCCAAGGATGTGATCGGTCCTTTAGACCAAGGAGTTAGAACTAGGAGAGCAATTGCTGACTCTCTTTATGGATGTTTCATCTCAAATATTGAACCTAAAACTATAGAAGAAGCATTGAAGGATCAAGATTGGATCTCTGCAATGCAAGAAGAGTTGGATCAATTTGAGAGAAACAAAGTCTGGAAACTGGTTCCATTGTTGACGGAATATCTGTAATTGGAACCAAGTGGGTTTTCAGAAATAAAATGAATGAGTTTGGTGATATAACCAGAAACAAAGCAAGGTTGGTTGCCAAGGGATTCACCCAGACTGAAGGACTAGATTTTGACGAGTCATATGCTCCAGTTGTAAGATTGGACGCAATTAGACTATTTCTAGCCTTTGCAGCTCATAATGACTTTAAAGTTTATCAGATGGATGTTAAAAGTGCATTCCTAAACGGTGAACTTGCTGAAGAAGTCTATGTTGAACAACCACCAGGCTTTGAGGTTTCCATAGAAAGTAGAATGGTTTATAAGCTTCAGAAAGCTCTGTGGATCAAACAGCTCGAGAGCATGGTATGATACTTTAGCCAAATACTTGCTGGAAAGTGGCTTCAAGAAAGGAGATGTTGATAAAACACTCTTTACTTTGAACCATGAAGGGAAACTACTTCTAGTCCAAGTATATGTTGATGACATTATATTTGGATCTAAAGACAAGCAACTTTGTGAAGACTTTGTTGAGCTCATGAAAAGTACATTTGAGATGAACATGATGGGAGAATTAAACTACTTCCTAGGATTGCAAGTCAAGCAACTTATTGATGGAATATTCATTAGTCAAACAAAGTATGCAAAGGATATGCTCAACAAGTTTAATCTAAAGCCTTTTGAAAAGAATGCTAAGATACCTATGAGCATTGGAACCAAAATGACCTATACTAAAACTGACAAAAAGTGTTGAAGAACACAAGTATAGGAAATTGATTGGGTCTCTATTGTACCTCACTGCAAGTAGACCTGATATTCAATATGCAGTTGGAGTGTGTGCTAGATTTCAGACAAATCCAATGCAATCACACTACAACATTGCTATGAAAATATTAAGGTATGTAAAGGGTACTGTAGAAGTTGGATTGTGGTATCCAAAAGAAAGTGGATTGAGTTTAGTTGGCCATTACGTGCGACTATCTTTGGATCATTGCTTGATAGAAAAAGCACCTCAGGAACTTGTCAATTTCTTGGTGCCAGATTAATATCATGGTTCAGCAAGAAACAAAACTCAATTGCCACATCTACCACAGAGGCTGAATATAGTGTTGATGGGTGTTGTGCTTCACAGATATTGTGGATACAACAACAACTCAGAGACTATGAGGTGAATGAAGAGAAAACTCCGATTTTCTGTGACAACACAAGTGCTATTGCCATAACTCAGAATCCTAAGTTTCATGCAAGAACAAAGCACATTGATGTTAGACACCACTTCATTAGAGGCCATGTTGAAAAAGGCAATATAGAGATACTCAAGATTGGTACTGAAGACCAACTTGCAGATATCTTTACAAAGCCTTTGCAAGCGAGTTCTTAACCTTGAGACATAGTCTTGGGTTAATGGAGCTACCAAAGGAACTGAAAAGTTCTAATCTCTGAGACAGAAATTCAAAAAGGAGAAAGATATCTGGAACGGGCATCTAGATATTCAAGGCAACAAGGTATCTGAGACGGGAACTCATATACTAAAAGAAGCTAAAAAAATTGTGAAGTGAGACAGGAACTCAGTATGATTGAGAAAGGAAAAAGGAGAGATAAGATATCTGGAACAGGAATCCAGAATATCAAAGGCAAAACGTGAAACACTTAGCAAACAAGTATCTGAGACGGGTACTCAAATATCAAAGGTTAAAGGGTCAAATGGCTATTTGAAGATTTCTGAGACAGGTACTCAGATATCTAGATCACTCAGTGAGGGGGAACACAAAAGAGAATAGTACAATATGCGATCAACTACTCTCTTGAAATTTGTATTATTTCTATCTTTGTGTAAAACATGAACAGATACTGAGTGTGAGATAGATACAAAAATGTCCCTTAGTCACACAGAAGAGATGTGATTCAGATAGCTACTCGCCAAAATTCATTAATTGGGCACAATTACATGGGTTGATTGTGATCATTGCTGGAAAAGCAATCCCAACCATTGATGAAATGGGCGTTCCATTTTAAAGGACGAGATTAATTCTCTGTAAAATAGTGGACTGTAAAAACTCAAACGTGGCCCACTAAGCATTTAATGCAAACCGAATTTTACCCACATCTTACTGCACGTACACAGATACAAATGCACAAAATTAATTTGTGTATTTTTGCCTGTTGGAATTACACTGCTATATATATATAGGATTTTGGCAAAAGAAATCACTTTCGCCTAATCCTACATTTGCTCTTGCACAAAAACTGTAAAATTCTCTCAAATCTCTCTGCAATTTTCTCTGCAACAACTGATTCCCTCTTAGTTTTTCTGCAAAGAATCACTAATTTCCTACCTTAATCTCTTCTCGTTTCTCAAAAACTTCACTATTTAAACAGATGGCTCTCAAACGTGCTTCTACTCAGAAATCCCAAGCTACTACATCTGGTACTGCTGAAAAGCAAGCACCAGTGCTGGTTATAACAAACAATCGGTTGATTGGAGTGTTCAGTCCTGATCATTGGACTTCAAATCACAGGATGATTTGGGGTGGTGCCATGATTGAGGAATACCTGGTAGCTACAATAGAAAACCAGACTGACAAAAAGTTGGTACTTGATATGCTTGAAAAGGCACAAATCAAGGGCTTTCTATCTGCTCTTCCCAGTGGAGTTTCTTCACTGGATGTCCTGGAGTTTTACAACAACTCCATGATTATCTCCAAAGTCTCTTAAGGCACTGAGACAGTGTCTATCAAGACCAAAGTCCAAGTACAAGAAATCATGTTGGACGAAACAACTTTCTGTGAGCTGTTTGAACTTCAAAATCTTGGAAAGGATTTTGAAATTGACACCAAGGATGAAGATCTCCTTGAAGGTGTGAAGCAACTATACAGTGATGTGTGTGATCTTGACAAGCCAGACACACCCATCGACTTTAAGCTTGCTGACATAAGGACCAGACATCTGTTGGTCCACTGGAATGTGTTGGCATGTATCCTTCACAGATGCTTTGATCGTCTACAAGGAGGTGCTGACCAGATAAGCCAAGAACGCTGGATGATGATGTTCTTGTTGAATCAACAAGACAAAAGGCTGGAAACCCCTTTTAATTGGGGGAAGTACGCCTTCATGAAATTTGTGAAGAAGATACAAGGCTTTGAGCCTAAAATCGTTAAGGGACTTGCTGAGCCAAAAGCCACAGTAAGCTATGGACTGAAGATTTGCTACTTACTGGAGTGCCTTGGCATTGAGCTCAGAGAGACGGCAGACATTGCCAATAGTAACCTACTCTACAAACATGATGAAAAAGGTTATTGCATCTCAGAAAGGTTCCAAGAAACGAAAGACTGATGAGGTATCTGAAGGTTCCATTGCGGTTAAAAGGCCCAGAACTTCACAAAAGAAGTCTGCTGGCAAATCAGAAGGCATACCCTCTATGGATGTCGACTCTCAGATACCTGCCGCCACTGCTGATGAACTCATCAATGCTGCAGAGTGCCTTGCTGATGAACTTATCAATGCTGATAAAAGCAGTGAGAAACTTCAAACTCTCTCTGCAGAAGCAGCAGAGATTGTTGATAACTCCATTCCAGATTTCGATGACGAATCGGACAAGGAGGAGAAGATCCCAGCCCCCAAAGTTACTGAAAAAGTAACAAAGGCCAATGGGAAGAACAAAAGGTCCAAGGTTGCTGAGAAAGCAACTAGCTCAAAGGTTGCTGAACAAGCACCTATAGCAAAGGTTGTTAGTGCCAACACACCATCAGGGAAAGTCACGTATAAACAACTTCAAGAAGCCCTGATGAGTGGTGACCTAGTATTGGTAGACGCTGATGTCAACACCACACTTAAAAATCTGGAAGAGCTCTCAAACGCTCAAACTTCTGCTTCCAGACAACCACAACCACAACAGCCACAAGTGGTTGATGAAATGGTCAATGAACTCCATTTCGACATACCAAAATATGATATCTTTGAAGAAAATCCTGCAAATGAGCAGGTTCCCCAACTCCTAGAGAGGGATCAAACTGAGACATCTGCTCAGAATGATCAACCAGGGGAGGCAACTGAGTTAGTCACTCAGGAAAGGTCTGAAGTACCTGAAACTTCAAACAAAGAAGCTGAAATGGAACAACAAGACCAAGGCATAGAAGGGTCACAAGTTCCAGAGACCAATCAGCCTAACACTGCTCAGGTAGCGGAATGGTTTAACTCTCTACTTGTGATATTTTGTGTTTATTAATCTTGTTATTTAATAAAATTTCTTTGTTACAGGCTGAATTAGAAACACAAGAACAAGAGGAAGCTAGAAAGCTTGCCTCAGAATCTGAGAAGGAGGCTTCCATAGCCTCACCACTTAAGGAACAGGAGCCTGTCTCACAGGTAGAAGAAAGTTCCTTAAGATATAACATCTCAGATATATGCTTTATACACATGAATAATACTAAAGTGTTTGTTTCTAATAGGCTCCAACTGAGAAAGAAGAAGATAAGGCAGAAATGCCAGAAAAGGACCCAGAAACCATCAAGGTTTCTGAAGAAAATGTCATTGAGCCTTCTAGTGTGAAGGTATATAAAAATCAGTGATAAACATTCTTCATTATGGGTTAATATAAATTCTTCTCTAACTACTCAATACTTTCTACTTACAGGCTCATTCAGAAGTAGAAGTGCAAGGGGAAAGAGTTGCGACATCCCCTGCACCCATGGAAATTGATGAAGCCCCCAAGGCAACATCACCAGAAAGAACACCAGAAACTGAGAAAGTTTTTGAGAAAAATGATTCTGAGCCTCCCGTTGAGGAAGTAAGTGGAAAACTCAGAGATCATTGAAGCTTAATTGCATAAATTCTTTCATGAAAATATCCTAAGTATTGTGATAATTTTAATTCTCAGGTTCAAGCAGAAAGAAAGGTTGATGAGGACCAGACACCCAAGTCTCCACCTCACAACAAGATATCTGAGGCACCCCCTGCCTCAGTAGTACAAGTCTCTGAGCCTGATGTACTCATTCAGGTAACTCAGAAACCTAACTACACTAGTACTCATATATCTACACAAGTTTTGAATCTAACTCAAAACTCTTTCTTTCAGGCTCAAACAAGTGTGCCAAAGGTCTCTGCATTCTCAACAGAAAACCTGCTTCCATTCTTCAAAAACCACACTCTCAAGAAACATCTCAAGTGTTTCAGAAAGTGGCAAAAGCTCAGAAGCTCAGATCTGACTGAACTAACAAAGGTGACTGATCACCAATTGAGAAGAGTCAGAGCTTTTGACTTGGAGAATTATGTCCATGCTATGTTCCCAACAGAGCAGTACTCTTTTGCTACTCTGATGCATAAGGACTTTGTCAAAGAAGCTGCACACAAGCTCATAGAAGCTTTTGAGAAGGCAGATGGTCAGACCAGAATGCAGATAGCATTCAAGCCTATCTTGCCCCAGACCCTACAGTGCATACCCTCTGAGCAAGAGGAAGTTAATGGGCAAATGGTCACTATTCCAGAAGTGATCAATCTGGTCTCTGAAGATGAAGAAGAGAAGGAGACTGATGAGAATGACTATGAAGAACCTTCTTCTGACCATCACAAGGATGAGGATGATAAAAAAGGATGATGATGATGCCCCTGCACCAGGGACATGAGGGATTGCACAAGGAAACAATGCCTCGATTCTTTAAAAAACACCTTGAGAGGACATCACAAAAATCCCCTCCTCCATCTCCTCAGAAATCTACCCATCCATCTCCCCAACAAGACTCTACTGAACAAGTAGTTGAGCACTCTGAGGATAACACTCAGAAAATATTGGATGCACAAGCCAGAGTTGCTCAACTCAAACAACTGTTGGAGGAAGAACAACAGCTACATCTTCAACTGGAAGAAAAGATAGTTGAATCTAGAGTCAAGCGAGATAAACTTGGAGAACAAACGCGCAAAGAAACGCAAGCTTACTCTGAGATTAAAGGGCTCCGGGACGCTGTTCATTATATTGCCAAAGAGTTAGATGTTGAACAAGTATCTGAAGAAAAGCATGATGCTAAGACTGCATCTTCACCAAAGAAACCATCCTCCAAAGGCAAGAAACCCATATCTGAAATGGTTGCCGCCTTCAGAAACCTTGATGAAGAAGTGCAAGAGGATGAAGATCACTGGGCTAATGACTCAGATGATGAAGAAGACAAGGCATTGGCAGAACAACGCAATGAACACTTATCGGTTTCTCATTTGAAAAGGAAGCTGATTGCTCCTGAAATCTTCAGCAAGCTGCCAAATGTCAACTCCAATGAATACTTGAACAGATATAAAGTACTGGCTAAATTGAAAAAGGAGTTGTCCTCTCAAGATAAAGCCGCCATTGCATCAGTCCCTATAGAAATGAAGACATTCACTGAGCTCATCACTCAGAGAACAACCTGTCTGGTCGTTGCTCAGAAAGACCTAGGCATGGTTAGGGATGATGACCAAAACTTGGCTGCAAAAGCCTTTGAAGAGGCTAGCTATGCTGTTGGAAAAGAAGATGCTATTCAAGGCCCACTGGCAGAGCTCACTGATAAGGAAACAGGTCTTATCAAACAAAATCAGGAGCTCAAGGCCAATCTGGAACAGTTGATTACTGCTTACAACTATCTGCAAGGAAACTTTGACTCCCTTTCAGAATCCTTTGTGATTCTTAGTCAGTCAACAATGACTAAGGGGGGAGGATTTCAAGGTGCTCAGAGAGGAAGAGGAATAGGAAACAAAAGAAAATCTGAACAACCACCTCTCAGAATAAATGAGCCCTCCTCCAGTCAGACTGCTCTACAGATAGTGGACACCACTCAACAACTTCCTGAAAAAGGAATGACAATAAGGGCCAGGACACAGAAACCTCCAAGGAGTACCAAGGCTCCAAGGAGAAGACAAGTAAGAGGGATTGATGAGTCTTCTGAAGAAGAAGAAGAAGAAGAAGGCGGCCAAATCAAATCCCAGGGCAATGAAGAAGGCTGCAAGATCTTCACAAGAATTGATCTTGATGATGATGATGAAGAAGAGACTGATGAAGATGAAGCTCCTCTTCACAGAAAAAGAAAAAGGGTTGATAGCCTATCTGAGCCCATAGCTGCAAAGCCTTTGGTAGCTAAAACACCCTCTGAAAATACCAAGTCAATCCAGGGTGGTTCTTCAAGCAATCCCCCAAGGGAGAATTCAAGACAAAGGAGGAACAGGCTGAGAGCTTAACAAAGAAAACTTCAACTACCACTCAGGCCTGAAGAAGCCAAGATTGAGTATGTGAAGACCAACAATGACTCCTCTGTCTACAGATGCATTAATCAGAAGAATGGCTACTGGATTCTGGAACTCAAGCACTTACTGGTAAATGAAAAATTTCCAGAACCAATCCATAAACAGCTCATGGCATGGAAAAAAGACAAGTCAGTCTTGATTAATACCAACCACATCAAAGTCTGGTTGGATTTTGAAGTAATCAAGAGAATAGAAGCCATGAAAAAGGACCTCTCTGATGAATGTCCTTATGGAAAGCCAGATGATGTGCACAGAATTCCCAACATCACTGGAACAGGCACAAGAGCATGACTTGTTGTGGAACCCTATGAGTCTTTCTACATGACTGAAGATCAATACAAGGGTGACATCAGATATTTGAAGATCATATATGAATACTTCAAGCTATTAGATATCAGAATCGAGCATGCATGGAAATGGGGAAAGTATCTGTGGGTCAAACAATTTGCCAAGAAGAATCCCACCAAAACCTACAAGGAAGTTTGTGGATTTGCCAAAAACACTGAGATGATAGTCAGGACTTTGCTCTTTGACTACTCAGATGATATCAAAAGGTTTGGGGATAGGGAATTTGCAAATTGATCCATAGATCTACTGATTGAAGACTTGAAGATCTTGAAGACATGAAGACTAGTTTATTAGGATGTCTACTTGGAGCTTGGTCACTCTTGTTGTCCTAATTTAACTAAGTGTTTTTGTATCTTGCTGAATGTACTTTATTGTTCTATCATTGTAAAAGTTATCTGTAAACTTTCTTTGTAACATATCTGATGAACCTACTCTCATATATCAATCTATAAAAAGATAACTTGTCAGCAAAGATCACACCTTGTGATTTGGTTGATGCTTACTTTCTGCACTTAATTAAAATTTAATTGAAAAGATCATAAGAATTGATTAAGTGTTAGATTGTTCCCTCTTCCAAGTTGTAATAGGTTTTAAAGATAGTCATCGTTGACTGATCAAAAAGGGGGAAATTTGTTAGGAATATCTGTTTAGATTTCGATCAGCAACCTAATGACTTATCTTAACTCAGAAAGGTGGTTAGTACTCTTGGTTCACTTGAACACTGTAAAAGAGGAAAATCACTAAGTATGATAGTCTAGCAAATCTTGTATAGAATGTTAGATCTCTAATGTAATTTTTATATCTTTAAAGAAGACCAAGAAGAAGGCATCCAGCAGGACAGTTCAACAACTTTTTTGAAGTTTTGAAGACTCCACAAGATTGCTGAAGACAAAGGTTACCAGATACCTATGTCCAGATATCTTTGATAAACAATTGTTTCTCAATAAACAAGTTTTGCAAAAGATATCTGAGAACGCAAGGTTTCTGAAC
The DNA here is from genome assembly GCA_026545765.1 of Plantago major. Classification (NCBI taxonomy): domain Eukaryota; kingdom Viridiplantae; phylum Streptophyta; class Magnoliopsida; order Lamiales; family Plantaginaceae; genus Plantago; species Plantago major. Next base: position 77,028,381 of record CM048840.1, on the reverse strand, counting down.
GAGGAAAAGTGCCCACAGATATCTACACTCAGATACCTTGGATAAAACTATGTTTCTGGGAAACAATGTTTCAACAAGTATCTGGAGATGAGAAGGTCTCTAAAAAGGGACATGCAATGCTTCAGAAATCGTGCATAGTTCCATTGGCACTACAAGACAAAAATAGTACAATGCATTAAATGCGCAGACAGAGACATCTGAACAAAAGAGGAAATCTCTGAAAAGAGACAACGTCTTCTGCAGTACTATTTTCAGATATCAATAGTTTGAATTTCATTAAGCCTAACGGATACTATTCAAACGGCATGATTTTCAACTATAAATATCATCACTTAGAATGCTTGAAAGATGCACAGAACTTACACACTGAACTCACTGAAAATACCAAGCCTCTCTGATAATATAACTAGTGGTATCTTTCACTCAAACATACAAGTCTTCAACCTACTTATTCTTCAGCTTACAGTTGCGACTAAGCTCTTGAATTCTAAGTAGCACGAAAGTTCTAAGTGTCCTGGTCCTTAACAAGCATTGCTATCTATGAAGGAGTTGAATCAAAAGATCAAGTATATGAGATTCATTCTCTAGAACATTTATCATAGACTTGGGTCAGTAAAGAACATATCACCACACATTGTGAAGTGTGTTAAGTGACTCTTGTTCAAGAAGTTAGTATTACATAACTGTAGAAGTTATTAATCTACCAAACCTGACAAACTACCTTAACCAACACCTTAATGGCGTGGAGTACAGGAAGTACTTAGTTTGGGAAACTAAGGAATAACTCCAAGGTTACTGAGCATAGGAAGTACTTAGTTTGGGAAACTAAGGAATAGCTCAAAGGTTTCTGAGTATAGGAAGTACTTGGCTGAGAAAGCCGGGGAATAACTCAGGGGGAACACTTGGTTGGGAACCTAGTGTATTTAGGAATCGAGAGAAGATATTTATAAGGTGAGCTCAATTATCTGTCTTAGTGGATTCTAGGTCTGAGAAAGGCCGAAGTGGATTAGTTGAAGGATTACGCCACCTTCAGATACCACTATAAAGATCAGTGTCATTTACTTTCTGTAATTTATTACTTGCTTTATTTACCTTGCTGAGTATTTACACATATTTTGCTGAGCACGTGCACTTATCACTGAAAAGTCTTTCGCTCTCTGAAATTAAGTATCAAATATCTTCACAGATATTTAGAAATTGTATTTATCGACAAAAGTTGTAAAAGACTATTCAACCCCCCCCCCCCCCCAGTCTTTTCCCTTTGCCGTTATCTGGACCAACAGATATCGTTTCCGATTTCTGCTTCCTCAGTACTAGATGCTTGCTGAGTCGGCTTGTTCAGCGAGCTTGACAGCTGCATATTTTTGTTCTGGTGATAGTTTGAGCCTAGATGCTTTTTCAGCTTCTCTTTGGCTTTTCTTCTCTCAATCTCCTGACTGACATATTTTCTCATTCGCTTCACAGTAAGAGCACCTTCCTCAGTCATTTCTTTGGTATCCTTCTTTTCAAAAGTACCTTGTGTCACTAAAGCAACATTGTGAACTTTCTCAACAACTACTTGTCCTCTCTGAGTAGTTTCATAGTTGACAGTAGCTATGTGAGAAAAGAGTTCTACTGGAGTGATATTTGGCATTCCTTGGTTGAAATAAAAGTAATTAGTATGTTCCCAATTTTGATTCAAGCTTCTCACAATAGTCTTAACCTTTTCAGAGTTAGAGTATCTCTCACTTTCACCAAGTGCAGCCATTTCACTCATCAGTGTTGTAAACCGAAAATCTAGTTCTTCAAGAGTCTCTATGGGATCTAGGTTCAGTGCACAAGGCTTGGGAACCTCCTGCTCTAATACCACTTGTTGGTCCAGATAACGGCAAAGTAAAATACTAGAGGGGGGGTGAATAGTATTTTAAAACTTTTGTCGATAAAACAGTTTCTCATATATGTGTGAAGATATTTGATACTTATAATCAGAGAGCGGAAGACTTTTCTGTGATAAGTGCACGTGCTCAGCAAGATATAATGTGTTTAAATACTTAGCAGGATAAAGGGAACGATAAGTAAATTGCTGAAAGTAAATAACACGTCTTTTTATAGTGGTATCTGAAGGTGGTGTAATCCTTCAACTAATCCACTTCGGCCTTTCTCAGACCTAGAAATTCACTAAGATAGTTATTGAGTTCACCTTACAATAATCCTATCTCTTGATTCCCTTTTACACTAGGTTCCCAACCAAGTGTTCCCCCCTGAGTTATTCCCCGGCTCCCAACCAAGTACTTCCTATACTCAGAAACCTTTGAGTTGTTCCATAGTTTCCCAAACTAAGTACTTCCTATGCTCAGTAACCTTGGAGTTGTTCCTTAGTTTTCCAAACTAAGTACTTCATGTATTCCACGCCGTGTATGGTGTTGGTTAAGAAGAGTTTGTCAGATTGGTAAATTAATAACTTCCACAGTTATGTAATACTACATTCTTGAACAAGAGTCACTTAACACACTTCACAATGTGTGGTGATATGTTCTTTACTGACCCAAGTCTATGTTAAATGTTCTGGAGAATGAAACTCATATACTTGATCTTTTGATTCAACTCCTTCACATATAGCAAGGCTTGTTAAGGATCAGGACACTTAGAACTTTCGTGCTACTTAGAATTCAAGAGCTTAGTCGCAACTGTAAGCTAAAGAGTAGGTAGGCAGAAGGCTTGTATGCTTGAGAGAAAGATACCACTAGTTGTATTATCAAAGAAGCTTAAGATATTCAGTTCTGTGTTCTTGGTATTTTTAATGTGTGTTTCAAGCATTCTAAGTGTTGATATTTATAGTTGAAAATTATGATGTTTGAATAGTATACGTTAGGCTCAATGAAATTCAAACTATTGATATTTGTAAATAGTACTGCAGAAGATGTTGTCTCTTTTCAGAGATTTCCTCTTTTGTTCAGATGTCTTTGTCTGCGCATTAAATGCATTGTACTATTTTTGTCCTACAGTGCCAACGGAACTATGCACGCTTTCTGAAGCATTACATGTCCTTTTCAAGAGACTCTCACATCTCCAGATACTTTATCAAAACATTGTTTCCTGGAAACAAAGTTTTGTCCAAGGTATCTGAGTGTAGGTATTTGTGGTCACTTTTCCTCGTTCAGAAACCTTGTGTTCTCAGATATCTTTTGCGAAACCTGTTTATTGAAAAACACTTGTTTCTTCAAGATATCTGGACATAGGTATCTGATGAAACTAATTTCCTTCGTCTTCAGCAATCTTGTGCAGTCTTCAAATATTCAAATTTGTTGAACTCTTCTGCCGGATGCCTTCTTCTTGGTCTTCTTCAAAGATATAAAAATTACATTCAGATACCTAACATCCTATTCAAGATTTGCTAGACTAACATACTTAGTGATTTTTCTCTTTTACAGTGTTCAAGTGAACCGAGTACTAAGCACATTTCTGAGCTAAGATAAGTCATTAGGTTGCTGATCAAAATCTAAACTTACAGCTAATAGCTAGTTTATAATCTAAACATAGCCTTAGAAATTGGTCTACTAAAGGTGGCCTACTGGGATGACTCTAGATGTTATTAATAGCTTATATAAATTTAGATTACAAGAGACATTAATAGGAAAATTCCTCCATTTGTATGTGTAATACTTTAGGCATTGTAAGTTTTTAACTGTCACTTTGGATCTTAAAGTTATCAAAATTTTAATTTTGGTGCTTTGAAGTCAATTTCGGCTGAATTAATTTAGGGAAAATTACAGATACTACCCCTTAAATTTGCCCACTTGTCACTTTGGTCCCCGGAATTTGAACTATTAAAGATTCGTCCAAATTTAAAAATTACATCTAAACCCAAAAGTCAACTTTTTTACCTATTTTATATTTTCTTTATAATTCAATAATTACATTAATTTTAATTTATTGCAAAATACACCCAACACTTTCAATTTCTTATAAAAAATCCCCAAAAATTTTACTTATTAAAATTTCTACCCTTCTTCTTCCCCACCACACCACCTCATTCTTCCCTACCACTTCCAACCACCATATCCCCACCACCACCAACCATCTTCTTCCCCACCACCACAACTCACAACACTACCACCACAACCGAAAGGGACCGGAGCTTTCCCGGAAGCGGCAGAGATCTAGAGCGGGGAGCTCCAGATCACTGTGCTTCCGTCATGGAAGCTCCAGAAGCTCTATCATGGAAGCTCCGACAGAGCTTCCATCTCTGTCGGACCTCCGGCCGGCGAGGTGATCGTGATGAGGGTGTATTTGGGGGGGGGGGGGGGGGGAATTGTTTTATGTGTTATTTATGTTAGTTATGAAATTATGGGGGGCTATTTAAAATTTTTTGGGTTGTTCTTGTAAGTAACAAAAATATTTGAGTCAAATGTGTAATAAAATGAAACTTATAAATTGCAACGAAGTCAATTTTATTTATTTTCCGTTTAAATTTTAGTTGGTTAACTCAAAAAATAGATTTTGGACTTGGATGTAATTGTTTGAGACCGAAGGTTGAATATGTAATTAGCTCGAATTTAAAGGGTATCTTACGTAATTCGCCCATTAATTTAAATTAGGGTAAATGTATGAAGTTTTGCGGGACGAGATGTACCCTGAAATACCAAAATTAGAATTTTAGACAACTTACAAGATCAGTAGAAATTTATACGACCAATGGCACGACCAAATGGAAGAATTCACGTGTCCTTTACCGTATATATTTGTAATCCTCTTTGAAATCACTGCTCAAAGCTTTATAAGCAAAAAACAAAGACTTCAATTTCCCACCTGTTGGGATAGATTCTTTGCCACAATACTATCTGTCAATTCTTATAAAGGAAAAAAGGGAGCGTCATGTATTGAGCTAGGCCATATGATCACTCATTACCAAGTATTCGAGAATTTATAGTTTTGCAGAAAAGGATAATTTTGGCTCATAGTTTCATCTACTTGGCCCTCCACACTTGCTGGGCCTGGCTTGAAGATGCATTGACACCATTTTTTGCCACATGTTGTCTATTATCTATCTTGTTTTGAGACTGCTGCGTTTGCAAGGGTGACTTGTTTCTCTTGGGATGTGTCTGGCCATTTCTATTGCGATTAACCCCGGATCTTGGGACGAAATTCGTGATCGCTGGGTTTGGTATAGGTCCACCCACAAAAAATCCTGATATGTGTGCACCAACCAGAACCATGGAAAAAGTAGCTTGACTTTGATTGGGAGAGATAAGTATTCTGTGAGTCCCTTCAATTGCCTCGGATATCTTTACTAGTTGGTTGCTGCTCACCGTTCGTGCTATATTTGCAGGTTGCTCAAAAGGATCTTCAACCTGACAATTATAATAAAAAACGTATGTAACCATCAAGTATAACATTTGGTGTCTTATTTTTTAGTTTGTGAATGTCAAATGAGCTTATTTAAGAATTCAATATTACATATACCTACTACTATAAAATTATCAGTTCAAGAGTAAATTGATCAGGCCTCCACTTTACAAATTATTACTCCATTCGGAGAAAATTCATATTGCATTCGGAGAAAATCACCTAGAATCACGCCGTTAGAACTCTGCCTCCTTAAACTTGGTACACCCCCACAAACCTCTTCCTACCCAGATGATAAAAGGACCATATCATGGGTTAGTATTTCACAACCACCCCAACCCCACCCAAAAGGAAAAACCAAAGTCATAGCGTTTGACAAAGCATCAACAAAATCCCCAATCAGAGAAAGTAATCACCATAATAGCACTAGCTGTTAAGCATAATCAAACTAGTTCTAATGTGAAACCTTGCATCATGACCTATTTCCCGCACAAGAGGAAGGGAGAGTGAGTACAAGGAGAAATTGAGAGAGAGACAGAGAGAGCGTACAAATAGAGCATAAGTTCTAGGCAACCATCTCATGTTGCTATCAATAGCCTCCCATTGGCCGTTGTACGGGCTGACACCATGTGTTGTAGCTCTTGAACATATCTCAGAAAACTGAAGGTGCGAGGGCATAAAAGTCCTGTCAGTGTGGCTAGAATAACGATTTTGCTGAACAATAGTATGAAGCTTGTACACAGGCAACATGTGTGAAACAAAAGGCTGAAAGCATCTCTAGAACACGACATCATCAGCATGAATTGCTTCCTCAGAAATATTGGTAAAACTGACCTTTGACAGGAAGGAAACAAAGAGTTCTGAAAGCGAGCTCCGGTTGATCAACCTCGATTTATCTGACTTGACTCTTCTTATGTTTAAATCAAATTTATCTTCAATATGTCTTTCTGCACTAACTCTTACACCTTCGCAACAAAAAGATCATCAAGAGAACATTATATATGTACAAACTGGTAGGCAGTAAGCATTTGTTACAGGCCTAGAATCCTAAATCACTATTAGGATTCACGATTATTATTCTTAGACTTTTAGCAATTATAGGAAAGTTACCATATAGAGCTCTGGTATAATTAGGAATTTATTACCTTATTACCTAACTGAGTCCAACTCAAATCCAGAAGTTGGATAAAATTTCTTAGGGTTTATTATTCAGTAGTCAGGTCTTGGTCATCTCAGTAAGATCAGTCAAACCAGTACATGAAACTAAGTCCAAGGTTAAGCATACTCCATCCGTCCCACTTAAAAGGTAACATACAAGCAGTGGCGAATCCAGGAGAAAATGTTAGGTGGGTCAAAATTTAATTGTATAACATGTTATAATAAAGAGCAAATAATAGAATATTAATTCTACAAAGAAGTATAACAAGTGAAAAAAAGAGAACAAAGGATAAAACCAAGACAGTAAAACATCAAAACAAATTTGTAAGTAAAGAATCAAATCAAAAGAATATAAGGATAAAAAGAATTTAACTTAAAAGGTAGAAGAATGACAAAAGTAAAAAGAGGATATAGATACAAGTAAAATAATAAAAAAGATAGTAAAAGAGAAGAGAAAAAATAAATAAAGAGAAAGGTATAAAAGAAAGAGAGCAGAAAAATAAGGATAAAGTACAAAAAAAAAAGAAGAGGAAGAAAAAAATCTGTTACCAAAGAGTTTCGAACCCAAGCCTTATGTAGTTAGATCAAGTTCCTCCTATACACTCACCCACACCACAATTATTAATTTACCTACTATATACTAGTACTATCCAAATCCAGCTGGGGCAAGTGACTATGCATGACCCAGCCTGGATTCGCCAGTGCATACAAGTTTGCGTGCAAACTTTAAACGCAAATTACTTCTAAACTATCAGTAAAAAAAATTTGAAATGATATCATACAATTATATTTCGTGATCTTTCTTCAAATAGAAAAGAAAATTAACAGTATAATGTATTACGAAGGGAGTATGTTGAATGAGAATGGCATTTTGAATTCAAAAGCACATTCTAACCATACATTGTGGAAAGTACATTTAGAAGAATGAATCACATGCGGTCCAGAGATCTTCTAAAGATAGCCACAAAAGGAAACTCTTGCACCAATAGCTCAAAACATTTTGTCATTAGTAACAAATAGATCTTATAAAGAGTCAGACTGCAGAAGACGGAGAATAATAATCCAGGTTCACATTCAATAAACTTAAATGAGCTGGCAGGGTATAGCATGGATTTCACCTAGATGTGTCCTGCTGTTAAGTTTCAACAATAGCGAGTTTCAACCGTAACCAGCAATAATAGACATCAAACTTAGTTCTCATAAACAATTCAGATAATTTGGTAAGAGTTCAAGAAAATTTTACATGCATTATGGCCAGAACTTTGGCATGCCATTATGACCACAAGAATGGCCATGAGGTGGTATAAGAGAATATTATCCATTAAAATGGAAAAGATATTATTTATTAAAACCAGGGCCATTTAAATGGAAACAAAAACATAATCCACATTAAAAAAAAAAAAAAAAAACTGACAACTAAAATCATAGGTGTACCTGTAAGGTCATCAATCATATTCCCAGGGTATATCTCTCTGAGAGGAGGTAATAGTGCCGGTTCTGATGTCTGTAAAATACATTGAGAGCTGCTCATATTTCCCAATTTAAATACAAAACGAATTAATAATAAATAAATGAATGAATGATATGGGAAAGAAGAATATAAAAAGGAATACACATTTAAATCCTTCAAAATATGGCATAAATTAAAAGGACAGATGAAAGAAGTCTGTAAATGCTTCTTACTAAAACAGTTGCCTGATCTAACATAAAATGATCTTTTGAAACCATCGGGAGTCTTGGAGAAAACATTTTAGTGGGCATACCGGTACTTCATCACATGTGAGCACACAATCTTTTATAGGTAGGTTAATTAATTGTTTATTTAACTCCTTACATATCTTAATTTATCCTGTAAACATAAACCATCTTCTCAATTTTTGAAGTGTAAATCGAATTGTTGATCCCTTAAACAACAGAGTTAAAAGCCTTGGCGGAGGAGGGGAGGTGTGGATTGTGAATAGTTAATATGAAAGAAACTAAAATAGTTAATATTATCCTCAATAAATATATTGTTCCTTGATTTCCATAAAAATCATATGAAACCAAACTTGGAATAAATAATAACACTACAAATTATCAGATAATATGTTCATTACCATCAAATAGCAATTTCATATGTTGCCAAGATTGCACATTATTATGAAATATAATTGGCATACTTTGTTAACAATAGGCTGACAAATAACAGGGGCAAGCCTTGGTGCCGTGTTAAGTTAGCACATAAGAAAAGATAAGTGCAGCATACCCACCCTCTGCCGTGTTAATATTAGTTTCTCTTGGTTTTTACTTTTTAATTAATCCATGCTGGTTTCTCCTATCATGGCATACAAAGAACATGGTCTAGAAGACATTGCATAACGGTTTTTGGGAGAAAATTGACATCAAAGTACCTGTAAATGAAAAACTACAAGTAGGCTGAGACAATACGAGTTCAAAGTACCAGATCTCGAATCATTAATATGGTGTGCTTTGGCCCATTCCTTGACCTGTAGAAATGAGATTGATTTGATCAGCTGTAAAGATTCCATGCCTTGTACTCATTAAAAAGTAATAAAAATTATTCCCAAATAACCATGTTTTGGATACTTACCAGCAAGACCAGATCACGGAAGCGTCCATCAATGCCGTTAAGCCAGAACAGCATCTTTGACTTCATTTGACCACTTAGGTTGTTAATTGATATGTCACAGGAGATGTTGCAAGTAGTTTCTAACTTCAAAATGGGTATCCTGGCATTAGATATGAATTGCAGTCTATAATATCCAGCTGCAAGATAAAACAAAGGAAAAAGAAATAGTAGAGTCAAGGTGAATGAAAGGTTTAAATCACGTGTCATTCTTTCCAGCATCAAATTACAGCACCCACGATCCTTTTTCATTAACTGTCACTATGATCTTTCGGATCGTAGACCGCTTATTTAAGTATTGGGTTTTTCTTAATGTTCCGTAATTATTATATATTGTACTTGTTCAATTTACAACGCATAATTTTCCAAGTCCGGTCTTGGACCATACGTACAAAAGTATCAAATCACTTTTTTCTGGGAAAACTAAAATATCATTTTTATCAATCTAGTTTAGTTTGTAAAATTCTCCCGCAAATCAGTGTTATTAATCCTGGCCCGCCAAAAAACCCGGGATAGCGGGAGTGGGATGGACAGGATACTTAAGTGATATATATCATACTAACATAACTTACAAAATGAATATATAAGTACATGCAAAGTTCAAAAGGCTTACAAAAACTGAATAAATTATAAGTTGTAGAATTCTTTATAGAAAGTCGTAAAGACAAGCAAAGTCGAGACAACTGAGGGTAAATTGATCATTTACACCCAAAAATCACCGTCCCGGCTCTATCCCGCCGGGATCCCGGTCCAGGATACACCGGGAGCATCTGGAATGCTATGCAATAATGCAACCCGAGATAGTGGTATCTAGCATGGGCAGATTTAAAAACGCACCAGGATAGCGGGATTGACAAAACTGCCGCAAATATTGTTCGATAATAATTTTCGAATCACCAAACCCTTTTTACCAAGTATTTTCTAAACCATTATCAGTTGAACACTACACAATCATCACCATCACCATCTTCACTCAACTCCTTCCTAACCTTAAACCATCTCCGTCATCCATAAGCTCCATTTATCAGCAAATCCATTAGAACCACCAGTATACCATAATCTGCAAAACTCCATAATCCTTAAACCAGCCAACACCTGCAGATTAGCGTTTAGCATCCGCCGTTCTAATCAGCTTGTTGCATAAACAACTAACTAGTAGCTCTCTATCTATTGGGCTTAGCTAGCTCTTGATGATCATTGAATGAAGTAGTACGATGCCTTGTATAGATAGAAAACACATGAACATCAGTTCATCAAAATTGTCGTATCTTATCAATCCCATTCCGCACCAAATCTAGCCAACTATCCTCGTAATCTTGCGCGATTCATGTCATTATTATTCGTTGAGAGATGAGCATATCATTCTTTAAGTTTCATCAACAGTCCAGCCTGCAGCTGATGATTGGTTTTCGAGAGTATTTACCTTTTTCGATTTCATTATTAGTCTAGACTCATGATAAAGATCAGCTTAATTAGCATAGCAAGCGAATAACTGCGAGAACATTACAAACTTAAGACACGGTCATGATCCAAAAGTGCACTTGTGCGGTGCTCCACTTATTAATGAGGTGGCATCCAACATTATATGATTGTGTATTAAATATTGGTACATTTTTGGTACATAAGATTATATGAATGTACTTTTATGTCTACCCTTCCTTTCCCACACATACAAACATGATTTACTATGTATTAAGTAATTCTTCATACTTTCTGAACATGCAAGCTTGTTTAGTACCCTCCTTTCCATGATAAACGTCGCATTTTTCCATCATGGTGTTCTATTACAAACATCTTTTTCCTAAAATAGCAAGTTTTGTTGACCACTAACCTACTTTGCACACTTTATATTATTCATTCATTCTTTGTTATTTAAATAATACACAAACACAACCCACTAATATTATATCATTACTTCTTAAATCTCATGTCCAAAATCAAATGGGGCATTCACCCGGGGTGGAGGTTGCATTACTTCATGGCTTGTACTTTTTACCAGTCAGACAATGATTCTCTTCTCTCAACACAATCAGAAGTTCAGAACTGTTCACAGCCATGATCTCCAATTATCTTTCAGAAAGATTGGGCTAAGAATTTAAATAGATGAAAAAGAACTAACAGGTATGTTTTAGTAACAAAAGATTACCTCTCTTTCTCAAAACTTTCAGTACATCTGCCAGTAAACTTTGTTTCTGCTTTTTTGCAGGTGATGCAATGTATGATCCATTGTGCAACTCAATGGATATATCTAAATCTCCCCATCTTGTAAAGAGATTAGAAGCAAAAGATCCAAATGGTTCCACTGTAGCACCTAATTCCAAATACAGCAACATGGTTAAAGAAGATATAAGGAAAGTAGTACACCCAACAACGGCTGAACATAGAAGAAAAGTGTATAGAAAATGTTGATTTGTGGTTATTGGTCACTCTCTTATCTAAAAATACATTAACTTTGTCTTTATGTCTTGCATTCAGAATTCAGAAGAAGTATGCCAATTGCATTTATCTCCAAGTAACTTTATCTAACACCTTACAACAAACATATTTGTAAGTTGCAACTTTACCACACTATCAATTCGTTATCCATTCTTGACCCACATTATTAATTTTTTATTATTTTATCCATTCAACACACTTCGTATGAGTGCACATTATGCATAAAGAGGAAGCATTCAGATAGCTAAAATTTATAAAGCAACAACTGCAAATGACATGCAATTTACAGAGCACAATATGCAAATTAAGCAGGTATGACTCTGCTGCAAATTTGGTTGTAGTATTTTTTATTTTTTCTAATAAACGAACTTTTATTGAATCTTAAAGGAAGATTACAATCATGGAAGCTTGTAAAACCAGCCCATGTTCAACATGCTAACACAACGGTAAGCTCGACTAGCACCAATCCAAGGCAAAAGAGGATGATGGGGTTCTTGTTTCTTTCCTTTCCACCTACTGGTATGTTCTTGCAATTTTATTTGTATGTATACAGCTCATACTGAAAATTATATTTTAACTATATGGAGATGAATGACCTGCAATTTCTGGGGCACAAATTGCAATGCAAACTTAGATGGGCAATCAGATAGATTCTAAAGATTAGATAGACAAAGTTCAAGCTCAACAATTTTTTTGAAATGTTATTAACTGACTAAGGGGGTGTATGCACTGGTGTTTAAAAGCAACTCAAGCACATTTTAGATCAACGTAAGTAAATTCTTGTTTAGCTAATTCTTCAGCTTCTAGTTTTTCCTTACGAAAATCCAAGTAGAAAACATATTTGCATAAATTGAATAATAGCTTAGAAGCCTGTGAAGGTCAAAAGCAGTTTTAAAATGCTCTGAGAGCATATACCCCCATAAAGCTAATATTTATGTTATGTCTTTCACCCCCAAAATCCTAACTCAAACAGAAATCCTATAAACAAACCTGGTAAAATCAGACGAAATCAATTTACATAGGTTTTCCCCTGCTTGTAACATTTTCTGCACATCAATGAATGTTTTTCACCCCCAAAATCCTAACTGAAATACAGAAATCCTATAAACAAACCTAGTAAAATCAGATGAAATCAATTTGCATAGGTTTTTCCCTGCCTGTAACATTTTCTGCACATCAATGACATGATCTCACACATGTCCAGTAACTTTCTACTTAAAATTTCACTAATTATGTTATATCACAATATCACATCATTTCTGTTATTCTTACTATAAATCATTCAAAGCCTGCACAAAACTGTATTGAAATCATTGCTGGAATCGGCACAAAACTGAGAATCATCTTCAACAACAAGAATAAAAACCCAAATGTGATTTTTGAAAAAAAAAAAAACTCCTATCAAGTTTTATAATTTTCAGTTTGTCTCCACCATACTCTTGTCATGTTATCTGCTTTCTCCATATCCAATTGAACACATTCACCATTTTTTCTTTTTTCTCTGGATACCAATAAAATAGGTTTTAACTCATCTCTTTTTGGAAAACTTTAATGATCATCAAAATTCCACATTAGATACCTGTAAATGCCAATTAAACAAACAGATAATACTCCACAGATAGCTTACTGAAATATATACAAAAAAGGATAAATAACTCGTGTTTTTACATTCCTCTCCATAGCTTTAAATAACGAAATTTGTCTTCTCTCTCTTAATCACTCAAAATCATCAGTCCACACGGCATATATATCAACAAATAGAAAGCAAGATATTAAATCAAGCACGCTTATCAAAATATGTTGAAATATTATTGTGTTTATGCAGGATGTGATCCCATGATCAGTAGTCAGAATGTGCTAAATCTGCTGCTCAATCAAAAGCTTATGTGAAACAAAACTTATACGAAAGAGATATCTATTTAATTTTCATACTTCCTTGAGGAAAGAATGCTTGATATAGATAGATTATGAGGATATTTATCAAGTGAAACACTGGAGATAAGATCTCTACTATGTAGTGGCATAGTGAAATTTTACCCTGCTATCTCTCCATAATTTCCAATTTCCAGCTTTCCTAAGCATAGAGAAACTAAGGTGAACTTAGTCAGTGCCTTTCAGTCAGCACATGAAAACAAAAAGGTTAGGCAACTAGTAAATTCAGTATTCTTCTAACGACGCAACAACAACAACAACAGCAACAGCAACAGCACCACCACCACCACAACAACAAGATAATAATTATTATTTAACTTCCACCACCAGCATTGCGAGACAGGTATTAGACATGAAAAATGGAAAATCAAAATTGTGAACATGATTCTGCTCAATATAGTAGAAATAAAATTATGTATTTTACATGATTGTTTTAGAGACGGCCTTTTTCTTGTTTCTGTTTCATAATTATTTTCGCTAAGCATGTGCTTTAAGGAAAATATCTGGTCGAATGCTGGAGCAAGGCAAAAGTATTTATTACCTCTCAGGCTCTCTATGGATTCAACTGCAGCCCGGAGGTCCTGCATGATATGGAATCTGAGATCCCAATCATCTTTTGTGGGATTTATTGTACCAAGTATATGCCTCAGAGTCCGCTCCAACATACTATAGCCATTCATTTTTTAACTATTCCGGCAAGCTGACATATCAATATTCAATCGAAAGTCACCCCCCCTACATATGAAAAAAGTATATAATTAACATACAAGTGGCAAGACCAGTTCTAAATTTTGGTGGATATCAATGAGCACATACAAAGCTATTAATCAAATGTAAAGAACAAATAAAAAGAATAGAGTGCTCATATCAATAAGCAAGAGAATGTTGCATGTGCAACTGTTTGAGATGTGATCAACTACAGAAAAATAATTTGTAAGTAGCAAAAAGAAATTAGGGGTATTTGGTAGAAGTTACAGGTACAATACAAATCACTGTTTGCAATGTAAGTTTCTGAAACTTATTCAAAGAACTTCAGTCTATCAATATGTAAAGTGTAACCTACATGAGATAAAGAAACTGTGAGTACTTAAATCAACACAATATATTCCCATATTTAATGAAATATGTAGAACATCAATTCTTTTCTTAAACCGTTTCATTCCTTTTATGTGGCATTATAATTTTTAGTTAGTTTATGGATTGTAAAAGTTGGTTCAACAGAAGACTGTTTTTCCACGTGCGGTTTATCAGACAAAGCAAGCAAATGCATTTCAGCTAGCTATATACCAAATATAAAAATCAAGCCAACTATGAACATATTTTCTCAAGTAGAAAGTATATACACATTCCACATTTTATTAGGAAAGACAAAAGAACAACTAAACCATGATACAAATTTAAAGGAAACAAAATCAAGAAAAGAGTAAATTAACAGCAGCAGAATAATACTACCACAGATTCGCATCGAGCCAAAAGGTACAGATAAGAATTTCTTTCTTGAAGATAAATTGTGTGGACGAATCAAGTCATGCGAGCTCACAGAGAACCACTGATACGAGATGAAAATTAGCGAGCAGAAAGGGTAACAATACTAGAAAATCAATACATAAAAGGTAAATTGAAAACCTAATATGGCTAGGAGAAATTTATGACAGACAGCAATGGAATTAGAGATAAAACCAATTATCCAAGAGCTACTCACAAGATCGCGAAGAAGAATGTTTAGTTCAGTAGAGAATGATAAATTTACTAACCTCTATATCAGAAACTTTCGACCAGAAAATGGAGTAACGCCATGGAAATCGAAGGATTTGCTTAAGCACAAGGGTTTAAGGAAAATGGTGGAAATGCTCTTTAACTAATCAAGCGTAAACTTCCAGCAGGACCAAGAGGACTGATTTTGTAATGAATAGTCTAGAAATTATACTTCAGGTCACATGGCAAATCATTTAAAAGTTCGACACTTTACAACCTACTCCACTCCCTCCGTCCGGGTTTCAATAATCCGCGGGGCCGGACACAAGTTTTAATAAAAAAATGAATAAAGTAGTAAATATGGTAATAAAGTAGGAAAGAGATTGAATAAAGTAGGAGAAATAGTGAATAAATTATGAGAGAAAGTGAATAAAGTAGGAGATAGATTTTCCATTGAAGGAATGGGTAATTAAATTTGGGACGGACCAAAATGGAATACGGGTAAATGAAACTGGGACGGAGGGAGTAGCATAGAATAAAGATCAACGTCTTTCTCCGGAGAGATTGTCTATTGAAAAACCACGGAAAGATTAAAAGGAGCTAATTGGGTCCCATTTTTGCGGATACCCAACTATAATCGCGGGTCAAATAATCATAAAAGCAATAAATTGAGTTATAACATAACCAGCATAGGTTTCAGTTTTATCGATCTGCGACTCTTCTTCTTTCTCTACCAGCCCCGTCTTGAGCTCAAGAAATGCAACATTGGAGATTATTCCAAAATCAATCGACAAACTACATGATTGATGAAAAAAACACTCGAAAAACCTCCTGAACCTCCAAAAGTAATTGAAAGAGAGGTAAAATCCCTTAATTTGAATGTTTAGTTTCTAAATTTGTTCGAATGTGATGTTAGTCACGGTGTTCGTCCAAGTGTTTTTATGAGAATAAATTCGAAAGCTGCATATTCACTCTCATTGGAAAATTCATATATTCTTGCATTACTTTATTGTATTGGTTTTCTCAAAACTTGTATCCAGTCATTAATTAGTACATATTCCCTCCATTTCGGAGAAAGTGTTACAATTTGGATTTGCACCAAATTTAAGAAAAAGTAGAAAGTATAAGTGGGCCCCATGATTATTAGAGATTAAATGAGTGACATATTGTAATAAAAGTGAAAGGTAGGGAGTTTTATTATTTAATTAGTTTCCATAAATGAAAATTGTAACACTTTTAGTGAAACGCTGGAAATGGAAAGTTGTAACACTTTTTCTGAAATAGAGGGAGTACTACATAGTAGTATAGTACTTTATTATTGTAACTGACTATTTTTGCCCATTTGTGAACAAAAATAAGGTGGTTTTGCATGTTATTGCACAGTTGATACCGAAAATCACTATCACAAATTCATGTGATAATGCCTGAGAAATAATTGTGTCGTCTCATAGAATTAGGTTGCGTTTACAATTGAATTAGGTTGCGTTTACAATTGAGTTGAAAAACAAAAGTAAGATAAGACATGATCACTCTCTATAAATTAAAAGCATATAGTAATGGTCTTAATTACATGACTTAATATTAATAAAAAATATAGCATGTAGTGTGACACACGCATTATAGTACTCCCTCTGTCCCGCTAAAAATGTAAATATTTCTTTTTTAGACGTCTCACTAATTCAGACAACTTCCTAAAATAGTAAAAAAGTACACCCCACTAACCACAATATCTTAGACTTCATCCGTTCCCTTTAAAGGTTTACTATTTTCCATTTTGGGTTTTTTTTTAAAGGTTTAACATTTCCTTTTTTTTTTAACCCACTACCTGCCCTTATTAATTTTTTAATCACTCTCTTTCACATTTTATCTATTCTCTTTCTTACTTCTTCTATACTTTCTCTTACTTTTTACCATCCACTTACTATTTTATTTTATTTTCTTAAAATTCACACAAAACCAAATGGTAAACCTTGTTGTTATACCTAAATAAGTCCTACTAGAAGTCGCCAGGCCTAAGACGGACGACTCGTGACGAATGAAGACGAATTAACCAAATCGAATTACGACATATTATCAAGAACTCCTATGTATCTCGGAGTACCGACCTACAGAGATGGACTACCGAGGTACGTATAGTTTGGAGATAATAGATGACTGACGAAGACGTATAGACCGACCTACATAGGGGCTATCCGACCTATCAACCATCAACCTCTACAACAGGTCCGAGCCTGGACCATTAGGGATTCATCTTCCTGGAATTCTGGGACACGTGTTTCTATGGGACACGAGTAAGGAACTTGGTCCCCCTGACAACCTCTATAATAAACCTCATTCATTCATTTTTCAAGGTAAGTCATTTATTACACTCCAACTACCTACTTTGAAGAGCTCTGAGTCTCAAGTTGAATCACTACTCGGTTTATCCAAAGCAAACCGGTCTAAAAGGGGTCTAACCCTCACTTTTCCTAGCTTCACAGGTACTTTTAGAGCTAAAGCGCACTATTCCAATTTGGGACGATTTTCACCCTCAACACTTGTAAAAGATCGAAGGAAGTACCTTTTTCATTCTTTATCTTTTATCTCACTTATCTCTAATGCTTTCTATTTTCTTTATCATTTCTATTTACAACAATAAAGTGTAAACTATTTGTTTTCTTAATACGGAGGGAGTAGTAAGAATCGTGTCAAAGTCTGTGTAATTGAGTGAGTGTGATTGAGATTGGCTATGTGGGACCGGAGGAAATTTCCAAAGAGCATCCATTTTCCCCATCCATCCTTGCTGGTTTGGTTTAGGAAGCTCACAGGACTTTTCCCTCCCATGTCGTTTTGTTATACTTTATTTCTCATAAGAAATCAAATGAAATGATTCTACCTTCATTTACACTATAGTCTCTCCTTCTCCTCGATCATCACCATCATGTCTTCCCTAGTCAAACCTGGTATGCCTATTTTATTTTATTCTAACAGATTAACAAATCAATCACATGTAGTTTGCTTCTTAATCTTGATTCTTGAGTAGTAGTAGTAGTAGTGGCTGTAGTTGTAGTAATTTTTTTTTTTTTTTTGTGTTGCTGTGAATTATAGCATTCATTCTTTACTTGAAATTGAATGAACCTGCTTATCATTAATTCATCTTCCAGAAGGTTATTTTGCGATTAGTGTTAATAAAATTGTAATTTTTGGGTTGTATTTTGCCAAGATTATATTGATTGTCTCCTATTCTTCCCAAATGCTTCACTTGACTTGCAAAAAGATTGAATTTTTCCCAGCTGTTTGTTCACAGATTGATGATTACTTTCATTTCACTAACAAGTTTCGATTTTAGTAGACTACATGGAGTTGGAGAAGACACCATCAAGCAAACACCTTGTGGGTGAGCCATCATCGCCTTCGCCATCGTCTTCAACTGCGCCTGCTCTTGTTCTATCTGGTTCCGGGAAGCGGATTGACCAATTTGGAAAGAAGAAGTATGTAAAACAGGTTACTGGCCGTCACAACGACACCGAATTGCATTTGGCAGCTAATAGAGGTGATGTTGTGGCAGTGAAGCAGATTTTGGATGATATTAATGATCAAATGGTAGGGAATTTAACTGGTGAAGATTTCGACCTAGAGGTTGCAGATATTAGGGCTTCAGTTGTAAATGAGGTAAATGAATTGGGAGAGACGGCTTTGCACACTGCAGCTGATAAAGGACACATCGAGGTTGTTAAAGAGCTACTAAAGTATGCGAACAAGGAAACCCTCACAAAGAAAAATATATCAATGTTCGATCCTTTGCATATAGCTGCTTGTCAAGGACACCACGGTTGGTCATCTACTTCTTTTAGTTCAACTCTTGTGTTCGTTTTATATATCGTTTCTGCACATCTTGTTATTGATTTATCTATGCAAATGAAGTTTCTGGGAGTATGGTCTTTTAACTTGAGAAGATTGAGCTGTTGTTACAAATTACAATAGCACATTTGAACCATGGGCTAGGCTCGAGCATATGTCGAACTAATTAACTTAGAAACTCGTACATGGCATCCTTTCATAGTCATTTTATGTGCTTCAATGGTTCGATGAGATTTATTGTTAGAAATCTATTTGGGTAGCAACTTTTCCGTGGTTGGCTTTTACTCCAAAATCACCAAGTAGAATTAAGGTTAGAGTTATTATTCTGTCATGAACAAATATTATTAAACACGTGCTCCTTTTTTTGATGTCTCTTGCGTCACAAAGTTAGTGGTGTACTTCTCCCAGATAACATCAGTGACACTGAACAAAAGGTGCGGTATGAGCGCATTACATTTCTATTCAACCCATAAATGAACAAGGACGAGGAACTTTTTTAGGTAGTCCAGAATTTTTAATTATATGGATCTGGAGAATTCATTTTTTAGTGTTGCCTTTGTGACTTCCTATATTAGTTGTCCACCAGCAATGAAACTTTGATGGTTCCCTTCTATGCGTCATGTTCTGTTCTTGTACCATCTTATTTGTCAAACCCATTGAATCTTAGATGACCGGCACTCATGTATGTCTTATTATTGAAGCTATTGTTGAAGTGCTTCTAAATCATGATCCTGGGCTGAGTAGAACAATCGGTCCTTCAAATGCAACTCCTCTTATAACTGCGGCTTCAAGGGGACATCTTAATGTTGTCAATGAACTATTGTCAAAGGATTGCAGCTTGCTGGAAATCTCTAGATCAAATGGTAAAAATGCCTTGCATTTAGCAGCCAGACATGGGCATGCGCATGTAGTAAAGGCATTGCTGCTGAAAGATCCACAGTTGGCTAGACGGACAGACAGGAAAGGACAAACAGCTCTGCATATGGCTGTGAAAGGTGTTAACAGTGAGGTTGTTAAATTGCTACTTGACGCTGATGCAGCGATCGTGATGCTGCCTGACAAATTTGGAAATACGGCATTGCATGTTGCTACAAGGAAAAAACGAGCAGAGGTATATTTTCTTCCTAAGTGTTGACTTTAAATTTAGAAAGTTCACAGAAAATTTCTCATATGTTCGGGTTTACGATCGTGAAAGCTTACGCTGATCATTTGCAAATTTACAAATTACGTCAGTGATGGGCCGATAAGGATTATGGGATACATTTTGTGATTTGAAAGGTATATTAGCTAAGCTACAGCCTTAAGCTATGTCAATGTATCAGTAGCCTTTCTTTCATGCCGTTTTTATGCATTTAAAAGACCCCTGTTCAGGTGCCCACTGGTGACTCTGCATAATTTTTTTCCTCTTCTCTATTCTGGTTACATTTTTGTGTTTATATTTATTCTTATTTTTATCTTGGACTGGTGGGGGGTATGTATACTACTCTGGGAACTTGATTTATGCAATTGCAACCCAATGCACAAACAAAATCTATAAATGCAGTAGCTATATATGTTGTCTGCCTCTGTTACTTATGACTGTTAATCTACTAAATCTGGTGCAGATTGTTAACGAGTTGCTGAGATTGCCTGACACTAACGTAAATGCACTGACCCGAGATCATAAAACGGCTCTTGACATTGCGGAGAATCTTTCCCTCTCTGAAGAAGCATTAGACATAAAGGAATGCCTCACTCGATACGGTGGTGTGAGGGCCAATGATCTGAATCAACCAAGAGACGAGCTACGGAAAACTGTTACTCAAATAAAAAATGATGTTCACATTCAGCTCGAGCAAACAAAGCGAACAAATAAAAACGTACATGGAATAGCAAAAGAGCTCAGGAAACTCCACAGAGAAGGTATTAACAATGCTACCAACTCAGTGACTGTGGTAGCTGTGCTTTTTGCGACTGTTGCATTCGCAGCCATTTTTACCGTCCCTGGTGGAGATAATAATGATGGGATCGCTGTGGCTGTGAAAAGTATGTCGTTCAAAATCTTTTTTATTTTCAACGCAATCGCACTCTTTACGTCCCTAGCTGTTGTGGTTGTTCAAATTACTTTGGTTAGAGGTGAAACGAAGGCTGAAAGGCGGGTAGTAGAAGTTATTAACAAATTGATGTGGTTGGCTTCTGTATGTACATCTGTTGCATTTATGGCTTCATCATACATAGTGGTTGGCCGCAAACACAAGTGGGCTGCGATATTGGTTACAGTAGTTGGAGGACTCATTATGGGTGGCGTTCTTGGAACAATGACCTACTATGTAGTCAAGTCAAAGAGGTCGCGTTCAATGAGGAAAAGGGTGAGACATCGGAGTGTATCGAACTCATGGCATCACTCGGAACTTTCAGATTCAGATATTGACAGAATTTATGCCCTTTAATGTAGTAGTTGGTAGCTGAAGAAAGACCAGATGTTTGTGTTTTGGTTGAGATACATTACTCATCTTGATGTCTTGTAGAGTTGTGTAAATTTGTAAGCCAGGAGACTTCTTGTCTGATATGTTGTTACTGATATTTATGCATAACTCATCTAACAACAGCAAAAGCCTGGCAGAAGGTTATTTTGTGATCTGCCAAGTTGGGACTAAGTTCATTTGGGATATTTGACACTAGCATATATTCTAGTTCGTGGATGAAATTAACATGGTAAAGTGAGGTCATGGTATAGATAAAATTGTTAAATGATTGAAAGGATTAAATTACACAACTAAGTAGCTAATAAGCTATCAGGTCATTACATTGTTCTTTTTGTAATTTGAGCGTCTAGTTAGCCGTTAGATTATAAACTAGTCGGTTTAATAAATTACTCACGGTAGTTTTTCTTTTTTAATAAACTACGCTATTTGTTTTTACAAAATATTTGGCAAATGTGTAATGAATGGATTGCTAATCGATCGAGCCCCAGCCTTTGAGACTGCGCAATTACTCATGGACTGCTCTCCGGATGATATGATTGCCCCACTGTACTAACACAAGTTCTTTACCGCACATTTTGTCCTCACTCATGCATGTAACGGGAGACTTATCAGTTGGTCACCCTGATGAGACGATAATTTAGAGTTTCATCTCGTATTTTTTTACCATCTTTTGTTAGTCTTTATTTGCATTTTATATTGTTTCTTGTGCATTTTTATGTATTTTGGTTATGTTGTACAAATTCGTACGTTTTTAGGTTTAAAAAAACGGAGGAAAAATGACGCGTCTGAAGAATCGTATTCGATCATAGAAGGCTCAATACTCCGTTCGGAAGGCCCCAAGTTTGATTCCTAACCAATACGATAATTTCAGCGTTTAGAGGATTTTGACGCGTCCGAAATAACATAACATGTTAGAGCTCTGAGTTTTGGGACCGGACGCGTCCGATTCAGCGATCTCAAATTCTCAGATTAAGTTTATTTTACTTACTCTGAGACATTCATACTTTAGTCTTCCACCTTCTTAGAGCTAACCCTAGCTCTTGACATTTTGACTATTGGAGCTCATCTTTTTCACTTATAATCTCGTATGATATCTTGAATTCGAATTCGAAGGTTAGATTTCATCATCTCAATATATTCTCTTACAATTTGACAATTTGTTGTTGTTTATCTTTGATTTGTGAATGTTCATCAATCTTATGTCTTATTCTATTGTGACAATGATATTGTATGTTATTGCTTCGATTATGAGTTGCTAAACGCATACTGAATACGATAGTAATGTAAGCTAGTGTTTAAGGCCACGATTCGTTCATATGTGCTAAGCTAGTCTAAAACTTTCGTAAAACTCAAGAATTAAATTCGCTCTAAGACTTTCAAATCGTTAGGTTTAGGATTATCTGCTTGACGGACATATAATTTCTCTAGTTCAAAATCTTCGAAAATGAATTGGTTAAGGTTGAATTCACGGTTTCTAAACAAATAACTCGTGACATCATATGAACGATTACCTATAGGCCCATAACCTTGCGTAGTTTCCTGACATTGCTACCACGTTCGTTGTTTCCCTCAATAGTATATTATCTACATTGTTCTATTTCAATTTGCTTTTCTTTTCGCAATTTCTAAAACAACTCGATCATTTCGCAAACACTTACGTTTTCGCACTTGTAGACGCTAGGTTGCTTAGTTATCTCATTGAGAACAATCTCGTGTTAAAGTTGTACTCTACACTACTCTATTTACCTCTTTATCCATGAATACCATTGGTTCTATACAAGGAGTCCAGTTTCCATTTAAGGAAACTTGAGCTTAGGACCTCGACTTGTAATCTCAAACCATCTTAGCATGAGAGTATAACTTTTATTCTCGTTTTACGGAGTAGTGAATCCAGCTCTCTTTCACATACGTTCCCGTCTACGTGAAACTAAGGCTCTATTCTTTTCATCTGAAAATTGAAATTAATTTCATTTCAGTTCAGATTCATTCAGTTCAGTTCTGCTTAATTAGTTGTTTTTTATACTACAATTATGTTTTGTTCAGTTCAGTTCCATTCAGTTCAGACGAAGAGAACAGAGCCTTGAGTGACCCAGGTAACGCATGACTGTTTCACCCATAGGTGAATTCTCCATAGAACCCAAAGTCACATAGAGACGCGCATTAGTTCTTCCATGTGAAGACTAGTTAAGATCCGTTGCATTCTATCATCGGTTGAGCCAATCACTACACCTTGTTCAATGGTATTGGCTAGTGAATGCTCGCTTCTTGTCGTGTCCGGTCATATATCATTTATCCCAAAATCATACAAGTGTAATTCATGTCGGATCACTCGAGATCATTGATAAGCCAGCCACTAATTTTGGCCGAGGAATACCCTAACGACTTTATCCTCATATCACAATCCTAAGGATATGACATCGATGTTGACTTGTTTAATGAACATCACCCTTTTAACTCTAATCCACTGTATACTAGACGGGAGGTTGTACGATGTACATTTGGATTTTAAGATTTATATCTAAGTGTCTGATCTCTTATGTAAATGTATAATATACACAAGCAAGGAATTTATATAATATGATTCGTTTTTATTTCAGCTACCGAAATACGGCTTATTGCAATCAATATTTGCTCTACGAGCATAACTCTACCAACATCCGGGTCATCTTGTTGCCTGCGTTGTAGGAAATGGACTCCGTGTTGGAAATCTGCACCACATGTTTCATAGGCCCTCACCCTATTCACATGGTTCATATGAACCCTTACAGTGTGTCCAACATGCTCTGTTTTACAATAGTTGGTTGCCATGTACCTAAATGCAATTGTAGGCTTCATGCCTGACTATTCCATTACATTTATAACATATGCCTTATGAGTTGTAAATTTTGTTTCCACTCGGTGCAGGTGTTTCCACTCAGGTAAGTGTATGGGTGAGTTTGAATCATGTAGTACGAATCAATATGAACAAGTTTATCTCTCTACAATGTTCGACTTTCATGGAAGCTTTACACCCACATCTAGTGGTCGATAGTTCTTCTGGTTTCCTTTTGTTGTTATTGTCTAAATGACCTAATATGATGGTGATGGTGTTTTTGATAATTTTCCTTTGAGTTGGTTGAACCTTTAGCAGAGCACCTAAAATATTTTACCCTTACTTTTCCACTAGTTGTGTATCGTTTGGTTGTTGAGAGCTTCACACTGAATCCTAGAAATGCAGCTTGCCTCCTATACAACTCAAAGAGTTTTTCAAATGCAGCAGCAGTTCTACCTACAAAAGACTCCATTAATGCTTCATCATCATTTTTCTGGTAAGACTTCGCCTGAAACATAAGCTATTATTTGTCAGATATAGACTATTTAACCGTAAACATGGTTTATTTCTTGTATCACGACCAACTTTTTTTTTATGCTCCATAATATTTGCCTTTAGTAGGATTGGATATTTGAATTTATTCATAGACAATTTGTACTTAAATATAGACAATTACACAATAAAACATAAGTTAAAGACCATAGTAGTGCTTTAATCATCATTCTTTTTCTTGTAGGACTCCAGATGAAACATAAGCTACTATATGTCAATTATATACTATTTAACCGTAAACATAGCTTATTTCTTCACTACAAAAAAGCAACAGATTTATCCGTCGCTAAAAAGCTGCCGATCCGTCGCTAAATCCGTAGAGACGGATTTAGCGACGGATAAATGCCCCGTCTCTGTTTTGCGCGTCGCTAGCCATTTAACGACTAATAAACTATCCGTCGTCAAATAGCGACGAATCGGCGACGGATTAATTAGTGAGGTTTATCTGTCGCTAATTTAGGTTTTTTTGTTTTTTTATTAATCTGCAGATCGATAATACAATCGACAAATCGACAAATGGACAATTTTATACGGATATACAATAAATCGACAAATCGACAATTTGGAGACGAATCGGATAAATCGACAATTTTATACGGATATACAATAAATCGACAATTTTATACAATATTTAATACGGATATACAATATTCAATACGTACTTACATAAATCTACAATTTTATCCAATAATACAATATTAATTCAATATCCAATAAATACAAATAATTTATACAAAATTAATAAGAAAAACGAAAAATGAGATCTTGGTGGATCTTGACAAATCGAACGAGATCTTGACAAATAGGAGGAATCGGAGTAAGGAGGTGGTGGTGGTGGCGTGGTGGCAGTGGTGGGTGGAAGGAAAGGGTGGTGGTGGCGTGGTGGTGCGGAGGTGGTGGCTGTGTGGTGGTGGTGGGAGGAAGGTGGTGGTGGCGGAAGGGAGGTGGTGGCCGGTGGCAGTGTGGAGGAAGGTGGTGGTGGTGGTGGTGGTGGTGGAAGGGTGGTGGTGGTGGTGGTGGTGGAAGGAGAGTAGGGGGGAGTTGTGTGGAGGCTGAGAAAGGGGGAAGGAGTATTTAGGGTTTCGGTTAGGGTTTTAGCGACGGATAGGTTTATCCGTCACTATTTAGCGACGGATAAACCTATCCGTCGCTAAATTTTCTGTTTTTTTTGTCAACGAATTAGAGCCGGATAGACCTATCCGTCTCTAATCCTGCCGATTCGTCGCTAATATCCGTCGCTATTTAGCGATTTTCTTATAGTGCTTGTATCACAAACAAACTTTTTTTTTTTTTTTGTTACATGTCTTCAATGACAATTTACCTTAAACATATAATTACACAAAAAAATATAAATTTCACCATTAACTTACATAATTTCACAAAAGCATATACTTCCTCCGGCCCAGTTTCATCTTTCCATTTGACTTTTTCTGGTCAACGCTTACATACTTCGTCTGCGAATTACTTATAAATAATGTTGGTAAAAAAAATTAAAAATTCATATTACTAAATATTTACATTTTAATTTTTCATTATATATTTTTTAAAAATTCATTAGAGGTATTATATGTAATTAAATCAAATTCAAAGTTGAAGGTTGTTGACAAAAAAAAAGTCAAATAGAAAGATGAAACTGTGACGGAGAGGGTACTATTTTTTAGCTTTTGTTTACGTTACATGTAGCATAGGTTATTTAACAGTAAACTTGGAGAATTATACTAAAAACATAGACTATTTTCACCAACCGTTTTTAAGTTACCTTCAATCAACATTTTCCTATGACGATAACTTATCTACAGACGACCTATGTTATCAATAAAAACATCCATATTATTAATTAAAACGTATATCTTATTAGTAATGAACTAAGTTATTTTCTAATAAGAAAAAAAATACAAATGTTGAAAATATAAACGTTTTAATTAATAACATCAAATATCATATAAAAAACCTATCAAATATTATATCAAAAACCTAGGTACGTTTTTAGATAAATTATCTAAAGATTGTATGTGATGATATTTAATCATAGAAAATAGGTATAATTAATTATGTATAACATTTTATGACTATCCAATATAAAGGTCTGGTAAAATGGACTCTTGATGAGAAAAACCCTCACTCACTATGTAAAAAATATCTGTATGTTTAGACGACATCTATCCAAGCATTTTAGATATACCCTTTTCATTTCACACTCACCACTGTACTAGTTGTAAAGCCCTAACCATTTCTTCTTCTTCTTCTTCTTCTTCCCTTTTTGCCAATCCAATAATCAATCCTACTCAATTGAATCATCCATCCATATCTTCGTTTTGTTGAGGAAGAAGATAATCTTCGTCGGTCCATGGTCTCCATCTTGAATGAGCTTCCCATGCCTTTAATAGGTAAACCAACTTTCACGAATTTTCTTCTCAAATTCTACTTCCTCTAATCTTATAATTACAATTTTCTCCTATGAATTTCACCAATTTGTAATATATTTAACCTGTTTTGCAGATATTGCTGCTATTTCACAGCCGTGTTCTTGTTTCGCCAACAATATTGGAGTACCATTTTATAGCAATAATTATTATACTAGTAATAATAATGATAGGTTGGGATTGGGACTCGCTTTTTCTTGGAAAAGTTTTTTCCCTGCACAGAAGAAATTGTCTAAGCATTACAACAATTTAGCTAGAATGAAGCTACGCTGCGAAAAATTGACGGTAAAATCGATGGTTGCTGCTACCGTTGAAAAAATGCCTAGTAGTAGTAGTAGTAGTATTACTGTAAGCCATGGAGGTTTGGAGAGCCATCAGAATGGTGTCTACAGGATGGTGGATATTGGTTCAGTTATGTCTAGTAACCACACTGAAGAGGATGATATTGAACAAGTTGACGAAAGAGAGAAGCTCAGGCGGATGAGGATTTCCAAAGCGAATAAGGGAAAGAATCCTTGGAACAAGGGCAGGAAGCACAGCGAAGGTTATATTTGGATTTTTTGACATAATTTGATTTATTAAGAGGCTGGCTTAGTTAGTTTTTGTTTTGGTTTCGAGATGAACTGGTGGAAGACAGATACAAAATAGGGGATGGGACTAACACTGGGTGGGTGCTGGTTTAGTTTTTAAGGGGTGTCTAACTAACACACATTTTTGGCTTGTTTTTAGTTTTCAAATTATTCTGAAAGTATGTTTAATCTGTGCAGAAACCTTGCGGAAGATTAAAGAGAGAACCAGGCTTGCAATGCAAGATCCTAAGGTGATGTCATGTAAGAAACTGAGGATATATTTATATGAAACCACTAAATGTAATCTTAATCTTGGATTAAAATTCTATGTAATCTAATCTGGGACACAATCCTTACTGTTCTGTGACTGTAAGTGTTCATGTCTCTTATTGTTGGACCTGCTAACGATCTTGAAACAAAGTATTTATTTATGGCTCTCTGAAACTTATATTTTTGTTGATCTGCTGGATATGATTTATTTGTTCATTTCTTGTCTTTATATGCAAGTCCTGTTTAATATATATAAGAGGGCCAAACTGGTAGTTTTAGTCAACCCCCTGATCCGCGTAATGGATTAATGATCTTAATAGGGTTGGTCATGGAATATTTATGTCTGAGACTGACTTTGATTTTGGATTTTATGGACTAGATTTCTGTGTGTTTCTCTTAACACACTAAATTCAGCTTTTCCTGTAATTTTGCTAGTTTATGTATTAACAATTACATCCCTTCTCATCAATTTGAAGGTAGGTTTAAAGTTTCTGAGTTTGGTTGGAACTAATGTTTGCTTACACAGGTTAAGAGGAAGCTTGTCAAAATGGGACACGGTCAGAGGTAGGCTATCTTCTTTTACTTAGTGATGTGATAACATTAGTTTTTCTATTTATAGTTGAAATTGGGTGGGAGAAGTCAACGGGTGTCCGTGTTTGGCTCTGGCTATTTCTTCGTTAAATTTATCTTAATGGGTGTTGACATACTTCCTTCCCAATTTATCATAATTTGTGGTCAGAGTTCGTAAAAAAGTCAACCTAGGAAGTTTTTATTGGGACGTAGGTATTTTTTGTAACTCCATGAGACATTTTGCATGACACTATCTAGGTCCATTGACATGTTCAGTCTTTCTATATTCTGACGCAAGAGGTTTAGCATTCAGCATTGCTTCCGAGGTCTGATATAGCTCTAAATATCTTCTTCCCTGTTTAATTTAAAAATATATTATTATTTTTTTAAATTGCCTTTTTTGTCGATTAACTTTGTGGTCTAATTCATAGTGCCTTGTTTGATACAGACCATGGACTGTTTCTTAAATGCGAATTGTGTGATATAAGGATAACAAGTAAATCTTGGGAAAATCCATTCTTCCTCAACATTAAGAATAACCACTTTATGCAAGTGTGAATTGGGTGAACCTGTCTAACACTTGGGGTGGGCAGTGGTGTTATTTTTCCTAAAGTTTAAGGAGGACAAGTTTTTTCTAAGAATTTCAAGGGGGCTAAGTTCAACTTATGTTCCATTCTTGGGGGATTCTGAAACTACAACTTGCTTTGGTTGTCTTATGTTGCTTCTAATTACTATCTTTTGATATATAAGGTCTGTAGAAGCTGAAAAACATAAGTTCTAGTATTTTCTAACTGAACAAAGAAATGAGATAATGTTTTTGTTTTTATAAACTAGATAAACTGTAATTATGTTATTTATGTAAATAACTATGAAGACTGGACTTATTTCAGTGAAGCATCTTAATTATGGTTTACTATGTGCTAGCTATAAATATGGACACAAGAATATAAGTCTTGATAATGATGTGGTTGAGGTGTATGAAGCCAAAAAATGTATGCAAGAGACCTTGCTAGTAGTTTTCTTCTCTTAAAGTCCATCCTCATATAGCTTAATTCTCTTCCTCTTCTTACTGTATGTGCAGTGATGAAACAAAAGCCAAAATTGGAGTAGGTGTTCGGCTTGGGTGGGAAAGACGCCGGGAAAAATTAATGTTGCAGGAGGCTTGTCACTATAGTTGGCAGAACCTTATAGCAAATGCTGCTCGGACGGGTGTCTGTGGAGAGGATGAATTGCAGTGGGATTCATTTATGGTATTGGATGAGCAGCTTGAAAAGGAATGGTTGGAGAGTGTTGAACAACGTAAACTTGCAACTAGGCCAAAAGGAAGCAAGAGAGCACCAAAGTCTGCTGAGCAAAGGAGGAAAATTTCAGCTGCTATAGCTGCAAAATGGGCAGACCCTGTAAGTTTGTTCAATTATATTCATAACTT
Source organism: Plantago major (assembly GCA_026545765.1). Lineage (NCBI taxonomy): Eukaryota > Viridiplantae > Streptophyta > Magnoliopsida > Lamiales > Plantaginaceae > Plantago > Plantago major. The sequence goes on along the minus strand of CM048840.1, from coordinate 76,998,279 downwards.
GAATCATAACGTCACAGAGAATAAACTATTATCAATGTATAACATGTTTGATGATTAATTTTGCTTATGACTTATAATTCCTGTTATTATATTTAGCTGTGTATGAGTAAATAAAAAGTAGATATGCATAATCTGGGTGGAAAAAATGATAATATTTTCTTCTCATGCATGAAATATCTCACTTATTATCCGGATAATTTTAAGATTGATATATTTCTTATCACTGGGTAGTAATTCCTTTGTCCGATGCCATTGGTATATATATGTTAATAGAAAGCAACAGACTAACAATACAGCCTCAATTTGTCACTTGAGTTCAAAGGAAGGGGTTGTTTGGCTGATTAAACCTCTTGCTTTGAGAATTATGTTATTTGTAGGATGGTCTAGGTTGGAAAATGTGTTTGTTTAGGCTTGCTGATATGGGCTTTATGGCTGCAAGTGGAAGTTATTTGATATCTCCACATTAGTGTTACTTCTCTACTAATATGTTCCTTATTATTTGGAGTCATTTGATGTATTGATATGTCTTGCCTCATTATTTTTACTTTCTGCTCTATTAACGTGTTAGAAAGCGACTAAATAAATGAAACTAGAGTTGCAGTGGTCTTAAACCTTACTTCTTCTCCTTTCTATAAAAACTACCAGGGATACCGTGTCCGTGTGTGCTCTGCTTTAGCTAAATTTCATGGGGTATCAGAAACTGCTGTAAGAAAGCCAAGGAAGAAGCCAATTGGGGATGGACAGACGCGAAAAAGCCCTAAACTGAAGGGTGAGGCTGAGAATTCTTCAAAGCATGGCTCCAGCCCAATTAAAAAAATTAAATTAAAGAGAAGTAAACCACCAGTTTACAAGGATCCTTTGGCAAGTTCGAAGTTGGAGATGTTAAAAAATATTAGAGCACAAAGAGTGGCCACCGTCAACAAAAAGACTGATACGATTACGAGAGCGAAGTAAGTTGCCTTTATATTATCTACTATCTTCATCTTAATTAGTTTCTTTGAAACTCAAGTATGGAGTTTTCATAACATCAGATCATGTCATATATAGGCCATAAAAATAACAAAGCGTTTGTGCTGTCTTAGGTTGACCTTGTAATTTTGATTTCCTAATATTTTGTTGAATTATGAGGTTGAGCATCAAAACTAATTACCCTCTCTCTCAAGGTTGTTGATTGCTGAAGCTGAGAGAGCTGCAGAGACCCTCGAAATAGCTGCACAAACTAGCTCCTTTGCTCAGATGGCCCTAATGGAGAGCAGGATGTTAATTACTGAAGCAATTCAGTTCATCGAATCAGTGAAAGAAGATGCAGTCTCTTTCGAAAGTGACGATGTTCCTGCAGATTTGAAAACTATAGCAGAGTCTGATGACTGGAAAGATGAAATAAATATGAAGATTGTGAACCATCGAAAAGTGAATGGTGTTCACAGTTCATCAACTAATGGCAAGAATGAACAGGACTTTGGTTTCAACAAGTTTGTGTTATCTAATCTAATGGAGGATAATGCTCCAGATGATCCTGATGAAGAACCCCAGGAGAGGAATTTAAATGCTGTGCACGAACTAGAAGATCAATGTACGGAAGCTACTTCAGACGATTATCTTTCCCCTGAGTTGAATAATTCAAAGAAGCAATCCAACTTCAGAATGAGTTTTACTGATCCGAAATTGAATCACAATGGGGTAGGTGTACAGTTTCAGCCCCCGTTGGGGAATGTGCTGAAAGTGAACGGGGAACACTCACCAAGAAAGGCGAACTTAATCAAGAAATGGGTCCGTGGTCGGCTGGTTGAAGTTGAAGAGGAAACGTAGGTGAGTTGAGTATGTATGAGTGCCTTAGGTTTTTCTGTAGTTCACAAGGAAGTATAAAGCATATAATATTTTTCTGTACTGCACCTCTGAATTTAATGTGCCAAACTGTTACTTGAAGTTGGCTTGTATGCATCCGGTGTTAATCGAGAGTAGTCATCTACAGCTTTTCTGTTTCTTTTTCCCAAACAAATGCTCTAAGCTAGGACAAAAGCTATGTACATTTGAAAGTGACATTTACGCTATAAATAGAGACACTTGGTCGGTGAGAAAACACAACTTCACTAGACACAAGCTCACAATGCGATTAAACTTTCTCCAGCACTCTAAAACTCTAGAATTCCTACAAGACTCAAGCTTTGCGAAGCTATTTGTAAAAAGGTAGAACAAGCTTTAAGTTGCAACTATAAAGTGTTCTTTCCTCTGAACAAGAAGTCTTGTTAGCAGAAACATCTTATTTAGTCCTTGGAATGTAGTAACTTAAGTAGAGTTTCTTTGTGTACCAAAGTTATTAAAACATTGTGATTAAGGTATACACTGTCTTGACAAAGTCAATCACAATTCAACCACTCAACACGTTATAAGGAGGAACTCGGATTACTAAAGAAAACCCCTTGGAACAAGGTTAAGTGAGGAAACTACTTAACTTGGGAAGTTGTTAAAGAAAAACCCTTGGAGGAACCGGAGTATTTGACTTGGAGAGTCAAAGAAGAGTAAGTATTATTTAAAAAAGAATTTTTTTTTTCTTTACATCAGAACCTTTTGGCTCAATTTGAAGTTACACCATAACCTTTTTTTTTTTTTCCCACTCGACACTAAAACGTTAGTCAATAGTTTCAGTCAGCCCAAATCTGGGACGGCGTTAACTTTGGCCGTCTGTTTGCGTGATTTTCACGCGCCATTAAGGGCAAAATGGAGAAATTGGACTGAGAAACAATATAACAAAGGCAAACCAAACGTTTGAACCCTAATTCTTCCACTCTCAACCCCAAAATCAATTCTCTCTTAAATTCAAAAACTGATTCTTGTGACGATCGATCATCTCCGACGAAATTCCGATGTCTTGGAAAAAACGGAGTCCAGTTACTAGGATTCCGTTTGGACGCACAGCTCCAGAGTATGGTAAGTTCTATCCCTGTTTTTGTCGACGTACTTGAAGTGTGAAAAGAACTATGTTTTTGTGTTGTCGATGATAATTGTGGCTTAATATGTGTTGTTTTTAGTCTGAAACATATTTAAATTGGTTGGATTTTGTGTTCTCGATGATTATGTCTCTGTAATATGTGTATATTTGGTTAGTTTAAGATTATTTTTGTTCTGTTTTTGTTACATAGTTTTAAAATCCCGAGAAAAGATTAAAATTTTAATTTTTGTACTCTTCTTGTTTGCAGTCCCTCTGTCCTTCAATTTTACAGTAGTGATGCACCACCATGGGAAGTTTAAAAAGGGAAAATCATATTATGATGGAGGTGTTGTATCCCATTTTGATTGGTGTAATGTTGATGAGATGAGTATGATAGGAGTTAAAGCAATGGTTTCTATGTGTGGCATTGACCCTAAGACTGTAAAATGTTATACGTCAAAGAGTGGGATAAATTGTTGCAGAGAGTTGGTAAAGCTTGAGACTGATATAGATGCATGTAGTATGGGGTTTTCTGTTGATAAGAGTGACTCAGTAGGTGTGTTTGTGGAGCACTTGAACTCGAAGTTGAGGGAGATGATGGCAGTGATGAGAATGAGGAGAATGAGGGAGATGATGGCAGTGAGAGTGAGGGAGATGGCAGTGAGAGTGAGTTTGAGGGAGGTGATGAGCAGGGGCGTGATAGTGAGGAAGATGAGAGTGGATTTGAGACTGAGAAAGAAGATGAGAATGTATATGAGACTGAGAAAGATGAAATTGAACAAGGTGGTGGTGTTAAGACTTCTAAACAAGGTGGTGGTGGTGAGTCTTCTAAACAAGGTGGTGGTGGTGAGTCTGCTAAACAACCTGTGGTTGAAGAACAATATATTGATACTGAGTTGTTCTCACATTTGGTGGATGAAAGAGAAGCAGACTTTGATGAGCAGTCTATTGGAGAAGATTCTATCAACTCAGATGGATTCAAGGATAGTGATGTTGAGTTGACAAATGAAACTGCAGAATACTACAATGGTGTCAAAGTTCACCAGTGGTTGGGTGGGCTAGATAATGCTAACTTTGATGGGACTGATGCCACACCTACAATGTCAGTTCCCACCAATGCAATGGTTGCTCAACCATCTGAATATATGGGGTTCCCACTGTTTAACCCTGTTACAGACATGGAGGATCCTGAGTTTTCAATTGGATTGGTATTTCCTGGGAATAAGGTATTGAGGGAAGCAATTAGGAATCACTCAATCAAGAATGGTAAAGAGATTAGGTTTGACAGAAATGATGAGGGTAGGATCATTGTCAGTTGTGCTTCTAATAGCTGTCCTTTCAAGCTAATTCATTCCATGGAAAAGGTAAGGTAGCTATGCAAATAAAGGCCTTGAATGATACACATCATTGTAGTAGGGTTGAGGAAGTCAAGGCTACATTTGCCAGGTGGATAGCACAACAGTATGAGGAAGAAATCAAGAGCATAGACAAGTGGAAAGTGAAATCTATGAAGAGTGTTATAAGAAGCAAGAAGGGAGTGTTGATCAAGGACAACAAGCTGTACAGGGCAAAAAAGTTAGTGCAATTGAAGAAATCTGGATGTGAGATTGAGCAATATGCAGCATTATGGAGATATGCAACTGAGATAAAGAAGAGTGATGAGACTAATACTGTGATGATCAAACCATTCAAATGTGATGATGGTAGGCAGATCTTCAAGAGAATTTACATTTGTTGGGGTGCAATGAAGAGAGGGTTTAAATCACTTAGGAAGGTTATCTGTCTAGATGGATGCCATCTCAGGGGTAAAAATGGAGGCATACTACTCACTGCAGTGGAAATTGATCCAAACAACTCATTGTATCCCATTGCCTATGTTGTAGTAGAGAAGGAGAAGACAGACACATGGACTTGGTTTTTGGAGTATTTGGCTACTGATTTAGGTATTGAGGAGGATGCAATTGACTGCACATTCATGTCAGACAAACAAAAGGACTGATTACATCAGTTGAATGCTTATTTCCCAATGCTGAACACAGGTATAGTTATATAGCTATATTGTTGATCTGTTATGGTTTATCTATCTTACATCTATATTCTACATGTGTATCAGGTTTTGTGTGGTTCACCTTTACAACAACATGAAGATACATCATGGAGGCTTAGCTATTAAGCAGCTCTCATGGCAAGCTGCAAAATGTACAAGAGTTGTTGACTTTGAAGAGGTTATGAGTGAGTTACAGAGGAAGGACAAGGGAGCATATAAGTGGCTTCAAAATAAGCCTCCTAAAAACTGGTCCAAAAGCCACTTCAAAACCATTGTGAAGTCTGACATATGTGCAACAACATGTCTGAGTCATTCAACCCCATGGTACTGGAGTCAAGAAGCAAGCCAATTATAGAGATGCTTGAAGAAATAAGGATGTTGATAATGAAAAGAGTCTGGGTTAGTAGGAGTAAGGTAGAACATTGGTGGGGTGACCTTTGTCCTTTAATTAGAGAGAAATTGGAGTATGTCAGGATGAAGAGCAATGAATACACATGTTTGTTTAATGGACTGGATGCATTTGAAGTGGAACTGAATGGAGGAGGAATGGACATGTGGATTGTTTCAGTCAAGAACAAGACTTGTTCTTGCAGAAAATGGCAGTTAAGTGGTTACCCCTGTCGGCATGCAATTTGTTGCCTCAATTTCCTAGGAAAAAGAATTGAAGACTATGTTGATGACTGCTACAAGAGGTCTACATATTTGACTCTCTATAGGAATGTGATGATTCCACTTAGGGGACAGTCTGAATGGACAATGTCATCTCTTCCTCCTCTTTTGCCTCCTATTCCTGAAAAGATGCCTGGTAGGCCCAGGAATTACACAAGGAAGAAGAGTACAACTGAGATTCAAGAGGTTAAAGCTAAGCTTGCACTACAGAAAGCTACAGAGACTGGTAGGTTGGGAAGGCATGGGATGGTTATGAAATGCTCCTACTGCAAGCTTGCAGGCCATAACAAAGCTGGATGTGTTAAGTGGAGTAAAGAATGTCCTCCTGAAACTAGTAAAGCTTCAAAAACAAAGGTCAAATTTTATGCCTTGTCATGTTTGCTTTGTTTTGTCTGTTTGATGTGTTTTTTCTTGTACACTAACCTACTCTATACTTTAATTGTCTTCATTCAGAGAAAAAAGGCACAAGAAAAATGTAGCTATTGCAAAGACACAGGTCATAAGTTTGAAGAATGTCTGATGAGGATAGTAGATGATGAAGCAGGAGTTCAAAGGAATAAGAGGACTAGAACTGGAAAGAAAAAGTCCAAGAAGACAACTACTACTCAACAGGATAAATGCCCTGATTGCAATGAGGCATGCCATGCTGTGGGTGAAGAGTGCTTGATGAGGGTTGTAGATGATGCTGCAGAAGATATTGGTGTAGATGATGTTGCAGATGATATTGGTGGGATAGGAACTGCTGAGGAAGAACCTGTTCATCCACCAAGGAAGAGGCAATTGTTTGTTGAACCAGAGCCATCTAAAGAACCTGAAAAGGTAGTACTTAACTGTAAAGAGTTATTCTTGGAACTGGTTTGTATGCTTAGTGCCCTCATGCTTGATTTTGATCTTGTAGGTGCCTACCAAGAAGGATAAAGCTCCATTGACTGAGCAAAAGAAGAAGAAAACCAAAAGCCAGCTTGATACACCAACAAGAAGGAGCACAAGACTAGCATTACTTGGCACTCAAGAATCAAGTGTCACTGCCAGTTCTGCTACTAAGAAGTGACAAGTTTGTTGATTTAGTTGGTACTTGTTAATGGATTAGACTGAAATCATAGTGTTTTGGCTAGGATCAAGTGTTTGTTGACTTGGTGGATTGAATGATGCTAGTGTAGATGCTATATGTGCACTGGATAGGATATGTTTCATGTTTTGAATGACTTGGATACTCATAGTGTTTTGTCAACTTGGTGGATGTAACTAAGTTTTGTTTGGTGGATGGAATTATCAAGAATGTAACTGAGGTACTTGATGAACTTGTTATCTTTTGTTGAATTGAATGGATCTATGCTAGTAAACATTATCTTGTTTGTTGAATTATCAAGTTTATTGTTCAATTGAGTACAAGTTAATTATTGTTCAATTTAAATGTGGCTGCATCTGTACAAATACATGTTTATCTGCAGGTTTACAGGTTTTGCTGTACAGTGTATATTAATAGGTTTTTATAAGTTGCTGGTGCAAAATGAAAATTTCATGAAAGGTTTAGGTAGCGAGTGAGAGAACTTAAAAAGGTTTAGGTAGCGAGTGAATAATGAACAAAAGGTATAGGTGCATAATTTAACTTGGCAACACATCAAAATGCAGAAAATGCTCACATTACCAATCCATTACTACATAATTAGTACACAATTACGTTACATAAAAAACAAACATTACATCAGAACATAGCCTACTACATACATGATAAACACTTCTAGTTAATTCCAACGCGAAAATGTAACTCGTCAATCCTAGCACTTAGCTCATCGATCTCATTCTTCACGTCTTTCCCTGCAATTCCACCACTACCACTAGCCGCAGACTGACTGCTTTGAGCTAGCTTACTCTGAAGCTGACTGTTTTGAGCCCTAAGTCTTGCATTTTCTTCCTCCAAAGCACCAACTCTTGCCTCATATCCATTATTAACCCGTCTCAATAACCCGGGAATGATTTCAGTGGATCTCTTGCACATTTTTGGGTCAACCCAAATCCAATGCTTACATGGAACTCTGCTATTACTCTACAATTTAACAAACAGACAAACATCAACTACAATAAACTCCATACAAACAAAAATTAGAGCAATTCGAGCTTAAATGACTTACCCCAACCAATGGACATTTGTCAAACCTTCTTCCGGGATGTTTGTCCGTCCAAGAGGTAAATCGAGCACCAACAAACCCACAATGACAAATGGTTGGTGCCGGTCCGTCATTGTTCTCCATTTTCAGTTGAGAGATTTGTGTAATTTGTGAAGGGAATTAGGGTTACCAATTGGGTATAAAGGGGGGGGGGGGGGGATTTTTGGAGGGAAAATTGGCTTGGAATAGGAGGGAAATGGGTTCTCAGTCCAATTTCTCCATTTTTCCCTTAATGGCGCGTGAAAATCACAAAACAGACGGACAAAGTTAACGCTGTCCCAGATTTGGGCTGGCAGAAACTGTTGACTAACGTTTTAGTGTCGAGTGAAAAAAAGGTTATGGTGTAACTTCAAATTGAGCCAAAAGGTTCTGGTGTAAACAAAAATTTTCTCTTTTTTTTTTAAAAAAAAAAAACCAGAATCAGCGGTCAACAAGCTGAAAATCGATCACTACCCAAGAACCCAGGCCAGACCCAATCTGTTTATCATTCTCACGCACAAAACACACACTAAACGTGTGGTGTGTGTTCCTTCTCGATTATTCTTATGCCTATTTGTCCGCCGAAACTCCACCCCAATTCCACCATGATCAAATTGCTTCTACCTATTGCTTCGTCGGAACTCTGATCTATTACTGTGTTGTGTGTGCTAGTACGCCGAATCGCTTCAAAGTTGTTAGGAATATTTGTTTAGATTTTGATCAGTAAACCCTAATGACTTATATTAGGTCAGAAAGGTAACTAGTACTCTTAGTTCATTTGAACATTGTAAAAGAGGAAGCTTACTGAGTATGTTAGTCTAGCAAATCTTGTATAGGATGTTAGGTCTCATATTTTAATTTTTATATCTTTGAAGAAGACCAAGAAGCAAGCATCCAGTAGGAAGGAGCTCATTATTGAAGATCAAGAGACTGCACAAGATTGCTGAAGACTAAGGAGAAAGGTCTCCTCAGATACCTTGGCTCAGATACCTTGAAGAAATTAAGTATCTTTAGAAGACAAGTATTTCAATAGGTTTCAGATAGCTTGCATAGTTCCATTGAGAAAATATAGTACAGTGCATTTATTACGCAGACAGAGATGTATGAACAAAAGAGGAAATATCTGAAAAGAGACAAAGCTCACTGCAGTACTATCTTCATATATCAATAGTTTGAATTTCAATATGCCTAACAGATACTATCCAAATGGCATGATTTTCAACTATAAATATCACCACTTAGAATGCTTGAAACACACATTGAACTACACAAATCATAACTTATCTTCAAGCATACAAGCCTTCATACCTACTTACTCTCATTAGCTTACTGTTGCGACTCAAGCTCTTGAATTCTAAATAGCACGAAAGTTCTAAGTGTCCTGATCCTTAACAAGAATTGTTTACTTTGAAGGAGTTGAATCCAAGGATAAAGTTGCGACTAATATATGAGATTCATTCTCTTGAACAACAACAAGACTTGGGTCAGTAAAGAACAACTTCCCATACACTGAAAAGAGTATTAAGGAAGATTGATTCTAAAGAGCTCTCTGAAGATAATTGAATAAGTTATAAGAGTTAGCTCACCTGATAAACTACCATAACCAACACCAACATGCGTGTTTAGGGAAGGATTTAGTTGAGAAAACTAATGTCCTCATCTAACTGAGCACATGAAGTACTTAGTTTGGGAAACTAAGGAATAGCTCACATGTTACTGAGTAGAGGAGGTACTTGACTGAGAAAGCCGGAGAATAACTCAGGGGGAACACTTGATTGGGAACCTATTGTTAAAGGGATCAAGAGATATGATTTTGTAAGGAGAACTCATCATCTTATCTTAGTAGATTCAAGTTCCGAGAAAGGGCGAGTGGATTAGTTGAAGGATTATGCCACCTTCAGATACCACTATAAAAAAACCTTGTGTTATTTACTTACTGCACTTTACTTATTGCTTGCTGAGTATTTACATACATTACTGCTTACTGATACGTGCACTTATCACAAAAGTCTTCCGCTCTCTGAATATAAGTATAAGATACCTGTAAAGATATCTGAGAAACTGTTTTATCGACAAAAGTTTGAAAAGACTATTCACCCCCCCCCCCCCCCAGTCTTTTACTTTGCCGTTATCTGGACTAACAAAAGTTTTCTACCGTACTCCGATTTTCTATCCTAGTTGAGCAGCTGAGCTTTTCTTAGGTAATTTCTCCTACTATTTACTTAATACTGCTCATGAAGGATTAAGGTACAATGACATTGTGATTTAGGTACTATTTGTCCATTTTCTAAGACAATGTTTAGTGGTAATTTTTCGATTCAGTAATATGTGTACTATTAGTTTGTTAAAACCATCACATCATCTCTTACAACATTAACGAAAGATGTTTAAATTATAATTGAAACGTACAATACTGTCACATTAAAACCATCACACCATCTCTTAACACATTAACAAAAGACGTTAAAACTATAAATGAAACATTCCATGCTACTAACTTAAAACCATAACATAATATCTTAAAAGCATAGGGAAAGAGGTCTGCCTCAGCGGCTTTTTAAAAAACTCGGCCGGTCAGACCACTAAAACTCAAAAACCGTAAAAAACCACAAAAAAAGTCAACTTTCCTATTTTCTTGGAAAACCAAGACTTTGGTGTCAAAGAAAGAGGGTTCAAGGCTACTAAGTTGGGAACTTAATGTTAAAGAGATTTGGCTAAGGATAGAATTTTGTAAGGAAGCTCAATTTCCTGTCCTAGTGAATTCAAGTCCTTGTGAAGGACAAAGTATATTAGTTAAGGATTACGCAATTTACTTTCAACAACTTATCTGCCTAAGGAACCAACATTCTAGCATAGAAAACCATAAGTCCCGAAATCCTGAAAAACATTAGGCCATATAGAGAAGACCTAGTTCATCTTTTCTCTCTATTTTTCATCAAGAAGACTAGCAACGAAGACGGATTATCTTGGATTGACAACCCAAGAATTAGGTTTGATTGATTTGAGAATTAATTCTTTGCGAACTCTTTTTAATCCTTTACTTTGATTATTGCAATTTATTGAAAGACCAATCACTACAAGAATCTTCGATTTTAGAAATCCGTCGCTAAATAGCGACGAATAGCTACTTTTAACGACGGATTAGAGACGGATTGAGCAATTTGCTAAATCCGTCTCTAATCCGTCGCTAACCCGTCTCTAAATAGGGACGGATTAACAATCCGTCGCTAATTAGAGACGGATAAATCTATCCGTCGCTAATTAGTGACGGATAGATTTATCCGTCTCTAATTAAGTTGACAGAAAAATTTAAAAAAAAAGAAAATAAAATTTAGCGACGGATAAATCTATCCATCGTTAATTAGCGACATATAAATCTATCCGTCGCTAAAACCCTACTAACCCCAATATAAACACCAAATTCAGATCTGTCGTCTTCTTCCATCTTCCTTCTTCTCTTCTTCCACCTTCCTCCACCACTCTTCTTCCATCTCCCTTCCACCACCACCTCCCGTTGCCCCACCACCACCTCTACCACCGCCCCACCATCACACCCCACTACGACCTCTACCACTGCACTACCACCAAACCACACTCCACCCCTGCCGCCCCCCCCCCCCCCCCCCACCACCCCTGCCACCGCACTACCCCACTACCACCCCACTACAACCACACATCCACTGTCCAGTGTCCACCACACGTCCACCACCTCCAAACTTCACCGACCACCACAGCGACCCATTGGAGAAGTTTGATTGGCCGGAGCTAGGTGGCGGAGTAGAGGATTTCTTCACCAACACGGCTAGGGTTGTATTTTCAGTATTCGATTTTGTATTGTATTTTATGATTATTCGATTTTGGGAAATATTGTATTTTCAGTATTGTATTGTATTGATGGATCTTGTATTTTCTGTATTGTAGTATTGTATTATATTATTGATTAATGTATATGAAATATTGTATTGTATTATTGGATATTGAATTTTGTATAAACTCTTCGATTTATTGTATATTCGTATTGAAAATTATTGTCCGATTTGAATATTGTATTTTCAATTTGGCAAGATCTCGTCCGATTTATTGTATATTCGTATATTTTGGATTAATTTTTTTTTAAAAACAACTATTTAGCGACGGTTAAAGAATCCGTCGCTAAATCCCCACCCCGAATTAGAGACGGATAACTAATCCGTCTCTAAATGAGACGGCTTAGTCAACGGAATTAACCGTCGCTAATCCATCGCTAATTAGAGATGGATACGTTATCCGTCTCTAAAAAGCTAGCGATGCGCAAAACAGAGACGGCCATTTATCCGTTGCTAAATCCGTCGCTATAGATTTAGCGATGGATCGGCAACTTTTTAGCGACGTATAAATCCGTCGCTAAAAAGCTGTTTTTTAGTAGTGAATGATGTTTGCTTTTACCTATCCTTCAATTATGTTTGATAATTATGAGTAGTTAAATTCGCCGTGGGATGCGGTAAAAGTACTATTTGATTTTCTAGGTTGCTAGTGGTATTATTGCTATGCTATATTTATCAAATTCATGCTTTGAGGTTTTGATTGAGTACTTGTAATATTTGATTCACTGTAGGTCCTCACGTTATCTTCGTATACGTTGACTCACCGTTAGGGTTATCTTCGTAATTACATTCCTATGCATGGTAGTATTGATTTACCTAGTGATTGTACTATGTATTTCTACCTCAACTAATAACTTTTTGCGGACAAATAGTAGGATAGATTGGCTACGTGATAAGTTGATCACTCAATTATCCTTACACAAGCATAGAGCTCCACGCAAGAACATATTCATGATAGTTATACAACTATCACATATCACATGTTCCCTATAATATGTCTAGTTTGTTGAATCAATCTTGCTAATCTTTATATTCACAGTTGCCTATTGCGATCTTTAGTTTGGTATTAGTTTAATTGATTTCAAATTCTTTGCATTCAAATTCAATTTCTATTTTAGAGTAATTAAAATTATTGTTACTATAAGAGATTGACACTCGGATCAACTTTCACTACATTACATTGTTTTGTTTTGAAAGAAAATCTCGACAATTATAAATTCAAATTGCTACGTTATTGTAGTAGGAAACTATGAGCGGTGCTTAACTCAAACGGCGCTTTTGCACCATCAGAAACGTAGCCGTTGAATCATCATAAACTGCACAGCAGAAGAAAGTGACCAAGATGTCGCAAAAGGTCAAAATCGACGGGGAAGATGAAGATTCTCCGTGGGTATATGTCACCAGGACTAGTAAACCTGTCACTGAAGGTTTTGTCATAAAACACGCTGTTGAAGAAGCAGTTACAGAGGAACCGGGTACTGAGAGCTCTATTGTAAAGACAACTGCTGATAAAGTTTTGTCTCCTCAACCTGTTGAGACATCACTTGATTTTACAATCCTGCAAATTGCAAAACCTTCTTCGACTACTGAAGAAGTTCCTCTCAAACCAACTTCTAGAAAAGAAGTTATCCCAGAAGACATTCCAAAGATAATTACAAGACCATCTTCTGAGGATACACGTGAAGAAATAATTGCTGGAAAAGCAGTTAAGAAACCCACGGAAGGAAACGTAAGTGAGGGGGAACAACCAAGGGCTTTTCATTCCTCTTTTGATATCATCAATGACTCACTCAAAATGATCAATAGAGACTTTATGCATGAAGAACCGGTTACCCCCAAAGATATTGAGAGTACCGAAAAACATACAATATTCTAAGAGTTACTGGCAGCATCTGATGCCGCCCTCACTGGAGAAATCAAGGGAACAAATGCGTCCCCTCCCATTGTTTCAAGGACGGTGCCACTGCCAGTGACTCGAATAATGAGCAAGAATATATGGCACATGAAGAGAAGTCTGCTGAGAAACCAATTTCTGAAGCATCAACAAGAGGAGAAATTGAAGTACAACCACCTGTTGCTCCTTAGCAGGTAGATTACGATTCAAAATCTCAATACCCATTACTTCTTACTTGAAAAAAATTCATTTTTGGTACCTTAAGTTGTGATAGTTATGGTTTTGGTACCTTTAGTTGTGACAAAAATGAATTTCGCCCCTTCTTACTTACACCAATCATTTCACTCTTACTCGATAAAATTTTAAATTTATTCCAAACACCATTTTCTATAACTTAGTTACTATTCGTAATTTAACGAGGTTTTACTTTAATATGGCTAGAACTATCATATTAAAGTCAAATTATTTAATCTAAACTTTTGTTTAATGCAAATGTTGATCGAGTTTAAATTATGACAATTTGAACTTGAGTTGAAATTTAGAATTGAAGAATATTGTAACAATTATTTTGAAATTTTGTATTCGGTTTTAAATTGTGATTTAGATAGGGTTCATATTATGAATATATCCATTTTACGTCCAACTGAGCTCATTAGCTCAGGGTGCAAGTATCGAAGCACTAAAAAGTTGATGTTTCAGCTTTGAATTGAGTCCATATTCTAGGGTTTCTCTGTTACTCCCTCAGCCATGGACACGAAGCTCTCATTCTCACTCCGCGTGCTCCTCCTCTCGCTAGCCCTATTCCAGATCTCTCTATCAGGTCATTCACCTATTCCTACTTCTCTTTATGTTTCATTTCATACCATTTTCACTGCTTTTACTTTGATCGATTCGATCGCCTTTATTTTTGTTGCAACAAAATTATAATGGTAACATAGTATATGTTGTTGTTGTTGTAACTAATTATGAAGAATTTTCTTATAGTGTTCTTTATTTTTGCTTAATTTGCTGCATCACAAAAACTTCTTCTAGATATGTTACTTGCTAGTTCTAATCAATGTTATGGGAGCAAACTAGTGCTGGAACAGAATCATTAACCTTTTCCACTCTAGAGATTAGTAACAAGTGATATGGGTTATATTAGTGATGATTCAGCAAACTGAATTATTCGTGATGATTGAAGTTGCATTTGCCAATTATTGGGATGCATTTGTGATCAAATGGTCGGCCCTCCGTTGAGCACTGCCTGGCCATATAGTATGTGGAATTTTGATTTTATGTAAGCGGCTAAAGGATATATCAATACAGCTATAATAGAGGTCATGTGTGCCTATGTGTTATTACCGCATTCATGGTTTCTTTAAAGGAAGTAAGTTTCTGATTAGCTGTAAGTTTGCTTTCACTCAAACATTTAGTACATATTCATTCTTTCAAAGAATGTGATTATTTATCTTGCTCCCTGACATAGGAACAAGGATCAGTTTTAGAGGCTTAGAGCATAAACCAGCATAATTGTTCAGTAATTCAGGATATTCTATTTTTATATTGCATTAACATATTAATCACTATGATAGATCTCTGGAGACACCCACACCTTTATTTCCTCTTTTGATTTGTCTTTGGCTTATGTAAAAAGTCATAGCTTTCTTTTGGTATCATACTTGATTTTATACAACTTCAGGACGAGCGGAATCATTTGACTCGGTTCCTGATCTTGAGAAGTCCATGTACATGCAAATTGAGGGATATCCTTGTGTAAGATTGCTCAATATCTCAGGGGAAATTGGTTGCTCAAGTAAGTGACTTGATTACCTTAGCATTTATCTGTGACATACTTAGTGTCATTTTTGTTGTTTACTAATTACAACTTCATGCTCTAGACCCAGGCCGTACAAAAGTCGTTGCTCCAATTGTAAGATTCAAGAATATTAACCAGTCCCTCGGATCAGCTACGATACTGGTCTCCGTCAATGAGTTTGGAATCTTACTTGCAAGGCACGTTGTATTTATATAGTAGTACTTTTGTTACTTTAGGCCTGGTCTTCCTTGTTCCCATATGCTATTTCTGAATTCTGATAATCTAGCTTGGTGACCTTGTCTTACCGACCCCCACCCGAATGTAGTGGTTATGAAGATTGTAAGGTATCACCAAATGTTGGAAGCTAGAAAGTTATAATTGGAATGGAGGAATTATTTTTGATAGGAGACTAAAATTATTGGAGTTGGACTATATAAAAGAAGATTGATTTAGAGAAAAAGATTTAAAAACATATTGTACAATGAGACACTACTGCCAGTTTTTATACTGAGCAATGACTCCGTCCATTTCATATACTCCTTTAATAAACTTAGCATAATTGGCACGCACTCCATCAGTTTTATATACGTTGGACATGTGTCAGCTCTTCATTTAATCTGAAAAATTAATTTTCAAGATGGTGAATGTTTTCCATAATAAATAGTCCAAGAAACTTATTTAAAGTGTCTGGTATTTGTTTTCATTTCGAAAAAACACTTTATATTTATTCTAATTTTTGAAATATTTTTCAAAATTTGTTGTTTATATTTAAAAAAAAAAACTCCCTCCATCCCATACACATCTTCTCGTTGAGTGGGACACGAGTTTTAAGAGTAACCTATATACATAATTAGAATAATTTCGAAAATATAATGTGGGATGAATAGAGTTTGAAATTGAATAAGTAAAGTAGGAGAGATAATGAAAGAATTTGGAGAGAGAATTTTCATTAGTTATGGAAAGATGAGATTGGGACAAACAAAAAACGAATCTGGGAGGATGTCAAAAGTAACAGTATTTTTCTGGATTCCTTTCATAATTTTGAAAAAAATGATATCTCAGATTTAGGAGCTGATATGTGTCCATAGTATATTGTAAAATAGACGGAGCTTGTGTTTTACGTGCTATTTCCGTCAAATTATTTTAAAAGTGTATATGAAGTGGACGGGACCATTGCTGAGTATGTAAACTGACAATGTCTCATTCTACAGTATTTTATTTTGTAGAAAACAGAGGAAACATTAGAGCGCTATGACTGGGTGCTAGTGTCTACCTTATAATCGTCATAAATTTCTTTTCTTTCAATTGATATCGATTGCTAGAGGCATCCTTTTGTGGAGAGAGCTATGCTATGGTTACCTCAGACCCTATAGGCATTGGTGATTGACTGATTATATATTTAAGCAGGGCTAGAACTTAAGGAGTAATCTAATAGAAAAGGGCGTCATTTATGAGAATTGTCACTCTGATGCTATGCATGATTAGGGTGATATTTATGATATGGTTACAGTCGTGCAAACTGCAAAGTCAATTTATAAAATGTACATCTAGACATTGAGGCATGGAGTAAAGACTGTCTTATTTTGGCTTGGCTGGGATGAACGTATGATCTTTTCCTTAATCTAGAGTTGTGAGCTACTTAATATATAGTTCTGAGGATTGAAAAAGCACTGTACAGTTTTGAGGACTTAAAAGCCCCTGGAATTATTATAGGCTTAACATTGGCGATTAAGCAGATTATTGGTGAATAAGTGATAGTAATAGCAGCTGCAAACGCTTTGTACAGTGGTATAAATGCTCGAAAGCCTTTATTGCTAGATATTTTGCACAGCCCCTTAGATTCTCAATATTATTGCAGTCAATATTAATTTCTTTTAAATGTTGCTCCGTCTTCTTAAAACTAATCTTTCCAACAAAATATTGACTTCAAAGAATTTACATATGAGTAACAATGTTGTGGAGAACGCATAATCAGCATCCGTTCGTGGATGGGCTGGCAATCGTTTTTATTGCTATGGAAATAATGTGAGTTCAATTGCACCAAACCAAGAATTAAAGTGGATCAATCATGACTTGTACTGATTTAATTAGTTATCACATGTTATCTTTATCTGCGGGTTAAAGTTACTCCAAATTAATTGAGTTCACACCAGAATAAATTAAACTAGTTTCTAAAGTATTCTATCAGCTTGGATGCACATAACTCTGAGTTTGTGGATATACATGCACTCAACTCTGAATTTGAGAATCTTACTTTAATTAGTTACGTGCATTATATTCTCAAATTAATCTGTTTCATTCATCTGAATATACTGAACAGTTGTGTCTCTGGCATCTCAATAATATATCCTCATGTCTTGTGGAGCTTTGAGTTGTTTGTCTAGTACCCTTATTTTAGGGCATCAGCAAAGTGGCTACGCTTCGTTACATGTTATTATCAACATGATTTGGATTGTCCTGATATGCGTGGGTCTTAATGTTTTGAATTTCATATCAATTTATCAGTCACATGCTATGCTCTTTTATGAACGTGATTCGGATTGATGGAATATATGTGGGTTTAATGTTGTACTTTCACATCAATGTTATCAATCGCTTGCTATGTTTTCTATGAATGTGGTTTTTATTGTTAGAGCGTGCCTGTGTTTAATGTTGTGAATTCTCAATACATACGTTAAGCAATTTTCTTTTTTTCATTTATACTGTAAATATATATACTTTCACATCAATGTTATCAATCGCTTGCGATGTTTTCTATGAATGTAGTTTTTATTGTTAGAGCGTGCCTGTGTTTAATGTTGTGAATTCTCAATACATACGTTAAGCAATTTTTTTTCATTTATATATATATATATATATATATATATATATATATATATATATACATACCATTTTGGGTGTCCCGTTCCAGTTTTCTGGTTTCAATTTTTTGCCATTTTCGGGAAAGTTTATATTAATTTTATATTCACTTAATTAACTCCTAATCAATGATATTAGGATCTTAACAAACAAACCCAATCTGTAACAAAATCATCTTCTTCTTCCTGCCTCACAGTACACTATTCATCTTCTCCGATGATGATTACTTCGGAAAAACAACGAACACACTGAACCAACCCACTTGTCGTCTTCGTTTATGATCTAGCAGATCTCACTTTGTTAGCTCCGATCTCCGATCTGAAACTCAAACTCCGATTTCCATGAAACTTAAAATTCTGATCTCCTTGTATTCAAACTGAAAGTCAATCTCCGATCTCCAATCTGAAACTCGAACTCCGATCTCCAAACTGAAGTCAAACTCCGATATCCGAGCTAAAACAACCCCCAATCTCCAAAAACAGCTTTTAGCGAAAACCTATCTCAAACAGTTTTTAGCGAGATCTCCGTACAGTTTTTAACGAGATCTCAAACAGTTTTTAGCAAAAGAAGGAAAAACAGAAAGAATCTGGGTGAAGTGCGAGAAGGTTTCCAGGGCCAAGAAGAGCATGATCTCCAATTCCTAACGACTGTAAAGCTATGACCGGCATAAGAAAAGACATACTCGACCGACAATCTAAGTTCCATCCTCCAAAAGAGTACTATGGAAGAGAGAAGGAATGTTTGTCCATATCTGGGAGTTAAGAACAAAAGAAATATTAGTTGGATATGAATAGGATGATATGAAATTAGTTTGGAATCTGATATGAAAGTAATTAGGATTAAGTCAGCACGATGGAGTTAATTAGTTTTAATTTGGGATAACTAATCCACTTAATTACTCCCACACACAATAGATATAATGAAAATATTACTCTCCTTCTTTTGCGTGTCCAAAAGTATAGTGGACAACTGGCGTGGGACGGAGGGAGTACATACATACATACATATACATACATACACACACACACACACACACACATATTAATATACATATACACACACATATATACACACACACATATATTTATTATTATTATTTTTTTGTCCAGACTATCAAAAGATCCAGGACTTGTGAGTAAAGTAGCTGGGGTTTTGGTCGATTCAAGAACTCAGACTCCGAATGGTCTTAATGGTAAAATGTCGTAAATATCTATCATTTTACTTGGGTTGTTTTGTACATGTTATCAGTAGCGGACTCTGTAGCAGGGTGGAATAGCTCCCTTCTGCTACAAGATCTCTACAGCGGAGCAGTTTTCAATAGCGGGTGGTATAGCGCCATAAAATTGCGACTTTAACAGCTGTTGTAACTTGTAAGCTTAATAAATGTGGTCAAATGACATCTACATGTGTTAAGCTTGCTATTAATATATCAAAGTATATAATTTGTAAATTTTCGGGGATTTGGAAGGGTCATTTTTAAGAAATTATTTGTATATTATTTTAATATAGTGGCCACCTGCTGGTATTCCGCTATCCTATCTTTTTAGATCAGAGGCTCTGTATCCGGATTGATGACGGTGGTTAGGTGAAGAGTATCATGAGACTGATCAAATTCTCGTTTCAGGAGATTCTCCAGATGTAAGGTTTCCGCTAGCAGAGTTTGCTCCATATGAAAGGAACAACTTTGACTGGAATCCTGAAGTATGTAATGTTAATTATAATAGCTCACTTTTTCCCGTATGTTGTTTTTCTTCTTTTTTTTTTTGTTCTATACTTTTGCAGTTGATAAATAAAACTAGCTGGTTTTCAGAGATGAATTTGATATGAAGAAAGTTGAAGAAATAATCTTATGGTGCTTCATGTTAAAAAGCTTCATGCCAAATTTTGTTAAATGAATTTGATAAGAAATAAAAGAAGCTGGTTTTCTAATCCATTGTGTGTTATGTTCCAGTTCCTTACTGTCCCTTCACGGTAAAAATTCATCCCACTTTCATAACCAACTCTCGGCTGAAATCTATTTGGGAGGAAACATGCTTGTCTATTTGTGTCACATTTGGATATAAAAACTACTGCTGTATTTCTGCTGCAGTGATACTGGTTCAGTTTTTTCTAATGATTAGTTCTGTTATTTTGTCACCTGCAGGGATCTGGAATAATGTGGAACGGTTATAATTTCCCTGTGTTTTTGCTCTCCGATGCTAGTGCAGAAGGGGTGCAAAAGGTAGTTGTTTATCAACGGTTTCTGCAGTCATGTTATTTCTCGTTTGGATGAATAGGTTATTTGTTTGTGATATTAGAGCCAAAATAGTCGCAATCGGAGGTTAAATCAGAAGTTATCCTTATCTCGACTATTATCTCGTACTCGAGGATTGTTTAGGATCCTTCTTTATCTTGAGGTATGGTAACATTATAAGAGGGACATCACATCCTGTTTCGTAGACTTAATCTGAGCTATCTTGATTCTTTCTTTCATGAGGTAAATTCGGAATTTGATTTAGTTGACAAAAAGTATCTTGGAAAAGTTTATATTATGTTGTTACTCAATGATGGATATCCTCATTTAATTTTCGACCATCTCCGGGTGTTCTGATTTTCCAGAATTTCGCTTCTGGCAAGCTTTATAGTTCATATATTATGAATGCAATGGCTCATCAAAGAGAATGCATATAAATGACTAGCATACTGCACTTAAAGTTTTGTTTTTTGTTGAGGAAGTTACAGATTTTGGTACTTGCCACATCTTTGCATTAGCTTTGCTTCCTAGATTTTCAAAAGAGAATATGATATAAGCTCGTAACGCAGGTTGTTTTAGTAACCGAGAACACCAAGAAACCTTATACAGAAGAAGTTGTTGATTTTGATCTGGTGATGCAGGTAAATATTATGAAAGAACAAAATAGTGAAATTGGCTTCTAATACATTCATCTTGTATCCTTCATAAATTGGAGTTTAGTTTGTTTCCTGATTGATTTTGCTATGCTATTTTTTTTTCCAGACCACAAAATCAGGCACTCATGATTCAGAGTCTTGCTTGAAAGAAGGCACTTGTCTTCCCTTGGGTGGGTACAGGTGAGTCACAAGACAAGACCATCTTCACCTTTTTTTTTAATTGTGTTAACAAGTTTCAAGGAGAATTATGACATCTCATACAAAACCAGCGACTATTTGTTGAATCTATTCCTAACTTGTGTTTCTTTTGGACTTAATTTTTTTTCTTCTTTGATTGCCTGTTATGTGCTTGTAAAACAAATAGTTTCAAAGACATCCGTTCTGGTGTTGACTCTTTTTTTGCTTATTGAGTGGTCAGGTGCTTTTCAATGCCCCCCTCCTATCTCTTCTCCACTCCCACCCCTTGCTCCCCCACTCTCTTGGATTTGATATATTATAATAGAGCAAATTTTGTGAGAGACCGTATCTCGGAGAGACCAAATCAAAATCACATATTTAGTTACAAACATCGCACGTTTAGATTCAAACATCGCACATTTAAAATTGCAGATAATGCAATTATAATGCATGTTATTATTATACACATGGTGTTTGAAGTTGAACATATGGTGTTTGTAGTTAATTATGTGATGTTGACATGGTCTCTCCGAGTGACGCTCTCGGAAAAGTTTGTATATTAATATAGAACTCAGGCAAACATTAAACATGTTCTTAATTTTTTTCCTGCTGATGAACATTTCTGTATCCAGAATATAATTGGGTCTAAATGTAGCTTTTGACTTCTCGTGTTTTCCATTTTAAGGGCAGTGTCTGGACAACACTTCCGCCAGCTAGCATCTCTTCCCCACCGAAGCCTATCATACTAACCATTACATCTATGGACTCGGCATCTTTTTTTCGTGACAAAACCCTGGGTGCGGAATCTCCTATATCTGTAAGTAATATTTTGTGTTGATATCAACTCTGTGTTTCCTCCTATGTAGACCAAAAAGACCTTTGATTTTCTGATGATATTATTGACACTCTTTTTAAATGATGACTAGGGATTAATAACAATGCTAGCTGCAGTTGAAGCTCTTTCCCGGCTTGACGGAGTGGCTAATCTATTAAATAAACAGGTTAATGGATCATTAATGCCTCAAACTTCTGCCTTAACTGGATCATTAATGACTGAATATGTATATATATTCAGACATCACTTACATAATTCTTCTGCATGTTACATTCTGGTTATAATTCATGCAGCTCCCAATTACTAAAGTAGGGACCAATACTCATTTCCATATTTTTTTCCTGCAACAGCTTGTGTTTCTGGTCCTCACTGGTGAAGCCTGGGGCTACCTTGGGAGTCGAAGATTTCTGCTTGAATCTGATCAGCAATCATTTACAACTAAAGGCCTTGACTTGGATATGGTAGATTTGGTATGTATCGTAGACATTTTCTTTTCTGGTTTGTGAGGATATTTAAAGTTCAATGGTTCACTTAACCTATATAGACTGGGATAATAACCTTGGATATTTCACAATGCTGCCTTTATAATGTTGTTCAACATGCCTTGTTCCTCAAATATCAGATGTTTAATTCATTTTATCTTGGGTGAAACCATTTTTTTGCCCTTTTGCTATTTGTGAAATTCATTTGATGATGAGATTTGGTTCCAGTCCCAAGAAGCACACTGTAATTACAAAGCTCTTGTTGTATACTATATATTCTTGCAATCTTCACTTCTCACATGTACAGATTATTCCAAAAAATAAAAACAAGTAGAGGCATATGAGTATGTGACTTCCCAGTGTTTCCTTGTCAATTATGATAAAGAAATTTTGTGATACTGGATCTCGTATAAACACTTCATGTGCTGATCTCTGGTTATGTAATATTATTGGTGAAGGAAATTGTTTCAGAAATCTAGATTATAATTAATGGAGCTGTGGAAATGGTATTGATTGTTCTGTTAGTGTAGTACTCATACATTAGTATAGATTCACCAGTTAATCACTGGACAGAAGGTTGGTGGACGGAATGTTTATATGAATAAGTTCTCTCTTTATATTAGGATGAAGTAAAATTTGAATAGGGTGGGTTCACTTGGTGATTGATTTGTATTCCTAAAGCACTGTACTTGAGCTTTTCTTACCACTTCATCTTTTCCATTACGGCATTACCAAAAATCTACATTAGGCTCATCTTACCATTTAAACCCTTACTACTGCAGGTAATGGAAATTGGATCGGTTGGGAAGAGCGATTCTGAGGGCAAGAAAACATTATTTGCTCATACTGCAGGAGTAAGTTTTTACCTTTTTTTAGACTTTTAAGTATATCTGACAACATGGTACCCAGCTATTATTTCCAAATCAAAGATTCTGTTCTGTAATTGTCTTTTTCCTATTATATAAAATCAGAGCCTAGGTTCTTTACTGTAAAAAGGGTCTGGAGTGCACTGTGGGAATCAGAGGTTAAGTTTTGGGATATAATATCAGTAGTTTAGTTCATTTCAAATGTATGTTTATTTAGAATATTGCTGTGTCTCGGAGAGACCAGACATTAAACATCACATATTTTTTTACAAACATCGAATGTTTAGCTACAATCATCACATGTTTAGAAATGCAGGTAATGCACGTTTATTATACACACGATGTTTGACGTTAATCATATGATGTCTAATTAAATATGTGATTTTGATCTGGTCTCTCCGAAAGACGATCTCTAAAAGTTTGTATTCAATATTCTATTTCACCTATAATTGTAGCTTATTGAAATACTTAAATGCGGGCTTACAAGATTTTATTTCGGTTATATTTTTATAACTTTATGATTGATTGTTAACATTGAAAATTAAGCTGTTTTGCTCTTTAAATTCTCTTGGTTGTTTTTTTTTTCTACTCATATTTTTTGCACTCGTCTGACAGTTTTCTTCTAATCTTTTCTTGTTTCATCTGTTTCTATTCCAATTATCATTCAATTCGTATTTCGTAATTGTTTGCTATTACATCTTTGTTGTATTATTAGTAATTTATTTAATTATTACTTTGTCTCTTCATCAAACACATTGAGGGAAAAATCCCCTAGTCGAGTTGTGAGAAAAGTTTTTGGACAAAAGAATCATGTGACTTCTTCGCTGCACTTGGAATGTGTTCTGTTCCAAAAGTACACTTTTCTCAGTTGTATTTAGCCATGCACTTGGCATTGGTTTTGCAGGCGACATCCTCTGGAAAAATATTGGATGCGTTACGACATGCCCAAGACTCCTTGATCGCGGAGAACATCGTTGTCAAAACAGCTAGCACTTCGAACCCTGGTGTGCCTCCATCCTCATTGATGTCATTTCTGAGAAAGGTCAGTGTTTGCGTTAATTAAATGGCAAGTTAGATGTCTTTTGCTTCCATTTGATGATTTTTGGTGCTTATTTGAAGCTTCCAACTATCTACTGTAAGAGAACAGAGGTGATTGAGTACAAAGACAAGGATTTTTGGTTCCAGTAAATAAAATTTCCTATGATATTTATTGAAAGATGAACGTAGCAACTAATATCGATCTTAAAGAAAAAAAACAGCATGAAGGCTGACAGTGCGTGTAAACATCACGGAGGACAATGAAACCTGTCTAGCTTATAGTAGGAAACCTGACTTACTAGACTTTAATTCTGTTAGATGAGTTGCCCAATAATACTAAAACTAAGAACTCATGTGACATGCTAGGGACCAAACTAAAATATATACTCTATAATGACGCAGTTTAATCAATGGCTCCGTCTTGTCTATTCCATATACTGTCTAAAAAACTTGGTAAAATGGCTCATGAAACACATGCTACACCCATTTTCTGTACTGTTAGAACTTAAAAAAGATGCATCTCAATGAGAAAGATTCTTTTGCATTTTAAACGTAAACATAGCTCTCATTATAATTTATAACCAAAACCTGCATCTCAATGTTTATTTTCTCAACCTGCTCCTTTTTGCAGAAGCCAGAAACTGCTGGTCTGGTCTTGGAAGATTTTGATTCTGCTTTCACTAACAAATTCTATCACAGCCATCTAGATGACATATGTATGTGAACCATATCATTTCTTTTCCTCGATACCTTCTACTTCACTTGCATTAAGTTTAATGATGGATGTTCAAATAAAATGCAGCAAACATAAACGCTTCAGCCATTGTATCGGCTGCTTCACTTGTTGCTCGAACTTTATACATCCTTGCGAGTGGAGATAATGGTTCTAGTATTGACGCCATCAAAGTCAATACCTCTATAGTGGAAGAACTTGTTGCTTGCCTATTGACCTGTGAACCTGGTTTATCATGTGACCTAGTAAAGCGGTACATTTCTCCATCAGTGTCTTGCCCTAACCATTATGTAGGTGTCATGTTGGGAGAACCTTCTCCCGTCTCTTATGCTAGTAATGCGGGAGATATTTCAAGGTTCCTGTGGAACTTTCTGGCAGATAAGACGTCCGTCACTACAAAAAATGCAAGTTCTACTTGCCCAAAACATTGCAATGGAATTGGTGAGTTGTGCATTGGAGTGGAGGCTGATGGGAAAGGTACTTGCGTGATCTCAACGACCAGGTAACTACACCGAGTAACTGTTTATGCTTATACAAAGAAAAATGAGTAACTGCGAGGTGTTGATTTTACATAAACTTACTTTTCAAAGTTCCGCACAAAGTTCTAAACCATTTTTTTTCTGGGTAACCAACGATTTAAACTATAAGACTTTGCATAATATCCACTTATCCAGTTATCCTAGACTCCTAGTTTAAGGGCATTAATAATATCCATTCAAATTATCTCTCATCTTTTGCTTTTGACATCTTACGCTGGGCAGTGGTAATATAATCTTCACTGCGTGATTTAACATGTATCACACTACTACCTTCTTTTGTTTTTACTTATTTAATCTACATCAATGTCCTACAATATTATGAGTTACAAGAATATAAAATGAGCAGTTTAATTGGCTATTTCTTTGACAAGTGGTGCAACATTTTCCTTTTTATCATAAATGCATAACTACATCAATGTCCTAAAATATTTTTGCATAATGCTCATTTTATTTTTGTACTCCAGTAAGATTTTCAAGTGGACCTAAGGTTTGTTGTCCTAATTTTCTGTCGGTCCGACTCAAGGCTCTGCCTAACTAGGCTAATTAAGAAACGTTAGGAAGGATAAGTAATTAAGCATTCTTGCCATATATATGATGGAGATCACACAAAAAATACTCGTCGTATCAATTTTTGTCCATTTTAGCTCGGTAAGTTAACTTTCTTAAGAGGTATCTGTTATAGGCAGACCTGACATCAAGAGTGATAGCGGGAATTTTGTTTTGTGGACTAACAATTTCAGCAGAATTGAAAATGTGATAATTAGCTTCTTTTGGTCAAACAGCACTTTATGTCAATTAAAGTAAAAAAACATTCTGCCAAAAATATTTCAACCGTAGGAAAAACAGTCTCGGGACGTTTTGTTAACATATCTTTTTATAGATATTTTATAAATTTATCATTGGACTGTTTTCCTGTGCTGAAATGACTTCTGGAAACGTAATGTAGTAGTACTTTTCTAGCCTTTTCAATGTTACGTTTAGGAAACATTTTATGGCAGAAAAGTTTATTAATGATATTTTAAACTGTATAAATTTTTGTGAGAGACCGTTTCTCGGAAAGACCAGGTCAACATCACATATTTAACTACAAACATCATATGGTTAACTTTAAATATTGTGTAGATAATAAACATGTGTTATATTTGCGCATTTATAAACATGTGATGTTTGTAGCTAAACATATACAATGTTTGTAGCTAATATGTGATGTTGATATGTTCGAATAAGTCGGCCTAGATCGTGAACTACTATTACGCTAGGTCTCATGAATTAGTTCCGTGAATAGTTGTTCCAGAAAATTTCACATGTGCATAAAACTTTAATTTTTGAGAAAGTTATGGTGTTGACAAATGGATAAAGGTGGAAGTTTTACATTGCAAACAAAACTAGGAAACCTGGTCTTATTCTGTTACTTGAATATTTTAATGTCATATAGTACTTCACCCCTACCTCTCTCTTTGAATATATAACCTCATTGTCAAATTTATGATTTGTTTGACTTTGACCTTAGGTTTTCTACTTGACAAAGCGCGTATTAAGGTTTTATGATAATTATCTTTTTCATCCAGGCATGTCCCCGCATACTCCACTCGGTTGTTTTATGAATCTGGAGGCTGGACACTGCTACCTGTTAATTCATCGGATGTTATGGGCAGAAATGACGCCGTTTGGACTGAGAGTAATTGGGATACTCTTGGAGTAAGACTATACTCCGTCCAGAGCGCCTCCTATGACCAATTAATTTTGCTTCTGGGTGTTATCGTAACAATTCTGGCCTATCTTTTAACAGTGATAGGGAGAACATTAATTAGAAAGGCCTTGAAGCAGGAATGACTCTATTCGTGTTTAACTTGAATTGCGTCGGACCTGGTTTTTTACTGAACTCCATACAAACTATGGATTTTTGTGAGACTGAAAACAAATTTCCATGTGTAAAGAAATTTCAAACTTTGCAGCAGTCCTAATATGAGACTGATATGCTGAATTTCGTTAAATCAGTAGTGGTGGTTGTATAGTATCGAGCTTCAAAAGTCTGTTGCACATTGGTTATGTTGGGAAAAACGGAAAATTATTACCTAGACCAGACCATGTGGTGGGGATTAATCCATATCACTTGTGTAATGGGCATGTTCCACATTTAAATGTTCATGTGGAGTGATGTGGATCATTCTCCACCATATGTGGTGGAGATTCTTTAGTTGCTAATTTGCATTCGATTTAGGGCTCCGCTTGTGTGTTCGATTTTTCCTTTAGGGCCATGCCATATTGTTGGTGATTGGTGTGATAAATGCCCTCCAGCATAATCCATTTCTTGATTTTACAAGTACTGCTCATGTAGAGACCGTCGATTGGACTGGTACAAGCAGGTATGCATCATGAAGTAATCTGATCTGTGTACAGGGTATGCTTAGTAAAGAAGCGTTTGGGCTCAAGAATGATGCAAACAAAGCACAACATGCAAATGCTTTGAATCTAACATTGTATGGTGCTGCAAGTTCCCTTCTTTTGTTACGTCCAGCCGCAGCTACTGCAAACATAAGTCGAACTTATGCTAGGACCATTTATGCCATTCACCCAACTTATGCCTCAACAATGGTTGATGGAGCATAACTAACAAGGCTAAGTTCTGTTTTTCTGAAAAACTATTAATTTCAATGCAGTTATGTTTAGACCATTTTCATTGGAAATGGTGTTGAAAATTTTTGGGACGAAGCTGGAGTCCCAGTGCCGCCCCAAATGGGGCAACTCGTCCCAAAGTTGCACCAGCCTTTTACTTTTTAAATATTTTTATTTTGCTTCTTTTCATTTTTCTTTTTTACTTCTAGTTTGCTAGTTTGATTTGGTTTCTTCTTTCTTTTTGGTTTCTTATCCTTTAGTTTCATTCAATGTCTTTTTTAATTTTGTTATGATAAATGTAGCAAAAATATTATAAATTAAAAGTTATAAATTTTTCGAATTTGTTCTAATTTTTATTTTTAAGTATTGTAATTTTTTATTTTCAAATAAAGTGATTTTTATTTTCAAGTAGTGCAATTTATTAAAATTAATGTGATATATTATAATTAATTAACGACATTTAAAATGAGATATCTTTTTTCTACCCTATTAGTGTCTCTAATTACATAATAAACCTCAATAGAATAACAATTACTTTTCGGTCCAAAATTCCATTTGTGTGATCACCAAAAGATTAAACCAAACAGGCCTTAAGTAAAAAAAAATAAAAAATAAACTCTATATTATTTTAAATTATTATTTAAAGAAAAAATTAAATTGGAGACTTTCTGGCGGAGCTCCACCAAACATTGGCGGAGCAGGCCTCCGCCAATAATGTTAGTTTCATTAGTTTTCAGTTGAAACCAACATCATAATTGACATGTGTGTTAGTTACAACGGTAAGTACTAGTTTCAATGCTAATTTAATTGGTTTAAGGTGAAAGCAAGTTGGTTAGTTTCATTTGTGAAAGAACAAAAATTAGACTTTATATAATTTTTAATTATTATTTAAAAAAATTGGAGGCTTTCTGGCGGAGCTTCAGCGGAGGCGGAGTAGAAGCTCAAGCTCCAGCTCCAGTGGAGCCTAAAATTTAATGCCTATTTTGGTTTTCAAAATTGAAATTTGAAAAATGAGTTTGGTCAACCCAAAAATGGACCTAAATGTAATTGTTTATCATTAGTTGTTTCTAACTCGTGATTTCCAGTCTATGGGGGTTAATTTTGAAAACGCCCTTCATACCAGGGTATGAAAAAGTAATAATATCTAACGAATGAAGTTTAAAAGAAATGAGAAAAGTAAATGAAATGAAAAGTTAATTTAAAAGAAATGATAAAAGAAAAGAACTTTGGTTTCCAACTGTTGGAGTAGAGAGTTGCAGTGCGGGTTGCAGCGCGTGAAAAGCTGACGTGGAACTAAGAGAGGTTGTAACTGCTGGAGATGATCTTGGTTGTTTTTTATACGTACTACAAATAAATTCAGTTCAAATCAATTCATCAGACCACCATTTCTTTATGTATTGACCAACTTGGGATACCTTCTTATATCACTTTAGGCCTGTCAATGGTCCAAGTCTGCCTACTTTCAGACCAAATTCATTAGAAACCCATTTTTTATAAATGGAGTGGTCATCTGATCAACGATGGAGTCCGAGTTTAAGAAAAGGGTACTCCAACCGTCTTGGAAAACTTGATGTGTAATTTTAGATGAAAACATTCAAATAAAATTGTAGAGAAATGTGTAACTTTAGTGTTAAAATATGTCATTTGTGAGTAAGTGTAAGGTTTGTTTTTTCTAATGTTGGTTTTTTTATTTAATGTGTATGAGGTAATTTACTTTTCTTTAATAATGTATGAAGTTATGTGGAGCATTTAAAAATGATAAATATATTACTGGACAAAAAGAGGCATACAATGGCAAATGAGAATTAACCTCTTAATTTTATTCATAAACTGACTTGTAAGACTTGGTTTGACCAGTACAGTACGTTTTCCACCGCTAGAGGTGGGGTCGGGCGGAATTTTTGGTACTTTGGAATTTTCTAATTGGAAAATCGGGATCGGGACAAATTTTTCGCGTATCAATCTCATCCAAATAAAATTGGAATTTTCGGGATTAGAACTTTGGGCTTGGGGCGAGATTTTGGGATCCCAAATATTTTGAAGAATTTTTTACAACATTATCGATAACTTTTTACAATCATTTATTATTTAACAAATGCTAATTCACATTCAACATATTATAATCCTGCTTTTATATGGATTAAAAAAAAAAAAAAACTACACATATGTATGTACATATACAGTACTCCCTCGTCTTTTAATAGGTTGATCTTTTGAATGGGTACAAGTTTTTAGGAAGCTTTGAAAAATACACTGTGGCCCCAATAAAGCTTCAATAATTGTGTACTAATTATAAACTGAGGACAATATTACATGAACTTATGGTTCCCTCTATCAAAATACAGAGTCTTAATCAGTACAAAACCTGGAAGATGGAAAAAAAAAAAAAAAGGTGAGATCTAAATCTAGAGAGCGATGAGCTAAGCTTGACCTAAACAATGGTGAGATCCGACCGAGCAGAGCGGTGGTGAGATCCTGAGGCGACGGTGGCGATCGAAGTCGAACTTGGTGAGATTCGACCAGATGACCAGTGGTGTAGAGCTGTTGTTGGCGCCTGGCGGTGGGTATTGAAGGCGGTGGTGTAGAGCTGTTGTTGGCGCCTGGCGGTGGGTATTGAAGGCGGTGGTGTCGACCTGGTGATGGAAGGCAACAACGATGGAGATCGGCGTCGGCGGTGTGGAAATCGACGGTAGTACCCAAAAGCGACTCTTTTCTTTCCGACTATCGACGATGCATAAATCGACGGCGTACCCAAGAGAAGACGAATTAACAAAGAAAAAGGGTTATGGTGGTGGAGATAGAGACAGCTTGGTCGATTGAGAAGGCTGGTGTAGAGAAAGAGAGAGACATTTGTCATATGATTTTAATTGTAAAGCTAATTGTAGTAGTTAGGGATTAACTGAGTGGCAATTTTGTAAATAAAGGTCAAATGAAGGGTTGGTATAATTTCTAAAAATGGAAACGTTAAACTTTAAAAAAAACTTCCGAAACGACAAAATGTAAACCTTGTAAAAGAACGGAGGGAGTACCAAACAACATACAAGTCCGTATGAATCAATTTGTACCACATGACAACTTGTTTTTGTTTGTTTTTCATAGGTTAAACCTATAGCGGATATTACACAAACAAATACCACCCCAACACCAATCTCAATCATATAATTAAATATAATTAAATAAGAAATAGAATTGCATCCTAAAAGAGTTGTTGTTTTGGTGTAATATATAATATTATTAATTATTCATTCATTATTCCATTTGAGTCCGAAATCAAAATTGGGATGTGAAATCAATCTCAATCCCGCCCCCACATTACATATGGGAATTCAATAATTATTCCAATTGAGATTGGGAATTTCGACGGTATTTGATAATCCCAACGGAATCGGGATTTTTCCAATATGCCATATTACCAAACCCCCACCCCTACACAAAGCTAGCTCTACAGGTTGTGGCAAGGATGAAGTTGTATTACTCCATCAATTCCATTAAAAACTTCCTAATTTGTCTTATTTGGCGTTCTATTAGAAACTTCCTAAGTCATAAAAGTAAAGTTTTCATCCCATTTACCAATTTTTTATTATTTCTCTTTTCTACTTTATCACTACTTTATTCATCTCTCTTATACTTATGAATTATTTACCACTTTATCAATATAATATCCCACACAAACAACTTTTTTATTAATTTTTCTAAATTTTAGATATAAAGCAACTGCTTAGACCATCTCAGTTGGAGATGGTGTTATAGCTTATACCAGTGGATGGGACTCTAGCAGCGTTGCAACATTGGGCCAACACCCTTTTTCCTTTTCTATAAAAAAAAAACTTTTTTAGTTTTGTTTTGTTCGTTTTACGTTTTGTGTTTTATTTTCATTATTCCATTTTCTTATTTCTTTTTTTGTTTTGTTTTGTTTGTTATGTTTTTTATTTTCTTTTATTCATTTATTTTTTTGATTTTTGATTTTATTTTACTTTTAAGTATTGTAATTTTTTTCAAACAATAATTTCCAATTTTAAGTATTGTTGAATATTTAACATATAATAATAATAATAATATTTATCACAATAGAAATACATTTATATAAAACATCACTTGTGAAATTTAAAATATAAATTATTTGAAAACATTCAAGATAGTGATTTGAAATGAATACAAATTATTTGATAATTTTCAAGATTATAATTTGAAATAAAATACGAATTATTTGAAATTCCAAGCATTAATTTTTGATTTTTTTGTAATTTTCAATTTCAATATTTGTAAGTTAATTTAAATTTTACGTATTGTGATTTTTATTTTGAAGTAATGTAATTTTTAAAAATTAATGTGATGTTATTATAATTAATTAAAGACATTTAAAATGAAATCATGAATGATGTTTAAAAGGAAACGAGAAAAGAAAATGAAATGACAAATTATGTTTGAAAGAAATGGGAAAGGAAAATAAATTTTGGTCTCAACTGTTGGAGTAGAGAGTTGCATGGGGATTGCAGTGAGTGGAATGCTGACGTGGCAGAGAAAGTGTGTTGTAGAGATTTGCAACTACTTGAGATGATCTTAGGAAGCTACGGTAGTATTTTTTTTTTACACTCACCTTGTACCTATTTGACGAAATGCCTCAACGAACTCCATTGTTGGAATCAACCGAAATTCAGCCCATCATCATCAACCACTCACTGTTGCTATTAAGTTGGGTTATCATCCCCTTAAAAGGCCTTGTTAAGGGGAGATATTTATCCAACTTATATGTTGTTTTCATAATCTTCTCACAAGTGATGTGGGATATCCTAACATGGCCCCTCACGAGTAGGCCGCGGTTAGTCGGCTGTACACGTGGAATTATAATAGCCAGCAAGCCGGAATTATCATCGGCTGGGGCACCCATCATCAACTTGGACCTGCTTTGATACCATATTAAGTTGGGTCATCATCCCCTAAAGGCCTTGTTAAGGGGAGAGTGTTATCCAACTTATATGTTGTTTGCATGATCTTCCACAAGTGATGTGTGATATTCTAACAGTTTCAAGCTGACATCTATCATAATTTGAGGTGATATTGAAAGTATATATGTCCTAGAGACAATCGAATTGAGGAGTATTCGATTCATTATTTATTTATGATTATTGTTCATCTCCTAATAGGCATTATAGTATGTAAATATTATTATCTATTTGTCTGTAATTGTTTACATACGTGTTCCCATCAGCTTTATGTTATCACTAAGAATGTGAGATCTTGAATGACATAACATGGCTCTAAAATAGCCCCAATCAATGATCATCGAGAATGGGATATCGATGATGCATCAGAGATTGGCATATGATCTGCATCATATCCTTTGAGGATGTAATAGTTCTCACGACTGCGAATTACTCGGTAATCCGTGATGGACACATGGACACTTTAGAGAGTGTTGGTATACCC
This sequence comes from Plantago major, assembly GCA_026545765.1. Lineage (NCBI taxonomy): Eukaryota > Viridiplantae > Streptophyta > Magnoliopsida > Lamiales > Plantaginaceae > Plantago > Plantago major. The sequence continues at coordinate 76,964,471 of CM048840.1, read as the reverse complement.
AGCCGAGAAACCGTTTGATGTACTCTATTTGCGTTTCTACGGGAGTAATGGTTTGTAGGGTGGTGTAATAGTCCTTTAACCTGAGGTCAATACGTACGACATGTGTGGAGTGGTGTGCTTTGACCATGACCAATGCTTGGACTCCTTATAGGGGTAGATACGACATGTGTTGGGCACATCACGAAACACATGTGTGTAGTAGTTGAGCCAAGATATGATTCATTCCTCAAAATAGACTTGGAGAGAATACTGAACTTCTCATTACTAGTTTGATCAAAGTGGTTGGCCAAAAAAAGATATATTTGGAAAGGTGTTTCAAATATTATGGATCAATTAGTAGAATGAGATAAAGTGATTAAGTTATTGGAACAGACACTAAATCAAGTTCTAGGCTTAATCGAGTGTTCGCGAATGAAGGAACCGCATCGTCATGAGCTCTACATTACAAGTGGTTTGCAATCCTCGCAAACGTTCCGTATGTGTTAAGATTGTTTGTTAAACCGTCTAGGAGTTTCACCAAACCTTAATTGGATTTGTGTTATACATAAATCCCTATGGGCCACACAATAGGGAGATTGCTCTACCAATTTAGTGTTAGAGTGAATTAAATATAAATTGGATTAATAAATACCCCATGGTAAAAAGTACGAGCGATTATAGAAAAAGTCAGAAAGTGAATAGATAAAGTGTGAAATAGAGTGATTAAAAAATTAATATGTGGAGATAGTGAGTTTCCAAAAAATGAAGCGTTAAACTTTAAAAAACTCCCAAAATGGCAAATAGTAAACCTTAAAAAAAAACGGAGATTTTATATAAGAGACTCGAAAGTTTTGTTTCTTCAGACTTGTTTGTTTGCAAGAAGGGAAAAAAATGGTAATTTTTTTTTTTTAAAAAGTGGAAAGAGATAAAAGAACTGCAAAAAAACAATATTACAGTTCTTAAGAGACCCCAAAACATTAAAAAAAAAAAAAAAAGAAAAATAAAGCTTGGGTCCAGTTTTAGAAGACTTAAAAAAGGAAAGAGAAAATTACAAATGGTACCCCTTAAATTGGTCCCCTAAACAGATTGGTCCCTTCTACATCGTCTCATTCGGTCTTTTTTACCGTCTTATTGCTATTCTCAAGTATAGTTCTTATGTGTTTTATTTGTATTTTGTTACGTTTTCATGTTTTGTGTATTTTATAGGTATTTGGCTAAACCGTACTAATTGATGGCAAAATGGTGTATTTTATATACATCTATAAGATATGGAGTTCCAATGCCTCGTATGAATGCTAGAAGTGGAGCGGGAAGACCAAAATACCAAGAATTGGAGTCAAAAAGGCAAATTGGTTCTTCCAGGAAGAACTGGCGACGCCAGTTCTTGACTGGCATACGCCAGTTCTTTGTGCAAAAGAACTGGCGACGCCATCAAGCGTTCTTAGGTAAGAAGAATCTAACGCCAGCCAATCAAGTAAAGTATAAGACCGCGTTTTCCCCCCAGTTCGTTTAGAATTAGCTTCTTTCACTATATATAGGACCTTTAGCTTTTACTTTCAGAGGACAACTTTATTATTATTCTTTTCTTCGTTTTGCTTTTCGACCTAGAATCGTTTTCTCTTGTAATCCGACAATTGATTATTGATTGAGAGCATATTCATCATACTTTTCACCAGTTCGATTCAAGTTCTTCAATTCTTACCTAGGGTTTGTTTGTGACACGATTAGGTAAAATTGTTCCTTATCTCGTTTCTTGGATTTTTGTACTCCCTCCGTCCCGCAGAACTTTATACATTTGCCATTTTTATCTGTCCCACAGAACTTCATACATTACCAAAAAATGAAACTACCCCACACCCAACAAATAATAAACAATCTAAACTTTACACTCAAATTACATCTTTTGCCACTAAAAGTACACTTTTTCCCACCTTTTCTATATTCTATCATTACTTTAACTTTTCGCATAAAACTGTGCGCTAACCCTAATGTATGAAGTTCTCCGGGACGGAGGGAGTATTGATTATGTTTAGTGTATGCCGGTTTATGATTCTGATTATGTTTTTCATATGATGAGTGCTTAAGCAGCCTAGTTATGGGGTGGTGACGAATTCAGTGCATGCTAGTTAGGGTTCGTGTATTCAATATATATAAGATGCGATTTACTCTGTGCTGTTTTGATTAATTGCGTATCCAATATTCTGTTTGTTGTGCGTTACGTCAAAATCACTTTTAGATTAAGCATTAGCTCATAACAAAACGTTTTCGTCTTGCTTTATCAATCATTTAGTTGCAAATAGTAATATCTGGATTAGCTTAATTAATTGTAGCTTGGTGAAATTGACGCCTTCACTAATGCTATATGTTTTTTAGAACTTTATAAAGTTAATTCATTGTCATAGTTCTCCGCACCCTGCTTGCTATAAGGTTGCTGGACGGCGCCTGAATAGTGTAATAATCGGTAGGGCATGTCTCAGTGATAACTGAGTAAATCGACACCATTATTGTTGCATGTTTCCTGCTAGCTAGCTTGTTTTCTGTCACCACACCATAATTCTTTGATCATATCATTGTCATTTAGATTAATCAGTTTTCTAGTTAGATTGCATAAGTTGATAGATAATATAAAACAAATTCGCTGCCTAAGCAAACAAACTCTTTACTGCTTTCCATACTGTAATTACTATTCGTAAACCTAAACCAAGCCTAGTTAAGTCCTTCGAGACCAACCTCGGGGTTAACTTCACTGCACTACAAGTTTTCGTAGTGTTGAGAATTAACTCTTAGCTCTTAAACATAAATATAAAACTTTGATTTGACGCTTCAAGTTTTTGACGCCGCTGCCGGGGACTTAACTCCTTTGTTAAGTTGACGAATTGTAATTTTTAGTTGTATATATTAGTTAGTTTTTGTTTGTTTTTCCTTTTTCTTTAGTACAGTTTGTTTGGCGGAACTACTTTGGTTTCTCTTGTGTGTGTGCAGGAGCGTATGGATTACTCATATTGCTATGAGTGTGGATCGGACGGTCATGTTGCAGCAAATTGTGCAGATAGGAAGCCGCTCATTCATTTTCGACAGGTTTCTGGAGAAACTCGATAGAGCATGGTATAAATTTAAGGGGCTGCATCAGACGTATCAGAACCATGGTTTAACATTGGGAGAGCTCATGTGGTGTTTCTACAATGGTATCACAATCGGTTGTCAAAGAATGGTTGATAGATTCGCTGGTGGGTCAATGCTAGATTTGACTCCTCAACAGCTTGAGGATATGATCGAGGAATTGGTTGCATTGATCAGAGAGTTTGCGGAGCTTGATAGAGAAGAATATGAAAATGGAGATAACCAAGAGGAGGAGAAATCTGACTCTGTAGTTGAACCGAATTCGGACACCACTACCACCACTACCACTGTGACTGAAGATAGGGATGGCCCGATTTGCTATATGTGCGGGATGGATTTTCATGTTGCAGCAAACTGTTTAGATAGGGAACCGTTCTGTGATTTTCGACAGGATTTTGGAGAGGCAATCACTGAAGCATGGTATAGATATAAAGAGCTGCAGCAGACACATCCAAACCATGGTTTTCCATTGGCATCGTTACTATGGGTTTTCTACAAAGGTATATCAGAGGAGTGCAAAAAGATGGTAGATAGAGCCGCAGGAAGAACAATGATGACACTGACTCCTCAGAAATTAGAGGAGACGATCAACTATCTGTGTATTGACCTTAACAAATCTAAAACCAGACTCAGTCCAGCAGCCGAGTTGCTAGCTCTTTGGTATGCTGACGATGATGACAAGATGGCAGAAGATGAGGCAACTACCATCACTGGTACTGTAACTGAAGAAGAAATTCCCGTCTCAGTTGAAGGATTTTACGAGAGTTTAGGCGATCCGTTAGTCATGGAGGAGGAGACGTCCACCGATGTGGTCGACGAAGAGACTGAACCACCCGTTTCCGATCATTCGGGGATGAAGTAGACACCTGATACCACCCAGATGACACCATCGGATTCACAGTCCGTTCCCACACCTTCCAGTGATCTGTACATACTAGCCCCAGCTCTCACACGAGACTGGTCAGGGAATTTCGACCCCCTTTGTCGTTTTTACTTCCCCCCGATTCCCTTAGTTTTATTTTAGTTTTTGATTTATTTTATTTTAGTTTGCAGGGAATCATGGAAAATAGGAGAAGAGGAGCTAAGGATGGCTCCCATATAGCTGAACTAGGCGGGAAGGATGCAAATGATTCATTCCCATTCGATAATGGATAGCAACAGCCACACGTTTCAGGGAAGTACATTTTCAGCTTTCTTTCTTTCTAGCCTATTCGCTGGGGACCATCTCTAGTCTAGGTTTGGGGAGGGAGGTAACTTTCATGTACTTATCCATATATGTGTCTGTGTCGTGTCTTTTTATCTTTTTGTGTGTCTTTTCCTCGTTTTTGTAATTTTCTCTTGTGTCTAAGTCTGACTCCCAAGTCGAGCGTCTATTACATGTACTAAACCTGTTTAATGCTTGAGTTTTGATTGATCCTTGGCTATTAGCAGTTTGCATGTTATAAGTTTGCTAAGTTCGTTTCTCCTGTAAATAGAAAGTTTGTTCTAGTTCTGTAGTACAAAAGCCTGTGAGCATGCTTAGTAGCCGATGAAAAAAATGAAATATTTATACCGGCAATTTTGATCTTGTGTGATTTCTCGGGAATTGCAAACTCCCTTGTTTGCGCCTCATCATTCTCATGTGTACTCTGTGTAAGTTAAGTATGACGAACGACATGTTTTCCATTCTTATTTGCTTATGCCAAACCCGTTCCAAGAACAGGTTTGGGGAGGAGGTTTATATGTACTGTATATGTTGATAATGATCGTGTTCAGGTTTTTCGTTCTCTAAAAAAAAATACAATAAGTCTTGGAGTGTATCTATGGCACTTGTGCCACCGTTAGTCATGTTGGACATGTTTCAAATACTACCTACACACCGACGTGGTCATAAAAAGCCATATGTCCGTGAGGGTTGATGGCGTGTATACCAAACCAGCACGCACAAAAGTGCGGACTTTCGGTAAAACAGACACTACCAAAAAATTGAGACAAGATAAGCATATGGGTCTTATATAAGACTGCAAAAAAGGAGTATGTAAAAAAAACAAAAAAAATTGAAAAAAGAGAGAACGACTGCCTTTTCATAAGTCTACTACTGACTGATTATAGAGCTGTGATAAAAGTTCCTTTTGACATAACTGTTTGAGTACAATGCATGAGGTATTTGAGGCAATTTTGTGACGTAAGTCACCTTCCTTTTCTCTTTATATTCTTGAGTGATTACCCCTACTGGACACTTCCAGGAGTGTGAGAGATTAGTTGTATAGGATCCACTTGTGAGGGACTACCGGGTTAGACTTAAGTTCTATTTACTCGGGAAACAAACTTTTTGGACTTGTGCATGTGATTCTGTGAATGTCAGTGTGATGTCAAACCTCTTGCATTTTTTAGGCTTATTACTTGCAATCGTTGACCCGGTAGCTTGGGAGCTAGACTTTTCTTTTGTGTCTATGTGTTTTTTGTTTTTTCTAGGTTTTTTAGAAAGTCTGTTGCTTGAGGACAAGCAAGGGTTCGGTTTGGAGAGTTTGATGAGTCGATTTTACATCGTCTCATTCGGTCTTTTTTACCGTTTAATTGTTATTCTCAAGTATAGTTCTTATGTGTTTTATTTGTATTTTGTTACGTTTTCATGTTTTGTGTATTTTGTAGATATTTGGCTAAACCGCGCTAATTGATGGCAAAATGGTGTATTTTATATACATCTACATGATATGGAGTTCCAATGTCTCGTATGAATGCTAGAAGTGGAGCGGGAAGACCAAAATACCAAGAATTGGAGTCAAAAGGGCAAATTGGTTCTTGCAGGAAGAATTGGCGACACCAGTAAGTATAAGATCGCGTTTCCCCCCAATTCGTTTAGAATTAGCTTCTTTCCTATATATAGGACCTTTAGCTTTTACTTTTAGAGGACAACTTTATTATTATTCTTTTCTTCTTTTTTGCTTTTCGACCTAGAATCATTTTCTCTTGTAATCAGACAATTGATTATTGATTGAGAGCATATTCATCATACTTTCCACCAGTTCGATTCAAGTTCTTCAATTCTTACCTAGGGTTTGTGACACGATTAGGTAAAATTGTTCCTTATCTCGTTTCTTGGTTTTTGGTATTGATTATGTTTAGTGTATGCCGGTTTATGATTCTGATTATGTTTTGCATATGATGAGTGCTTAAGCAGCCTAGTTATGGGGTGGTGACGAATTCAATGCATGCTAGTTAGGGATCGTGTATTCAATATATATAAGATGCGATTTACTCTGTGCTGTTTTGATTAATTGCGTATCCAATATTCTGTTTGTTGTGCGTTACGTCAAAATCACTGTTAGATTAAGCATTAGCTCATAACAAAACATTTTCGTCTTGCTTTATCTATCAGTTAGTTGCAAACATTAATATCTGGATTAGCTTAATTAATTGTAGCTTGGTGAAATTGATGCCTTCACTAATGCTATATGTTTTTTAGAACTTTATACAGTTAGTTCATTGTCGTAGTTCTCCGCACCCTGCTTGCTATAAGGTTGCTGGACGGCGCCTGAGTAGTGTAATAATCGGTAGGGCATGTCTCAGTGATAACTAGAGTAAATCGACACCATTATTGTTGCATGTTTCCTACTAGCTAGCATGTTTGCTGTCACCACACCATAATTCTTTGATCATATCATTGTCGTTTAAATTAATCTGTTTTCTATTTAGAATGCATAAGTTGATATAAAACAAATCCGCTGCCGAAGCAAACAAACTCTTTACTGCTTTCCATACTGTAATTACTATTCGTAAACCTAAACCAAGCCTAGTTAAGTCCTTCGATACCGACATCGGGGTTAATTTCACTGCACTACAAGTTTTCGTAGTGTTGAGAATTAACTCTTAGCTCTTAAACATAAATATAAAACTTTGATTTGACGCATCAGTATACTCACATAAAACTTGTCAATAATGTTATGGCTACTACTTTGGAGAGTGTTAGAAGTTCTCAAAATTTAGCTTTTAGTATGAAATGTGATATTTATGGCTCATTTGATCAGTTAGAACTAGTGAATGATGAGGATGTTAGGCAAATGTTTGAATTGAATAAGAAGTATATGGAGGCTGAGTTGCATGTGGAGACTGATGAAGCAATTCTTATAACTATAGATGAGTCTACTAGGATAAAGAGGAAGGTTAGCACTGTGTGGGGTGATGAATATGATGATGAGCCTTATGTCCCTATTACTAATGTAAATGAGCCACCTCCTAGAACAAGGCAGTGTAGGAGAATAAAATGCAAACCTAGGGGGCCTCCTTGGAAATGAATGTATGTTGATCTTACTGAGGAACCAACCACTGATGATGATGAACAAGAACAACCCATTCCCACTCCTGAACCAAAAAAACCCAATCCCACTCCCAATCCAGAACCAGAACAACCAGAACAACCTCCCCCCTCTCCCAAACTTGTACCTACTGCTGAACTAGAACCAGAACAACCTCCTCCCTCTCCCAAATCCATACTTACTGCTGATTATGCCTACATACCAACATTTGAAAATGAAATTTATGTGCATCCAAACATGACTGCTGATGTATTGGAGGGGTTTGATGTTGATGCATTCTTAAAAAGTCACTTTGCCAATTTGAACACAACTCTTGAAACTAACAAAACACAAGCTTCCCCTGAAACTAACAAAACACAAGCTTCCCCTGAAACTCAAGCTACACATGAATCTCCTGTAAGCAATAAACCAGTTAGGGACACGGGTAAGGGAAAATGCAAAGTAGTTGAAATTGAAATTGAATAAGAGGAAGAGGGAATGGATTGGGAGGATGATGTCCCTGATAATGAATACCTCTATGATTCTGAGGATGAGGAGATAGGCTTTACTAGGACAGACTTAGAAGATGAAATGCCAAGTGAAGATGATGATGATGGTACTGCAGGCCCTCAAAAGGCAAGCACTGAGACAAGAAGGAAGAGAGGTGGTTATAGGAGTAACATTCATCAAGGAACTGATGATGATGATGATGTTGATCAGCCACTACTTAGTGATGATGAGTGGATAGATGATGAGTTTCAGACCAACAATGTCCAGTGGGACAAGGGATTTGAAGCTGGAGACACTTTTATGTATGTGAATGAGTTGAGGAAAAGGGTGAAAGAGTACTCCATAAAGGTAGGTTTCAAGTGCACAAGGGTAAAAAATGAGAGGACTAGATTCACTGCAAAGTGTGAGGGACTGGATGTAATTGGAGATTGCATGCATCCAAGGTAAATGGATGCACCTTTGGTGTGAAGACATACCATGGAAGTCACACATGTGTAAGAAATGTGAATCCAAAAGAAGCTGATATGAATTGGCTGGCTGAGAACATACTTGGGGAGTTGGAAAAACATTCTGCAATCAGTGTGCATAGCCTGATTACCTGGTCAATAAATACTTTGGGTGTGACAGTACCATATATGAAGATGTATAGAGCAAAAAAGAGAGCTGAGGAGTTGATGGGTGGTGATCCAGTGACAACATATAAACTAATGCCTAAGTATGCTGAAATGGTGCAAAGAATAAATCCTGGGAGCCATGTATACCTGCACAGGGATGAAGTAGAGAGGCCTATATTGTTCAAGAGGATGTTCATGGGACTGGAAGGTCTCAAGAGGGGGTTTCTAGCTGGATGTGCCCCTTTCCTTTTCTTTGATGGATGTCACTTAAGAGGAAGGTTTGCTGGTGTACTTCTAAGTGCAGTTGGGATGGATCCCAACTGTGGCTTATATCCAATATCCATTGCAGTTGTTGACAGTGAGACCAAGGAATCATGGTGCTTTTTCTTGCATTGTCTTACACAATGCTAGGTCCATTTGAGAATGATAAGCCTTGGCATTTCATGGCTGACAGATCCAAGGTAATTATGTGTTTACAGTTCAACTATTGTATCTTATTGTCTTGCTATAACATTTTCACTTATATTGTATTGTTTTTATTGTAGGGACTTGTCCCTGCTATTGATGAGTTATGCCCTCAAATGACAAGTAGAAAATGTGCCAAGCACATTTATGATAATTTCAAGGCCAAGTGGCCTGCTAGGGAGCTTAGAAGGTTCTATTGGCAGGCTAGCACTGCATACACAAAGTACAGCTTCAACAAGGTTATAACTAGGTTGAAAAATGCCAGACCTGAAGCCTACAATTGGCTAATGAACATTCCTCTTGGTCAATGGGTAAGACATGCTTATGACACTCATGTTAAGGTTGATCATGTGACTAATAACATGAGTGAATGATTCAATTCATGGGTTAACCCTCTCAGAGCATTCGCCATTTACAACATAATGGAAGGATTAAGACAACAAATCATGAAAATGATTCAAGTGAGAAAGAAGGTGAGAGGCAATTGTGTGTCTGTAGTTATGCCTAGGACATTGAGGAAGTTGAATGATATAGTACTCAATCTAGAAAATGTAAACTTCTAACTGAATCTGGAAGTGCCTTTGAGGTTCAGGACATGAGTTTCTCATTCATTGTGAATGTAGATACAAGAACTTGTGACTGTAAGAGGTGGGATATCAGTGGCCTGCCATGTAGACATGCTTGGATAGCCATTCAACATAGAAGACAGGATCCCATATCATATATCTCTTTCAATCACACTACAGAGGCATATATGTTGGTTTATGACATGGAGATCCACCCCATAGCAGTTTCACAATTCTGGCCTGATGATTTGCCTAATGATGAGTGTTTCCCTCCTGCTATCAAGAGGAAGCCAGGTAGGCCTCAAGTACAGAGGCACATACATCCTTCAGAGCCAGATAAGCCTGTTACTGGTACTAGAGGGAGAAGATCTGCATTCAAGTGCAGTATCTGTAATCAAACTGGGTACACAAAGAAAAAATGTCCTCTTCAAGTAAGATATCTATTATATATATGTAGTGTATTATGTTCTTTATTGTAATTTATTCCAATTTCTTATGACTTTGTTGTAATTCAAATAGGGTGGCAGTGGCACTGGTGTAGCTGGAGGGTCAAGAACTGAAACTACTGGTGAAAGATCAAGCAGAAGAAGAAGGAGGAGGAGAACTAATCAGACATATGAAGAAGGCTCATCCAGTCAATTCATGACCCAGCCTGATTATGAAGCCCTTTGAGTTGTGTGGCTCCTAGTGATTGCATTACTTTTGTTTTGTTCCTATTCCTTTTGATAACTGATAGTTCACTTGATAGTACTATGCTTTTGCTTGATAGTTGTGCTTGATGGATATTACTTATCTGGATTAGTTTGATCATGGATTATCTGATACTTTGATGGATTATTCTTGCTGGATTGTAATAGCTTGATGGATGGCTTTTTTATGGATTCTATTAGGTTGCAGGATTCTGTTTGATTGATTGTATTAGCTTGATGGATGATATTTTGATGGAATGTAATGCAATCATTTTTATTTCTGAAAAATCTTTGCATACATTCATTCTACATAGCTACATATTTTGTTGTACTAACAATCTAGAAAATACATTGCATAATCAAGCAAAACAGGTACAAAGCCAACAAAACTAGGTTGAGTGAAATCAGTTGCCTAAGGCCCCTGTATTGATCTTCTATGATTGCCATTGTCTCATTCCTTTCATTGCTCCCATTTGTATCTCCTTCATGGTCACTTGTATCAACTTCATTCTCTCTTGTAAAGACTTCATGCTCTTTGCTTTCTGCCTTTGCTTGATTCCTTTGATTGCTCATGCTTGATTCACCTTGTTGATGCTGCTGGACACTTGGGGTGTACCAACCGGACTACCCATGTTCGGGACAACGGTAGTAATACCTCCTCGGATTATTTTTTGACGTCGAACGAGTTATCACCGTCCTCTTGATGCAACCAAACTGCCTACAAACCTCCCCAACATCAGCCTGCCTAGTACTAACAAAGGTGAAAGAAGTGCTTGATGCCATTTGAGTAGTAAAGAAAGAAGTAAGGAAGAACAGGTGAAGAAGAAGGGTAAAAAATGGGCTTCTTATAGCCAAAAGTTAAAAAAAAAAAGGTAACTAACGGCTAGGTGCCACAAATAAATTCAAATTTATTACAAATACACCCCTGAAATATGCTAAGCTAATTACAGTACTGTCCTCACGTGACTTGCATGTGCACCAAGTCACTAACACCAGAAATCTGAATACTTCAATTACAACATCCCTGCATTTGTGAATCTAAATTACGGACAAGTCCAACTTTCATTTGGCGCCTTAATAAAGGAGGAAAAAAGAAAATAAAAAACATAAGAAAATAGAGAAACAGAAATAAAGAAACTCAAAAATCAAATAAATCAATGGCAATTTCGTATTATCACCAAGTTCAGCTGACACATCAACATACGGCAGAGACATATCATCACCAAGTTTGACTTTTGGACCTATCTGTAATATGAAAAATTGCTTAGTTCAACAATTTGGATGCAACTGTTATTGTTCGAATAGAAGGGGTGAATCTGTTATTGGCACTAATTTAAGGGGTACCATCCGAAATTTTCCTAAAAGGAAAAGAAAAGTGTGTCATGTTAGTTTCCTGGTTTCTAGGAGTTTTATTCTGCTGTTTTGCTGGGATGCACCCACAAGTCTTATGTGGGCTGTTAGTTCTCCTTCATGGGAGATTTTCTGTATTTCTATTGGATCAATTGTGGTTAGTAAAAAGATGAGCTTGAATTTTGCTTATGTTGGTAGGAAGCCTTTTTTTGCTTCTAGTATTGCGAATTGGAAGGTTGTTAGGTCTTGATATATCTGTTACTATACTCCCTTTTGGTTTATTTTCTACCTGGAGGTCATATATTTTGTTTAGGCCATTATATCTTACATGCAGGAGTAATGTGTCTGTTATCAGAACTGTGTGGGTATGCTATCTGGATTTTTAAGGGGAGTGTTGAGAGTGGAGAGAGTACCATTCTGGCTGCATGTAGCTATTTAGCTTCTTGGAAGCAAGTTAAATATTACTTTGTTTCATCTTTTGCATTCATATCATTTTGGTTTCAAAGGACTCTGTGGGTTTTGTCTTTTTGGTGGTTGTTTGGAGGAAGGAGCTTCCCCTTCCTAGCACGTTAGTTTTGGATCACTGGAGGACTAGAGTCCCCTCCTTTCATATTCTTATCTCTTTCAGTCACCACAGCAAACACTTTAGTTTTTTGCACACTACATGTACTAGTATGGATTTATGGAGGAACTGCATCTTTTTTTAGTACACTCTTGTACAGTCACTAACAGAAAAAGGAAAGAGATACTCTTGGTCATTTGGGAGAGTAACTTGTTATAAAAGTAGCATTTTCAAAGCACTATCACTTAGAAGATGGAGAGGCTGGTGGATCATTTTGTGGATCGTTCGTGCTCCAACTGGATAAGCTAAGAAGAACGCCCTCTTTGACAAAAAGCCAAGCAGAAGATAGGCAATCAAAATAAGAAAGATGGAGTGAACGGTTTGAAGAGAATATATTTTTTATGCCTACTGCTTGTAATGCTAAACTTTGAATAGTGTTCACCACTTCACCTTTTGGTGTATAAACTGTACTGGTATTGTTTGGACTGTATTGCTAAGCAACTCTTACAAACCGCCATGATAACACTTTTAGGTTGATTAGTAGATAGTTTTAACGTATTTTTAGAAATATGTGGGATTATGTCCTAATATTTCAAGTAGTCTTTAGTGAAGCTTTTGCGGCTGTCTGGTATCTCCCCCTTGTGTAAACTAAAGTAGTTCATACCTTATTGAACCATAACCCATAACCTAATGAATACCAACATTAGAGTCTAACCAACTAGGGTAGGAGTCATCTTTAACATGTACACTAGTCCGGTTAATCTAGTATATATATGATCCTGATGATCATAATCTAGACACATGTTTTTCTTGTCTTCGTGGAACACCTTTCTTCATGGTTCAATTCTTTATAACCCTACTCACTAAATAGTTTACAAGAACATCCTAGTGTTCTTCGGTAGAAGGATTGTCCGTGGATACCAAGGTTGTGGAAAGCCAATCATAACGTATTAGATTCTTCATCACTTACATGACGAACATATTCAACGGAAGAGCTTTTAGAGCTGCTATTTGGAAAGGTAGTGCGACAAGTAAGTATTGATTTTCTTGTTTAATGGTATATAGTCATTGATCAAGATCACTATACAATAAATAATTTTTGATTTCGGCTGCGTGAACCTATGGTTACTATTGCATGTTTACAAAAAGATATTTCGTTTCGAACTGGTTTTATATTTTAACAGTAATAATTTCTTGTTTGCTAGTATAACGTTTGCTTGTCTGGCTGATATTTTGAGTTGATTTTTCCTGTAAATTCACGTTTTAGATTTCGTATTCTTGAGCTGTATTCTTGAGCTTTAGACATGTACTATTTAGAGTTGGAGAATACTATGGTCTTATTGCCACAAACTCGAACGTTCTTGCTGTTCTTTGACTCTTCATTGAATGAGTCCGTATTCCGAGAGACCCCTACATATTGTAGAGTCCCGAGAGTCCTCCACAACAGACAAACATACGCAATTTATCCTAAAAACTAGACAATATAATTTTTTTCGCGGGTTGACGCGGTCTAACCGTATCGACCCGTAATTTTTTTTTTTTGAAAAAACTTACATCAGCTCATCAGTATCCATCGAAATATGTTGGAATTTATCATCAAATTGCCTATGTTTATCATTAAATTGACCATGTTTATCGTGAAATGGTCTATGTTTAGCATAATTAGTGACAACCTATTTATCCAATCAAAACACAATATTTAGAAAAATTGACGTGAATTTCAATTTTATTCATCAACCAATAAATTTCACTGCACAAAATAATAAAAAAAATATCAAAATTTACAACCTACTAACTACATACATTTGTTCAAAAACATTTAATACATCCTCAAAATAGCTTTCTTCACACTCTTGACTTGTTCGTCGACCCTTTCTTCCACAATGTATCAATTTTTGTGACCAATCAATTTTTTTGTTCGACCACCCATTTTTACGAAATCCTAATACATACAACAAAAATATTAAAAAACATAGATCATTTCCAAAAAACTAAACAATACAAAATGTATGGATACTCATCCGAAACATTACACACACACACACAAATATATATATATATATATATATATATATATATATATATATATATATATATATATATATATTCAATCCAAACTAAACCAGTAACACATAACAACATACACAATTTATATTAAAACATAGACTATTTATACAAAAAATAAAACCATTCAAATTGGACCAACAACATATTACAACATAAAAACATAGACGATTTATACAGAAACATAGACCATTTATACAAAAAAACTAAACAATTCAAACTAAATCATCAACACATAATAACATAGACAATTTATATAAAAACATAGGTCATTTATACAAAAAAAACTAAACAATATATAATGCATCTATCTTTTCACAGTAATCCAACAACAAAGAACAATATAGACAATTTTACATAAACATAGACCATATATATTAAGAAAAAACTAAATCATTCAAACTAAATCAGCAACACATAATAACATAAACAATTTATATTAAAATATAGGTCATTTACACAAGCATAGATCATTTTTACAAAAGCCTAATCACTGAACAACGTAGACAATATCAGCAAAAACATAGATCATTTGTCCAAAAAAATAAACAATACAAAAAGCATTGATACTCATTCGAGAAATTACATATATCCATTCAAATTAAACTAGTAACACATAACATAAACAATTTATGCTAAAACATAGATCATTTATATAAAAAAAATTAAACTATTCAAACTAGACCAGCAACATATAACAGCATAGACAATTTTTATATAAACATAGACCATTTATAAAAAAAAAACTAAATCATTCAAACTAAACCAGCAACACAGAATAACATATGCAAATTATATAAAAATATAGTCCATCTATACAAAAAAAAAACCAGAACAACACAGACAATTTCTACATAAAAATAGACAATTTATAAAAATAAAAACATACAAACAATTAAAACTAAATAACAACATAGAACAATATAAACAATTTGTACATAAACATATATAGACATTTATATTAAAAAAAAAACTAAACCAGTTACATAAAAACTAGAAAATTTCTATATAAACATAGATCAGTTATATATACAGAAATTTGGAGGTCAAAATAAAAGCTACAAAGGAAAACCAATAAAGCAAACAGGTCAAACAATGGAGACTCGCAGATCATCAGATTCAAGGTATTCGAATTATCCAAATCAAACAAGCTACAACATTAGTGAGTGGATTTGTGCAACAGTAAACATATCGGACTTGTGCATCAGTAAACTATACAAATAAAACAACCTGCAATTTGAATTCAACCTGTGAATGTGCTACTTGTATCCGTAAACATATCAGACCTAATCAAAGTCTTATTCCATGTGACAGTACATATAATTTGCAATGTAAATTCTAAACAAGGATGCATTTGAATGAAGAGATCATCAACAAGGATAAATTCAGTACACAGAATTTGATTATTTATCCAATAATTATAGTTCTATATATTGTACTAGTATATAAATTATCATGTTCCAAACTACATTTCATATTTGATTTTTCAGTAATTTTCGAGATTGATTTTAAATCAAATTTACTAAACCTATTGTAAGTGAAATATTATAGTAAAATTTGATCAAATATATTTCGGTACAATATAAGAGTAAATTGTAATTAAATCCAACTCTAAAAATTACTGAAAAATTAAATGTAACATTTGAATATTTGATATGGGACAAAGGGAGTATTTTTTTTTTTGTCTATTTAAATTTTAAAGTTGAACCAAATCAATAGAAATTATTTTCTATTCCACATAAAATAGTAAAAACAATAATACGTTTTATGATCGAAGTGTTCTTATTTTTGAGTTAACGTTCTGTCTATTAGCTAGAGATGCATTTGAAGTGTGAGGCTAATAATATTTTAATTTATCTGAAAATAAAAAAGTGTTCTTCTTTAGTCACTTCGAAGTATATTTAAAGAAAAACCTTATATGAAATACCCCATCTTACCCATTCAATTTCCAAATGTTTAGGTTCCAAATGTATAAAAATGGTTCATTATTTCATATATTTCATTATTTTTTAATCCACATTATTATTTGTGACATGATCTTAAATTTGCAAGTATCACGATTTCTTTAAAATTTCATGTGCAATATGATTAAATTCCAACGAACCTATAAATGTGTATATGAAAAAGTTTTGTGCAGGTTAGTCTTTCATTACCTATTACCAACAATAAACTAATTAATTACTTTTCATAATGAGGGGACACGTAAATCAAGGCTTCATTGCAGTAACCTTCCAAGTAGTTTGGGGCAATGGCTCACGCAGTATCGCGTTTGACTCCCTATAAAAACTAGTCTCGTAGTTTATTTTTTCATGACACGTAAAGTACGTTTTGACTATATTGACCGAAAATGTTCAGTTGGTAAGCAAGTCAACCGGTCAAAGTCGACACTTCACATGCCAAGTCTATGTAATTGGCCTCCTTTGTTGTAAACTTGAAGAACATGAACTTGTTGGATTTTATTTTTTCTTTTCTTTTATCAGAGAAATGACTTGGCACGTGAAGTATCGACTTTAACAGTTGACTTGCTTGCCAACTTAGTATTTTGATTTTCGGTCAATTTAGTCAAAAAGTCCTTTATGTGCCATGAAAAAAAAAAACTACGAGACTAGTTTTATCAGGAGGGGTCAAACGCGGTACTGCGTGTGCCATTGCCCCCAAACAGGAGGACCATTGGTGTCTTTCTCCCGTTTTTCGCAAATGGTTGAAAGCGTCCATGCCCCAGAACTGACTAGATACGATTCAATTGGAACTTTTGTTCCAATGGGTTATTCGTGAAATTAAATATAGTGTAAATCGTCTGGATTGAGCAACCTCCAAGCGAACTTGGCACGAATCACCCAGGAACTAGGTAGTTTTTACAATTATGAAGTGTCTCAATTGGTATGCCAACGAATTCGGTGGAAATATCAAATATCTTAAATCAGCTAATTAGGGTAAAGCCATAGTGGTTCTATTTATACTGGCTACTTGACAAAGTATTTTAGGTAGTTCAAAACTCTAAAGGAAATAAAAGATATGCAGAAATAAATAAAAGATCCTAGAATGTCTACCTGCCTTATCATCTAGAGAAAATCTAACAACTGCCTAATCCTTCTAAATCTCTGACCAAAAGAATCTCCTAATATTCTAATTCCTAATTAATGTAATAAATGCCAAAACATGATATTTCACCGGGCTAAGTTATGTGCACGAACTCTAGCCACCTTTACTTGTTCGTGATGGACCCGCAAAATGCAGGGTTCCATCACACCCCCCCCGCCCCCCAGACCGAGCCTTGTCCCCAAGGCTCATCGGCTCGTTCCTTTCTCTTGTGACCCACGGTCTATTCTTCCTTGTCCTTTCCTCGAGTACGCCTCCTTGCTTGCCACGATTGCGTCTCTTCTTCCTCATCACTTGAGATTTCTACGATCTCCATAGCATTGACCACTACCTCAGGAGTGATCATAGGAGGAGCAGGCATGAGAGGCCCCGTCTCTCCTGGCATGCGGAAGGGCCAATTTCCACAGATCCAGGAACACTACATCTAGCCAATGGTATAGCAGGTGGCCCCCTTTCTTCAATTAACCCGAAGTCCGCCATGTCTCCTTGTAGAACATAAGGATTCCCGTCAAGCATCACACACATTGTCTGACGAGCAAAATCCAGAGTAATGTGCCCTACATATGCTAGCCATGGTAGTCCCAATACCGCATCTTCCCTCAATCCCCCGTATTCCAATTCATACAGAGAAGCACGAAAGGATATACCTTGGAAGCAGATTGGCAAATATGGGCAAATGGACTCGGACTTCATATAGTGACCACTTGCTATTATCAAGTCGAGTCCTACTAATGCCGGTTCCCTAGCGAACCCATAACTTCTTGCAAAGCTCTCGGTGATGAAATTCTGGCATGAACTAGAATTGACAAGTATGGACGCCAGATGCCCAACTATAATTCCCGTAAACCTTAAAGGATTAATTTCACCGAAGAAGTCCATAACAAGTCCCCCACTGATGAAATTAAATTATTGTTGCAGCCGTCCCCTTTTCCTACCCCTACCTTCCTCCATCCTAGGGTTATCCAGTGCTACCATGTCTTCAACCATTCCTTGTAGATCCGATGGTTCATAAAAGAAGTTAATTTCTTAACTTAAACTCAGCTATCTAGACCTATTTGCAGAGGTAAAACCATCTCATCTACCAGTTCTTCTTCCTTTCCTAGGTTTCTCGCCCCTAGTGATCCATCACCAATGCCCCCGAAAAACCTCCCACTGTGAATTCCCTTAGTCATGATTCCCTCTTGCCCATGAAACAGACTGTTCACCCCTCCCCTCACCTCCAAACCTTCACCAAATTTTCCGGTTGTCATCCACTCCCTTCTGCCGATCTTCATGCCTTGTTCCTCTGGCGCGTGCTCCTCAACGGTTGCTGGCACATCTAAGTCACGCGCTCACGCCCTTCACCTTCCATGCCCAGCGCGCCGCTCGCGTCTTCCCAGCCCTCTAGTTCGCCTTTCCCTCCTGATTCGACCAGATCAACCGGTGAATCTGGTTCGACTAAGCGTTGGTTCAACCCATCGAGCTGGCCCTTCTTCTCCAACCCTTCCCTGCTACTCATTCCTCCGTTGGAGCCAATCAAAAGCTCCGTAGCTTCAATTCCTTCATCTCTGATGCTGAATCGGCCCTTCCTTTCACCCACTTCCACCTCGTCGCTCTCCCCCTCCTCCCAAACACTTCAAAACTCCTTCACCAATGCTACTTCCAAATTCGAAAATTTGGAATCCCCTCCCTTCTCCTCTTCGATCACCAACTATCTCCCTTCCCCATGCTCATTCAACTCCGGTCTCTCTTGATGCCCCTTCGTCCACCTTCCTTCTCCCTTTCACAAACAACCTTCAAGATGATGAGTTTCGCTTGAATTTCCTGGACGATTTCTACCATCTCCTTAATCCGCCCCGTTGATCGAGTCCTGCAGCGGGCTTATCTCGGTTCCCATGGAAGATACCATGGGAACCGAGACAAGCCCACCACAGAACTCGATCAGGGGGCAGCTAAGGGAGATGGAAGATATCGTCCGAGAACTCTGGGCAAAACTTCTCATCCTGAAAGATGACTGCGAGAGGGAAAGGGAAGGGGAGTGATATGGCGGCAAGGAAGCAAGACTGGAGTTGACAGAACTTGGAGAATGGGGAGAATCGGTGATGGAAGAAGGAGAAGGAAGAAGATTCCAAATTTTCGAATTTGGAAGTAGCATTGGTGAAGGAATTGGGAGGTGCGGTGGAGGAGGAGAGGAACGGCGAGGTGAAGCGAGGCGAAAGGAAGGACAAATTTGACACTAAAGGCGAAGGGATCGAAGCTATGAAGCTTCTGATCCACTCCAATGGCAGAAGAAGTAGCATGGAAGATTTGGGGAAGAAGGACTGGCTTGTCCGATCAGATCCGATTCAGGTCAAACCGGATTCACCGGTTGAACCTGGCGAATTAGAGAGCTGGGGAAATGCAAGCAACGCGCTGAGCGCCATAGGAGGAAAATGCAGGCGCATGGTTTGCACGTGCCAGCCCACAGTCGAAGAACACGCGCCCGAAGGACGTATTGAGAGTGTGAGGGCGCGTGGGTCGGGGGAGTGGCGTGTGAAGATGAGCAGGAGGGAGAAGATGACGCCCAACGAATCTGACGAAGGTTTGGGGGGTGAGGGGAGAGGTGAGCAGTTAGTTTCGAGGACAATCAGGACTCGTGGCCAAGGAAAATCAAATTCCGGCGAGTAGGAGGTTTGTCGGAGACATTGTCGATGGATCATTAGGGGCAAGGAATCTAGGGAAGGGAGATGCACTGATGGATGAAATGGATTTTGACGAATCATTATGTCTTCAAGAGCTGGTTGGCGACATATTGACACTGGATAACCCTAGAGGGGAGGGAGGTAGGGGTAAGAAAAGGGGACTTCCGCAACAAGGATTTAATTTCATTGGTGGGGGCCTAGTCATAGATTTATTCAGTGAAATTCATCCCTTGAGGTTCACGAGAATGATTGGTGGGCATCTCGTATCCATACTTGTCGACTGTGGTTCGTGCCAGAATTTTAGCACTAAGAGCTTTACGAGGAGGTACGGGTTTGCCAGGGAGCCGCCATTAGCAGGATTGGACCGCAAGCGGTTATTATATGAAGTCCGGATTTATTTGTCCCTACTTGTTGATCTGCTTCCAAGAAATAGCTTTTCGTGCTTCTCTATATGAGCTGGAATATGGGGAATTAAGAGAAGATGCGGTGTTGGGATTACCATGGCTAGCATCTATTGGATATGTGACGACTATGGATTGTGCTCACCAATCAATGTGTGTGATGCTTGATGGGAATCCATATGCCTTGCAATGTGACATGGCAGACGTAGGGTTAATTGAAGAAAGGGGGCCACATGCTATACCCTTAGCTAGGTGTAGTGTTCTGAGGTGTTGTGGGAATGTGCCTTTCCACCTACCAAGGGAGGCGGTGCCATCTATGCCTATTTTTGCTTCATCTATTCTTGAGACGCATGTACATGCCATGGAGATTGTCGAGATCTCAAGTGATGAAGAAGACGAAGTGAATTCATGGCGTTCGAGGAAGGAAGCGCGAGAAAAGAGCAAGGGTGACTGGAATGTTGATTACAGAGAAGGCGATGCTCCAATGAGCCTTGGGGACAAGAGATGTGCACTCAGAGATTTTGATTTTCGTTGTAGAACCTGTAATCCCTAAATACAATCAAAGATTAAATTTATATGTCGGAAGTCATCAATTCCACAGTTTATAGCAGAAAGCTGACTCGGGATGTCGTTCTCCACGCACACTTAGCATAGGAACAAGCAAATAATTTATGTAAATTGTATGCAGAAAGTAAACAGAATGATTGCAGACAGATTGATTGAATCGCAATAAACCCTAATTAATGAGATGAAATCGATGGTGGGAAGGTGTAAAGGATCTCCGACCTCCCTCTTCTATGCTACTCCCAACTTCCTAACTAAAATACTACGCGATTACCTCTAACGACAGCATGGCATAATACTTTGGTGCAAGAGGCGCAGTCGGCACGAGTACCCCTACTCAGTTCAATGAAACTACTGTGTCACTCAGCAGAACATCACACCATGAGTGATGTCTACAGTTGTATAACCATGATTTATGTCTATTAACTATTCTATTAATATATCACGGTATATAAAGGAGTAGCAAAAGCAGAGTTACGGCGGTTCGTCTTTACAAGAGAAAGTTAGCTACTCATATTAATACTTGAGAGAAATCGAAAACAAGGAAGAAAAGAAGAAGAAGCAGCTTAGTCTCTGATGTCTTCATTCTGCTTCTAGGGTTTCCTCCTTCTGGGTGCTTGACGGCCATCGGTTTTGGGGTTTCATTTCCCCGAGGACTGGTTCTCTCTCAGGAGAGCAGCTTTATGAGCAGTGTAGAATTATGAGACCCCTGAGGTCTTATTTATACTTGAAATTTTGTGCTCTGGCCGCCATTCTTCAATAAGGAAGGTTTAGAAAGGCGGGCTCTAGCCTGACAGGCCAGGAAAAAGGCCAAGAACTAAACAGAAGCTCCACTGCGATCGACAGTGGGCCGCATAGAGGCTTCTGCGGTCCACAGTAGAGGTGTCAACCGGGCCGGGCCATGAAAGCCCGGAAAATTAGCGGGCTTTTAGAGAAATATTTAGGCCCGGCCAAGCCCCTAGCCCCATTAAAATACGGGCCGGTCCGGGCCGGGCCTATAGCGGGCCGGTCCGGGCTTAAAAAAAACTAAAATTTTAGAAACTTTTAGTTTGAGTGTGATTCATTCTTACCCATCTAACACTCACTAAAAATTATTACGTTTGGGTGTAATATGTGATGCTGAACCTCCCTCAAATAAATTGTAAACATTTTTTCGTACTTCTCCCTTGTTTCAACGGTATGTTGCTATCGTTTCCCTTACTTCTAATGTCAAAGAGTTACTTATTAGACTCAACATGAACTCTATTAGCATTTTATATCTAAAACTTAAGTAGAATTACTTATTAAACCAAGTGTACAACTTTTAATGAATGTCATACTCGTCAAATTAAAAGAATTCTTTGATCTAACATGAACAAAACGTGTAGTGGTTTAGTCAGTGTTCCCTAATTAGTAAAAGGCGAAGCTTTTTAATTGTGTCTTAAACTTTTCAAACCCAATTTTAATATGTTGGCACAACTAATACATTATGATTCAAGTCAAATACCAACTAATATGCTTACTAAATATGTCGGGCTTTTCGGTCCGGGCTTAAGAGGTCCGGGCCGTTCATGGCCACGGGCTTTTTCGGTCCGGACCGGGCCATGTAATAGATGGCCCCTAAAGCCCCAAACAAATATTCGGTCCGGGCCGGTCACAGGCCTATATTAACGGGCTGGTTCGGGCCTGCCTTTTTTACGGTCCGGGCCGGGCGGGCTTGTCTACGACAGGCCCCATTAGCACCTCTAGTCCACAGTTGGCCGCCATCTTCGATTCTGTAGATTCGAATCTGCTTTCTTCGTTTTTCGATTTCGGGCTCCGTAAATTCGTTTCCTCGAAAAGTGGTCTTATACAAAGTTGTAGCATCTTCAATTATCTTCGCATTGGTTGGCCACATGAAATGTTTTGATTCCTCGAACTCCGTCCAACGGCCAACTCAGTGTATTTGCTTAACTTTCTAGAATTCGCACAAATATGTTGTTTTGGCGCCTGAAATCGTGCAATTCCTAAAAAACGCGATCATGTCCTACAAAATACACAGGAAGTTGGTAATTAACCATAATATGATACAAATATTGAATCAAAGGCAAAAAACGAGGGTCTAAAAGCATGCAATATTGCACATTTCATTGTCACATCACACCCCCAAACCAGTTTTTGCTCATCCTTGAGCAAGGCAATAACGATAATTAAGAAGTGACTATGAAATGAGTAACAAGCATAAACCAACACATAGACAAGCAACCAATTTCTGTGGTTTCAAACTCTACTAACTCGCTTAGTTTCAACTCCAACATCTATGACTCCACAGCAAGAAAATAACAAGTAAGCATCACTCACTACAGCCAGCAGTTATAAGTGTGTTAGGAATATCTGTTAGTATTTTGATCACTCATCACATGTTCTTATCTTAGCCAGAAAGGTGATTAAGTACTCTTGGTTCACTTGAACATTGTAAAAGAGGAAATCACTGAGTATGATTAGTCTAGTAAATCTTGTATTAGGATTATAGGTCTATGAGTGTAATTTTTATTTCCAGAAGACCATGAAGATCAATCCTAGCAATGGAGCTTTTCTGAAGATTAGAAGACTGAAGATTGCACAAGATTTATGAAGACATCAAGGTTTAGTCTAACTCAGAAAGATTATGTCATTAATCCTTTCTTAAGTATATTTACTTACTTTTGAAATATGATTCTGGACATATGACATCATGAGTATGGAGCATGCAAGCCCCCCCTATAGTCTTTTACTTTGCCGTTATCTGGACCAACAAAGTGTAACCCAATATCCTTCTAGGTGTACTTTAAAATCATTACCTCGCGGTAACGTTATGCAATCCTGCTCCCAAAAGTCAAGGTACAAATCAAAGTAGTACTCAGGTTGGCTTGGTAAGTAAAATAGGTAGGATAATATAGAGGAGTGTTTGGCTAAGCATCATTAAAAGATGAGCGAGGCAGAACAAAGGGTATTTAAGGGGGACTTATCCTTTCGGACACCGAGTTCCTTCCTTCAACTTCGTCTTCTGTCAATGATAAATCTTCAACTTCTCCTTCATCATTATAGCTACTTCAACGGTTGCTTCATACATAGACTACTTGCTCCTTTATTTTTTTTTCATTTTCTTTTGACATACTATTTTTTTGCAGTCGTTTTACTGACTCGTATGCTTTTGGTTGGCCATCATTGGGCTCTTTTAGTCTCTACATTTTTTGGTAGTGCCTGTTTTACCGAATTCCGCACTATTGTGCGTGCTGGTTCTGTATACATGCCATCAACCGTTACGGACATGTAGCTTTTTAGGGCCACGCGGTATGTGGGTAGTATCTATAACATGCCCAACACGAAAACGGTGATCACAAGGACCACAGATCCACTCTGAGACTTTTGTACCTTTGCTTTTTTCAGTACTTTCTCTTTCTATTTTTTTTTGGAGCAAGAGCTAGTGATTTTTAGCACCGGTAATACACAAGTAGGGCCAACAAGGTTACCTTTTGATGATGTTCATCTTCTACTTCTCCCCCAAACCAATTTCTCGAACTAGGGCTAGGGTTTTCTTCTCTACTTTCCCCCAAACCAATTCTCGATCATGATCAACATGATTCTCCTCCATTCTTTGGAACTCGTTGCTTCATTTCTTCATTCAAGCTCGGCGGTAGGTTGCTGTCACCGCTTAAGTAAAGTGTTGATACGGAAATATGTCCAATCCGTCATAAAGGACCTAGGAACGAATCCTAAGGCATCCCAAGTCATCCAATGGATCCGAGGAACTTAGGTCCGAGCCAATGGTCCGATCCGGGCAGACCATCTATGGTCCGACCCACCCTAAAAGAAAGGGACAAAGGATTAGGACCTGCAAGGCCCGACCCGGAACCATAGGTCCGACCCACCATGGTCCGAGCCTCCCTGGGAAAGGAGCATAGTGCTAAGTCAGCACCCTCTCCGACTCAAAGACTCCGATACGGATGTTAACTCGGATCCAGCACGACTATCTCATAGACTACCAAGCAAGTGGGCACCAAAGAGTGAGATGTCCGAACCCATGAGCTCCGAGTCGGAAGAGTTGGACAGACAGGAGAACTTTCTCAGCTGACAACTGTCTTGTCGGATCGGACATCCGGGACCCTCGAACCTGAGATCTCGGAAGACTCTGTCACATCCCCAAGAACTCTCCCAATAATGACCAAATTACCCCTAAAGCCCAAAATGGCATGGGCTAAAGCTTCATTATTGGGCTATGGGCCTCATCTTAGCATTGGTGGTTCAATCCTAGCCGTACACATGGCGCAATCCTAGCAAGGCCTCCCATCTCAATGGTTGCCTATAAATAAGGCACATATCCCAATAAGCAGGGACCTCAAGTAAGTCACTTCGAACAAGTCTTCTCGCTAGTCACATCACGAGCACTATACAGAGTCGATCCTCAGTCACTCTCGAGTAAAGTCTCATCCCGGTTTGACACTTAGCAAACCGGGCACTAATCCCCCCCACTCAAGTGTGCAGGTCCTTAACGGAGTAGTTGGTTCTTACGCTTCGATCCTCGCCTAGCAAGGAGCCTCTTATCTTGGCACCATTTGGAAGAGTTAAATAAATCTAAGTGATTGTGGAGTTAGACCCCCAACATTTTGGCGCCGTCTGTGGGAACCTTTACAAAAAGTCCCGTTCTCTTCAGTAATGGCAAGAACAAGAAGGTCCGCAAGAACCAACGCCACTACCGTTGGTACGCCAGCTCCTAGACAAAGGGGGAGACCTCCCACCAGAAGAGGAGGAGTAACAAGAGTCTTGACAAGAGAAGTGGCAGACGATCTGAGTGATGGCCATACCGCCAGTCTTTCTTCTGACGAGGAGAGAGCCACTAATCCACCAGTAAGGGTCCAAACACTTGGGGACGAAGGACAGGTTCCTCCGTCAGGAACACATGGTCCTCCCCCAGGTAGAAACTTTACCCTCCCAAATTGACAAATCATCCGTCCCAGCGAGTTTGGATTAAATGAAAATCAATTTGGCCTCTTACTCACCACTATTCAAGGGTGTTTTGGATCAAACAACCTCCAGCCTCCTCAACCCACTCCGCCTTTGGCAATCCCAAGACAAGCTGAACCTGCTCAATCCAGAAACGAGCACCGTCCAATCCAACAAAGGCTGGGAGAACAAGCTCAACCAGAAGATTTGAGACATCTTCTCAATAGGAGAGCAGCTGCTTCTCATGAACAACGAGGGAGAAGTCCAGAAGTGCCGCGAGTAGACGAAGTGGAAGCCGGTCGGCGAGGAGCTCAACAACAAGTGCCTAGAGATCAAATGGCAGAAAGTACCCCGATTGTTCCAGTCAGTGATCTCCCTCCAGATGTAGCCATCAACCCCAGGACCGGTGAAAGACTGACAGCTGAGCAGATCTACCTCCAATGAAGGCCTTGAAAACCAAATGGCCATCTTAGCGAGAATGGTCAAAGCACATGAGAAGGTGGTAGTTAAAACTCCCAACCCTACATGCGATGAGATCGAGAAAAGAAAGCGCCCGATTGTGTTATCCCAAACCTTGAGCATTACTATGGAGATACTTGCCCGTAGGGCATCTCACTAAATCGAGTAAGATGGATAGCAATGGACTCAACGACAACATGAAAGCTCTCAACTTTTCCACCACACTCTTTGGAGAAGCAATGGATTGGTGTACCTCATTACCCAATGGTTCCATCAAATCATATGCGGACGTCGCCTCCCTTTTCCTGAAAAGGTTTGAGAAGGCGAAAAGAAGGAAGAGATCAGTTGAGCACCTGGCTGGCATAATCCAGAGAGAGCATGAGGACCTCAGAACCTTCCTCGACCGCTTCAACGCCGAAGTGCGACAGGTAGAGCCTCATAGTATCAAAGAGCGAGTCCGACACCTCTATGCCAACACTTATAATGATGAGCTTAGAAGGAAGCTTTCCAACGAAGAAATCACCACTGAAAAGTACTTGGAAGAAATCTGCGAAGGAGTCTTGTATGGAGAAGATTACCGAAGAAATGTCCCGATAAGAGCAGGGATCAAGAGGGGAAAAGAACAAGTACGACAGGAATTCCCTTCTCGTCAAGGAAAGTTTGAGCAAAAAAGAGATCTCAGAGACAGAAAAGAACTTCACAGAGAAAGAACTCCACCCAGAAGGTTTGCCGAGTATACTCGCCTCAACAGACCAAGATCCGACATCTTGGCTTCTATTGTTGAGAAGGACTTGGATATACAATGGCCTAAACCGATCAAGAGCAGCAAGAAGAGTAAATTCTCTAAAGACTACTGTAGGTTCCACAAACAGAAAGGTCACCCAACTGAGGATTGCATCCAGTTGAAGACAGAAATTGAAAGGCTAGTGAGAAGTGGGAAGTTGAAAGAACCACCAGTTGAAGATGAGCCCTCCAGGCATTGAAGGAATGAGCAAAGAAGAGAGGAGCGTGGTTCTGAACCTCCGACAGGCTCTTTACCACCACCTCCCGCCGAGATCCCACATCGGCAGGCCCAAAGATATCAAGGTTACCGCGAAGAGACAGAAATGGAGAATCTCCCCTACAGTGGAGTTATCAACGCCATTGCGGGAGGACCAACAGGGGGAGATAGCAGAAATGCAAGAGAAAGGACCGCGCAACACTTAAGAAACAACGACAGGGCTTACGGCCCACCAGTTTGAAAGGCACAAATGCAATCACCTTTGACGATAGTGAGATCCCCCACCAACGTCTGGCGGAGATCTCAAGGACCACGATGTCCCTTTGGTTGTTTCTCTAGTGATTGCCACTTACAAAGTCAACAAGGTACTGATCGACACAGGAAGCTCCTCCAATGTCATATCCAAAAGGGCTGTCGAGCAAATGCACCTGGGGCAGATACAATATGGACGAGTATACACCTCGCTGGTAGGTTTTGGAGGGTCTGTAGTGCGCCCCATTGGAAGCATACCACTGCAAGTCTCTATGGGCACCTTTCCGACAAGGGTGACCAGGACTATTCTCTTCGTAGTAGTTGACACCTTCGACTATAATGTGATCTTGGGCCGGGACTTAACGATTGAGCAATTGCCTCACCCCTACACAATAGGGTAAAGTTTCCAACCCGAATGGCGTGGGGAAGAAATGGGCAACATCGAGAAGCACAGGAGTGTTACATCATGTCAACCAGAACCTGTCCTTTCGGTCACCAAGGGCCCTCTTAACCATTCTTCCAATACTCTGACACCACCAAAAGAAGAAATCGGTATTGGGTCGCTCAGAGAAAAGTTCCCCAAGACAGCTAGGATAGAATCCCATGAAGCCTTGAAAGAGGTCCAACTGGTCGAAGGAAATCCCGAGAGAACAACTCGGATTGGAACAGAGATAAGCACGGAAATAGAGCAAAAGCTCATCACCTGCCTCCGGGACAATCGCGACATCTTTGCTTGGAGCACAGATGACCTCAAGGGGATAGACCCAAGGGATCAAAGTTCACCGTCTGAACATGGATCCTACGGTCAAGCACATCCGTCAAAAGAGGAAAGATTTTGGGCCAGTTTAGAATGCTATAATAGCAGAGGAGGTTGACAAATTGATAAAAGCAGGTCATATCGAAGAAGTCAGATACTCTGATTGGGTGTGCAACGTAGTCCTCGTCGAAAAAGCTCCAGGAAAGTGGAGAATGTGCAATGACTTCACCAGACTCAACAAGTTTTGTCCAAAAGATCCCTATCCATTGCCACGCATAGACCAGCTGGTTGATTCCACTGCAGGATGTTCACTTCTAAGCTTCATGGATGCTTACCAAGGCTTTTACCAAATTAGGATGGCTCAAGAAGACATCAAGAAAACGGCATTCTTTGCGGCCGGAGGAGTCTATTGCTTCAAGGTCATGCCCTTTGGCCTCAAGAATGCGGGAGCTACTTACGGTGGTAAATAAGATGTTCAAGGAAGAATTGGGAAAACCATGGAAGTCTATGTGGATGACATGCTCGTGAAAAGCAAAGGCGAAGGAGGACATCGAACACCTCAACAATTGCTTTTCCATTCTCCGGATGTATGGAATGAAGCTGAACCCTGAAAAGTGCACTTTCGGGGTAAAAGGGGGAAAATTCCTTGGCTACATGGTCACAGAAAGAGGCATCAGTGCTAACCCAGAGAAGATAAAGGCAATCATAGATCTGCCACAGCCCAAGACCATCAATGAAGTTCAGAAGCTTCTAGGAAAGGTGATGGCGTGGAATGAAAAAGCCGATGCTCTCTCCAAGTACGCCTCAGCCTTAGGAGCTTTGGACAAAAGAAGTGTCATCCTGATGACCCGCGCAGAATCCTCCCTGGCAAACCCCAACGGAGAGATGTTTCTCTTGAGCACATAAAGAAACTGGATGACCGATATATTCCGTTACCTCAAGGATGGTACTTTACCTGTGGATCCTAGAGAGGCCAGGAAGATTCAATGTCGAGCTAACAGATACTTTATTCTGGGAGAAGACCTCTACAAGAGATCCTTCAGCGGAACTCACTTGAGGTGCCTAGATCCTCGGGAGCGCAATGGAAGAGATCCACGGGAAGTTGTGGAAGTCACTCGGGGAAGAACCTTGGCGAAAAATCATAAGGCAAGGATACTATTGGCAACCATCGATATGCACGCCGCTAACACCGCCCGCGAAGGCGCCAATACTATGCCAACATACCGCACCGTCCGACCAACCCTATGATTCCGTCAATCATAGCTTGCCCATTTGATCAATGGGGCATAGACATAGTTGGTCCCTTTCCACGAGCATCGGAAGAAGTTCTTGATAGTGGCGAGAGTACTTCACTAAGTGGTCGTGAAGCGATGTCAACCATCACCGAGCGAGTTCGGACATTCATCCGGAAGAACATCATCGCGGTTTGGACTCCCACAGTGTTAGTTTCGCACAATGGAGCACAATTTTACAAGGTCAAGGAGTGGCTCCACTCCTTCAAAATAGAACAACGCTTTACTTTCGTTGGCCACCCCCAAGCCAATGGTCAGGTGGAAGCCACCAACAAGACCATAGTCAAGATTTTGGAGAAAAGGTTGAGAACTTCACAAGACAGTTGGGCGGATGATCTTGACGCGGCCCTTTGGGCGCATCGAACGACAGCCCGAACTGCTACACAAGAAACACCTTTCTCCTTGGTCTATGGATCTGAGGCGGTCATCCCTCCAGAGACGGTGGTAGCAACCCAGAGAATCCAGCAATACGACCCAGTTGGTAATGATCTCGCAAGGATCTACGACCTTGAGCTCCTTGAAGACAAGCGCGATAAGGCATTGGCCAACATCCTTCGGCACCAAGCCATGACTGCTCGAGCCTACAATAAGCGTGTCTTTCCCAAGGACATACAAGTTGGAGACTTAGTCCTTAGAAGAGCTGATATACTAAGTCATGTGGGAAAACTTAAACCCAAGTGGGAAGGGCCATACAAGGTTACTGGGGCAAGAGTTAATGGAAGCTTCGAACTAGAAGATGAACAAGGCAGGGCCTTGAAGAGAACTTGGAATGCCAAGCATCTCCAAAAGTTTTACACTTAGAGAAGTATGGCAACGACTGTCACCTTCCTCTATCTCGTCGACCTGTTTTTTGTGATTGGTTTTTTTTGAAAAAGGCCTCGAAGCCCTCAAGTTGTAATACGATTTCCGTCAAATCAATACAACTGTGATTTCATAAACATTGTCGATAAACATGTCCTCGGGGATATTTAACTGCTTGATCCGGACCTAGTTCATACATTGATCCGGATCGGACTAGCACAATCAAACAATGTCAAAACCTTGACAAAGGCAAAAACGCTTTCATTACAACAGTACAGAGTTACAAAGTCAGGGTCCGAAGAGCCCAAATCGAGCTCACAAACACAAGCCCCTACTCTATCTCTTTTCTACTATTACAACGAAGCTTCCCAATTAACCCTAAGCTACCAAATCAAACCCCATCCGAACAACTGTCCGCTGCATCTATAGGCGCCCCGAAGGAAGAAGGAACTATACCATCCGAACTTTGATTGCTTGCGGGCAGAGGCTTCAAAGCCCCTTCGGACTATCCAAAGTTTAACAGCAACCGGACTATGTAACCTAGGCCATTCTTTGATTCCAGAAAGGATATTTCCTCACTTCTGAACGACAGAAAGCTCCGAGGCACAATGACCATCCGGATCGCATCATACCGAATACCATGAACACACCCCAGATTCAGCATATTTGGAGAGCGATCAGCCCGGATCGTCGGATCCAAACAAGTCATTCCGGAGGCCCCCATTGGCCCGAGTCCCAACAAGACCAGCATTGTCAGGGACTCCGTTCCAGAATTGCAAATAGCTCCCTCAAGCATTCAATTCTGGAACACAGCCACCGATAAAACCAAGCTGCTCGGACGAAAGACCTAAGGTGCGAGACAAACGAGTCACCAAAAAGGTTACTTCCGAAGGTCCTCAATGATCCGAATCCGAACAAGTTCAGCATTGTTGGGGACCCCATTCCAAAATTGCAAATAGCTCCCTCGAGCATTCAATCATGGAAATGCAGTCATCAACAAAACCAAACCGCTCGGATACACATCCTCAAGGACGAGCTAAGAGACCTATTCAAGGTGACAAGTCTCCCTCCATCCGAGAAACGAGCAACTAGACACAACAGGTTTGGTAGAAAGCCTTCCAACATTTCGGGCGGTTTCTTACGACCGAACCACGAAATACTGGAAGGGATTCTATCAAACCAATTCTGCCGACTTGTCGCCCCCCGGGCGCATAACCAGAGCGGAGTGCCCCGGATGCATTGAGATTCAAAACCAACTATTTGAAGATCCCCAAACCATCCAGATAATCTACCTCTCCGGGGCTAAAAGTCACGAATAAAGACCACAGCCCCGGAGAAAGAAGATTAGCCTGACGATCAGAGAAATTGATTGACAAAAACTTTGGGCCTCACTCGGTACGGACCATATTCTCGAGGATCCGAAGCTGGCTTTCCGAGCAAACTAATTTCCACGACTCTCACCAAAAGAACCAGCCCGGGTAGACTTCCGAATCATCGGAGAAACCCTTGGGATAAGATCACGAGCGAAAAGTGATGGCATAAACATACTCACCAGCCGCTCGGACTCGAGGTCCGGACCTTTGATTACTATAAAAGGCCTTGTCTCAATGACAAGCCGTACAAGCGGAGTATATATAGGAAGAAGACCAATTGGAGCGGACACGTGCACCATATTCACGGAGATGGGCTTGGGCCTAGCTCTTCATCTTCCAATGCCCAATGACAATCCATCCACACGGTTGAGCATACCGACTATGCTACTCACTCGGACGTACCAAGACTCGGGGCTGACATGACAACGTCCGAAGCAACTGTGATGCGTACAGAGACACCCTGTACTTGATACTTGATGCTGATTATCTTTTCACTATCTCACAAGTCTGCATGACTCGGAAAGACACACCGAGTTAACGTCCGAATCATCGTAGCTTATCACGATACAAGGAGATTGTTTTTCTCAAAGCCTGACCACTCTAAGACGCGATTCCGGACTGTTCGTGATCCAGTTTATTTTTATTTATAGCTTCCGATTCGGATGGGTACAACGATTGATCGTCCCCCAAGACCCGCACAGGCGAATTTGAATCAGGCAAACTAATGTCCTGGCGGTACGGATCTCAAAGGTCCGAGTCCACTATCCGAGTCTACAAGAGTTGATGAGTTACTATGCAAATACGAAATTAAACGTGCAAGGATGGAAACAGCAGCAATAGTATATTGGCCACAAAAATAGTTCCGAGCCATTAAGGGCCCGAACCAACAACATTCATCAAAGAAAAGTATGTTTGTACAAACAAAAGATGATGGGCAAAAATGACAAACATTTCTTTTTGGCCCGGAGGCACCCTATTACAAGAAATCCGGGGCATACCCCGTCTTCACTACCTCCGCCGCTCGGACGAACTAGGTTGAGACCGAGAAGGGCCGCCCGTATCCTTCTCCGGGCGCTTGACCTTCTTTGTTGGGCTATCCTCCGTTCTCTCGAGCCTCAACCTCTTTCGAAAGGCGGACACTCCTCCATCGTCGAGGTCGCGATCAAAGCCTTGGGCAGGCGGGCAAAGTCGTGATCTCGGTTGTGCTCCAGTGGTCCTCCAACGGAGCAACGATGGACATGAGCACCGAGGGACAAAGGATGGGAGATACGGACCGCCATGGTTGTACTTCTTGCCCTCCGACTCATCGCAAACCAGCTCCACAAATTCGCGCTTAAGCAAATCTTCGTCCTGACACCCTCCGGAGCGACGTCCGAGCCATCTCCATTTTTAAAGGCGGATACCCCCTCAGCCTCCAAGTTACAATCGTCCGGTACCCAACCTTTCCTCCGGCACTGCTCCACAGCTGCATCAAACCCATCTTGACGGGCCTCATCATACTTTGACTCGAGCAAGAACTTGTAGGCGTCGAATCAAGGAAATCTTGGGCGGCCTTGTGGGACTCCAAGCTCTTTCACATCTTATCCTTGAAAGTCCGAGAGATGTACGAAATCGTCCAAACTATCTTGGTGCACTTTCAAATCAGCCTCCAAAGATCGAATAGCACTTTTCATCTTGGCCGTCTCCGACTCGGCCTCTTGTTTCATGACTACGGCCTTCTTGAGCCCGAGTCTTTGCAACCGAGACGCTTCAATCGCCCGGGCAGCCTCAGCCTTGGCTAGATCTTCTTCCAGGGTAGCCCTCCGAGCAGCCACCAAGGAGCATGCTTCAACAGCAGTAGCAAGCTGAAAACAAAAACGGAATATCAGAAGCGTTAGACACCTCCGAATCACAGAAAGATGCGAAACCAACAAAAAGCTTAAAACTCACTTTGCGCTGAGCGGCAGTTAACTCCGCAATTCGCTCTAGCTCCGAAGAAGCAACCAACCGAGCCACTTCAGCATCCGGCTCCAGCTCCGGGGCCTCGCCCACCTTTCCCTTGCCCTTCTTGGCGGGAGGATTCGGACCTTCGGAAGAGCGCTTTTTTGGAGCAGCAGCGCTCGATCCGCTTGCGGGAGGATCTCGCGACACGGATCTCGGAGGCTTCTTCGAGCCCTTAGTTGCGACCACCTTCCCCTTGTCTGGAGTAGGGATGGTTTGGGCCTCTTTGCCCGCAGCAGCTCTCCGAGACTCCTCCGCTCGGAACACAGCAGCATTCCTTGGATCGTTCATCGGGAGTATGGTGGACGTCTTGATAATCTGGGTCCGAGAACCCTCTGCCAACTCCTTCCGCATGCGGTGCATTGACGCTTGGCTCCGCATGGTCGACATCGTATACTCAAACCAAAAAGTCGCATCCGAATCACAATGAGATACAAAAAGAATCTACAATTAATAATCATATAGTCGACAAGCAGACAACCGACGGACAACCAATCGAGGTAGAGAAACCACTTACTCAAATCCTCCATGTCACAAAAACTTGGCTCGGACAAGCCGCCAAGAAAGCGGTCGACATATCAAACCTCGGAAGAAGTACTTCTCGGCTCGACTCTGATGGAACTTGCATCCACAAGGGATGTTCCGGCGGTGGCTTCAATCGGCAAATTACCCGGAAGAACTTCTTCTCAAAATGCCACGTGGGCCTCTCCGCTTGGATTGCCGGGCTTGAGCCAGACGGACAAAATGTACCTCTTGAACCATTGGATTCCCAGAGGACAAGGGATCAATGAAAATGTGTATGCTGGCGACATACGAATGTATAGAACCAAGTGTTCCTACTAACACTAATATTGAACAATTTACGGAAATTGTCGAAGTTAAGCGGAATGCCTTTATATTTACATAGCACTCCGAAGCACATCAAGTTTTCGAGGGAGTTGGGGATGATCTGATGCGGACTCAAACCCATGCTGTTCAAAATCTCCAGAAACTTCGGACGATCTGGGTAGCCACCCTTGATGAAGACTTATCTCATAGACATATGGCCGGAGGCGGATTGTAAAAAGCATGAGATTCGTCCGGGATGAGAATCTCCACACACTCGGGATCTCATATCTTCTCGGAGCTCATCCACTTCGGCTCGGATGGTTGAGGCACAAGTAGCGAGTACCATCTTCATTTAACTCGCCCTCCGGATCGGGGTGAGTGACTGATCTCTAGACCGAGGAACTTCACTTGGAAAACGTCCTCACCCTTCCTCGGTCTCGGACGCTCTTCCTCGACCACCTTGCCTCGCCACTTGTCGGCGGTTTCTACACGGAGCACATTAGCGAAAGCCTCCGCACCCTCTTCCTCTTCGGAACCAGAATCTTGGCCCCGCACATCTTCCTCTGCCTCATCTTCTCCGGATGAGGACGCTAACTCTACAACAGTCCGGATAGGCGCAGCAACTTGCACACGATCCTCCTCACCCTCTTCGAAGATGCTCAAGTTGGGAGGTGCTTCCGAAGTATCATGCACTTCCTCGATAGTTGGCGCCTGCGGATCCGGAACGAACGGCACTCGATTAGGATTACTCCTAAAGTTATAACCTAGGGTGCGAATTAAAGTACGGATCTCTACCGGAAGTTCGGATTCCTGACTAGCTCGACCCGGGCGATGAGTTCCTATAACTCATGAGCTTGTCTCTTGAGCCGCCATAATAACTCGCACATGCGACACTCGCAGGTAATCCGGACGCCTCGGAGGACCAGAATCCGGAACAACTAACCGAAGTAAAGAACTTACCTCGGGCTCTTCCCGACTCGGATGGGGCTCTTGTTCCACCTCCAGAACGTCATCATCCACGATCTCAATCTCCTCCGAGCTATCGGTTAAGGATGTCGCCGAGTCATATCCTCACCTCGGATCGGTTTTGGCTATCACTCTCGGACATCCTAGGGAAAGGAGAAAGCAATATCGTAAGCTCTAAGATGGCAGTCCGAGAGGTCGTTTATGTATATTAAAGTGGCCAACTTAAAGCCAAAACTAGCGACTTACGCACAGCTTAGTTGGTCGATCGATTACACTTATTCGGTGTTAGTCAATATCAAATGTATTGGTTATCAACTATACTACACAAAGATAAGCATACATCCGAGTAACTTGAAGATGAAAGACAATGAGATGATTTAATCATAAGACGAGACAAGTAAACTTACTTGGACTCGGATCATTGGAAAGAAGTGACTTGACTCGCACAAGATCACGCGCTTGAACCGCTCCTTGCTCCGGATTCTTTGGTAGTTGCTTGATGTACTCGGAATGCAAAAATTCTCTCTAAACGATGAGAAATGAATCGGACCCCTATTTATAGAGGCCATATCGAACTCCAACCGTCGCGATTTTTCGGATTTAATCTCCACCGTCGATCAAGAACCATCCAACGGTATAGTACAATTATACCAAGTGAAATGACGAATGGGTACAACAAATTTACCTCTTGGATAGATGAATACAACAACTCTCCCTCTCTCGGGCGTCAGACAACACGAGAGTTCCGGAGTATCATCTTTTCGGACGCCTAACGGCTTTCCAAGTCCCATATACTTTGTCCACACAAGGAACCTCGTATACTCGAGCGATTACCCTTCGGACCTTCCCGACCACAGAGCTGGTTGGACGGGACACACCTACGGTCCGCCACCGTAGCTCATCAAAGGTACACTAGATGTTCGGAGCCTAAACTTAGTCTCCATTACAAATACCTTTTTCCTTTTTTCACTTCGGTGCCCTTCGGACCTACTCCCTCGGATGGCAACGCTGTGTTAGAAAAAGAAAAAGGGAGAGAGAGACTAAGTCAATGGCCACGGCACAATGAGTACATCTTTTTTCAACGAGATCGAAACGGATTGGACTGAAGAACGGATTCTTTCCCTCAAAACAGCTTCCCAAACCAATAGTTCCACAACTATCTTCTACTAAGATACTTGGAAACTAGGGGGACATATGTTGATACGGAAATATGTCCAATCCGTCATAAAGGACCTAGGAGCGAATCCTAAGGCATCCCAAGTCATCCAATGGATCCGAGGAACTTAGGTCCGAGCCAATGGTCCGATCCGGGCAGACCATCTATGGTCCGACCCACCCTAAAAGAAAGGGACAAAGGATTAGGACCTGCAAGGCCCGACCCACCATGGTCCGAGCCTCCCTGGGAAAGGAGCATAGTGCTAAGTCAGCACACTCTCCGACCCAAAGACTCCGATACGGATGTTAACTCGGATCCAGCACGACTATCTCATAGACTACCAAGCAAGTGGGCACCAAAGAGTGAGATGTCCGAACCCATGAGCTCCGAGTCGGAAGAGTTGGACAGACAGGAGAACTTTCTCAGCTGACAACCAGGTACTGTCCGGATCAGACATCCGGACCGACCCCTCCGAACCTGAGATCTCGGCAGACTCTGTCACATCCCCAAGAACTCTCCCAATAATGACCAAATTACCCCTAAAGCCCAAAATGGCATGGGCTAAAGCTTCATTATTGGGCTATGGGCCTCATCTTAGCATTGGTGGTTCAATCCTAGCCGTACACATGGCGCAATCCTAGCAAGGCCTCCCATCTCAATGGTTGCCTATAAATAAGGCACATATCCCAATAAGCAGGGACCTCAAGTAAGTAACTTCGAACAATCTTCTCGCTAGTCACATCACGAGCACTATACAGAGTCGATCCTCAGTCACTCTCGAGTAAAGTCTCATCCCGGTTTGACACTTAGCAAACCGGGCACTAATCCCCCCCACTCAAGTGTGCAGGTCCTTAACGGAGTAGTTGGTTCTTACGCTTCGATCCTCGCCTAGCAAGGAGCCTCTTATCTTGGCACCATTTGGAAGAGTTAAATAAATCTAAGTGATTGTGGAGTTAGACCCCCAACATAAAGCATGTAAAGGATGTATATGATGGAGTTTCATAAGGGCTCAAAAGCCTTCAGTGGGGTTAGTGAAAGGTATAGAAAAGGATTCAGAAAGGTGAGTACTACTAATCACTTTCATGTTGCTGACAAATAAGGACTCAAGGGTAGCAGTGTTCACACGGTTGCACACAGGATTTTAATTAGAGTAGCAAGTAAACTCACTCATCAAAGTAGCATGGGTCGGGTTTGGTCAGAGCATATATTCAGCAAGCAGCGAAGCATGAAAATAAATCCACAGCCCCTCATCTTAGTCATAATTTACACTTAGTACTCTTCCACAGATCAACCCTCTTTTAAAAAAGTAAAAGACCTTAGACGTAACATATAAGATTAAGACATAAATTAAGTTGCAAACTACTAAGTGCGAGTATTTAAAATTATTACAGACCGAGTAATTCAACAAGTAGCAGTCAAATTCCTCCCCCAAACCTAGCTAAGGGCAGATAGAAAAACTAGGAAAGTAAAGAGAAAAAAGAAAAGATACTCCCCTCTCAGTGATGTGCTTCCATGGAGAATGCATCTAGGATGAAGGATCATCCGTGTGGAGTAAAGAAATCATCTTGGCTTCCATAGTATTGGCTCAGTCCTGTGCCAGCTGGCGGATGAAACGGTGGCTGAGGGTAGCAAGGTGGGTAATTATGCTGAGGATAGTTCACATAGCTTGCTTCCATAAAGGAAGTTCTTTGTTGCGCTTGAAGGTAATTTAGGTATGAATTCCATTCTATCCTTTGGTAGTTAGCGTACATCTCCTCTTGCTGCCTTATCTCTTCTTGCCAATTAGCTTGGCACTGGTCTAAGAAAGCTTGCATCTGGCTCAGATCAAAAGCTCCTTGCTGCTCATTCCTCCTATCCCTTGCTTCTTGAATCGCTTCATGGTGTCTAATAAACATCCGCTCGACTCTTTTTATAGAGAAGGGTTCAGTCAAAGCCACGTTCCCTGCCTCCTTTATCTCCACTCCCTGCTCTTTACATATTCCTGTTATCAACCCTGGAATGGGAGATTCCTCCTGTGATCTCCTTTTAGTGCGACCATTTCTTCCATAATGATCCGTCCGATATCAACATAATGTCTCGTCATAATTGAGTAGACCAATACTGCCTCCTCTTTATCAACTCCACATATGCGTTTTTTTGGGTCTAAGGTTTGAACGTACAAATTTTACCCAAAACCTGGCATAGTCAGTGAGGGTTGTCTTCGGTATCTCCCTTTGTATGTCGTCCTCCTCATAATCATTCCTCAAAAGCAAGTGATGGATCTCATCTTTCACTTCCTCGTAGCTCAAGTCAGAGTGTGGGGGGCTCAACAAGATTCGGGTTCTTCTTCCTCTTCGGTATCTCATAAAAGTTGTTGATAGTCTGAGGTTCAAATGTGAACTCGACTCCCCTTATGGTGATAGGAGGCAACTCGCTCACCTCATCCAGGTCGTCTAGTTCAAGTTGGAAGAACTCAGCATAGAATTCCCTGACTATGTCGAGGTTGTAACCTTCAAGGCAAGAGGTGAAAGGTCCCCACCCTTGGGCGTCTAATGGAGTGAGCATCCAAGTGAAATTATGTCTTGAGGGGAAATTGATTTGGATGTTCCTTTCGGGGACTACCCCTCGGTTTTTTTGTACTTCCAACCATGCTTGAGCTTCCTTCGAGAGTGAAGGACGAATAGCACTCTTCCCGGGCCTTCCCCTCTTCTTGCTTGATTCACCCACTTGTGCCTTCTTCATGGTACTTGATGTTGTTGATGGATGTGTAAGCTAAGAATGCAATGGGCAAGTTCAAAATGTGAAGTTTGTGAAGAATTTGGAAGAAGAATGGGGGGGGGGGGGGGGGGGAGAGAGAAAACGATTTGGGGATTTAAAAGAGGAGGGAGTGAGCAGCAAGTAGCTCACTGCGGTCGGACACCACTGTCCCTCAAAAGCGATAAATTACGTAATTTTGATTCTTTTTAGTTTTTCGTTTTTTTTTTAAATGCAATGATGATTCTAGACTAATAAAGAAAATGAACAAGTTTTTGAAAAGATTTTTGGTGCGGAAAACGAGAAAAACAAAAAACGAAACGGAAAGTGAATGCAAGTGCGTAAATTAAACGTGATCTTCGGTTGCCTCCCAAGAAGCGCTTGTTTTAGGTCTTATAGCTCGACCCCTGTTTTCATGATGGCTTATTTGTCGAGGTTTAGACCCTCGATCCCGTTGAAGCTCTTGTCCATCCATTCCTTTGTTGCGTAGCTCGAATTTTCCATCCAACGTTTCATTTCTTCTTCCTCGATCTCATCTAGCTCCGGATCCTCGTCGATATGGAAAGTGAATTCTAGGTAGTCATTGGTCTCCCTTAGACTATCCCATTCACCGTTGCCCTCGGCGGATCCGCATTTCCAGTTATCTTCCTTCGACCCAAAGTACTCGTCGGGGATTGATAGAAGAGTATTTTCGTCTGATTCCTCTTCTATCTCCCAGTATGTCTTGAACAGATTCGTCGGTGCTAGCAAATCTTCCAAATGAACCACCAATTCTTCTTCAATGTCCATCTACCAGTCTCCTGTGGCGAAATTTATCCTGGCTCCAAGACTCAGTGATCAATTTCGCTTGTTGTGCCGACTGGTTAGTGAGTTGGTTAATTAGATTTTATGTTTACATTTTAACATATTCGACGTATTTCTTATTTGACATACAATTAAAACACTCAGTTAAGTCACTGTTCCATTTTACATAAGATCGAGTTATTATTCATCTATTAAACGTTTCTTAAATAGAATATACCCATTACTCCCTCGTCTATACTGTAATGGTTATATTATGCAATGAAACTTTATTTACGAAATTTCATTATATAATTTAATTTACCATTTAACGACTGTAATTCAAGAATAGTGCGCACTTGAACCGAAAAAATGTAACTGGATATATTTAAGGGAGGATGTATATTTTTAATAGACAAATAATAACACCTAACTATGTTGGCTACTCTATAAGAGCAGATTTTAAATAAAACTGATATATACACATGAGTCCGCCCGTTCCTCCTACCGAATCAAGGCGACTTAACACGATATATACGTATGTGTTACTGGAGTCCGGCCACAATCTTAAATGGTCCGGCACTAGGACACTCAAGATTCCAGGTTAAAATAATGGGACGGTCCAACCACCCACATCTCTCACAACGGACATATCCACACCATAAGGGTAGTCTTCTGATCAAGACAACTACAAGAAAAGCCTGTCCTTAACTTTGGACCGTTGGGAGTCTATGGACGGACCACTTTAAATCTTGTCCTGAATATCGTCGTGAGTTCAACGCACCACCTATCTCCGGGACCACGTGTCAACTTATCACCAAGCCGACCAAACTCCGGGATGTCAGATAGTCTGTCCCCAGAGCTCAACACTATAAATAGAGGCCATTTACTCCTCATAAAGACAGGTAACTACTTCGTAATAATCCACTCTCTCAGTTTTGATGTCCGAGCACAAGCTTGATCCGCCTCCTAACTAGTTGAATCTTAGTCCGGACTGTCCAAGGCAGGCCAACCCAAAAGGGTCTAACCCCTTCTATTCTTGTTTATAGGTCAGCCACCTATAAGTGTCCAACCAACGGACCCTCACACAGGGACGGATACACTTACCTGACGGACCCTTTGCTATCAAGGAACTCTACACTCTATCTCTTATTCATAGGCGGACTCCTAATCTATTGCCGAACTTATTTAACTAAAGGACTCCGAACTGAGACTTAACGACTTAAGAAGAATCAAACCTACGCTCTGACGGACTCTATCTGACTTTGACTCTGACCATTGACTTATCCAGTTTTACCCCACATTAAAAAAAAAAAAAAAAAAAAAACTTAGAAATTCAAGAGTAATTTTTAGGAAACCGTTGCATTAATACTTATTCAATTAAAAAGGGATAAAAGATGTGGGCATCGACATGTGTAGACTGGTAGCCTTTAGGTGTTCAGTTCCAATTTGCAAATAAAAAACCAAAATATGGACCGATTAGTCGCCAGGAAATGTACCGGATACTGATTAATCCGATCAGCAATTACCGATTGTAATGACAGATTTTCGCATTACCTACCGGCAAGAACCATATTGCCTGCCGTAAAGATATACTATGCTACAAAAATAAGTATAGGTGTCTATAGATATCCCTATAACTGCTTATGGCAAATAGGACCCAGGTACGCAACATTACATTGACAAATTCATATGTTAAAAGCAACCTCATAGTTACCAACCTCATGCAAAACGAAACGGAAAATGTCTTATACTGGTTATCAGAATGCAAAGTAACGAGCAACCAGACATAAATCTAAGTCTATAACCTTTAACTTCTGTACTCCCAAGTTTCGACAACCTCTAAACCATCTAAACAGAATAAAGCAGTGAAACCATGGATATTGAACAGCCATTAGACATTCAGTCGCCCATCTGGTTTCAATCTTCTGTATCGTCCTCTTCATCATCTTCAGATCCACTACCATTTCCCTTCAGTGACAAGATGTATTAGAGAGAAATAAGTGGCACACATATTATATAATCAACTACAGCATTTCCTGTTTTATGAAATAAGAATGAGGTAAAATATATGTGCATATCATATCTCAATAAGGCGGATATAGTAATTCAAAAAACAGGAATCCTAGACTTGAGAGTAACAAATTACTTGTTATTTGCAACTTCAGTAAAAGCAAACAAAAAATATTCCAATTCTGCTACAAAACAGAGCCAAAATCGATCTCATTCTCTCTGCTTAATTGTAATGACACAAGCTACCTCATATCCTAAATGACCAAAAACTCATAAAGGAAAACAACGATAACCGGCAAGGGCTTTGAAAGGAAGGGAAGTAAGCTAGCAATAGCAAGTGAGAAGGATATTGACACAACTCTCCCTGTCCAGGACAAAATGTACCATTTGGTATTGGGCGCGGAGATTATGTGTAACGTAAAAGTGTGTAATTGGAGTGAATTAGTGATGTCACCCCAAAAGTTGTTAGGGCACATGACTATTGGGGCATATATAAATGAAAAATGAGATGTTTGGTCCGGGGAAGAGCACAAAAGTAACATACAGTTCTTTCCCTATGCTAGTAAATATTTTGGGTACCTTCGAGGTCTAGAACATTCAAAAATCTTCTGAAGATAAACTTTTGAGTTTACTTAATTCTTCGTATTTCGTAATACAAATTCTCTTAGGTACATGCATTAACAAATTTCTAAACATAAATGCTACTTCCTCCATCCCGTCCCATGTTACCCATTTTGACTTTTTTCGGTCAACCGTTTTGAACTTTGACTACAAATAAATCTTAAACGGTAAATGTAAAATGTTCAATTAAATTATATTATGATACTTTAAAGACTAAAGTTTCATAATATAATTTAATTGAACATTTTACATTTACGGTTTAAGATTAATTTGTAGTCAAAGTTGTATACTGTTGACTGGAAAAAGTCAAAGTGGGTAACATGGGACGGGACGGATGAAGTACATTTTTTAGTATAAATTCGACTTTAATTGAATCTAAACAACGTTTAGGTTAGGGTACCAGCCAAATTTTGAGTAAAC
The DNA here is from genome assembly GCA_026545765.1 of Plantago major. Lineage (NCBI taxonomy): Eukaryota > Viridiplantae > Streptophyta > Magnoliopsida > Lamiales > Plantaginaceae > Plantago > Plantago major. The sequence goes on along the minus strand of CM048840.1, from coordinate 76,921,182 downwards.
TAAACATTCCAGTCCGGCCGTATTTCTGAGAGCAAATTAATCATTGTAATATATTATCACTAACAAGTATCTTGCAATACTTTAACAGTCATGAACTGTAAAAACAGTTTCATATGTAAAAATATTAAGAAAAAGACCGATAGAAAGTCTATAGCATGACTGAATAAAAATGTAAAATAGGAACGACATCTATTGGAGCTCTGTTCATGATTAACCTGTGCAAAAATGAGAGGCCTTGTTTGACTGAAATTGTTGAAGATTGACTGAAAAATATTTGGTTGGCAATACGCTGGCTATGTGTTGGATTTTGATTGATTGTGGTCCCTCTGATTGTACGTGGGTGAAGTAATTTTAGAGGACAGTGATGTTTTGATTCATTTTGGAGCCTGATGGTGAGGTTTGTGATAGGTTTGAGTACATTATAAATTAACTTCAATTTTATCAACTTGGACTGGTTTCGAGTACTGGAATTTCCACCAGATTACAAATAATTTTTATTAGTGACAGTGAATAGGCAGGGGACGTGATTTAAGCATTTACCTCATCATCTTCGTCGTCATCTTCAACTTCTAGATCCTCTTCATCACCCTCCTACATCAGATAAAAGATAAAATAGTACTAAAACTGTTATGTCTGTGAAGATCAAACACAAGACACATAAATGAGGGTCAAGAAATAAAACATACATTGTTAAAATATGAGAGGGGATTTGGCCATAAATCATCCTTGATAATGTCAGCAACCTGCTACGGAAATTAAGATTCCAGATATTAGTTTATATAGTAATTACATTGAAATAGTATCAAGTAAAAACACCAACTAATCATTGAGGCAGGAGTTACCTCATCATGAATCTCATCAATGTCACCTTTAAACTGGCTATCGCTAAACCAGGTAAAGAAGCTGCACATCGATAAAACGCAAAGTTATAAATACAAGTGTGTCAAAAATACATCTTTTATTATAATATATTTGATACTCTCAACGTTTTTTTTTTTTTTTGAAAATTAATACTACTAGTAGCCTACTATATTACAATGTACACATAATGTGCATGCTGATCAACTGACCCAAAAAGTTTGGCCCAAATAATACCATAGGTCAAATTTGCCACCCTACCTAAACCTTAAAAAATACTCCAGCCATTATCTGAATTTTAGTTGTGCTTTTCAGTTTTAATTCCGCTTTCATAGTTGTTCAATGTCACACTCTGCTTGACAAAAAAACATTTTTGAAAAAAAGCACCCTACTGCAACTTCTACTTTTCCACTGCCTAGGAACAAATTTAGAGCAACAAATATACTTTCCATGAAAAATAAACTTCAAAGAACAATAACTTCACACGAGTGAAAGCATATACAATGCTCAACAACAACATACTACACTAGAGCAGCAGATTGGTTTTGACTTCGGAAAATGGATTCGTGTTTATATAACATTAAAGAATAATCAATCTCCATTTTGCTTCACCCAACACTCATCTTAACTATGAGATTGATATGTGTGTCATTTAAGTTCGACAAGAGAGGGAGAATGATGGACATAAAGGGGGATAACCTTTCTTCAGTATGCGATCGCTTGTTTCCTTTCTCTTCAGGAGCACCATTTTGAATACCCTGTACAAGTAAACAAAATTACAACAGTAGGAGAGAGAGGTGCAACATTTTCCAAACTACTAATAGCCTGGAATTTATACCATTCCTTCTTTCCACTTTATCGATGTTGCAGTGATTTTAGTTGATCCCTCCTCGAGAAAGGTAAACGTCTTCGTGAGCTCAGTATCTTCAAAGTATGGATTTGGGTTGAAAATCTGCAGGTTCAAGTAAATGATGATATCAACAACTTCAGTACTTAAAATAACATTCAAGTATTTTAAAAGGAGGATGGACAAGTAGAGGCTCACGAGCTTAATGGAGTAACCAGACTTGACATCTTTGAAATCTTCAACTTCCAGGTTAGTTAGATACTTGAAAATCTAAAACAACACACAAGGAAAACACTTAACGAGTAAAATTGGATAAATTCAATGTAAGTGGTACTTTAGAAAGAACGTTATCCAGTATATAGAAAACATAATAATAGCATAATGAAATAAGGCGACAAAGAAGGTACCTTTTGGTCTTCTTCAGTCAAAAGTACACCGAGGGCGGGGTGACTCAAAAACTGCAAAGAAAACAGAACATTTGAATGAGAGTGTTTTTGAATCAAAGAAATAGATCACATTTATTTATGTTAAAAGACAGAAACATGTTATGTTAAGAAATCGAACCGCAGTCAACCAAAAATCAGGAATAGATTTGATGATGTCATTTCGCTTATCATAGACGGGCTTGCGTATCTCATTGTATTTCTGTTCCACCTCCAAGACCTTCTCACTAGCTTCTTCATTGATCTGAAAGAGATTCATAATCAAATCACTAAGATGAGATGGTCTGAAGCAATTACAAAATAATAAGTTATGCTAAACAAACAACATGGTAAGGATATACTAATAGTTGTTAAACGTCAACGAGAGAAACAAACGAAAACATAGGAAATCAAAATCACATCAGTCATGGATGAATTGTGAGTAAAAAATAATAGGGAAAAGAAAAGCACATATAATCCGAGTCCGACAAGCAAGTTTGCATCTCCGTGAATACAAATTGTATGATAATTTTGTTGATTTACTTGATCCAATATTGAATAGAGCTAGGGAATTGGGTGGTCATAAGAACCCTAAAACGAAAAGTAGAGGGAAAAAGATGGGATTTTTCAACAAAATTTGAGGCATTTGTAAAAATTAAGACAAGAGAAAATAGAATTAGGTTAGGTTAGATTAGATGGTGCGCATACTATACATACTTTCTCGAGGTCATCTTGAATTTCCTGAAGCTTTTCGATGGAAAAGACGAGCTCTTTATCAACGCCGTTGTTGTCTTCTTCCTCTGGTTCTTCGTTCAATTTCTGCTTCTTGCTTTTGTCTGCTCCCATTTCTCTGAAGAAGAAGAAGAAGAAGATCTGAAGAGTTCTTTTTTGTTTGTATGGATGGCTAGCTCTTCCTACAAGGCCTTCGCTTAGACCCTCAATAAACCCTACTGCACCTCACCTGATATAATACTTCTACAATACAGTTAAAAACTCTCAATCACAAACAAAGAAAATCTTCATTCTCAATTCACTTTCAATGATGTTAAACGCAACACCTTTTTGACTAAACACGATACCAATTATTTGCGTACTTACTAAAAATGCCCTTAACTAAAAAAAATTATAAAATTAACGTAAAATCGAAATAACTCGTTTACAGAAACACAATAACATTAACATGCACGATTGAATACAAATTACAACAATAAAAAACATCGAAAATTTTTTACAATTTTTTTTTGGTGAAAAGTGAAAAAAGTTGAAAATTATGTAGAGAAATTGAAAAAAAAAAGAAGAAAAAAATAACCAAACAGAAACTGAAAAAAAAAAAATAAAGCGCATGAAATGGCCGGTTTTGACCACCGGCCATTTCATGTGCTTTATTTATTTATTTTTTATTTTATTTTTCAGTTTCTTTTTGGTTATTTTTTCTTTTTTTTTTCAATTTTTCCCAACTTTTTTCACAAAACGGCGGGTTCTCAAAACCGGCCGTTTTAAAATATTGATTTAATGCAATATTTTTTTAAAATTTTAAATTTATTTATTTTGAATTCAAAACTTTAACTATAATTCGAATATGAATCGAAATGCTTCCGAATAAAAGGTTACAACTTGAACACAAACGAACTTGAATAGAGAACTATTCTTTTAACATTTATTTATTTATTTATTTTAAATAAAGAACTATTTTAGTAAAAGTGAAATCATATTTATTTTAATTACGGCAACATGAATTTTCACTCATTTCACTATAAATACGGAACACAACATAAAATTGAAAGCATAAACTAGAACAAAAACCATTGGCGTAGCTGAACGAAATAATGTTGCATCCAATGGCTTATTCTTTCCTCTCTAGCATATTCCCATGGCATCCATAATGGTGAAAGTGGACATTCATCTATCACGTGCAGCCTAATATAGTGATTGTTATCAATGAATCCCACTGTCCACTCTTCATCTGTCGATGGAGGGTCCGGAGATGGTGAGTCCATTTGTGAACGACACTCCAATGGAAAGTATGTAAGACTCCCTACCGCAACATAGCAGCTCAAGACCCATTGGTACGTTGTAGCTGTAAGAAAGTCCATATTCGGGAGTGTATACCACCATGGGTTGTTACATGGGCCTGCAAACCAGTTCAAACGACTAGTTATTTCCGTGACCCGTTGTGCCCCCATTTATGCGACGTAAAGTTCCCTGTGGTTGTTCAACTCCTCCATAAGTTCCTGCCTGACGTCTGGCCACCGGTCTTGTGAATGGTATTAGAGTTGTGCTATGACCCTAAAACCGCAGTTTCCATCGGAGACGACATTAGTCCAACCTCTAATGAAGTGTACAGTTTGTTGCGGCATTTGACTCTGGTATCTAAATGATCTACCAGTACTTGCTTGCGAACCTGAACCTGCATTGCTTGGGGTGGAATTCCGTCAAGATTGATTCGCGTGTTGCTGCTCCCAAGCATATGGGATCCTACTCCCTGTTGCTCTAGGTCGCCTACCTCTCCGTTGGTTTATGATTGGCTCATCCAAGAACGATTGTGACGCACTCGAATCGTCGAAATACGATCTCATTTCCTCCTTCGTGGCAGTCTCGCTGCGGCCCCTCGCCCAGTTAATAAACTGGTCCCGTACACTTTGCTGCCTAGTCTCAGGTGGTTCCCCCATGTGAAGAGTTCTCCAGAACACGTTTAGATCATGAACCGGGTGGACGGTCCTCCTGTTTCTCAACTTGACTGCCAATTGACATGCGCACATTAGTCCAAAACTTGTGCGCAATGTGTGATCGCAATCACTAGGATTAACATCGTCCATTTCTTTCACCATTTTGTCAATGGCAAGATGTGAAACTACACCTCCCAGCCTACGGAAGATGTGACTTGTTGTGGAATGAGGCTTAATCGTAAGAGATCTCTCAAACTCTGTGCGGATCACATCAAAATGCATTTCAAGTAGGCTATGCAGCTTCGGGAATGCCCGGTGAAACTTCTGATTTGAAGGACCCAACCACAACTTATACCTGGCGTGAGCAGATTCGACTCTGCAACCAATTTACAGTGTTGAATGTCAGTTTCGGCATAACTGTAATTATAGGCTAGTAGTGCAATACGAAATAAACTAAGGTACGAGTGGCTTTATGACGATAAATAGAATTACTTGTTGGCCGTGGTTGTGCCGTAGTGTAGGATGTTCTTGGTCCAAGCGAGGACAAATCGCTCACGGTATGGGTCCAACCATGTCCTCCGTACGTACTCCATGACAGTCGGTAGTCTTCGCCAGGCCTCCGCCATTTCTGCAATGAATGCTCATGGAGTTCCTGATCTTTGCATGCACGATGCGATCCCATCTGGATTTTACTGCCCCTTGATACTTTGTGGAACCACACAACTTGTTTACTTTAGCCTGCACATCCTTCGATATGTGCCTCCGACACAGTAGGTGTGCTGCTTCTGGAAATACGATATTAATCGCATTCATTGCCTCTAAATCTCTGTCGGTAACAAAAACCCCCTTTGAGACACCACACTCAGCAAACAACTCCCGCAATTGTGTAAGCCCCCACACATAACTTGACGTCCTTTCGTTGGAGAGGAAAATGAAATCTATGTGATAGTTTTGCCCAGTGGGTAAGACGCTAATCAGTTCCACCAAAGGCATGTCGTACAAATTTGTCTTGTAGGTTGCATCCATGAGGACAACTTGCGGGAACAAACGGAGCATCTCCCTTGTATTAGGATGAGCTAAAAAAATTCCCTCCAATATGTTAGTACCCTGCTCTTGCGAGTGTGTAAATATATAATGATGTTTTTCCAACATATGCAAGAAATAATCCATTGGGGGCATCGATCCCATCTCCATACGTTGATATTTCTGGTCAGCATTGTATATGTGTCGTAGGACACTATAGTTGTTTGTAAACTCCTTTTTGAGTTTCCTGAGAATTTCTCTAGGTGTCATTCCGCACTGCATCATTTCAATCACTCGCACGAACTCTTCGTCATTCGACCGAATCGACGTGTGCGATGGGGTAATTCCCGAGTGCATGATTGTGTTTCTCGTGGCCCTCTCTGATAGTAACTCTCCACTCCCCCGGATACCTCTCATGCAGCTTAACCTGAAATTGACAATTGTGCTTCTTAGTCCCAACTGCATTTCTGGATTTCACTTCGGGGTCACTTGAAGCCGTGTTTCTATATGCCCCACACGCTCAAAACTCATGTATACGTGTCTTGGTTTCGAATGTGAGATCGCGGAAAATATATTGTTTTCTCGATATACGAACCCAAGTTTCTGCAGCTTCACGAGTATCAAAACTCTGATTGTTTTGGAAAAATTGACTGCAATCTGGAAAATCAGCCGCATCATCGGATGAAATATATGAAATAGGTGAGTTACTCATAGTATACGTGTTTGGGATTTGAAGTGTTTCGGGTTTCAAGTGTTTGGGATTTGAAGTGTTTAAAATAGAATATTTGTTTCAATCAAGTGTGGAGTATTTTAAAATGATGGTGGGGGGGGGGGGGGGGGATTTTATAGAAGTGTAGATACGTCCCTTGAATTGAAACATCCCGTAAATTGAAACGTCCCGTGAATCGATATGTCCCGTGAATCGATATGTCCCGTGAATCGACATGTCCCGTAAATCGATATGTCCCGTGAATCGAAACATCATGTGAATCGATACGTCCCGTAAATCGATACGTCCGGTAAATCGATATGTCCCGTAAATCGATATGTCCCGTGAATTGATATTTTCCGTAAATCGATATGTCCCGTGAATCGATATGTCCCGTGAATCGAAACATCACGTGAATCGATACGTCCCGTAAATCGATATGTCCCGTGAATCGATACGTCCCGTAAATCGATAAGTCCCGTAAATCGATACGTCCCGTAAATCGATATGTCCCGTAAATCGATATGTCTCGTAAATTGATATGTCCCGTGAATCGATACGTCCCGTAAATCGATACGTCCCGTGAATCGAAACGTCCCGTAAATCGATATGTCCCGTGAATCGATATGTCCCGTGAATCGATACGTCCCGTGAATCGATATGTCCCGTAAATCGAAACATCTCGTAAACTGATACGTCCCGTGAATCGATATGTCCCGTGAATCGAAACATCCCGTAAATCGATAAGTCCCGTAAATCGATATGTCTCGTAAATCGATATGTCCCGTGAATCGATACGTCCCGTGAATCGAAACATCCCGTAAATCGATACGTCCCGTGAAACGAGGGATTTTGGTTCTATAAATAATCTCCTCATCCATCACATTTTTACACCACAACTCTCCATTCAAATGTTCTTCTTCCTTACAACATACTATCAAATACTTAGCAATCCAATCAGTGTTAAATGTCAGGAATCTGGAAGGTAAAGTTATGATAATACATTAATAAACTGTAGTATCGATTTACTTGCTCATCTTTCTCTATGAATTCTAACACTCCGACTATTCTCATTTACTTGGATGGGAAATGTAAGTCATTTAATTCCATATCTTTAAAATCCGAGTATTCATATTTACTATTGTTAACTCATTCTTATTTACTATTTACGTTAAAATGCCGCAGGACCGCGATATTCTAGAGGGGTTTCATCAATACCGTAAATTAAGCAAGTTCAAAGACTATTTAAACGACGATGTCTTGAATGTTGTTATGTGACCATCTCTCACACTTGCTTGTATCAGATACTCAAGATCAACATGCCTTTGATTAGTGCATTTGTTGAACGGTGGCATCCTGAAACTAATAGCTTTCACTTGCCATTCGGTGAGATGACTATAACCCTGCATGATGTCCACTATCTATTGGAATTCCTGTTCATGGTCGTGCGGTTAAGGTGGAAACGAACCACCCAGAGATGCTCAAGCTCTCATTATCAACTCATATGCAACTGAATGATGCATCGTTGAAAGCCAACTTTAAAAGTGCTGGTTCAAGCATAGCACAATTGAGGCCGTTTTAAAAGCACAAACTCTTCCACCTCCTTCACATGCTATCATGTACTTGTTGTGGTTGATAGGCACATCACTATTTGTCGACAAGAGTGGTCATCAAGTACCAGTCGGATTTCTACCGTTCCTACATCAGCTGGATGAGGTTCATATATATGTACGCATGGGGAGCTGCTGCACTTGCCAATCAGTACAGACAGTTGGGAATTGCATCATGTATTGACTGCAAACAAATAGATGGATGTCTCTCACTTGTGTAGGTTTTTTACATCCCGTATATTATTTATACATTTTTTCATAACTTTAAAAAAGAATACATTTTTTTGAAGTCTTTATACGATTTCAGATGTGGATCTAGAAGCACTTTCTTGGTTTTGAATCATGGAACTTGGGAACCATCGACCAAGATCAAACTGCTCTACATATGCATACAGAAGTGCCCTGGACAATGTTCCTGCAAATGAAGTATGTCATGAAATTTATCATGCTTGTCTTCATTAAGATTTAAACTCTGTTATGATTATTTACTTATGTTACTTACCTCATATGTAATAGGTTATTTGGACACCATATGGACAAAGAGCGGAGGAAGTTGTCCCCATTTCTCAATTTAGGGGAATTATTCATTGGTTAAAGATTACGGAGGCTTACATGCCAGACCGTGTTATGCGCCAGATCGGATACCCCCAATTCATTCCTCAACCACTCATAACACCAATGCTTGTGCAAAGGCCACCACAACCTTCACTCTATCGACCGTTTTAAAATGGCCCGTTTGACCGGCAATATTTTTTTTAAATTTTAAATTTATTTATTTTGAATTCGCAACTTTAACTATAATTCGAACATGAATCGAAATGCTTCCGAATAAAAGGTTACAACTTGAACACAAACGAACTTGAATAGAGAACTATTCTTTTAACATTTATTTATTTATTTATTTATTTTAAGCCAACAAAATGTAAAGTTGAGTTGTCGATGGTGACTTCTAGGGAGTATGATCATGCCAAGCAAAGGGAAGCGGTAGCCCATTGGATTCGTATGAATGAGAAGCCCTTCAGTGTTGTTGAAAAAGTCGGGGATAATTTTCAGATGAGAACTAATACAATCCAATGTTTGAAAAAATTTCTCGAATGAAAAAAAAAAAAAACGATTGATATCGGTTTATGAGCGGGAGAAAAGGTTGACTAGCATGTTTGAGGGTGTCAACGAAATCTCTTTAACCACAGCTGTAGAAGTTTTCTTATATCTGCATGACGGGGCACTTCATAGATTCTGGTTGGATATTGCAGAAACGGGTGCTGAAGTTTATGAAGTTTCCTCCACCACATTCAGGTAATCTGATTTTTATTTTTCTCATTTGGTATCTGATTTTTTGTCACCATGTGTATATTGATGTATATACAACTTGCAAGGAAAATTGATTTAAATATAGTGCATAAATGTCTCTATTCACGTATGTATATATATTTTGAATTGTAAGTATTGAAATTGCTCATATTTTGCTCAAATGTATGTTGTTGGGTTGGGGAATAGAGAATAAGGTGTTCATTGTTTCTGTTGATAACGCGGGAAGCAATGATGTGGCTATTATGATAATGAAAGAATCAGTTGCTAAGAGTAGGAAGTTACCTTTGGGGGCGCCTTATTTCATTTGAGGTGTTGTGCACACATATTGAATTTAATTGTGCAAGATGGCTTGTCGAAAATTGGTAATATTATTCATAATGTGAAAGAAAATGTTAGATTTTTTAATGTCTCTAAGACTCGTCTTAAGAATTTTGGTGATATTGTTCATCAAATGGGACTTGGTGCAAGAAAATTGATTCTTGACTGTATTACCCGTTGGAACTCTACGTATGATATGTTGATGGATGCCTATCAAGTTAGGGATGTGTTTCCAATTTTTCAAAAACTTGAACCAACTTAAAAAATTGTCCTATTGAGGCAGATTCGGTTAAGGTAAAACAAGTCACAAAAATTCTTGAAGTGTTGTACGAGGCAACACAAATGATTTCTGGATCAAACTATCCAACTTCAAGAAAATTTCTTCTTGTTATTTGGAGGGTAAAAGAGGTGCTGAATAAGGGAGAAAGATGTCGACGAATTTGTTAGGGACATGGTTGCCAAGATGAAAGGCAAGTTTGATAAGTGTTGGGGTGAGTGTAACATGTTGATGTCTATAGCTTTTGTTTTAGATCCAAGGTGCAAAATGAGGTTAGTTGAATTTGAATTCGATATCATTTATCCCGAAGCTGAAGCTAATATCTTCAAGGTTAAGAGCATGTTGGCTGATCTTTTTCATGAGTATAATGCAAATCAAAAGTGTTCTTCAAATTCCATATCTAGTCGTTATCATGAAACTTCAAGTGGAAATGGTTTGCAAACGACAAGTGTTGATGTACCAGAGTTATCTGGGTGGTCAAGATTTGGCAGTTATGTGAAGTATGTGGAAAATGAGCCCCCTGAAAAATCAGAGTTGGAAGTGTACTTCGGAGATGGTGTGCATAGATCTGGTAATAGGTCGGCGGATTTTGATGTTTTCAGTTGGTGGAAGGAAAATAACGGCAAGTACAAGATTTTGCCAAGAATGACATGTGATATTTTGCCTATACCATTAACCACAGTAGCATCAAAGTCTACTTTTAGTGCTAGAAGTAGAGTCATTGACCCACCGTGCTTCATTAGCTACTGACACAGTGGAGATGTTAATGTGTGGAGGATATTTGATTCGTGACCTACATGGAGCAAAGGCACCACCAAGAAGTGTAAGTGAAATTTTTATGAACCATTATATAATCGTATATGATTTTTTGTGTAATCATTTTTATGTCTTTGTTTTATTTCATTGATAAAATTGGTTAACGAGCCTATGGAGATTCTTATTCCATTACCAAAAAAAAGTAGGCATTATCACATGGTGTCATATTGATTTACTTAAAGGTAAACACTTGTTGATTATACTATGTTCTTACTCCAAGTGATTTACTGAGTACACTTGTTGATTTACATGATCATGGTCTTTGTATTCTTATTCCTTGCTCTTTATTTGTATAGACAAAGCCTACAATGCCTTTATTAATTAATGCCTTTTTGCTTATTAGTATCAACTTTTTCCAGGGCCTTAACATATATAAAAAATATCTTACCCTTCTTCTTGTATGTTGTACTTTTCTATTCTTTTGTATATTCCATGATTAAGCAGGCTACTAGTACTACTATTAATTACACATATTCTTATTATTGATCTTGCTTTTTGTCGAGGGTAAAATCCCCTAAACACTTAATCAATTTCCCTTGCTTTCCTTCACGCTAAGTACCTAGATCACCTTGCTTGTAAGGACCGAAGAGTAGAAGCCCGTAAGAACCATCGTACTGAGAGGCGACGCGTAAGGACCTGCACAAGTAGCTTAGAGGGGGGGGGGGGGGGTTTGAACCTTATACCCGGTTTGCGTGGTGTCAAACCGGGAGAAGACTTTACTTGCGAGAGAGTGAGGATCAGCTCGGTATAATTGTCGGGAAATGAGAAGTGATTATTCCTTACCTTTATTATGGAAATGTATGCCATATAAATAGATTTCTCCCAAAATGGGAGGGAACCCCTGGATCGCGCCAAGTGTCAGGCCTAAATTGAGCCAACAATGCCTCAAATAGGCCCATGGCCCATTAATGACTCCTTAACCCATTCCCTTTTGGGCTTTCGGCGTAGATTAGTCATTAGTGTGAGAGTTTGGAGGCCTTGTTGCAGTCTGCCATGTATGAAATCCGAGGAGGTAAGTCCGGGACATGCGACTCGGACCTCGATACTCTCAAGTGCCAGTTCAATTGGTTGCTTATGAGGTTGTTGCGTTGAGTCCGGAAGGGTGTCCGGTCGGACCCCATGGTTACGGACCATTGGTAGGGTCGGACCTACTACCCTTTGGGCCCTCCTTTCCTCCTGGGTGAGTCGGACCTGCAGGGGCTTAGGGTCGGACCTCCGGGTCGGACTGTAAGGCCCCGGACTCATAAACAACTTGGGACACCTTAGGATTCATTCCAAAGGCGTCTATGACGGATTGGACATATTTTCGTATCAACACTTTCGCTCAGTTTCATATGAACATTTGGAGTTTTGTTTTGCTTGATGTCAAGAATGGAGTTTTGAATTACTTGGAGTTGGAGACTTGTGTTGGAGCATTTCAGCCTTTTTCGAGTTACAACACTTGTTGGATATTATCATATTATATATTTATATGTTGTTTGGATGACTTTTATGTTAATTTGGTTTGCAAGACATTAGTGTTAATAATATATCTTGGATGGTATTATTTTCATCTTTCTATATTCCAATTCGAGCTTTAATACACATTCATATTTGGAAATTTTCGAGCCGAGCTAATCGATCTTTGTAAGTTCTCGAGTTCGCGAGCCGTGCTAAATCAAGCTTTCGAGTTTCAATTGTTTGATTCAAAAAAAATTATCGAGCTCTCGAGCCGAGCTCGAGTCGAAGAAAATTCTTTCGAGCCCGAGTTTTACAACTCAATCGAGCTCGAGCTTAAGCCTAACAACCCTTAACGAGCTGAGCTCATGCATAGCTCGGCTCGGCTTGTTTGCAGGCCTAGATGTTGGTAAGATTGAAGTCTCTGATTCTTCATGGTATTGACGACCAAAGGGGGTGCGGGGGTGGTACCCATTCTGATTTCCCCCATTGCTCAGTTGTAACCTTGTTCTGATATATAATCCTCCCCAATCTTCTATCTCCGAGCTATCTCCATGCTGACTTGTTGTCTTGGATGTTGTTGCGGTCTCTGCTGCAATTCGCCTGCTCTTTGTAATCGTCGTGACTTCTTGTAATGGTTCCCATAGATGGTGCGAATATGATGATGATAAATTTGATAAGAGTTATTATGCTTGATAGTATGTTATAAAGAGCAGGCCAAGGAGTAGTAATGTACGTATAGATTTTGAATAGATGGTACAATGTCCTATACTATTGCTCCTTGGAGTAATAGTACTTTATGCGGAGAAATTATATAATGATGTGTACAATAATGAATACATCTATGCATTTATTGAACAAGTGTGTGGTATTTATAGGTTGCTTCCAATGTCCAATTGAGGGTCATTCGGTGTTCCCTTGTCTCGAGGATGTTTGATGCGAGTGTGACGCGGGATCCATGCCATTAGCGCACCAAAGTGAGTTCTCGAGGTACGCTCGATCTCGATGCGCACCAAATACGTAGTATCATGTATGAAAATTCAAGTGTAATTTTAATTTTACATTTTTCGAAGACATGAAGATGCTCCAGCACAAGAAAGATTTTAGCAAAGCATTGAAGATCTAGAAGACTTTGAAAAATATAAGAAAAAGTCTCAAGTGCTAAAACTAACACAAAGGTGTTGTGTCATGATGAAATGACACTTTAACCAAGATTAGTCGAAAATAACTGCGACGTCAGAGTAAGCAAAGTTATGGAGAACATATCCCAAGCTTCGGTGTATGACCAAGTATAATAATATCACTTAATTATGTGTATCATTAAGCATAAGATCACTTAATCGTAGTATTATTTTGGATAATGTGGGATTTTTTTTTTTTTTGAGGAAAATAAAAAATTTCATTACTGAGCTATATCAATCGGACTATCAGGGTTCGCACATGGGAAAATATCAATAACGTTGATATAAAAAATAAACTCATAAGCTAAAGAATGTGCTAAACAATTCCCAAGTCTGTTCACAAAAAGAAAAGAAACAAAATTCAAAGAAGCAGCAAGAACTTTAATATCTTCAACAATGTGTCCCAAATCTGAAAACGAGCGATGAGGCTGTTGAATTTATCGTATGGCATTGATACAATCCCCTTCAATTTCCACCAGCTACAGATGCATATATAAAGCGACCTATATCGCAAGTTTGGCTGCGAGCATTTCAGCATGATCCGGCGACTAAATACGCGCTACAGATTTACTTTGCCAAGCCATAATTGCACGTGTGTGGCTGCGTACCACAATCCCTAACTGTGTTGCTGCAGGTTCACGTTTGATGGATGCATCAAAATTAATTTTGACACTGCCAAGAGGAGGTGGACACCATTTGATGTCACATACAGGTGGTCTGGTGTTGAAAAATTGATTCTGGGCCTCTTTAAATTGCACCATGTAATTTTGAACATAATCAACAACATGATTTGGGTCATATCTTTTTCCTTCATGAACCACTTTATTACGATTAGACCAGCAACTCCAGATGGAATAGACAAAATGCATAAATTCTTTAGGTTTAAGCTTGAATCTGATTGTACAATCCAATTCGCCATGGAGGAACCTACTGCACCTCACCTGATATAATACTTCTACAATAAAGTTAAAAACTCACAATCACAAACAAAGAAAATCTTCATTCTCAATTCCCTTTTTATTTGCTTTTTACCTATTGTGTCTTTTTTTTTTTTTTTTCTTAATTGTAAAACTCCATCTCCTAGGAACCGTCTATACTTGATACATCCGTTATTTAATACAGCGAAATATGGTTTTAATAAGGTCCCGTCTAAATAGATCTCATAACCAATTTGATATTAAGTCTTCCGCTACTCTGAACTTTACTGCCAGCAGTCTAACCAGACCTGTGAATCGAAAAGTTGGAAAACATTTCCTCCGTCACGGGAATAGCTTCTCGTTCACTTTTTGGGTTGAGAAAATAAGGTATATATTACTTTTGGATAAAATAGTACTAGTGGGTCCCTGAAATTGATTTTTCAAGTTGGAAGTAACTACGAGTGTGTTAAAGTTTATTAACCCAACCCCCCCCCCCCCCCCAACGTTTAACTCGTCGTTACAGGGACCAAAATAAACCATGCAATAACATCTCCTCTTAGTGTCCAAAGAACATATTTGCCATAACGTTTTGGTTGTGGCCCGCATTTTCTATGGCCGTCTCATAGATGATTTAATGTTCATGACTACAAGTGGTTCTGTTATAGCTTGGTATTGTGTTTGACACTGTCCCTTTGACCGCTCGGCAAATTCTGCTACATATTGGGTCCGGGGTTGTTTGTCGCCCTAATTTCACGATCTCCTTTGCTCTCAGCAACTTGTCCAGTTTTTCCCACCCCCTTTGAATGTCTTTTTTGTGTATGTACAACTCTTCCTTCGTCATATCTTCCCGAACGTGCCCAAGTTATTGCTCGATTCGGTATGAGGCCGAACTCGTCATATCTCTTCCATCGTACTTCGACCGTTCCCCCTTAATGCACTTTGAATTATGTTTAATTCTCCTTCCGTCCCTATCGATTTCTTCTACATCTAGCTCATTGTATTTAGCCCTCTCGCTCTCTTCCTCATCCCCTATCCCCTCCTCTTCCTCAGGCAGTAGCCGTCCTTCGGGGCAAATGATGTGACAATGAAATGTGCGATATTACATGCTTTTAGATGCTCGTTTTTTTGCCCTAGATTCAATATTTGTATCATATTATGGTCAATTACCAACTTCTTTTGTATTTTGTAGGTAATGGTCATGTTTTTGAGGAATTGTACGATTTCAGGCACCAAAAAGACATATTTGTGCGAAATCAAGAAAGTTAAGCAAATACGCTGAATTGGCCGTTGCACGGAGTTCGAGAAGTCAAAACATGTCATGTGACCAACCAATGTGAAGATAATTGAAGATTCAACATTGTAGAAGACAACTTTTCGAGGAAACGGAGTTACGAAGCCCGACTATGGACCGCAGAAGCCTCTATGCGGCCACTATCGACCGTAGTGAAGGCACTTTTTGAATTTTGGACCTTTTCCTGGCCTGTCAGGCTAGAGCCCGCCTTTATAACCTTCCTTATTGAAGAATGGCGGCCAGAGCACGAAATTTCAAGTATAAATAAGACCTTTGGGATCTCATAATTCTTCACCGCTCACAAAGCAGCTCTCTTGAGAGAGAATCAGTCATCGGGGAAGTGAAACCCCAAAACCGCTGGCCGTCAGGCACCTAGAAGGAGGAAACCCTAGAAGCAGGACGAAGACATCAGAGACTAAGTTTCTTTGTTAGGAATATTTGTTTAGATTTTGAAGCAACTTAATGACTTATCTTAGCTCAGAATGGTGGTTAGTACTCTTGGTTCACTTGAACACTGTAAAAGAGGAAGATCACTAAGTATGTTAGTCTAGCAAATCTTGTATAGGATGTTAGGTCTCTGAATGTAATTTTTATATCTTTGGAGAAGACCAAGAAGAAGCTATCTGGCAGAAAAGTTCAACAAATTTGTGGATTTGAAGACTGCACAAGATTGCTGAAGACGAAGGAAATTGGTCTCATCAGATACCTATATCCAGATATCTTGAAGAAACAAGTGTTTTTCAATAAACAGGTTTCACAAAAGATATCTGAGAACACAAGGTTTCTGAATGAGGAAAAGTGCCCACAGATACCTACACTCAGATACCTTGGACAAAACTTTGTTTCCTGGAAACAATGTTTTAATAAAGTATCTAGAGATGCGAAGGTCTCTGGAAAAGGACATGTAATGCTTCAGAAAGCGTGCATAGTTCCGTTGACACTACAGGACAAAAATAGTACAATGCATTTAATGCGCAGACAGAGACATCTGAACAAAAGAGGAAATCTCTGAAAAGAGACAACGTCTTCTGCAGTACTATTTACAGATATCAATAGTTTGAATTTCATTGAGCCTAACGGATAATATTCAAACAACATGATTTTCAACTATAAATAACAACACTTAGAATGCTTGAAACACACACATAACTTACATACTGAACTCACTGAAAATACCAAGCTTCTCTGATAATACAACTAGTGGTATCTTTCTCTCAAGCAAACAAGCCTTCTGCCTACTTACTCTCTAGCTTACAGTTGCGACTAAGCTCTTGAATTCTAAGTAGCACGGAAGTTCTAAGTGTCCTGATCCTTAACAAGCATTGATATCTGTGAAGGAGTTGAATCAAAAGATCAAGTATCTGAGATTCATTCTCTAGAACATTTATCATAGACTTGGGTCAGTAAAGAACATATCACCACACATTGTGAAGTGTGTTAAGTGATTCTTGTTCAAGAAGGTAGTTTTACATAACTGAAGAAGTTATTAATCTACCAACACCATACACGGCGTGGAGTACATGAAGTACTTAGTTTGGGAAACTAAAGAATAACTCCAAGGTTACTGAGCATAGGAAGTATTTAGTTTGGGAAACTAAGGAACGACTCAAAGGTTTCTGAGTATAGAAGTACTTGGCTGGGAGCCAGGGAATAACTCAGGGAGAACACTTGGTTGGGAACCTAGTATATTTAGGAATCGAGAGAAGATATTTGTAAGGTGAACTCAATTATCTGTCTTAGTGGATTCTAGGTCCGAGAAAGACCGAAGTGGATTAGTTGAAGGATTACGCCACCTTCAGATACCACTATAAAAAGACGTGTTATTTACTTTCAGCAATTTACTTATCGTTCTCTTTATCCTGCTAAGTATTTAAACACATTATATCTTGCTGAGTTCACTTATCACAGAAAAGTCTTCCGCTCTCTGATTATAAGTATTAGATATCTTCACACATATCTGAGAAACTGTTTTATCGACAAAAGTTTTAAAAGACTATTCACCCCCCTCTAGTCTTTTACTTTGCCGTTATCTGGACCAACAAGTGGTATCAGAGCAGGAGGTTCCCAAGCCTTCTGCACTGAACCTAGATCCCAGATAAGTGCCCGCTAACTTCTTTTCACCTACACTTGATTTGTTTGTTTAGTGTGATTGATGCAGGATGTCTTTAAGTGACGGTCCAATTCTCAAGCCAGAGAACTATGAGAAATGGAAGAACAACATGATGCTCCACCTAGAAGCCATCAGTGACGAAATGATCGAAGTGATAAAGAATGGCCCCATAGTCATTCAACAACTCAAGCAGGTCATGGAGGTTTCTAATGGTAGAGACAGAGATCCCACTGATAAAGAACCAAGTGGTGGTTCCTCACAGATAGATGCGTCAACCAGTGGAAGACCTACTGGTCAAGTTGTTTATGAGCCAAAGCCCAGAGAGCTCTGGACATCGGAAGATTCCAAGAGAAATCGACTGGATGGTCAGACTCGTAATATCATCATACATTCCACTCCAGAGCACATACAGTGTAAACTGTGGGGTGCAAAAACAGCAAAAGTGGTCTGGCAACTGATTGAAGAAATTTGTGCCGGCACTGAGAAAACAAAGGAAAATAAGTTCGAACTTTTGAAGCTCAAATCCAAAACTTTAAACAAGGTCCCACAAAGACTCTTGAAGAACTAGATTTCCAGTTCACAACATTGATGAGTGAAATGGCTGCACTTTGTGAAAGTGAGAGATACTCTAACTCTGAAAAGGTTAAGACTATTGTGAGAAGCTTGAATCAAAACTGGGAACATACTCAGTATTTTTATTTCAACCAAGGAATACCAAATATCACTCCAGTAGAACTCTTTTCCCACTTAGCTACTGTCAACTATGAAACTACTCAGAGAGAACAAATAATTGCTGAGAAAGTTCACAATGTTGCTTTAGTAACACAAGGTACTTCTGAAAAGAAGGATACCAAAGAAATGACTGAGGAAGATGCTCTTGTCAGAAGCAAATGAGAAAATATGTCAGTCGGGAGATTGAGAGAAGAAAAGCCAAAGAGAAGTTGAAAAAGCATCTAGGCTCAAACTATCACCAGTACAAAAATATGCAGCTGTCAAGCTCGCTGAACAAGCCGGCCAAAGAAGCATCTAATCTTGAGGAAGGTAAATCGGAAACGATATCTGTTTCTATTGTCAGAAATCTGGTCATTTTAAAAGAGACTGTCCTGTTTTCAATAAGCTAAAGACGGGTGACAAGAAAGATAGAAGAAACTTCAAGAGAGGTAAGAGAGCTATGCTCACTGAAGAAAGGAAAAAGTTTCAAATCCATCTGGATGCTCTTGATATTGAGTTAGAATATGAGGAAGAAGACTCAGATGACTCCAAACTACCTTCTCCAGAATTATGTGGCATCACTCATGAATTGTTTGACTTTGGTCAAAAGAAAAGGGAATTATGTGGGGGTTGCTGAGGAGATCTATCCAGATTGCTCCAACATTGAGCCTTGCCTAATGGCTGATGAGGTAACCAACATTTCTCAATTCATAAATTATGAGAGTGATGAGGAAGAAATCAGAGATTTAGAATATCTCAAGAGAACTTGATCTCTACAAAAGAGAATTTCAAATGGTCCGAGCTAGAGCCGACATTTTTAAAGAAGAAAAGAATTCTCTTGAGAAGGAAAATTCACAATTACTCAAGATATCTGAGAAAAAGGATGCTGAAAATGCATTTCTCAAAGCACAGATATCTGAGACGGAGAAGTCACACAGAAAGGCAATGGATATACTCCAAAAGAAAAATAAAGATCTTCTTTCTGAAAATGAGGAACTCAAAAAGAAAGAACTATCTTTTCAATCCTATGTCAAAGCTAGTGACACTCTTACTGAAGTACACTCTTATTTAAGAGATCCTTCAGAAAAGGGAGGACTTGGGCTGGACACACAAACAAATAGCTCTACTACTCTGAATAAGAGTAACGAAAGAATAACATTTGTTAGTGCTCAACAAGATGGTTCTCAAATAACCTACAACATTGGTCAGAAAGCTAAGGTTGTTGACAAAGGAAAGGCAGTTGCGACCAAACCTTTGTGGGAAAAACATGTCCGAAAGAAAACTGTTGGGAACATTTCTGTAAAGAAACATAACACTGAAAAGTGTAATCACCCACAGTGCTATGTCTATCAGAAAGGAAAAATTGCGCGAGCAGACAAATTTTCCAACATCACGTTTTCTGGAAAGAAAGACATTCCAGAGACTAGCAAAGCTGCTGAGAAGAGAACTCAGATAGCACTAGGTGCTCGAAATGGCATTGGCTATAAAGCCATCGGGAAACAACTCGCTCGTGAGTATAAACAAGAGCAAGAACGATGGATGAAAGCCAGGATTGCGCATAGCAATCATCAGAAGTGGAAGAAAGAACAGGTTGCGACCACTCAGAATGCCAGGGCTAGAAGAAATCTGGCAAGGAAAGCTAAGTTTGCTGAAAAGCAGACTCAACAATCTGACAGGTATCTTAAAGCACCACGAGAAGCACCAAGAAGGAAAATATCTTTAAATGATAATGACACTAATCATTTACCTAAAGTTCCTCCTTATGTTCCAACAAGACAAAAGAATACCCCAGGGAAGTTCATTCAGAACTGGATTCCTACACAGGGAGATTCTTTAGTCTAGAAGGTTCCATTATTGGAATGAGAGCCTAGCTCCATGTTTCCTGTTTTGTGCAGAACACTCTAAGGAAGAACCCGAAGTGGGATTTTGATAGTGGATGTGGGAAGCACATGACAGGAGACAAAGCAAATCTGATTAACTACGGAAAATGCGATAAAGGACCAATTATTAGATTTGCTGGAGGAGATGAAAATCCAACCATAGGTTTTGGCAATCTGAAGCTTAGCTCTTACAATCTCTGAAATACTACATGTAAAGGGATTGAAATATAATCTCCTAAGCATGAGTCAATTGGTAGACAAAGGGTACACTGTAACGATCAAGTCAAAACTATGCAAAGTAATTGACAATGAGTCAAAGCAGACAGTCTTGGTTGCTAGGCGGAAAGGAAATCTTTATGTTGCTGACTGGGCATCTGCCACAACTGAAGAATGTCTCATGGTGAGTCAATCTGTCCATACTGAAGAAAAATGGCTATGGCATAAAAGAATGAGTCATTTGAACTTCAAAACTCTGAACAAGCTAGCCATGAAAGAATTAGTGGTTGGTTTACCCAAAATGGCATATAGAAAAGATGGTATATGCTTAGCTTGCCAAATGGGAAAACAATCCAAAACATCTTTCAACTCTAAAACTAGATACTCCAGTGAAAGGCCACTGCAAATGTTACATATGGATCTTTTTGAATCTTCTATAACTAGCTATGCAGGAAAGAAGTATGCTCTGGTTGTTGTTGATGATTACTCAAGATTCACTTGGGCTGTATTTTTCAAACAAAAATCTGATGCAAGGGTTGAAATACCCAACTTGCTGAATAAGCTTGAAGTCATGAAAAATGACAAGATATATGTAATCTGAATAGATCATGGTACTGAGTTTGTGAACAAGTACATAAAAGAGTTTTGTACCTGCAAAGGTATACAACATCAACTATCTTCAGTAAGGACACCACAATAAAATGGTGTTGCTGTAAGGAAGAATAGGACCCTAAAAGAAGCAGCAAGAACAATGCTTGCTGACACTGAAATAAGTGAAATCTATTGGGTTGAAGCTGTTAACACAGCCCGCTACACTTAAAATAGATGTTTGATTAACAAACACCATGACAAAACTCCTTATGAACTTTTGATTGGTAGACCCCCTAGTATCAAACATCTAAGAGTGTTTGGTTGCAGATGTTTTGTTCTTAACAATGGAAAAGAATACTTGAGAACATTTCAACCAAAAGCAGATGAAGGAGTATTTCTTGGTTATTCTTTGAATAGCAAAGCCTACAGAATCTACAACAAAAGAATGCAAAAGATTGAAGAATCTGTTCATGTAGTTTTCTACGAAGGAAACAAGAAAGTACCGTTGAATGAAGAACTCTCAGATAGGTTCAAAGAACTAATGATTAAAGATTCTGAAGAAGAATCCTCAATAGGAAACAACTCTATCATTCACTTAGAGGATGACTCTGACGATGAAAAACAACCATTGCTTAGTAACAACCAGATGAATCTAAGACATGATGAAGAATTTCCTATGAAAATTCCAGAAATGGAACAGGTTACTGAGAACCTTCATCATGAAGAGATTTCTGAAAATGAGATTGCTGAAAATTCAATCCCAGATATCTCTAACAAAGAAAAAGTGTAAGATATCAATGGCATTTCCCGTGTGCCAGATATCTCAGATACTGAACAAGTATGCTGTCAAGAACATATTGATTCACATTCAGATCAAAATGATATTAGTCCTACTAGTTCAAAACCCATTATAAAATGGATAAGAAATCATCCTGCCAAGGATGTGATTGGTCCTTTAGACCAAGGGGTTAGAACTAGGAGAGCAATTGCTGGAAATGCAGACTCTCTTTATGGATGTTTCATCTCAAACATTGAACCTAAAACTATAGAAGAAGCATTGAAGGATCAAGATTGGATCTCTGCAATGCAAGAAGAGTTGGATATATTTGAGAGAAACAAAGTCTGAAAACTGGTTCCATTGTTGATGAAATATCTGTAATTGGAACCAAGTGGGTTTCCAGAAACAAAATGAATGAGTCTGCTGAAATAACCAGAAACAAAGCAAGGTTGGTTGCCAAGGGATTCACCCAGATTGAAGGACTAGATTTTGATGAGTCATATGCTCTAGTTGCAAGATTGAATGTAATTATACTATTTCTAGCCTTTGCAGCTCATAATGACTTTAAAGTATATCAAATGGATGTCAAAAGTGCATTCCTAAACGGTGAACTTGCTGAGGAAGTCTATGTTGAACAACCACCAGGCTTTGAAGTTTTCACAAAAAGTAGAATGGTTTATAAGCTTTAGAAAGCTCTGTATGGACTGAAACAGGCTTCAAGAGCATGGTATGGTAGTTTAGCCAAATACTTGCTGGAAAGTGGCTTCAAAAAGGAGATGTTGATAAAACACTATTCACATTGAACCATGAAGGGAAACTACTTTTAGTTCAAGTATATGTTGATGACATTATATTTGGATCTAAAGACAAGCAACTTTGTGAAGACTTTGCTGAGCTCATGAAAAGTAAATTTGAGGTGAGCATGATGGGAGAATTAAACTACTTCCTAGGATTGCAAGTCAAGCAACTTAATGATGGAATATTCATTAGTCAAACAAAGTATGAAAAAGATATGCTCAACAAGTTTAATCTAAAGCCTTCTGAAAAGAATGCTAAGATACCTATGAGCGTTGGAACCAAAATGACCTATAGTGAATCTGACAAGAGTGTTGAAGAACATAAGTATAGACAATTGATTGGGTCTATACTGTACCTCACTGCAAGTAGACCTGATATTCAATATGCAGTTGGAGTGTGTGCTAGATTTCAGACAAATCCGATGCAATCACACTACAACATTGCTATGAAAATATTAAGGTATGTAAAGGGTACTGTAGAAGTCGAATTGTGGCATCCAAAAGATAGTGGATTGAGTTTAGTTGGCTATTCTGATGCTGACTATGCTGGATCATTGCTTGATAGAAAAAGCACCTCAGGAACTTGTCAATTTCGTTGTGCCAGATTAATATTATGGTTCAGCTAGAAACAAAACTCAATTGCCACATCTACCACAGAGGCTGAATATATTGCTGCTAGGTGTTGTGCTTCATAGATATTGTGGATACAACAACAACTCAGAGACTATGATATCAATGAAGAGAAAACTCCGATTTTCTGTGACAACACAAGTGCTATTGCCATAACTCAGAATCCTAAGTTTCATGCAATAACAAAGCACATTGATGTTATACACCACTTCATTAGAGACCATGTTGAAAAAGGCAATATAGAGATACTCAAGATTGCTACTGAAGACCAGCTTGCAGATATCTTTACAAAGCCTTTGCAAGAAAGCAGGTTCTTAACCTTGAGACATAGTCTTGGGTTAATGGAGCTACCAAAGGAACTGAAAAGTTCTAATCTCTGAGACAAAAACTCAGAAAGGAGAAAGATATCTGGAACAGGCATCTAGATATCTAAGGCAAAAAGGTATCTGAGACGAGAACTTATATACTAAAATGATGGGTAAAAGTGTCTTTCAAAGATTTCTGAGACGGGTACTCAGATATCTATGAGATCACAAAGTGAGGGGGAACACATAAGAGAAATGTGGTACAACTGTATTCAGTCAACTACATCTCTGGTGTTTTGTATCTTTCCATTTATATGATAAGTTACACACAGTCTCTGAACTTACTACATAAGTCCAAATACTGTCCCCTAGTCACAGAAAAGAAATGTGATTCAGAAAGCCATTCGCCAAATTTCATTAATTGGTCACAATTATAATTACTGATTGTGATCATTGCGGAAGAAGTAAACGTGACCCTTGATGAAATGGGCGTTTGATCGTAACGGACGAGATTAATTCTCGGTAAAATAGTGGACTGTCAAAACTCAGTCGTGGCCCACTAAGCATTTAATGCAAAATGTTTTTTACCCACGACCTTCTGCATTTCTACAGATACAAATGCACAAAATCAATTTGTATGTATATATCTGTTGAAAATACAATGCTATATATTTTTGATATTGGCAAAAGAAATCACTTTCGCCTAATCCAACATTCACACTTACACAGAAATAGCAAAAACCTTTCAAAGTTTTCTGCAAATCTCTATTCTTCGCTTAGTTATTCTACAAAGAATCACTAAACTCACACCTTAATCTCTTTCCGACTTTCAAAAAAGTTCACTTTTTAAAGAGACGGCTCCAAAACGTGCTTCTAACCATAAATCCCAAGCTACTACCTCTGGTACTGCTGAAAAGCAAGCACCAGTGTTGGTTATCACGAACAATTGATTGATAGGAGACTTCAATCCTGATCATTGGACTTCAAATCACAGGGTGATTTGGGGTGGTGCCATGACTGAGGAATACCTCGTTGTTGCAATAGAAAACCAGGCTGACAGGAAGTTGGTACTTGATATGCTTGAAAAGGCACAAATCAAGGGCTTTCTATCTGCTTTTCCCAGTGGAGTTTCTTCACTGGATGCCCTGGAGTTTTACAATAACTCCGCGATGATTTCCCAAGTCTCTGAAGGCACTGAGACATTATCTATCAAGACTAAAGTCCAAGGACAGGAAATCCTGTTGGGTGAAACAGCTTTCTGTGAGCTGTTTGAGCTTCAAAATCTTGAAAAGGATTTTGAAATTGACACCAAGGATGAAGATCTCCTTTAGGGTGTCAAAAAGCTCTACAGTGATGTGTGTGATCTTGACAAGCCAAACACACCCATAGACTTTAAGCTTGCTGACATAAGGACCAGACATCTGTTGGTCCACTGGGATGTGTTGGCATGTATCCTTCACAGATGCTTTGATGGTCTACAAGGAGGAGTTGACCAGATAAGCTAAGAATGCTGGATGATGATGTTCTTGTTGAATCAACAAAATAAAAGGCTGGAAAACCCTTTTAATTGGGGGAAGTATGCCTTCATGAAATTTTTGAAGAAGATACAAGGCTTTGAGCCTAAAATCGTTAAGGGCCTTGCTGAGCCAAAAGCCACAGTAAGCTATGGATTAAAGATATGCTACTTACAGGAGTGTCTTGGCATTGAGTTCAGAGAGATGGCAGACATTGCCAATAGTAACCTACTCTACAAATATGAGTATACAAACATGATGAAAAAGGTTACTGCATCTCAGAAAGGTTCCAAGAAACGAAAGACTGATAAGGTATCTAAGGGTTCCGTTGCGACCAAAAATCCCAGAACTTCACGAAAGAAGTCTGCTGGCAAATCACAAGGCATACCCATTGTGGATGTCGACTCGTAGATATCTGCCGCCACTGCTGATGAACTCATAAATGCTGCTAACACCACAACTGATGAACTCATCAATGTTGCAGAGTACCTTGCTGATGAACTTATCAATGCTGATAAAGGCAGTGAGAAACTTCAAACACTCTCTGCAGAAGCAGCAGGGATTGTTGATAATTCAGTCCCAGATTTCAATGAAGAATCTGAAGATGAGGGGGAAGCAATAATCCCCAAGGTTGCTGAAAGAGCAACTAGTTCAAAGGTTGCTGAAGAAGCAACTGTGTCCAAGGTCACTGGACAAAACAAACCATCAGAGCAAGTAACACTTAAGCATATTGAAGATGCTCTGATGAGTGGCAACTTAGTGTTGGAGGATACTGTCATTGCCTCAACACTTAAAAATATGTCTCAAGCAGATCTGGATAGGCCCAATACAACATCACCTTCTTCATCCAGATCAGAATCACCACACCAACCACAACAGCCAATAGTGGATGCTGTTGAGATGATACTTGAGTTACAACATGAGATACCAGCATCTTTCTTTGCTGAAGAAAATCCTGTAAAAGAGAAGGTTCCCCAACTCAATGTGAGGGATCAAACTGAGGCATCTACTCATAATGATCAGCCAGGGGAGGCAACTGAGTTGCACACTCAGGAAAGGTCTGAAGTACCTGAAACTTCAAACAACGAAGCTGAAATGGAACAACAAGACCAAAGCATAGAAGGGTCACAAGTTCCAGAGACCAATCAGCCTAACACTGCTCAGGTAGCTGAATGGTTTAACTCATTACTTGTGATATCTTGTGTTTATTAATCTTGTTATTTAATAAAATTTCTTTGTTACAGGTTGAATTAGAAACACAACATCTAGAGGAAGCTACAAAGCTTGCCTCAGAATCTGAGAAGGAGGCTTCCATAGCCTCACCACTTAAGGAACATGAGCCTGTCTCACAAGTAGACGATAGTTCCTTCAGATATAACATCTCAGATATGTGCATTATATACTTGACTAATACTCTTAAGTGTTTGTTTCTAATAGGCTCCAACTGAGAAGAAAAATGGAGAGACTGAAAAGTCTATCTCTTCAGAGAAGAATCCAGAGACTTCCATGGTCTCTGAGAAACAAGTATCTGAACCTTCTGCAGAGAAGATATTTCATTCAGATATTTATAAAGATAAATCTCTGATCATTTTTCTCAAAAGAAGTAGAAGTTGCTGGGAAATTGCCCACTCAATCCTCACAACCAATGGAAATTGATGAGGCATCAAAGCCTTCATCATAAGAAAAACTTCCAGAGACTGCACGTCTCTGAAAGACAAGTATCTGAGCCTCCTACTGTGGAGGTAATTGACCTCTGAGATATCTGAAATTGTCTAATATAGTTTTCTTGCTCAAATTTTCTAAGTGTTATGTTTTTAATCTCAGGTTCAAGAAGAAAGAAAGATCACTAAGGATTAGACTTCCCAGTCTCCTTCTCATATCCAGATATCTGAGGCACCTGGAACCTCAGTAGTCAAGTCATCTGAGCCTGTCACACAGGTAACTCAGATACCTTTCTACTCTAAAGCCCAGATATCTACCAAAGTTTTGAAACTAATTCAGAACTCTTTCTTGCAGGCTCAAACAAGTGCCACTAAGGTCCCTGTTGATGAGAATAAGGACCTTCTTCCTTTCTTCAAGGAACACACTTTGCAAAAGCACCTAAAATGCTTCAAGAAATGGCAAAAGCTGCGATGCTCCGATCTATCTGAGATGAGGATGATAAGAAGGATGATGATAATGCCCCTGCACCAAGGACTGAAGGGATTGCACAAGGAATCAATGCCTCAGTTGCTGCAAAGCACACTGAGAGGACATCACAAAAATCCCCTCCTCCATCTCCTCAGAAATATACCCATCCATCTCCTCAACAAAGAGACTCTACTGAAGAAGTAGTTGAGCACTCTGAGGACAACACTCATAAAATATTGGATGCACAAGCCAGAGTTGCTCAACTCAAACGGTTGTTGGAGGAAGAACAACAACTAAATCTTCAACTGGAAGAGAAGATAGCTGAATCCAAATCAAAGCTCCAACAGATTGAAGATCAAACCATCAAGAAAATGGAAGCTTATGCTGAAATGAAAGAACTCCAGCTTGCTGTTCAGGCAATTGCTGATGAACTAGATACTGAGCAAGTATCTAAAGACAAGCATGATGCTAAGGCTGCATCACCAAAAGATGTACCATCCTCCTCACTAAAAGGAAAGAAGCCCATCTCTGAGATGGTTGCTGGGCTAGAAAATATTGATGAAAATGCACAAGAGGATCAAGATCACTGGGATGAAGACTCAGATTATAAAGAAGATAGAACCTTGGCAGAACATGCAAATGTTCACTTGGGAGTTTCTCACTTAAAGAGAAAACTGATAGTTTCTCAAAGCTTCAGTAAGACACCAA
Source organism: Plantago major (assembly GCA_026545765.1). NCBI lineage: Eukaryota > Viridiplantae > Streptophyta > Magnoliopsida > Lamiales > Plantaginaceae > Plantago > Plantago major. The sequence continues at coordinate 76,893,129 of CM048840.1, read as the reverse complement.
ATCTCAACTCCCATGATTACATGGCCAGATACCAGGTTCTGGCAACTCTAAGAAAGGAGTTGTCTCATCAAAATGAAGAAGTAATTGCATCATTCCCTGCTGAAATGAAGAAGTTCATTGAGTTAATCACTCAGAGAAAAACAAGCTTGGTCATTGCTCAGAGACCTAGGCATGGTAAGGGATGATGACAATAATCTTGCTGAAAAAGCCCTCAATGAGGCTAGCTATGCTGCTGGAAAAGCATATGCTACTCAAGGTCCACTGGCAGAGCTCACTGATAAGGAAACATGACTTATCAAACAAAATCAGAAGCTCAAGGCTGAACTTCAGAAGTTGGTTACTGCTTACAATTATCTACAAGGAAACTTTAAATCTCTCTCAGAATCCTTTGTGATACTTAGTCAGTCAACAATGACTAAGGGTGAAAAGTATCCAAGACAAGGGGAAGGTTCTGGTGCTCAGAAAGGAAGAGGAAAATAAGAAGAAATCTTTCCAACCACCACTCAGAATCAATGAGCCCTCCTCAAGTCAAGCTGCTTTACAAGTAGTAGTCACTACTCAGCAACTTCCTGAAAAAGGAATGACAACAAGGGCCAGGGCACAGAGACCTCCAAGGAGTACCAAGGCTCTAAGGAGAAGACAAGTGAAAGGGATTGATGAGTCTTTTGAAGAAGAAGAAGAAGAAGAAGAAGAAGGAGAAGGACATTCAAATCCAAGGGCAATGAAGAAGGCTACAAAATTCCCACAAGAATTGATCTTGATGATGATGATGAAGAGAGTGATGAAGATGAAGCTCCTCTTCACAGAAAAAGAAAAAGGGTTGATAGCCTATCTGAGCCCATAGCTGCAAAGCCTTTAGCAGCTAAAACACCCTCTGGAAATACCAAGTCAATCCAGGGTGGTTCTTCAAACAATCCCCCAAGGGAGAATTCAAAACAAAGGAGGAACAGGCTGAGAGCTGAACAAAGAAAACTTCAACTACCACTCAGGCCTGAAGAAGCCAAGATTGAGTATGTGAAGAGCAACAATGACTCCTCTGTCTACAGGTGCATTAATCAGAAGAATGGCTATTGGATTCTGGAACTCAAGCACTTACTGGTAAATGAAAAATTTCCAGAACCAATCCATAAACAACTCATGGCATGGAGAAAAGACAAGCCAGTCTTGATTAACACCAACCACATCAAAGCCTGGTTGGATTTTGAAGTAATCAAGAGAATAGAAGCCATGAAGAAGGACCTCTCTGATGATTGTCCTTATGGAAAGCCAAATGATGTGCATAGAATTCCCAACATCACTGGAACATGCACAAGAGCAAGACTTGTTGTGGAACCCTATGAGTCTTTTTACATGACTCAAGAGCAATACAAGGGTGACATAAGATATCTGAGGATTATTTATGAATATTTCAAGCTATCAGATATCAGAATTATGCATGCCTGGGAATGGAAAAAGTATCTAGGGGTCAAACACTTTGCCAAGAAGAATCCCACCAAAACCTACAAGGAGGTTTGTGGATTTGCCAGAAACACTGAGATGATAGTCATGACCTTTCTCTATGACTACTCAGATGATATCAAAAGATATGGGGATAGGGAGTTTGCTAATTGATCCATAGATCTGCTGATTGAAGACTTGAAGACTAGTTTATTAGGATGTCTACTTGGAGCTTGGTTACTCTTGTTGTCCTAGTTTACTATGTAATTTTGTATCATGCTGACTGTACTGAAATGTATTTTATTTATTAAGTTATCTATGAAATTTCCATGTAACATATCTGATGAACCTACTCTCAGATATCAATCTATAAAAACATAACTTGTCAGCAAAGATCACACCTTGTGATTTGGTTGATGTTTACTTTCTGCACTTAATTAGATGAATTGAAAAGATCATAAGAAATGATTAAGTGTTGGATTGTTCCCTCTTCCAAGTTGTAATAGGTTTTAAAGATAGTCATCGTTGACTGAGCAAAAAGGGGGAAATTTGTAAGGAATATCTGTTTAGATTTTGATCAGCAACCTAATGACTTATCTTAGCTCAGAAAGGTGGTTAGTACTCTTGGTTCACTTGAACACTATAAAAGAGGAAAATCACTAAGTACGTTAGTCTAGCAAATCTTGTATAGGATGTTAGGTCTTTGAATGTAATTTTTATATCTTTGAAGAAGACCAAGAAGAAGGCATCTGGCAGAAGTGTTCAACAAATTTGATGATTTGAATACTGCACAAGATTGCTGAAGACGAAGGTCATCAGATACCTATGTCCAGATATCTTGAAGAAACAAGTGTTTTTCAATAAACAGGTTTCACAAAAGATATCTGGGAACATAAGGTTTCTGAATGAGGAAAAGTGCCCACAGATACCTACACTCAGATACTTTGGACAAAACATTGTTTCTGGGAAACAATGTTTCAACAGGTATCTGGAGATGAGAAGGTCTCTGGAAAGGGACATGCAATGCTTCAGAAAGCGTGCATAGTTCCGTTGGCACTACATGACAAAAATAGTACAATGCAATAAATGCGCAGACAGAGACATCTGAACAAAAGGGGAAATCTCTGAAAAGAGACAACGTCTTCTACAGTACTATTTACAGATATCAATAGTTTGAATTTCATTAAACCTAACGGCTACTATTCAAACGGCATGATTTTCAACTATAAATATCACCACCTAGAATGCTTGAAACACACACCAAGAACTGACACCTTGAACTTATACACAGAACGAACTTATTCATTCAAGCATGCAAGCCTTCAACCTACTTACTCTTCAGCTTACAGTTGCGACTAAGCTCTTGAATTCTAAGTAGCACGAAAGTTCTAAGTGTCCTGATCCTTAACAAGCATTGCTATCTGTGAAGAAGTTGAATCAAAAGATCAAGTATCTGAGATTCATTCTCTAGAACATTTATCATAGACTTGGGTCAGTAAAGATCATATCACCACACATTGTGAAGTGTGTTATGTGATTCTTGTTCCATAGAGTATTCTTAAATAACTGAAAAGTTAGTAAGACTACTCACCTGACAAACCTTCATAACCAACACCTTAAAACGGCGTGAAGTACATGAAGTACTTAGTTTGGGAAACTAAGGAATAACTCCAAGGTTACTCAGCATAGGAATTACTTAGTTTGGGAAACTAAGGAACATCTCAAAGGTTTCTGAGTATAGGAAGTACTTGGCTGGGAGCCGAGGAATAACTTAGGGGGAACACTTGGTTGGGAACCTAGTGTATTTAGGAATCGAGAGAAGATATTTGTAAGGTGAACTCAATTATCTGTCTTAGTGGATTCCAGGTCTGAGAAAGGCCGAAGTGGATTAGTTGAAGGATTACGCCATCTTCAGATACCACTATAAAAGACGTGTTATTTACTTTCAACAATTTACTCATCGTTCTCTTTATCCTGCTAAGTATTTAAACACATTATATCTTGCTGAACACGTGCTGTTATCACAGAAAAGTCTTCCGCTCTCTGAAATTAAATATCAGATATCTTCTCAGATATCCGAGAAACTATGTTTGTTTACAAAAGTTGTAAAAGACTATTCACCCCCCCCCCCCTCTAGTCTTTTTCCTCTGCCGTTATCTGGACCAACACCATGGCACTGAGTTTGTGAACCAGGACATAAAAGAGTTTTGTACCTGCAAAGGCATAAAACATCAACTATCTTCAGTAATGACACCACAACAAAATGGTGTTGCTGAAAGGAAGAATAGGACCTTAAAAGAAGCAGCAAGAACAATGCTTGCTGACACTGAAATAAGTGAAATCTATTGGGTTGAAGCTGTTAACACAGCCTGCTACACTCAAAATAGATGTTTGATTAACAAACACCATGACAAAACTCCTTATGAACTTTTGATTGGTAGATCCCCTAGTATCAAACATCTAAGGGTGTTTGATGCAGATATTTTGTTCTCAACAATGGAAAAGAATACTTGAGAACATTTCAACCAAAAGCAGATGAAGGAGTATTTCTTGGTTATTCTCTGAATAGTAAAGCCTACAGAATCTACAACAAAAGAATGCAAAAGATTGAAGAATCTGTTCATGTAGTTTTCTATGAAGGAATCAAAAAAGTACCCTTGAATGAAGAACTCTCAGATAGGTTCAAAGAACTAATGTTAAAAGATTCTGAAGAAGAATCTTCAAAAGGAAACAATTTTGTCATTCACTTAGAGGATGACTCTGACGATGAAAAGCAACCATTGCTTAGTAACAACCAGATGACTCTAACACATGATGAAGAATTTCCTATGAGAATTCCAGAAATGGAACAGGTTACTGAGAATCTTCATCATGAAGAGGTTTCTGAGAATGAGATTGCTGAAAATCCAATCCCAGATATCTCTAACACTGAAAAAGTGTCAAATATCTATAGCATTTCCCGTGTGCCAGATATCTCAGATACTGAACAAGTATCTCATCAGGATCATAATGATTCACATTCAGATCAAAATGGATAAGAGATCATCCTGCCAAGGATGTGATTGGTCCTTTAGACCAAGGGGTTAGAACTAGGAGAGCAATTGCTGGAAATGCAGATTCTCTCTATGGATGTTTCATCTCAAACATTGAACCTAAAACTATAGAAGAAGAATTGAAGGATCAAGGCTGGATCTCTGCAATGCAAGAAGAGTTGGATCAGTTTGAGAGAAACAAATTCTGGAAACTGGTTCCATTTGTCGATGGAATATTTGTAATTGGAACCAAGTGGGTTTTCAGGAACAAAATGAATGTGTCTGGTGAAATAACCAAAAACAAAGCAAGGTTGGTTGCCAAGGGATTCACCCAGACTGAAGGACTAGATTTTGATGAGTCATATGCTCCAATTGCAAGATTGGATGCAATTAGACTATTTCTAGCCTCTGCAGCTCATAATGACTTTAAAGTTTATCAAATGGATGTCAAAAGTGCATTTCTAAACGGTGAACTTGCTGAAGAAGTCTATGTTGAACAACCACCAGGCTTTGAAGTTTCCACACAAAGTAGAATGTTTTATAAGCTTCAGAAAGCTCTGTATGGACTGAAACAGGCTCCAAGAGCATGGTATGATACTTTAGCCAAATACTTGCTGGAAAGTGGCTTCAAGAAAGGAGATGTTGATAAAACACTCTTTACTTTAAACCATGAAGGGAAATTACTTTTGGTTCAAGAATATGTTGATGACATTATATTTGGATCAAAAGACAAGCAACTTTGTGAAGACTTTGCTGAGCTCATGAAAAGTAAATTTGAGATGAGCATGATGGGAGAATTGAACTACTTCCTAGGGTTGCAAGTCAAGAAACTCAATGATGGAATATTCATCGGTCAAACAAAGTATGCAGAAGATATGCTCAACAAGTTTAATCTAAAACCTTCTGAAAAGAATGCTAAGATACCAATGAGCATTGGAACCAAAATGACCTATACTGAATCTAACAAGAGTGTTGAAGAACGCAAGTATAGGAAATTGATTGGGTCTCTACTGTTCCTCACTACAAGTAGACCTGATATTCAATATGCAGTTGGAGTGTGTGGTAGATTTCTGACAAATACGTTGCAATCACACTACAACATTGCTATGAAAATATTAAGGTATGTAAAGGGTACTGTAGAAGTTGGATTGTGGTATCCAAAAGACAATGGATTGAGTTTAGTTGGCTATTCTGATGCTGAATATGCTGCATCATTGCTTGATAGAAAAAGCCTCTCAGGAACTTGTCAATTTCTTGGTGCCAGATTAATATCATGGTTTAGCAAGAAATAAAATTCAATTGCCACATCTACCATAGAGGCTGAATATATTACTGCTGGGTGTTGTGCTTCACAGATATTGTGGATACAACAACAACTTAGAGACTATGAGATCAATGAAGAAAAAAGTCCGATTTTCTGTGACAACACAAGTGCTATTGCCATAACTCAGAATCCTAAGTTTCATGCAAGAACAAAGCACATTGATGTGAGACACCAATTCATTAGAGACCATGTTGAAAAAGGCAATATAGAGATACTCAAAATTGGTACTGAAGACCAACTTCCAGATATCTTTACAAAGCCTTTGCAAGAAAGCAGGTTCTTAACCTTGAGACATAGTCTTGGGTGAATGGAGCTACCGAAGGAACTGAAAAGTTCTAATCTCTGAGACGAAAACTCAGAAAGGAGAAAGATATCTGGAACATGCATCTAGATATCTAAGGCAAAATGGTATCTGAGACGGGAACTCATATACTAAAAGGATGGGTAAAAGTGTCTTTCAAAGATTTATGAGACGGGTACTCAGATATCTATGAGATCACAAAGTGAGGGGGAACACAAAAGAGAAATGTGGTACAACTGTATTCAGTCAACTACACCTCTGGTGTTTTGTATCCTTCCATTTATATGTTAAGTTACATATAATCTCTGAACTGAATACATAAGTCCAAAGACTATCCCCTAGTCACATAAAAGAGATGTGATTCAGAAATCCATTCGCCAAATTTCATTAATTGGGCACAATTACAATTATTGATTGTGATCATTGCTGAAGAAGTAATCGTGACCCTTGATGAAATGGGCGTTTGATCTTAACAGACGAGATTAATTCTCGGTAAAATAGTGGACTGTAAACACACAGACGTGGCCCACTAAGCATTTAATGCAAAACGATTTTTACCCACGCCTACCTGCATTTGCACAGATACATATGCACAAAATCAATTTGTATGTATATGTCTGCTGAAAGTACAATGCTATATATATAGGATTTTGGCAAAAGAAATCACTTTCGCCTAATCCAACATTCACACTTACACAGAAATAGCAAAAACCTTTCAAAGATTTCTGCAAATCTCTGTTCTTCGCTTGGTTATTCTGGAAAGAATCACTAAATTCACACTCTAATCTCTTTCCGACTTTCAAAATTTTTTCACTATTTAAAGAGATGGCTCCAAAACGTGCTTCTACCCAGAAATCCCAAGCTACTACCTCTGGTACTGCTGAAAAGCAAGCACCAGTATTGGTTATCACGAACAATCGATTGGTAGGAGACTTCAATCCTGATCATTGGACTTCAAATCACAGGATGATTTGGGGTGGTGCCATGATTGAGGAATACCTCGTTGCTGCTATTGAAAACCAAGCTGATAGGAAGTTGATTCTTGGTATGCTTGAAAAGGCACAAATCAAGGGTTTCCTGTCTGCTATCCCCAGTGGAGTTTCTTCACTAGATGTGTTAGAATTTTACAACAATTCCAGGATTATTTCATGTGTTACTGAAGGCACCAAAATAGTGTCTATAAAATCAAAAGTTCAGGAAAGGACATCCTTTTTTAACTTAACAACTTTCTGTGAGTTGTTTGAACTTCAAAATCTTGGAAATGATTTTGAAATAAACACCAAGGATGATAATCTCCTCGAAGGTGTGAAGCAACTATACAGTGATGTGTGCGATCTTGAAAAATCAGATACACCCATCGACTTCAAACTTGCTAACATCAGAACCATACATATATTGGTTCACTGGGATGTGTTGGCATGCATTCTTCACAGATGCTTTGATGGTCTACAAGGAGGTGTCGACTAGATAAGCCAAGAACGCTGGATGATGATGTTCTTGTTGAATCAACAGTACAAAAGGCTGGAAAACCCTTTCAATTGGGGGAAGTACGCCTTTATGAAATTTCTGAAGAAGATTCAAGGCTTTGAGCCTAAAATTGTTAGGCCTTGCTGAGCCAAAATCCACAGTAAGCTTTGGACTAAAGATATGCTTCTTGCTGGAGAAGCTTGGCATTGAGCTCAGAGAGAAGGCTGACATAGCCAACAGTAACCTGCTCTACAAATATGAGTATACAAACATGATGAAAAAGGTTACTGCATCTTAGAAAGGTTCCAAGAAACGAAAGACTGATGAGGTATCTGAGGGTTCCGTTGCGACCAAAAAACCCAGAACTTCACGAAAGATGCTGGTAAATCAGAAGGCATACCCATTGTGGATGTCGACTCTCAGATATCTGCCGCCACTGTTGATGAACTAATCAATGAAGATGAACTCATCAATGCTGCTAAGTCCACAACTGATGAACTCATAAATGCTGCTAAGTCCACTGCTGATGAACTCATCAATGCTGATAAAAGCAGTGAGAAACTTCAAACACTCTCTGCAGAAGCAGCAGGGATTGTTGATAATTTAGTCCCAGATTTCAATGAGGAATCTAAAGATGAGGGGGAACCAATAATCCCCAAGGTTGCTGAAAGAGCAACTAAATCAAACGTTGCTGAGAAAGCAACTAGTTCAAAGGTTGCTGAAGAAACAACTGTGTCCAAAGTCACTGGACAAAACACACCATCAGAGCAAGTAACACTTAAGCATATTGAAGATGCTCTGATGAGTGGAAACTTAGTGTTGGAGGATACTGCCATTGCCTCAACACTTAAAAGTCTATCTCAAGCAGATCTGATAGGCCCCATAGAGCATCACCTTCTTCATCCAGATCAGAATCACCACACCAACCACAACAGCCAATAATGGATGCTCCTGAGATGATACTTGAGTTACAACATGAGATACCAGCATCATTCCTTGCTGAAGAAAATCCTGTAAAAGAGCAGGTTCCCCAAGTCAATGAGAGGGATCAAACTGAGGCATCTGCTCAAAATGATCAACCAGGGGAGGGAACTGAGTTGCACACTCAGGAAAGGTCTGAAGTACCTGAAACTTCAAACAAAGAAACTATAATGGAACAACAAGACCAAAGCATAGAAGGGTCACAAGTTCCAGAGACCAATCAGCCTGACACTGCTCAGGTAGCTGAATGGTTTAACTCACTACTTGTGATATTTTGTGTTTATTAATCTTGTTATTTAAGAAAATTTCTTTGTTACAGGCTGAATTAGAAACACAACATCAAGGGGAACCGAAAAAGCTTGCCTCAGAATCTGAGAAGGAGGCTTCCATAGCCTCACCACTTAAGGAACATGATCCTATCTCACAGGTAGAAGATAGTTCCTTAAGATATAACATCTCAGATATGTGCTTTATACACTTTACTAATACTCTTAAGTGTTTGTTTCTAATAGGCTCCAATAGAGAAGAAAAATGGAGAGACTGAAAAGTCTATCTCTTCAGAGAAGAATCCAGAGACTTCCAAGGTCTCTGGGAAACAAGTATCTGAACCTTCTGCAGAGAAGGTATTTCATTCAGATACTTATAATCTTCAAAGACAAATCTCTGATCATTTTTCTCAAAGTAACACTTTCTACTTACAGGTTCAAAAAGAAGTAGAAGTTGCGGGGGGAATTGCCCACTCAATCCCCACAACCAATGGAAATTGATGAGGCATCAAAGCCTTCATCACAAGAAAAACTTCTAGAGACTGCACAAGTCTCTGAGAGACAAGTATCTGAGCCTCCTACTGTGGAGGTAATTGACCTCTCAGATATCTGAAATTGTATAATGTAGTTTTCTTGCTCAAATTTTCAAAGTGTTATGTTTTTAATCTCAGGTTCAAGCAGAAAGAAAGATCACTGAGGATCAGACCTCCCAATCTCCTCCTCATAACCAGATATCTGAGGCACCAGGAACCTCAGCAGTCAAGTCATCTGAGCCTGTCACACAGGTAACTCAGATACCTTTCTACTCTAAAGCCCAGATATCTACCAAAGTTTTGAAACTAATTCAGAACTCTTTCTTTCAGGCTCAAACAAGTGCCACTAAGGTCCCTGTTTATGAGAATAAGGACTTGCTTCCTTTCTTCAAGGAACACACTTTGCCAAAGCACCTAAAATGCTTCAAGAAATGGCAAAAGCTTCGATGCTCCGATCTATCTGAGATCATAAAGGTGACTGATCACCCCATAAGGAGAGCACGATCCCTTGACTTGGAAAATTATGTCCATGCTATGTTCCCCACTAAACAATACTCTTTTGGAACATTAATGCATAAGGACTTCCTCAAGGAAGTGGCCAGAAAGCATATTCAAGCTTTTAACCAAGCAGATGGTCAGACCAGAATGCAGATGGGATTCAAGCCTATTTTTCCCCGGACCCTACAGTTACTACCCTCTGAGCAAGAGGAAGTCAATGGGCAAATGGTCACTATTCCAAAAGTGATCAATCTGGTCTCTGAAGATGAAGAAGAGAAGGAGACTGATGAGATTGATTATGAAGAACCTCCTTTTGACCATCACAAGGATGAGGATGATAAGAAGGATGATGATGATGCCCCTACACCAGGGACAGGAGAGGTTGCACATGGAACTAATGCCTCAGCTACTGAAAAGCTCACTGAGAGGACATCACAGAAATCCCCTCCTCCATCTCCTCAGAAAACTACCCATCCATCTCCCCAACAAAAAGACACTAATGAACAAGTAGTTGAGCACTATGAGGACAACACTCAGAAGATATTGGATGCATAAGCCAGAGTTGCTCAACTCAAACAATTGTTGGAGGAAGAACAACAGCTAAATCTTCAACTGGAAGAAAAGATAGCTGAATCTAAAGCAAAGCTCCAAAAGATTGAAGATCAAACCATCAAGGAAATGGAAGCTTATGCTGAGATGAAAGAACTCCAGCTTGTTGTTCAGGCAATTGCGAAGGAATTAGATACTGAGCAAGTATCTGAAGACAAGCATGGTGCTAAGGCTGTATTACCACAAGATGTACCATCCTCCTCCTCTCTGAAAGGAAAGAAGCCCATCTCTGAGATGGTTGCTAGGCTAGAAAATATTGATGAAAATGCCCAAGAGGATGAAGATCACTGGGATGAAGACTCAGATGATAAAGAAGACAGAACCTTGGCAGAACATGCAAATGTTCACTTAGGAGTTTCACACTTAAAAAGAAAACTGATTGCTCCTCAGAGCTTCAGTAAGGCACCAAATCTCAACTCCCAAGATTACATGGCCAGATACCAGGTTCTGGCAACTCTAAGGAAAGAGTTGTCTCAACAGAATTAAGAAGTAATTGCATCAGTCCCTGCTGAAATGAAGAAGTTCACTGAGTTAATCACTCAGAGAACAACAAGCTTGGTCATTGCTCAGAGAGACCTAGGCATGGTGAGGGATGATGACAATAATCTTGCTGAAAAAGCCCTCAATGAGGCTAGCTATGCTGCTAGAAAAGCAGATGCTACTCAAGATCCACTGGCAGAGCTCAATGATAAGGAAATAGGACTTCTCAAACATTATCAGGAGCTCAAGGCTGATCTGGAAAAGTTGGTTGCTGCGTACAACTATTTGCAAGGCAACTTTGACTCCTTATCAGAATCCTTTGTGATTCTTAGTCAGTCAACAATGACTAAAGGGGAAGGATTTCAAGGTGCTCAGAGAGGAAGGGGAAGAGGAAACAAAAGAAAATCTGAACAATCACCTCTCAGACTAATTGAACCCTCATTCAGTCAAGCTGCTACTCAGATAGTAGCAACAACTCAGCAGATTCCTGAACAAGGAATGATAACAAGGGCCAGATCACAGAGACCTCCAAAGGGAACCAAGTCCCCAAGGAGAAGACAAGTAAAAGGGATTGAAGAGTCTTCTGAAGAAGAAGAAGGCCAAATCAAATCCCAGGGCAATGAGGAAGGCTGCAAATCACCCAACAAAAGAAATCTGGAAGATGATGATGAAGATGAGGATAAAGATGAAGCTCCTCTTCACAGAAACAGAAGAAGGGTTGATAGCCTAACTGAGCCCTTAGCTGCAAAGCCAATAGCAGCTAAAACACCCTCTGGAAATACCAAGTCTATCCAGGGTGGTTCTTCAAGCAATCCCCCAAGGGAGAATTCAAGACAAAGGAGGAACAGGCTGAGAGCTGAACAAAGAAAACTTCAACTTCCATTCAGGCCAGAGGATGCCAGAATTGAATATGTGAAGACTAATGAACATTCCTCCTACAGGTGTATTCAACAGAAAAATGGCTATTAGATACTGGAACTCAAGCACTTGCTTGTAAATGAGAAGGGATTTCTAGTACCCATCCATCAACAGCTCATGGCATGGAGAAAAGACAAGCCTATCTTGATCAACACCAATCATATCAAAAATTGGTTGGATTTTGAAGTGATCAAAAGAATAGAAGCCATGAAGAAGGACCTCTCTGATGAATGTCCTTATGGAAAGCCAGATGATGTGCACAGAATTCCTAACGTCACTGCAACACGCACAAGAGCAAGACTTGTTGTGGAACCCTATGAGTCTTTTTACATGACTCAAGAGCAATACAAGGGTGACATAAGATATTTGAGGATCATATATGAATACTTCAAGCTATCAGATATCAGAATTGAGCATGCCTGGAAATGTAGAAAGTATCTAAGGGTCAAACACTTTGCCAACAAGAATCCCACCAAAACCTACAAGGAAGTTTGTGGATTTATCAGAAATACTGAGATGTTAGTCAGGATCCTGCTCTATAACTACTCAGATGATATCAAAAGGTTTGGGATAGGGAATTTGCTAACTGAACCATAGATCTGCTATTGAAGACTTGAAGATTTTGAAGACTTGAAGACTAGCTATTTAGAATGTTTACTTGGAGCTTGGTTACTCCTGTTGTCCTATTTCAATTATGTATTTTTGTATCTTGCTGACTGAGCTGTAATGTGTTTTATTTATTAAGTTATCTGTGAACTTTCTTTGTAACATATCTGATGAACCTACTCTCAGATATCAATCTATAAAAAGATAACTTGTAAGCAAAGATCACACCTTGTGATTTGATTGATGTTTACTTTCTGCACTTAATTAAATGAACTGAAAAGATCATAAGAAATGATTAAGTGTTAGATTGTTCCCTGTTCCAAGTTGTAATAGGTTTTAAAGATAGTCATCGTTGACTGATCAAAAAGGGAGAAATTTGTTAGGAATGTCTGTTTAGATTTTGATCAGCAACTTAATGACTTATCTTAGCTCAGAAAGGTGGTTAGTACTCTTGGTTCACTTGAACACTGTAAAAGAGGAAGATCACTAAGTATGTTAGTCTAGCAAATCTTGTATAGGATGTTAGGTCTCTGAATGTAATTTTTATATCTTTGAAGAAGACCAAGAAGAAGGCATCCGACAGAAAAGTTCAACAAATTTGTGGATTTGAAGACTGTACAAGATTGCTGAAGACGAAGGAAATTGGTCTCATCAGATACCTATGTCCAGATATCTTGAAGAAATAAGTGTTTTTCAATAAACAGGTTTCACAAAAGATATCTGAGAACACAAGGTTTCTGAATGAGGAAAAGTGCCCACAGCTACCTACACTCAGATACCTTGGACAAAACTTTGTTTCCTGGAAACAATGTTTTAATAAAGTATCTAGAGATGTGAAGGTCTCTGGAAAAGGACATGTAATGCTTCAGAAAGCGTGCATAGTTCCGTTGGCACTACAGGATAAAAATAGTACAATGCATTTAATGCGCAGACAGAGACATCTGAACAAAAAAGGAAATCTCTGAAAAGAGACAACGTCTTCTGCAGTACTATTTACAGATATCAATAGTTTGAATTTCATTAAGCCTAACGGATACTATTCAAACGGCATGATTTTCAACTATAAATATCAAAACTTAGAATGCTTGAAACACACACAGAACTTACATACTGAACTCACTGAAAATACCAACCTTCTCTGATAATACAACTAGTGGTATCTTTCTCTCAAGCATACAAGCCTTCTACCTACTTACTCTCTAGCTTACAGTTGCGACTAAGCTCTTGAATTCTAAGTAGCACAAAAGTTCTAAGTGTCCTGATCCTTCACAAGCATTGCTATCTGTGAAGGAGTTAAATCAAAAGATCAAGTATCTGAGATTCATTCTCTAGAACATTTATCATAGACTTGGGTCAGTAAAGATCATATCACCACACATTGTGAAGTGTGTTATGTGATTCTTTTTCAAGAAGGTAGTATTACATAACTGAGGAAGTTATTAATCTACCAATCTGACAAACTCTTCTTAACCAACACCATACACAACGTGGAGTACAGGAAGTACTTAGTTTGGGAAACTAAGGAATAACTCCAAGGTTACTGAGCATAGGAAGTACTTAGTTTGCGAAACTAAGGAACAACTCAAAGGTTTCTGAGTATAGGAAGTACTTGGCTGGGAGCCGGGGAATAACTCAGGGGGAACACTTGGTTGGGAACCTAGTGTATTTAGGAATCGAGAGAAGATATTTGTAAGGTGAACTCAATTATCTATCGTAGTGGATTCTAGGTCTGAGAAAGACTGAAGTGGATTAGTTGAAGAATCACGTCACCTTCAGATACCACTATAAAAAGACGTGTTATTTACTTTCAGCAATTTACTTATCATTCTCTTTATCCTGCTAAGTATTTAAACACATTATATCTTGCTGAGCACGTGCACTTATCACAGAAATGTCTTCCGCTCTCTGATTATAAGTATCAAATATCTTCACACATATCTAAGAAACTGTTTTATCTACAAAAGTTTTAAAAGACTAATTCACCCCCCTCTAGTCTTTTACTTTGCCGTTATCTGGACCAACATTCTTCTTCTTCTTCTTCTTCTTCTTCTTCTTCTTCTTCTTCTTCTTCTTCTTCTTCTTCTTCTTCTTCTTCTTCTTCTTTCTTATTTGTTCTTTTCGATTTCTGTCAAGTAGATTACTATGAGTAGCTAACTTTCTCTTGTAAAGGCGAACCGCTGGAACTCTGTTTTTGCTACTTCTTTATATACCGTGATATATTAATGGAATAGTTATTAGACATAATTTGTGGTTATAAAACTCTATACATCCTTAATGGTGTGATGTTCTACTGAGTGACACAGTAGTTTCATTGAACTTAGTAGGGGTACTTGTGCCGACTACGCCTTGAGCACCACAGTATTATGCCCTGCTGTCGTTAGAGTTAATCGCGTAGGATATTAACTAGGAAGTTGGGAGTAGTATAGAAGAGGGAGGTCGGGGATCCTTTACACCTTCACACCATCGATTTCATCACAATCAATTAGGGTTTACTGTGATTTATTCAATCCATTCTGCAATCATCTGTTTACTTTCTGCATGCAATTTAATTACGATATTTGCTTGTTCCTATGCTAAGTGTCCATGGAGAACGACATCCCGAGTCAACTTTCCGCTATAAACTGTGGATATAAATTTAATCTTTGATTGTATTTAGGGATTACAGGTTCTACAACGAAATCAAAATCTCTGAGTGCACGTCAAAATTTGTCGCCGCTGCCGGGGACACTTGAACGCTCAAGCAAGTTTCGATCATCCGAGATAAGTTGAATCCTTTATTTCGCTTTAATTTACGCACTGTCTTTCAATTCGTATAGCATAAACCCAAAAAAAATTATATATAACCTGTGGGAATCGATCTCCACAGCAAAAAAATCCAAAAATATTTTCTTCTCCGTATTAGTTTGTTTTCTTATTAAAAAAATCCAAAAACACGTAACTTTAGATTTTTGTTCATTATCTTGCTAGTATTTTCTATTCGTATCTGCAAAAGTTTGTCTGCTAGTCTCTATGCAAGGCAGGAGAAGCGCGGGAACACCAGTAGTACCGTTTAAAGACGACATAGATAAGCTTGAAAGGCGAAAATTGCCTACTACCATCATGGATTCATCTAGCAACATGAGTGGAGAAGGAAACAACAATGACAATCCATCTAGGAATGTCACAACTTCTGAACTTGAGAAACTACTCAAGATTCGACTTGATATCCAAACTGCGAGAGAAGAGCTGGAACAGGAAAGGCTAAGGATAGCCGAAGAAAGATTGATGTTAGATGAGAACTGAAGAAGGGATAACTACGCAAGGGTGGAACTGGTGGACGGAGATGACAGTGCGCGACTATGTTATGCCAAAGCTTACACCGCATACTTCGAGCATCTATCTTGAGAGGATTGCGAGAGAGTATGATCTCAAGGGAACTCATCTGAACCAACTACCACACTTCTACGGGAACTCAACTGAGGACCCGATGCACTTCATGAGGGAATTCTATGCAATAGTTGGAGGTATACCATTGAACGGGCTCACGGAATGTCAACTTAGAAGAAAGGTTTTCCCTAGCTGTCTTAAGGTCAAGGCGAAGAACTGGCTTATCTCACTACAACCAGACTACTTGACTACATGGGACGAGGTTTTCAATAAGTTTATGCTCAGATACTTCCCATTGAAGAAGACATCCGACCTGAAGAGCCAGATCCCAAACTTCAACCAATTTGACGGAGAAACCTTTCACGAAGCGTGGGAGAGATATAAGGATCTACTTGATAGATGTCCAATGCATTCTTACGTGCTATTTGACAAAGTTAACAACTTTTACAAGGGAATTGACTCAATCAACCAAGCACTCATCGATGGAGCATGTCAAGGAAACCTGCTAGACGCACCCCCAAGAAGGATTTGGGAGGTGTGCGAGAACCTTATTGAGAACTTTATGCAGAAAGGACGAGGAAGAAGGGTGGCTACTAAGGAAGTCAGAGCAATCGAGAAAACTCCTTGGAAACAGATTAACAGGAGAATTGAAGCCATAGAGATGAGGATGGGAAGGAAGGAAGCTGTGAATGATGAACCGGAGGAACCGACACAACTTGAAGAGGCACACTACGTACAAGAGTCAAGGAAATGGAGACCGAGAAACCAACCGGTAAACAGCTACATTCCCCAGCACCCTCTCTTATACCGTACTGGACCTAGCTTGAACCACCTGAAATACCACCTAGACCACCCACTATGGCATCTATTCCCACACCACCACCGAAGCCGTCGCAAAACCTGCTCAAACCATCCTCCATGGAAGAAAAGATAGATACTATAATGAAGGAGATGGGAGATATCGGGAAATTTGTGAAGTAGCAAGGTGAGTTTACCGCGAGGACCAATTCATTTATCGCCAAGGCTGAGGATAACTTCAGAAGAACCGACAACACCTTGAGAGGAATGAAACTAAAGATTGTGAGAGGAATGGAACTGAAGATTGGTCAAATCGCCAAGGAAGTAGGAGAACTGCAACAGAACAAAGACAAGCTGCCGGGTCACACCGAGAAAGCCATGATGATCATTGAAGTTTTCAAGGTAACAGGAATCGAAGGAGAAAACTGTACTGCATCTGAATGACAGAACCCCAAAGGGATGCAAGGTAAAAACCTCAAACCTTCTCCTACAACATTCGGGTGTGACATAGACTCTCCTACCGAAGAAGAAAGGGTTAAACCAATCTTACCAAAGGAAGTAGGAGAACTGCAACAGAACAAAGATAAGCTGCCGGGTCACACCGAGAAAGCCATGATGATCATTGAAGTTGTCAAGGTAACAGGAATCGAAGGAGAAAACTGTACTGCATCTGAATGACAGAACCCCGAAGGGATGCAAGGTAAAAACCTCAAACCTTCTCCTACAACATTCGGGTGTGACATAGACTCTCCTACCGAAGAAGAAAGGGTTAAACCAATCTTACCAAAGAAACCCGACCCCGTAGCTTTCAACATAAATGTTGTCATCAAAGGGAAAACAATCACATGAACCCTGGACTTAATTAGGAGCCAGCATTAATATGATGCCACTCGCCGTCTACAAGAAACTCAACTTAGGAATGGTGGAAGCAAGAACCGGCATACTGGTCGCTGATGGCTCTACTACAACCGCTTGTGGCAAGATACATAATGTGATCACTAAACTGGAGGGGCTCGATATTCTTGTGGATTATCTCATCGTGGATTGTAAAGACCCGGATAATGATGCCATGCTTCTAGGAAGACCATTTATGGCCACCACTAACACCATCATCAACATGGCAAGAAGGGAGATTTTGATGAACATATCGAATCACCGGATAGTAATGGGGATTCCGAGCGAGACTTTGGAAGAAGCAAAGGCAGCAAGGATCAATTTCGCCTCACAAGACTGGTGGATGGACACTGAAGAAGAATTAGTGGTCCCTTTGGAAGATTTGCTAGCACCAACGAATCTATTCAAGACATACTGGGAGACAGGAGAGGAATATAATGAAAATACTCTTCCATTGATCCCCGACGAGTACTTTGGGTCGGAGGACGATAACTGGAAATGCGGATCTGCCGAGGGTGACGGTGAATGGGGTAGTCTAAAGGAAACCAACAACTACTTAGAGTTTACTTTTCATATCAACGAAGATCCGGAGTTAGATGAGATCGAGGAAGAAGAAATGAAACGTTGGATGGAAGATTCGAGCTACGCAACAAAGGAATGGATGGACAAGTGCTTCAATGGGATCGAGGGTCTAAACCTCGACAAATAAGCCATCAAGAAAACAGGGGTCGAGCTATAAGACCTAAAACAAGCGGTTCTTGGGAGGCAACCCAATGTCACGTTTAATTTACGCACTTGCATTCACATTTTGTTTCGTTTTTATTTTTTCTCGTTTTCCGCACCAAAAATCTTCTCGAAAAAACGTTTTCATTTTCTTTATTTATTAGTCTAGAATCTTAATTGCATTTCAAATAACAAAAAACCAAAAAGAATCGAAAATACGCGATTTATCGCGTTCGAGGAATAAAGAAGAAGAAATTTCATCATGTCAGCTGCCGTAGTGAGTCGCTTGCCTCACTCCTCCTCTTTAAATCCCCAACTGCTTTCTCCCCACCACTTCATTCTTCTCCCAAAACTCTTCACAAACTTCACATTTTGAACTTTCCCATTGCATTCTTAGCTTACACACCCGTCAACAACATCAAGTAAGTGATCTCTACTCTATTACATCTCAATTACATCTTCATTATCAAGTTCAAATCTTAAACTCTTTGCTAGCACTTTCTTCTTGCTTCTTTGGTGCTTTGCAATTATATGCTTAAATTGATTGATATGGGTGTTGATTATTGATGAGAATACATGCTTACTAGTAGAGCTTAACTTGTTATCACTTGTCTTGGTAGAGATATGATAATTTGTTAGAGAAATTGAGAGTTTTTGTTCATGCTCACCAAGTGTTTGATGAAATATCTCAAGGAAACAAATTCTCTTAATGACTTCTTTCTCTTTCGATCACATGCTCGTATGATTTTAACTTGATGATTTATGATTAGGAAACATACTTGCTAAGTCATATGCTCATAGGGAAGAATCTTCATTTGCAATATGCTCTCTAAATTGATGCTTGAAACCTTGTGAAAGCGAGCTTATGTGATTGGTTCTCGTATCATTAAAGCTATTGATCTTATTGCAAGCTAAGTTTTGATTTGCATGATGTGCCACACACAAGGTTTGGGGGAGAAGAAACGCCATGGGATTTGCATGCTAGCCTTAGGAATGATTTAGCTTCAAACATGCTATCTCACACACTTTTTGAACCTGGGTACCATGAAGAAGGCACAAGTGGGAGAATCAAGCAAGAAAAGGGGAAGGCCCGGGAAGAGTGCTACACGTCCTTCACTCTCGAAGGAAGCTCAAGCATGGTTAGAAGTAAATAAGAACCGAGGGGCGGTTCCTGAAAGGAACATCCAAATCAACTTCCCCTTAAGACATTCTTTCATTTGGATGCTCACACCATTAGACGCCCAAAGTTGGGGACCTTTCACCACTTGCCTTGAGGAATACAACCTCGACATAGTAAGAGAATTCTATGCGGAGTTCTTCCAACTTGAAGTAGACGACCTGGATGAGGTGAGCGAGTTGTCTCCTATCACTATAAGGGGAGTCGAGTTCAAGTTTGGACCTCAGACTATCAACAACTTCTATGAGATACCGAAGAGGAAGAAGAACCCGAATCTTCTGGAACCCCCACACTCTGACTTGAGCTACGAGGAAGTGAAAGATGGGATCCACCACTTTCTTTTGAGGAATGATTATGAGGAGAACGACATACAAAGGGAGATACCGAAGACAGCTCTCACCGACCATGCCAGGTTTTGGGTACAATTTGTACGTTCGAACCTCAAACCCAAAAATCGCATATGTGGAGTTGATGAAGAGGAGGCAGTATTAGTCTACTCGATTATGACTAGACATTACGTTGATGTCGGGCGGATCATTATGGAAGAAATGCTCCCACTAAAAGGAGATCACTGGAGAAATCTTCCATTCCCAGGATTGATAACAGGAATATGTAAAGAACAGGGAGTCGAGATAAAGGAGGCTGGGAACGTGGCTTTGACTGAACCATTCACTATAAAAAGAGTTGAGCGGATGTTTATTAAACACCATGAAGCGGTTCAGGAAGCAAGGGATAGGAGGAACGAACTGCAGGGAGCCTTTGATCTGAGCCAGATGCAAGCTTTCTTAGACCAGTGCCAAGCTAATCGGCAAGAAGAGATAAGGCAACAATAGGATATGTACGCAAACTGCCAAAGGAGAGAATGGAATTCATACCTGAATTGCCTTCAAGCGCAACAAAGAACTTCCTTTATGGAAGCAAGCTATGCGAACTATCCTCAGCATAATTACCCACCTTGCTACCCTCAGCCACCGTTTCACCCGCCACCTAGCACAGGACCGAGCCAATACTATGGAAGCCAGGATGATTTATTTACTCCACCAGCAGATGATCCTCCATCCTAGAAGCATTTCTCCCTAGAAGCACAATACTGAGAGGGGAGTATTTTTTCTTTTTTTCTCTTTACTTTCCTAGTTTTTCTATCTGCTCTTAGCTAGGTTTGGGGGAGGAATTTGACTGCTACTTGCTAAATTACTCGGTCTGTAATAACTTTTAAATACTCGCACTTAATAATTTGTAGTTTAATTTTTGCATAAGTACTAGTTTTATTTTTTATCTGTTACGTCTAAGGTCTTTTGCTTTTTGAAAAACGGATTTGATCTGTGGAAGAGTACTAAGTATAAATTATAACAAAGATTAGGGGCTGTGGATTTGTTTTCATGCTTCGCTGCTTTCTGAATTTATGCTCTGACCAAACCCGACCCATGCTACTTTGATGAGTGAGTTTACTTGCTACTCTAATTAAAGTCCTGTGTGCAACTGTGTGAACACTGCTACCCTTGAGTCCTTATTTGTCAGCAACATGAAAGTGATTAGTAGTACTCACCAGCACGGGTACTCTTTCGTTTCACTATACGGGTACTCTTCAAGCTCGAATTCCTGAACCTCCGGCTAATGACATATGTCAAATTTAAGCACATAACACTCATAAACATGAAACAAAGAAAAAGGGCAGAAAGGATCAACAAAACTCCCCTCGGGTCGGGTAATGACATATATGTGGTGTCGGGGTGATGAGGCACATGGATCTCTACGGACTCTAGTGGCATGGAAGTGCTTTCTAAATCTGGGGTACCCATGCCTCCATCATCAAACGAAGAAGAAGTATCTTTATCTGGCGTAGTAATGGAATCTGACGTCTCTTCTTCCATCACTTATGTTGGTCCAGATAACGACAAAGTAAAAGACTAGGGGGGGGGGAATAGTCTTTTAAAACTTTTAACGATAAAACAGTTTCTCAGATATGTGTGAAGATATCTGATACTTATATTCATAGAGCGGAAGACTTTCTATGTAATAAGTGCACGTGCTTTGCAAGATATAAGTGTGTAAATACTCAGCAAGGTAAATAAAGCAATTAATAAGTTGCAGAAAGTAAATAACGCAGATCTTTATAGTGGTATCTGAGGGTGGCGTAATCCCTCAACTAATCCACTCGCCCTTTCTCAGGACTTGAAATTCACTTAGACAGATATTGAGTTCTCCTTACAATAATCATATCCCTTGATTTCCTTTTACACTAGGTTCCCAACCAAGTGTTCCCCCTGAGTTATTCCCCGGCTTTCTCAGCCAAGTACTTCATGTACTCATAAACCTTTGAGCTATTCCTTAGTTTCCCAAACTAAGTACTTCATGGCTCAATAACCTTGGAGTTGTTCCTTAGTTTCCCAAACTAAGTACTTCCTATACTCCACGCCGTGTGTGGTGTTGGTTAAAGTAGTCTGTCAGGTGAGTAATCTTAATAACTTTCTCAGTTATATAGGAATACTCTATAGAACAAGAATCACTTAACACACTTCACAATGTGTGGTGATATGTTATTTACTGACCCAAGTCTATGTTAAATGTTCTAGAGAATGAATCTCAGATACTTGATCTTTTAATTCAACTCCTTCACATATAGCAATGCTTGTTAAGGATCAGGACACTTAGAACTTTCGTGCTACTTAGAATTCAAGAGCTTGGTCATAACAGTAAGCTAGAGAATTAGTAGTTTGAAGGCTTGTATGCTTGAGTAAGTTATAAGTTCTGTGTGCAAGTTCTTGGTGTGTTTTCAAGCATTCTAAGTGGTGATATTTATAGTTGAAAATCATGTCGTTTGAATAGTATCCGTTAAGCACAATGAAATTCAAACTATTAATATATGTAAATAGTATTGCAGAAGAAGTTATCTCTTTTCAGAGATTTCCTCTTTTGTTTAGATGTCTCTGTCTGCGCATTTATTGCACTGTACTATTTTTGTCCTGTAGTGCCAACGGAACTATGCACGCTTTCTGAAGCATTGCATGTCCTTTTCCAGAGACCTTCACATCTCCAGATACCTATTGAAACATTGTTTCCCAGAAACATAGTTTTATCCAAGGTATCTGAACGTGGGTTTCTGTGGGCACTTTTCCTTACTCAGTAACCTTGTGTTCTCATATATCTTTTGTGAAACTTGTTTATTGAAAAACACTTGTTTCTTCAAGGTATCTAGAAGTAGGTATCTCAGGAGACCAATCTCCTTAGTGTTCAACAATCTTGTGCAGTCTTCGAATCTTCAATACGTTGAACTCTTCTGTTGGATGCCTTCTTTTTGGTCTTCTTTAAGGATATAAAAATTACATTCAGAGACCTAACATCCTATACAAGATTTGCTAGAATAACATACTCAGTAAACTTCCTCTTTTACAATGTTCAAGTGAACTAAGAGTACTAGTTACCTTTCTGAGCTAAGATAATTCATTAGGTTGCTGATCAAAATCTAAACAGATATTCCTAACAAATTTCCACCTTTTTGACCAGTCAACGATGACTATCTTTAAAACCTATTACAACTTGGAAGAAGGAACAATCCAACACTTAATCATTTCTTATGATCTTTTCAATTCATTTAATTAAGCACAGAAAGTAAACATCAACCAAATCACAAGGTGTGATCTTTGCTGACAAGTTTTCTTTTTATAGATTGATATCTGAGAGTAGGTTCATTAGATATGTTACAAGGAAAGGTTCACAGATAACTTTTACAATGAATAAAACACATTTCAGTACAATCAGCAAGATACAAAATACATAGTTAATTTAGAACAACAGGAGTAACCAAGCTCCAAGTAAACATTCTAATTAACTAGTCTTCAAGTCTTCAAAAATCTTCAAATTTTCAGCAACTCCATGGATCAATTTGCAAATTCCCTATCTCCAAATCTTTTGATGTCATCTGAGTAGTCATAGAGCAAAGTCCTGACTAACATCTCAGTGTCCCTTGCATAACCACATATTTCTCTGTATGATTTGGTGGGATTCTTCTTGGCAAAGTGTTTGACCCACAAATACTTTCCCCATTTCCAGGCATGCTCAATTCTGATCTCTGATAGCTTGAAGTATTCATATATGATCCTCAGATATCTTATGTCACCCTTGTATTGATCTTCAGTCATGTATAATGACTCAAAGGGTTCCACAACAAGTCTTGGCCTTGTGCCTGTTCCAGCGAGGTTCGGGACTCTGTGCACATCATCAGGTTTGCCATAAGGACACTCATCATTAAGGTATTTCCTCATGGCTTCAACTCTCTTGACAACTTCAAAATCCAACCAAGCTTTGACATGATTGGTGTTGATCAAGATTAGCTTATCTTTTCTCCATGCCATATGTTGTTGATGGATGGGTACTGGAAATCCTTTTTCATTTACAAGCAAGTGCTTGAGTTCCAGTATCCATTTTTCTAATGAATACACCTGTAGGAGGAGGAGCTGTTGTCAGTTTTCACATATTCAATCAGGCATCTTCTGGCTTTTGTGTAAGTATCCTGCCAAACTTGATATCCCTTGCTCTCTTCCTTTTTGTCTTTGAATTTTCCCTTAGGGGATTGCTTGAAGAACCACCCTTGATGGACTTGGTATTTCCAGAGGGTGTTTTGGCTGCCAATTGCTTTGCAGCAATAGGCTCAGATGAGCTAAATTCCCTTTTTCTTTTTTTGTGAAGAGGAGCTTCATCATCATCAGTTTCCTCATCATCATCATTAAAGTTGTACTTGGGAGATTTGCATGCATCTTTATTGCCTTGGTATTTGATTTGGCCTTCTTCTTCTTCAGAAGACTCTTCAATCCCTATTACTTGTCTTCTCCTTGGGTACTTGGTTCCCTTTGGATGTCTCTGTGATCTTGACTGTAATCTGGCCCTTGTTGTCATTCCTTGTTTAGGAATCTGCTGAGTTGTTGCTACTATCTGAGTAGCAGCTTGACTGGAGGAGGGCTCATTTATTTTGAGAGGTGGTTATTCAGACTTTCTTTTTTCTATTCCTCTCTAAGCACCTTGAGATCCTTCCCCCTTAGTCATTGTTGACTGACTAAGAATAACAAAAGATTCTGAGAGGGAGTCAAAGTTGCCTTGCAGATAGTTGTAAGCAGCAACCAACTTTTGCAGATCAGCCTTGAGCTCCTGATTTTGTTTTATAAGTCCTGTTTCCTTATCAGTGAGCTCTGCCAGTGGACCTTGAGTAGCATCTGCTTTTCCAGCAGCATAGCTAGCCTCA
The DNA here is from genome assembly GCA_026545765.1 of Plantago major. Lineage (NCBI taxonomy): Eukaryota > Viridiplantae > Streptophyta > Magnoliopsida > Lamiales > Plantaginaceae > Plantago > Plantago major. The sequence goes on along the minus strand of CM048840.1, from coordinate 76,868,483 downwards.
TTGAGGGCTTTTTCAACAAGATTATTGTCATCATCCCTCACCATGCCTAGGTCTCTCTGAGCAATGACCGAGGTTGTTGTTCTATGAGTGATTAACTCAGTGAACTTCTTCATTTCAGCAGGGACTGATGCAATCACTTCTTCATTTTGTTGAGACAACTCCTTTTTTAGAGTTGCCAGAACCTGGTATTTGGCCATGTAATCATGGGAGTTGAGAGTTGGTGCCTTACTGAAGCTTTGAGGAGCAATCAGTTTTCTCTTTAAGTGAGAAACTCCTAAGTGAACATTTGCATGTTCTGCCAAGGTTCTGTCTTCTTTATCATCTGAGTCTTCATCACAGTGATCTTCATCCTCTTGGGCATTTTCATCAATATTCTCTAGCCCAGCAACCATCTTAGAGATGGGCTTCTTTCCTTTCAGTGAGGAGGAGGATGGTACATCTTTTGGTAATGCAGCCTTAGCATCATGCTTGTCTTCAGATGCTTGTTTGTCATCTAATTCCTCAGCAATTGCCTGAACAGCAAGCTGGAGTTCTTTCATCTCAGCATAAGCTTCCATTTCCTTGACAGTAAGATCTTCAATCTTTTGGAGCTTTGCTTTAGATTCAGCTATCTTTTCTTCCAGTTGAAGATTTAGCTATTGTTCTTCCTCCAACAATTGTTTGAGTTGAGCAGCTCTGGATTGTGCATCCAATATCTTCTGAGTGTTATCCTCAGAGTGCTCAACTACTTGTTCAGTAGTGTCTTTTTGTTGGAAAGAGGGATGGGTAGATCTCTGAGGAGATGGAGGAGGGGAATTCTGTGAAGTCCTCTCAGCGTGCTTTTCAGCAACTGAGACATTGTTTCCTTGTGCAATCCCTCCTGTCCCTGGTGCAGGGGCATCATCATCATCCTTTTTATCATCCTCATCCTTGTGATGGTCAGAAGGAGGTTCTTCATAATTTTTTTCATCTGTCTCCTTCTCTTCTTCATCATCAGAGACTAGATTGATCACTTCTGGAATAGTGATCATTTTCCCATTTACTTCCTCTTGCTCAAAGGGTATGATTTGTAGACACTTGGGCAAGACTGGTTTGAATGCCATGTGCATTCTAGTCTGACTATCTGCATTTTCAAAGGCTTGAATGAGCTTGTGTGCCACTTCCTTGATGAAGTCCTTATGCATTAGAGAAGCAAAAGAGTATTGCTCTGTTGGGAACATTGCATGGATATAATTTTCAAGGTCAAATGCTCTTTCTCTTCTAGTAGGGTCATCGGTGACCCTTGTTATTTCATTCAAATCAGAGCATCTGAGTCTCTGCCATTTCTTGAAGTACTTGAGATGCTTTGGCAGAGATTCTTGAAAAATGGAAGTAGGTCCTTGTCTGAAACTTCAGGGACCATTGGGGCACTAGCTTGAGCCTGAAAGAGAGAGTTTTGAGTTAGTTTCAAAACTTTAGTAGAAATCTGGGTTTTAGAGTAGTCAAGTATCTGTGTTACCTGTGCAACAGGAACAGGCTTAGATGGTTGGACTAATAAGGTTCCAGGTGCCTGAGATATCTTGGTGTGAGGATGAGACTTGGAAGTCTGATCCTCAGCATCATCTCTTTGTTTTTGAACATGAGAATAGCATAACACTTAGAAATTTGTTAAGAGAAATAATTAGACAATTTGATATCTGAGATGTCAATTACCTCCACAGTAGGAGGCTCAGATGTTTGTCTCTCAGAAACTTGTGTAGTTTTTGGAATTCTCTCAGATGATGAAGGCTTGTTGGCCTCATTAATTTCCATTGGTTGTGAGGATTGAGGTGGCACATCCCAGCAACTTCTACTTCTTTTTGAGCCTGTAAGTAGGACGTGTTAAGCATTTTAGAAAAATGATCATAGTATCAGTATGAGAAGTATAGATGTCTGAGATATATACCTTCTCAATAGAAGCTCAGAATCTTGTTCCTCGGAGACTTTGTGAGTCTCTGGTTGATTCTCTGATGTGCTAGGCTTCTCAGCCTCATCATTCTTCTTCTCAGTTGGAGCCTATTAGAAACAATCACTTAATTAGTCAAGTGTATAAACATATGTCTGAAAAGTTATATCTTAAGGAACTCTTTATCACCTGTAGCATAGGCCCAGATTCCTTAAGTGGTGAGGCTGTGAGAGCCTCCTTCTCAGTCTCTGAGGCAAGCTTTGCAGCTTCCTCTTGTTCTTGTGTTTCTAATTCAGCCTGTAACAAAGAAAATTTAATAAGTAACAAGATTTAAGCATAAGTTATCACAAGTAAAGAGTTAAACCATTCAGCTACCTGAGCTTTGTCAGGCTGACTGGTCTCTGGAACTTGTGAAGTTTCCATGCGTTAGTCTTGTTGTTCTTGGACCACTTCTTTGTTTGAAGTTTTAGGTACTTCAGACCTATCCTGTGTTTGGGACTCAGTTGCCTCCCCTGTTTGATCATTCTGAGTGGAGGTCCCACCTTGATCCATCTCATTGAGTTAGGGAATCTGCTCTCTTGCAGGAATTTTTTCAGCATTGAAAAATGCTGGAATCTCATGTTGTAACTCAAGTCTCATTTCAACATCCACTTGTGGCTATTGTGGTTGTTGTGGTGATCTTGGTCCGGATGGTGAAGATGATGCAGTATAGGGCTTATCCAGATCTGCTTGAGACAGACTTTTAAGTGTTGAGGCATTGGCAGTATCCTCTAACACTAAGTTACCACTGATCAGATCATCTTCAATATGCTTAAGTGTGACTTGCTATGATGGTGCGTTTTGTCCAGTGACCTTGGACACAGTTGCTTCTTCAGCAACCTTTGGTGTGGGTGCTTCTTCAGCAACCTCTACACTTGTTGCTCTCTCAGCAACGTTGGGAAATTTTGGTTCCCCCTCATCTTCAGATTTCTCATCGAAATCTGGGACTGAATTATCAACAATCCCTATTGCTTCTGCAGAGAGTGTTTGAAGTCTCTCATTGCTTTTATCAGCATTGATAAGTTCATCAGCAAGGCACTCAACAGCATTGATGAGTTCATCAGCAGTGGGGTCAGATATCTGAGAGTCGACATCCACAATGGGAGCCTCTTCTGTCTTGCCAGTAGACTTCTTCCTTGAAGTTCTAGGCTTTTTGGTAGCAATGGAACCCTCAGATACCTCATCATTCTTTCGTTTCTTAGAACCTTTCTGAGACGTAGTAACCTTTTTCATCATATTTGTATACTCATATTTGTAGAGCAGGTTACTGTTGGCTATGTCAGCCTTCTCTCTGAGCTCAATGCCAAGCTTCTTCAGCAAGAAGCATATCTTTAGTCCAAAGCTCACTGTGGCTTTTGGCTAAGCAAGGCCCTTGATGATCTTAGGCTCAAAGCCTTGTAGCTTCTTCACAAACTTCATGAAGGCGTACTTTCCCCAGTTGAATGGGTTTTCCAGCCTTTTGTTCTGTTGACTTAACAAGAACATCATTATCCAGCGTTCTTGGCTTATCTGGTCGGCACCTCCTTGTAGACCATTAAAGCATCTGTGAAGAATGCATGCCAACACATCCCAGTGAACCAACAGATGTCTGATTCTGATGTCAGCTAGCTTGAAGTCGATGGGTGTATCTGATTTTTCAAGATCACACACATCACTGTATAGCTGTTTCACACCTTCAAGGAGTCATCATCCTTGGTGTTTATTTCAAAATCATTTCCAAGATTTTGAAGTTCAAACAACTCACAAAAAGTTGTTAAGTTTAAAAGGATGTCCTTTCCTTGAACTTTTGATTTTACAAACCCTATCTCAGTGCCTTCAGAAACACAGGACATAATCCTGAAATTGTTGTAAAATTCCAACACATCCAGTGAAGAAACTCCACTGGGGATAGCAGACAGGAAACCCTTGATTTGTGCCTTTCAAGCATACCAAGAATCAACTTCCTATCAGCCTGATTTTCAATAGCAGCAACTAAGTATTCCTCAACCATAACGGCACCCCAAATCATCATGTGATTTGAAGTCCAATGGTCAGGATTGAAGTCTCCTACCAACCGATTGTTCGTGATAACCAACACTGGTTCTTGCTTTTCAGCAGTACCAGAGGTAGTAGCCTGGGATTTCTAGGTAGAAGCATGTTTGGAGCCATCTCTTTAAATAGAGAAGTTTTTGAAAGTCGGAAAGAGATTAGAGTGAAAGTTTAGTGATTCTTTGCAGAATAACTAAGCAAAGAACAGGTATTTGCAGAAATTTTTGAAGGGTTTTTGCTATTTCTGTGTAAGTGAATGTTGGATTAGGCGAAAGTAATTTCTTTTGCCAAAGTCCTATATATATATAGCAGCGTTTATCCAACAGACATATACTCACAAATTAATTTTGTGTATATGTATCTGTGTACATGCATAGTGGCATGGGTGAAAAACTGCTTTGCATTAAATGCTAGTGGACCATAACTGTTTTTACAGTCCACTACTTTTTACCGAGAATTAATCTTGGCCGTTAATATGGAACGCCCATTTCATCAAGGGCTTGGATTGCTTCTTCAGCAATGATCACAATCACTACATGTAATCGTGCCCAATTAATGAAATTTGGCGAGTAGCTATCCGAATCACATTTCTTCTGTGTGACTAGGGGACGGTTTTCTGAATCTATCTCAATGCAACTGTTCATATATTTCACAAATATAGAAATAATACAAAACACAAGAGTAGTCGACTACAGATAGTTATAATACATTCTTCTTTTGTGTTCCCCCTCACTAAGTGATCTCATAGATATCTGAGTACCCATCTCAGAAATCTTCAAATAGTCATTTTACCCTCAATCTTTCATATTTGAGTACCCGTCTCAGATACCTTTTTGCTAAGTGTTTCACCTCTCGCCTTTGATGTCTGAATTTCCGTTCCAGATATCTAATCCCTTCTTTTTCTTCCTTGGTCTTACTGAGTTCCTGTCTCAGTGACCACACTTTTAGCTCCTTGATAGTTCCATTAACCCAAGACTATGTCTCAAGATTAGGAATCTACTTTCTTGCAGAGGCTTTGTGAAGATATCTGCAACTTAATCTTCAGTACCAATCTTGAGTATCTCAATATTGTCTTTTTCAACATGATCTCTGATGAAGTGGTGTCTAACATCAATGTGCTTTGTTCTAGCACGTAACTTAGGATTCTGAGTGATTGCAATAGCACTTGTGTTGTCATAGAAAATGGGAGTTTTCTCTTCATTAATCTCATAGTCTCTGAGTTGTTGTTGTATCCACAATATTTGTGAAGCACAACACCCAGCAGCAATATATTCTGCCTCAGTGGTTGATGTGGCAATTGAGTTTTGTTTCTTGTTGAACCAAGATATCAATCTAGAGCCAAGGAATTGACATGTTCATGAAGTGCTCTTTCTATCAAGTAGTGATCCAGCAAAATCAGCATCTGAGTAGCCAACCAAACTCATTCCACTATCTTTTTGATACCACAATCCAACTTCTACAGTACCTTTCACATACCTCAGAATTTCATAGCACTGTTGTAGTGTGATTGCATTGGATTTGTTTGAAATCTTGCACACACACCAACTTCATATTGAATATCTGGTCTACTTGCAGTGAGGTATAGTAGAGACCCAATTAATTTCCTATACTTGTGTTCTTCAACACTCTTGTTAGATTCAGAATAGGTCATTTTGGTTCCAATGCTCATGGGTATCTTAGCATTCTTCTAAGAAGGTTTTAGATTAAACTTGTTGAGCATATCTTTTGCATACTTTGTTTGACTAATGAATATTCCATCATCAAGTTGCTTGACTTGCAGCCCTAGGAAATAATTCAATTCTCCCATCATGCTCATCTCAAATTTACTTTTCATGAGCTTACAAAGTATTCACAAAGTTGCTTGTCCTTAGATCCAAAGATTATGTCATCAACATATACTTGGACTAAGAGTAGTTTTCCTTCATGGTTCAATGTAAAGAGATTTTTATCAACTTCTCCTTTCTTGAATCCACTTTCCAGCAAGTATTTAGCCAATGTATCATACCATGCTCTTGGAGCTGGTTTCAGTCCATATAGAGCTTTCTGGAGTTTATATACCATCTTGCTTTCTGAGGAAACTTCAAAGCCTGGTGGTTGATCAACATACTTCTTCAGCAAGCTCACCATTCAAAAATGCACTCTTGACATCCATTTGGTAAACTTTAAAGTCATTATGAGCTGCAAAGGCTAGAATAGTCTGATTGCATCCAATCTTGCCACTGGAGCAAATGACTTATCAAAATCTAGTCCTTCAGTCTGAGTGAATCCTTTGGCAACCAACCTTGCTTTGTTTCTGGTTATTTCACCAGACTCATTCATTTTGTTTCTGAAAACCCACTTAGTTCCAATGACAGATATTCCTTCAACAAATGGAACTAGTTTCCAGACTTTGTTTCTCTCAAATTGATCCAATTCTTCTTGCATTGCAGAGATCCAATCTTGGTCTTTTAATGCTTCTTCAATAGTCTTTGGTTCAATATTTGAAATGAAACATCCATAGAGAGATTTTGCATTTTCTGCAATTGCTCTCCTAGTTCTTACCCCTTGGTCTAATGGACCTATCACTTCCTTTGCAGGATGATCCCTTATCCATTTTATAATAGGTTTTGAACTAGTGGGATCACTATCATGTTGATCTGTATGTGAATCACTATGATTGTGATAAGATACTTGTTCAGTACCTAAGATATCTGGCACAGGGGATGTGCAATAGATATCTGACATTTGTTCAGTGTCTGGGGTATCTGAGTTTGGTCTTTCAGTAACCTCCGACTCAGAAACCTCTTCATAATGAAGATTCTCAGTGATTTGATCCATTTCTGGATTTCTTAGAGGAAACTCTTTATCATGCCTTAAAGTCGTCTTGTTGTTACTAGGCATTGGTTGTCTTTCATCACTAGACTCATCCTCTAAGTGTATGACATTATTATTACCTCTCTGAAATTCTTATTCAGCATCTTTGATCATTAGTTCTTTGAACCTATCTGAAAGTTCTTCATTCAAGGGTACTTTCTTGTTTCCTTCATAGAATACCACATGGACAGATTCCTCAATCTTTTGTGTCCTTTTGTTGTGTACTCTATAGGCTTTGCTATTTATTGAATAACCAAGAAATACACCTTCATCTGCCTTTGGTTGAAATGTTCTTAGATATTCTTTGCCATTGTTAAGAACAAAACATCTGCAACCAAACACCCTTAAATGTTTGATACTAGGGGGTCTACCAATCAATAACTCATAGGGAGTCTTGTCATGGTGTTTGTTGATCAAACATCTATTCTGAGTGTAGCATGTTGTATTTACAGCTTCAACCCAATAGATTTCACTTAATTCAGTGTCAGCTAGCATTGTTCTCGCCGCTTCTTTTAGGGTCCTATTCTTCCTTTCAGCAACACCATTTTGTTGTGGTGTCCTTACTGAAGATAGTTGATGTTGTATACCTTTGTAGGTACAGAACTCTTTTATATACTGGTTTACAAACTCAGTACCATGGTCTGTTCTGATCACAGATACCTTGTCATTTTTCATGACTTCAAGCTTATTCAGCAAGCTAGGTATCTCGACCCTTGCGTCAGATTTTTGTTGGAGGAAAACAACCAAAGTGAATCTCGAGTAGTCATCCACAACAACCAGACCATACTTCTTTCATGCATAACTTACTACAGAGGACTCAAAGAGATCCATATGTCATAGTTCCAGTGGCCTCACACTGGAATGTATAGTTTTAGACTTGAAAGATGTTTTAGCTTGTTTCCCTAATTGTCAAGCTGAACATACACCATCCTTTCTGTATGCCATTTTAGGTAATCCAACAACCAACTCTTTCTTGGCTAGCTTGTTCAGAGTTTTGAAATTCAAGTGACTCATTTGTTTGTGCCATAGCCAATTTTCTTCAGTGTAGCCTGATTGACTCACCATGAGGCATTTTTCAGTTGTGGCAGATTCCCAGTCGGCAACATAGAGACTTCCTTTCCGCCTAGCAACCAAGACTACCTGCTTTGACTCATTGTCAATCAATTTGCAGAATTTTGATTTGATCTTTTCTGAGAACCCCTTGTCAGCAAATTGACTCATGCTTAGGAGATTATATTTCAATCCCTTTATATTTCAATCCAAATCCTACAATTGGATTTACTTCTCCTCCAGCAAACCTAATATCTGGTCCAGTGTTATAAACTTTGTAGTTGACCAGATTTGCTTTATCTCCTGTCATGTGCTTCCCACATCCTCTATCAAAATGCCATGTTGGATTCTTCTTTAGAGTGTTCTGCACAAGACAAGAAATATGAGTAGGTTCTTGTTTCAATTATGGAACCTTCTAGACTAAACATTCTTCCAGTAGGAATCCATTTTTGTATGTATTTCTTAGGAACATGCTTTTGTCTAATAGGAACATAAGGAGGAATTCTATGTAAATGAGAAGTGTCATTGTTATTAAGAATTATTTTCCTTTTTGGTGTGCTCCTTGGTGCTCCTCGTGGTGCTTTCAGATACCTGTCAGGTTGCTGAGTCTACTTTTCAGCGAACTTAGCTTTCCTTATCAGATTTCTTCTAGCCCTGGCATTCAGATTGTTTGTGGCTTGTTCTTTATTCAACTTCTGATGATTGCTGTGAGCAATCTTAGCTTTCATCCATCATTATCTTGTTTATACTCACGAGCAAGTTGTTTCCCGATGGCTTTGTATCCAATGCCATTTTGAGCACCTGGTGCTATCTGAGTTCTCCTCTCAGCAGCTCTGCTAGTCTCTGGAACGTCTTTCTTTCCAGAAAATGTAACATTGGATAATTTGCCTGCTCCATCAATCTTTCCTTTCTGAGAGACATAGCACTATGGGTGGTTACACTTTTCAGTGTATTGTCCCTTTACAGGAACTTTCTCAACAGATTTCTTTGGGACTTGTTTTTTCCTTAAAGGTTTGGTCGCAACTTCCTTTCCTTTGTGAACAGCCATAACTTTCTGACCAATGCTATAGGTTGTTTGGGAACTACCTTGCTGAGCACTAACAAATATCATTCTTTCATCACTCTTATTCAGAGTGGTAGAACTATTTGTTTATGTGTTCAGCCCAAGTCCTCCTTTTTCTAAAGAATCTCTTAGGTAAGAGTGTACTTCAGTGAGGTGTCACTTGCTTTGGCATAAGACTGGAAGGATAATTCTTTCTTTTTGAGTTCCTCATTTTCAGAAAGAAGACCTTCATACTTCTTTTGAAGTGTATCCATTGCCTCTCTATGTGACTTCCTTGTCTCAGATATCTGTGCTTTGAGAAATGCATTTTTTGCATCCTTTGTCTTAGATATCTTGATCAGTTGTGAGTTCTCCTTTTCAAGAGATTTCTTTTCATCTTCAAGAATTTTGGTTCTAGCATGGACCTCCAAAAATTCTCTTTCATAAAGATCAAGTTCCCTTCTGAGATGTTCTAGATCTCTGATCCCTTCATCATCACTCTCATAATTTATAAATTGAGAAATGTTGGTTACCTCATCAGCCATTAGGGAAGACTCAATGTTGGAGCAATCTGGATAGATCTCCTTAGAAACCCCACACATTTCCCTTTTCTTTTGACCAAAGTCAACCAAATCATGAGTGATGCCACGCAACTCAGGTGAAGGTAGCTTGGAGTCATCTGAGTCTTCTTCCTCAGATTTTGACTCAATATCAAGAGCATCCAGTTGGATTTGAATCTTTTTCCTTTCTTCATTGAGCAAAGCTCTCTGACCTCTCTTAAAATTTGTTCTATCTTTCTTGTCACCTGTCTTTAGCTTATTGAAAGCAGGGCAGTCCCTTTTAAAATGACCAGGTTTCTGACAATAGAAATAGATATCGTTTCCGATTTCCGCTTCCTCAGTACTAGATGCTTGCTGAGCCGGCTTGTTCAGTGAGCTTGACAGCTGCATATTTTTGTATTGGTGATAGTTTGAGCCTAGATGCTTTTTCAGCTTCTCTTTGGCTTTTCTTCTCTCAATCTCCTGACTGGCATATTTTCTCATTTGCTTTACAGTAAGAGTATTTTCCTCAGTCACTTCATTGGTATCTTTCTTTTCAGAAGTACCTTGTGTTACTAAAGCAACATTGTGAACTTTCTCAGCAACCATTTGTCCTCTCTGAGTAGTTTCATAGTTGACAGTAGCTAAGTGAGAAAAGAGTTCCGCTGGAGTGATATTTGGCATTCCTTGGTTGAAATAGAAATACTGAGTATGTTCCCAGTTTTGGTTCAAGCTTCTCAGGATAGTCTTAACCTTTTCAGAGTTAGAGTATCTCTCACTTTCGCCAAGTGCATCCATTTCACTCATCAGTGTGGTAAACCGAAAATCTAGTTCTTCAAGAGTCTCTGAGGGATCTTGTTTGAAGTTTTGGAATTTGAGCTTCAAAACTTCGAACTTTTTTTCCTTGGTTTTCTCATTACCGACACAGATTTCTTCAATCAATTGCCAGGTCACTTTCGCCGTTTTTGCACCCCACAGTTTACACTGTATGTGCTCTGGAGTAGAACGTATGATGATGTTACGAGCTTGACCATCCAGCCCATTTCTCTTTGCATCTTCCGATGTCTTGAGTTCTCTAGGTTTTGGCTCATAAACAATTCGACCGGTAGATTTTCCACTGGTTGACGCATCAGTTTGTGAGGAACCATCACTATCTTTATCAGCGGGTTCTTTGTCAGTGGAATCCTTGTCTCGACCATTAGAAACTTCCATGACTTGCTTAAGTTGTTGAATGACTATGGGACCATTCTTTATAACTTCGATCATTTCGTCACTTATGGCTTCTAAGTGGAGCATCATGTTGTTCTTCCATTTCTCATAGTTCTCTGGCTTGAGAACTGGAGCATCACTTAAAGACATCCTGCAGCAAACACTAAACAAACAAATCAAGTGTAGGTGAAAAGCAGTTAGTGGGCACTTATCTGGGATCTAGGTTCAGTGCAGAAGGCTTGAGAACCTCCTACTCTGATACCACTTGTTGATCTAGATAACAACAGAGTAAAAGACTAGGGGGGGTGATTATTCTTTTAAAACTTTTGACGATAAAACAGTTTCTCAGATATGTGTGAAGATATCTGATACCTATATTCAGAGAGCGCAAGACTTTCTATGTAATAAGTGCACGTGCTTTGCAAGATATAAGTGTGTAAATACTTAGCAAGGTAAATAAAGCAATTAATAAGTTGCAGAAAGTAAATAACACAGATCTTTATAGTGGTATCTGAGGGTGGCGTAATCCCTCAACTAATACACTCGCCCTTTGTCAGGACTTGAAATTCACTAAGACAGATATTTACAATAATCCTATCCCTTGATTTCCTTTTACACTAGGTTCCCAACCAAGTGTTCCCCCTGAGTTATTCCCCGGCTTTCTCAGCCAAGTACTTCCTGTACTCAGAAACCTTTGAGCTATTCCTTAGTTTCCCAAACTAAGTACTTCCTCTGCTCAATAAGCTTGGAGTTGTTCCATAGTTTCCCAAACTAAGTACTTCCTGTACTCCACGTCGTGTGTGGTGTTAGTTAAAATAGTTTGTCGGGTGAGTAGTCTTAATAACTTTCTCAGTTCTGTAGGAATACTCTATAGAACAAGAATCACTTAACACACTTCACAATGTGTGGTGATATGTTCTTTACTGACCCAAGTCTATGTTAAATATTCTAGAGAATGAATATCAGATACTTGATCTTTTGATTCAACACCTTCACAGATAGCAATGCTTGTTAAGGATCAGGACACTTATAACTTTCGTGCTACTTAGAATTCAAGAGCTTGGTCGCAACAGTAAGCTAGAGAATTAGTAGTTTGAAGGCTTGTATGCTTGAATAAGTTGTAAGATCTGTGTGCAAGTTCTTGGTGTGTTTTCAAGCATTCTAAGTGGTGATATTTATAGTTGAAAATCATGCCGTTTGAATAGTATACGTTAAGCACAATGAAATTCAAACTATTGATATATGTAAATAGTACTGCAGAAGAAGTTGTCTCTTTTCAGAGATTTCCTCTTTTGTTCAGATGTCTCTGTCTGCGCATTTATTGCACTCTACTATTTTTGTCCTGTAGTGCCAACGGAACTATGCACGCTTTCTGAAGCATTGCATGTCCTTTTCCAGAGACCTTCACATCTCCAGATACCTATTGAAACATTGTTTCCCAGAAACATAGTTTTATCCAAGGTATCTGAACATGGATTTCTGTGGGCACTTTTCCTTACTCAATAACCTTGTGTTCACAGATATCTTGTGAAACTTGTTTATTTAAAAACAATTGTTTCTTCAAGGTATCTGGAAGTAGGTATCTGAGGAGACCAATCTCCTTAGTCTTCAGCAATCTTGTGTAGTCTTCGAATCTTCAATACATTGAACTCTTCTACTGGATGCCTTCTTTTTTGTCTTCTTTAAGGATATAAAAATTATATTCAGAGACCTAACATCCTATACAAGATTTGCTAGACTAACATACTCAGTAAACTTCCTCTTTTACAATGTTCAAGTGAACTAAGAGTACTTGTTACCTTTCTGAGCTAAGATAAGGCATTAGGTTGCTGATCAAAATCTAAACAGATATTCCTAACAACTTCAGACTCAACTAGTTCCCTTCGAAGTAGACACGTTGGCACGAACCCCATGGAATGCATCCTTGTCAGATAAGCAGTCAGTTTAAAGAACTCTCTTGCCTGATCTAGATCCACGCCCTCAATGCAACCACCGGCAATAACATCCACTATCTTCCTATTCTCCCCTCTCAGCATTTTGCGGAAATAGAACATCATGCACTCCTCCGACAAATCGTGATCCGGGCACTCTTGCTCAAATTCCAAATACCTGTACGAAGTACATGGAATTTTTCATCCTCTCCTTGCTCGAAGTGAATGAGATTCCTCTTGGCAATTCAATATTTCTCGTTGTGCCCATATTCTCCATTGTCACACACTTCGGAGTAAGAGTCATCCATATTACCCTACACACACAAAAATAAGAAACCAGGAGTAGTTCCGCCCAAACAATTGAAAATAAAAAAGACATAAAAAGTAAAAAATTTGAGTTTTAAAGATTTTCTAATTTTTTTTTGTTTTTTGAAAAATAAGAAAAATAAAAGATACGCAACGAACACAATTGATCCTACTCTACAAGAACATAGGAATCAATTCCCCGGCAGCAGCGCCAAATTTCTGATGCGCTTAGAAATTACTACATATATTAACCCAAGTAAAAAAAGTGATTGTTATAGACAATGCTTTTAACCACAAGATCGTTCTCTCGAGGAATTGATTAAGCTAGTTCAAATAGAATTAGACTCGCTTGTGTTGGTTGTAAAGAGATAGTGTGGATAGAATGTGATACTTCAACCCTAGAATAAAAGCTAACAATCACAAGACAAGGTAATACCTAGATCATGAAATTCTACAAACAACGAAGATAATAAATCCTTTCATGAAGTGTGTTGATACGAGAGGACCAATTAAGGTTACCTAGTCGCAGCTCATCACCTTGCTATTGTTAGTTCAACCAAATAAGGGCTACAAGTACGTAATCACTACAAAGAGCCTGCAACGAGCTATGCAATCATAGGGATATAGCCTAATTAATGATTAAGACACTAACAAGTTCACACTGATACACCAAGCGTTCTATAATTGGAGGTAACAACCTGTCACGTACAAATTAAATTGTAATTGTACAATTGATATCTGGTACGTCTAGGACAAGAGATCGTCTGAAAGGAAATATACTTAAATTGAAAGAGAGATTGAATCTCTTGAGTGTTTACAATGCTTGAATTGAGAGAAATGTAAACTAGAAGGTATGAAGATATGAAAAATACTGGATACAAGTGGCTTATTTATAGGACCAAGGAAGTAGAAATTTGAAATGATGGGAAAAAAACTGCCAGAAATCGTGTGTTGAACTGGTCATATTCACCTCTCACCACGGCGACCTTCTTTTGGGTGTGTGGCTCGCCGCAGTCTCGCTTCTTAGAGGCAGTTCGCTTTCTGTTTTGCTTGTCTGGACCACGGTGAGCCTCCGTGTTGATGGAGCTCACCGTGGTGAGGTACCCATCCGGGGAAACTCCCATTTTTCCCACTTCTTCCTATTTTCACTCCCTTTTCTCAACATCCATGTCATCACCTTGGAGTAATGGCCCACTACTTGGCCTTTGTGTGCTTCTAGAAGCTTGGCTAAGCTTTAATTTGCACATTGGTCCTCCATCTTCTTGCATTTTACCTAAAAACACCTAAAAAAAGTACAAAAACACACAAAATACCCAAACGTGAAAATGCACTAAAACACTATAAAAAAGGCTAGAAGACATAAAAAAATACAGTTAAAAAAGACTAAATGAGTCGTTAAAATATCGACTCATCATCTAACATCCTATACAAGATTTGCTAAACTAACAAACTCAGTAAGCTTCCTCTTTTACAATGTTCAAGTGAACTAAGAGTACTGGTTACCTTTCTGAGCTAAGATACGTCATTAGGGTTTACTGATCAAAATCTAAACAGATATTCCTAACAAATTTCCCCCTTTTTGACCAGTCACCTATGACTATCTAAAAACCTATCATGAACTGGATGAGGAAACAATCCAACACTTAAACATTTCTTATGATCTTTCATTTCTTTTATTTAAGTGCAGAAAGTAAACATCAACCAAATCACAAGGTGTGATCTTTGCTGACAAGTTATCTTTTTATAGAATGATATCTGAGAGTAGGTTCATCAGATAATTACAAATTGAAGTACATATAACTTTTACAAGATAAGCAATGAATTACAATCAGCAAAAATAAAAAATACACAACTATATAGGACAACAAGAAAGTCTAAGTTCCAAGTGAACATCCTACTAGTTGGTCTTCAAGTCTTTATCTTTGTCAGCTTCCTGTATCTGGGTATATGAAGTCACCATCTGATAATGTCATTAGATTAATCAAACAGGTAGGTTCTCACAGCCATTTCAACACTTCTTGAGATCTCAACATTATATCTGTAGGATTTGGTGGGTCTTCTCTTGCTAGTTTGTTCAACCCAGTAGTATCTTGCCCAGATCCAAGCATGATTAATCTGAATAGGGGACAAATTGTATCTTTCATAGATTGTCCTCAAATACTTCAGATCTTGCTGGTAATCTTCTTTAGTAAGATAGAAGGACTCATAAGCCTGTACTGCTAGTCTTGGCTTTGTTCCAGTGCCAAGTACATTCTCAATTCTGTGTACATCAGCAGGCTTATAGTATGGATAAGTTTCAGATAGCTCCTTCTTCATGGCTATCTGTCTGACAAGAATTTCAAAATCAAGTGAATCCTTTAGTTGTCCTTTGGCACTAGATCTACTCTGTTTTTCCTCCATGCCATCATTTGAGTAGACTGGTACTGGGAAGCCTTCTTTGTTTCGTAGCAGATTTCTCACAAACATTACCCAGTAACCATTCTTGCACTTGTAGATTTCAGAGTTTAGATCAGTTTGATTTGGAGCATACTCAATCATAGCTTCCTCAAGGCTAAGAGTATCAACTCCTCTGAATTCTTTGATCCTTTCTTTGACCTTCTTCTGTCTTGCAGCTTCTCTTCTTAAGAGGTTTTCACTAGATGTACCTTGCTGGGTAGGTACTGCAGTTGTAGGCTCAGATGGATTGCTTGAGTGTCTTCTCTGTGTGAGAGGAGCATCGTCTTCCTCATCCTCATCATCATCATCATCTTCTT
The DNA here is from genome assembly GCA_026545765.1 of Plantago major. Classification (NCBI taxonomy): domain Eukaryota; kingdom Viridiplantae; phylum Streptophyta; class Magnoliopsida; order Lamiales; family Plantaginaceae; genus Plantago; species Plantago major. Next base: position 76,852,830 of record CM048840.1, on the reverse strand, counting down.
GATGATGTTGCACTATGTCTTTGCATCCATCATTGTTTCCTCTTCTTCTCTTTCCAGAGACAATTTTTTCATCCTCAGCACAGTCTCTGTATCTTCTCCTTGAGCTCTTGGCAGCAACAGGAGGTTTCTGAGACACTGTCCTAGTGACTCTTCTTTCAGTAGTAGTTACTAGTTGAAGTTGACTAGGGTTTGCAGTATGAGGTTGGGCATCTTCAGATATCATCTATTGTTTGCCTTTCCCCTTTGTAGCTTTTCTAGTTCTTTTCCCCTTAGTCATAGGAGACTGATCAAAATTATCCACTATTTTGACAAAGGAATTTGACAATGATTCAAAATTCCTATGTAGGCTATTGTAAGCTTGGGATAATTGTTGCAATTCTGCTCTGAGTGCAATATTCTGCTGTGCAAAGCCATTTTATGCATCTGTCAGCTTTGAAACTTCAGTGACTACTAGACTTATAGTAGTCATGGCAAGATCAGCATGAGTATCTGCAAACTGCATGAGCTGTTCATCTGATTTCCTTAGCATAGAACGATCTTGTTGTTCTGGAGCAATGCTGGAAGTCCTGCTTGCAATCATTTTAGAAAGCTTGCGGTATGCAGGAGGCACAGATGCAATTAATTGCCTGTTTTGATCTTCTAGCTCCTTGAACTGCTTTGTCATGTGCTGGGATCTCATCTCATAATCCTCAGTCTCATCATCACGAACTTGGATGTGGACAAGGGGAACTAAGGTCTTTTTAGACACAGTAGTCTGAGTTTGACCATGGTCATGTGCTTTATGAGTGTTGTCCTCCTTGTCTTCTTCTTCTTCATCACTCCAGGCATCTTCATTGTCTAGGTAAGCAACCTTTGTTGGCAAAGTCTTCTTCCCTTTGCTTGATGAGGGCATATCTTTCCCTGTTTCTTCCTCTGAAGTTTCTTCAGCATCCAATTCCTTAGCAAATGCTTCTGCAGCAAGCTGGATTTACTTTTGCTCAACAAGGGCTGCTTCTGCCTTGCAAGTTAATTCCTCAACCTGTCTGAGGTTAGCTTGTCTTTCTGTCATCTTAATTTCCAGCTCAAGATGCAATCTTGTTTCTTCTTCCAACAGAGCTCTAAGTTTAGCTACTCTATACTCAGCTTCCTGGATCTTCTGTGGAGTTTCTTCAGAGTGCTCATCATATACTATTTCAGTAGAGTCTTGCTGTTAGGTATGATGACTTGATGATCTGGAAGGAGATGGAGGAGGGGATTTTTGAGTTGTCCTCTCAGGTTGCTTTTCAGTAGCTGAGGAATTATTTCTTCCAGTAACTCCTCCTGCACTAGACGAGGGTACATCATCATCATCATCTCTCTTCTTGGGATCATCTTTCTTTTCCTTAGAGGGAGGAGGAGACTTGGGTTTCTCTACCTTGTTCTCATCAGTCTCTTCCTCATCGTCAGAAAGCAGATTTATGACTTCTTGTAAAATCACCGGCTTACTTCCCCACTTCTTCTTGTTCATTTGGTGTTGACCATGATATCAGTGGTAAAGTAGGGTTTGAAGCTAACCGGACTCTTGTGTTCCTGTCTACTTTCTGGAATTCCTCTATGTGGATATCTGCAACTACATCCTTGAACTTTAAGTTCATCAAGGTTGGAAAGTCATACTTTTCAGTAGGAAGCAATGTATGTATGTAGCTTTCGAGTTGTTCAGCTTTTTCTCTCTTTGAAGGATTATCAAGTATTTGTGCAAATGCCATCAGATCAAGTCTCCTCAACTTTTCCCATTTCTTGAAGGCAAAGATATGTTCTGGAAGTGCACAACTCTTGAACAACTCTAGCAGACCTTCATCAGTGATAACTTCCCTTGTAGTTTGCTGTGAAGTTCCCTCAATTTGAGCCTGAAAGAAAATGGGGTTTTGATTAAGTGTCAAAACTTGTTCAGATACTTGAGAATCAAAGGTGTCAGGTTTCTGAGTTACCTGTGTCGCAACAACATGCTCAGATGGCTTGACCAGTGAGGTGGAAGGACCCTCAGATATCTTGGGAGGAGACTTGGGCATCTTATCCTCTTCAACTTCCATTTCTTTCTGAACCTGAGAATAAAAAGTGTTAGTACACTTAGAAAGATTTATTAGGATTTCACACACATTGGTATCTGAGATTTCTACCTCTCTGACAGGAGGCTCAGATATGTGTTTCTCAAAAACCTTTGAGGTTTCTGGAATATCCTCCGATGTCTTTGGCTTTAAAGCCACATCATCTTTCTTCTCAGATGGAGCCTATAAGAAACATAACAAAGTGTTAGAAAGTTCATTGGAGGGAGATCTCTGAGAATACAAACAAGAATCTTCAGCTACCTGTGTAACAGGCTCAAATTCCTTGTTTATGGAGGGTACAGAATCCTCCTTCTCAGACTGTGAAGGAAGCTTTCAAGCTTCCTCTCCTTCCTTCTGATATGGAAGCTTTTCAGCTTCCTCTCCTTCCTTTATTTCTGTTTCTGCCTGTAACAAAGATTAATCACATCAATAACAAAACATATAACATAGAATTTGTAACAATAGAGATTTAAACCACTCAGTAACCTGATCAGTGTCAGGCTTATTGGTATCTGGAACTTGTTTGGGTTCCATGCTTTGGTCTTGTTGTCCAGTGACCTCAGCTCTGTTTGAAGTTTCAGGCACTTCAAGCCTTTCCTGAGTCTCGGGCTCAGTTGCCTCCCCTATTTGATTTTCTTGAGTTGCAACATCAGGTTGATCCCTCTCGGTAGGGAGTTGGGAAACATGTTCAATCACAGGATTTAACTCAACAACACCATCAGTTCCTTGATGCATCTCAAGTACTTCTACCATATAATCATCCCTTAGACCGGCAGAAGTCTGGGATACTTGTGGTTGTTGTGGTGATCTGGATCTTGATGGAGAAGGAACATTAGTGATAATTCTCTCCAGATCAGCAGCAATGTTTTGTACTGATTAATGAGACCATAATTTAGAGGTTCATCATGTCTTTTTTAACCGTATTTTTGTAAGTCTTTGTTAGTATTTTATAGTGTTTCTTGTGCTTTTTCATGTTTTTCGTGTTTTAGTTGTGCTTTGCAGATTGTCGTGTTTTTAGGTGAAAATCGGAGTAAAAATGATATTTTGGAAATTTTGAGAAAACTCTAGAGATTTGAAATTTGAGAAAAATGGCGAAAACGGAAGTGGATTCGGAGTTCGGACGAAGATTTTAGAGTCACTTAAGCAAGACTGCGAAAAAGTGAAACTTGCGGAGCAGTCTAGCCATTTGGCCATCACTCTCTCATACGATGTCTGATTGACCTGATTTTGGTGGCCACGCGTAGATAATTCAAAGAGATACAACTTTCGTTCAGGACGTGTCCCGGAAATAGGCCAGGACGCGTCTCCACAGCCTACAGGATGCGTCCCAGATTATTTAAGGACGCATCCCACGACTTTTCAGCGAGATCTCTGTTTCTCTACTTACTCGATTTTAGACATTGAAAAACACATACTTCTCTTCGTTTTTACTCTCTCAAGCAAGAAAAAACCCTAGTTTTGGTTCTTTTGCCTTGGTTACTCATTGATTCGACTTGTAATCACATACTTGACATTGGGTTCGTACTTTGAGGTTAGATTATCAATCAAATCATTCTTTCTTTCGCAATTTCATCGGTTGTGATTGATTTCTTGGTTATATGCTTATACTATTCTCTTGTATGTTTAATTTGATTGTGACATTCAATATGCATGTTATCGATTCGATTATGAGTAGCTAATCGCATAATGAATACGGTAGCGATGTATGATTAATCTTGCTAGGGTTTTAAACCTAGAATCATTCATACGTGTTAAGCTTATTCAAAATCTTCGTAAAAACCCCCAAATTCAATATGCTAGTTTCAAATCCTCTAAGCATTAGGTTAAGAATCATTCGTCTGACAATCGATTGATTTCACTGGTTCGACACTTTCAAATAATGCATTGATTAAATTGAATTTGCATTCATCTGGACAAAAAACTGTGACAAACGTATGAACGATAGGTTTAATCATGTATATGATTTATCATAATTGCTACCGTGTTCATTATTTCTCTATCTTGATCACACTTTCTTCTACTTTACTTAGCTTTATCAATCTTGATTCTACAAACACAAACCAATCAATTGTTTCTCTGCAAACTTTTACGTTTTAACACTTTAAACGCTAAGTTACCTAGTTAACTCCTTGAGAACAATCTTGTAATTAAGGCTTCTTTACTCCACACTGCTTTAGTTACTTTTTGCCTTTTAAAGAGTACTAATTTGAGCAAATCACTGATGCATTAGCAGTGTCATCAAGTACAACTGCATCACTCATCAGGGCATCATTTATGGCTTGGTAAGTGGATGGCCCTGGTAGAGTTTTTCCTTGGGACATAGTTGCTTGCTCAGCAACCTGTGATGCAGGGACTTCATTAGCAACCTCATTCCTTCCCAAGAATGGGTCAAAGTCCAAATCATTGTCTTCTTCAGCAGATACGGCTGGGATGCATCAACCTTCTTGGCATCAAGAGTGGTATCTTCAGCACTATGGAGTGCTGGTTGGACAGAGGCAGTGGTATCTGCAACACTATGGTGTTGTATCTGAACTCCACCAGTGATAACTACAGCACTGGGTTCAGATACCCTTCTGTCAGTATCCACAGAGAAGTGCTTTCCCAGCTTCTTCTTGCCTCCAATTTTACGTTTCTTCTTTGGCACAAAATTTACCTCAGAAACGTCTTCTACTGGCCTCTTCTGCATCTGCTTGAGCTCACAGTTGTATTTGCAAATAAGATCACTGTTTGCAATTTCTCCATTACCCTTGAGCTTTATGCCAAGCTTCTCCAAAATGTAGCATATCTTCAGACCAAAGCTGATAATATGCTTGGGCTCAGGAAGATCATCTTTCACAATAGGCACAAAGCCTTGAAGTTTGTCAACAAACCTCAGAAAGATGTACTTCCCCCAATTGAAGGGCTCATCTCTATCCTCCAAAGTGTTAAGGAATGACATCATTCCCCATCTTTCCATGCTAATCTGGTCAGCTCCACCTTGATTTGAATCAAAGCACATATTCAATACAAGGGCTATCAAATCCCAAGGTTTAACAAGATGTCTTCTCCTGACGATAGAATTGTCGAACTTTGTTGGATTATCATCCTTTTCAGGATTCATATAGAGAGAGTAGAAGTTTTCTACACTCTTGGTAGAGGTATCTGGTACTAAACAGTACCTTGAGTGGGTAACCCAAAGAGGTTACTGAAGGTATTCACATCAAGGGTTATTTCAACACCTTGACCTTTGTTGTGATGTGCACTTCTTCAGTGATGGTGGAATTATTTCAAAATTCCAACACATCCTCAGTAGAAGTGCAAGTGGATTTTGCAGAGCAAAACTGCTTGATTTTTACCTTTTCAAGTAAATCAAGCCCACGCTTTACATCTGCTTGGTTCTTCACAGCACCAAGCAGGTATTCATCGACAAGTACTCCTCCCCAGAGTACCTTTGAGTCGGGATTCCACATGGAGAAGTTGAAGTCACCAACTTATCTCCGATTTATCAAAACTAGAGCTGGATTTTGCTTTTCAGCAGTTCTTGATGTAAACACTTTAAATGCCTATCCTATTATATGTAAGCGCGTCTTCATTTTCATAAATAGGAGTCTCTGCATTTCCTGAGTAGGCTGTTGTTTGTTCTTTTAGTGCAGTGAATATATCGAACTATAAACGAGAAAGCTCCTATGAAAAAAAAAACGGTAAAAATCCCAACGGTTTGGTTCGGGAAGGGATTATGGAAGTTTTAAAATGAACTTTGACTACTTGGGTTCTTTTACAGCACAGAATGTTTTATTCCCTATTTCGGGGTGTAAGGTCAAACGCACATTTATAAATATACCTAGGTCTCTTCTCGTAACAATTGGTTATCACAAGTTCTGGCAACTTCAAATATTTTTAGGCAGTTTTCGGTCGATTTTTATATAAAATGTATTAGTCAAAAATTAAGAACGTAGTTTACAAAGAGAAATTCATTGTTTTTGTTGTGTAACCCGAGCCTAGCTGTCGCCGACTCTCTCAGATGTCATGTCAAGAACCCTGAGTCACGAAGAAAAAATACGCTCTCTAAAACAGAAAGGATAAAGGGGCCTAAGAACTTTAGTCTACAACATATAATATTTTTAGACTTTGTTTGTTGTGAAGAACCACCAAACTTATAGCCCGATTTGAATCTTCTTGAATTTATAACTAGAATTTAATGCAACATTACATTAAAGACAGTGGAATAGTTCAAAAAACAGTGAATGAGCAAGGCGGTATATCAATACTGACTCGACCCGAGCTCTTAAATATTATATAAGAGTCTAAGGAGAAGATTGCAGAGTTCATTCAGAGTCTAATTACCGAAAATGCGGACGCGGAAAAGGATCCAATGAATTCGAAAGTCGGCCAGTGAGACGATGGGGGATAAGCTTCATCGTCGCATTCTTGTTTTTCGTGATATGGGTTGAGTACTGGTTTGTTTTTTTTAAAACATCATTTCGGAGAGGTATTTAGGCATTTCTTCTAGAATTCATTGCTCAAGGAGGAGCTTATTTACAAATTCTTCGTTGTTAAAGGAATTGGCTACTAACATTACTAAGGTAAATATTTCATTCTGAAAGTGAATACTTGAAATTCAACAGACCCCCTGTTTTCTGTGTTTTCTTTTTGTGGGATTTCTGAGATCTAGCTCTCTTGGTTGCCATCTCTTTAAATAGAAGTAGTAGAGAAGTGAGATTGAAAGAGATTAAGGTTGAATTCGGTTAAGTGATTCTTTTCAGAAAAAAACTTAGTAGAAATTCAGAGGTTTCATAGAAGATTTGCAGAGAAAAAGATGAAGGATTTTGCTATTTTGGTGCTTGTTTAGATGTGAGTTTAGGAGAAAGTGTTGTCTTTTGCCATAAACTGCTTTATATAGCAATACGAGTACACAGATACAAATGGATTTTGTATCTACATTTCTCGTAGTCTGCACCGGCGTGGGTGATAAAGTGGTTTTACATTAAATGCGAGTGAGGCCAGTTACTGGGTTACTGCGCTAGTGGGTTGTTGAGACGCGTCTGGACCATTGAATTACAATCGCCATTTCTTTCAATGGTTGAGATTGTTTTCTCAGCAATGATCACAATCAACACATGTAATTGTGCCCAATTAATGTTATTTGGCTAATAGCTATCTGAGTCATTTTCAATGCTCAGCAACCTGTAACTAGGAGACAAACTAGTTTCTGAGCTCATTAATTAAGAGTCCAGTGTTGTTTGAAAATTATCACAAAAACGGAAATTTTTCAAAACACAAGAGATAGTTGACTTCTGACAGATAGTACTGTTTGTCGACTTCTCTTCTTTTGTGTTCCCCCTTACTCAGTGGCCTCACATATCTAAATACCCATTTCAGATACCTCTTTAACCAACTTTACACTTAGCCTTGATATCTGAGTGCCTATCTCAGATATCTCCTTCTCTCTTCAAGTGCCTTTCTTTTCAGAAAGTCTTATTCTTCTCTTATTGGCTTACTAAGTTCCCGTCTCAGTGACCAATTTAGCACCTTGGCAATTCCATTAACCCAAGACTATGTTGCAAGGCTAGGAATCTGCTCTCTTGCAGAGGCTTTGTGAAGATATCTGCAAGTTGGTCTTTTGTACAAATCTTGAGTGTCTCAATATTGCCTTTTTCAACATGATCTCTAATGAAGTGGTGTCTAACATCAATGTGCTTTGTTCATTCATGGATCTTAGGATTCTGAGTTATGGCAATAACACTTGTGTTGTCACAGAAAATAGGAGTTTTTACTTCATTGATCTCATAGTTTCTGAGTTGTTGTTGTATCCACAAGATTTGTGAAGCACAACACCCAGCTGCAATATACTCTACTTCTGTGGTTGATGTGGCAATTGAGTTTTATTTCTTGCTGAACCATGATATCAATCTAGTACCAAGGAATTGACATGTTTCTGATGAACTTTTTCTATCAAGCATTGATCCAGCATAGTCAGCATCTGAATAGCCAACTAAACTCAAACCACTCTGTTTTGGATACCACAATCCAACTTCTACAGTACCTTAAACATACCTTAGAATCTTCATAGCAGTGTTATAGTTTGACTGCATAGGATTTGTCTGAAATCTTGCACATACACCAACTGCATATTGAATATCTGGTCTGCTTGTTGTGAGGTAAAGTAGAGACCCAATTAATTTCCTATACTTGTGTTGTTCAACACTCTTGTCAGATTCAGTATAGGTCATCTTGGTTCCAATGCTCATAGGTATCTTAGCATTCTTCTCAGAAGGCTTTAGATTAAACTTATTGAGCATGTCTTTTGCATACTTTGTTTGACTAATGAATATTCCATCATCAAGTTGCTTGACTTGCAACCCTAGGAAGTAATTCAATTCTCCCATCATGCTCATCTCAAATTTACTTTTCATGAGCTCATCAAAGTCTTCACAAATTTGCTTGTCCTTAGATCCAAAGATTATGTCATCAACATAAACTTGTACTTAGAGTAGTTTCCCATCATGGTTCAATGTAAAGAGAGTTTTGTCAACTTCTCCCTTCATGAATCCACTTCCCAGCAAGTATTTGGCCAAAGTGTTATACCATGCTCTTGGAGCTTGTTTAAGTCCATTTAGAGCTTTCTGAAGCTTATAGACCATCTTGCTTTCTTAGGAAACTTCAAAACCATGTGGTTGCTCAACATAGACTTCCTCATCAAGCTCACAATTTAGGAATGCACTCTTGTCATCCATTTGGTAAACTTTAAAGTCATTATGAGCTGCAAAGGCTAGAAATAGTCTGATTGCATCCAATCTTGCAACTAGAGCATATGACTCATCAAAATCTAGTCCTTCAGTCTGGGTGAATCCCTTGGCAACCAACCTCGCTTTGTTTCTGGTTATTTCACCAGATTCATTCATCTTGTTTCTGAAAACCCACTTAGTTCCTATGACAGATATTCCATCAATGTAGGGAACTAGTTCCCAGACTTTGTTTCTCTCAAATTGATCCAACTCTTCTTGCATTGCTAAGATCCAATCTTGGTCTTTTAATGATTCTTCAATGGTTTTTTGGTTCAATATTTTAGATGAAACATCCATAGAGAGAATTTGCATTTTTAGCAATTGCTCTCCTAGTTCTTACACCTTGGTCTAAAGGACCTATAACATCTTTTACAGGATGATCTCTTTTCCATTTCATAATGGGTTTAGAACTAGTAGGATCATTATCATTTTGATTCATTTTTGTATCATTATGATCATGATAAGATACTTGTTCAGTACCTAAGATATCTGGCACTTGTGATGTGCTTGGGATATCTAACACTTGTTCAGTGTCCTGGGTATCTGAGACAAGATTCACAGCAACCTCCTACTCAGAGACCTCTTCATGATAAAGATTCTCAGTGTCTTGATCCATTTCTGGATTTCTCATAGGAAACTCTTCATCATGTCTTAGAGTCATCTGGTTGTTACTTGGCAATGATTGCCATTCTTCGTCAGACTCATCCTCTAAGTTAATGACAGAATTATTTCCCTGCTAGAATTCTTGTTCAGAATCCTTGATCATAAGTTCTTTGAACCTATCTGACAGTTCTTCATTCAAGGGTACTTTCTTGTTTCCTTCATAGAATACTACATGAACAGATTGTTCAATCTTTCATGTCCTTTTGTTGTAGATTCTGTAATCTTTGCTATTCATTGAATAACCAAGAAATACTCCTTCATCTGCCTTTGGTTGAAATGTTCTTAGGTATTATTTACCATTGTTAAGAACAAAACATCTGCAACCAAACACCCTTAAATGTTTGATACTAGGGGGTCTACCAATCAATAACTCATAAGGAGTCTTATCATGGTGTTTGTTGATCAAACATCTATTTTGAGTGTAGCATGTTGTATTTATAGTTTCAACCCAATAGATTTCACTTATTTTATTGTCAGCAAGCATTGTTCTTGCCGCTTCTTTTAGGGTCCTATTCTTTCTTTCAGCAACACCATTTTGTTGTGGTTTCCTTACTGAAGATAGTTGATGTTGTATACCTTTGCAAGTACAAAACTCTTTTATGTACTGGTTCACAAACTCAGTAGCATGGTCTGTTCTGATCACATATACCTTGTCATTTTTCATGACTTCAAGCTTGTTCAGCAGGCTTGGTATCTCGACCCTTGCGTCAGATTTCTGTTTGAGGAAAACAACCCAAGTGAATCTTGAGTAGTCATCCACAACAACCAGACCATACTTCTTTCATGCATAACTAGTTACTGAGGACTCAAAGAGATCCATATGTAACAGTTGTAGTGGTATCACACTGGAATGTCTAGTTTTAGACTTGAAAGATGTTTTGGCTTGTTTCCCTAATTGGCATGAGCATCTTTTCTTCAGATGCCATCTTAGGTAATCCAACAACCAATTCTTTCTTGGCTAGCTTATTCAGAGTTTTGAAATTCAAGTGACTCATCCTTTTGTGCCATAGCCAATTTTCTTCAGTATAGCCAGATTGACTCACCATGAGGCATTCTTCAGTTATGGCAGATGCCCAGTCAGCAACATAGAGACTTCCTTTCCGCCTAGCAACCAAGACTACCTGCTTTGACTCATTCTCAATCAATTTGCAGAATTTAGATTTGATCTTCACTGAGAACCCCTTGTCAGCAAATTGACTCATGCTAAGGAGATTATATTTCAATCCCTCTACGTGTAGTACTCCAGTGATTGTGAGAGCTTCCAACTTTAGATCTCCAAATCCTACGGTTGGATTCACTTCTCCTCCAGCAAATCTGATATCTGGTCCTGTATCATATACTCTGTAGTTAACCAGATTTGCTTTGTCTCCTGTCATGTTCTTCCCACATCCACTATCAAAATGCCACGTTGGATTTTTCTTTAGAGTATTCAGCACAAAACAGGAAACATGGAGTTAGGTTCTCATTCCAACAATGGAACCATCTAGACTAAAGTATCTCCCAGTAGGAATCCATTTTTGAATGAGTTTCTTAGGGACACTCTTTTGTCTAGCAGGAACATAAGAAGGTATTCTAGGTATATGACTAGTATCATTATTATCAAGAACTATTTTCCTTCTTGGTGTGTTCCTTGGTGCTCCTCTTGGTGCTTTCAGATACTTGTCAGGTTGTTGAGTCTGCTTTTCAAAGAACTTATCTTTCCTTGTCAGATTTCTTCTAGCCCTAGCATTCAGATTGCTTGTGGTTTGTTCTTTATTCCACTTCTAATGATTGTTGTGAGCAACCCTAGCTTTCATCCATCGTTCTTTCTCTAGTTTATAATCATGAGCAAGTTGCTTCCCGATGGCTTTATAGACAATGCCATTTCGAGCACGTGGTGCTGACTGAGATCTCCTCTCAGCATCCTTACTAGTCTCTTGGTCATTTTTCTTTCTAGAAAACGTGACATTAGAGAATTTGCCAGCTCCAGCAATCTTCCCTTTCTGAGAGACGTAGCACTGTGGGTGATTACACTTTCCAGTGTGTTGTTCCTTTTCAAGAACTTTCCCATCAGATTTCTTTGGGATTTGTTTTTCCTTCAAATGTTTGGTCGTGACTGCCTTGCCTTTGTCAGAAACCTTAGCTTTCTGACCAATGCTATAGGTTGTTTGGGAACCACCATGCTAACCCCTAACAAATGTCATTCTTCCATCACTCTTGTTCTGAGTGGTAGAACTATTTGTTTGAGTCTCTAGCTCAGGTCCTCCTCTCTCTGAGGCATCTCTTAGGTAAGAGTGTACTTTAGTGAGAGTGTCACAAGCTTTGGCATAGGATTGGAAGGACATTTCTTTCTTTTTGAATTCAACGTTGTTAGAAAGAAGACCTTCACACTTCTTTTGAAGTTTATCCATTGCCTCTTCATGTAACTTTCCTGTCTCAACTTTCCTATCTTTCAGCATCCTTTGTCTCAGATAGCTTTTGCAATTGTGAACACTCTTTTCAAGAGATTTCTTTTCTTCTTCGAGAATTTTGGTTCTAGCTTGAACAACCATGAATTCTCTTTCATAAAGATCAAGCTCTTTTCTAAGGTGTTCTAGATCTTTGATTCCTTCCCCATCACTTTCATAATTTATAAATCGAGAAATAGTGGTTACCTCATCAACCATCAGGCATGGCTCGATGTTGGAGCAATCTGGATAGACCTACTCAGCAACCCCGCACATTTCTTTCTTCTTTTGACCGAAGTCAACCAATTCATGAGTGATGCCACACAACTCTGGTGACGGAAGTTTGGAATCATCTGAGTCCTCATCCTCAGACTTAGAGTCAAGATCAAGAGCATCCAGTTAGATTTTGATCTTTTTCCTTTCCTCAGTGAGCATAGCTCTCTGACCTCTCTTGAAGTTTCTTCTATCTTTCTTGTCACATGTATTTAACTTGTTATAAACTAGGCAGTCTCTTTTGAAGTGACCAGGTTTCTGACAATAGAAACATATATCATTTTCGATTTCTGCTCCCTCAGTACTAGATGCTTGCGGAGCAGGCTTGTTCAGCGAGCTTGTCAATTGCATACTTTTGTACTGATGATAGTTGGGACATAGATGCTTTTTCAGCTTCTCTTTGGTCCTTCTTCTTTCAATTTCCTGACTGACTACTTTCTCATATGCTTTACAGCAAGAGCATTTTAATCAGTCACCACTTTGGTGTCCTTCTTTTCAGAAGTACCTTGAGTTATGAGAGCAACATTATGCGATGTTTCAGCAGTCATATGTCCTCTTTGCTTTGTCTCATAGTTGACGGTTGCCAAGTGTGAGAAAAGCTCCACTGGAATGATGTTGGGCATTCCTTGGTTGAAATAGAAGTACTGAGTATGTTCTCAGTTTTGATTTAAGCTTCTCACGATAGTCTTAACCTTTTCAGAGTTAGAATATCTTTCACTTTCATCAAGTGCAGCCATTTAACTCATCAGTGTTGTAAACCTGAAATCAAGTTCCTCAAGTGTCTCAGTAGGACCTTGTTTAAAATTTGAGCTTCAAAACTTCAAACTTGTTTTCCTTGGTTTTCTTAGTACCGGCACAGATTTCTTCAATCAGTGACCAGGCTTCTTTCGCCATTTTTGCACACCACAGTTTGCACTGTATGTGATCTGGACTAGAACGAATAATGATGTTTCTTGCTTGACCATCCAGCCTATTTCTCTTGGAATCTTCAGATGTCCAGAGATGTCTGGGCTTTGGTTCATATGCAATTTCACCAGTTGGTCTTGCACTCGATGTTGTACCAGATGTGGAGGAACCAACAACATCTGTATCAGTGGGTTCCTTGTCTCGACCTGTTGAAACCTTAATGACTTGTTTTTTTCGTTGAATGACAATGGGGCCATTCTTTATCACTTCGATCATCTCGTCACTGATAGCTTCTAGGTGAAGCATCATGTTGTTCTTCCATTTCTCATAGTTCTCTGGCTTGAGAATGAGTGCGTCGCTTAGAGACATCCTGCAGCAAACATTAAACAATCAAAGCAAGTATTGGTGGTAAGCTGTTAGTGGGCACTTATCTAGGATCTAGGTTCAGTGCATAAGGTTAAAGAACCTCCTGCCCTGATACCACTTGTTGGTCCAGATAACGACAAAGTAAAAGACTAGAGGGGGGGTGAATAGGCTTTTCAAACTTTTGATGATAAAACAGTTTCTCAGATATCTATGAAGGTATCCGATACTTATATTCAAAGAGCGGAAGAATTATGTGATAAGTGCACGTGCTCAGCAAGCTATAATGTGTGTAAGTACTTAGCAAGCAAAAAATACGCAACAAGTAAAGTGCAGTAAGTAAATAACACAAAGCTTTATAGTGGTATCTGAGGGTGGCGTAATCCCTCAACTAATCCACTCGCCTTTTCTCAGGACTTGAATCCACTAAGATAAGATGATGAGTTCCCCTTAAAAATTCCTATCTCTTGATCCCTTTAACACTAGGTTCCCAACCAAGTGTTCTCCCTGAGTTATTCCCTGGTTTTCCCAACCAAGTACTTCCTCTACTCAGTAACCTTTGAGCTATTCCTCAGCTTCCAAAACCAAGTACTTCCTATACTCAACGCCTGTGTGGTGTTGGTTATGGTAGTTTGTCAGGTGAGAAGGCTCTTAATAACTTATACAGTTATCTAGGAGTGCTCTATAGAAACAAGCTCACTTAATACACTTTTCAATGTATGGTAAGTTCTTCTTTACTGACCCAAGTCTTGATGTTGTTCAAGAGAATGAATCTCAGATATTAGTCGCAACTATATCTTCTGGATTCAACTCTTTCACAATATGCGATTCTTGTTAAGGATCAGGACACTTAAAACTTTTGTGCTACTTAGAATTCAAGAGCTTTAGTCGCAACAGTAAACTAGAGAGTAAGTAGGCAGAAGGCTTGTATGCTTGAATGTAATGTATGTAGTTCTGTGTATTCAGCGTCCAGGTGTGTCTTTCAAGCCTTCTAAGTGGTGATATTTATAGTTGAAAATCATGCCATTTGAATAGTATCCGTCAGGCACAATGAAATTCAAACTATTGATATCTGAAGTTAGTACGGCAGTGAGCTTTGTCTCTTTACCTTTGTCTCTTTACAGAGATTTCCTCTTTTGCTCGACATCTCTGTCTGCGTAATTAATGCACTGTACTAACTTTTGTCCTATAGTGTCAATGGAACAATGCAAGCTTTCTGAGACTTTGCAAGTCCTTACTCAATGACCATTATACATCAGAGACCTATTGAAATACTTGTCTTCCAAATACACTTAATTTCTTCAAGATATATGAGCCAAGGTTTCTAAGGAGACACTTCTCCTTAATCTTCAGCAATCTTGTGCAGTCTTCTGATCTTCAATGAATGACTTCCTTCTGCTGGATGCTTCATTCTTGGTCTTCTTCAAAGATATAAAAATTACATTCAGAGACCTAACATCCTATACAAGATTTTCTAGACTAACATACTCAGTAAGCTTCCTCTTTTACAATGTTCAAGTGAACTAAGAGTACTAGTTACCTTTCTGAGCTAAGATACGTCATTAGGGTTTACTGATCAAAATCTAAACAGATATTCCTAACAACATGATTGTTCCACTCCGACCCATTTCGTTCATTTCATCTCGCCTTCACGCACTCCCTTGACTCCCCATCTGATAGTTGTTCACAATTTCGTTGAACGAATTCATGTTAAAAGCTCCTTACGGCGGATCCGCTACTCCTCTTCTTCTAAGTTCGGCTTTGGCAGCCTTCTCGTGCATCTTAAGGAGGTGGATGGTATTGTCTTCATCAAAAGGTTCTGAGCCGATCGAATCCTGACTCACTAGTAGGAACCCGATTCTTCTTGCATATTGCGGTGATAAGACCAGGGAATGGCAGGTTCCTTCTTTTGTTCCCCTTCACCAATTGCATTTCCTTCATGATGGTTCTTCCAACAACAATGTAGTGACTGTCCATAATCGCGTAGACAAGTGTGGCTACGTCATCTTTAAGCCCTTCATGGTGTAGGGTTGGCTTCAAGTTGGTCTCTACAAAGTGCATCCAAAACCTTGCTCTTTCGTTGAGTGTAGCCCTCGGGATGCATAGTCCCACTGCATCCTCTCTAAATCTTTCTCCGAGTAATACCCTTGGGATGTCTAGTAGGATGTCTCCGTACTTCAGCTCGTGATATGCCGGTTCCTTGTATTCTTCATGAATGTGCTCCTCGGGTATGTTGAAGAATTCATTGATATCTCCCGGCCCAAACATGAACTCTACCCCTCGTATGGTGATGGGGTGATCTAGAAGTGCATCCTCCGACTTTTTAATCTTCAGTTGAAGTACTCCGCGTAGAACTCCCGGACCATCTCTATGTCGTACCCTTAGAGGATGGAAGTGAAGGTTCCCCAAACATAGAGATTCAAACCGTCGTGTATCCAATTTAGGGAAGGGTTCATTCGCCATCCGATCTCTATGTTCCTCTCGGTAATTACTCCTCGGTCGCTATTAACCAATAGCCAACTTCGAGCCTTGCTTAAAAGGTTCGCCGATGACACTTTCTTTCCTTTCTTTCCTTTCTTTGCTCTCTTGGTGCTTGGTTCACCTACATCCTTTCCTCCTTTGGTTCTTCCCATAGTACCTAGGCCAAAAAGTGTGTGAGATAGCATGTTTGGAGTTAAATCAATTCTAAAGCTTACATGCATATCCAATGGGGTTTCTCCTCCCCCAAACCTAATGTACGGCACAATGCGTACGCAAGATTATAGCTTGTAATAAGATCAATAGCCAATTCAAAATAATGCAAGAACTAGGCATGTACCTCAAGTTTTCAAATTATGCCAAGCATCAAGTTGAAAGGCAAATTGTAATATAGTCTCCATCCTATGAGCATATGACGATGCAAACATGTTTTCTAAGCATACTTCAACAAGTTAAGACCATGTGAGCCAGTAATCGAGGGAGAAAGGGGTCGACAAAGGTGTTTGTTCTATTGAGACATTTTATCGAACACTTGGTAGGCAAGAACAAAAACCTTCAAATTCTCAAATGATTTGTCAAATCTCCATCAAGCAAGTGTTAATGTAGTGAATATTTAAAGTAAGCATGTATCCACATATCTCAAGCATCAACAAATCAATCAAATGAAGCACATAATTGCTAAGCACTCAAGAAGCAAGAAGAAAGCGCAAGAAAAGAGTTGAATGATATAATCATTGAATTGAAGATGTAATGAAGATAATAATGAGTAAAGATCACTTACTTGATGTTGGTGATGGATGGGCAAGCTAATAATGCAATGGGGATGATAGAATTATAGAGCAAGTGAAAGAATTTTGGAAGAGAAATGAAGTGGGAAGAAGGAAAAACGTTTTTTGGGTTTTTTAAAAAAGGGGGGGGGGGAGCTCACTGCTGTCCACAGGCGACCGCAGTGAAGCTGCTGCCTCTCGAACGCGATAAATCGCATGTTTTCGAATCTTTTTGGTTTTTCGTTTTTTCAAAAAGCAAACATAATAAATAAGAAATTTTGAAAATGATTTTGAAAAGTTTTTCGAAAAAATAATTTTGGCACGGAAAACGAGAAAAAGACGAAAATTGAAAATGCAAATGTAAATGCGTAAAAGTAAACGTGACCTTGGGTTGCCTCCCAATAAGCGCTTGGTTGAGGTCTTATAGCTCGACCCCTAGTTATTGATGACTCAGTTGCCGGGGTAAGACCCCCGTTCTCCATCAGTGCAAGTAGTCAACCAATCTTCAGTGAAACTCGGGTTGGTATTCCAATCCTTCACTCCCATGTTGAATAAGTCACCTTCCCTTGTAAACTCGAACTTGTAGAGGGTACTTCCTTCATTCTTGAGTCAGTTTCTAAAACCCTTGTCATCCTTAAAGTTCTCGTAGAATAGCCCATCGTTTCCCAATTTCCATCTTCCGGTCATACACTTGTCCAAATAGATCTTATAAGGTTTGTTCTCCTTGTCTCTCGGATCCGGAAATTGGAAGTGAATCTCATGCGAGTAGAAATAGTTCTTATCTATTTCCTTCATCTTTGTCAGTGCATCTTGAAATTCCCTTGGTGGTTGATCCTTCTTTCTCCTTGGCGACCTTTCAGCCACAAGCTTCCCTTTCTTGAGGTGCGTCCTTCCGACAGATAACTCTACGTCACTCTGCAGTCCATTAACAAACATAGGAACCTTTTTGCCGGTTATATCGATAATGGTGTTAGTCATTATTATAAAGGGCCTTCCCAGATACAAGTTTCTATTGTTGTCATTCTCGTAGTCGAATCAGCAAGTCCACAGGAATTATAAGAGTACCTATTTTGATGAGCATGTTTCTAACCGTTCCATAGTTCTTTGCTATTCTCATGCCGACAACGTAGGACATGCCACAAGCGTCAGTCTTTCCTGTTAACCTGAGTCTCTTATACATCTCTAAGGGGATAAAATTCGCATCAGCTTCTAGGTCTAGAATTCCTACTACCCTTTCGCCCCCTATGCTGACTGCAATTTGAAATGCTAAGGTGTTGATTTCTCTCCTGGGGATATTAGTTCGGAAGTAAGGGTTTTCTTTCCTCTTGTTTCTTCTGAAATTCTCCGATTGGTTCTTTTTCCTGTAGAGGTACTTACACAATCTCATGGAGTCACCTTCTATATGCAATTCACTAGATAAGGTAAAGTTAAAGCAAGAGTTAGAAAGCTTATCAAGAAGTTTTTCGTAAGTCCGCCTTTCTTTTGCATCTATCCACTTTATGGCTTCCTCCTCATCTTCGCATTCTTCGTCTTCTTCTTTTTCCCTCATCACGTTGCTCTAGAAGTATCATCAGCCTCTCTGTTATTTTTACCAGGCTTCCTTCTACTTCTTCTACCTTCACATTGATCCTGCTGAGCACTTCGTCCGCTCTTTCAATAAATGATTCCACCTTGTCGTCCCTTTCCTTTTACTTTTCCATAAACTCTCTTACCGTCTTCAACTCCTTAATAATGAAATGGATCTTTCCTTCCAAAAGGGATGTTTCCTGCTAAGCTGGTGCGGTTACCCTTATTGGTGTTATGGGGGTTAGAGGTCGACTCCGATGTTGCCTAACTTCGTGCCAGGTTCGGTCTGACTGAGGAGTTTGGTCTGATGATGGTTCACCATCTTGGATGTCGTTTGCCTCCTCTGACGGTTCCTTGTGTCCATCTTCTCTTTGGGACTCTCTCTTGGATAGCTCGGCCTCTATATCATCCAGTCTTTTTGTGGTCATTTTCCATGGGACTTCCTCGACGGCACAAACCTCCTTAGATCAGACACTCCTTACTCGTCCCTTTTGCATTGAGTTTTCGCTAAGGTTCTCACATACCTCACAAATCCTTCTTGGGGGTACGTCTAACAGGTTCCCTTGACATGCCCCGTCAATAAGTGCTTGGCTGATAGAGTCAATTCCCTTATAAAAGTTGTTGACCTTGTCGAGCAATAAAGAGTGCATCGGCACTGTCGCCAAGTAGATCCTTGTATCTTTCCACGCTCGTAGAATGTTTCTCCATCTAGTTGGTTGAAGTTTTGGATTTAGCACTTCAGGTCAGATGTCTTTTTCAATGGGAAGTATCTGAGCATAAATTTATTGAAAACCTCGTTCCATGTAATCAAGCTGCCTGGCGGTAGTGAGATAAGCCAGTTCTTCACCTTGTTCTTAAGGCAGCTAGGGAAAACTCTCCTTCTGAGTTGACACTCCGTGAGCCCGTTCAAAGGTATTCCTCCAACTATTGCGTAGAATTCTCTCATAAAGTGCATCGGGTCCTCAGTTGGGTTCCCGTAGAAGTGTGGTAGTTGGTTCAGATGAGTTCCTTTCAGATCATATTCTCTCGCAATCCTCTCCCGATAGATGCTCGAGGCATGCAGTGTAAGCCTTGGCATAATATAGTCGCGCATAGATCTGTCGTCTTCGTCCATCAGTTCTACCCTTGCGTAGTTATCCCTTCTTCGGTTCTCATCTAACCTTAATCTTTCCTCGGCTATCCTTAGCCTTTCATGTTCCAGTTCCTAGCTTATCTTGAATCTCAAGTCGAATCTTAAGCAGCTGTTCAAGTTCAAAAGTGGCGACATTCCCAGATGGATTGTCGTTGCTGTTTTCTTCTCCACTCATGATGCTGGATGATTCCATTTAGGTGGTAAACAGTCTTCGCCTTTCAATCTTATCTATGTTGTCTTTAAACGGTACTACTGGTGTTCCTGCGCTTCTCCAGCCTTGCATAAAGACTAACAGACAAACCTTTGCAGATACGAATAGAAAAGACTAGAAAAATAATAAAAAAAAATCTAAAGTTACGTATTTTTGGATTTTAATAAGAAAACAAACTAATACTAAAAAGAAAATATTTTTGGATTTTTAATAAGAAAATAAACTAATACAGAAAAGAAAATATTTTTGGATTTTTGCTGTGGAGATCGATTCCCACAGGATATATAACGTTTTTTTTGGTTTATGCTATAGGAATTAAAAGACAGTGCATAAATTAAAAAGTGAAAGAAAGATTTCAACTTATCTCACGATCGAAACTTGCTTGAGCGGTCAAGTGTCCCTGACAGTGGCGCCAAATTTTGATGTGCACTCAGAGATTTCGTTTTCCTTGTAAAACCTGTAATCCCTAAATACAATCAAGATTAAATTTATAAGTCGGAAGTCCTCAAATCCACAGTTTATAGCGGAAAGCTGACTCGGAATGTCGTTCTCCACGGACACTTAGCATAGGAACAAGCAAATAACGTTTGTAAATTGTATGCAGAAAAGTAAACAGATTGATTGCAGACAGATTAATTAAATTGCAGTAAACCCTAAATTGATGAGATGTAATCGATGGTGGGAAGGCATAAAAGATCCCCGACCTCCCTCTGCTATTCTACTCCCAACTTCCTAGTTAAAATCCTACGCGATGAACTCTAACGACAGCAGGGCATAATACTACTATGCGGAGGCGCAGTCGGCACGAGTATCCCTACTCAGTTCAATGAAACTATTGTGTCACTCAACAAAACATCACACCACGAAGGATGTATAGAGTTGTATAACCACGATTTACATCTAATAACTATTCCATTAATATATCACGGTATATAAAGAAGTAGCAAAAGCAGAGTTACGACGGTTCGCCTTTACAAAAGAATGTTAGCTACTCATAGTATCTTAGATAGGAATCGAAAATAACAAAGAAAAGAAGAAGACGAAGCTTAGTCTCTGATGTCTTCATGCTGCTTCTAGGGTTTCCTCCTTCTGGGTGCCTGACGGCCAGCGGTTTTGGGGTTTCACTTCCCTGAGGATTGGTTCTCTCTCAGGAGAGATGCTTTATGAGCGATGTAGAATTATGAGACCCCTGAGGTCTTATTTATACTGAAAAATCCGAGCTCTGGCCGCCATTGATCATTAAGGCATGTTTAGGAAGGCGGGCTCTAGCCTGACAGACCAGGAAAATACCCCAGAAGAATCCAACCACTTGACTGCGGTCGCCTAGTAACCGCAGAGAGGCCTTCTGCGATCCCCTGGTGGCCGCCATCTTCGATCTCTGCATATTCGAATCTATTTTCTTCGTTCTTCGATTTCAGGCTTCGTAACTTCGTTTCCTCGAAAAGTGGTCTTCTACAATGTTGTTGCATCTTCAATTATATTCGCATTGGTTGGTTGCATGACATGCTTTGACTCCTCGAACTCCGTGCAACGGCTAATCCGGCGTATTCGCTTAACTTTCTCGATTTCGCACAATTATGTCGTTTTCGCGCCTGAAATCGTGCAATTCCTCAAAAATGCGATCATGACCTACAAAATACACACGAAGTTGGTATTTAACCATAAAACGATACAAATATTGAATCTATGGCAAAAAACGAGGGTCTAAAAGCATGCTATATTGCACATTTCAATGTCACATCATATACCATGATATATTAATGGAATAGTTATTAGACGTAATTCGTGGTTATACAACTCTATACATCCTTCATGATATGATGTTCTACTGAATGACACAGTAGTTTCATTGAACTAAGTAGGGGTACTCATGCCGACTGTGCCTTGAGCACCATAGTATTATGCTCTGCTATCGTTAGAGGTAATCGCATAGAATATTAACTAGGAAGTTGGGAGTAGTATAGTAGAGGGAGGTCGGGGATCCTTTACACCTTCACACCATCGATTTCATCCTGTGTTTTGAAACTCGGACCCGGACGTTGACCCGGCCTACCTACTGTAGGAGGTTCAACCGGGTCAACCTATAAAAATATTTTTAAAAATAAAACATAATGTATGCTTTAAAATTCAATATATACATTTTTTACCTAAAAAAAGATAGAAAACATTGCATAAACGACATATGCCTCAATTTCAAACACAAATCACCATAACTCCATAACATTGAGTTCAAAATAACAAATAACATTAAAGCACGGGAGAAGAATGAGCCGCAAAAAAGGAAAAGGAACTGAGCGATTAGGGCTTTTGTTGTGATTAGGGTTTTTTGATTTTTTTTCCTTTTTTTTTTTTTTTTTTAGAAACCCGGGTGGAACCGAGTTTTTACCGGTTCCGCCGAGTTTTTACCAAAACCCGATTTTTTCCGGTTTTGGGGGGTTTTCGGCCCGGACCCCCTCCGAGTCACGGTTGAACCGGGTCGACCCGCCGGGTTTCATAACATAGATTTCATCACAATCAATTAGGGTTTACTTCGATTTATTCAATCCGTTCTGCAATCATCTGTTTACTTTCTGCATACAATTTAATTACGATATTTGCTTGTTCCTATGCTAAGTGTTCGTGGAGAACGACATCCCGAGTCAGCTTTCTGCTATAAACTATGGATTTGAGGACTTCCGACATAAATAAATTTAATCTTTGATTGTATTTAGGGATTACAGGTTCTACAACGAAATCAAAATCTCTAAGTACACATCAACAAACATCTCGGATCTCTGATCGAGGCCTCCTGGTTTGCTGGTAGCCATCTCGTGTCCACACCTTACTTTGGCATGGTTGAGGGGGTTCTACTGTTTTTTCTTTTTTTTGCTGCAGGTGCTTCGTTTGGATTCTTGGACGTTTTCTCAAGATGAGGGCTAGCTCCCGGATGGGAGAATGAAGGCAAGATTTTATCCCTCAATAGATTGTGAAAATCTCAAACTGTTTTCCTACTGTTGGTAAGCCTGCAAACGAGTCGGGCTGGAATTTGTGCTTGGTTGGGAGAGTTCTATCTAGGAAACAAATCCACTTTAACTTCTTTGAAAGGACCATGAGCAGCACTTGGAATTAACTCGTGGGGTTAGAATACAGAATTTGAATGAGGACAGGCTATTGTTCCAGTTTGATCATGTTGTGGAGAAACAACGTGTGGTATGGTGAAGTCTGTGGGCATCTGATCGAAATTCGGTCATTCTCAGACCAATCAAGAAGATGGAGAATTCGACAAAGATTGATTTAAATGTTTGTGATTTTCATGTGCATGCCTCTAGTTTGCCAATATCATTTGCTCATCAAGGTATTGGTAAAATCATAGGTGATGCGATGGGGACTTTCTTAAGTGTGGAGGATGAGTCACAAAAGGGTTCAGTTGTATCGTCTCTACGCATGCGTGTCTGTATAGACATTACGAAACCTCTCCGGCGATGTATGAATCTGGACGGGCCAAATCGACAGGAGCTTCAAATTCGATTCCAATATGAACGTCTTCCAAACTTCTGCTATTATTGTGGTATTTTAGATCATTTGGTGAAAGATTCTCAGAAATGCTCTGATTTAGTCGATGAATCAGGCGAGGTTCCGGATAGTCATCTGAAGTATGGAGATTGGATGCATACTCAGAAAAAGGTTGACGCAACTCGATATATGGGAAGATATGGTAACCGGAGAAATACCAGAATTAATTTCTTCTCGAGTTCAAGTGTATCGACGGTAAGGAGGCCAACACGCAGTCTGGTGAACGACCATAGGGGTATTTTGGGACAGTAGCCAACCAATCTGCCATAAGGTGGAGAAGATCGGGCCGTTTCTTCAGTTCTTACATATACAGGATCCTCACTTCCGTTACATGGTAATTTGCTACATTCCAGGGAAAAGAATTAGGGGGTTACTCTATTTAGTGATGAGAATATTCTGAGTTTTTCAAATATCCCTACCAAGTCAAACTCCACGTCACAAGATTTAATTATCTTTGACCCCTCCCATAATTCCCACTGCCACATAATTTCCTATAAACATGGAAACTGATTCTGCCTTAACTCCCATTACTCCCAAGCCTATTGATCCAGTAACCATCATAGACACAACCCGGTCCATGTTTTCTAACATCACCCAAGCCCATACACCAATAACTTCCAACGACCCACTAGTACATGCCTTCACTTTCACTTCCACCCAAACCAACTTAGGCCCACCACCTGGTTTCCAACCCATTAATCCTAGTCCACTCTTCTCCTTACCCAACCCCATTGTACCTGTACTTTTCCCAGCCAGCACCAAACTTCCAGCCCAACCCACCCAACACAATTCCAGAAATAAACGAGGTTTACTAGCGGGGTCTATCAAAACAGTTAAGAAATTTATGTATAAGGAATCTGTTAAAGGTAAGGACATTGTTGGTGTACAACAGAAAAGCAAGAAAAGTCGTATTGATTTGGGAGACGTTACATTTGAACCAGAGGTAGAGGATGATATGCATCCCCGCCTATCACAATAAGTTGTCTATCTTGGAACTGTCAAGGTCTAGGGAACCTTTGGACAGTTCGAGCACTAGGGGAGTTACTATGTACTCATCACCCCAATCTTATTTTTCTCATGGATACCCGATTTGGGGATATGGTGATTAATAAGATAAAACGGAGATTTAATTTGTTTGGTATTTCAGTTGCCTCTGAAGGATATTCTAGTGGTTTGGCTTTATTATAGGAATAAGGACACGAGTGTTACGGTTCAAAGCTATTCCAAATTTCATATCGATCTTAAGATTCAACTGGGAGTGATATTATTTGTAGGTTCGAGAACTTTTACGGATAAACTGATCATAATAAGAGAAAAGCCTCTTGGGCCTTACTGAGAAACCTGGCCCAACGCTCTCACGAAGAATGGCTTTGTGCAGGAGACTTTAATGAAGTATTGGCCCACACAGAATAGACAGGCGGTGTCCTTGTTCCTGAATGGAGAATGCGAGATTTCAGAAGTACACTTGCTTACTGTGGTTTGATAGAGATCGATTTTGAAGGTTATGAATTCACTTGGGCAAACAATAGTGAAGAATCGACTTAAATTGAGTCGAGCCTTGATAGAGCTGTCGCGTCCCATGACTTGTTCACAATCTATCCCTAAGCCAGAGTTTTTCACCTACATACCAACCATTCCGACCATATGCCTCTTCTTATTAGGTTGAATCCAGTGAAAGCTCGATGGTACAGACATAACAAGAGACGATTCAGGTTCGAATCGATGTGGGTGCGTTCATCAGAGCTTAATCAGGTGATTTCTGATTCTTGGGCGGTTGAATCTGATTTTTTGTCTAATTTGGAGAGTTGTCGATTGGGATTGATCAATTGGAACAGAAATTCGTTTGGACAAGTGAAAGACAAAGTTAAGAAATTTAAGAAGATTTGAGAGGAAAACCTCCAATTGAGTCGAATAGGTCTCTGAAGAAGGATACAAAAAAGCTCTTAGATGAGGAGCTTGACAGGGAGGAATTAACGTGGAAACAACGAGCAAAAACACAATGCCTGGCGGAAGGCGATCGCAATACCAAGTTTTTCCACTCCCAAGCGCCGACTAGAGCCAGAGCAAATGAGATCAGCAGTTTGCGAAATTCTAATGGGGTTTATGTGACAGATAGAGAAGAGTTGGGACAAATTGTTGGGGTTTCAGGATCATTTTTCATAATACTGATCCAGCAACGGAGGATATTGAGGATGTGTTAGGGACTATGAGATCGAGAGTAGACACTCTATCAACCAGG
Source organism: Plantago major (assembly GCA_026545765.1). NCBI lineage: Eukaryota > Viridiplantae > Streptophyta > Magnoliopsida > Lamiales > Plantaginaceae > Plantago > Plantago major. The sequence continues at coordinate 76,827,427 of CM048840.1, read as the reverse complement.
ATCTTTGTCGTGTGTTCACTTCTGAAGAGGTAAAACTTGCTCTTTTTTATATGTACCCCCTTAAATCCCCCTGACCTAATGGTATGCCTGCTATGTTTTATCAACGTTTTTGGCATATAGTTGGTAAATTTGTAGTTGACTGTGCTTTATCTTTCCTGAATGATCTTGTTCTTGACCCTAAGCCTAATTTCACCCATGTTGTGCTTATACCTAAATGTAAAACACCGGAGGTAATTATCCAGTTTCGACCCTTAAGCCTGAGCAATGTCATGTTTAATATTGCTTCTAAAGCAATAACGAACATATTAAAGCCACATATGAACACAATCATCTCCCAAACCCAGTCTATTTTGTGCCTAATCGACTGATTACTTATAATGTCTTGGTAGCTTATGAACGTAATCATTTTCTAAAACAAAAAACCAAGGGAAAAGAATGTCTTATGGCTTTAATATTGGATATGAGTAAAGCTTATGACCAGGTTGAATGGGCTCTTTTGGAAAGAGTGTTAGAAAATATAGGATTTGAGAGAAAATTTATTGATCTTATAATGTTGAGTGTTTGTACGGTTTTCTACTCTGTTCTACTTAATGGGGAACCTCTTGACCCTTTTCGACCGGGGAGGGGGATCAGGCAAGGTGATCCCATTTCGCCCTATCTTTTCTTATTTTGTACGGAAGCTTTTAGTGCACTTATTCGAGATGTTGAGGAGAGGGAGGTGTTACGAGGGGTGGCTGTCACTCCAAGTGAACCTAGGATCTCTCATCTTCTGTTTGTTGATTATACTCTTTTGTTTTGTCATGCTATTGTTGCATCTGCTTTGGAAATTGGACATATTTTGCATAGATATAGCTTAACTTTTGGTCAAGAGATTAATCTTGATAAATCTACAGTGGTCGTCTTTAGTAGAAACACCGGGGAGGGGGGATAGGATTGAGGAAGTGCGAGGGTGTTTGCCAGTGAGGGTAGTTGACAAACATGAGAAATATTTAGGACTTCCTACTGAAATGGGACGTTTGAAGAAGGAGGTTTTTCCTTGGCTAAGGGAAAGGGTCTGGAAAAATATTGAGGAATATGTGAATAAATTCTTGTCTAGAGCTGGGAAGGAGATTGGGTGTTTTAAGCTCCCCGACTATCTTCTCCAAGAAATAGACACTCAATTATAGATTTTGGTGGGGGTAATGGTAAAGACAGGAAGATTCATTTGATTAATTGGGATAGTCTTTGTGAAAGCAAAAGAGATGGTGGTTTAGGTTTTAGAGAGCTACGAACCTTTAATTTGGCTATGTTTGGCAAACAAGTGTGGATGGTAATTGAATTTTTTTTACTTAGTCGTGCTCTTAAAGCCAAGTATTTCCCCGTTGTTGATATTCTTGATACTACACCAAAAGCTAATGATTCCTGTACTTGGAAGAGTATTTTTGGCACTATACCACTTGTTAAATAGGGCAATACTAGAGGATTGGTCGTGGTGAGAATGTGGATATATGTCACGACAATTGGCTCCCTCGAGACTATCAGCTCAAACCTATTACCCCAAATCTAGTCCAATTTTATGATACTTCTGTTTCAGTGCTGCGACATGGACCTACTGGTGGGTGGAATGAAGTGGTAATTAATGACATCCTCTGGGAAATGGATGCGGAGCAGATTCTTCAGATCCCCTTAAGTATATCGGTTACTAATGATGTGAGGATTTGGCGTTATAGCAAGTTTGGTACCTATTCCGTCAAAACAACATATCATTTATTCCGACACATCAAAGCACGAGAAAGGGCGGCCAAGTCTGGTAGCAGTAGTTCCAGTACGGCTACCAACTTGAACCGGGTGTGGAAAGTTTCGGCTCCAAATAAAGTTCGCAATTTCCTTCGGCGAGCTATTAAAAATTCTTTACCCACCCTTGAGAATTTATAGCATAGACAAATGGTGAGATAATAATTTGGAGTCTCATTCCATCTTTTTAACCACCTTTTATTAGTCTTTATTTGTGTTTTTTGTGTGTTCTTATGTGTTTTCGTGTTTTAGTTGTATTTTGCAGATTGTCGTGTTTTTATGTGAAAATCGGAGTAAAAATGATGATTTTGGAAATTTAGAGATGAATCTAAAGCTTTAAAAATGGAGCAAAATGGCGAAAACGGAAGTAGATTCTGAGTTCGGTCGAAGATTTTAGAGTCACTTAAGTAAGAGGTGCGAAAAGTGAAACTTACGGAGAAGCCTAGCTATTTTGATCATAACTCCCTCATACGATGTCCGATTGACCTGATTTTGGCGCCCATGCGTAGATAATTCAAAGAGCTACAACTTTTGATTTGGAAGCGTAGCCAAATTCTTCCTAAATCACACCGATAGTCTGTCGAAACCGGTCGCGATTGGATGGACTGAGAGCTACAATGAGTTCTGGAGCAGAAACCAGTCGCGGCTGGTTTTCAAATCAGTCGCGAATGGTCGATATTTTGACGATTTATAGCTTGTTTTTCTTCGGGTTTTTCTCCCTTAAATAGATTTCTTTCACCATAATTTCGAATATAGTTTGTTCTAAACCCTATTTCCCAACCCAAGGCTTCGTCTTGTACACTTAGAGATTTAGTTATTGACTTGTAATAGTGTGTTTGATTCACGAATTCACATTCGGTTAGAATTCGATTTTCTATTGGATATCTTCTTTCAATTTGACAACTTGATTGATTGTTTATGCTTGATTCTTTGTATTCCACCAATCTTATGGGTATTCATGTGACAATGGATTTGCATGCTTTTATTATGTTGTTAATTAGAATGCAGTGGTGAAGTAAAAGATTTTGTATGTTAGGGTTTGTTGCTATGGATTTAATTCAAACGGGAGGTAACCTAGATCAATATCTTCGTAATAACATGTGAAATCCATTCGCTATTCTAAAATCTTATAATCGTTTGTTCAAGGGTTATTTGTCTGACAATCAGATAACTACACTGATCTAAAACTTTCGAAAACGAATTGGTTAAGATCAATTTTGCTGTTATAGGACACCCTAATTGTGACAATGTGTGAATCACCATAAGCAGGTGGTGAGTACATTCCCGTAAACATATTTATCCTGAGCTTAAGTATTGTGTTCATACTTTCCATTAACTGTTTTAGAGTTGCCTAGGTTTTCTGCTTTCTGTTAGCTAGAATAAGTGGCACAAATATTCCTGATCATATTTCTTCACAAACTTGTTTTTATGCACTCCATAACTTGCCAATTGCTTAATTAGTTCCTCGAGAGAACGATCCGGTGGTTCAGTTGTGTCTGTCTACAACACTGATTTATTACTTGTTTTATAAGTAATAATTTGAGCAAAATCAACAAATAATTTCTGAAATTGTTTGCCCTGTTTGTCGTTGTGCTTCAGAGTCTTCTATTCATATTTTCTTGGAATGCCATTATGCACGATGTTATTGGGCTCTAACAGGTCTGCCTATTTATACATGTTTTAGAGCAGATTCCTCCATGGCGAATTGGATTGTTACAATAAGATTCAAGCTTAAACCTGAAGAATTTATGCATTTTGTCTATTCCATCTGGAGTTGCTGGTCTAATCGCAATAAAGTGGTTCATGAAGGCAAAAGATTTGACCCAAATCACGTTGTTGCTTATGTTCAAAATTATATGGTGCAATTTAAAGAGGCCCAGAATCAATTTTCCAACACCAGACCACCTGTATGTGACATCAAATGGCGTCCACCTCTTGGCAGTGTCAAAATTAATTTTGATGCATCCATCAAACGTGCAGCAAGACAGTTAGAGATTGGGTACGCAGCCACACACGTGCAATTATGGCTTGGCAAAGTAAATCTGTAGCGCGTATTTAGTCACCGGATCATGCTGAAATGCTCGCAGCCAAACTTGCGATATAGGTCGCTTTTAATATGCATCTGTAGCTGGTGGAAAATGAAGGGGATTGTATCAACGCCATACGATAAATTCAACAGCCTCATCGATCGTTTTCAGATTTGGGACACATTGTTGAAGATATTAAAGTTCTTGCTGCTTTGAATTCTGTTTCTTTTCTTTTTGTTAACAGACTTGGGAATTGTTTAGCACATTCTTTAGCTTATGAGTTTAGTTTTGATATCAACGTGATTGATATTTTCCCATGTGCGAACCCTGATAGTTCGATTGATATAGCTCAGTAATGAAATTTTTTATTTTCCTCAAAAAAAAAAAAAATTCCACATTATCCAAAATAATACTACGATTAAGTGATCTTATGCTTAATGATACACATAATTAAGTGATATTATTATACTTGGTCATACACCGAAGCTTGCGATATGTTCTCCATAACTTTGATTACTCTGATGTCGCAGTTATTTTCGACTAATCTTGGTTAAAGTGTCATTTCATCATGACACAACACCTTTGTGTTAGTTTTAGCACTTGGGACTTTTTGTTAATTTTTCGAAGTCTTCTAGATCTTCAATGCTTTGCTGAAATCTTTCTTGTGCTGGAGCATCTTCATGTCTTCGAAAAATGTAAAATTAAAATTACACTTGAATTTTCATACATGATACTACGTATTTGGTGTGCATCGAGATCGAACGTACCTCGAGAACTCACTTTGGTGCGCTAATGGCATGGATCCCGTGTCACACTCGCATCAGACATCCTCGAGGCAAGGGAACACCGAATGACCCTCAATTGGACATTGGAAGCAACCTATAAATATCACACACTTGTTCAATAAATGCATAGATGTATTCATTATTGTACACATCATTATATAATTGTTCAAGATAAAGTACTATTACTCCAAGGAGCAATAGTATAGGACATTGTACCACCTATTCAAAATCTATACGTACATTACTACTCCTTGACCTGCTCTTTATCACATACTATCAAGCATAATAACTCTTATCAAATTTATCATCATCATATTGGCACCATCTATGGGAACCATTACAAGAAGTCATGACGATTACAAAGAGCAGGCGAACTGCAGCAGAGACCGCAACGACATCCAAGACAACAAGTCAGCATGGAGATAGCTCGGAGATAGAAGATTGGGGAGGATTATATATCAGAACAAGGTTACAACTGAGCAATGGGGGAAATCAGAATGGGTACCACCCCCGCACCCCCTTTGGTCGTCAATACCGTGAAGAATCAGAGACGTCAATCTTACCAACATCTAGGCCTGCAAACAAGCCGAGCCGAGCTATGCACGAGCTCGGCTCGTTAAGGGTTGTTAGGCTTAAGCTCAAGCTCGATCGATTTGTAAAACTCGGGCTCGAAAGAATTTTCTTCGACTCGAGCTCGATAATTTTTTTTAATCAAACAATTGAAACTCGAAAGCTTGATTTAGCACGGCTCGCGAACTCGAGAACTTACAAAGATCGATTAGCTCGGCTCGAAAATTTCCAAATATGAATGCGTATTAAAGCTCGAATTGGAATATGGAAAGATGAAAATAATACCATCCAAGATATATTATTAACACTAATGTCTTGCAAACCAAATTAACATAAAAGTCATCCAGACAACATATAAATATATAATATGATAATATCCAACAAGTGTTGTAACTCGACAAAGTCTGAAATGCTCCAACACAAGTCTCCAACTCCAAGTAATTCAAAACTCCATTCTTGACATCAAGCAAAACGCAACTCCAAATGTTCATATGAAACTGAGAGAAAGTGTTGATACGGAAATATGTCCAATCCGTCATAGACGCCTTTGGAATGAATCCTAAGGTGTCCCAAGTTGTTTACGAGTCCGGGGCCTTGCAGTCCGAGGTCCGAGTCCGACCCTAAGCCCCGTAGGTCCGACTCACCCAGGAGGAAAGGAACAGGAGGGCCCAAAGGGTAGTAGGTCCGACCCTACCAATGGTCCGTAACCATGGGGTCCGACCCGGACACCCTTTCGGACTCAACGCAACAACCTCATAAGCAACCAAGTGAACTGGCACTTGAAAGTATCGAGGTCCGAGTCGCATGTCCCGGACCTATCTCCTCGGATCTCATGCATGGCAGACTGCAACAAGGCCTCCAAACTCTCACACTAATGACTAATCTACCCCCCGAAAGCCCAAAAGGGAATGGGTTAAGGAGTCATTAATGGGCCATGGGCCTATTTGAGGCATTGTTGGCTCAATTTAGGCCTGACACTTGGCGCGATCCGGGGGTTCCCTCCCATTTTGGGAGAAATCTATTTATATGGCACACATTCCCATAATAAAGGTAAGGAATAATCACTTCTCATTCCCGACAATTATACCAAGCTGATCCTCACTCTCTCGCAAGTAAAGTCTTCTCCCGGTTTGACACCACGCAAACCGGGTATAAGGTTCAACCCCCACCCCCCCCCCCCCAAGCTACTTGTGCAGGTCCTTACGCGTCGCCTCTTATTAGTACGACGGTTCTTATGGGCTTCTACTCTTCGGTCCTTACAAGCAAGGTGATCTAGGTACTTAGTGTGAAGGAAAGCAAGGGAAATTGATTAAGTGTTCAGGGGATTTTACCCTCGACAGAAAGCAAGATCAATAATAAGAATATGTGTAATTAATAGTAGTACTAGTAGCCTGCTTCATCATGGACTATACAAAAGAATAGAAAAGTACAACATACAAGAAGAAGGGTAAGATATTTTTTATATATGTTAAGGCCCTGGAAAAAGTTGATACTAATAAGCAAAAAGGCATTAATTAATAAAGGCATTGTAGGCTTTGTCTATACAAATAAAGAGCAAGGAATGAGAATACAAAGACCATGATCATGTAAATCAACAAGTGTACTCAGTAAATCACTTGGAGTAAGAATATAGTATAATCAACAAGTGTTTACCTTTAAGTAAATCACTATGACACCATGTGATAATGCCTACTTTGGTAATGGAATAAGAATCTCCATAGGCACAACCGCTTTTATCAATGAAATAAAACAAAGACATAAAATGACTACACAAAAAATCATATACGATTATATAATGGTTCATAAAAATTTCACTTACACTTCTTGGTGGTGCCTTGGCTCCATGTAGGTGACGAATCAAATATCCTCCACACATTAACATCTCCACTGTGTCAGCAGCTAATGAAGCACGGTGGGTCAATGACCCTACTTCTAGCACTAAAAGTAGACTTTGATGCTACTGTGGTTAATGGTATAGGCAAAATATCAATGTCATTCTTGGAAAAATCTTGTACTTGCCGTTATTTTCCTCCCACCAACTCAAAACATCAAAATCTGTCAACCTATTACCAGATCTATGCACACCATCTTCAAAGTACACTTCCAACTCTGATTTTTCAGGGGGCTCATTTTCCATAGACTTCACATAACTGCCAAATCTTGACCACCCAGATGACTCTGGTACATCAACACTTGTCGTTTGCAAACCATTTCCACTTGAAGTTTCATGATAACGACTAGATATGGAATTTGAAGAACACTTTTGATTTGCATTATACTCATGAAAAAGATCAGCCAACATGCTCTTAACCTTGAAGATATTAGCTTCGGCTTCGGGATAAATGATATTGAATTCAAATTCAACTAACCTCATTTTGCACCTTGGATCTAAAACAAAAGCTATAGACATCAACATGTTACACTCACCCCAACACTTATCAAACTCGCCTTTCATCTTGGCAACCATGTCCCTAACAAATTCGTCGACATCTTTTTCTCCCTTATTCAGCACCTCTTTCACCCTCCAAATAACAAGAAGAAATTTTCTTGAAGTTGGATAGTTTGATCCAGAAATCATTTGTGTTGCCTCGTACAACACTTCAAGAATTTTTGTGACTTGTTTTAAAGTTGGTTCAAGTTTTTGAAAAATTGGAAACACATCCCTAACTTGATAGGCATCCATCAACATATCATACGTAGAGTTCCAACGGGTAGTACAGTCAAGAATCAATTTTCTTGCACCAAGTCCCATTTGATGAACAATATCACCAAAATTCTTAAGACGAGTCTCACAGACATTAAAAAATCTAACATTTTCTTTCACATTATGAATAATATTACCAATTTTCAACAAGCCATCTTGCACAATTAAATTCAATATGTGTGCACAACACCTCAAATGAAATAAGGCGCCCCCAAAGGTAACTTCCTACTCTTAGCAACTAATTCTTTCATTATCATAATAGCCACATCATTGCTTCCCGCGTTATCAACAGAAACAATGAACACCTTATTCTCTATTCCCCAACCCAACAACATACATTTGAGCAAAATATGAGCAATTTCAATACCTACAATTCAAAATATATATACATACGTGAATAGAGACATTTATGCACTATATTTAAATCAATTTTCCTTGCAAGTTGTATATACATCAATATACGCATGGTGACAAAAAATCAGATACCAAATGAGAAAAATAAAAATCAGATTACCTGAATGTGGTGGAGGAAACTTCACAAACTTCAGCAACCGTTTCTGCAATATCCAACCAGAATCTATGAAGTGCCCCGTCATGCAGATATAAGAAAACTTCTACATCTGTGGTTAAAGAGATTTCGTTGACACCCTTAAACATGCTAGTCAACCTTTTCTCCCGCTCATAAACCGATATCAATCGGTTTTTTTTTTTTTTTTTTTCGAGAAATTTTTTCAAACATTGGATTGTATTAATTCTCATCTGAAAATTATCCCCGACTTTTTCAACAACACTGAAGGGCTTCTCATTCATAGGAATCCAATGGGCTACCGCTTCCCTTTGCTTGGCATGATCATACTCCCTAGAAGTCACCATCGACAAATCAACTTTACATTTTGTTGGCTTGAAATTCAAGATATTTTGATTCTCAATTTGTACCTTCCTTCTGGTACAATGGTCAATGTGCCGCTTCAAAGAGGTTGTAGGTGTTGATGCTTGCCTCTTCATCATTTTATATTTGCAATGCATGCATTGAGCCCCGTCTCGTGCCATCTTCATCAGTAATTTGTTGAAAATCATTCCAAATTGTTGATGTTTTTGTTCTTGGCTTCTTCTGGAATGATTTATCACTTTCGTCAGCCTCCTCTGTTGCCTTAACTTCGATTTCTTTCCCATCATCTGCATTTTCAGTTTGGTTGTCACCGTCCAGATTTATCACAACCCCAATAACATTCTACTGGTTCAAAATCGTCTCATCCTGATCCGGTATAGTTGCATTATCTAAACCATAATATTCATCGTCTTCAAGCATTGAGTCAATGGGATCATCCACAACATTGATATCCATCATAAACGATTATCCTACTGAATACAAAAATAATATCAGTAAAACTGATTTACACTTATCGTAAAATTTGCCAAGAACATCAGCGAAGAACAAAAATGGGCAAACAGGAAATTCGCAGAACAGAACATCAAATTCGTAGAGCATAAATTTCGAAAAATCAACAGTAAATTCACAGACATAAAACATCGAACATAAATTCGCAGAACAGAATCTATGAAGTGCCCCGTCATGCAGATATAAGAAAACTTCTACAGCTGTGGTTAAAGAGATTTCGTTGACACCCTCAAACATGCTAGTCAACCTTTTTTCCCGCTCATAAACCGATATCAATCGTTTTTTTTTCATTAGAAATTTTTCAAACATTGGATTGTATTAGTTCTCATCGAAAATTATCCCGACTTTTCAACAACATCAAGGGCTTCTCATTCATACGAATCCAATGGGCTACCGCTTCCCTTTGCTTGGCATGATCATACTCCCTAGAAGTCACCATCGACAACTCAACTTTACATTTTGTTGGCTTAAAATAAATAAATAAATAAATAAATGTTAAAAGAATAGTTCTCTATTCAAGTTCGTTTGTGTTCAAGTTGTAACCTTTATTGAAGCATTTGATTCATGTTCGAATTATAGTTAAAGTTGCGAATTCAAAATAAATAAATTTAAAATTTAAAAAAAATATTGCCGGTCAAACGGGCCATTTTAAAACGGTCGATAGAGTGAAGGTTGTGGTGGCCTTTGCACAAGCATTGGTGTTATGAGTGGTTGAGGAATGAATTGGGGGTATCCGATCTGGCGATAACACTCTGCATGTAAGCCTCCGTAATCTTTAACCAATGAATAATTCCCCTAAATTGAGAAATGGGGACAACTTCCTCCGCTCTTTGTCCATATGGTGTCCAAATAACCTATTACATATGAGGTAAGTAACATAAGTAAATAATCATAACAGAGTTTAAATCTTAATGAAGACAAGCATGATAAATTTCATGACATACTTCATTTGCAGGAACATTGTCCAGGGCACTTCTGTATGCAAGATGTAGAGCAGTTTGAACTTGGTCGATGATTCCCAAGTTCCATGATTCAAAACCAAGAAAGTGCTTCTAGATCCACATCTGAAATCGTATAAAGACTTCAAAAAAATGTATTCTTTTTTAAAGTTATGAAAAAATGTATAAATAATATACGGGATGTAAAAACTCGCACAAGTGAGAGACATCCATCTATTTGTTTTGATCAATACATGATGCAATTCCCAGTCTGCATCTTGATTGGCAAGTGTGACTCCCATCATGATACATATATGAACCTCATCCAGCTGATGTAGGAACGGTAGAAATCCGACTGGTACTTGATGACCACTCTTGTCGACAAATAGTGATGTGCCTATCAACCACAACAAGTACATGATAGCATGTGAAGGAGGTGGAAGAGTTTGTGCTTTTAAAACGGCCTCAATTGTGCTATGCTTGAACCAGCACTTTTAAAGTTGGCTTTCAACGATGCATCATTCAGTTGCATATGAGTTGATAATGAGAGCTTGAGCATCTCTGGGTGGTTCGTTTCCACCTTAACCGCACGACCATGAACAGGAATTCCAATAGATAGTGGACATCATGCAGGGTTATAGTCATCTCACCGAATGGCAAGTGAAAGCTATTAGTTTCAGGATGCCACCGTTCAACAAATGCACTAATCAAAGGCATGTTGATCTTCGGGCGCATACAGTTGGGCAAGTGTGAGAGATGGCTGTTGTCGACAACATTCAAGACATCGTCGTTTAAATAGTCTTTGAACTTGCTTAATTTACGGTATTGATGAAACCCCTCTAGAATATCGCGGTCCTGCGGCATTTTAACGTAAATAGTAAATAAGAATGAGTTAACAATAGTAAATATGAATACTCGGATTTTAAAGATATGGAATTAAATGACTTACATTTCCCATCCAAGTAAATGAGAATAGTCGGAGTGTTAGAATTCATAGAGAAAGATGAGCAAGTAAATCGATACTACAGTTTATTAATGTATTATCATAACTTTACCTTCCAGATTCCTGACATTTAACACTGATTGGATTGCTAAGTATTTGATAGTATGTTGTAAGGAAGAAGAACATTTGAATGGAGAGTTGTGGTGTAAAAATGTGATGGATGAGGAGATTATTTATAGAACCAAAATCCCTCGTTTCACGGGATGTTTCGATTCACGGACGATCGATTCACGGGACATATCGATTCACGAGACATATCGATTTACGGGACTTATCGATTTACGGGATGTTTCGATTCACGGGACATATCGATTCACGGACGATCGCCATTTAGATGTTTCGATTTGGGACATATCGATTCACGGGACGTGTCGATTCTGGACATATCGATTCACGGGACGTATCGATTTACGGGACGTATCGATTTACGGGACATATCGATTCACGGGACATATCGATTTACGGGACGTTTCGATTTACGGGACATATCGATTCACGGGACATATCGATTTACGGGACATATCGATTTACGGGACGTATCGATTTACGGGACGTATCGATTTACGGGACGTATCGATTCACCTGATGTTTCGATTCACGGGACATATCGATTTACGGGACATTTCGATTCACGGGATGTTTCGATTCACGGGACATATCGATTTACGGGACATATCGATTTACGGCACATATCGATTCACGGGACATATCAATTTACGGGACATATCGATTTACCGGACGTATCGATTTACGGGACGTATCGATTCACATGATGTTTCGATTCACGGGACATATCGATTTACGGGACATGTCGATTCACGGGACATATCGATTCACGGGACGTTTCAATTTACGGGATGTTAATTTCAATTCAAGGGACGTATCTAAACTTCTATAAAATCCCCCCCCCCCCCACCATCATTTTAAAATACTCCACACTTGATTGAAACAAATATTCTATTTTAAACACTTCAAATCCCAAACACGTATACTATGAGTAACTCACCTATTTCATATATTTCATCCGATGATGCGGCTGATTTTCCAGTTACATCAATTTTTCCAAAACAATCGAGTTTTGATACTCGTGAAGTCGCGAAACTTGGGTTCGTGCTATTGGTCGAAAACAATATATTTTCGCGATCTCACATTCAAACCAAGACACGTATACATGAGTTTTGGCGTGTGGGGCATATAGAAACACGGCTTCAAGTGACCTCAAGTGAAATGCAGTTGGGACTAAGAAGCACAATTGTCAATTTCAGGTTAAGCTGCATGAGAGGTATCCGGGGGAGTGGAGAGTTACTATCAGAGAGGGCCACGAGAAACACAATCATGCACTCGGGAATTACCCCCATTGGCACACGTCCAGTTCGAAGCTGAATGACGAAGAGTTCGTGCGAGTGATTGAAATGATGCAGTGCGGAATGACACCTAGAGAAATTCTCAGGAAACTCAAAAAGGAGTTTACAAACAACTATAGTGTCCTACGACACATATACAATCTTGACGTAAATATCAACGTATGGAGATGGGATCGATGCCCCCAATGAATTATTTCTTGCATATGTTGGAAAAACATCATTATATATTTACACACTCGCAAGAGCAGGGTACTAACATATTGGAGGGAATTTTTTTAGCTCATCCTAATACAAGGGAGATGCTCCGTTTGTTCCCGCAAGTTGTCCTCATGGATGCAACCTACAAGACAAATTTGTACGACATGCCTTTGGTGGAACTGATTAGCGTCTTACCCACTGGGCAAAACTATCACATAGATTTCATTTTCCTCTCCAACGAAAGGACGTCAAGTTATGTGTGGGGGCTTACACAATTGCGGAGTTGTTTCTCGAGTGTGGTGTCTCAAAGGGGGTTTTTGTTACCGACAGAGATTTAGAGGCAATGAATGCGATTAATATCGTATTTCCAGAAGCAGCACACCTACTGTGTCGGAGGCACATATCGAAGGATGTGCAGGCTAAAGTAAACAAGTTGTGTGGTTCCACAAAGTATCAAGGGAAGTAAAATCCATGGGATCGCATCGCATGCAAAGATCATGGAACTCCATGAGCGGTCATTGCGAAATGGCGAGGCTGGCGAAGACTACCGATGTCATGGAGTACGACGAGGAAATGGTTGGACCCATACCGTGAGCGATTTGTCCTCGCTGACCAAGAACATCCTACACTACAGGCCTGACCACGACCAACAAGTAATTCTATTTATCGTCATAAAGCCACTTTACCTTAGTTTATTTCGTATTACTAGCCTATAATTACGGTTATGCAAAACCGACATTCAACATCGTAAATTGGTTGCAGAGTCGAATCGCTCACGCCGGTATAAGTTGTGGTTGGGTCCTTCAAATCGGAAGTTTCACCGGCATTCCGAAGTCGCATAGCTTGAAATGCATTTTGATGTGATCCTACGAGTTTGAGAGATCTCTTACGATTAAGCCTCATTCCACAACAAGTCACATCTTCCGTAGTCGGGAGGTGTAGTTTCACATCTTGCCATTGACAAAATGGTGAAAGAAATGGGCGATGTTAATCCTAGTGATTGCGATCACACATTGCGCACAAGTTTTGGACTAATGCGCATGTCAATCGATCAAGTTGAAAGCAGGAGGACCGTCCACGGTTCATGATCTAAACGTGTTCGAGAACTCTTCACATGGGGAACCACCGAGACTAGGCAAAGTGTACGGGACCGGTTTATTAATCTGGCGAGGGACCATGAGAGGCCCACGAAGGAGGAAATGAGATCGTATTTGACGATTCGAAAAGGCCACAATCGTTCTTGGATGAGCCAATCATAAACCAACGGAGGTAGGCGACTGAAACAGGAGTAGGATCCCATATGCTTGGGAGCAAGAACACGCGAATCAATCTTGTGAATTCCACCCAAGCAATGCAGTTCAGTTCGCAAGGCAATCTTGGTAGATCATTTAGATACCAGTCAAATGCCGAACAAACTGTACACTTCATTAGAGGTTGGACTAATGTCGTCTCCGATGGAAGCTGCGGTTTTAGGTCATAGCACAACTCAATACCATTCACAAGACTTGGCGGGACGTCAGCAGAACTTATGGAGGAGTTGAACAACCACAGGGGAACTTTAAGTCGCATAAATGGGGCACAACGGGTCACGGAAATAACTAGTCGTTTGAAGGTTTGCGTGCCCATGTAACAACCCATGGTGGTATACACTCCGAATATGGACTTTCTTACGCCTACAACGCACTATGGGTCTTGAAATTGCTATGTTGCGGTAGGGAGTCTTACATACTTTCCATTGGAGTGTCGTTCACAAATGGACTCACCATCTCCGGACCCTCCATCGACAGATGAAGAGTGGACAGTGGGATTCATTGATAACAATCACTATATTAGTCATTTGACGTGATAGATGAATGTCCACTTTCACCATTATGGATGCCATGGGAATATGCTAGAGAGGAAAGAATAAGCCGTTGGATGCAACATTATTTCGCTCATCATGATGGTTTTTGTTCTAGTTTATGCTTTCAATTTTATGTTGTGTTCCGTATTTATAGTGAAATGAGTGAAAATTCATGTTGCCGTAATTAAAATAAATATGATTTCACTTTTACTAAAATAGTTCTTTATTTAAAATAAATAAATAAATAAATGTTAAAAGAATAGTTCTCTATTCAAGTTCGTTTGTGTTCAAGTTGTAACCTTTTATTCGGAAGCATTTCGATTCATATTCGAATTATAGTTAAAGTTTTGAATTCAAAATAAATAAATTTAAAATTTTAAAAAAATATTGCCGGTCAAACTGGCCATTTTAAAACGGCCGGTTTTGAGAACCCGCCGTTTTGTGAAAAAAGTTGGGAAAAATTGAAAAAAAAAAGAAAAAATAACCAAAAAGAAACTGAAAAATAAAATAAAAAATAAATAAATAAAGCACATGAAATGGCCGGTGGTCAAAACCGGCCATTACCGGCCATTTCATGCGCTTTATTTTTTTTTTTTCAGTTTCTGTTTGGTTATTTTTTTCTTCTTTTTTTTTTCAATTTCTCTACATAATTTTCAACTTTTTTCACTTTTTACCAAAAAAAAATTGTAAAAAATTTTCGATGTTTTTTATTGTTGTAATTTGTATTCAATCGTGCATGTTAATGTTATTGTGTTTCTGTAAACGAGTTATTTCGATTTTACGTTAATTTTATAATTTTTTTTTAGTTAAGGGCATTTTTGATAAGTACGCAAATAATTGGTATCGTGTTTAGTCAAAAAGGTGTTGCGTTTAACATCATTGAAAGTGAATTGAGAATGAAGATTTTCTTTGTTTGTGATTGAGAGTTTTTAACTGTATTGTAGAAGTATTATATCAGGTGAGGTGCAGTAGGGTTTATTGAGGGTCTAAGCGAAGGCCTTGTAGGAAGAGCTAGCCATCCATACAAACAAAAAAGAACTCTTCAGATCTTCTTCTTCTTCTTCTTCAGAGAAATGGGAGCAGACAAAAGCAAGAAGCAGAAATTGAACGAAGAACCAGAGGAAGAAGACAACAACGGCGTTGATAAAGAGCTCGTCTTTTCCATCGAAAAGCTTCAGGAAATTCAAGATGACCTCGAGAAAGTATGTATAGTATGCGCACCATCTAATCTAACCTAACCTAATTCTATTTTCTCTTGTCTTAATTTTTACAAATGCCTCAAATTTTGTTGAAAAATCCCATCTTTTTCCCTCTACTTTTCGTTTTAGGGTTCTTATGACCACCCAATTCCCTAGCTCTATTCAATATTGGATCAAGTAAATCAACAAAATTATCATACAATTTGTATTCACGGAGATGCAAACTTGCTTGTCGGACTCGGATTATATGTGCTTTTCTTTTCTCCCTATTATTTTTTACTCACAATTCATCCATGACTGATGTGATTTTGATTTCCTATGTTTTCGTTTGTTTCTCTCGTTGACGTTTAACAACTATTAGTATATCCTTACCATGTTGTTTGTTTAGCATAACTTATTATTTTGTAATTGCTTCAGACCATCTCATCTTAGTGATTTGATTATGAATCTCTTTCAGATCAATGAAGAAGCTAGTGAGAAGGTCTTGGAGGTGGAACAGAAATACAATGAGATACGCAAGCCCGTCTATGATAAGCGAAATGACATCATCAAATCTATTCCTGATTTTTGGTTGACTGCGGTTCGATTTCTTAACATAACATGTTTCTGTCTTTTAACATAAATAAATGTGATCTATTTCTTTGATTCAAAAACACTCTCATTCAAATGTTCTGTTTTCTTTGCAGTTTTTGAGTCACCCCGCCCTCGGTGTACTTTTGACTGAAGAAGACCAAAAGGTACCTTCTTTGTCGCCTTATTTCATTATGCTATTATTATGTTTTCTATATACTGGATAACGTTCTTTCTAAAGTACCACTTACATTGAATTTATCCAATTTTACTCGTTAAGTGTTTTCCTTGTGTGTTGTTTTAGATTTTCAAGTATCTAACTAACCTGGAAGTTGAAGATTTCAAAGATGTCAAGTCTGGTTACTCCATTAAGCTCGTGAGCCTCTACTTGTCCATCCTCCTTTTAAAATACTTGAATGTTATTTTAAGTACTGAAGTTGTTGATATCATCATTTACTTGAACCTGCAGATTTTCAACCCAAATCCATACTTTGAAGATACTGAGCTCACGAAGACGTTTACCTTTCTCGAGGAGGGATCAACTAAAATCACTGCAACATCGATAAAGTGGAAAGAAGGAATGGTATAAATTCCAGGCTATTAGTAGTTTGGAAAATGTTGCACCTCTCTCTCCTACTGTTGTAATTTTGTTTACTTGTACAGGGTATTCAAAATGGTGCTCCTGAAGAGAAAGGAAACAAGCGATCGCATACTGAAGAAAGGTTATCCCCCTTTATGTCCATCATTCTCCTCTCTTGTCGAACTTAAATGACACACATATCAATCTCATAGTTAAGATGAGTGTTGGGTGAAGCAAAATGGAGATTGATTATTCTTTAATGTTATATAAACACGAATCCATTTTCCGAAGTCAAAACCAATCTGCTGCTCTAGTGTAGTATGTTGTTGTTGAGCATTGTATATGCTTTCACTCGTGTGAAGTTATTGTTCTTTGAAGTTTATTTTTCATGGAAAGTATATTTGTTGCTCTAAATTTGTTCCTAGGCAGTGGAAAGTAGAAGTTGCAGCAGGGTGCTATTTTCAAAAAATTTTTTTTATCAAGCAGAGTGTGACATTGAACAACTATGAAAGCGGAATTAAAACTGAAAAGCACAACTAAAATTCAGATAATGGCTGCAGTATTTGTTAAGGTTTAGGTTAGGGTGGCGTATTTGACCTATGGTATTATTTGGGCCCAACTTTTTGGGTCAGTTGATCAGCATGCACATTATGTGTAATATAGTAGTA
The DNA here is from genome assembly GCA_026545765.1 of Plantago major. NCBI lineage: Eukaryota > Viridiplantae > Streptophyta > Magnoliopsida > Lamiales > Plantaginaceae > Plantago > Plantago major. The sequence goes on along the minus strand of CM048840.1, from coordinate 76,809,806 downwards.
CTGTAGTAGTATTACTCCACAAAAATGACATTAAGAGTATCAAATATATAACAAATATACAGTATATTATTATAAAAGATTTATTTTGACACTCGATATTTGCATTTTATTGATGTGCAGCTTCTTTACCTGGTTTAGCGATAGCCAGTTTAAAGGTGACATTGATGATATTCATGATGAGGTAACTCCTGCCTCAAGCAAATTATTCTAAACCTTGCTCTTCCTGTTTAGTTGGTGTTTTTGCTTGATGTATCTCAATGCAATTATTACAGTATTTAAAAACTAATGTCTTGACTCTTAATTTCCGTAGCAGGTTGCTGACATTATCAAAGATGATTTGTGGCCAAATCCACTCTCATATTTTAATAATGTATGTTTTCTTTCTTGACCCTCATATTCATTTTTTTCTGTCTCTGATCATGGAAACATATTGCTGTTTTATTACTTTTTATCTTTATCTGATGTAGGAGGCTGATGAAGAGGATCTAGAAGTTGAAGATGACGACGAAGATGATGAGGTAAATGCTTAAATCCGTCCACTGGCTATTCACTGTCATTATTGAGAAAAAATAGTTGTAGTCTGGTGAAAATTCCAGTACTCGAAACCGGTCATTGAGTTGAAGTGAAGTGAAATTAGCAATATACTATAGTTGTATTTGCATGTGAACCCATCAAAAACTTCACCATCAGGCTCCAAGATGCATCAAAACATCACAGCCCTCTAAAACCACTTCACTGACACCCTACAACATACATACTGTCTTGTACAATCAGAGAGACCACTATCAATCAAAATCCAACACATAGGCCTTTCACCAATCAAACATTTTACAGTCAATCTTGATCAATTGCATACCTAACGAGGCCTCTCCTTTCTGCATATAACCATGAACAAAGCTCCAATAGATACCGTTCCTTTTTACATCATTATTCATTCATGCCATAGACTTTTCTTTGTCTTTTTCTTAATATTTTCAAGTATGAAATTTTTTTTTACGGTTCATGACATTTAAAGTATATTGCAAATGAGTACTTGTTAATTATAATTTATTACCATGATTAATTTTGCCGGACAGGACTGTTTATTTTAATAAAATTTGGCCAGTATCCTAAAGGTTATTTAGATTTAATTGAAGTTGAAATTGTTTAACTTGGGGCCTTTTCAATCGTTTACATAGCTTATATTCTAACAGTGTAGCATTTATTTTCAGAATTTAGTTAATGACTTGTGCATTTTGTACCCAAGAAAATTTGTAGTGCCAAGAAAAAAAGTAAAACTCAAAAGTTTATCTTCAGAAGTAATTTGAATGTTCTAGAATCTAGACTTCAAAGGTACCTAAAATATTTAGTCGCATTAGAAAAAGAACAGTATGTTACTTTTGTACTACTCCCTGGACCAAATGTCCCATTTTCTGCCATAACAACTTTTGGGCGACATCACAAATTCACTTTAATTACACTATTACATTACACATTAATCTCTGTGCCCAAAACCAAATGGTATATTTTTCCAGGATGGAGATAGTATATTGTGTTGATATCCTTGTCACTTACTACCCATCCCTTCCTTTCAAAGCCCATGCCGTTTATGGTTGATTTCCTTTTATGTGTTTTTGGTCATTTAGGATATCAACACAATATACATTTTGGCTACGTTTTGTAGCAGAATTGGGATTTTTTTTTTTTTTTTTGCTTTGAAGTTGCCAAAAAAAAAAAAAAAATAGTTATTTCATATTCTCAAGTCTAGGATTTCCTGTTCTTTGAACTTCTATCTCCGCTCTATTGAGGACTGATATGCACATGTATTTTATCCCCATTCTTATTTCATAAAACAGGACATGCTGTAGTTGATTATATAATATTTGCCTCAATTATTTCTCTCTAATATGTACGGTGTCACTGAAGGGAAATGGTAGTGGATCTGAAGACGACGAAGAGGATGATACAGGATTGAAACCAGATGGGCGACTGATTGTCTAATGGATGTTCAATATCATGTATCCACTGCTTTATTCTGTGAAGATGGTTTAGAAGTTGAAAGTATAGAAGTTGAAGATTATAGGCTTATATTTATGTCTGGTTACTCTTTACTCTGCATTCTGATACGCTTTCTGATAACCAGTATAAGGCATGGTCATCTTGTTATGATAACGTATGAATTGTCAATGTATTGCTAAGTCCATGGGGTCTATTTGCCATTAGCAGCTATAGGGATTCTCTACTCACTTCTATTTGAATTTTGCAGTATATATAACTTTATTAATTGGGAAAATTACATATATACTCTGATTGATCAAAAGCAGTTAAATGGAATTTAAACAATTACATATCCCACCCTGTCGTTGACCAGAGTTTCCACATCATTACTCTGTCCAGTTGGATATATGGAACATAATGAATAAGAAAAGGAAAAAGATAATAAAATTCAAAAACTTAATAAAGAGAAGGAAAAATAAATTACATAACATCTCCAAAACCCTTTCTCCTTTCCATACCCGTGAAAATCAGTCCCCATCCATGCTCTCAAAAACCCTCTCATACCCAAAATTTTTCCATTGAACTTACTGAGAATCCAGTGGAAATAGTAAAACGAAGATGCGCATTGAAGGTTTGGGGGTTTTCGTGGCCGAATTTTCATGTCGTACTATTGAGGAAGGAAGAGTCGCCATTATTACTGATTAAAATTGAAGCTTTTTGTTCAATTAGTTGTTTAATATAGTCTAAATAGTAGTTAGTTGGACTACATTACGATGAAAGAAGAATTTTGGCCAGAATTGTTGATTTCATACGTAAAAAAAGGGGTTTTTTTTATCTTTTCTTATTTTTTTATGAAATTATTGAAATGAACAGATTAATGGTTCATGGTGTTTAGTATGTGTTGTTAAAGGTTGGTTGTTCATGTTTTATAGCAGAAACCTTCAAAAAACCAGATTCTTAGACGCGAAATTAGGGTTTTATTGAATTTTGTTGTATTGCAGATAAAATGGTTGATTAGTATGTGTTGGTGATGTGTTTTTATGTGTATTGCAGATAAAATGGCTGGAACATACAACATTAGGATACACCATGTTGGGGAACAATATCTGATGGAGAATGTGAACAACAAAAGGTATAAGCATATTAAAACTTATCAATGATGTAATAGCTCTTTGCATTAGAGAATGTTCCTAGCTTTCGATAACATGTGCTTTAGTATGAAGTGTGATATTCGATAGTTTGGAACAATAGAATTGATTAATGATGATGATTTGAAGAGAATGTTTGAATTGAATAAGAAATACATGGAGGTATTCTTGTATGTGGAGACTGGTGAGGCTATTCCTTTAGCCATAGATGAAACCTATCATAAAAAGTAAGGTTTGTTAGGTGGGGATGATGAACCTTATAGACCTAGTGGCAAGTTTTATCAAACTCCTCCTAATCCTAATAGAACAAGATTCTATAGGTTTAGGAAATGAAATATCATGGAGGGCCTCCCATGGAACCAATTTATGTAGATTTAGCGAAGACCCGATGAGTGAGGATGAGGTTGAAAATGCTCCTAAATGATCCCACCCCACACATGTCGATCCCACCCCACACCTATATGCAGAACCTTTGCCACTCCACTCACACTCCTAACTCGATGATCCCTACATACAGACCACTTGCCCGATGAGCCTCCACTCCACACTAATCATCATCATGTATTGGAGGAATTTAATGTTGATGAGTTCTTATCAAACCACTTGATCAATGTTTTGGCCCACGAAAAGAAACTCCAACTACTCGAACTCTTGAGATTCTTACTCGAACTCTTGAGATTCCTCAAACACCTCCCTGACATTGAAATGGAGGTTGAGGATGATGATAATCATGCAAAAGCAAAAGGGTAAGGTGGTTGAGGAAGACAAAGATGGAATGGATTGGGAGGATGATATCCACGAGTGGATACATGCATGAGTGCAGGGATGAGGAGATTGGCTTTGTGAGGTGATGTGGATAACAACTTGACAAGTGAATCGAAGATGAGTAGAATAGGCCGATGAGCAAGGGGACGACTGATCTTGTTAGAAAGAAGAAGAGAGGTGGTGATAAGAGTGCTCCCTCTTTGAAGGCATTGATGATGATGTTGGGTGAGTGATTGTGATTGGTTGGAAGATGAGTTTGAAACAAATAATATCTGATGGGACAAAGAGTTTGCAGTAGGTGACTCCTTTAGTGATGTGAATGAGTTGAGAAGAAGGGTGAAGGAGTACTCTATCAAGGTAGGATTCAAGTGTAATAGGGTGAAAAATGAGGGCACAAGGTTTACAACTAAATGTGAAGGGGCAGGATGTCATTGGAGACTTCATGCATCCATGGTTAATGGATGTACCATGGTGGTGAAGACATACCATGGTGCTCATACTTGTGAAAGAAGTTGACCAAAAGGAGGTGACGAATTGGTTTACTTGATATTCTTGAAGAGTTGAAGAAGCATCGAACATGGATGCATATGCACTAATCAATGGGCAACAAACACTTTGGGTGTGGCCTACTATATGAGGATGTCTGAGCAAAACATAGGGCACTTGAGTTGATGGGAGGTAATCCAGAGGGTTTCAAGCTTATGCCCAAGTATGTTGAAATGGTAAGGAGAACAAACCACAGGTCATAGATGCAAAGGGATACAATTGAGAGACCTCCTTTATTCAAGAAGCTATTTATGGGCTTGGATGGTTTGAAAAGGGGCTTCCTTGCTGGATGTGCTCCCTTTCTCTTCTTTGATGGATGCCACTTGAGGTAGGTTTTTGGTATGCTTCTTAGTGTAGTGGGGATTGATGCATTGTGGATTGTTTCCAATTGCAATGGCGGTTGTTGAGTCTGAAAACAAAGAATCTGAGCTTCTTCTTGCATTGTTTGGAGAACATGATTGGACCATTTGAAGAAGAGAGCCTTGGCACTTTATGGCGGGAAGCGTAGAAGGTAAAATCTGACTCAAATTTCTTTCTTTTACTTTCTATTGCATTTAATCTCATTTGCATTGAACTCTTATATGGAGGGACTTGTCCACGCAATTGATAATTGTGCCTCGGGTAATAAATAGACATTGTGCTGCACATATATGATAATTTCAAGGCAAATGGGCGACTAAGGATCTTAGGAGATTCTTTTGGCAAGCACATCCTACACTAAGTATAGCTTCAACAAGGCGATGAATAGATTGAAAGATGCTAGACCCGGAGGCACATGATTGGCTAATGAACATTCCTCTTAGGCGTAGGCATGGCATACTATGATACTCATGTGATGAAAGTTGATCATGTCACAAATAACATGTTGAATGCTTGAAATCATGGGTTAACCTACTCGGATCATTCTCCATTTACACCCTTTTAGAAGGATTGAGGCAACAAATAATGAAAAGGGTTCAATTAGGAAGAAGCTTGTCTCTTGTGCCTCTGTAGTGATGCCTAAAACATTGAAGAAGTTGAATGACATTAGCTTCTTTGCTAGGAAATGTAGGATTGTGATTGAGTCGGACATGGTGTTTGAGGTGGATCTCGGTTTCAAATTCATTGTCAATCTGGAGACTAGATCTTGTCATTGTAGGAGGTGGGATATTAGTGGTGTTAGAAATATACATTATTTTGATCACTCATCACATGTTCTTATCTTAGCGGAAAGGTGATTAAGTACTCTTGGTTCACTTGAACATTGTTAAAGAGAAATCTTGAGTATGATTAGTCTAGTAAATCTTGTATTAGGATTAGGTCTACGAGTGTAATTTTATTTTAAGAAGACCATGAAGATCAATCCTAGCAATGGAGCTTTTACGAAGATTAGAAGAAGAAGATTGCAAGGTTTATGAAGACAAAGGTTTAGTCTAACTCGAAAGACTATGTCCTTAATCCTTTCTTAAGTGTATTAACTTACTTTCGAAATATGATTACGGACATATGACATCATGAGTATGGAGCATGAGCCGTGAAAGGCTCATGTATCAGTTGAGACTAAAGGACGATGAGCGATTATGCATTAAATGCATCGGCGAAATCTTTATAGCGATCCTCTACGAAAAATGAGATAGTGACTTACGAGTACATAGTTGAAGATATAAGCGGATATAATTTGATTGAAAGCACCACGGATATAATTGACGCCTCTCAAATTTATCTATATATATATCACACTTAGATGCTTGAAAAAACACCTTAGAGCGCTCTATCTTGCAAACTTATCATCAAGCAAAGTATTCTCTCAAGCACTCTACTACCCTTACGAAAGCTTTACATTTGCTTGAAGAATCACTAGTAGTTCTAAGTTGTCTGAACCTTAACAAGAGATTGTTATTCGTGAAAGAGTTGAACTATCGATACCATTTAAAGCTCATTCTCGAGCGAACATCGATTACTTGGGTCGATAAAGAAGCGGTGCCATCCGGTGAACAAGTGTATTAAGTAGTCTTGTTCTATTAGGCTCTCTGAAATATAAGCGAAAAGTTATCTGAAGCCTCTCGACAAACCTTATAATCAACACCATCGAGGCGTGGAGTAGAGGAAGTACTTGATTTGGGAAATCGAGGAATAACTCAAGGTTATCTGAGTAGAAGTACTTAGCTCTAGGAGTGGAATAACTTCAGGTGAACATTTGGTTGGGAATCATTTGTTTAGGAATCTTATAATAGGATTTTTGTAAGGTGAACTCAATTATACATTCTAGTGAATTCTAGGTCTCGGAAAAGACCAAAGTGGATTAGTTGGAGGATTCGCCACCTCGAAATACCACTATACTACATCTTGTGTCATTTACCTTTACGTATTTACATTTGACACACACACATACTTATTGTTTCTACACTTACCTATCTTAAAGTCTTCCGCGCTCTGAATTTAAATATCAGAAACCCCCAGGTTTCTGAGAAACTATGTTTATCGACAAAAGTTTTAAAAGACTATTCACACCCCCTAGTCTTTTACTTTGCGTTATCTGGACCAACAAGTGGTATCAGCGGGGAGGTTCACAAGCATACACTGAACCTAGATCCCCAGATAGGTGAAGGAACTTTGTCCCTTTCTTAGGACTATATAATTTGTATGTTAAGTGTGCATGTATGTCTCTGAGTGATGCACCCGTTTTGAAGCCAGAAAACTACGAGAAATGGAAGAACAACATGATGCTCCATCTGGAAGCCATTAGTGACGAGATGATCTATGTCATCAATGAAGGGCCTATCAAAATCAGACAACTCAAACAAGATTCTTGAGGTGTCGATGGAAGAAACCTCGACGACGAGGAAGATGGAAGTGAGGATGCGGTGCTAGTGATAGTGGTCGTGTTGCTCGTGGAAGCATTATGTTTGAAGGCAAGCGAAGAGCTACGAACATCGAAGATTCGAAGAGACCTGATTGGATGGCGAGCTTCGTAATATCATCATCGGATCGACACTTGAGCACATCTGATTAAAGCGTAGGTGCTAAAGCGTGAAAGTTACTGTGATTGATTGAAGAGATGCTGCGGGCCAGAAAACGAAGGAAAACAAGTTCGAAGTTCTTAAATTGAAGTTCCAAAACTTCAAACAAGGTCCCTGAAACTCTGGAAGAACTTGATTTGGGTTTACTACACTTATGAGTGATATGGCTGCACTTGGTGAAAGCATGAATACTCCGGCGGAAAAGATTAAGACTATTGTGAAGTCTCAATCACAATAGGAGCATACTAAGTTCTTTTATTTCAACGAGGATGCGAATATTACTCGATGAGCTCTTCTCTCATCTTGCTCTTGTAGACTATGAGACTGACTCGGAGAGAACAAGCAATTTGAAAAGTTGCAAAGTGTTGCTCTAGTTTCTCAAGGTACTTACGAAAGAAGGATACGAAAGATGCATCTGAAGAAAATGCTCTTGCGATAAGACACGTGAAGAAATTTGTGAGTCGAGAGATTGAGAGAAGAAAAGCTAAAGAAAAGCTGAAAAAGCATCTTGGCCCCGAACTATCATCGATCTGAGAACATCTGAATGAACAACTCTCTGAACACCCCATTCGGAAAGGTGTTAATCTTTGAAGCTGAAATAAGAAATGATATCTACTATTGTCAAAGCTGGTCACTTCAAAGAGATTGTCTGCTTTAAACAAGCTCGAGGCAATTGACAAGGACGGAAGAAATTTCAAGAGAAATCAAAGGGCCTTCTTGTTGAAGAAAGGAAGAAGATTCAAATTCAACTTGATGCTCTAAACATTGAGATAGATTAAGATGAAGATTAGGATGACAAACCTACCATCACGAAATTTTGTGGAATCACCCACGATGTAATCGACTTTGGCCTTAAGAAGAATGAAATGTGTGGAGTTGTTGAGATTCTTTGGTCTAGACATCTCCAACATTGAAATATGTCTTATGGTGATGAGGTAACTAACAATTCACAATTACGTACTATGAGAGTGATGATGGAATTGAGGATGCGGAGTTGGTCAAAAGTGAATTGGATCGTTATGAGAAAGAATTTACGGAAGTCTGATCAAAACCGAATTCTAGAGTAAAGCAAAGAAACTCTTGAAAAAGAGGTTTACGAGCTAACAGTATCTGAGAACAAAACATTGAAATAGCCATTGAAAACTTCGGATATCGAGAATGAAAATTCTCACAAACTAGCCTTGGATGAACTTAATAAGAAAATGATGAAGGCGCTTTACGAGAATGAAGAACTCGAAGAAAGAGCTATCCTTCAATCTTATGCAAAGGCTAGTGACACTCTCAGAGGTTCGATCCTACAGAGATCCCTCGAGAAAGGTGGACTTGGACTTGATGAACAATCAAGTAATTCATCTCCTCGAAGAAGAGTGATGAAAGGTTGACCTTTGTAAAAAGTCAGAATGATTCTTCAACCACCTATAGCATTGGTTGAAGCTAGGGTAGTTGACAAAGGAAAAGGAGTTACCTGACCTTTGAAAGAACAACAAGTTCACAAGAAACATGTGGATAAGGTTTACGAAAGAAACCTGACCCTCGATATCTGACCATCCACATTCTTTGCATTACTAGGAAGGAAGAATTCTTTGGAATAGGCGATTCTCTCTACCATTTATGAAAATAAAGATGGTGCGAAACTAGTAAGGCTTCGAAGGCGCATTGAAAGCGAAGGTGTTGAAATGGCATTGGCTATCGTGCTATTGGAAAGGTCCTTCTGCAACAATATAAGGAAGGACAAGAACAATGGCGCAAAGGTATTGCACATAGCAATAAGCGAAGTGGAAGAAATCTCAAGCCTGAAAAAGCTGAATGCGAGCTAGAAGGAACACGGCGGAAAGGCTAAGTTTGAAAAGCAACCCAGAAACCAGGTCGAAAGCACCAAAGGAACACCTAGAAACACCGAAAGAAGGAAGATTGAGATCAAAATTCTTGATTTTATTGCGTCTTCTTACGATCAAGTTAGACAAAACAAACTCCCGAAATTCACTAAAATGTGGATTCCTCTGGAAGAATGTTTAGTCTAAATGGTTCTATCTCTAAGCGAGAACCTAACTCTGTTTCTGTTTTGTGCGAGCGCCTCTTGGACTAAGGCTCGATGGCTATTTGATAGTGGATGCGGAAAGCACATGGCGGAGACAAAGCAAATATAATTCGACTTCAAGCTTGCAACCTTTGGACGGACATCAGTTCTTTGGAGGAGAATTAAATCCCTCTCTGGGATCTGGCAACGTCAAATTAGGATCATTAACAATCACTAACGTATTACATGTTAAAGGTTTGAAATATAATCTATTTAGCATGAGCGGTTTTGCGAATGAGATTCATGAAATTCAAAGCAAAGTATTGCAAACTTATTGACAATGAGTCAAGCGAGGCGATCTTGGTTGCTCGGCGGAAGGTAGTCTTTATGTTGCCGATTGGGCATCTGCCACAATGAAGAATGTCTCATGGTGAGTCAATCGAGTCACGGAAAACCTTTGGTTATGGCACAAAAGAATGAGTCACTTGAATTTCAAAACTTTGAACAAACTTGCGAAAGACTTAGTGGTTGGTCTTCCCAAAACATCTTTCAGAAAGGATGGTATCTGTTCTTGCCAAGATCTCTTTCAAGACCAAAACCAGACACTCTAGTGTTAGACCACTGCAACTATTACACATGGATCTTTTTGAATCATCCGTAACTAGTTATGCAGGAAAGAAGTATGAATGCGGTTGTTGTAGATGACTTCTCAAGATTCACTTGGGTTGTCTTTACGAAGCACAAATCGATGCTAGGGTAGAGATACCAAATTTGCGAATAAGCTTGAAGTCATGAAAGATGACAAAGTATCTGCAATCGAGCAGGACCATGAATCTTGAGTTTGTCGACCGATACATAAAGGAGTTTTGTACCGACAAGGTATCTGACACTGACTTTCATCTGTAAGAACACCACAACAAAATGGTGTTGCAGAAAGGAAAAATAGAACCCTTAAAGAAGTAGCAAGGACAATGCTAGCTGACACTGAAATAAGTAAAGTTTATTGGGTTGAAATTTGTAAACCTGACATGCTACACTTTCGAGCAGATGTTTGATAAACAAACACCATGATAAGACCCCATATGAACTCTTGGTTGGTAGACCCCCTAATATCAAACATCTGAAAGTATTTGGTTGTAGATGTTTTGTTCTTAACAATGGAAAAGAGTATCTAAGAACATTTCAACCAAAGGCAGATGAAGGTGTGTTTCTTGTTTATTCTATGAATAGCAAAGCATACAGAGTTTACAACAAAAGAACAAAGAAGATTGAAGAATCAGTTCATGTTGTATTCTATGAAGGAAGTAAGAAAACACCCCTTGTTGATGAACTCTCAGAAAGGTTCAAGGAACTAACGATAAAGGATTCTGAAGAAGAACTCTCAGAAAGGAAAAACATCATTGTGGATATTGAGGATGACTCTGACGAAGAAAAGCATGAAATGCCTAGTAACAACGGATGATTCTCGGACATGATGAAGAATTTCCTATGAGAATTCGAAATGGAAGCGAAGATGTTCATCAGAGAGCTAACTCTGGAAATGACCTCTCTGACAGGCATGTCCCAGAAAGCTCTCACACTGAGCAAGTGTCAGACATTCACCGCCCCCTCTAAGGTGCAAGATGTCACAGATACTGAAAAAGTATCAAGTCACAATCATAGTGATTCACATTCAGATCACATAGATGTTGACCCTACTAGCCCTAAACCCATAATGAGATGGATCAAGGATCATCACGCAAAGATGTGATTGGACGGTCGATCGAGGTGTTAGGACTAGGAAGCGATAGTGAAAATGCTAACTCTCTCTTTGGATGTTTCATCTCAAACATTGAACTAAAACTATAGAAGAAGCATTAAGAGACCAAGGCGGATCTACGAATGCAAGAAGAGTTGGATCGGTTTGAAAGAAACAAAGTGGAAACTAGTTCCAGTTGTAGAAGGAATATCTGTGATTGGAACTAAGTGGGTTTTTAGAAACAAGATGAATGAATCTGGTGAAATAACCAGAAACAAAGCAACGTTGGTTGCCAAGGGATTCACCCAGACTGAAGGTTTAGATTTTGATGATTCATATGCACCAGTTGCCAGATTGGATGCAATAAGACTCTTCGGCCTTTGCACTCATAAAGACTTTAAAGTTTATCGGATGGATGTCGAGAGTGCATTCTTGAATGGTGAACTTCTTTGAGGAAGTCTATGTTGAACAACCACGGCGAAGTTTCCTCGAGAAAGTAGAATGGTCTATAAACTACGAGAAGCTCTATATGGTGAAGCAGGCTCAGAGCATGGTATGACACTTTGGCGAAACACCTTACGGAAAGTGGTTTCAAGAAAGGTGAAGTTGATAAAACTTTATTTACTTCAAATCATGAGGGGAAACTACTCTTAGTTCAAGTATATGTTGATGACATTATATTTGGATCTAAGGACAAACAACTTTGTGATGACTGTGCAAATCTCATGAAAAGTAAGTTTGAGATGAGCATGATGGGAGAATTGAACTATTTCCTAGGATTGCAAGTCGAGCAACTCGATGATGGAATATTCATTAGTCGACAAAGTATCAGCAGACATGCTCACAAAGTTCAATCTTAAGCCTACGAAAGAATGCTAAGATACCTATGAGCATAGGAACGAAGATGACCTATCTTGAATCGGATAAGAGTGTTGATGAACAAGTATAGGAAATTGATAGGTTCACTACTTTACCTTCTTTGAGCGGACACGATATTCAATATGCGTTGGTGTGTGTGCTAGATTTCAAACAAATCGATGCAATCACCTACAACATTGCTATGAAAATATTAAGGTATGTGAAAATTACGATAGATGTAGGTTTGTGGTATCCTAAAGAAAGTGGATTGAGTTTGGTGGTTACTCGGATCTTTGATTATGTTGGATCAATGCTTGATAGGAAAAGCACCAAGAACTTGTCGGTTTAGAACTAGACTTATCTCATGGTTTAGCGAAGCAAACTCGATTGCAACTTCTACCACAGGAATTTGAATATATTCTTTTGGTTGTTGTGCACACAAATTACGTGGATTCAACAACAACTCGAGAGTATGGACTTAATGAAGAAAACTCCCATTTTACGTGATAACACAAGTGCTTCTGACAATCACACAGAACCCCGAGTTCCATGCGAACAAAGCACATTGATGTTAGACACCACTTCGCCGAGACCATGTTGAGAAAGCGATATAGAGATACTCAAGATTGTACGGAAGACCAACTTGCAGATATCTTCACCAAGCCCTACAAGAAAGTCGGTTCTTGACCTTAAGACATAATCTTGGATTAATGGAGATTCCTAAGAATGAAAAATGTCACGAATCTCTAAAGTCTGAGTAAGTGAGGTAGAAAAGAAGTAGGCCTCGAGGACATGTTCTCGAAAGCGAGTTGATAAGAAGTGATGCAAAGGTTTACGGTAGCAACACTCGGAAAGACAAAACATTCGAGCAGGTATCTAGAAAGGCAAGGTTGGTACACACTCGATAAGTAAATAAGACTAGAACTTACTTGCGAGGTGGGTGAATACATTCGAACAATGAAGCTTGACACTTGAATTGAGAAGCTATTGATCATAAAGAGAAAAGGCACACAAAGCCGAAAAGTATAAGTTCTGAAAGTCAAACATGTCCATTGTCTCGTATTTTTGCCATTTTTATGATAAACAATATAAAGATTAGGACTTGACACTCAGAATGATAAGTTCAAACGATTGAGTGTTCTTACTCTTTACTAAGTGACATAATGGATGTAACTTGTTAAAAATCCATCAAGTCGGCACAATACCATTTGGTGATTGATATCATTACAAGATATTCAATATAATCCCTTGATGAATAAACGTTTGATCTCAACGGTTGAGATTAAAACAAAGCAAGTAATATACATTGAGAAATGCGACATGGCCCTCGCATTTAATGAAGTACAAAGGGCGTACGCCTATGCAGATACAAAGACACGCATTCATATTCAGTTGTATGTATGTTGTATCTATGTACATTTTGTCTGCTATATATATAGGATTTGGGCAAAAGACAAACACTTTTACCAATTCCGAAAGTTCAAACTTGCATCAAAACAGCAAAATCTCTCAAGATTTCTGCAAAACCCCCTCTGCAACTCAACTTTTTGTGCTTAGTCTTCTGAAAAGATAGACTAATCTCGATTAATTGTGCAAAATTCATCTGAAAAACACTCACTCAAAACTCAATATAAGAGATGGCACCCAAGAAGATGACCACCAAGAACCCTAAGGCCGCATCATCTACTCCTGCTGAAAAGCAAGGAGGAAAGGAACTTAAGGTGTTGAATAAGCATATACAGGAAAGTTCACCCCATCGATTGGAACCTAACCACAAAATGAATTGGGAGCTTTTACGGTGAAGGGTATGTACCGGTGATTATACCTTCAAGACCGGAAAAGCGATATTGGGGATCTTTGAAAAATTCCCATATCTACAAGCTTCTATTCTTTGCACCGGTGGACTATCCACCTTTGGATGTATTGGAGTTCTATAACAACTCCAAAATCTTCACAAAGGTTGTGAATGATGAAGAAGAGAAATACATGCGGTGAAGTCGAAGGACGAAATTGTTCTAGGCGCAAGACTTTACGCAAGATATTCGATTGAAAATCGAGGAACAATTGAAGACATCAACAACAAGGCGCTTCCATGATTGGCGTCGAAGAGCTATTTGAAGCAATCCGGTTAGAAAATGCAAAGGTTGTCCATGAGACTTTGTTACGAAATCCATCGAACTAGTCGTCTCGAAGCTCTTGAGTACTTTAGCTCTTATTACGGTCCGTTGCTTTGATGACAACAAAGGAGGAGTAGACAGATAAGCATGGAGATGGATGATAATGCATCTTGAACAAGAAGCATGAAGGCGAAACCACTTCAATTGGGGAAATGCGCCTTGACAAATTCCTTGGACATATTGAAATTTGAGCCCAAAATCATCAATAGCCTTCTTGAGCGAAAGGCCGATATGCACTGGTCTCGAGAATCTGTACATACGAAACAATGGAATCACTCTCGAGAGAAACAAGAAATCGATCCTGACTCCCTTTTTGAACCGCCTTTGAAGAAAAGGAGAAACTTCTTCTTGAAGCACTTTTCGAAAGCGGAAGAAGAAGAAAAGCCTGCAAGGTGAGGAGGTCTGAGCAAGCTCAAGCTAAACCTCCAGTTGCGAGAAAGAGGACTCAAAGCAAAGAGCCTCCAGTCCCTAAGCATACAAGAGGCACAACCTCGGAGGCAAGGTCTCGGAAGATGTTGGGCCTTGAAAAGCAACTTGAGAATGCCCAGAATCTGAACAGGCGCTCCAGAACTCTCCGGAGATGATAGAAATATCATAGATGGAGTACGCACCAACACGAATAGTGATTACGAGGATGATGAAGTACTTGCAAAAGTACTCGAAAGATTGATATGAGACCCGTGGAGGAGCATCAAGCTCGACTCTTGAAAGACAAGAGCCCCTACTTGAGGAAGAAGAAGGCTGGTGAGGAAGATAGAATCTTTGGAAGATCGACATTGCTTCCACATTCACAATGCAGCGCTAATGTTCTTGAAGAAAATCTGTTTAACACAGGTTCCTCGACCTACGAGAAAGCTCGACTCTCGAAAGGGATCAAGCGAGATGGAGACTCGAATGATCTGGAGGAGAACAACAATGAGTCTGAGGCTGTGGAATCACCACAAGTCGAGATCAATGATCGACTGACTTCTGTAAGTAGCAAAAGTAGTTGTATCTAACATCGACATTAAAATGTTAACTTACTCATAAAACGCATTTGTTATAGGCGACATGGAACACACTTTCGGAGGAAGGTAATTTGTCCACCCTCGAATGAAAAAGAGGTTCCTCCAACCTCAGAACAACAAGAAGAGCCTGTCCTACAGGTAGTTAAGTTATCTCTGAATAAGAAATAACTTGCTTGAAATATTCATATCTTGTATTCTAAATTCTTTTTGTCTCTTATTTAGGCTCCAACTGAGGAAGTAGTGGTGGTGGAACCAACACCCCAAGAGATTCCAAAAGCTGAAAAGCTTTCTGAGGAAGCATTTACTGAGCCTTCTGCTGAGAAGGTAAGTAATCCGTAATAGACTCCTTCAAGAATGCTCTGGAAAACCCACTACTAAATCTTTTATGTTTGTTCTTACAGGCTCAGTCAGAAGAACAATTGGATGGAGAAACAGTTGTGTTATCTTCTCCAAAGGAAACTAAAACTGCTGAACAAGTAGTATCTGCGAAAGGTTCGAAACCCCGAGGTTTAGAAAGATGCTTGAGCTTCCTCACTTGGAAGTAAGTGAAGTCTCAGAAAGCATTTTTCCACTTATCTTTTCTGATAATAGTTTCTAAAACATATTTGATTTTAATTCTCAGGTTCAAGCAGAAAGAAAAGTTGATGAGGATCAGACTTCTCCTCACAACAAGGTATCTGAGGCCTCTGTGCCCAAGCAAGTAGAAATACAGGATAATGAGCCTAGTGTTTCTACACAGGTATGCTCAGAAAGCCTACTTTTGCACACAGATACTAACACAAGTGGTTTGAACAAAACTAACTTGAACACTTTCTTTCAGGCTCAAAGTCTAGTACCAGTTGATTTACTCAAGGCTTTCCAGAAGCACACTTTAAAGAAACATCTCAAGTGCTTCAGACAATGGCAGAAACTTCGGAAAGGTGACCTTTACGAATTGGCGAGTAATCGGCGTCGAGAAAAGCAATCGCCTTCATGGAAGATTATATCCATACATTGTTCCCAATGAGTCTACTCATTTGCCACTCCGATGCATGAAGACTTCATTCATGAAGTAGCACAAAGACTTATAGCAGATTTCAAGTTTGCGGATGCTCAAACCCAAGAGCAGATGGTTACCCATCCTGCCTTGCCAGCAAGCTCACTACTTATCCTGCTGAACAAGAAGAAGTTAATGGGAGGATGATTACATTCCCAAATGTGATCAACCTGTTTTCAGAAGATGACGAGGAGATGGACGAAAATGATTATCAAGAACCTCCCTCTGAGCATCCAAATCAACAAGCAAAGAACAAGAGTGATGATGATGATGATGATCGAATGATGATCCCCACAGACAAGCGGGATTGAAAGCTAGCAAAGGAAGTGGATAAAGGCTACTCCTTGAAATGCTCAAAGCCCCATCATCATCACCTCCCAAGTCTCATCAAGATATCTAACGGGTTGAGCACAATGATGCCGTAGAAGAAATTTGACCCTGAGTTGAGTTGAAAACTTCGGAAAGGTGTTGGAAGAATAAAGAGAATCAACATTGAGTGTCGAGCTCTTGTTGATGAAAAGGAGGCCAAACTCAAAAGCTCAAAGAAGCTAATGCGAATTGGCACTCCTAGATGAGCAAAGAAATCTGAAGAATGCCATTGTTGTCACAGCTGCTGAGATAGATGCCATGGATGACAATGATGATGAAGAACATGATGTTGAGACTGCATCAGAAAGACCTTCTACATCTTCTCAGAAGGCGACACTTGATGGAAAGCGAAGAAGATTGCCAATCTGCAAACAATCGAAAAGGATTATAGCGGTGATCTTTGAAAAGCGAAACTTGGTCACCCAGGAAGAAGATGGGAGACTTATCACTAAGGAAAAGTTAGCCCTTGGCTCCTCGACTATTTTACGCTCGGGTGCATCAAGAAGTGATGAGCACAGGTCTAGAACAAGTGTCTTCTTGGAACTAAGAGACAGACTTGTTTCTCAAGACACTAAAGTCCTACAGTCAGTCCCAGGAGAAATGAAAGATTTGGCTGTAGCATTGCTAAACAGAGCAACCAGCATAGCCCTTTCTCAGAAAGATCTCGCTCTGATCAGGGAAGACGACTGCAACAATGCCAACCTAGCACTAACAGAAGCCACCCATGCTACTCGACAAGCACATGCTATTCTAAGGCCTCTTGAAGAGCTCAGCGAAAAGAGCAAGAATTGGTTAGGCAAAACAAGGACTTGAAGAAAGAAATCGAAGAAGTCGGGGTGCACAACAACCTCCAGAAAAACTTTGAAACTCTCTCTGAAGCTTATGCTATCATGAGTCAGTCAATCATGACTAAGGGGGAAGATAAGATGCCTCAGAAAGGCAGAGGAAGAAAGAGAAAACAATCAATGCCTCCCTCCTCAAATCGACTAGTAATCAAGGACCTTTGGAGATGCCTCTGCTGAAGAAGTTGTTCCGGATCAACTGACCGGAAGGTGAGAAGTATGGTTACTAGGGGAACCGAGTCCTTAGGATCTCGGATAGGAACAACGAAGACTTGAAGAAGAAGAAGAAGGAAGAAGTAAGAGGTCAAGAAAGGCGCAAGTCTCGAACTTTGAACTTCAATGATGATGAGGATGAATCGTCTGATGAACATCCACTTCACAAGAAAAGGAGACAAGCGACTACTTCACAACCTCCTCTGGCGGCAAAGGCCTTTGGCGGCAGAACCCTGCGAAATACCAAGTCATTACAAGGAACATCCACCGACCACATTGGCGGGAAGAAAGGGTTAGAGGATCTCTGACGAAGGCCACTAACAGAAAGTCGAAGGGACACACGGTTTGGCGAGTAAACCAGTACTCATCGAAAGGCCATTCTTGCCCAATTGAGTATGAAGACCGAATGAAGAGTCTTCATATAGGTGCATTACGAACAAGAGAGGGTATTGGATTACGAACTACAACATCTACTTGTCAATGATAAGTTTCAACTCCATCCTCGACGGATCTGAAAATGAAGAAGAAATGACGAATTGCTAAAACTGAGCACCTTCATGCACAGCTAAACTTTGAAATAGAAAAGAGGAATGAAGCGGAAAGATGGATCTTTCTTTGCACATCCTTACGAATCGATGATGTACACAAGGTAAGAAAAGCTGGATGGTAGCTCTGAAGGAAGAACAAACTAGGTGTTTCAACCTATGAGTCATTCTATATGACATTGGATGAATACCTAGATGATATACACTATCTGGAAGAAATATACAAGTATTTCAACCTATCTAAATGCAAGTAGACCATGCACGGTGCAGGGAAAGTACTCTGGTCGAACATTTTCTGCGGAAGAATCACAAGCTTGCAAGAGTTACCATGAAATATGTGACTTATCCGGAAAATGAGCTCTCTGCGGAAGGATTCTTTATGACTATGTCGAGAATGCGAATAGTGGATGATTATGTTGATCGAGAAAGGATCTTTGAAGAACTTGAGCTATCTGAACCCAAGTTGCATTTCTGAAGACTTGAAGACTAGTAACATTAGAATACTCTCTTGGAGCTTGGATTCTCCTTTATTCTAATTTACTTAGTATGTTTTGTTACTTTTTGTAATCTTGCTGATTGTTTCTGAATTTCTCTATTTGTAAAAGTTGCATCTTATTCGTATAAGCGTACTGTCGAAGATCATACTCGGATACATTCTAATTGATGACAACTTATCGAAAGATCACTTCTTGTGATTTGGTTGATGTTTACTTTACGCATAATTGACTAAAATTGAATATCTTTTGAAATAATTAAGTGGTGGATTGTTTTCTCTTCGGGATTACAAATTTGTAATAGGACTTAAAAGATAGTCATGGATGGTGATCAAAGGGAAATTTGTTAGGAATATCATTAGTATTTTGATCACTCATCACATGTTCTTATCTTAGCGAAAGGTGATTAAGTACTCTTGGTTCACTTGAACATTGTTAAAGAGGAAATCCTTTGAGTATGATTAGTCTAGTAAATCTTGTATTAGGATTATAGGTCTCGAGTGTAATTTTTATTTTAAGAAGACCATGAAGATCAATCTAGCAATGGAGCTTTTACGAAGATTAGAAGGCGAAGATTGCACAAGGTTTATGAAGACCTGAGGTTTAGTCTAACTCGGAAAGACTATGTCCTTGATCCTTTCTTAAGTGTATTAACTTACTTTGAAATATGATTACGGACATATGACATCATGAGTATGGAGCATGCGAAGCCGTGAAGGCTCATGTATCCGTTGAGACTAAAGGACAATGAAACGATACTATGCATTAAATGCATCGCGGAAATCTTTAGCGATCCTCTACGAAAAATGAGATAGTGACTTACGAGTACATAGTTGAAGATATAAGCGGATATAATTTGATGGAAAGCACCACGGATATAATTGACGCCTCTCAAATTTATCTATATATATATCACACACTTAGATGCTTGAAAAAAACACCTTAGAACGCTCAATCTTGCAAACTAATCATCAAGCAAAGTATTCTCTCAAGCACTCTACTACCCTTACGAAAGCTTTACATTTGCTTGAAGAATCACTAGTAGTTCTAAGTTGTCTGAACCTTAACAAGAGATTGTTATTCGTGAAAGAGTTGAACTATCGATACCATTTAAAGCTCATTCTCGAATGAACATCAATTACTTGGGTCGATAAAAGCGTTGCCATCCATTTGAACAAGTGTATTAAGTAGTCTTGTTCTATTAGGCTCTCTGAAAACATAACTAAAAAGTTATCTGAAGCCTCTCGACAAACCTTATAATCAACACCATCAGGCGTGGAGTAGAGGAAGTACTTGATTTGGGAAATCGAGGAATAACTCAAGGTTATCTGAGTAGAGGAAGTACTTAGCTCTAGGGTTGGGGAATAACTCGGGGAACATTTGGTTGGGAACCATTTGTTTAGGAATCTTAAAATAGGATTTTGTAAGGTGAACTCAATTATCATTCTATTGAATTCTAGGTCTCAGAAAGACCGAAGTGGATTAGTTGGAGGATTACCCCACCTCCAGATACCACTATACTTGCTGTGTCATTTATCTTTATGTATTTACATTTCAGCAAAGCACACACACACACACACATACTTATTGTTTCTACACTTACCTATCTTAAAGTCTTCCGCGCTCTGAATTTAAGTATCAGAAACCCCAGTTTACGAAGCTGTTTATCGACAAAAGTTTTAAAAGATTATTCAACTGATAGTCTTTTACTTTGCCATTATCTGGACCAACAAGTGGCATTCCTTGTAGACATGCTTGGCTAGGAATACTTCAGAGGAGGGAAGATCCAGTGTCATATTTGTCATTCAATCACACTAAGGCAGCATTTCATCTGGCATTCCATCCAATATCTCAATCACATACGGGATGATGATTTAACAAGCGATGAATGCTTCCCTCCCGCTCTTAAGAGGAAGCCGTAGACCACAAGTTTAGAGGATTAGGCATCCTTGAGCCACCAAAGCTTGACGAAAGATCTACATTTAAGTGTAGTCTATGTGGCTTGACTAGTCATACAAAGAGAAAATGTCAAGTAAGATATTCATTGCATTGTGTTATATTATGTATTCTCTGTGTATTTTGTGTTATAATTCTTATGCTATATTCTCTTTTGATACAATAGGGTATTGATGGTGGTAGTACCAGTGCTGAAGGTGGCAAAGGTGGTAGAGGAGCAAGAACAACTGGTCTGTTGCATGGTTTACCGGTGGAAAGCGGTGATGAGCAAGGAACATCTGCAGGCTCAAAAGCATGTAAGAGAAAGAGAACAACAATTGCACAAGACGAAGGCTCATCCCGTCAATATATGACACCTCTAGACTTTGATTCACTCTGAGCATTATGGTGAATTTCTTTTGTCAAACTGTCAACTTGATAGTGCACTTGATGGTTTTACTATGATTTAATTTGACAGTGCACTTGATGGATTCCATATTTGTTTTGGTTGATGGATATTTCTTTTGGTAGATGGTTATTTCTTTTGGTTGATGATCTGTAAGTTGGATTGATATTGGTTTGATGGGATCCCTTTAGTTTACTGTCTTGATGGAGTATTCTCTTGATGGAGTGTATTTGCTTTTGGATATTAGCTTGATGAATGTAATGAACTTCATGAATGTTATGTAAGCATTTTCATTTATGGGAAAATTTGCCTACATTCTTCATACATACTACATACTTCTTCATACATTCTACAGGTACATTGTTATATTCCTAGAAAATACTTTTCATGATCAAGCAAAACGAGTACAAAGCCAACAACACTAGGTTGAGTGATATTAGTTGCCTAAGCCCCATGTAGTGATCTTCAATCACTCACCTTGATGCTCACTGTTTTCTTCTCTACTGCTCTCATTTCTACATTCCACTCTTGTTTACGCATTCCTTCATTTCCATGACCGTCACATTGCGTAGAAGCGGAATGTACCAAGCGGACCACCCATGGATGGAGCAACGAAGATATAAGCTTCGGGTTGTTTTTGATGTGGAGCAGTGTGATCGTCCTTCGTCCGCATTGAAGCGCTACAAATCTCTCCAAGTTCATCTTGAGGGACCTAGTGCTTGAGAAAGTGAAGGAGTTGTTTGATGCCATTTTAGTAAGTGTATGGTGGATTGGAACACAAAATACTGGAGAAGAAAGGTATAAAATGAGGGATTTTCGCCCAAACTTTCAAAAAAAAAAAAAAAAAAAAGGTAACTAACGGCTAGTTGCCTTAAATTCTTTTGAATCAATTACATATAACCCCCTGAATTATGCAAAGCTAATTACAATACCATCCTCACGTGATATGCATGTGCATCAACTAACTAATTGTCTAATATGTAACAAAATCAATTACATTTACATCCCTGAAATTGTGAATTGTAATTACAAAGAGGCCCAATTGTCAGTTGGCGCCCAAATAAAATTGGAAAAAGAAAACTCTAAAAGAAAAGAAAATAGTTTAAGAGAATAAAAGAAACGAAAAAATGAATAATTCTGATTGCATTTTCGTTAATATGTCGAACTTTACTCGCCATGTCAACAAAAAGCAGATCCATCTCAGCATACCCGTTGACTTTTGGACCTGCATGTAATTAGAAAAAAATCCCACGTTCATTTTTTGGACTAAAATGTAATTCTTCAAATTAGGGGGTTGAATCTGTAATTGGACCAAAATTTAAGGGGTACCATAAGAAATTTTCCCTTATTAATTATTAGGAGAGTACCAACTTATGAACACATGGAAGGACTAGAGAAAAGCTACTAAAATCCAAAAATTGTTCCGTTAAGTTCTGTTACTTACATTTTTTGAAACCTTTAGTAAAATGTTACAGTTCGGTACGTTTAGCTTACGTGTCCAATTTTGATACTTCGTTAGTCAAAATTGATGAAACTGACAATTTTGAAAGCACTGGCTGATACAATTTGATTTTGGTACCTTTAGTTTATCTGTCCAATTTTGATACTCCGTTCCATTCATTTCGGAGAAATTCATGCACCAGGGTTGGTGTGTTGTTTTAAGTGAATTTAAGGTAGAAAAAACCAATATCTATTCACAAGTGGTATATTTCAATGCACCACCTCGCATAGTCGTGTATAGGTTAGTCTTTCAAGCCTCACACGTGGATAACTTTTAATGATGAAACCATTTGTTTTCGAGGCAATTGTACTTCCTAATATCGACTTGAGCCTGCTCTGATAATATATATTAATGTTGCATCATAATCCGCTTAAAATTCCTTGTTAATGGCAGACTGTTATGCAACTTATATGTCGTGTTCATAATTCATTTACAAGCGATCGTTGAATATTTCAATATAGTATGCAGTAAATTAGCTTGCTAACAATTTTGTTTAAGTGATTATTTGGGTGAAATTGAGACATGATAAACTAGTTTATTCTTAAGGATGTTTTCAGTAAATTTGTGCATAAGCTATTTGATTAGGAGTATAAATTTATAAATAAATCAATTAGCTTATTAGCTATCCCATACATCCATAAAATGAATTGGCTGATAAACTACGTAACAAACTCATTCCAGTCAAATAAGATTATCTAGTTATAACACTACTTTTGTTGAAATAATGCTTAATTGCCCAATCACTTAATATGGAGTGTAGTTTGAGTCTTTGTTTAGCCTTTCAAATAGGTTGTCTCTCAGGAGAAGGACTTACATAACTTTAGAGCGGACAATATTGGTTCGTACCTCTAGGGATGAGCACTTACCGATATTTTACCACTAAAATAAAAGGTAAATGACATAGTTTTTGAGTATCTTACAAAAGCGATGATATACAATATCATTGATGTGACTAATTCTGAGAACAAAGACGATGTTGAGCGAGATTATTTTGTGATATTTAGAATGACTATTGTGTTCTATGGGATTATTCCTCTTGGTCTCCACATGATTAAGTGGTACAACGTCGGATAATGATATTGGAAAACTGAAAATTTCACATTATCAACATATGAATGATAATATAGTTCGACTCAATATATTTCACGACAATTCAGATAAATATTGGTCTCAGATGCTATGCTATATTAATCAATGATAATGTTTGAAAAGAATTGAATCTTAGGAGATTATTTCACACAAATCATCATTATAAATAATAAATTGAGAATGACACGAGACTAATGATGAGACGGTAATTTAGAGTATCATTTTGTCTTTTTTACCGTCTTTTGTTAGTCTTTATCTTTATTCTATTGTGTTTCTTGTGTGTTTTTATGTCTTAGTTGTGTTGTACCGATGGAAATCGGAGGAAAAACGACACATTCGGAGAGTCGTATTATAGCGTAGGAAGGGTCAAAACTCCTTGGAAGGTCCCAAGTTCAATTCCTGGCCAATACCAAGATTTTGGCGTTTAGAGGATCGGATGCGTCCGGATTGTCGATAGAAGATTCTTAGTTTTGCTTAGACGTTTTTCTTTCACTTTCTTACATTCGTACTTTATTTCAAAACATAATTTTGAGAGCTCAAGAACCATATTGTTGGACTTTGAGCAATAAGAGTTTGGTTATTCATCGTGTAATTGTATACTTTCACGAATTCAAATCCTGAGGTTAGAAATCCTTCATTACTTTCACAATCTCATTACAATTTCCTTTATTGTATTCGTCTATGATCTTATTTGTGATTTCTCTCAATCATATGCTTATTCTATCTTTCACCATGAAATTGTCTGCAATTACTTCGACCATGAGTAGCTAATCCGTTAGTGAATCCGGTAGCTATGTAGGATTCACACATATTAATTAGGGTTTAAGCCATTGAAAGCATTCGTATGAATTATGCTAATTCAAAACCTTCGTAAAACTTGAGTAATTCGTTTCACTAGTCTAAATCTTCTAATTGTGTTAGGTTTAGGATTATTTGTCTAACTAGCAAAATAATTTATCTGGATCAAAATCTTTGAAAAGGAATTGGTTAAGTTCGAATTAATAGTTTTTGGACAAGTGACAATGTACGAATGCCATGGCTATAACCTATTTAAGTGTGTTCGAATCATCACTACCATATTCATCTCGTCTCTATTTGTCACTCTCCTGTTGTTCTTGCTTTTTGATTGTTTAGTTTAAGTATGTTTTCACAAACAACTCATATTCGAATCTCGCAAACTTTTACGTTATTCACTCTACTATGTTACGGTTGCCTTGTTAACTCCTTCATGTATTTCTACGGATGGATGTCAAGTGGGTTGGAGTTGTTGCCTTTAACAATGATGGTTTAGTGGCAAGATATCAAGAAACATATTCTCAAAAAGTTGCTCCCGAAATTGCAGGATCGATGGCGGTGCGTCTTGCTTTCCAATAGGTAATTGAGCAAGGTTGGTGTGTGGCTTGGTTCCATATGCATTGTTTGTTGATTGTTAATTTGTTTAATTCTAGAGTTTCTTTGAGTTTTCGGTAGTTGGACCTTTAGAGGATGTAAGACTTTTGAGTTCGTCGTTTGATTCATTTCGGTTAATTTTTGTTCCTCATAATTATAACGACCTTGCACGTAGACTTGCAAGACGTGCAATTCGAGGTTGAGAGCGTGATTGGGTGTATAAGTTTTCTCTCTATGATACAGACATATCTTTGTTTCTAAAAAAATCAAAAAAACTCCTTCATGAACGATTATGTGGCTAGACTGTGTATGTCTATAAGACTATAACACTGTGTTAATTACTTGTTTCTAGAAGTATTAATTTGAGCACATCAACTATATAATAGTTACACTAGAACATGAAAATACGCTACGCGTGTTATTGTGGCATCTGGTTACAAATAATGTAATACATTACCTTATAAGTAATATTATTGCTTGCATTTTTTCGAGTTGAATTAGAATTTGAATTAGTGCAAATTGATCTTGTTTAATTTAATTGGAAAACATGGGGATGTTGAGTTCTTTTTAAATGATGAACTGATTTTGTTAGGGAGGAATTATGGTTTGTAAATTAATAAGAGAAGATATGTTAGTAATTTGTAATTAAAGTTTAAGTTACATATTACAATATATAAAGTACACACACACACAAACAATATATATATATATATATATATATATATATATATATATATATATATATATATATATATATATATATATATTTATTTTAATAATTATAAATTATATTTTATAATATAATAACAGAACAAAAGGCGCGTGGAGAACATAAAAATTGAAACTCAATTGATGTGGTTGCAGTACAATTAATGTTCAGCTAAATAATAGGACCACTCTCACTCACCTGAGCGTGAACTCCCACTCTATCCAATATTTTCGCTTATTCTAATTTTTTTTTCTTTTTTCCATCATTTTTGTTTTTTGAATCGGCAAAAATATTATTATAAAACTCAAAACGTTCACACGAGCATAAGAGATGCTCGAAATAATACAGATCCAGCACAAACATCGTGCTTAAAAATAATCCAAACCACCATTCTATTCCCATGGGGACTAAAAAATATATCACTAGCTTCTAAAAGCTTATCAAAACCGATGGAGTCCAATAATTTCTCAAATCAACACTCACAGCCTTTCTTGCCACTACTGAAAATGTCAACACCAAACACTGAATTCCTTTAAAATGTCAACACCAAACACTTCTTGGCACCACAGCTTGTTCCTCAAATATTTCCAACACCACTTCCAAAATAATCCGTCAAATCCTTTAACACATGTCTAACAAATTGCCACGCTCCTACACCCTATGCATATAAAATGCAAGTGGCAAGCAATTTAAAGCGTGGTCATAGACACCGAGCTCCGTCAATTCCTTAACACATGTCGAACAAATTGCCACGCTCCTACACCCTATGCATATTAAATGCAAGTGGCAAGCAATTTAATCATGACCACGTCCATAAGTAAAACATGCTTGCCATGCCTTTGATCTCATCATTAGTTCTCTCCCGTACTCCGTAGGTGTAAAAAATTAATTTTGTTAACAATATAAATGTTTTGGTTAAAAATTTTAATGTGTTTGTTAACAACATATGTTGATCTCTTTCTAAATTAAATATAGACGGTCTCTTACAAGACAAAAAAAATTATTATATAACAATTCAACATGCATAGCGTGTTACGCGGTGCTAGTATTACAGTATTTTTTATATATATATAAGTGGATAAAATGGAGTTGTGCAATTGAGTATTTAATTTAAGTTAAATTTGACTCCTTTGTAATATATGTGTAATTAGACTTTAGTTACAAAAAATAATCTGTTTTATTCAATCAAATTACAAGCCCTAATTCAATCTCAACAAAATCAATGCATCACAACAAAAATCAATCTTCCTTCTCCATTTAAATTTTAAATACTAATTCAACAACCCAACAAAATCAATTTATCATAAAAAAAATACTATGTCTTATACAATTAAATTTTAAACCCTTTCAACAAAAAAAAAAATTAATTCATCATTAAAAGACAACGATAATCAATCTTTATGCTCCACCTTCTCCAATTAAATTAAAACAGATCAACTCAAAAAAAAGAAATCCATTATCAGAAACAACAATATTACTTTCGTCGATAATGTCTTCTATAATCGTAATGTCTCATATAATAACACGCGTAGCGTGTTCTTACATTCTAGTTTTATTATATATATAAGTGGACAACTATTAGAGTTGTGCAATTGAGTACTTAATTTAATTTAAATTGGACCAATTTGTAATATATATGTAAATTAAACTTTAATTACAAAAAAGAATCTGTTTTTTAAAGTTAAATTACAAGCCCTAAAGCCCTAATGCAACCCTATCAAAATTAATCCATCATTTAAAAAAACTCAATATGTATTCTACAATTAAATTTTATGTCCTAATTCAACCCAACCAAATCAATTAATCGTAAAAAAAAAAAAGACCAATCTTTCTTCTCCTTCTTCTTCAACTGAATTAAAACAGATTAATTCGCACTGTACTAAACCCTAATTCGACTCGAAAAAGGATAGCATGTTATCAGAAACAATGATATTACTTAGCTTGCATATACTTCATTAATTATTTATAAGTATGTGCCATAATAACACACGTAGCGTGTTGTCACATTCTGGTATATTACAGATTGATTCAATTTAACTTAAATAATTAAGTACTCAATTGTACAACTTTATTAGTTGTATACTTTTATATATATATAGACACACACTGTAATACTCAGGAGCACGGGATGGAGGGAAATATGAGAATAAATGCATACCAAAAGTTTTAATTACTATGATGTTGATAAAGTTCTCCATTATTTTCAAGAGGGGAGATTTTCCTAAATCGGTTTGCTTTGCCCTGTCTCAACTTCCCCATTCATTTCGGCAATGTGAATAATATTCTATGTTTTTCGATTATATATAAGAAAATTATATTTAAACATATATATATATGTGCATTTTCACTAAGATAAATTATCATTGATCGTTTCCATGAACATGTTGTTTGTAAATCTGAAACTACTATTTATACTTACTATAGATTTTAGAATTTTATAAAATTATAATATTATTCTACATTTACTAAATTACTATCAGTTTAGTACTCCATCTGTCTCGCAGAACTTTATACATTTGCCATTTTTAGCAACTTTACACTCAAATTATACAATTTGTCATTAGAAGTACATTTTTTCCCACTTCTTCTATATTTTATCATTATTTTAATTTTTCGCATAAAACTGCGCGCTAACTATGAGGGAATAGTTTTTCTATATTCCTGTTGAGTATAGACGGACTATTGAGTAGTTAAATTTGAAATTGTCCATCTGGAGAAGCAGGTCATATGTATATATATTAGACTCTAAACAAAATGAATGAATGAAATAAGAAAGTGAGTGAGTAGAAAAGGGGAAAAATGCAGCAGCCGGAAGCAATAAAATCAGGCGGCGGAGGCGGAGGAATTAGGGATGCGCCGCCAAAGCAGGTGGCGGAAGCATTGGAGCGACTCGGTGAGGCTGGGAGACTGATCGCTGACGTTCGATTGGGGGCGGATCGGCTGCTCGAAGCACTCTTGATTGTAGCCAGCGAGCCTCATTACCAGCACTCTTCCAAATGCTTCAATTTGATTCTCAGAGAGGAATCCTTAATGCGTCGCCACTTCCAAAACCTCCGTCTTATTGGTATGTTTCTATCTATCTATCTATGTCTGTTTGTATCTTACTTTATTTATTTAGGTTAAATCTTCATTTTATTCATCTCACGGTCTCACCTACCAAATCAAACTCAGAAATTAGCTTGTTGTACAATGTAACTGGTTCAATCGGCTTCACAATTCACATATTTGGAGGATACATTTTAAATAATCTATTGTTTTTCAGTTATAACATAAAACTTGTTAGCTGAGTTAGAGAAGTAAGTACATGGAGATGCTTCACTTTTCCAATCTGTACAGAATTGATGAGCAAGGTCAATAACAGATAGTAAAGCTGGTCCAAATCTACAAGTAGTATGTATCCCTATTTCTCTGAATTAAACATGTGGCTTTTTGTTAGTGATACATAACAGATACTAAAGCTGGTCCAGCTTCAAGGCTGAAGCTGTTTCGAAACAGCCTAATGTGTTGGTACTAGAGTTATCAATTCCAGCCCCTACCTCCGGACAAAAATCCTTGATAGTGGGAGCAGATGGCTGAGATACTGATCTTATATTTTTTATATGATTTTAACTTACATAATGGACATAGAAGTACTCGTGGAGTCAAATTAAGCTCAATAACCGAATAAATAACACAAAGTCATACATTTAAGTCATAAAAGACGAGAAAAAGTCAAGGAAATAAAAATATATTGTCATAAACCAAATCATAAAAGATAAGTTTATCTTCATCTTCGAAGTAAAGCTCTTCTTCTTATTCACTTCTGTCACATCTGCTCAAGTCAATCTCCTCTACATTTTCAGAAACAACTGATACCTAGATGGAACTTGGCTGGAAAGTGAAGTTCAGTGATGGGCGGACAGACTGACAGAGAGATGTAGACATAAAGAAAAGAATAAATGGACTGGAAAAGAATGAAAAAAAATAGGGAAGGGAAGAACAAATGTTATATACGTATCATGTTATGTCGGGATTAAATTGTTCATTAACACCAATAGTCACTGTCTCACCCCTATCCCCCAATTTTCCGCGTTGTGGGATTCTGGGAAACTCCAAGATCGACTGATACATTGAAGTAGGCCCTTCGTTAGGATGGGCCCGAGATAGTGAGTTTTGGTGGTAAATGAACAATTTAGTCCTACTTAACCTTATATATAAGATTCTTCCTTCCCCTTTTTCATTTCATTTTTCTTCTGCCCTTTTATTCTTTCCTTTGTCTGCGGCTCTCCGTCAATCTGCTCGTCCATCAATGAGTATTAAGTCGGGCTTGCAAGTCGCTGATGACTTAAATTGTTCAATTTTTAGTCAGGTCTTTGTTGAATTGAATGAAACTTTTATGTGATTCTTGTTTTATTACTATAACCATTTTGATCCATTGTTTTCTTATTACCTTAATTCCTTAATACTCTCTAGATATTGCATAAACACCACCTGATAACATTGTTTTATATAAAACTTGCCTTTTATGATTTGTTTTGTAACGACCTGAAAGTTGACTTAAAAAAATTAACCTCTTTATTTGGAAAAAGGACTAGAAAAGACATCAAACTTTTACATGAATCTAAACAAAGCCACAGGTGGCAACTAAGTACTAGGAAATCGAAGAGTTCAAAGGAATTTTCTTACTAATCCCAAACTTATTCAAGAAAAACCCCACTCTCTGTTGCTGAACATCTAAGTCTCCAAGGCGTCAAAATTAACAAGGCAATAAAACAAGTGTGAGATAAAACTCAAAGCTTCCGTGCGTAAGTGAACAACGAATTACTGAATAACGAAGTAAGATATAAAATGATACGAATCATACTATACATCAATCAATGAAACATAACGAAGCGAATAAACCGTTGCTGATGTCGTCTCCTTATAACCCCAATCCGAGCCCTTATCTATCCAGATAGGAAGCTACATTGTCAACGAAGCGAAGACCAAGCCATGGTACATGGGTGAAACTCTACTACCCTCCAAGACATCGACGACTTTTGTCTCGCATCAAGGGGAAGTAATCTAGAACAAACCAATGAACATCTCGATATTCACCAATGCTCGAATCTATTCATGGAAATACTGCAATCGAAAACGGGTACTTATCCCAGAGAAACAAAGCAAACGAAGTCCATAACGAAAATCATATCAAATCATATACATATATATTTCAGTTGAGCGGAAACATGAGAAAGATGGATGTTGACGCATTTCAGAACTTTCATGAGTTTTCACATTATTTGATGCAATACTTTATAAGTATCTTATGAAAGGAATCTTCTTGTAGTTTCGTCAACTATACATATTCTTTTTGGGTGGAACACTCACCTTGGATACCTTGTAAACTCAAAGAGTTGGACTCAAATCCCGCAACCCTGATAAAAGGAAGTACTACTTATTACTTAACAAACAAAGCAAGAATAATGGTTCAACTCTACCCTTTTAATTCCCACAACTCTCAAGACGAAAACATGCCACAAGTCACTAGAGAACAATTAAGCACATAAGGTAGATAACACACAAGCATCACATATCAATTTTAATCAGAAAAACGTTTCTCAATAAGTGAAGTTACAATTAAACCAAACCAAGTAGGCCCAACACAATTTAAAGAACATACGTGGGCAAAGAATTAACCCAAATGATAACTTTTAATCGTAACAAAAGAAGTATCCATTAATCGGTTCAATTTTAGCCATTTTGATGGTAAAAAGACAAAATAATGTGAAACAAAATAATGAGGGCAGGCTGGGTTTCAAAACCTAGACCTGTGACTAAACAGGCTCTTAAGCACAATTGACCACTCGGAGACAGCTGGTTTTGTTATCTGAATCGCACTAACACGATTCGCCAACAGACGCGCAAAGTACTAACACAAGACCATAGTACTTTAACAATTTCTGTAGCTTCATTATGCAAACAAAAAAAACAGAGCATGCGAGAAAAGTAAGAACAGGACAGCGAACGGAGAAGAAAGAAACCAACATAAAAACTCGACAAAAAAAATAGAATTATAAGAACCGAAACACATCTACATGAATTCACCCAAGAAACTAGACCACAAAAAGAAAGAGAGCTTTGTTCACACCACTACCAGTTGCACCAACTTGCTTTGTTCCTTCGTTTGAACCACAACTGCAATTGATATTGCCACTTGCCACCTTTTACATAAATTTTCAATAGCTATTTTTTTCTTGTTTAAATGTTGTTTGATTTGATCAATTCATACGTCACTATCAAGTATATACATTGAAATCTTACATAGTCGGTGGCCACGTGAAGCACTTGAAATTGAATGCATTAATTATGGCCTTCAAACTTCAAAAGGATAAAACGCGTTTGGTCTTTTCCCATAAAAGGATTCACGACATATTAGGCCTATGAGTCCGTAGTCATACCAGGATAACACTGCATTTGCATATCACTGGCTTAATATATATATATATATATATATATATATATATATATATATATATATATATATATATATATATATATATATATATATATATATATATATATTAAACATATTTGATACTTCACTATGCCGATGTTATTGTTTTCGTGATAACTAATGATAAAACAAACAAAGAATCAATAAAATTGGTAGGTTGGTATTAAAGTATGAGAGACAAATGAATAATGAGTGGAAAAGTATGAGAGAATGTATAAAGTATGATGATGAGTGGTATCTATGTCAATAAATTGGTACGGGAAGGCCATATTGGGTATGTGGGGTTGTACTTTTGCCATTGTTTTGTAGCATTCACGTTAGTTTTTTCTCAAGATTATGATTTTTTTTCCAAATACTTGAGTGGGTTTGGTGTATATTTAGAACAATATTCTTAAAATGTGGGTCTTTTCAAAGAACTTACTTCACAAATTCTTGTTGGAGACCATCTATATTTAGCTTATATATAGACCGTCCTATTTTGTAAAGCACTGATGTTCTCAAGTAAAATACCAATGTTGTTAGACAAAATGTATTTTGTTGTTTATGAAAAATACTAATGCTCTTAATTAAACGCCATGTTCTCAGTAACAATCATGATGTTGTGTGGCTTTATATATCTTTCCCATTGACAATTTCCAGGACACTCACTGTAGTTCAATAATATTTTGTATTTACTAGGAAGGCAGCTGGAGGAATCTGGTGTTCTAACTGATTCTCTCCGTTCAAGAAGTAATTCATGGGGCCTTCATATGCCTTTGGTCTGTCCTGATGGTG
Organism: Plantago major; assembly: GCA_026545765.1. Classification (NCBI taxonomy): domain Eukaryota; kingdom Viridiplantae; phylum Streptophyta; class Magnoliopsida; order Lamiales; family Plantaginaceae; genus Plantago; species Plantago major. Next base: position 76,776,797 of record CM048840.1, on the reverse strand, counting down.
CAGTTGTTGCATATGCATGGAAGCGTCAACTTGCTGGCCAGGCTGGTGCATCTGCTGTTGACAGGACCAGGTACATTTCATTTTAGTTTTCCACTTAATGCCCTCTAATACTGTTCTGATCTCAGCAATAACATATAGATATAGAAGAAATGAAACCCATACCTGTGTGTGTGGGAGTCTCGACTCAAAGTGGAATTCATGGAATAATACATGCCTGAACAAATTATGCAAATGTTTCTTTTCATTTTTGTAAATCATAGATTTGAAATGCAGAAATGAGCTTGTATTGGGACATATCTCAGTTCTGGTCCATTAATTGTGTTATCCTCCAATTAGTGCTTTAGTATTCTGCATTTCAGTTTTTGTCCACCAATGTGGCGAATCAATTCAATCTTGGGCCTCCCCGTGCTGGTTTATTCATAGTTTGCATGTCTTTGAGATTTTAAGTTTGTCTAAATTTTCTGCCTTATCTCAAACATCAGTTTGACTAGTGGAAAATTGTCTTTTCATTTCTAATAGTTTCAGTTTGAAAATTTAATTATGGCATGAGAAAAGGATTAAATAAACTTCAGTTTCAACCAGTTTAAGCAAGTGCTGTTGGATTTCTAGATTTCCAAAAAGTTGAATCTCATCCAGCGAGAATTAAAGTTCATTTTGAACCCAGATTTTATTAGTGAATCTAATTTAATTTTAATCCTTCAAATTTGGTGATAAGAGTTTTCTTGCATAGCTTAGGTGATAGTTATCTTTGACTGGTGTCCAACTGAAAAATTAGAAATTTGAGTTTTTGTACTGTCGAGCAAGTAGAAAGCAGAAAGTTGCCCCCCGAGTCTATCTCAGGGATGCGGCAGATCAATGATTTTCGCACTCAAGAATCAATTACAATTAGTTAAAACCAATAAAAAGGGGGGTTTTGGAGTTTACACTAAATCAAAAAAATACACAAGGGGTAGAAAAGAACAAGTTATTGCCCCGTAACAGACGCATGTGTGTACGTTAATATCATATCAATGTGCAAATGCAAGGATATGATAGAGATCTTGTTATGCGATATTACTTTGAAATCATTTTGACCCATTAGACTTCGTGTTCAAAATCTAGAAGGCAAAGAACGACTAATGTAATTCTTTCTCATGAGTGGGCATGAAGACATCTCTGTCACGACCTTTAGCCTTCTCTAAAAGTACTCCTCAAAGAGCCAGTAGGGTTGCTCAAAAAAAAAGACACAGTAGGGAAAAATCCATTTTTTGGTACTTTTATTCTGTTACAAAAACAAAATAAACAATTACTCCCTTTGTCTTAATCTCAACTTTCCACTTCCCTTTATGTTTGACCCAATTTCAACTTCTCATACTTCAAATGAACATTTTCTCTCCTGCATTATTCACTCTCTAATACTTATATTCATTCAACCTTACATTTTCTAAATTATTATAATTCTTTATATATTTTATTCTGAAAATATGTGCCCAACTCAACGGGAAGTCGAGTCTGGGACAGAGGGAGTAACTCGAAACAACACTTGAATGCTAAAAAGATGAGAAAAATGCGGTAAAAAGGTCTTGGTGACTGCCAATATCTTATCAATCTTCATGCAGTTGAGAACATTTAGTTATATTATTCTATCCTTGCAAAAATACATATTCAACATGACTACAATATGCTGCTGAAACGTATTTAGCCGTTTCTTGTCACCTGCTCTATAGAATTGATCCGTACAAGTTTAAACTAGGAGGCTTCGAAGTTACCTCTGTAAGGGAGCAGATCCTCGATATCACAAATAGGATAGTCAAAAAGATAAGTATTAGGTCCAAGACGCTTAATGATTCTAAAATTTCCTGAAGCTATTGCAGTAAGATCTTCTTTAAGAACTTTCGGGCAATCCTTCTGGACAAATACATGGTGTTATGTAATGACATTCATGCAACTCCTCCTACAATGCCTATCAACAGCAAACTTACAATAACGTTCTTTTTACAGATTAGCCCTCAAGTCGTTTACAGATCAAAAGAAGCGACATTTTGTCCACCTTGCTAATGAAGATTCTGCTGTTGAATCGGGTACAAAGAAACACTGCAGCCCCTTGGCAAATTCTTCTGAAGAATTCGGTGATCAGAAAACAGTTGCTGAAATCCTGTCTGATTTAGAAAAAGAAGTTCCGAATTTGAAAGCATTTACATATGAAAGGCTGGATTGGTTCAAAAGGGCATCATCATTGCCATTTCTTACTAACAAAAGCTCCATTCAGTCATCGAAAGACCATAGCTTTCCAAGCACAAGCAAATTGAGACAACGATCACCAAATGCACACCATGCTGCAGATAAAGCTGCTGTTATTGAGTTACTTCTTCCTTCAGTTTTCCGGGCAGTAGTGTCATTACATACTGCAGGATCTATGGATCCTAATGCAATAGCTTTCTTTTCGCCTGATGAGGTACTTACTACTTGTAACTTGTAAGGGGTTTGCTATCTTTGTATGGTTGTAGTCCTTGTCTACTGATAGCTCTTTTCTCTACGGGCCAAAAGTGATTGGCTTTCGTTTCTTACCATTCCAAACTGAATTTGCATGCACAATTGATGAGGATATTTGTTTATTAAGATCGTTTTGACTGATTATATAAGGTTATTTGGCTAGTGGTGCTGAACAGTATAAATTGGAAAATACCTATTTTCCATGTAATGCAACTCTGGTATAAGATAGTACTACTATTTTAGCAGAACAACTTTCAAGTTTTATTTACTTATCTTGGTATTCGGTGGTCATCCCTCAAATGCTTGAGACCTAATGTTCTATGTAATGTGACACGAATTTCGTAGGTTTTTATATAGGCATTTCTCTTATATCTCTATCTCCTGACCTGCCAACTGATGATATACCTTCTTAACGCAATGAAGGGCGGCAGCTATTTACATGCCCAAGGATTTTCATCATATCATGTATTTCGTCATGTCTCGGTAAGACATCTTTTAAACAGTAATTCAGTTCAACGCACATCAACTTAAGATTTGATGTTAAAAGTGTACTCACAAATGAACTGTGCACTGCAGGAACATGCTTCTATGGCTCTGCAGTACTTTGTTTGTGCCAATCGTGAAACAGCTCTACACTCTCTTTTGGTATTATACCTCACATGAAAATAACAATTATTATTAATGCATAACAATTATTTCTTCTTTCTAAGTATGTCCTGCTTATGGTTGCAGTGGTGGATCTGTAGCTACGAAACATTGTTCTCTAAATCTTGCAGGTGTTATTTATTGCTGCTTTTTCCTGCTTTCTCTTTTGTTGCTGATATGCACGGCTTTTACCTGTAGTATTTGTATTATTATGCAGCAAGTGCGGAAAATTGTTGTCAATGGATAAACAATCTGGTTTAGTGTTACCTCCTGTACGGCACCCTTTCCACTACTTTGCTGCCCCAGGAAAGAGCTCCGCTGCACACAAGCATAGCATGGATCTTGTTGCTTCTTTCCACATCAGCTGCTTTTCAGAAGACACATAGCAGGTTAGCATCTTCTCACGGACAACTGAAAGAACTTACCCCCTTTCCTCCCTGTGTGCGCACGTGAACATGAATTCGTAAATTTTCTTTTCTCCCAGAACTCACTCACCTCATGCAAAACTTGATTAATTTACGTGCAAGTCTGTTGATAAGCAAATTACTTGAATCTCTATCTTACTTGCATGGAATGGATTTTTATTCGTGTCCCAGTGAGATCTTAAGACCACCACTAAACCTGCTATTTAAAATCAGAAAAATAGAATAGGAACAAGAGCAAACAAAATCTAAAGCCTACATAAATTCTCAATGATCATTTTATGATTTTTATTATGAACCCTGTACTTGTAGCTCAACCTAGAAATCAGTTGAATACCAATACCTTTACAAAGAACATCCACATTCCAAGGTTGTTTCTTAAAAATCACAGCATTTCTGGCCTTCCATATAGCAGCTAAGGTTGAACAGAGGACAGCAGCCTTCACAGTATATAGACTACTGTTTTGCCTGGTAGCTTACAGTAAACAAATCAAGCAAACCTGCAAAAGACAAGTGAGCAGCAGACAAGCCAAGAACAGGGAGGATTTTAGCACACAGATTGAACAGAAGGACAAGACCAAAACATATGATCCCTAGTTCCTATTGAACCATCACACAGGCAACAAGCAGAACCATCAATCAACCCCACTTAGATAACCTGTCTTTAGTGGGTAACCTATTAAGGACCACCAGCCAACTGCAGAAAGAGCTTCTAGGAGATGAAATGGAACTCCTTACCAGATTGTACCAATCAACAGGATCAGTAGCAGGCCAAAACAGGTCATAAAGATGTGCAATAATCTGGGGCCTTGAGCAAACAGAAAGAGCTGCAATAGAATGGGAATTAAGATGATGCTAAATCTCAGTTCTAATGAGTAAAACCGACTTTCACCAATGAGTATCCCCTGATTTAGATCCCAAGGTCCAGATATTCCTATTTCTCAACTTGTAGCAATGCATCCATTTGTGCCATGAAGAGGTAGAGGAAGCATTTAACATTTCAAAGCTGAAAGATCCTAGAGCTGCTTTATTCCAAGCAAAGACCTCCTTTATACCCAAACCTCCATTTTTTTTTGTCTTGACAGATGATCTTCCAAGCAACTAGATTCATTTTTCTATTTTGATATCCAGTCCACAGGAAATTCGTGAGCAAACCTCTCAATCTCAAGCACACCCATGGGAATAGGTAAAACTGAGCCCAAAATATTTGTATGCTAACCAGAACAGCTTGCACTAACACCAACCTCCCTGCATAACTGAGATGGTGACTAGAGTAAGCCTGAATCCTTCCAACCATTCTCTGGAACAAGCCATCATATGCACAAAGTTTTAGCCTCGTAGGACTGAGAGGAATGCCTAGCTACTTGATAGAAGCGGAGACTTCAGGGAAGCCCATGATGGAGAGTAACTCAGCCTTGCACCCATCTGGAACCCCTCCAAGAAAAATGTGGCTTTTTCCAACATTCATTTGTAAACTTGAAACTGATGAGAAAGTCTCCAAAATATTTTTATCTGCAAAGAACCCACTCCAGCTCTACAAAATATCAGCAAATCCTAGCTGGACTATTTTCAACTTTGTTCAATATCTTTAGTTAATTTAAAACACCCTGTATTTAATGTCATCGTTTAACACATAAAACTCCAAAATTACCCATCATTGATGAACCCAATTAACAAGACAGTTTACAACAAAACCAACTCACTTATGTTCATCTCAAAATTGCAAATCACCGGCAATCATGGACTCGTCCGCAATCCTTCATTTTTCTTCCGAAAATGATCAGCAAACTTCGGATATGGTGAAAGCTGACTACTATGTCACCAAACAAACTGCCTAGAAATGGAAATCCGGTTATGGCAGCAGCGAAGACCAAGGCGATTAAGGTTCAGGCGCCGGAGACTTGAAGGTTAAAAAATGCAGATAAAAACATAAATAGACTCCAACTGACTATACTTTTCAGTAACTCATATCAGTTCAATTTCTAACTCTTTTAGCACATTTTCATGTTTATTTTGAAGATAAGATGGATGAAATAGGTAATTCGAAAGAATTAATTCAAATTTTATAACTGTGATGTTAGTTTACGTTTAGCATGTATGAGTTCTGCAAGTTGTAGCTGCCTCAATTTATATATGTATGTTTCTTATATTGGAAAAGATAGGTCCCTAAGTTGGTTAGGGGTATGGAGTACCTGCTATATGTCGATTTGGATCATTTGTTGTTCATTGATTGGGAGGTTATGGCTTTGTTTAGTATGAAATTATCTAATCAGCTAGTTTATAATTTCAATATTTCTTATTTTCTAAATAAACGTGAACGTTTAGCTGCTAATAGTTAGCAGGTAACTTACTTCTTTTTAAAACTACCTGATTTGTTTAACAAAATTACCAAAGCCCCCCTATAAAAATCAACCTACCTAATGAGCTATCAGTTTGCTCATCGGCTAGGTTTGCTAATCGTACCCCATATATAGTATATGATTGTATGATGGTTTGTTGTGATTACAGGTGAATATGGTGGGCGTTTTCTTGAAGTGGTGAAGATATTTTTGAAACTTGGGAGAAGACCAACGGAAAGAGTTACTAGTAGAACAAAGCCAAGTGAGGACCAAGAACAAAAGCCTCGAATTAGTTGGATAGCTAAATGGACATACCATTATTCATGCATTTATGGGTATTTGAATTGAATGTGATCTGCTAATTGGTAGGCTTCCCTTTTGTAGCATTGACTATTAAAGCTTCATGTTGGTCGCTGTAAGTCTGGAGAGTGGTAATTTCTAGAGGTGTATAAACTCAACTCCGCAGTCACTTGACAACATATAATAAATCATTGACACCGTGTACTGCTGTTAAATGAGCCAAGCTCGAGCTCAACCGGGCTCGACTCTTTAATAAAAACGAGCAAAAAATTGGGTTCGAGTTCAAGTAACTTGTAACGTGCTCGAGCTTGACTCACACTTGAAAAGTTAATGAGCCTTAACGAGCCTTATCTATTGAAAATAAGTTAAATTTATTATCTTAATGAGCCTTAATGTGTTTTATCAAGTTGAGCCGGACTCAGTTTGTTAGATAAACGTGCACAAATGAGGTCTGAACTCGGCTCGTTTACTCTATTGAACGAGTCGAGCTCGAGCCTTAACGCTCGTTAAGGCTTGACTCGTGTAAGAGCTCTAACAACATGTCATTGCTTATATATCATTAGATTTTTGATATCACACTCTATGTCAAATGTAACAAGGCGATTGCAAGTAATCACCTTAGGAAGAATATTTACTTAATAAACTAATATTTAAGCACATACTGATTTACCCTTAAAAAATAATAATAATAATAATAATAATAATAATAATAATAATAATAATAATAATCTTTTGTTGTCCCAATTTCTTTATTCACTTGACCATTTGTTTAATTATAGCAATTGCATATTTAGTAAAGCATGTAATTAATGTAGGGGTAATGCACGGACATTACAAACTAATTTAAGCTAAATAAGTTGTTTGTAACTACACGTGTTGTTGCAGTCTCACATGAAGAGGTCTTTTGCAAAATTTTGTGTTTTCTAATTACTTATATATTTTATTTTTAAAACGTGTGCTCATTTAAATGAAAATTTTAGTTTTGGGTTGGATTGTTGCAAAATTAAGGGAGATGGCGTCTCCAACCATTTGCTAGTTTCGCCATTCTAGGTCTGGTTTCATTGTCTCAGCGGATTCGATGCATTTAACATCATATTTTTAGCTTAAGTACTACTTTCTAGCGCGTCTAAAATTATTTTCAAAATGATGGAAAATTATTTTAATGTTTTCAGTATTAAAAAATATATTTAAATTTGTAATAATTATTTTCTATAAATTAACTTGTTTCTCTTTTACTATCATTTATAACAGCCCATCTCTTTGTAGGTAAATATTGTTCAAGAGCTAAAGTTGTTAACTAACCATTCTAATTTTAGTTAATAAAACCTTGTGCAAATCGATCTGTTTGATAAAATCAACAAACCCGATCGAGAAGCAAGGCGGTTTTATTTTAGTATGTGTATTGACTAGAGAAAAGGTCGTGTAACAACCATCCTGAAGGACTAAAAGGATGATTAAGCTAAGAACTGTTATTCAATTAATTTTACTCTAGATATCATGTGCATTCCCGTTCTGTAAATAATCATTTTTCTATGAATTGCATCATCCAATTTAAACTGAATAGTGTATTTAATCCTATTAGGATATTCGAACTGTGACGAATAATCACTTTAGGCCGTGTATGTTAAACCCCCCGTTTGTATGTGTCTCCTAAGAGAAGGGAAGGGAAGGGAAGGGAAGATAAGATAAGATGGGATTTTTTGTGGGATACGTTGTTGGTTTTGCGTTGGGAGTCCTTTTCATTGTGCTTTTTGCTCGCCATCAGACTACCAGATCCAGGATACGCACTGATTTGGTATTGTATTATTATAGTATATCATTGCTTTTATTATATATATCTTCTTTGCTTATTGCTAATTAATTTAAGCGTCATGGTAAATTAGGAGGAATTAATTTATACTCCCTCCATCCATAAAAATTTCATACATTATGATTGTCGTGCAGTTTTGTGCGAAAAGTTAAAGTAATGATAAAGTATGAAAAAAGTGAACAGAGTTGTACTTTGAGTGACAAAATGTGTAATTTGTGTGTAAAGTTGATATTGTTTATTATTTGTCGGGTGTGGGATAGCTTCATTTTTTAATTTTTTAATAATGTATGAAGTTTTATGGGATGACTAAAAATCACAAATGTATGAAATTCTGTGGGAGAGAAGGCATTTTGATAATATTTTGACAGACTTTGAGATATTTGTATGTATGAATTAGGCTGCAGGAATTGCAGCATTTGCGAGGATTAGTGTACAAGATTCAAGGAAGCTCCTTCCAGACAAATTCTACCCCTCTTGGCTTATCTTTCAACGGCGACAAAAGTTGAGTAATTAGAATCATTTCAAGTTCTCTCTTCATTCCATTTCAAATTTGCTGAAGTGATTGATTTACCAATAAAAGTTCAAGAAACAAACTACTTCCACCGTGCAGTCAAGTCCCATTCTGTGTTTTTCATTTTAACTTTTTTGATAACTGTTTGTAATTTTAACTATGAATTATATTTCAATAATAGGCAGTCAAATTTAAGTGTTTGGCATGGAATATTATTGGCATGAAGTAATTTCTAACTCTAATATGACTTCATTTTTTCTGCACCACAGTTAAATTGGTTAAACGATCATCTTCAAAAGATATGGCCTTATGTGAATGAGGTAGGTTCAGTTTAGTTTTTTGTTTGTAAATAGAAAATTGAACATGCTTATTTATTTATTTATTTATTTGAGTGCATGTATATATACAGGCAGCATCAGAGATGATAAGAAACTCTGTGGAGCCTATCCTTGAGCAATATCGACCAGTTGTTTTATCTTCTCTCAAATTTTCTAAGTTGACTCTTGGTACCGTGCCACCTCAGTTCACCGGTCAGTTTGATTTATAGAGTTAGTTATGTATATATAGTGGGTAAACTACACAAAATCTCCTCCAATTATACTAAACATGTACGAAACACACTTAATTATTAAAATTGCACTAAATCCCCCGAAACCATAATAAACATAGCACAATTGACCCTCATTTATCAACATTGCACCAAATCCCTCCGAACCGTTGAAAAAATAGCGGAAATTCCTTTTTCGTCTATATAACTGAAGATGCGCTTCACACGCAGCAAATAAGATTATTTATACCTATAATGTTACAAACTTAACCCTATTTTTTAACAAAAGAAATTACAATTTTTAATTTAGCAAACCATAAGAAATTAGAAAACAATTAAATAAATAAAAGGGCCCTAATATCTCCGATTCCGCGGAACACTAGGGTTGTTAAAAACAATGAGTGTTTGGTCACTATTAATGAGTACAAATTCCTCCATTGCAAGGTCGTAAGATCAATGTTTCTTTATTCTTTTATTGATTCTTACTGTTTTTAGTTTTCCATTTAATGTTATAATGGTACATCGTTATAATTATAAAAAAAATAGAAAGAAACACCTACCTAACGACCAGATGGTCACAATTTCTGGGATTCATAGTAGTATACGAAAAACCGAGACCTTAGGATCATTTTTATATCCTATAATTATTTTTTTAATGTTTTAAGTATGCTTTTTAGTACGAAAGATTTTCCTTATAAATTTCATAAAAACTATACGTAACTTTGTAACTCAACAAGCATGAATAATGTCCGGTCTCATTTGTTGTATTTGAATAACACATTTAACAATTGGTAGTTTGAATTTCCCATATATTTATTAACATTTTTTTAGATTTGGAGAAATTTTGATAATTGAGGGGAAAATGAGGTAATTGTTATTGTTTTAGAGGGTTAAGTGTAATCAAAATAACTGAGGGTGTTTCGTGTAATATTTATTCATGTTTGGGGGGATTTGGTGCAATTTCAATAATTGAGGGTGTTTTGTGTCTGTTTAGTATAATTGGAGGGGGTTTTGTGGAGTTTACCCTATATATAGCGCATAATAATGTGTGTAGAAAATAGAAACTGTGGTTTTAATTTATTTTAATGTTATTTGTTGATTTTAAAATTGTTAGTTTAAATAGAAAAAGATGAAAGAAAGAGAGAATGAGTAAAGTAGAAACATAAATATAATTGTTAAATTGAGTTTGGGAGTGAGTTTATATTGTACAAGTGTCCCGTCAAATATCAAAAGAATACACTTATAGCTACGTGATTGTGCAGTTTTGTGTCAAATAGTTGGTTTCTTATTATATAGTTGTGTTACCTCATACATATATTTTTATCGGTTTCATCTACACTACAACAAGAACAAGAACAAGAACGTTTTATAGTACATGATGGTATTTGATTGTGAATGTTGATGCATAGAATTAAAACATGCAGGAGTTTGGATGGTGGAAGGGGAGTCGGATGAAATTGTGATGGAAGTGGAGTTGCAGTGTGACGGAAATCCTAATATAACACTTGATATTAAGACTAGACTTGGTGTCGCATTGCCAATTCAGGTACGTTCCCTTCTACATCCTCACTCCAGGAATCTTTTAACGTTTTTTGATCAACTGTATTCAACTTTGACTACGGATTAATCTTAAACCGCAATAAATGTTTAATTAAATTATATAATAAAATTTTAGTACATAAAATTTTATTATATAATGTAATTGAACATTTTACATTTACAGTTTAAAAATAATTTGTAGTAAAACAAGAAAAAAACTTAAAAGGTTAAAATGGGAATTTTGTAGAGGAAGTAATATTCAATATTGTAACCTAGTGTTGAAGTTTATCCGATCATCAATTATCACCTTACGCAGAGGCAAATTTGTTATTTTTATAATATATATACACTTACTCCGTCCCAGAAAAATTGTCAAATTTTAATTTTTTACAGTCAATAAACTGCAACATTAACTATAAATTTATCTTAACTTGGAATGGTAAAATATTTGGTCAAATTATATGATAAAACTTTACATCATAAATTGTCATTATATAATTTAATTAAAAATTTCACCATCACAGTTAAATATTAATTCGTAATTAATGTTGAATTTTGTTGAGTATCAATATTGGACAAATTCTCTGTTATGGAATGAGTGTATATAAAAGTAATGGAGGGTAATGCTCAACTGTAACAGGTGAAAAATATTGGATTTACCGGGGTATTCAGGTTAATATTGAAACCATTAGTAGACGAGTTTCCCTGTTTTGGTGCTATTTCATGCTCATTGAGAGACAAGGTAACTAGCTAGCTAGAAATCTTTTATACTTTTTGATGATACAAAAGATAGGCTTTGAAAGACCAAGTACAATGAGAACGTTTCTAATTCTTGGTTATGATAGTAAGTAGTAACAAATGTGTTCTAAATTCTAATCTCCATTCACCATTGGCCTTTAATGCTTAGTCAACTGACATATATATAGGGGAACAAAGGTGGATCCTCTCTTAATGAGATATTCAGATGATGGAGTTGAGATACGCCTTGGGACCTTCTATTCCGAAGGGACGACTTCCCTCAACTCCGAAGGGTTCATCTCGAGGGACTTCGTTCCTGGTCTAGGAACAACCCCTTGTTGAATATCGAGGGTGTGATGTCTCTCGGAGAGCCTCCTCTTCGGATCTCAGAACGACACCTGAGCTTAAGTACTGGGTTATGTAATTTCCCGCTATATCATAAGCCGCCACCCCCCTCCCCCGCACGCATTTCAAAGTACTCATTGAGTAGTTAGAAATTATAATTCGTAACCTTCAAAAACCGAGTCGTAGCCAGTCCTGGTAATTTTTGGCGGTATAAGAGAATTTGAATTTCTACTGTGGGTGAGTCAACCGTCCTTTTCACCCCCTATAAATAGAAGAGTCAACCTCATTTGCGCACTTTCTTTTCCCCCTTCCCTAAATTTTCTGAGCTCCACAACGCTATTTGTGGTGCGTGATTTTTGGTCTTCCAGAGATCTGACCACTCGCCTTTCTTCCGCTCAACACGTAAGTGTTCTTATAAATTCTTCTCTCCTTTATCTTGTTGTGTTTTCTTTATTTTTCGTATGTATTTATCATAGGGGCTAGCCCTCCCCTACCTTCCTCTTTCTTAGTTTCTCCCTCGTACGAAACCTCCGTTTTGTTTGGTTATATTGTGGAGTGGCTTGTAACACCTTTTCGCTCTCTTGCTTATAGAATGTCGAATGGATCTGAGTCGGTGTATCGCTATGGGGGAATGAGGTCGAGAGCCCTTCTTCAGATGAGCAGGTATTCGAGGATGATCTCTTTGCCTGATTGGGTAGGTCCGCTAGGATTAATCCTCAATGGGTAGATATGACCTCTCCTCTTGATAATCGCCTCCCCGTACCCCTCCCTAAGAAAGGCGAGCGATTGCAGTGACTCCCTTACGCATTTTTAGCATCTAGGGGGTTAGGCTTCCGAACCCTGGCTTCTCTCCTCAGACTCAAGTTAGGTACCCTCGTTCCCCTCTACGCCTAGCCCTCCAATCCGTCCTTTGGAAAGGGCTCTCATCATAGGTCGTGGAGACTGTAAGAAGACTCGAGGATCCTGTATTGGGCAAGGGTAAAAAACTGCTAATCCTGTTGATGTTGCCGACCGCTGGCTAAGGTCCACCCACACCGCGCAACCCCTGTGATTGATCTCTCTAGTACCTCCTTATCCTCTCCAGAATATAACCCTACTTCCCCTACTACAACCCAGGGACTCCTCAGAACTACTTTGTCTCACCTGAGTCCCTCTGCTATACTCCTGCTCCAGTTCCGGTTTCTTCCCCTTTCCCTCGTAAATAACCCACTTCATTGTTTCAGGGAGAGAGACTGGAACCTAGGATGGAGCAAGGAGGAGACCCCGCATAGACTAACCCTCCAATCATTCTAGAGTTGTACCAAAAGCAAATGCAGGTATCCTGCAGAATGTGGGACAACCTGACACACACAATGAGGATTAATCCTAGCCGACCTACCGAATTCGGCAAAGAGACCCTCCTCGAATACCTGCTCATCCGGAGAAGGGATCTTGACCTCTTTCCCCCCACAGCGATACACCGGCTTGGATTCGTCCGACATTCAATAAAGCAGGAGAGCGAAAAGGTGTTACAAGCCACCCACAATATAACCAAACGAAAAGGAGGTTTCGTATGAGGGGAAAACTAGGAAAAAGGAAGATAGATGAGGGCTAGCACCTATGATAAATACGTACGAGAAATAAAGAAAATGTTGGGTTTTATACTGAGTGGGTAGTGTATGAGGATGGTAAACAGAGCAACAAGTAAGCAAATAAACTGCAGAGCAGAGGGTTGGCCCTCGGTCCTTATAACTTTATTTGCCCCGCTCAGGTGCCTACGGTTTGGTAGCAAATAGTCTCCCAAGATAGAACTGCAGGAGAGTTAGTGTACTAGCACTGGAATTCACTAACTCGAGTGGACTACAACAATATGGAAGAGACAGGCCTTTACAGAAGAGAGAAGAGAGAAGGAATGGATTTGTATGTCTAAATCCGATTCTAGGGGTGTCTATTTATAGTTTCGAAAAGTTGAGTCTGATAGGTGTAACTATTTGTGAACTGGTCCCTGAAGAGTTGCGACTTTCTGAAAGGTGCACCAGTTCTGTACGGTCGAAACCCATGCGAACAGATTGTACTGTTTCGCTCAAGCCCAATCCGAACAGATACAACTGTTTGGCTTTCGTTTTTGGGCTTATCCAATGTAGTAGGTTTTTAGCCCAAAAATATTATTATCAACTCAAGACCGCAACCCGCGAACCCACGGCCCGTGACCCTCGACCTTGGCCCGGCTCCTGGCGGAGCCAGGCAGGCGCGTGTGGTCAAGTGATTGAGCCATCTAGCTCCTCCTCCCTTCCAAAACCATGGGTGCGGTGCCCCTTGGGCCCAAACCCTTATGTAGTTCCTTCTTTCTCAATTTTAGCCATACGGGACTTCTCCCATTCCAACTCTTGGCATTCCAAAATGATGCTTCAATCAACACACTTTGAGCTTCAATTACTCTTTCTCGTTTCAATGAATTTTAGTAATTCTTTCTCAAGTGTTATCTACTACTATAGTAGATTATACACATTTGACAAAACATCTTTTCCAACGTGTGGGGCCCCATTTGGTTGGCAAGAAAAGTCATGGACAAGCCTCTTTGGTGCCTAAATTTCTAACAATCCACACATGAAAGAGAATTGATGCTCACAGCACATCGTGGTGCTCCAGCCTAGAATTTTCAGCGAAAAATCATATTGCATCGGGATCGATAGCGTTGGGATTTGAACCGTCCCTAGTATAATACCATCGGATTTACTCGCCGTGTGGTGGACGTGATGGCTTGAACTGGTGGCGTTTTATGTCAACCAAGACAATGATATCAACACAATAATTTTTCTTATTGTTTCGTTCCGAACTTTTCTGTCCATTAAAGGCCCTGGACACCCTTGGATTCTTAATTGTTTTCGTCTGAAGCGGCCTATACTTCACATTTAAATATGTGTTCTCGTTCTAGGAGCATTCATGCCAATGCTCCGCTCGTAAGCAAAAGAGATTAGTAACCTCTTCAGAGATCATTAAGAGTTCAGTGACTCAACCTCCGCCTGGACTGTAGGAGCACTTAATGTCTTTCACGGGAAGGCACCTTATGGAGTTTAACTCCTAAGTGCTCTTACCTCGAAGTACAAAACTTCACGAGGCGCTCAACTGGTCCTTTACAACTTCGTTTTTCACATTGAACCAAATTATTGGGATCTCCATTCAGTATGGTTGTGTTGCTGCTGTAAATTTTCTTGATGAGTGGGTCTTAGGCCCATTCCCCTAGACAGGTATATTGCTTTTGTTAGCGGATCCACAATGTTATCCTTTGATTTTATATAATCAATAGTGATAACCTCTGTAGAGATCAACTGTCTAATGGTTTTATGTCTCCGACGTATGTGTCTAGACTTTCCATTGTACATATTTATTTATGCCCTTCCTAACGTAGACATGCTGTCGCAATGTATTGTTACAGAAGGCACATGTTTATCCCAACAAGGGACGTCTTCAAGAAATTCTCGAAGCCATTATGCTTCTTCTTCCTCTTGTCTAAAGTTATAAATTCTGATTCCATCATGGATCGGACGATGCACGTTTGATTGGAAGATCTCCAGGAAATAGCCCCCCCCCCCCCCCCACCAATGGTAAACGGATACCCACTTGGGGACTTGGTGTTTGTGCTGTCAGATATCCAGTTTGCATCACTGTATCCTTCCAATACTGTTGGATATATTCCATAGTGTAATCCATAACCCATTGTGTTCTTCAAGTAACTCAATAAGTGACGAAGTGCCATCGAGTGGTCACTTCTAGGATTACGCGTGAACCTAGCCAATTTATTGACCGCATAAGAAATATCTTGACGAGTGTAGTTCATTAGGTACATTAGATACTGCCAATTACTCGAGCATATTGCACTTGGTCTACAAGATCACCATTATGTTTGTCTAAACATTGACTCCTGTTTAATGGTGTTTTGGAAAATTTGCAGTCAGAAACTCCATATCTCTTTAAAACGTCTTCAACATAATGAGATTGCGATAACACGAATCCTTTTGGTGTCTTAGAAATCTTAGTTCCTAAGATTAAATCCGCCATACCTAAGTCTTTCATGTCAAAATGTTGTTTCAACATTTTCTTGGTTTCCAAGATCAATTCCAAGCTACTTCTAGTAATGAGAATGTCATCCACATACAAGCATATCATGACAAAGGATTCGGAGTTCCCTTTCACGTATACACACTTGTCACACTCATTAATAGAAAAGCCCTTTGATAACAGTGTTGTCGAACTTTTCATGCCATGACTTGACAAGACAACACACCTTCTTTTCTTTTCCAGGAACTGCACACCCTTCAGGTTGTTCCGTATAAATTTCTTCGTCCAACTCTCCATTTAAGAAAGCGGTCTTAACATCCATTTGATGTATCTCAAGACCATGCAACACGACAATGGCTATGAATACTCTAATGTAAGTTAACCTCGAAACAGGTGAGTAAGTGTCAAAGTAATCAAGACCCTCCTTTTGTCTAAAACCTTTGACTACTAGGCAAGCCTTATACTTATCTATGGTTCCATCTGCTTTATATTTGCATTTGAGTATCCACTTGCAACCCAAAGGTTTATTTCCCGGAGGAAGATCAACTACTTTCCAAGTATGATTCAGCACTATGGATTCCATCTCGCTCTCAATGGCCTTTTTCCAAAGAGCAGCTTCTGGAGTGGACAAAGCCTCTTGGATTGTCCTGGATTCGTTTTCGACCATGTAGGTCAGAAAATCAGGGCCAAAGTTCTTCTCTACTCTTTCCCTCTTAGTCCTTCTTGGTTCAACATCAGGAACGTCAGCATTCTCTGGATGTGAACTTTCAGGTTTTGCAACATTCTCTAGAGGTGAACTTTTTAGTTCTGCTTTAGAACCACTTGGTTCAAGAATTTCCTCATTTTGACCATTTTCTATTGGTTTAGGAATTTTCTCACTTGATCCTATTGCAGTTTCATAGTCTCTCTTACGGGCGACTATTTCCTTCTTTTCCTTCAAAGGAAAAACTTTTTCAAAGAAGTGTGCATTTCTTGAGTCTATAATAGTACCCTCATGGATATCTGGTATAGACGACTTATGCACTAAGAAGCGATATGCACTACTGTTACTTGCATATCCTATGAATATACAATCTACAGTTTTGGGTCCAATTTTTACTTGCTTAGGTTTAGGTACTTCTACCTTGGCCAAGCAGCCCCACACTTTTAAGTATTTGTATGATGGCTTATGACCCTTCCATAATTCATATGGAGTACTATAACTATTTTCCGGGGAATTCTGTTAGGAATAGTTGTAGCCGTGAGAATTGCCTCCCTCCACAAGTTCTGGGGTAATCCAGAATTTAGTAATAGTGCATTCATCATTTCCTTGTGAGTGCGGTTTTTGCGTTCAATAATGCCATTTTATTGGGGTGAGTAGGGAGATATTGTTTGATGAATAATGCCAAACTGGGCGCAATACTCTTCAAATGGTGCTCCATGTTCTCCACCTCTATCACTTCGAATTGTCTTAATTCGAGTACTAAGTTGGTTCTCAACTTCAATCTTGTAGTGTTTAAATGCTTCTAAGGCTTCATCCTTACTTCTTAGCAAATAAACGTAGCAATACCTTGTGCAATCATCAATAAAAGTAACAAAATACTTTTTGCCTCCTCTAGTTTGCACAAACTTTAAGTCACATAAATTGTTGTGAATTAGTTCTAGAGGAGTAGTGGTTCTGTTCACTGAATGAAATGATGTTTTAGTCAACTTTGCCTCCACACAAACCTCGCATTTACTTTGAGGGTTGATTTCAAAGGACGGAAAGTGATTCAATCTTACGAGTTTTCGAATCGCATTTTAGTTTGTATGCCCTAATATATTGTGCCATAAATTAGAGAACTCAGACAAGTAGGTAGAATCATTTATTTCATTGCTCTCAAAGGAGCGTACAATAGACATTACAAACATCTTAAAGACTCATCACACATGTAGCCCTTTCCTACAAACTGACCATTCTTTAGCATTACAAACTGACCAGACTCGAACGTCATCTTGAATCCTGCTTTGACCAACAGTGGTCCGGACACCAAATTCTTGCGGATATCTGGAACATGCATCACTTCATTCAGAATGAGCTCCTTCCCAGAAGTCATCTTCAGAACGACCTTTCCAACTCCTTTCACCTCCGAAGTAGCATCGTTCCCCATGAAAAATTTCTTGTCTTTCACCAGAGAGTAGGTAGAGAAAGCACCTCTGTTAAAGCATATGTGGCGAGTTGCACCCGTATCAATCCACCATTGCCTTGGATTCTCAACCAGATTAGCTTCCATGACCACAACAACAAATGAATTGACCAAATCCTCCACCATAGGATCATCCTTCTTAGTTTTGGCAACATTGGCACTTTCCTTCTTGGGGTTTCTGCAATCCACCTTCATATGCCCAGGCTTACCACAGTTGTAGAAGTTCCCATTGATCCTTTTAGGCTTCCCTAAATTCCTTTGAGACTTCACGTCCCCTTCACGCGCCTTGCGCTTCTTGTTGGAATTTTCCTTGGACTTCCCTTTGGAATCTACCAGGTGAGCCTTGGCTTCAACGGGCTGCTTTCCTTTGCCCAGAGCCTTTCGGTTGTCTTCCTGAATCTGAAGCTTAATGATCAACCCTTCAAGTCCCATTTCCTTGGTTTTCAACTTGAGATAACTCATGAATTCATTCCATGATGGTGGCAGTTTCTCAATCAATAAAGCAACCATAAATGGTTCATTAGGCTTCATGCCTTCCTGTTCCAACTCATGGAGTAACATTTGGAATTATAGAACTTGACTCATCACAGACCTAGAGTCCGTCATCTTGAAGTTCATGAATTTCCCCACAATGAACTTCTTTGTACCAGCATCCTGAGCGATGTACTTTCTGTCTAGTTTCTCCCACAAGTCCCTTGCAGTACTAGCAGCTCCGAAGGCAGTATAGAGGGCATTAGAAAGACAGTTGATAATGTAGTTATTACATAAGAAATCGATGTGAACCCAAGCATCATAGGCTAGTCCCCTCTTCAGGTTGTCATCTTGTGCAGCCTGAGCAGCCTCTGGAGACATGGCATTCGGATCAGTGTCTTGCATGACAGGAGCAGTAGGCGTTTCAGCATGGAGGTAGTTCGCCAGCCCAATTGTCGTCAGGTAGAACATCTTCTGCTTCCATTGTTTGAAGTTGGAGCCCAGGAACTTCTCTGGTTTTCACCATGGTTGGGAGCAGCATCAGCAACGATTTCGTTTCCAGTAGCAGCCATTTGGTTGACAAGCAAAGTCATGGACAAGCCCCACACGTTGGAAATGAAGTTTCCTCAAACGTGTATAATCTACTATAGTAGTAGATAACACTTGAGAAAGAATTACTAAAATTCATTGAAAGGTGAAAGAGTAATAGAAGTTCAAAGTGTGTTGATTGAAGCATTATTTTGGAATGCCAAGAGTTGGAATGGGAGAAGTCCCATATGGCTAAAATTGAGAAAGAAGGAACTACATATAAGTCCAAGACTTGCATAAGGTTTGGGCTCCAAGGGACACCCATGGTTTTGGAGGGGGAGGAGCTAGATGGCTCCATCACTTGACGAGCCGGGCCCGGGTCATGGACCTTGGGTTGAGGGTCCGTGGGTTCGCGGGTCGCGGTCTTGAGGTGATAATAATCTTTTTGGGCTAGAAACCTACTACGTTGGATAAGCCCAATAAGATAAGTCAGAAACGAAAGCCCAAGAGTTGTATTTGTTCGGATTGGGCTTGAGCAAAACAATACAATCTGTTCACATGGGTTTCGACCGTTCAGAACTGGTGCGCCTTTCAGAAAGTCGCAACTCTTCACGGACCAGTTAGCGAATAGTTGCACCTGTACTCGGCTTTTCAAAACTATAAATAGACCCCCCCCCCCCCCGAATCGGATTTAGACATACAAATCCATTCCTTCTCTCTTCTCTAAAAGCCTGTCTCTTCCATATTGATGTAGTCCACTCGAGTTTGTGAATTCCAGTGCTAGCACACTAAATCTCCTGCAATTCTATCTTGGGAGACTATTTGCTACCAAACCGTAGGCACTGAGAGAGGCAAATAAAGTCTTAAGGACCGAGGGACAACCGTCTGCTCTGCAGTTTATTTGCTTGTTGCTTTGTTTACCATCCTCATACACTACCCACTAAGTATAAAACCCAACAGAAAACAGAACAAGATAAAGGAGAGAAGAATTTATAGGAACACTTGTTGTGCAGAAGAATGGCGAGCGGTAAGTTCTCTAGAAGTCCAAAAATCTCGCACCACAAATAGCGATGCGAGCTTAGGAAAGGGGAAAAAGAAAGTGCGCAAATGGGATTGACTCTTCTATTTATAGGGAGTGAAAAAGACGGTAGACTCACCCACTGTAGAAATTCAAATTCTCTTATCCCCCAAGAATTACCAGGACCGGTTACGACTCGGCTCATCATTCGTGCGACTCGGTTTTCGAAGGTTACAAATTATACTTTCTAACTACTCAATGAATACTTTGAAACTGTGGAGATTTATGATATAGTGGGAAATTACACAGACCAATAATTAAGCTCAACTGTCATTCCAAGATCTGAAGAGGAGGCTTTGCGAGGGACATCAGACCCTGGATATTCAACAAGGGGCTGCTCCTAGACAATGAGCGAAGTCCATCGAGATGAACCCTTCGGAGTTAAGGGAAGGCCGAAGTAATCATCTAAAAAGGTCCCGAGGCGTATCTCAGCTCCACCATCTAAAAATCTGATTAAGAGAGGACCACTTTTATTCCCATGTATATATTATCAATATATATATGTTAGTTGACTAAGCATTACAGGTCATGGTGAATGAAGATTAGAACACATTTATTACTATCATAACTAAACCAAGAATTAGGCACTTTCATTGTACTTGGTCTTTCGAAGTCTATTTTTGGGATCATCACTTTTTATACTAGTTTATGCTAGTAATATGATTGATCAATACTTGCTCTCATTATTGTCAAGAAAAATCTTGATTTCAAGATCAAGGTGGTTGGTGGTGATATATCATCAATCCCTGGGATATCGGATGCTCTGGAGGTAATATTATGGTATATATATAAGTAGAAAAAGTTTGGTTAAGTATTTAATTTAAATTAAACTGTATCCACCTATATGTGTGTGTATGGGGACAACTATTGAAGTTATGTAATTAAGTACTTAATTTAAATTAAATTGAACCTATTTGTAATATATATGTAATTAGACTTTAATTAAAAAAACCAATCTATATTTCCAATTAAATTACGAGGTATGTAATTTTTCCATAAATCTAAAATGATTATCATGTACACCCGTTTTCAAATTTATGAATCAGTGTATATCTATGTTTGCAAGTTGCTATGATTTTGAGGTATGTAATTTTTCCTTAAATCTAAAATGTTTATCATGTACACCCGTTTCAAATTTATGAATCAGTGTATATCTATGTTTGCAAGTAGCAACGATATTAACAAGGTGTTTGTTATGCAATTAATATTGGAAAACTAACTTAAACAAATCACAAAGTCTCATAACAGACGGTTTCTAAATACATATGTTTTCAATAAAACTATCCATGTTACTAATCAAAACGTCTATGTTGTTAATGAAATAAGTTTTGTTGTAATATGAAAAAACATCAATGTTGAGAACATAGATGTTTAGATTAATAACATCAGTGATTTTATTGACAATATGGGTTCGTCTCTAGATAAATTATCTAGAGACCGTCTCTCAGAGGACTTACTCGCTTCTCCTTCTATCTTAGTATTTCTCTATCTTTATTTTTCAATTACTCCTAGTAGCCTTAAACCAATTAAAAAACATTATTACCAATAAAATTAGTTTTAAAAAATCAAATCCATCACTTCATACTTACACACATCACTTTTTTTTCTTACACACCGTATATAACATCCTATAAACTCTATAATATTTTAATTCTATCACAATTCACAAACATCATTTTTTATAATTCACCTTTTAATTCGATTATTATTTATCAATTAAAATTTTACATTAACTCACTTTTTAACTTTATATACCAAACATCCTATAATTGTTCAAGTAATTATGTCGATGTTTAATTACAGGATACAATACGGGATGCTGTTGAAGATTCTATAACGTGGCCTGTCCGCAAAATCATACCTATAATACCAGGAGATTACAGGCAAACTAATACATCACTAATTAATCTAGGCAGCCTAATAATTTTTTTTTTTTTTTTTTTTTGAGGAAGCAGCCTAATAATTACATCACTAATTAATCTAGGCAGCTTAATTAAATTATTTAGAATTAAAAGATAGTATATAAATTTAATTTAAACGACATTATAATCACATGCAGCTATCTGGAGCTAAGGCCGGTTGGAACATTGGAGGTGAAAGTTATAGAAGCAAAAGATTTAACAAATAAGGACTTGATTGGCAAATCTGATCCATTTGCTAAGTTATTCATTCGTCCACTTCAAGCTAGGACAAAAACAACTAAAACCATTGTGAGTCACATTTTTTCTCCTCCTATTATTCATCACTAACTTAATAAGCCTACTTTTCGAAATAATATACTTACCTAAACCCCTTAGTTGGGTAATAATTATTATGAATTAGCTTTAAACTAGCTGATGTGATATAATTGTTCATATGAAACTTATTAAAAAAAATACACTAACTTATTTATTTTTATATACTATTATACTTAAACAAACAAATAGCTTATCGTCTAATTAATTTGATAATAAATATATCCATAAAACACACTAGTTTATCAACTATTAGCTACCAACTAACTTATTAACTTGTTTTTGCTAAAGAAAGTCTTATGCTATGTTTAACAAAATTAGATGATAGCTGATAATATAGCTCGTATGGCTTATTTAGCATAACCAGTTGATAGGGTTCCGTTTAACAAAATTAGCTGATATGTAAAGATTTAGCTGTTAGTTGATTATATAACTGATAAACTAGTTGATTATCATATAGTTGTTTAATAAATTATTTAGCTGTTAAATTAAACTAGTTGATTTTCTATATATGCTACATAAAAACAAATAATTTAGCTTAGTTTTTAGAAAGCTATCTAAGCAAGTTTATAAAATCCGAAAGCTACCATCTACACGTTCACGTAATATGCTCATTTCGAAAACAAGTTTATCGAGCTTATAAACTAGCTAATAAGCTAATGCTAAAGTCTAGTTGATAGGTTATAACCTAGCAGATTTGATAAACTTATTCTTGTATCTTATTAAATAAAGAAAATAAATGATTTGTTTTTAAATACTTAGTTAACAACTAGTTTATTATATATTTTCCTACATAGAGGTAAACACCTGCTGTAAAAATTCTAACTTATAAGCTAGATTAATTAATCAAAACCATTCATATTTAGCAAATCAACTAGCATGAACTAATAAAACGCCTTCACATAATCAACTAGCTTATTAGCTTACTACAACTAATTAATCATCTATGATATACCATTTAACTTATGATCTAGTTTTATTAAATATGTTCCGCAACTTTTATACACATAACTAGTAACACGATGGAGCTGTTTGTAGAACAATTCAGTGAATCCAATATGGAACGAACACTTTGAATTTGAAGTGGATGATGTATCAACTCAACACTTGACCATAAGAATTTATGACGATGAAGGAATTCAAGCTTCGGAATTGATTGGGTGTGCTAGGCTGGCGCTTTGTGATATTCAGCCAGGCAAGGTCAAAGATTTGTGGTTAAACCTGCTCAAAGATCTCGATATTCAAAGAGACCAAAAATATCGTGGCCAGGTTAGGGTTATCATAACTATCACTTTCTTTTCTTTGGTTATCTCCACAAGTTTTTAACTATGTGATAGTGGATTCTATCGTATTCATCAAATCTATCCAATCTATTATTGCTTTAACATTTCTATTCTATTAATAATATATAAGTGGTTCTTCATGTATCATCAACATTATAAAATGTACTTAAACTAACTAGATATCCATTATTGATGTATCTTCCAGTTACACTATAAATGTACATCCTCTGCCCCATTCTGAGTTTTCCATTTTAACATTGTCATCGTCCCACTCAAAACTTCTCATTTTCATTACTGACAATTAAACTCCAGACCCCACTTTACTTTTTTTTTTTGAAACAACAAAAACTTTGTTCATATTACTCTGAACCAAAGTACATCGAGTATAAGGATGCCAAACATATTCCTGCCCAAGTTGTATATACATTAATACTGCATAATTGGTCAACCTCGGAGCCGAGCGAACCACCCTCATCCTACGCCTTCGGTGCAATAAAAAGTTGGGTCCCACATTAACTCGCAACCGACATCCTCAAGACAAGGGAACATAAGGGGCCCAACATTGGGCATTGGAGTGAACATATAAATAAAACACACTTGTTCAATAAATGCGAACACACACACATATATATACTACTGTACACGTCACCATACAAGTGCTCCGCAACGAGTATATCACATTACTCTGTGAAGCATTATTATAGAGCATTCTACTACTCATTCAAGATTTGAATTACGTTACTTGTTACCCAGTATTTATCCACTCTTGATCACCTATTAGCAAGTATAATCACCCTTACCAAATTTAGCATCATCATATTGCGGAACCATCATAACAAGTCATGGCAATACCCAAGAGCAAGAAAACTTTTGCGGATGTAGCTATAGCTTCGAGGGCGGGTAGTCGGCAAGAAGAAGCTCCAGAGATACAAGACTGAGAGGATTAATCGGACGAAGAATACAACATGGTGGGTAAAGGAACCAAGGATAAAGGAACCAAAGACAAATGCACCAAGGATTTACCACCCCTAGTACCACCTGCGGCACCAATCCCGGCTCCAAATCATGTGGCCCTGGTGGTCCCTACTATCTTCGGGCCGCAAACGACTATACTACCAACCTCAAGAACACAAATCGAGATATTCACAAACCTATCCCGTCCCAATCTGGCCACAACACGGAGCAACATCCAAAAATCCGAAAGAAACCCCTGCGATTAACAGAGAAAAGCCAACTTACCTCCCCCCCCACAACAACGACAAAGTACTGTGTGGACCCAGGATGGGCACAACATTCTAAGAGGCCTCGAACGGCGGAGCAAATTCGAGGCGGGGCGGGATTGTTGCTTGCAAAAGGTCGAGGGGAGGATGAAGCTCAGAGTGAGAAAGCTACATATGGAGTATCTAAAGTCGAGGAAATCGACAAAGATGGGAGGAGAATAGCCCACCGTGAAACATATGACTCGAGGAACGAGAGATGTGATACGGCGAGTTCAGCATCAGGGCACAACGAACAATCTCTAGGGCACGTTCGAGAGGACATGTCAAGGGCAAAATTGTATATTCAAAAGAACGCCATCCAGAGGGAGCAGGAGAAGCTGGACAAGTTTCTGCGAGCCAAAGAGATTGTAGATCTGGGACAGCAAACGGCCCCGAGCCCTATTTGTAGCAGAATCAGAGCCGAACGCGCTAAGGGGATGGTGCCCAATATGATACCGATCAACAATGGAACGACCTGTTCCTATGAGCATCAAATCATCTATGAGACCACAATTGAACACGCGGGACATAGCAAGAACCTCATGGTAAACCTATTTTATGGAACACTGTGGGGAGAGGCAATAGCCTGGTTTATGAACCTAGACCTAAAGTCCATCAGAATCGCACAAACAATTGATGTTGGAGTTCACCAACAATTTTAGCAGCTTCAAACGAAAGAAGAAGAAATGTGCAATGCTAGCCAACAACTCCAGAGACCGGAAGAATCATTGAGGGATTTTATTCACCGCTGCGGTGCATGGGACCGAAAGGCACCTACTGAGCACGCGAGTGGAACATTAGTATGCTAATAATACAAGTACGAGCCTCGCGAAAGAACTCCTAGAGCATCTACCTCATTCTGAGGCCCAACTTAGCATGATCACCGCGAGGTTATCAGACGCAGATGATCTGGATCGCACGATCCTAGTCCGAGCTCTACGGTAGGATATATTGGGGCCTCATCTCCAAAAAATGAGAAAAGAAACCATGGCTCAGCAGAGAAGCCAAAACCACAACAGAATTCCAACTGGCCAAACAACGAATCGAGGAAGGAGTCCACTTGGAAGAAAACAAGTATATATATAACTTAGATACACAGGAGATAAGTATTGGCGGCCATTTAACAAGAGGCCTACGTGATATGGACACAAAAGTTGAGAGAAAGTTTGTGTGCCAAGGGTTCGGGTTTCTTCTATCAATACCATCAACAAAGGGACATGAAACGAAAGATTGTGTCCACTTAAAAAGATGAAATCGAAAGGTAGATCAAGTTAGGTACCTACAAGAATATGTTCTCCGCAGGGATATGTTTCCAACCGTCGACTTACCACCCCCTCCACCTCAGACGGATACCGCACCGAGGCAGGATAGGAAAGCGTATGAGAAGGAGGACATGAGGAATCAGAAGCCCTCAGACCATGGTCACCAGGCCTGAGAGCAACCGAGGCAACAACAAAACCATGGGCCGCTACCTCCTGTAGATTAAAGGAGATATGAAAATGAACCAACCAACGGGCGCATTTGTGTTATCGAAGGACGACCTGCGGGCGGTGACAGTCGGAAAGCTAGAGAACGAATGGGCCGAAACTTGCACCATCCTCGAAGCAAAACGACAGGTTCCAGAAATAGCCAACCCAACAATTTTTCCATATCAAAGAAGAAATTGCAGAAAAACAACCCACAAAGAAGGCTCATCCTCAAACCAAAGAACTAGGAGAAAACACATTCAGACAAGGAGTATTTATATGAATT
This sequence comes from Plantago major, assembly GCA_026545765.1. NCBI lineage: Eukaryota > Viridiplantae > Streptophyta > Magnoliopsida > Lamiales > Plantaginaceae > Plantago > Plantago major. The sequence continues at coordinate 76,750,321 of CM048840.1, read as the reverse complement.
AAAAATCAACAAAAGTCAACGACTATCCAATAATAGATGCCCGTGGGACCTAAAACAAAAGTTGCATAACCATCATCAAAGATGACTAGAAACTGTGGGACTTATGATTCTGCGTAAATGACGGGTGCTTGGGAAACCAAATATCGTTGTACTCAGTTGTTTCCAACCACACACAAAGATTTAAATTTATATTAGTGCTGGAAGTCTACTATTCTACACAAATATGATTAATATAGTGGATAGTTGACTCGGGATGTCATTCTCCACGGACACTTAGCATAGGAACAAACAATTTGACTAAAAGAGTTTAGGCGGTTCACCTTTACTAAAAGAGTTTAGCTACTCATACATATTTAGACATCAACATTAAATTAATAAAACAAAGTAAAGAAAGAGTATGCTTATTCTTAGACGGTTGCGTTCTTCGTTCTCCAATGGTCTTGACGGCTAGGGTTTCGGTTCACCTTTACTAAAAGAGTTTAGCTACTCATACATATTTAGACATCATCATTACCTTTACTAAAAGAGTTTAGCTACTCATACATATTTAGACATCATCATTAAATTAATAAAACAAAGTAAAGAAAGAGTATGTTTATTCTTAGATGGTTGCGTTCTTCGTTCTCCAATGGTCTTGACGGCTAGGGTTTCTTCTCCTTGGTTGCTGATGGCCAAGGCTTCGCTGTTTTAGGGTATCACTTCCCCAATGATTGTTTCTTTATCAAGAGAACTGCTTTGTTTGCGATGTGTGATTATGAGACCCCAAGGCGCTCTTATATAGTGTGGGAAAGAGCTCAAAACCACCACTTATCATTACGGAAGGTTAGGATGACGGGCCAGACTTTCTACGAACTTGGGCTAGCTTATTTTGGTTGACAGACAGGTGACTGCGGTCACTCGCAGTCACCTAGTGACCGCAGTGGGTTGATTGCAGCCCCAAGCCGCACCAGCTCGATTTCTCCAAATGTTTGTTGATTCGACCACCGGGCTATTTTTAAACTTCATAACCTTGTTATCTCGAAAAGTGGTCTTCTACAAAGTTTTAGAATTTTGAATAAGCTTCGCAACGGTACGTCATGTGCCTCGATTGGACTCCTCAAATTCCTTGTATGGTTGAATTATCGTATTTCCTTATTTTCTTCGATTCGACATAAATATCTCGTTTTGGCACCGGAAATCATGCAATTCCTCGAAAACACGATCATCACTTACAAAATATATAAGAAAGTGGTAATTGGCCATAATTATTTATAAATATTGAGTCTTGGGCAAAAAATGAGGATTTAAAAGTGTGTTAAATCGCACATTTCATGGTCACATCACACCCCCAATCCAGTTTCTTGTTCGTCCTCGAGCAATGTATAAAACGATAAATAAAAGTGTGACTATGAAATGGGTACAAAACATTAACCGTGAGATAGATAAGAAACTAATCTTTAGGGTTGCACACTCCACTAACTCACTTAACTTCAACTTAGACCATTACGACTCCACATCAAACAAATAACAAGCAAGCAATACCTACCACGACCAGTGGTTACAAGTGTAACTTAATGTCCCTTGAGGCATATAATATTCATTACCACTCGACAATGTTGTGCAATCGTACTCCCACAAGTCAAGGCACAAATCAAACTAGTACTCGAGTTGGCTCTGTAAGGGAAGTCGGTAGGATAATATAGGGAAAAGTGGCTAAATATCATCAAAGATGAGTATGGTGTCCAAAAGCAACTTCCAAGGGGACATATCCTTTTGGTCATGGAGTTCCTTCTTTCAACTTCATCTTTCTTTGTCAATGACGTTTCACAAATTTCTTTCTCCATCATCATAAATACTTCACCAATTACTTCAAACATAGACTACTTGCTCCTTGATTTTTTCTTTTTTCTTTTTTACATACTATTTTTGCAATCGTTTTACCGACTGATATATTTTTTGCAGAAAGTTGAAAATATATTGAAGCCCAAAAAACAGAGTACAAACAATAAAAGGAGCATAACCCCAGTAAAGTGTACGAAAATAAATCTAACACAACCCGACTACAACTCAAAAGGCCCAAAGGCCAAGGCATTCGGACTCGCAAATTCTCCTAGAGAAACCTACTCAAATTTACAGTCCAACTACACAACAACTCTAAACTAATATAGGCGGTAACAAGGAAAACTCCAAAACGCACGCCATCTTCAATTAGTGCAGGAAAAACTGCAACTAAGCACCTCTGCCATCCTAGGTATTCTGTGCACAGAATAAAACACCTAACTCCAGTATACTGTGATTAAGAGACTTGAAATGTCACAGCAACAATCAAGGATTGGAGTTTTCTTCTCTCCTTTACCCCAAACCAATTTCTCAATCATGTTTAAATCATGATTCTCCTCCATTCCTTGGAACCCGTTGCTTCTTTTCTTCGTTGTAACTTGTAAGCTTGGCGGCATAGTGAGGACTACCGCTTGTATGAAGCATGAGTGGGATATATTTGGTGGCGTTTCATAATTAGGCTCGAAGCAGAGGTGAGTACCACAAATCATATTCGTGTTGATAACATTAAAAGACTCATGGGTAGCAGTGTTCACACAAGTATAGGCAGGACTTTCTATTCGTGTAATAAGCACACGTACTCGTCAAACCAGCATGGGTCAAGGTAGGGCAAAGTATCTATCTCGTAAGCAGTGGGATTGCGAAACCAAAACTATCGTGCGCTTATCTAATCATACTTTATACCATATACGTCCATCAGAGTATTCTTCTTTTCACAAAAGAAAATAATCTTAGACGTACAAGGTAAATGTAAACTTGAAATTCTAAGGCGTAAAGTAAATTGCGAAAATAAAGTGCGAAAAAATTTATTGTTACGAATCTTATTACAGACCGAGTACCAAATATAATCAAAGAGTAGAAAATTCAAATCCCCCCAAACCAAGTCAAAAGCAAGTAAAAGAAACTAGGAAACGAAGGAAGAAAGAGAAAAGATACTCCCATCTTATTGTTCATCCACGAAAGAATGATCTAGGAAGATGCCCTTCGGATGGTGGAGTGAAGAAATCGTCTTGGTGAAGATAGTATTGTGATGGGTCCACTCCGGATGGTGGATAAAATTGGGGTGGATGATAAGGTGGATACGCATTGTGTGGATACCCGGTATAATGTTCTTCTAAGTAGGAACTTTGTTGTTGCGCATGGAGGTAATTCACATGGGTATTCCATTTGTTTCGGCATCTTGCCTCGAGCATTTCCTCTTGTTCCCTCACATCCTCTTGCTGGTTCTCTCGATATTGATTGACAAATGCTTCCAACCGACTCATATCAAAAGCCCCTTGCTGTTGATATCTACCTCCTCGTGCTTCCTCAATCGCCTTAGTGTGCTTGTTGAACAAGTACTCGATCTTGTAGTTGTAAACGGATCAGTAAGCACTCGGTTAGATGCTTCTCCCAATGGTACTCCTTTTTTCTTAAAATATGTGTTATTAATCCCGGAAAGAGAAAGTTATTTCTTTGACCCCCTTTAAGCGCATACATCTCCTTCATGATGATTCTCCCCACATCAATATAATGCCCCTGCATTATTGAGTAAATTAAGACCGCCTCCTCTTCATTGATATATGTTTATTGTCTTATTCATCATTATAGAATCTTCAATGTTGCAAGATGTCTTGTAATTGTAGTACCATCTAAATATAAATTGTTGTAGGTACATCTGGAGCTCTTATATTGTCCGTTCAGCTGTGACACCCAGATTATGAATCCTTTTGATCGAGACTTTAGATTAACTACGCTGGAAAAGTCTCTTAAACAAGATGTAGTTGCAGATCCTACTAAATCTTCTAATTTCCAGACGAAAAAAGATGTTATTGTTAGAGGAGTTCTTTCGGTAACAGTGATATCTGCACAAGATTTGCCAGCGACAGATTTGATGGGGAAATCAGATCCTTTCGTTGTGCTCATCATGAAAAAGTCCGAACAGAAGTTCAAGACTAGGGTAAGATATCCATATAGTCTTGAGATCATTCTTGTTGCGTACATACGTTAATACATGTTTTTGCTGCTTCACTTTATGTTTCTTTAGTTTTATTTTCTTTTTTCCTTCTTTAAACGATAGAATTCCATCTCATGTAAAATCTCAAAGTTATAGAGATCAATGTGTGAAATCTAGTTATTTATTTTAATTCTCCAATCTTTTTCCACACGCGTGGTCGTGGCCCTTTCAACCTCTTTCGAATGGAAATTTAAATTCAACATTTTTAGGGAGGCCATTCGAGTTTAAATTTAATTTCAACCTTTTTTGGGATGACATTTGAGTGAAAATTTAATATAGGGTGTAGTTTATCTCCGGTTAGATTCGAATCCAAGTCAATGCATGAGTTAAAAACTATGACAACATGAGAAAATTCCATCTCATGTTACAGTTTTAACTTTAGAAAAATGTGAAATCTAGTAACTAGGTTTGAATATCCACGGAGACAAACTCCACTCTATATTTAAATTCCACTTGAATGGCCACCACAAAGAGGTTGAAACGGGCCAGAGTAGGAAGAATGTTGAAGAATTAATATATATGATTGGATTCCATGTGTCTCTACAAGTTTGAACTTTTAGATGGGATTGAACTCACCAGAAACAATAACTTCTTGCAGAGTGGATATATAGTTCTCGCAATATTTTCTTTTTTCAGTTTGCAGATGATACAAAGATTAATTTGGGAAGTTTGTTATCTTGTTTTTCAGGTTTTAAACAACACCTTAAGTCCGGTTTGGAACCAAACATTTGATTTTGTTGTAGAGGATGGATTGCATGAGTTGGTAATCTTTGAGGTATATGATCACGATACATTTGGAAAGGTAATGCATAGATCCTGACCGGAGTGTCGTACCTCAAACTGCATTAATAACTTCAAGAACCATATATAATTTCTAGATAAAATTTTTAACATTTTGAAAATTAAGTTTGGGCATAAAGTGAATATGTACATACATATGCATACCTTATGGTTTTTTTCTATAATATATATTCGTGCGATGTTGCAGGACAAAATGGGAAGATGCACCATGACCCTGACCAGATCTATTTTAGAAGGAGAGTTCACAGATACTTTTCACATCGACGGCACAAAATCAGGAAAGTTGAGTTTGCATATCAAATGGTCACCACAAACAATTATCAAGGACTAGTTTTTTTATGCAAATAATCCATATATATATATACATTCATAAACCTTCATATTTTTCATAATTAAACAAATTTAATTAGGTGTTTTCACGTTATAGACTTTGATTGTTCACATGCATGTTCAATATTTTTTTTAGGGCGAATTACGTAAGGTACCCCTTAAATTTGAGCCAATTACAGATTCGACCTTCGATTTCAAACAATTACATCCAAACCCAAAACCTATTTTCTGAGTTGACCAACTAAAAATTAATTGAAAAAGAAAATAAATTGGACTCAATTGCAATTTACAAGTTTCATTTTACTACATATCAGACTCAAATATTTTATAAATTACATTATTCACCCAAATCATACTCCCTAAACTTTAATAAACCACAAAATAACCCCACAATCACCAACCATCTTCCACCACCTCTAACCACCATTCTTCTACCACCACCTCCAATCTCGGATAACTTATTCTTCCTCCCTCCACCTTCTTCTTCTTCCTTCTTCAAAAAAGCTCCGATCGAAGCTGTGAATAGCTCCGACTAAGCTGCTGCTAGCAGCTCCAGTCGGAGCTGCAAAGCAGCTCCGGTTTGGAGCTGTTTTATAGCTCCGATCGGAACTTTTTTGAAGAAGGAAGAAGAAATTGAGGAGGAAGAAGAAATGGGGGAGGAGGAAATTGGTGGTTAGAGATGGTGGTGTGGTGTGGAAGATGGTGGTGGGGAAGATGGATTGAAATGCTAATAAGTAAAACTTTTGGGTATTCATTTACAAGAAATATAAGTTCTATGGGCTATTTTTGTAATAATTAAAATTAATATAATTTTTGAATTATAAAGAAAAGATAAAATAGAAGATAAAGTTGACTTTTGGGTGTAGATGTAATTCTCAAATTTGGCCTTTGTTACTTTTGGACGAATCTGTAATTGTCACCAATCCGGGGTTGAATGTGCAAAGGGGCCATATTTAAGGGGTGATTTTTGTAATTTTCCCTTTTTTTTAATTGAACATTTTATTGTTAGTGTTTGTATAGCTCTCCGTAAGAAAATCAGTGACATATCATTCCTAACATGACACCAACTGGCACTTTGTAATACTATATGATTTTGAACTTTCAACTACGCAGTGTTTGGTAAAGTTTGTTCTTTTTCTTCGCTTCATTTTGTTGTCACATGTTTCTCACTGTTTACTCAATTAAATAAATAAATAATGCAACAATGTAAATAACGATGTGCCTCAATATGGACTACAGTCGTTGAGTGTAACCCATCACCAAGGTGGTTCAAATTGTAATCTGTTTCAAATCAAAATCTACTACCACAAATACGAAACATCAGGGAAACCAGTATATATCTTGGAAGTTGATACTCGAGATATCACACTTTCGGAAACAATGTTAAATGTTGAATAGACTTACTTCTAAGTTACGGACAAGCAGTCAAAACTCAATAAACAATAATGCAAACAAATTGCAAGAAAATAAACAGATTGTTGCCGTAGTTATATTCTAATGCGAGAAAGTAAACAAAACATGGAAGTAAACGAATAGCAATGAAATACGTTTTATATATGAAATATATACATTCTACTGCATGTAGATATTGAGCCTTTCTTACGAATACAGTTTATATCCGAAATAATCTTGACGGTGCATCTTGTGCACGAAATAAATGATAGAGTAATTAAAAACAGTGTTGTAGCAACGTAAGGTTAAGCACATGATCGATCTCTCGAGTAATTAACTAAGCTAACCGAACGGTTTACATATTTAAGGTGAATTAGTCTGCTAAATTATCAATACGATTCAGAAATTACTCAACAATTCGAATTCAAAAATAAAACATACTAGAAACTATTTTTGTAGACTTGCGAGATATAATGGAATGCAGTAGAAATGATTGGAAACTCGCTAGGAATACTTGGGATAAATTTAATACATTGTCACACGTTGTTCATGACATACAATAATAATTTACATTTTTGAATCATTTATATTTAGAGATTTTGTTGAGGATCAAATGTTTGTAAGGCTATGACCTCCAATAGGTACAAGATTATTTTCTCAAGGGGAAATCATGTCATTATGATGTAATGTTATCTAGATTAACTCTCTCTTTGGTTTGTATAAGGTTGTGGTATAGCAGCTGTTGATACGGAAATATGTCCAATCCATTTAGGACGCTCTAAAAGCGTGTCCTAAGGCGAATTAAGGCTATGTTCATAGAAGGTCCATCCCAAGTGATCCGACTCCACTATTTCATGGGTCCGGGCCTCTGATATAGTAAAGGCTAGGGACTGTGGCACATGGCAAGCCGTGGTCCAGACAATTCGGGTCGGACCCGCCTCACACACGTCCGATCTCACCTGATACACATACAAGTGAGGGGGAGCCAAATGCCTGATAGTAGCCTAGGACCGGACGACCTCCGGGTCGGATGCCTTAGCACTAAAGACCAAGTGGACGAAACTGTAAAGCATGATTCGGACCTGAGCCTAACATCGGACCTCCACATGTACAGGGGATTAAGACAACAATCCCACCAAGTAAAAGCTAACCTTTGGTCCGGGTTCTATATCCGGACCTCGTTCCGTAGCACTGCTCCACCAGTGCTAAAGGTCTACTCAGGATGCTGAAATGTCCATCATGCCCCCAAAGGCCCAAGAAGAAGAAGAGACATGTGTTAAGTCAACCTAATGGGCCATGGGCCTAACAAGGCATGGTTGGCACAATGTGGAGAGTACACTTGTCACGATCTCATGAATCCCTCCAATCTTGTTGGAAACCTATAAATATGGCACATATTCTCATGCAATAGTAAGTCATTATTCCGTAGTCATTCCCGAACATTCAGAGTAGACCTTCAATCAAACTCGAGTAAAGTCTTATTCCGGTTTAACACTAAGCAAACCGGATCTATGTCACTTCGAAGACCCTAGGACCATCACTAACGGACTAGGACGCTCTAGCGGAATTAGGACAAGGAGTAGTATGAACTTAGTAAGTGTTGAGGATTCACCCCTCAACAGCAGCTTCAGGCTAAGGAAGGATTACCAAGTTGAAGAAGACCAACACAAGGAAAGTAGCATTAGACTTATGTAAGCTTGAGCAACATCCAACTGGAGTGCCTGTGGAATTAGAAGGGCGATGATGAATTGCGTTACAATGTTAGAATGAGGCTTATAAGTGCAGCCTGAGGAGGTAGAGCACTTGTAATAGTCGTTGGAGATATCTAATGTTCAGTATCAAATTTACCCACTTGCAAGTACAAAAGATTTGCATGGATATCTTTCGAAAAGATAATACCTCTTCTGGCAATGATAAGACTTCGTAGGTTATAGCTAGTGCAAATTGGTTTCTATCTAACCATAAAATCCTTCTCCAAGGTCACTTGAGATAAGCTTTCAAGAATACCTATTCAGCTCTCTCCAAGATCTAGCAAATAGAAGAGTAAAAAGTTCAAAAAGCCACGCTAGCTACAGGAACATCCAAAAGCTTTTGTGTCGAATGCTTCAAAGTCATTAAACCGAAGTTCTTATCTACTCCAAATATAGAACAAAGAGTTATCTCCTCAGTTGGGTTTACCATTTGAACCAATAAAGGGTGCGTTTCAGCGGAGTAATAGGTGGTTTAGCCATGTGCACTTTCGGTGACGATTTGCAAGACGTTGACCAGAAAAGTAACTAGAAGTGCGCTTTCGGTGACGATTTGCACAACGAAAGGCCCTTCGTGATTAAGACTAATTTTCACTATCATATTGTTGAAAAACTACAGGAGTTTTGTAAGTAACGTATCTTAGTGCTTTCAGTTTTACCGAGGTAGACGAAGTGGACTAGTGGGGGAATTACACCATCCTCCAATAACACTATAAAGCTTGTGTCATTTAATTATTGTTTTATCATGATTATTCATTCTGCATAAGTTTGACAAAAGTATCACTTAGTCACACACTGTGCTGAGGGGTTTAGCCTCAAGCACTAACTAAACTACTACAAATAACCTATTCTAATATCTGCCTCCTACTTGAAGTCCGAGCTGGGCACTCTGTCCGGACCAGGGTACCTGAAAGGACTAAGTGGGGGGGGGGGGGTTTAGAAGGGTTATCCGGATTGCTAGTTGTCAATCCGGTAAGAGACTTTACTCAAGAGAGAGTTAGAAAGCTCTCAATGTAATAGTTATGAGGAAGGTTATGATATTCAATATGGCTTACCTCAAAGTTTGGACCTTGAGTTATATTTATAGAGACAATAGCTTATGAAGTGACTCGTAAGATGGTGCCAAGTGTATGATTCAAATTTGGATACCAATGATACCTTTGGCCCATGGCCCAATAGTGAACAGTAGTCCAATACCGATTAGTGGGCCTGGGAGGGTAGTTCGGACCTTTTCCCTCCGAGAGTAGTGTTCCGCCTGTTGGGTCCATGTAAGTCCTTCGGACAGATCTGTCTGCTTGGTTGATTTGCCCTTGGGTAACTCTGGATGTCCGAGCCAAGAGTCTCACGGAAGTATCTCAGTGGTTCCAACATATACGTTTGGTCTTAATGTAAAGGTGGCGTTCGAGAGGCTATCTCGTCCGGTCCGTTGGGCATCTTTGTACTGACGTAGCCAGGATTAGAAGTCCTTTTCCCAACTAGCTCGGACTAGCTATGAGGGTGTAGTGACTTTAGCAACTGGTTGATTCACTTAGGACGGACCATGTGAGGTCAGACCGATCTTGAATTAATTAGTGATCTTGTTCTGACACGGCTACATCTCTTAACGGATGGGACATATATCCGTATCAACATACTGATTCAACATGTATTTCAAGAAAGACTTTCACGGTTACTGTCATTCAAAGAATATTTGGAAGGTAGTTTGATTCACTGCATCTTGCTCTAGGAAAGCTTCCATACTTATACAATATTTACGTCTCATGTGTGCAAAAATAGTTTAAAAGTCTAATTATCCCATCCCCCCCCCCCCCGACTTTTACCGAGTTTTCCAGGGACCAAAAATAGTGGCGGGTGGCTTGAACGAATCATTCTCCACTTTCAGAATTTTGATAAGTTTTAACTTATCCATTTAGTCTTCAAGGAAAAAAGCTCTAGACCCTGCATAGTAAAAAATCATACTTGTTTCTAAAAAAAATATTGAAAGAAATATAAAGTAAAAATTCTACCTTTAGAGCATTACCAGACTCCGCCACTAAAGGCTCCCAAGTGAAGTCCTTACTCCTTGCTACTGGGGATGAACCAAATAATCCCACCTTCTGAATTTCTCAAGAACACCCTCAATCTTTTCAACACTGCCGGCCGCTTCAGAGTAATTCAAAGATGGGCCTGACCATTCACAAGTAAGTCCATCTTCCTTCTTCATTTAATCTAGTTAATTAACATATAATTATGTGTAAATTGTTATGAACATCACCAAAATGCAAACTTGATGCATTTATATATTTTCATTTATTTCAGAACATATCAATATGCAAACTTGCCCCATTTTTATATAATTATCCATAAACTGTGGGTAATCATTTCAATTGCAACACTCACGCATTTAGGTGCTAGCAATGTTTTTTTACACATTTAGCCTAATGAGACGAATTTCAAAAATAAAATCGGAACCGTCCATCTTTCGGTGGCTCTCACAAAAAGAGCTAAAATGCATACATGTACTATGTATGAGGGTATACATATGCAAAGTACATTGATTAGCATATACTCTCTAACATGAGAAAACTCGAATTGGAGTTTGGGGACAAACTGTATCGATAACATTTAGCTCTTAATTTATTTAGAGAGGTTACATGCCGATTCGACTAGCTCAATATATCAAACAAAGGTTGACACCAACTATAGTCTTAATAATATCTTTGGAGGCTAATTATAAAATGACAGGAAAAGTTTAAACTCAATCTCCCTTGAAATGGACCTCGGCCACAATATTACTAGACAAAGTTTCATTCATTTCGAGCTCACTTCAACATTTGGAGTAAAAAAAGCTAAACATGGAGAAAATGTTATTTCAGCCTCAGTTACTACCTTTGGAGTCCAAAAACATTGATTATGAAGAAAGTGCTTATTTTGGACTCCGTTACTACCTTTGAATTTGAAGTCCAAAAACATTAATTATGAAGGCAGTGATATTTTTTGCCTCAGTTACTACCTTTGAAGTCCAAAAACTTTAATTATGAAGAAATTGCTATTTGTTTTACCTCCGTTACTACATTTGGTGTCCAAAAACGTTAATTATGAAGAAAGTGTATCTTCTGATTTCACTATTACCTTTGGCGTGAAAAAATGCAAAAGACGAAGAAAGTGCTAATTTGGCCTCCACTCCTTCCTTTGGCCTCCCCTCAAGTCATTTGGTCTGCACTCTATCCTTTGGATTCCACTCCTACCTTTGGAGTCCAAAAGTGTTACATTTGGAGAAATTGAAATTTTGGACTCCCCTACTACCTTTGGAGTCCAAAATTAACAAACATGAAGAAATTGCAATTTTGGACTCCCCTCCTACCGTTAGAGTCAAAAGTTACCGAACATGAAGAAAATGTAGTTTTGAACTCCCCTCCTACCTCTGGAGTCCAAAATTACCAAATATAAATAATATGTAATTTGGACTCCCCTCCTACATCTAGAGTCCAAAATTACAAAAGGTGAAGACAATTTAATTTTGGACTCCCCTCCTAAATTCGGAGTCCAAAATCACCGAACGTTAGGAATATGCTATTTTGGACTCTACTCCTACATTTGGAGTCAAAAAAATTCCAAAGATGAAGAAAATGTAATTTTAATTTTGTACTCCGTACCTTTAGAGTCCAAAAACACCAAATATGAAGAAATTGTCATTTTAGCCTTGGAATCCATGAATTAAATGTTTAATCTACACTATATTAGCCTCCAAAATAGCTTTTAGAGCCCATAAAAAAATACTACATCAGAAAAACCTTGGGAGTCTAATTAACGTATGTGTACTTGAGCCCAACCCCTGCCTCCAAGCAACAAAAATTAACCAAACTTATGCGATTAAGGAAACTCTGTCTCACGCCTTTAATAAAAGAACAAAAGCTCTAACAAATACTTCTTGGGAGAGCGTCAAGCCAATTCCTCCAAGATATCAACGACATGCGTAGAATTTAGAAAAGGAGGCGAAGGTGGTTACGACGAATCAGAATAAGCAATTTTTTTTTTTGGGGGGGGGGGGGGGACAAAGACGATAGGAGGATCATTTGGCATTCAATATTGCAACTGATTACTAGAGTCTCTTGAATAATACAAATCTTAAATCTCTCAGGCGACTATGAATTTCCAAATACCTAATCATTAGCGTCCCAGGAACCTTAGCCAATCTTGATTGAAGGATCTCCCACATATCATACTCTCAAATCATTCTCCCGTGCCCTAATAGCTTTCCGAGGGCTCCAAAAATCGAACATGATAAGCCAATCTATTTTCCTTATATTCACTTATATTTCATATTTAAGACTCACTAGCTTGAGCGTCAGAGTCAACTCGGTCGGCACCACACCGGTGTCCCCTTTGGATTTTACGTTCTAACATGCTTGTGTTTTGCTTCGCATGTCGCTGGTGTCCCCCAAAATGAACTAAAATTTTTATTGTAGATTCTGAGCGTCTACAATATCGTCGTTGACTATTTAATGAACATCATCCTTGCAAAGCCTAATCCAACTGTACACATGCCATATATACTAGAATTGTAGGTCACATGATGCTCATTTGGATTTCTAGATAATTGTCCATGTGTTTAACTCATGTAAACATGCAAATTAAACACACGTGATGTGACAATGAGATGTGCGACGGTCAATCTGGCGTATTCGAATCTTCGATTTCTGCAGATTCGAATCTGTTTTCTTCGTTCTTCCATTTCGGGCTCCGGAACTTCGTTTCCTCGAAAAGTGTCTTCTATAAAGTTGTTGCTTCTTCAATTATCTTCGCATTGGTTGGTCGCATGACATGTTTTGACTCTTCGAACTCCGTGTAACGGTCAATCCGGCGTATTCGCTTAACTTTCTTGATTTGCACAATTATGTCGTTTTCGTGCCTGAAATCGTGCAATTCCTCAAAAATGCGATCATGACCTACAAAATACACACGAAGTTGGTAATTGACAATAAAACGATACAAATATTGAATCTAAGGCAAAAAAATGAGGGTCTAAAAGCATACTATATCGCACATTTCATTGTCACATCACACCCCAAAACTAGTTTCTTGCTCATCCTTGAGCAAGGCAATAACGATAATTAAGAAGTGACCATGAAATGAGCAGAAAGAATAAACCACCACATAGACAAGCAGCGAGTTTCTAGGGTTTCAAAACTCTACTGACTCGCTTAGCTTCAACTCCAACTTTATGACTCCACAACAAACAAGTAATAAGTAAGCATCACTCACTACAGCCAGCGGTTACAAGTGTAACCCAATGTCCTTATAGGTGTACTTCAAAATCATTACCTCGCGGTAACGTTATGCAATCCCGCTCCCAAAAGTCAAGGCACAAATCAAAGTAGTACTCAGGTTGGCTTGGTAAGTAAAATAGGTAGGATAATATAGATGAGTGTTTGGCTAAGCATCATTAAAAGATAACAAGGTAAAACGGTATTTCAGGGGGACTTATCCTTTCAGACACCGAGTTCCTTCCTTCAACTTCGTCCTCTCTCAACGAAAAATCTTCAACTTCTCCTTTATCATCGTAATTACTTCATCGGTTGCTTCACACATAGACTACTTGTTCCTTTATTTTTTTTCTCTCTCTTTTTGTTTTTCTTTTGACATACTATTTTTTTGCAGTCGTTTTACTGACTCGTATGCTTTTTGGTTGGCCATCATTGGGCTCTTTTAGTCTCGACATTTTTTGGTAGTATCTGTTTTACCGAATTCAGCACTTTTGTGCGTGCTAGTTTGGTATACATGCCATCAACCCTCACGGACATGTAGCTTTTTAGGGCCACGCCGGTATGTGGGCAGTATTTGTAACATGCCCAACACGAAAATGGTGATCACAAGGACCACAGATCCACTCCGATACTTTTGTACCATTGCTTTTTCGGTACTTTCTTTTCTATTTTTTCTGAAGCAAGAGCTAGTGATTTTTAGCACCGGTAATATAACAGTAGGGCCAACAAGGTTACCTTCAATGATGTTCATCTTCCACTTCTCACCCAAACCAATTTCTCGAACTAGTTTTAGTGTTTTCTTCTCTACTTTCCCCCAAATCAATTTTCGATCATGATCAAAACATGATTCTCCTCCATTCTTTGGAACTCGTTGCTTTGTTTCTTCGTTCAAGCTCCACGGTAGGTTGCTGTCACCGCTTACGTAAAGCATGTCTAGGATATATGGTGGAGTTTCATAAGGGCTAAAAAAAGCTTTCAAAGGGGTTAGTGAAAGGTATATAAAAGGATTCAGAAAAGTGAGTACTACTAATCATATTCATGCTGCTGACAAATAAAGACTCAAGGGTAGCAATGTTCACACGGTTGCACACAGGACTTCAATTAGAGTAGCAAGTAAACTCACTCATCAAAGTAGCAAGGTTCGGATTCAGTCAGAGCATATATTCAGCAAGTAGCGAAGCAAAAAAATAAATCCACAGCCCCTCATCTTAGTCATGGTTCACACTAGGTACTCATCCACAGATCAAAACTTTTTTCAACAAGTAAAAGACCTTAGACGTAACAAATAAGCATAAATTAAAATTCAAACTACTAAGTGCGAGTATTTAAAGTTATTACAGACCGAGCAAGTAATAGTCAAATTCCTCCCCTAAACCTAGCTAAGAGCATATAGGAAAACTAGGAAAGTAGAGAGAAAAAAGAAAAGATACTCCCCTTTTAGTGCCGTTCTTCCAAGGAGAAATGCATCTAGGATGGAGGATTGTCCACTGGCGGAGTAAAGAAATCATCCTGGCTTCCATAGTTATGGCTCGGTCCTGTGCCAAGTGGCGGATGGAACGGTGGCTGAGGCTAGCAAGGTGGGTAATTATGCAGAGGGTAGTTCGCATAACTTTCTTCCAAGAAGGTAGTTTCTTGTTGCGCTTGAAGGCAACTCAGGTACGAATTCCATTATCTTATTTGGCAGTTAGTGTACATCTCCTCTTGTTGTCTTATCTCTTCTTGCCGATTAGCTTGACACTGGTCTAAGAAAGCTTGCATCTGGCTCAGATCAAAGGCTCTTTGCTGCTCGTTCCTCCTATCCCTTGCTTCCCAAACCACTTCCTGGTGTTTGGCAAACATCCGTTCGACCCTTTTTATAGTGAATTGTTCAGTCAGAGCCACGTTCTCTTCCTCTTTCATCTCCACTCCCTGCTCCACACATATCCCTGCTATCAATCCTGGGAATGGGAGATTCCTCCTGTGGTTTCCTTTAAGTGAGAGCATTTCTTCCATAATGATCCGCCCAATATCAACGTAATGTCTCGTCATTATTGAGTAGACCAACAATGCCTCCTCTGCATCGATTCCCAATTCGCATTTCCTGGGTCTGAGGTTTGAGCATACAAACTGCACCCAAAACCTGGCACGGTCGTCGAGGGCTATCTTCGGTATCTCCCTTTGTATGTCGTCCTCCTCATAATCACTCCTCAAAAGCAGGTGGTGGATGATGAGACGATAATTTAGAGTCTCATTTAGTCCTTTTTAGCGGTCTTTGTTAGTCTTTGTTCTTCGTTTTATAGTGGTTTTTGTACAATTTTACGCTTTGGTGTTTGCTTTCCTTTTGCAAGAATTAATGATTTTAAGCTAAAACGGGAAAAAGCTGCTTAGCATGGCTCACCGCGGCGAGATTTCTGAAATTGGAAGGTTTGAGAGGCTCGCCATGGCGAAATCGATCCATGGCGAGATTATGCGAGACGATATATATTGCGACAAAAGAAGACTACTTGTGGCGGATTTTGCTTGCCATGACGAGAATTCTGAGGCTAATTCTTGGATCTTGTAGAGGCTTGCATGCGAGAAATTGGTCATGGCGAAGCTTGAAGCAATTTTTGTCTTCCTTATTAGCTTAGAATTTGGATTTTTTCATTCATACTTTCTTTTAACGTAGTTCTTGGAAAAATCTCCATACTCATACTTTGACATTGTTACATTCTTGGAGCTTGGTTTTCACCTTGTTGAATCATCGATATCGAATTCCTGGTAATATTTGATAATTCTCTATTGTTTATCTCAATTCTTGTTTGTTATTGCTTATCGAATTGTATGACCTTGCATACGATTATCAACATGTCTATGTTTATCATATTCAATACCTTGAAGTCTTTGATCTTTTCTTCTACCATGAGTAGCTAAACCACTCCAAACACAGTAGTTATGTGACGGTTCTGCGTATTCATTTCTAGGGTTTCGGATTCGTTCATATAGGTTTGTCTAGTTTGAAATCTTCGTAAAACCTTCAATCCAATAAGCTAGTTTAAGATTCTCAAAATCATTTTCGGTTAAAGATCGTGGATTGACGACCCACGATTTCTCTAATTCAAAACTCTTAAACAACGATTGGTTGAATTGGATTGATTGATTTATGTACACCGACCGTGTGACAAGTATGAACGATTTCCCTAGAGAGAATTAGCATTACTCGATCATAACTGCTGTGTTCTCTTCTCTCTCTGTCAAAAAACCGTTTATTTACTTTTCTGTTTTCTAGTTATCAGAAGTAATCAAAACCAAACAAATCAAACTGTTTTCACAAGTGACTGTTTGCTTTCAACTGCTTGGTAGCTTAATTGGTTCCTTAGCGAACGATTCTGTGGTTAGCATTGTCTGTCTACAACAACTGCTTACTATTTTTTTTCTAAGTAATAATTTGAGCACAACAGTGGATCTCATCTTTCACTTCCTCGTAGCTCAAGTCAGAGTGAGGTGGCTCCACAAGATGCGGTTTCTTGTCCTTCTCTGGTATCTCATAGAACTTGTTGATAGTCTGAGGTCAAAACGTGAACTCGACTCCCCTTATGGTGATAGGAGGCATCTCGCTCTCATCATCCAGGTCGTCTACTTCTAGTTGGAAGAACTCCGCATAGAATTCCCTGATTATGTCGAGGTTGTAACCATTAAGACAAATGGTTAAAAGTCCCCATCCTTGTGCATCTAATGGCGTGAGCATCCAAGTGAAATTCTCTATTGAGGGGAAATTGATTTGGATGTTTCTTTCGGGGGCTACTCCTCGGTTTCTGTTTACTTCTAACCATGCTTGGGTTTCCTTCGAGAGTGAAAGGCGAGTAGCACTCTTCCCGGGCCTTCCTCTTTTCTTGCTTGATTCTCCCACTTGTGTCTTCCTCATGGTACTTAGGTTCAAAAAAGTGTGTGAGATAGCATGTTTGGAGCTAAATCAATTCTAAGGCTAGCATGCAAATCCCATGGGGTTTCTTCTCCCCCAAACCTAGTGTTTGGCACATCATGCATATCAAGTCTTAGCTTGTAACCAGATCAATAGTTCTTCTAAAACGATACGAGAATTAGTCACATGAACTCACTCTCATAAGGTGTCAAGTATCAAGTTAGAAAGCATAATGCATATGAAGAATCATCCTAGGAGCATATGACTTAGCAAGTATATTTCCTAATCATAAATCATCAAGTAAAAACCATACGAGCATGTAATCGAAAAAGAAAGAAGTCATTAGGAGAATTTGTTCACTTGAGGCATTTCATCAAACACTTGGTGAGCATGAACAAAATCTCTTAATTTCTCTAACAAATTGCCATATCTCTACCAAGACAAGTGATAGCAAGTTAATCTCTACTAGTAAGCATGCATTCTCATCAACAATTAACACCCATATCAATCAAATGAAGCATGTAATTGCAAAGCACCAAAGAAGCATTAAGAAAGTGCAAGCAAAGAGTTTAAGGATTTAAACTTGATAATGTGGATGAAATTGAGATGAACAAGAGTAGAGATCACTTACTTGATGTTGTCGATGGATGTACAAGCTAAGAATCCAATGGGTAAGTGCAAAATGTGAAGATTATGAAGACTTTGGAAGAAAAATGAAGTGGGGGGGGGGGGGAAGAAATTCGAAATGGGGTTTTAAAATGGGAGAGAGTAGGCTGGAAGCAGCCTACTGCGGTCGCCAGTCGATCGCAATAAGGCTTCTGCCACGTTGATGATGGTGTTGGTGGTGGCTATAAATGGTCTTCCCAGAAGCATGGTATCATTGTCCGGGCTTCACAGTCCACGATCAAATAATCCACAAGAATATCGAGCCCTTCTAGCTGAGTAATCACACTATGTATCTTGCCACATGTAGTTGTAGTAGAGACATCGGCGACCAGTATGCCGGTTCTTGGTTCCACCATCCATGCTAAGTTGAGGTTCTTGTAGATGGCGAGTGGCATCATATTAATGCTGGCTCCTAGATCCAGGGTTCATGTGGCTGTTTTTCCTTTGATGACAACATTTACGTTGAAAGCTCCGGGGTCGGGTTTCTTTGGTAAGACAGGTTTGACCCTTTCTTCTTCGGTAGGAGAGTCTAATCCACACCCGAATGCTGTACGAGAAGGTTTGACGCTTTTACCTTGCGTCCCTTCGGGGTTCCTTCGTTCAGATTCAGTACGGTTTTCTCCTCCGATTACTGTTACCTTGGCAGCTTCAATGATCATCATGGCTTTCTCGCTATGACTCGGCAGCTTGTCTTTGTTCTGTTGCAGTTCCCCTACTTCCTTGGCGATTTAACAAATCTTCAATTCCATTCCTCTCAAGGTGTTGTCGGTTCTTCTGAAGTTAACCTCAGCCTTGGCGATAAATGAATTGGTCCTCGGGTAAATTCACCCTGCTGTTTCACAAATTTCCCGATATCTCCCATATCCTTCATTATAGTATCTATCTTTTCTTCCATGGAGGATGGTTTGAGCAGGTTTTGCGATGGCTTTGGTGGTGGTGCAGGGACAGGTGCCACAGTGGGTGGTCTAGGTTAGGTGGGTTCAAGCTAGGTCCAGTACGGTATGATAAGAGAGGGTGTTGGGGGGATAAAGCAATTTACTGGTTGGTTCCTCGGTCTCCATTTCCTCGATTCTTGCACGTAGTGTGCCTCTTCCAATTGTGTCGGGTCTTCCGGTTCTTCATTCACAGTATCCTTCCTCCCATCCTTATTTCTATGGCTTCAATTCTCCTGTTAATATGTTTCCAAGGGGTTTCCTTGATTGCCCTGACCTCCTTAATAGCCACCCTTCTTCCTTGTCCTTTCTGCATAGAGTTCTCACTAAGGTTCTCGCACACTTCCCAAATCCTTCTTGGGGGTGCGTCTAGCAGGTTTCCTTGACATGCTCCATTGATGAGTGCTTGGCTGATGGAGTCAATTCCCTTATAAAAGTTGTTGACTTTATCAAACAGCGCGTAAGAGTGCATTGGGCATCTGTCAAGTAGATCCTTATATCTTTCCCACGCTTCGTGAAAGGTTTCTCCGTCAAACTGGTTGAAGTTTTGGATCTGGCTCTTCAGGTCGGATGTCTTCTTCAATGGGAAGTATCTGAGCATAAACTTGTGAAAACCTCGTCCCATGTAGTCAAGTTGCCCGACTGTAGTGAGATAAGCCAGTTCTTTGCCTTGTCCGTAAGGCAGCTAGGGAAAACCCTTCTTCTAAGTTGACATTCCGTGAGCCCATTCAATGGTATACCTCCAACTATTGCGTAGAATTCCCTCAAAAAGTGCATCGGGTCCTCAGTTGGGTTCCCGTAGAAGTGTGGTAGTTGGTTCAGATGAGTTCCTTTCAGATCATATTCTCGTAATCCTCTCCAGATAGTTGCTCGAGGCATGCGGTGTAAGCCTTGGCATAACATAGTCGCGCATGGGCCTGTCGTCTTCGTCCACCAGTTCTACCCTTGCATAGTTATCCCTTATTCGGTTCTCATCTAACCTTAATCTTTCCTCAGCTATCCTTAGACTTTCCCGTTCCATTTCTTCTCTCTCTCAGCTTGAATCTCAAGTCGAATCTTAAGCAGTTGCTCTAGTTCAGAAGCTGTGACATTCCCAGATGGATTGTCATTGTTGTTTACTTCTCCACTCATGTTGCTTGATGACTCCATGATTGTAGTAGGCAATTTCTGCCTCTCGAGCTTATCTATGTCGTCTTTAAACGGTACTACTGGTGTTCCCGCACTTCTCCTACCTTGCATAATTAAGACTAACAGACAAACCTTTGCAGATATGGATAGATAATACTAAAAGGATAATAAACAGAAATCTAAAGTTACTTATTTTTGGATTTTTTGATAAGAAAGTAAACTAATACGGAAGAGAAAATATTTTTGGATTTTTTGTTGTGGAGATCGATTTCCACAGGTTTTATGATTTTTTTTTTGGGTTTATGCTATACGAATTTAAAAGACAGTGCGTAAATTAAAAAAGCAAAAGAAAGATTTCAACTTATCTCGGACGATCAAAACTTGCTTGAGCGGTCAAGTGTCCCCGGCAGCGGCGCCAAATTTTGATGTGCACTTAAGGATTTGAAAATGTCGGAGTACCTGTAATCCTCAATTACAATCAAAGATTAAATTTACATTAGTCAGAAGCTCTCAAACTAAAGTAATAGCAGTAAGTTAACTCGGGATGCCGTTCTCCACGGACACTTAGCATAGGAACAAGTAAATATCGTTTGTAAATTGTGTGCAGAAAAGTAAACAGATTGATCGCAGACAGAATGATTAATTCACAGTAAACCCTAATTGCTTTGTTGTAAATCTATGATGGGAAGACGTAAAGGTTCCCCGACCTCCCTCTTCTATGCTACTCCCAAGTTTCTAGCTAAAATCCTACGCGATTACCTCTAACGACAGCAGGGCATAATACTACTAAGTTAAGGCGCATTCGGCACGAGTACCCCTACTCAGTTCAATGAAACTACTGTGTCACTCAACAGAACATCACACCTCGAAGGATTTATAGAGTTGTATAACCACGATTTACGTCTAATAACTATTCCATTAATATATCACGGTATATAAGAAGTAGCAAAAGCAGAGTTACGGCGGTTCACCTTTACAAGAGAAAGTTAGCTACTCATATCTAAAGACAGAAATCGAAAAGAACAAGTAAGAAAGAAGAAGAAGAAGCTTAGTCTTTGATGTCTTCGTGCTGCTTCTAGGGTTTCCTCCTTCTGGGTGCCTGACGGCCAACGGTTTTGGGGTTTCACTTCCCCGATGACTGGTTCTATCTCAGGAGAGCTACTTTATGAGTGGTGTAGAATTATGAGACCCTTGAGGTCTTATTTATAGTTGAAATTTCGTGCCCTGGTGGCCGCCAAGTTCGATTCCTGCAGATTCGAATCTGTTTTCTTCGTTCTTCGATTTCATGCTTCGTAACTTCATTTTCTCGAAACGTGGTCTTCTACAAAGTTGTTGCATCTTCAATTATCTTCGTATTAGTTGGTCGCATGACATGTTTTGACTCCTTGAACTCCGTGCAATGGTCAATCCGGCGTATTCACTTAACTTTCTCGATTTCGCACAATTATTCCGTTTTCGTGCCTGAAATCGTGCAATTCCTCAAAAACATGATCATGAACTACAAAATACACACGAAGTTGGTAATTGATCATAAAATGATACAATTATTGATTCTAAGGCAAAAAATGAGGGTATAAAAGCATGCTATATCGCACATTTCATTGTCACATCAACCGCTCGTAAAGCAGCTCTCTTGAGAGAGAACCATTCCCCGGGGAAGTGAAACACCAAACCCACTGGCCGTCAGGCACCTAGAAGAAAGAAACCCTTGAAGCAGCACGAAAACATCGGAGACTAAGCTTCTTCTTCTTTTCTTTACTGTTTTCTTTTTTTGTTCAGTAGAATATTATGAGTAGCTAACTTTCTCTTGTAAAGGTAAACCGCCGTAACTCTGCTTTCGCTACTTCTTTATATACCGTGATATATTAATGGAATAGTTGTTAGACGTAAATCATGGTTATACAACTCTATACATCCTTCGTGGTGTGATGTTCTGTTGAGTGACACAGTAGTTTCATTGAACTGAGTAGGGGTACTCGTGCCGACTGGGCCGACTGCACCATAGTATTATGCCCGGCTGTCGTTAGAGGTAATCGCGTAGGATTTTAGCTAGGAAGTTGGGAGTAGCATAGCAGAGGGAGGTCGGGGATCCTTTACACCTCCCCATCATCGATTATATCTCATCAAATTAGGGTTTACTGCTATTCAATCAATTTGTCTGCAATCATTCTATTTACTTTCTGCATACAATTTATATACGTTATTTGCTTGTTCCTATGCTAAGTGTTCGTGGAGAACGACATCCCGAGTCAGCTTTCCGCTATAAACTGTGAATTTGAGGACTTTTGACTTATAAATTTAATCTTGATTTTATTTAGGGATTATAGGTTCTACAACGAAAATCAAAATCTCTGAGTGCACATCAACATTTGGCGCTGCTGCCGGGGACACTTGACCGCTCAAGCAAGTTTCGATCGTCCGAGATAAGTTGAATCCTTTCTTTCGCTTTTTTTAATTTACGCACTGTCTTTTAATTCATATAGCATAAACCCAAAAAACAAATTATATAAAACCTGTGGAAATCGACCTCCACAACAAAAAATCCAAAAATATCTTCTTTTCCGTATTAGTTTATTTTCTTATTAAAAAATCCAAAAACACGTAATTTTAGATTTCTATTTATTATCTTTCTAGTATGATTTATACATATTTGCAAAGGTTTGTCTGTTAGTCTTTATACAAGGCAGGAGAAGTGCAGGAACACCAGTAGTACCGTTTAAAGACGACATAGATAAGCTTGAAAGGCAAAAATTGCCTACTACCATCATGGAGTCATCTAGCAACATGAGTGGAGAGGAAAATAGAGACGACAATCCATCTGGGAATGTCGCAACTTCTGAACTTACACCGAAGGAGAGGCTAAGGATAGCCGAGGAAAGATTGAGGTTAGATGAGAACCGAAGGAGGGATAACTACGCAAGGGTAGAATTGGTGGACGAAGACGACATACCCATGCGCGACTACGTTATGGCAAGACTTACACCGCATGCCTCGAGCATCTATCTGGAGAGGATTGCAAGAGAATATGATCTGAAAGGAACTCATCTGAACCAACTACCACACTTCTACGGGAACCCAACTGAGGACCCGATGCACTTTTTGAGGGAATTCTACGCAATAGTTGGAGGTATACCATTGAATGGGCTCACGGAATGTCAACTTAGAAGACGGGTTTTCCCTAGATGCCTTAAGGACAAGGCAAAGAACTGGCTTATCTCACTACAGCCAGGCAACTTGACTACATGGGACAAGGTTTTCAACAAGTTTATGCTCAGATACTTCCCATTGAAGAAGACATCCGACCTGAAGCTCCATATCCAAAACTTCAACCAATTTGACGGAGAAACCTTTCACAAAGCGTGGGAAAGATATAAGGATCTACTTGACAGATACCCAGTGCACTCTTACACGCTGTTTGACAAAGTCAACAACTTTTACAAGGGAATTGACTCAATCAGCCAAGCACTCATCGATGGAGCATGTCAAGGAAACCTGCTAGACGCACCCCCAAGAAGGATTTGGGAGGTGTGCTAGAACCTTAGTGAGAACTCTATGCAGAAAGGACGAGGAAGAAGGATGGCTACTTAGGAGGTCAGAGCAATCGAGGAAACTCCTTGGAAACAGATTAACAGGAGAATTGAAGCCATAGAGATAAGGATGGGAAGGAAGGATGCTGTGAATGAAGAGGAATCGACACAACTAGAAGAGGCACATTACGTGCAAGAGACAAGGAAATGGAGACCGAGAAACCAACCGGTAAACAGCTTTATCCCCCAACACCCGCTCTTATCATACCGTACTGGACCTAGCTTGAACTCACCTGAAATACCACCTAGACCGCCCGCTATGGCACCTGTTCCCACACCACCACCGAAGCCGTCACAGAACCTGCTCAAACCATCCTCCATGGAAGAAAAGATAGATACTATAATGAAGGAGATGGTAGATATCGGGAAATTTATGAAGCAGCAACGTGAGTTTACCGCGAGGACCAATTCATCTATCGCCAAGGCTGAGGATAACTTCAGAAGAATCGACAACACCTTGAGAGGAATGGAACTAAAGATTGGTCAAATCGCCAAGGAAGTAGGGGAACTTCAACAGAACAAAGACAAGCTACCGGGTCACACCGAGAAAGCCATGATGATCATTGAAGCTACTAAGGTAACAGGATTCGAAGGAGAAAACCGTACAACATCTGAACGACAGAACCCCGAAGGGACGCAAGGTAAAAACCTCAAACCTTCTCCTACAGCATTCGGGTGTGATATAAACTCTCCTACCGAAGAAGAAACGGTTAAACCAATCTTACCAAAGAAACCCGACCCCGGAGCTTTCAACATAAATTTAGTCATCAAAGGGAAAACAGCCACAGGAACCCTAGATCTAGGAGCCAACATTAATATGATGCCACTCGCCGTCTACAAGAAACTCAACTTAGCAGGAATGGTGGAAGCAAGAACCGGCATACTGGTCGCGGATGGTTCTACTACAACCGCCTGTGGCAAGGTACATAATGTGATCACTAAACAGGAGGGGCTCGATATTCTTGTGGATTATCTCATCGTGGATTGTGAGGACCCGGAAAATGATACCATGCTTCTGGGAAGACCGTTTATGGCCACCACCAACACCATCATCAACGTGGCAAGATGGGAGATTTCGATGAATATATCGAATCACCGGATAGTAATGGGGATTCCAAGCGAGACTTTGGAGGAAGCAAAGACAGCAAGGATCAATTTCACCACAGGTGACTGGTGGATGGAAACTGAAGAAGAATTGGTGGTTCCATTGGAAGATTTGCTAGCATCGACAAATCTGTTCAAGACATACTGTGAGTCAGGAGAAGAATCGAATGAAAATACTCTTCCATCAATCCTCGACGAGTACTTTGGGTCGGAGGACGATAATTGGAAATGCGAATCTGCCGAGGGTGACGGTGAATGGGATAGTCCAAAGGAAACCAACGACTATGTAGAGTTCACTTTTCATATCAACGAGGATCCGGAGCTAGATGAGATCGAGGAAGAAGAAATGAAACGTTGGATTGAAGATTCGAGCTACGCAACAAAGGAATGGATGCACAAGTGCTTCAACGGGATCGAGGGTCTTAACCTCGAAAAATAAGCCATCATGAAAACAGGGGTCGAGCTATAAGACCTAAAACAAGCACTTCTTGGGAGGCAACCCAAGGTCACGTTTAATTTACGCACTTGCATTCACGTTTCGTTTCGTTTCATTTTTTCTTTTCTCGTTTTCCGCACCAAAAAATCCTTTCAAAAAACATTTTCATTTTCTTCATTTATTAGTCTAGAGTCATAGTTGCACTTCAAAAAACAAAAATTCAAAAAACAAAGAAAGAATCGAAATTGCACGACTTACCGTGCTCGAAGGAGCAGTGAGGCAGCAGCCTAACAAAAATTCAAAAAACAAAGAAAGAATCGAAATTGCACGACTTACCGTGCTCGAAGGAGCAGTGAGCTGTGTGCAGCTCACTTTTCCCCTTTTAAAACCCCTCACTATATTTTCTTTCCCCCACTTCATTTTTCTTCCAAAATGTTTCACAAACTTCACATTTTGAACTTACCCATTTCATTCTTAGCTTATACATCTATCAACAACATCAAGTAAGTGATCTCTACTCTTGTACATCTCAATTTCATTTTCTTTATCAAGTTTAAATCCTTAAACTCTTTGCTTGCACTTTCTTCATGCATCTTTGGTGCTTTGCAATTATATGCTTCATTTGATTGATATGGGTGTTAATTGTTGATGAGAATACATGTTTACTAGTAGAACTTAACTTGTTATCACTTGTCTTGGTAGAGGTATGGCAATTTGATAGAGAAATTGAGAGTTTTTGTTCATGCTCACCAAGTGTTTGATGAAATGTCTCAAGGAAACAAATTCTCTTAATGACTTCTTTCTCTCTCGATTACGTGTTCGTATGGTTTTTACTTGATGATTTATGATTAGGAAACATACTTGCTAAGTAATATGTTCATAGGGATGATTCTACATTTGAACTTTGCTCTTTAACTTGATACTTGACACTTTGTGAAAGTGAGTTTATGTGATTAGTTCTCGTATCGTTTTAGAGAAGTTATTGATCTTGTTACAAGCTAAGACTTGATACGCATGAGGTGACAAACACTAGGTTTGGGGGAGAAGAAACCCCATGGGATTTGCATGCTAGCCTTAGAATTGATTTAGCTCCAAACATGCTATCTCAGACACTTTTTGAACCTAGGTACCATGAAGCAGACAAAAGTGGGAGAGTCATGCAAGAAAAGGGGAAAGCCCGGAAAGAGTGCTACTCGTCCTTCACTCTCGAAGGAAACCCAAGCATGGTTGGGAGTGAATAAAAACCGAGGGGCGGTCCCCGAAAGGAACATCCAAATCAATTTCCCCTCAAGACAGAATTTCACGTGGATGCTCACTCCATTAGATGCCCAAGGGTGGGGACCTTTTACCACTTGCCTTGACGGTTACAACCTCGACATAGTCAGGGAATTCTATGCGTAGTTCTTCCAATTTGAAGTGGACGACCTGGATGATGTGTGCGAGTTTCCTCCTATCACCATAAGGGGAGTCGAGTTCACCTCAGACTATCAACGACTTCTATGAGATACATGAGAAGGAGAAGAAACCGAATCTTGTGGAGCCACCACACTCTGATTTGAGCTACGAGGAAGTGAAAGATGAGATCCACCACTTGCTTTTGAGGGATGATTATGAGGAGGACGACATACAAAGGGAGATACCGAAGATATCCCTCCCCGACCAAGCCAAGTTTTGAGTACAATTTGTACCTTTAAACCTCAGACCCAGAAATCGCATATGTGGAGTTGATGAAGAGGAGGCAGTGTTGGTCTACACAATAATGACGAGACATTACGTTGATATCGGGCGGATCATTATGGAAGAAATGCTCTCACTAAAAGGAGACCACAGGAGAAATCTCCCATTCCCAGGTTTGGTAACAGGAGCAGGGAGTGGAGATAAAGGAGGCAGGGAACGTGGCTTTGACTGAACCCTTTTCTATAAAAAGAGTCAAGCGGATGTTTATTAGACACCATGAAGCGATTCGGGAAGCAAGGGGAAGGAGGAACGAGCAGCAAGGAGCCTTTGATATGAGCCAGATGCAAGCTTTCTTAGACCAGTGCCAAGCTAATCGGCAAGAAGAGATAAGGTAGTAAGAGGAGATGTACGCTAACTGCCAAAGAAGAGAATGGAACTCATACCTGAATTGCCTTCAAGCGCAACAAAGAACTTACTTTATGGAGGCAAGCTATGCGAACTATCCCTAGCATAATTACCCACCTTGCTACCCTCAGCCACCGTTCCATCCGGCACAAGACCGAACCAATACTATGGAAGCCAGGATGATTTCTTTACTCCACCAGCGGATGATCCTCCATACTAGATGCATTTCTCCATGGAAGCACAACATTGAGAGGGGAGTATCTTTTCTTTTATCTCTTTACTTTCCTACTTTTCTATCTGCCCTTAGCTAGGTTTGGGGGAGGAATTTGACTGCTACTTGTTGAATTACTCAGTCTGTAATAATTTTTAAATACTCGCACTTAGTAGTTTGTAATTTAATTTCTACTTTAGTGCTAGTTTCATTTTCATCTGTTACGTCTAAGGTCTTTTACTTTTTGAAAAAAGGTTTGATCTGTGGGAGAGTACTAAGTGTAAACTATGACTAAGATGAGGGGCTGTGGATTTATTTTCGTGCTTCGCTACTTGCTGAACATATGCTCTGACCAAACCAGACCCATGCTGCTTTAATGAGTGAGTTTACTCGCTACTATAATTGAAAGTCCGGTGTGCAACCATGTGAACACTGCTACCCTTGAGTCCTTATTTGTCAGCAGCATGAATATGATTAGTAGGACTCACCTTTCTGAAGCCTTTTCTATACCTTTCACTAACCACGCTGAAAGCTTTTTGGGCCCTCATGAAACTCCACCATATATCCTATACATGCTTTACTTAAGCGGTGACAGCAACCTATCACCGAGCTTAAATGAAAAAATGAAGCAGTGAGTTCCAAAGAATAGAGGAGAATCATGTTTTGATCATGATCGAGAATTGGTTTGGGGGAAAGTAGAGAAGAAAACCTTAACCCAAGTTCGAGAGATTGGTTTGGGGGAGAAGTGGAAGATAAACATCATCGAAAGGTAACCCTGTTGGCCCTACTGTTGTATTACCGGTGCTAAAAATCACTAGCTCTTGCTCCAGAAAAAATAGAAAAGAAAGTACCGAAAAAGGCAAAGGTACAAAAGTTTCGGAGTGGATATGTGGTCCTTGTGATCACCGTTTTCGTGTTGGGCATGTTACAGATACTACCCACATACCGGCGTGGCCCTAAAAAGCTACATGTCCGTGAGGGTTGATGGCATGTACACCAAACCAGCACGCACAAAAGTGCGAAATTCGGTAAAACAGACACTGCCAAAAAATGTAGAGACTAAAAGAGCCCAATGATGGCCAACCAAAAGCATACGAGTCAGTAAAATGACTGTAAAAAATAGTATGTCAAAAGAAAAAGAAAAAGAAAAAAGAAAAAATAAAGGAGTAAAGTAGTCTATATGTGAAGCAACCAATGAAGTAGTTACAATGATAAAAGAGAAGTTGAAGATTTGTCATTAAGAGAGGACAAAGTCGAATCAAGGAACTTGGTGTCCGAAAGGATAAGTTCCCCTGAAATCTCCTTTGCTCTGCCTTGCGTGTCTTTTAATAATGCTTAGCCAAACACTCCTCGATATTATCTAACCTATTTTACTTACCAAGCCAACCTAAGTACTACTTTGATTTGTGCCTTGACTTTGGGGAGCAGGATTACATAACTTTACCGCGAGGTAATGATTTTAAAGTACACCTTGAAGGACATTGGGTTACACTTGTAACCGCTGGCTGTAGTGAGTGATGCTTACTTGTTATTTGCTTGCTGTGGAGTCATAAGTTGGAGTTGAAACTAAGCGAGTTAGTAGAGTTTGAAACCTTAGAAACTGGCTGCTTCTCTATGTGGTGCTTTATGCTTGTTACTCATTTCATAGTCACTTCTTGATTATCGATATTACCTTGCTCAAGGATGAGTAAGAGACTGGTTTGGGGGTGTGATGTGACAATGAAATGTGCGATATTGCATGCTTTTAGACCCTCGTTTTTTTCCTTAGATTTAATATTTATATCGTTTTATGGTCAGTTACCAACTTCGTGTATATTTTGTAGGTCATGATCGGGTTTTTGAGGAATTGCACGATTTCAGGCGGCAAAACGTCATAATTGTGCGAAATCGAGAAAGTTAAGCAAATACGCCGGATTGGCCGTTGCACGGAGTTCGAGGAGTCAAAACATGTCATGCGACCAACCAATGTGAATATAATTAAAGATGCAACAACATTGTAGAAGATTACTTTTCGAGGAAATGAAGTTACGGAGCCCGAAATTGAAGAACGAAAAAAAACAGATTCGAATCTGCAGAAATCGATGATGGCGGCTGACTGTTGACCGCAGAAGCCTCTCTGCGGCCCACTATCAACCGCAGTGAGGTGGCTGACAGGCCTTTTCACGGCTGTCGCTAGAGCCTGCTTTTCTAAACCTTCCTTCATGAAGAATGGCGGCCAGAACACGAAATTTCAAGTATAAATAAGACCTCAGGGGTCTCATAATTTTACACCGCTCATAAAGCAGCTCTCCTGAGAGAGAACCAGTCATCGGGGAAGTGAAACCCTAAAATCGCTGGCCGTCAAGCATCCAGAAGGAAGAAACCTTTGAAGCAGCACGAAGACATCAGAGACTAAGCTTCTACTTCTTCTTTTCTTTATTGTTTTCGATTTCTGTCAGTAGAATACTATGAGTAGCTAACTTTCTCTTGTAAAGGCGAACCGCCGTAACTCTGCTTTTGTTACTTCTTTATATACCGTGATATATTAATGGAATAGTTATTAGACGTAAATCGTGGTTATACAACTCTATACATCCTTCGTGGTGTGATGTTCTGCTGAGTGACACAGTAGTTTCATTGAATTGAGTAGGGGTAATCGTGTCGACTGTGCCTCTTGCACCATAGTATTATGCCCTACTGTCGTTAGAGGTAATCGCGTAGGATTTTAGCTAGGAAGTTGGGAGTAGCGTAGCATAGGGAGGTCGGGGATCCTTTACACCTCCCCATCATTGATTTTATCTCATCAAATTAGGGTTTACTGTGATTCAATCAATGTGTTTGCAATCATTCTGTTTACTTTCTGCATACAATTTATATACGTTATTTGCTTGTTCGTATGCTAAGTGTCCATGGAGAACGACATCCCGAGTCAGATTTCCGCTATAACCTGTGGATTTGAGGACTTCTGGCTTATAAATTTAATATTGATTGTATTTAGGGATTACAAGTTCTACAACGAAAATCAAAAGCTCTGAGTGCACATCAACACATATGGAATTTGAATAATAGAATATGTTTTGTTTCGCTACCAAAATACGATTTATTACAATCAAATTTGCTCTATGTGCATAACTCTACCAACACAATGGTTAGGCCATCTCGGGATCCAACCTTTCGGAAGAACCCCCTCGAGTTTATACCTGAGCGGTTTGAAGAGGCGAGGACATTGACATGAAGGGAACCGATTTTAGACTAATTCCAATCGGTTCAGGCAGGTGTATATGCTCGGGTGCCAACTACCTATCATTAACTTGGTGAGCTCATCATTGGGACACATGATTCATGGTTTCACCTGGACACCACATACTGGTGTGAAGGTTGAGGATATTTGATGTGACCATGAAATGTGCAATTTAACACACTTTTAGACCCTCGTTTTTTTGCCCAAGATTCACTATTTATATTATATTATGGCCAATTAACACTTTCTTGTATATTTGTAGGTGATGAACTTGTTTTCGAGGAATTGCACGATTTCCGGTGGAAAAAATGACATATATATGTTGAATCCGAAGAAATACCAAAATACAACGATTCAGCCATACAAGGAGTTAGAGGAGTCCAATCGAGGCACATGACCTACTGTTACAAATCTTATTCAAAATGCTAAAACTTTGCAGAATACCACTTTTCAAGATAACGAGGTTACGA
The DNA here is from genome assembly GCA_026545765.1 of Plantago major. Lineage (NCBI taxonomy): Eukaryota > Viridiplantae > Streptophyta > Magnoliopsida > Lamiales > Plantaginaceae > Plantago > Plantago major. Next base: position 76,719,055 of record CM048840.1, on the reverse strand, counting down.
AGTCCAAAAATAACCCGAAAGAGGAATCATCAAACATCTGCTAGAATCGAAGGAGTGCCACACAGGGCCACAATGAGAACTGTCTTGTCCCACAGGCATGATCATCTGTCTGCTGGCCAGTTTAAGCTGGCCCAAGTCTGTCAAATGCCGGCTCGTCATCCTATACCTTTCATAATCAAGAGTGGCGGTTTTGGAGGCTTTTCCACACTATAGAAGAGCACCTTGGGTCATTAAAATCATACACCATTCTTCTCTCAAGAGAGAGAAAGACTATAGAGAAGAAAAATCCTAGGAGGTGGAAACCCTGGCCGTCAGCAACTAAGAAGAAGAAACACTGGCCGTGAGAAACCAAGAAGAAGAAACCCTAGCCGTCAAGACTATTGAAGAACGAAGAACACAACCAATAAGAATAAGCATACTCTTTCATTTACTTTCTGTTATTAGAATCATTATGATGTTTACTTGCCTTATGAGTAGCTAAACCTTTTAGTAAAGGCGAACCGCTGAAACTTTGCTGTGCTACTTCTTTATATACAGTTATATATTAATGAATTATTTTTTAAACGTAATTCTCGTACTTGTTCGTTATTCGTCCGACTTTCCACGTGGGGTACCGCTATTGACTGCGCCTTGGTAACGGGTATGACGTTTCTTGTGTGACCTGCTCTGAAAATGAGACATGATGGTGTGTTGAGTGACATAACATACTATTGGTATAGCGCGAGGGTGTCTGGATTAACTGCGACTTGATCCTCCTGGAACGTCCCTTGCGACCACTAGACGACAAGTACGTTGTTTATTACTAAGTAGTTGGGAGTAGCACGGTAAGAGGGAAGGTTGGAGAATCTTTACGCCTTTTAATTATTGATAAAACATTACTTTCTTACGCTTTTCTATTACATACAATCCTGCATGATAATTGAGAACTGAATTGAAAACAACCGACAAGAATCCTATTTACTTTTACGCACTTTAATTGCTTTCAACTTGTGTCTTATTTACTTGTTCCTATACTAAGTGTCCTTGGAGAACGACACCCCGAGCCAACTTTCTGCTATATTAATCTTAATTGTGTAGAATGGTTGACTTCCGACTAAATATACATTTAAATCTTTGCGTGTGATTGGAAACAGCTAGAGTACAACGATATTTGTTTTCCTAAGCACCCGTCAATATTGATATGTTGGAGCAACCTGAATCGCTACTTACATGAGAATATCGATTGAGGTTGTTGCGACTCCAAGGTTGCCCAAGCACTTGTTCGAGCGTGCGCCAAACAAGTAGCAATTATGCTTGAGTTTATATTTCTAAGGCTTTGTGGTTCCCACACCTAAATCGATCTCCGAAATACATGTCTACCTTATTGTATTTTTCGTTTTTTCCTTTCCTTTTGCCTTTTAGTCTTTAAATGCCATTCTTCTTGGTTAAGTCTGGTGCTTTATGAGAGTTTAAACACCATAAATATTCTATAATAACACTTTAGTTCATTTAATTTCAACAATAACATTTTAGTGTAAAATCCATTTTTTTCCATTGACCGACTTAGTAATTAATTTCCACGTGGATAAGAAAATGAAAAATTGCAAAACTATCCCTATCAAGTTTTAAAAAAAATAGAATTTACCCAAATTTTTTTATTAATTTATTTTAATCTTGTACTCAATTTTTGTAACAATTTATTATATTCTTCTCCTCCTTCTTCAAACCATGTTGTTTCAAAGTATATATATCTCCTTTATCATAAACACATAATTTACAAATTAAGCCAACTACATTGTTTTTTTTTTAATTAAAAATTGTTTTTGCTTCACCATTATAGAACAAAATAACTCCATTATTGAAGCTCCATTAATTGAGTTATTCTCTTCCATGAAAGGAAGCTTGAATAATTCCATTTAAGGAGCTGCTGAAGCTCCATTTATATGGAAATGAAAAAAAGTAAAAAATTTTGAACGAAGTAGAATAAGAGGGTATAATTGCAATTTGTTTTTTATGTTGAAATTGAATAGATAAGAATAAATATGAGTTGATTTGGAATTATAACAAACATTAAGGATATGATTAGATTGTGAAATAGTAAATAACATGGGTCATTGTAATTTTTTTTTAAAATCTGGATATGAATATGAGGAAAAACATTTTCCATAATATCCATATCACTAATTGTCCGTCACATAGGATTGTTTCGTTGACTTTTGACATGAAGTGTAATTAACTTAAGAAACATGTCCTATGATGTAATTGTTGGAAATGGAGGGGACCAAAATGAGTAATCATATTAATTGGGTTATGTAATTTTCTCTTTAGTCAAATATATCTCGTGCACTTTAATGCTCTTTTTGGCAAATACAAAGAAAAGAAAAGTATGCTATTTGATTGAGCATATCTATCTAGTGTTCTGATAATAGACTGAGTTTTTCAAATGTGCAACTTAATAAAATCTACCAAAGTTTGATCATAAAAGAATTGAATTGTTGGTTTTTTGAGTTGATAGGAGAAGAAGAATCGAAATCGATGGCTATGAATTCGAGAAACGGTTCGATTCTACCGATAGCGTCGAGTGATCCATCTCCGGTGTCTAGAGGAGAAGAGAAAGCCCTCAAAGGATCTGCCATGACCAAACGTGGTGTTTCCGCTGCAATTTCTTATATGACTTGTGCTGGTACTCTTTTTTTTACGCCCTAATTTGTTTTGTTTCTTTCTCATTTAGCAGAGATGGTGATATTACTTAATTGGGTTTTTTTTCTTGTTCCTTTCTTTAAAAATTCAATCTTTATTCATTATGTGTCCAGTATGTATGATGTTATAGCTATTAATGGCCTTACCTGTTGGGTTTTAGTAGAAAAATGGGTATATTGTGTTTGTTCAAACTGAGCTTTGCTTGCAAATGTCATCTTACATTTATTTGTGTTTCGTAATATACTTCTTTCTGAGTTTATTTTGCTTTGCCCGATTATTTTGTTTCATTTTCCCTTTTTGTCTCTTGAATTTATATAGCACAGAGGGATTTTACTATTTTGTGGGCTTTTGTTTTGTGAAATAGGCCTCTTTTCTTGAAAAAATTTACTATCTTATTCAGTGTGTGTGACCGATTTTAATCCCCAAAACTTTTCAGGGTGTAATAGAAACATGGCACCTTGAGGTTTCCTTGTCATCATGCTTGGATTGTATGCAATTTTGTTTGCATTTGTAACATGTTTTTTCTACCGTACATCAATCTGGCGGCTGCCTAGTTATCAAGGCAACTGTGAATTTTGTTATAAGGTCCAACTGTCAGACAAGACTTGAACACAAGTTATTAACTAATCCCACCTACCTACCCAATGTTGCATAATTTGTACATAAACCTTAAAAATTATGAAAAAGCACACCACAACCCACCCAGGTGTTAGGTGCATTCCTCTAGTTTTCACCCATCTAATTGTTCTAACACAAGTTATTCTCAGTTATCAATTGTTGTCAACCAAATTTTTTGACCATATTATATTAGTTAGAACTCAAATATCAACTACTTTCCATTGCCAAACTAATCCTGCGTACTATTCTTGCTTCTTTTTTACTGTTAAATATCTAATTTATTTTTATATTTGCAGTGCTGTTAGTTTTGTTCAATAAGGCTGCACTTTCTTCATACAGCTTTCCGTGTGCCAATGTCATCACCCTTTTTCAGGTATATGAAGCAGTTTGTTATGTATTCATATCATGTAGGTTACTTTTTAGGAAACCAAATTCTGTTTTGTAAATTGTTTTGATGTTGCATATCAATCTGCTTTGCCTAAGGATGTCAAGCTAATGCTAAGAAATGCAGTACGGTAGAATCTTATAAGAAATGTAATACCCCCTTCATTCTGTTAAAACATTCACATGTGGAGGTATTATATTGATAAAATCATTAGGGGACTGGGGATGATAAAATGTAGGAGAGAAAATGTATGAAGTATGAATGCGAGTGCATATAATTATTAAGTGGAGATAGTGGGTTTCCATAAAAGGAAAGTGAATGTTTGTAAAAAACACCATAATTGGACAATGTAAATGTTTTGAAAAGAATGGAGGGACTGCCATACAACCTTACCTCTGTTTATCTTAGTTGTTAAGATGGCGACATTGCTAAGCTACCATGTGTTTGTTTCTCTCATCAAGGATAAAACAAGGTTCTAACTGCCAACACCTAGCAAGGGAATTTAGTGCTCCTTGCTTGTTGTCATAACTGTGGTACTATACAATTGTACTTTGTGTTAGATGTTAAGAGTGCGAAGCTGCCATTTGTCTGTTTCTCTCATCAAGCATTGAACAAGGTTCTATTTGCCAACACCTAGCAGTGGATTTTCATGCTCCTTGCTTGTTGCCATAACTTTTGTTGAAAAAAAAATATTTTCATAAACATACTCCATGTTATTCCTGTCCCCCTTGTCCGACCACAGTCTCTATCTGCAAAAGTGGTTGCTAACCATGCATGCTGCACCTTATTATTATGAACAAGTCGTTCAGCCAAACCTACACATGGTGTTCATATTCTAGTTTTGGCCTTCCATGCTGGCAGTTAGTTACTTGAATTTCATATTGTTAAGGTCGTGGCTGTACCCTGTCCCGTCCAATCCAGATGGCTTGTACTGTGTTGTAGCTATAATAGTATAACTGAAGAAATAGTTTATATAAGTACTCTTTTAGCATGCGCTTTATTGAAAATCCATGTGACTCTGGTTGTGCGGTTTTGAATGATACGAGAACTTAACTGCACCTTGAAGGCTTGAAGCGGAATGCAGGTGAAAGCTGCTTCAGTATTATTACTTATTCACGTTCTATTACATTATGACTCCCTCCGCCTTTTGCTTCTATTTCTTTTCCTTGCTTTGGTTGAAATCTAGTGACAATTGCATACATTCTATGGACAAATTCCATGGACCCTATTTCAAGGCTGTCAAGCCCATAGAGGTTTTGCCTTGCTGCTTATTTGTAAATTTCCTCTTACTAATACCTAGTAAGCACGAATACGTCAAAATAGGCCAAGTCCCCGGTGAAATATGTATCCGGGGACGGATACGCTCCGATACGAGGGCAGTGCGTTTCCTAAACCTAAAAAAAAAACCCTACTTACCTAATTAGCCAAAATCGGGAGAATAACTTTCCAATTGAGCACTTAGAAGCAGCCGTGCTTCTTCTTCCTGCTGCTGTGCACAAATCGAGCCGCCTCCTTATCGGATTACGGTATCGGCGACGCCGCTTCTTAGCGGTAACACCCATGTTGAATCCTCCAGTTCTCCCATGTCCGTCTTCTGTTTGCATGGGTTTTGTTTTGTTAATTTGTTGACTTTTAATGTTTATGTGGGCTTTTAATTATTTGAAGGACCCTTAGTTTAATGAGCACTTTGCATTACAAGCCCTTTCATTACTTTTATTGCTTCCAGGATATGTCTACGTTTCTATTGCACTATAACCCCATTTTATTCCATTACAGGCCCCTTTTTAGTATATATAGAAATGTATATTAAATACAAAAAGTATATAAAAAAATTAAATGTATCCGTATCCTATTTTTTTGGATTTTGGCGTCCCAACGTATTCGTATCCGTTTCCGTGCTTCTAATAATAATAATAATTATTATTATTATTATTATTACTACTACTACTAATAATAATAATAATAATTATTATTATTATTACTAATAATAATAATAATAATAATAATAATAATAATAATATAAAAAATAATGATGATGATGATGATGATGATGTGATTCAATGCAAATAATATTTTTTTTCTTCGTCTTTATCCTGCTCTAGTTCAGTTATGTAGTTGCTTATGAGAGATGATGATGGGATTCAGTGTAAATAATTTTTTTTTCTTTGTTTTTATCCTGCTGTAGTTCAGTTATGTAGTTGCTTATGAGAAATGTCATATACTCATATTTCATAGTTCTCTTTTCTTTTGGTTGTATCTCTTGCAGATGATATGCTCGTGCTCTTTTCTTTATGCACTTAACCGCCTAAAGCTAATCACTTTTAATGCAACCGAATCTTTGGCCATGAATGGTAGTTCCAAAACATTGGTGCCAATAAAGACATTGATAACCACTTCACCTCTGGCTCTGGCATATCTACTTTACATGGTACTACTTTTGCCATTATTTTATAATGTTCAGCTTCTTACTCCCAAATAATAATTAAGCTAAATTTCTCTTCACTACCTTGAAAGTTAGCCTCTATGGAGTCTGTTCGAGGTGTAAATGTCCCCATGTATACAACTCTGCGCAGAACGACAGTTGTATTTACAATGATCATTGAGTATATCCTTTTAAAGCAAAAGTATACATATCCTATTATTGGAAGGTAACCTTCCCCGATACTCTGCTTTTACTTTAATAGTTGAGCGTTTTGTATCTGTGTCATGTAAATTTCATTATATGTGTTTGACTCGAGATGCTGAAATATCGGAGAAAGAGAGTAGTTATTAAAACATGCATTTGTTGTATTTATGAATATAATTGTTTTAGGCTAAACTGGTTGATGTTGTTCTATATCTAGTTCCTAGGGTTTTCCCCTGCCCCTGACTTGCTAAAGGCTACAGAATAGACCTGCGTCTAGGGGTTTTCTTTATAATGTGATTTTGTTCTTCCAGTGTAGCATTAATTGTACTGGGCGCTTTTATTGCTGGAGCCCGAGACATGTCATTTGACTCCTACGGTTATTTAGTTGTTTTTGCATCCAACATTGCAACAGCTGTATACCTTGCAACCATAGCTCGTATTGGTACTATTTCTATCCCTTTTTACTCTGTTTCATGTGGGATTGGTGTGTTTATCCTTTCTGAAACTTCTCTCTACCTAGGAAAATCTAGTGGACTCAATAGCTTTGGCCTCATGTGGTGCAACGGTCAGTCGACAAAGTATCTTATTTTGCTTATCCTCAGTGTTTGCTTATCATATTTTTCTTTTCCTAAATTTTTGACACTTTTACTCCAAAAATAGGAATTCTATGCTTACCTCCTTTGCTTCTGTGGACTCTCTTCCATGGTGACTGGGAGATGACCATGCAATTTCCATATTTGCTTTCTCCGGGGTTCATGGTATGTTTCGGTGTCGAACTTATTTGCACACTTGCATTTTAAGCTCATACATTTGTATAAAAACCGGTTCACCGGCTTTTTTTCTTTGCATTTTGATTATATGTTCAGGGTGTCTGTTAAACATAGAAGTTGTTAGCTTAAATCCATACAATGCCAGGCATTGAAAAGTTCTTGTAAGAGTCGTCTCCTGAGAGTCACAATATAATGAGAGTCCTTGAGAGTCCTATATAATAGACAAATATATACAATTTATACATAAAACTATATAATATGATTTTTTTCGCAGGTTGACCCGCTTGAATTCGACCCACATTTTTCCCTTATAATCCGCTTTCATTAGTCCATCCAATCATATTGATACTTTGGGACAAATTGCTTATATATGGTATATAATTGTCTATGTTTAATGTAAAATTATTGATGACAAGCTATTTATCTCAAAAAACTCAATATTTATAAAATAAACATAGAAATCAATTTCATTCATCAATCAATAAAATGTCATTATATAAAAAATAATACAAAAAATTTGAAATCACTATATCCAAACTACATTCATCCTCGCAAACAAAAAAAAACACCCTTGACTTGTTCGTCAACTCCTTCATCCACGCCTCCATCTTTATCATCAATCATTCAACCACCATTTTTACGAAAACCTACTGTATGCAACAAAAAAAAAAAAAAAACCAACATCAACAATTTACATATAGACATACACAATTTACATAACAACCTAAACAAATTTTTTTTTTCAAAAGATGCAATAAAATACCTATATTCAAGCATCACCAATTTACCCTTAACAATCAACAATTACAGTATAAACACAGGCTATTCATACATAATAATCAAAGGAAAAAAATGAAGCATAATAACCGAAGCAAAAATGAAGCATAAACATAGACATCACCAATTTACCCTTAACAATCAACAATTACAGTATAAACATAGGCATCACCAATTTACCCATAACAATCAACAATTACAGTATAAACATATGTTATTCATACATAATAATCGAAGCAAAAAAGCAGCATAATAACCGAAGAAAAAATGAAGCATAAACATAGGCATCACCAATTTACCCTTAACAATCAACAATTATAGTATAAATATTCATACATAATAATCGAAGTAAAAATGAAGCATAATAACCGAAGCAAAAATGAAGCATAAACATATGCATCACTAATTTACCCTTAACAATCAACAATTACAGTACAAACATAGGCTATTCATACATAATAATCGAAGCAAAATTGAAGCATAATAACCGAAGCAAAAATGAAGCATAAACATATGCATCACCAATTTACCCTTAACAATCAACAATTACAGTATAAACATAGGCTATTCATACATAATAACCGAATAAAAAATGAAGCATAAACATAGGCATAACCAATTTACCCTTAACAATCAACAATTACAGTATAAATATATGCTATTCATACATAATAATCGAAGCAAAAAATGAAGCATAATAACCGAAGCAAAAATGAAGCATAAACATAGGCATCACCAATTTACCCTTAACAATCAACAATTACAACCAAAACAACAGAAAACGAAGCATATCATGCACAACAACATTCACTTCAACATTATCAATAGAGTTTAAACACGCAAACATCAACAATTACAGGTCAAGCATGCACAATTTACATAGAAACCTAAACAATATTTTTTTTCAAAAGATGAAATAAAATACCTATATTCAAGCATCACCAATTTACCCTTAACAATCAACAATTCTGATTATAAACATATTTATTCATACATAATAATCGAAGGAAAAAAATGAAGCATAATAACCGAAGCAAAAATGAAGCTTAAACATAGACATCACCAATTTACCCTTAACAATCAACAATTACAGTATAAGCATATGCATCACCAATTTACCCGTAACAATCAACAATTACAGTATAAACATATGCTATTCATACATAATAATCGAAGCAAAAATGAAGCATAATAACCGAAGAAAAAATGAAGCATAAACATAGGCATCACCAATTTACCCTTAACAATCAACAATTACAGTATAAACATAGGCTATTCATACATAATAATCGAAGTAAAAATGAAGCATAATAACCGAAGCAAAAATGAAGCATAAACACTGGCATCACCAATTTACCCTTAACAATCAACAATTACAGTATAAACATATGCTATTCATACATAATAATCGAAGAAAAAATGAAGCATAATAACCGAAGCAAAAATGAAGCATAAACATAGGCATCACCAATTTACCCTTAACAATCAACAATTACAGTATAAACATAGGCTATTACACTACAACAATAGACTGACATTTGCATAACTCATTGATATTGTCATACAATTTTACCAAAATATAGACTATTACATTACAACAATAGACAATTTGCATAACTTCGGTGACTTAAGGACAATGCTCACACTAGCATGGGACTCAATGGACACACTCATGAGCATATTCACACAGCCATTCAACTAGTTGACAACTGTACACAATGTTACCATAACAATAGACTATTACACTACAACAATAGACAATTTAAAAACAATACTACATGAAGTCTAACCATAAAGTAATGAAACCACAACATCATCCATTTATAACTAAACATACAACATTTACATGAAACATACAACTTCATCAAAATAACAGCTAGCTTCTTCCCCTGCTTGATTCAAATTCTTCCCCAACTTGATTCAAATCAAATAGTTGAAAAGTACAACAATTATTACTACCAGAACATCATGAAACAAACACCACAATAGTCAGCCTAATTCTAAGCAACACACAAATCAATCGATCAGTTGCAAGTTGAATTGGTATAATTGAACCAAAACAGAAGTTTATTTAGATGTAAATCGAAGACGAAATCAGAGACAAATAGATCGAATGATAAACATATCTACACCAAATCGGAGAAGAGTGATGAGAATCGAAGTGTTGAGATGTAAATCGAACACCAAAACTGCGAAAACTAGATCGAATGACGGAGAAGAAGGTCGATTAGGGCTGAAATCGCCATTATCCGATGAACGGATCTATTCACCCACCTCGTTTCCCTTTCAATCACTCATACTGGATCTATTCAACAACAGCCTCATCGTTACCATCCACTGCCTCGGATTCGTCTCTCATCTCTCTCCTCTCTCCGGCAACGTCATAGAAGAGTGCTCAAACTTGAAGCTGGAGCTGAACTGGCCGAATTAACACCAATTGAAGGCGGAAGAGCAGTATAGATAATGGCTGGTGTGGTTTAACAGCAGCATCACCGGAATCACGCGCATTACCAACAACATTTGTGTTCAAATCCTCCATTGAAGCACTAGAAGATCAAAAAAGGTCGTTAAAAACACAACAAACACACCAACAACTGATGAAAATCAGAAAGGAAATGAAAAACGAGACAAAATACCTGTAATCGAAAGCAAAAACTGCAAAAGCTAGGGTTTCGATAAAAATCGGGAGCAAATCGTCAGTAACGGCAAACTGGAAGAGGGGAAATGGAGAAAAATGGAAAAAAAAACTGAAAAGGGGGTATTTATATGACCCAGAAATCCACGAGAAAATCCGGGTTAACCAAACCCGGAATCAGGATCTGCGACTTAAGACCCGCGAGAATCTTTTAGCAACCAAGTCAAGAATAATTGTGTATGTTTGTGTATATGTTTGTGTATTGTTCAAGATTCTCAAGGACTCTCATAGTCTTTAGGACTCTTTTAAGTTTTAGTATTCTTGTAAAAGGACAAAAAAAAGAAGGAAAAAGAAAAGGATTCTTATCTACCCCCTCTTTAGGTTTTCCAGCTATAAGTCTAATGGCTGTTCATTTTACTGGTATCTTCTTTCCATGAGAAATCATTGAGTTGTTAATTTCATGGCGGGTGATTTTCACAAAATACACCTTAAATAGTAAATTTGCCCCCTGCGATTTGAATATTTACATAAAAGCCCAAAATATTTTTGAGTTGACCAAGTGAATTTCAATTAAAACTAAATAGAAAATGAAATTTACAAATTTTCAATTTATTATGACATTGCCTCAAAAGTTTCACAATTTCACAAGATTAGCCCAAAATAATCTTTAAATAACCCCCACAAATAGCTTAATAGTACTTAATTGTCTCATTACCTTAATACACCCTAGATAAGACTTATTTATTTCCTTGAGTTTGTTTGTCTCTTTTACGGAGTAAATCCATGCCTAAGTATTAATTGGGTTATTTGCAAGCTTATTTAAGCTTTACAATACTTATCTGTTCATGCTATAGTGTATGATATATAATATACTTCCTTCGTCCAGGGACAAGGTTCCCATTTGTTTTTTAGTCAACAAGAAGGAACAAATACTTTTGGGATAAAATAATGTAGTGGTTGTACTTTATTGGAAGTTACTATTGTTAAAATTAACTTTTTTGTTAAAAGTCGGATATTTTAATATTATTGTGGAAGGAAGAATAGCCAAAAATGGCAAAACGGGAACTTGTTCTGGGACAGAGGAAGTATAAAATTTCAGTATCCCAGCCATCCCACTCCCATGATACCACTGTCTCGTATTTTGTGGCCGGCGCAACGCAATCGTCTATTAACAACACTGCTATTGGTATAGGAAAATCTATGAAAATGTCTTGCTTGTATCTCATGATCTTTAAGTTTCCAATTTAATGAAACATATGTATGTTGGTGGTTAGAGTTGTGTCTCTCATTTTCCATTTGTTACCTGCTTTCTCAATTCAGATGGTACTCCTATTGTCCTGCATACTGGCCTTTCTCCTGAATTACAGTGTGTTTCTCAACACAACGTTGAACTCTGCACTTACCCAGACAATCTGTGGTAATTTGAAGGTTCGATTCTAAATACCTGTTTTATCATTACTAGAAATGCTTTGTTGTAGGCATAGAATACAGCTGATATTTAGTCTAAGCTTTCAGCTATTGAATATATGAAATTATGAACCTTTTTGAATCTGCATCATCTATGTTTATAATGGTTAGCTGCGTTATTGTATTTTTCACATTAATTGTCAATTGCATACTTTATTCCTTTAGTTTCTTGTAAAAAGACGCATGCATCATTTCCCCAGCGATAACAGAGAGGCTGTTTCCAATTGACCCATGACCAAAATTGGGAGTACCCTCTTCCACTTCATGAAATGAAGCAAAGAGGGTTTTGATAGTCATTTTGATTAAGTCCATTATGTCTCAGTTTTCTTGGTTGTATTCTTCCAATATTGACTCTTTTTAAGCTATATTGTAATCAGTTTGTGAACCACATTCCATTGATTTAGATAGAAACTATATCAGGGAACGACTTTCCTTTAATTCATCTTATCTCCTATAAATTCCCGCATGAGTGTAAGTGGCACCACTCTCGTGACCGTCCCCAACCCCACTGCGGGTGACGCAGCTGTTAATTACAGCTTTGTTTCGAGGTTGTGTTTGTTGGCTTATATTCATTGCTGCTACTGGTCGCTTGATTTCTTTTACCATGTAAACATGATCTTTTGTGCAAATTTGCTATATATCATCCTCTTGGCTGTGTGATAATATTATCACTTATAACATTTGTTGACATCCTGTTTGTTAGGATCTCTTCACGATTTCACTCGGCTGGGTTATTTTTGGAGGCTTGCCGTTTGACTTAGTGAGTGCAGTTGATCCCTGTACCTTCTCTTAGTGTACGACTGGCTTTTAAATTCTTTATGTAATGTGAATATGCATCTCTGCAGTTGAATGTTATTGGGCAATGTCTAGGCTTCATTGGCTCGGGAATGTATGCATGGTATAAGCTCACTGGGAGATAGACGCCTAGGAACTGATTTGCAGACTGAATTTTGATATACACCAGAATCAGAAAGGTGATTAAACTGGAAATAGATCATTTGTGGATGTGACATGGCTGTTTGGCAGCCAGTTTTAGAAGAAAGTCTTTTCAAATATACTTTACATTTTTTAGTCTTTGGTTCTCCATTTTAATTTGAGTTTGATGCAAATTGAGTTTTCTAACCACATGACTGTTTCTCTATATCATTCTTTTCTCCCTTGTTTTCTTCATTTCAATTGGAACAAGAGGAAGAAGTGAGATGAGGGAAATAGATCTCAAATAGATAAGACAGAATAAAGATGGCGTTGGTGAGGGGAAAGATCATATTTTCTATAAAGAAAACCCAACATTATGGCATTCAGAAACACCAAAAAAGAAGAATATGAACAAAAAAGTGTATGTTAAAATTATGGGTGTTGTTTAATCGAATATATATTACTCCCTCTGTTCCAAAATTTTTTTTTTCCATTTTGATTTAGACCGGTCAACTGTTTTCAACTTTGACCGCAAATTACTCTTAAACTATAATAGTACATAGTTTAATAAAATTATATAATGAAAATTTAATAAAGACAATTGACTGTAGAATAGTGAAATAGAAATATTTCTTTGGAACGGAGGGGTATAAAATAAAGTTTTATTCCAAAGTCCAGACCATTTAGAGCTCAAATCCTATGTGTCTTTATATATAATAATATATGAACGACAGTGTTGGCATTTCTACTTTAACACAACACACTTTTTGGTTAAACACATTTTTGGTTAGTCAATGAATGTATTTAAATAGTGAGGAATTATAGGAATTTAAATAAATTTTCACATTGCATTTATAACAACCCGACTATTAATCGATCGAGCTCCGACCCTTTGGGCTGGCGCGATTACTCATGGAAACTTGAGCTCAGGACTTCGACTTGCAATCCCAAACCAATTTAGCATGGGAGTCTAACTATTATCCTCGTTTTACGGAGTAGTGAATCCAGCTCTTTCACACACGTTTTCGTCTACGTGAAACTAAGTGATCAAGGTAACTGAGGGCAGTTTCACCAGTAGGTGAACACTCCCTAGACTGAGACGCACATCAGTTCGTCCATGTGAAGACTAGTTAAGATCTGTCGCATCTGATCATCGGTGACGATACTAATGTTGAGCCAATCAGGTAAACCTTGTTTAACGGTATAGGTTTGCGAAAGCTCACTTCTCGTCGTGTCCAATCATATACTTCCTCCGTCCTGTAACAAAGTTCCCATTTTGACTTTTTCCGGTCAACCGTCTCCAACTTTGACTACGAATTAATCGTAAACCGCAATGTAAAATGTTCAATTAAATTATATAATGAAACTTTGAAACAGTCAAAATGGGAACCTTGTTCCAGGACGGAGGAAGTATGATTTATCCAGAAACCGTATAAGTGTAATTCATGTCCGATCACTCAGGATCACTGATTAGGACAAGTCAGCCCACTAATTTGGCCGAGGAATACACTAACAACTTTATCCTCGTATTCCAATCCTAATGATGTGACATCGTCGTTGACTAGTTTAATGAATATCATCCTTCCAAGTCTAATTCACAGTATACATCCCATGTATACTAGACTGCAGGTTGTATGATGAACATTTTGATTTGAAGATATATGTCTAAGTGTCTAATCTCATATATGCAGAATAAACACAAACAAGGAATTGGTATAATACAATTCATTTATTTCAGCTACCGAAATACGGATTACAATTAATTCTTGCTCTACGGGCATAACTCTACCAATAGTTTTGATTGCTAGCATTCAAAGAAAGAATAAGTAGAAAGGGAGAACCAAAGTATATGAATGTTATTTGAGTAGTGTATTTATGGTGTTAGAACTTGTATTTGATGGTCATGGCACATGTATTGTTTATTTAATGTATTTTATAGCTTTCCGAAATATTTTTTAAACTTTTCTAAGATGTACAGAGATGTCTCGTAAAATTGAAATCCCGAGATCAATATTCAGCGTCGAAGCTGTTCGAACTCCTCGAAATCAACTGCAGTCGACTTCCTCCTATTTTCTCACCTTTGTTTTGTAGTTTGTTTGTGGCTTGGATTCTTGGCTTGTTCAATAGCTTGGATGATTTCCGACTTTAAGAAAAGTTCAGTTAGCGAGTCAATACGAGCAAAAAGGTGATTCTTGAAACGTAGTATGCATGGCTAGGTTCTTGATATTTTATGTATTATGTTGTATGATATATATGTATTCCGTTTTACATGTTATTTAATCCTTAGTAGGCCATTTACTTTGAATTAAACGGTTATATATATATATATATATATATATATATATATATATTGCGAGTTATTATGTATATGATTATATTGTTAATTGGTAGATTGCGACTTGTTATGGAATAATGATACTCCCTCCGCCCCGCAGAACTTCATACGTTTGCCATTTTTAGCCGTCCCACAGAACTTCATACATTACTAAAAAAGGAAGCTACCCCACATTCAACAAATAATAAACAATATCAACTTTACACACAATTTACCACTCAAAGTACACTTTTGTCTACATTTTTCATACTTTATCATTACTTTAACTTTTCGCATAAAACTGCGCGTCAACCCTAATGTATGAAGTTCTCCGGGACGGAAGGAGTATGTTTTTATTATCAATTCATTGAGTAGGCAATTTACTCGTTGGAATTTGATGACATGATTATAGTGATGATTACGTGGTTAGCGTATGATTGTGTTGTGACTTCACATGATTACATGCTTAGCATATGGGATACAACGATGTGTCTATATTGATTATATTACTACATTAATCATATACCTTGGTAACTCGTTTATCTTGCGATTCAATTTGCCGAATTAATGTTTCATGGGAAACGTATCTGCAAAAAAATTAAAAACACCCTGCACACGATCTGCGATGTGATTTCGCCCATCAAATCCGATAGCAAGCAGTGCCTATTCAATACCTTTTTGAAGTTGTCATTTTGAATGATAGTTACTTCGAAGGTTTCCCTTGTAAAATGTACAGAAATTTCACGCACCTAACTTTTGCCGAAAATCTACTGTCATTTTATCTATATTTGAGTTAGTATTAGAAAGGAGTACAACATTGCATGAAAATTTTGAACAAAATTTACATTTGTGTTGCGCTTGGTTATCAGAAAAATAGGGGAAAGGAAAACAAATAAGGGAAAATTTTATTTTTTGTGTGTTTGGTAGAGATATGGAAAATTGGGAAAAGAATGGAAAAGGTTGAAATTAGGGGAAAATAGTGAAGATTTAATGTAGACAGAAACAAGAAACAACTCCCACCCCATTCCGTCTCTTTTGCCAATGTAGTCTTTCTTTGTTAATGTGAAGATTTAATGGATTTTAACTTCTTTCTTTGTTAATGTGAAGATTTAATGGATTTTAACTATTTTGAAATACAATGATTGTTGATTTTCTTGACACTGCCAATTCATGTTTTTGCATTTTATGACCGATAACTTGATGGAGAAACCTGTTTAAACCTTTCTCATGAATTTTCACAGTTTCACATCTTTGTTAGTTTCATGCGTGGCAAAATGCTTTGTTCTACTTAAGAAAAGTTCATGTCATATACTCATCTAGTTTACAGAAGTGAGGATATGAAATTATTTAGGTGGGTGATGTTACATGAATTGGAATGGAAAAGTCCCGAAGTGTGTTATATGAATGTATACACTTCACTTTGTAAGTTCCAACTGTGTTCTCTCTTTTTTGCAATTTTAGTAGGATAAGTATTCTATTTTTGACATGTTTCCAAAATTAACCACCAATTTTCCTGGAAAATTATAATGGTGCAAACCGAATGAAAATAAGGAAATTCTTTGATTTTCCCATAAATCTTGATTTTTCCTTATTTGTTTTTCTTTCCCATATTTTCCTTCCAAACAAACACATCATTGAAGTTAACAATAAGGGAAATTGACATAAACCACCATAAATATACCCCTAATTACGATTTTTATCAACAAAGTCTTGAAAGCCAGCTTAGATGCACCAGCTTAACCTAACCCTGTTAATGGCTCTAGCACTAGTAAGATATTCTTCTTATTATAAATAATAATAGTACATGAGAACTGCATCATACTCTTACTTACTCACTTCCTCTGCTTGATTGCTTAACCAGTTTCCAATTTCTGTTAACTTTTCATTTTCATCTTTGTATTATATGGAATAATCGTATCTTTTTCAGGTCGATTAGTCACAGCAACATATCAAGACCAAATCCAGATATGTTCGATCGATTGACGATGTTAGATACACAGACGTTTTATATTCAGAAAATATGACGTTTAAAATTTTAATTCACAGTTAAGTAATGCTAGCATTATTTTTACAGTATTAAAGCAGGGACATTTCTGATAACTTCCTGACAGGTGCTCTATCTCGATCATTCGGAATCATGCACAACTTATCATCATTGTAAGTTCTTGACTGTCCCTCTCGTATATTTGTTTCTTCTTTCATTTTTTTTGTCCTTTCATAATTTCTTATGGCTTAAATATGATAAATCATCTTATTATAACAACTATATGAATGGTAATAGTCTCTCGGGCACTCTAGAAGTGTTGGAGATGCTTACGACACTTACTGAGTTGTAAGTACGGTTTACATATAACATTAACTAACTTATTTGTTTTTAAAAAATTTTAGGAACATAGATAATAACAACTTCTCTGGATAGGTACTTGAATCGTTGTTAAACCTTGATAATTTTAGGTAAAATTTTATTTTGTTAATTGATTGATTATAAATTATAATATTATTTGTTATCTTAATAGTTCATTTTATTGCAGGTGTATAGGGTTGGGGTGTTTAGTATCGACTAGCCGTAAGAAATCATCCATGAGGACCATGCTCATGATCATTGTAGTTGCAGTCCTTTTCGTTTTTGTAATGTTGGTTGTCCTAGCATATAATTTTCTAGTAGAGTATCAGAAAGATAACCGGATTAATCCGGCAATAGAGTTCGTTGAGATGTAGGAGTATTTTATTATATGTAACTACTTGAATATGAATGTCATGTTATGGTATTTGTAATAAAAT
This sequence comes from Plantago major, assembly GCA_026545765.1. NCBI lineage: Eukaryota > Viridiplantae > Streptophyta > Magnoliopsida > Lamiales > Plantaginaceae > Plantago > Plantago major. The sequence continues at coordinate 76,701,088 of CM048840.1, read as the reverse complement.
AGTTATTGGCATGTATGTCTGACCATACGTTTGGAAATAGTTTGAAAAACTTGAAATATCAACTGACCTTGGAGATCCAAAAATTAACAGTATATTCTCCATCACTGGTAGTTACCTCAGCCAAAGTAGCATTCATCTTGCGGCGACAATTAATCTCTCATCATCCTAGGCGAATCGTACTCTCAGTGTGTGATAGAGAAGAAATGTTGCTTCTTTGTCCAGTCCCCTTCATTTCTTCTCTGTCAATTAATTCTTCACGAGGCCAGGATGTTGAATGTGCAACATGTTGAAGTTGTTGCTCTGAGTTCTATGACCAACAATTTCCTAAAAAAATTAAAACGTCACCTTAAACACGATCCATGATGCGATATCGCCCATCAAATCCAACAACAAGCGGTCCCTATTCAATTCCCATTTGAAGTTGTCACTTAAAATGATAGTCACTCCGAAGTTTCCTTGTAAATTGTACCAAGACCTCATTGGCCTAACTTTTGTCGAAAATCTACTATCATTTTCTTTATGTTTGAGTCAGTATAAGAAACGAGTATGACATTGCATGGAAATTTTGCACAGAATTTACATTTGAAGTTAATAATAAGGGAGAATTATAGAAACCTACCCTAAATTTACCCTAATTACGAATTCATCCCCTCAAATTATTCAACAAGGTCTTGAAAGCCAACTTAGATTCACTAGCTTAACCTAACCCTGTTAATGGCTCTAGCACTAGTAAGATATTCTTCTTATTATAAATAATAATAGTACCTGAGAACTGCATCATACTCTTACTTGCTCACTTCCTCTGCTTGCTTGCTTAATTATTTTCCAATTTCTATTAACTTTTCGGTTTCATCTTTTTATTATATGGATTAATTGTATCTATTTAAGGTCGATTAGTCACAACAACATATCGTGACCAATTCCAGATATGTTCGACTGATTGACGATCTTAGATACACTGTATGTTTTATATTCATACATTATGACGTTTATAATTTAATTCACACTTAAGTAATGCTAGCATTGTTTTTACATTATTAAAGCAGAGATATTTATGATAACTTCTTGACAGGTTCTCTCGATCATTCGGAAGCATGCACAACTTATCATCATTGTAAGCTCTTGACTGTCGCTCTCATATATCTGTTTTTTCTTTCATTTTTTTGTACTTTTGTAATTTATTATGGCTTAATATGATAAATCATCTTATTATAACATATATATGCATGGTAATAGTCTCTATGGTACTCTAGATGTGCTGGAGACGCTTACGACACTTACGGAGTTGTAAGTACGGTTTACATATAATATTGAGTAACTTATTTCTTTTTATTTTTTTCTAATTTTTTTTCCAGGAACATAGATAAGAACAACTTCTCAGGACAGGTACCTGAGACATTGTTAAACCATGATAATTTTAGGTAAAATTTTATTTTCTTAATTGATTGATTATAAATTATAATATTATTTGTTGTCTTAATAGGTCACTTTATTGCAGGTGCATAGGGTCGGGGAGTTTAGTATCAACTAGTTGTAAGAAATCATCCATGAGGACCACGTTCATGATCACTGTAGTTCCAGTCCTTTTTGTTTTGGTTATGATGATTGTCCTAGCATATAATTTTCTAGTGGAGTCTCAGAAAGATAACCGGATTAATCCGGCAGTGGAGTTGGTAGAGGTGTAGGAGCATTTGATTATATGTAATTACGTGAATATGGATGTTGAATATGAATGTCATGTTATGGTATTTGAAATAAAATACTCCCTCCGGTCCATTAAGAGCTTCCTAAGCTCTTACTTTCTCTTGAATTAAGACAATTGTAATAAAAAAAATAGTTTGTAAGAGGAATTATATTGGTAAAGTTGTAAGTGGGTGATAAAGTAAGAGAGATTGAATAAAATGAGGGTGAAGTAGGAAATAAAAATAATAAAGAATTAGCTAGTGGGGTAAAAACTTTCCATTTATGGGTTAGGAAGTTTCTAATGAAACCCCAAAAAAGGAAGGTTAAGAAGTTTTTAATGGAACGGAAGGAGTAGTTACTGACATGTATGTCTGACCATACGTTTGGAAAGAGTTTGAAAAACTGAAAATATCAACTGACCTTGGAGATCCAAAAAGTTAACTGTATATTCTCCATTGGTGGTAGGTACATCAGCCAAAGTAGCACACATCTTGAGGCGGCAATTAATCTCTAATCCTCCCAGGCACATCCTGCTCTCAGTGTGTGATAGAGAAGAAATGTGCTTGCTTCTTCGTCCAGTCCCCTTTGTTTCTTCTCTGTCAATTAATTCTTCGCAAGGCCAGGAAGCTGAATGTGCAACACGTTGAAGTTGTTGCTCCGAATTCTATTATCAACAATTTCCTAAATATTTTAAAACGTTACCCTAAACACGATTTGCGATGCGATATTATCCATCAAATATGACAGCAAGCGGTCGCTATTCAATTCCTTTTTGAAGTTGTCACTTTGAATGATAGTCACTCCGAAGTTTCCCTTGTAAATTTTACTAAAACCTCTTTGGCCTAACTTTTGTAAAAAATCTGCTATCATTTTCTTTATATTTGAGTCAGCATAAGAAATGAGTACGCCATTGCATGAAAATTTTGCACGAAATTTACATTTGAAGTTAATTACAAGGGAAAATTACAGAAGCATCCTCTGTATATAAACTTAATTACGATTTCATCCCCTCTAATTTATCAACAAGGTTTTGAAAGCCATCTTAGATTCACTAGCCTAACCTAACTCTGTTAATGGCTATATCACTACTAAGATATTCTTCTTATTATAAATAATAATATTACATGAGAACTACTTACTAGTGTAGCATACTCTTGATGATTCTTCTTTATTGAAACTTGGCAAAAAAGGAGGAAAACACGCCACATGTGGCAACTTCTAAACTCTTGACGAAAGCGGCGGAAACGTTTTTGGCGGAAAGAAAAAAGACAGGTCATCGCGGCGAGTCGATGATAGATTTTTCTGCGAGATTATATATAATCTCCGTAATTAGATTTTCTACTTGTGGTATAATTAACTTCTAGCATTGAAGAAACATAAGTCCATAAGTCCCTAAGACCCGAAATCCAAAACTAAGATTAGGGAATAGGGCGAGTAAACCTAGTTTTATATTTTCTCTCTATTTTCAGCAGCGAAGAACGAAGATTTCGAAGACGTATTATCATGGATTGACAACCCAAGAGTTAGGTTTGATCGTTTGGTTATTTATACTTTTGCCTAATCACTGTAATCCTATTACTTCGTTTATGCAATTTATTCACGAATCAACGATGTATTATTCTATCTAATCTATGATTATATTTGCTTATGTTTACGTAATTATGAGTAGCTAAATTCATCGCGGGATGTGGTACACATGAAGAATATGCTAGATAAGTTTTATTACATGATTATGACCGTGCTTATACATTATCTGTGTGATCTATAAATTGATTTGAATTACGATTTCTATGAGAGTTTTTACACTTGATCTTCTAATCTAAATGATTCTCAATTGGTTGGCTCATGAGATTCTTTAAGCATCAAAGCTGTAAATAGTTTCATTAATGCAAGTACTCGTGATTATCTACGTGTATGTATTAAGCTCTATTCGTTGATAATTGTAATCGGTTGGTAGGATATACTCCCTCCGCCCCGCTAAAATATGTCAACTTCTTTCCGGCGTTGTTTTTATGAAAATCAATGTTTTATTATTTATTGTTGGAGAGAAAAATAACAAAGAGTGGAGAAAGTATGAGAGATAAGAGAGATAAATTATAAAGAATGAAAAAAGTATGATGGAGTTAGTGGGGTTTACTTTTTTTTGCTATTTTAGGAAAGTGTGCGCGTGTCATATGAATGTACTATCATTATTTATGCTATTCGATTGACTACCACATATCCCGTGTTTTCACAATCTGCCTAGAAGCTTAAGTATCTTTGTTAATCCCTTCCATAGAAAGATTCGTAATTTAGTTCATCATTATCTTTCCGTATTTCAATTTTATAAGACTTAAATTAGTATTGTTGCTTAAAGTAATTATAATTATTATTCTAGTAAGAGTTCGACACTCGGATCAACTTTCACTAAATTTCAGCAATGTTGCACATTCAGCATCCTGGCCTCACGAAGAATTAATTGACAGAGAAGAAACGAAGGGAACTGGACGAAAAAGCAACATTTCTTCTCTATCACACACTGAGAGTGTGATTCGCCTGGGAGGATAACAGATTTATCGCACCGCAAGATGTGTGCTACTTTGGCTGAGGTACCTACAAGCGATGGGGAATATACTGTTAATTTTTGGATCTCCAAGGTGAGTTGATATTTTCATGTTTTTCAAACTATTTCGAAATGCATGGTCAGACATACATGTCAACGATCTTGCCTATATTCCCTCCCATTCTAAGTTGGTTTGGGATTGCAAGTCGATGTTCTGAGCTCAAGTTTCTTTAAATGGAAACTGGACTCCTTGTATAGAACCAAGGGTGTTCATGAATATAGAGGTAAATGAAACAATGTCAACAGTCTCGCCTATATTTGTATTACGAGTTAACTGTGAAGGATCTTATATGCGTATATAGTATGGTTAAACAAGCTTGTCCATTGATGAGACGATAATTTAGAGTCTCGTCTCGTTCTTTTTACCGTCTTTTGTTGGTCTTTATTTCCACTTTGTTGGTCCAGATAACGGCAAAGTAAAAGACTAGAGGGGGGGGGGGGGGGGGTGAACAGTCTTTTAAAACTTTTGTCGATAAACACAGTTTCTCTTCTCAGATATCTGTGAAGATATCTGATACTTAATTTCAGAGAGCGGAAGACTTTCTGTGATAAGTGCACGTGCTCAGCAGAGTGAAAGTGTGTAAATACTTAACAAGATGAATAAAGCAAGGTAAATGCAGTAAGTAAATAACACAGCAAATTATAGTGGAAGGTGGCGTAATCCTTCAACTAATCCACTTCGGCCTTTCTCAGACCTAGAATCCACTAAGATAGATAAATGAGGTACCCTTACAAATATCCTATCTCTCGATTCCTGCAACACTTGGTTCCCAACCAAATGTTTCCCCCTGAGTTGTTCCCCAGCTATCTGCGCCAAGTACTTCCTCTACTCAGAAATCTTTGAGCTATTCCATAGTTTCCAAAACTAAGTACTTCCTGTGCTCAGTAACCTTGAAGTTGTTCGTTAGTTTCCCAAACTAAGTACTTCATGTACTCCACGCCTGTTGGTGTGTGGTCAAGGTAGTTTGTCAGGTGAGCTTCTTTATAACTTACACAGTTATTTCAGAAAGCTCTATAGAATCAAGATTACTTAATACACTTCACAATGTATGGTAACTTGTTCTTTACTGACCCAAGTCTATGTTAAATGTTCTAGAGAATGAATCTCAGATACTTGATCTTTCGATTCAACTCCTTTACAAATAACAATGCTTGTTAAGGATCAGGACACTTAGAACTTGTATACTACTTAGAGTTCTTAGAGCTTTAGTCGCAACAGAAAGCTAGAAGGTAAGTAGTAAGAAAACTTGTATGCTTGAGAGATCACTTGAAGATATTCAGTAAGTTGAAAGTTCGTGTGTAGTTTCAGTGTAGTTTCAAGCATTCTAAGTGGTGATATTTATAGTTGGATTTGAAGCCGTTTGAATAGTATCCGTTAGGCTCAATTCAAATTCAAGCTATTGATATCTGTATATAGTACTGCAGAGTTCTTTGTCTTCTTCTTCAGAGACTTCTGCTTTTGTGCAGACATTTCTATCCGAGCAATAAATGCATTGTACTACATTTGTCTTGTTGTCTCAACGGATACGTGAAGCTTTCTGAGACTTGACACGTTCCTTACTCAGTACACTTGTGTTCTCATATATCCTTTTAGTAACTTGTTTAATCAAAACACTTGTTGCCTCAAGGTTTTTGGACATAGGTATCTGAGGAGACTTTTCTCCTTAGTCTTCAGCAATCTTGAGCAAACTTCAGTCTTCTGGAAATGAGTTCCTTTGCTTGGATGCTTCCTTCTTGGTCCTCTTCAAATATATAAAAAATACATTCAGAGACCTAACATCCTATACAAGATTTGCTAGACTAACATACTTAGTGATTTTCCTCTTTTACAATGTTCAAGTGAACCAGGAGTACTAAGCACCTTTCTGAGCTAAGATAAGTCATTAGTTTGTTGATCAAAATCTAAACAGATATTCCTAACACACTTTTTTGTGCGTTTTGTGTTTTTAGTTGTGTTGTACAGGTTTCTATTTGTTTAGGCATGTTCTGGAGGAGAAACAACATTCTTGAAAGGTCGTATTCGAGTTGAAGACTCAAGAACTCCATTTGATAGGCCCAAGTTCGAGCCAAATGAAGAACTGAATCATTTACACTTAAGAGGCTCGGACGCATCCCAGATTCTGGCCAGGACGCATCCCACACGCCGTATTCCAGGACGCGTCGCAAATATTCGCCAGGATGCGTCCCAGAATCACCCAACTTTTTGTCCGGGTGTTTGCAACTGCCAGGACGCGTCCCGGCCCTTTTAGCGGATTTTGAATGTTTTGTTACTTAGTCGATTTTAGACTTCGTTTTTCATATTCTGTTAAGAATGGAAGTGGATTGGAATTCTGTTTTGGTAGTCTGAATCCCAAAGACTCCAGAAATATTGAAAGAGAAGAGATTAACTAAAAACAGACTTAATTCTTCATTCATTCATTTTCTGCTAATACACAAATACAAACCCTATTTATAGATTACAAACATAACTACCTATCTCTATCCATTAATACAACCGTTCTATCATATTTCTAAAAACTAATTCCTAATACAATATTAAAACATTTACTAATAATACAAATCATCTTGATAATACTAATTAATATTACACTTTTGTACTAATCAGCCCGTATCATATTCCATCTTCTATCTTTTACTCTCAAAGCAAGAACGAACCCTAGTTTTGGCTTCTTGTCTTTGATTAGCTTCATATTGATTTGTAATTCCGTACATTGACATCGAATTCGGATTCGAAGGTTAGATTATCAATCCAGTTATCTATTCTATTGCAATTTATCTATTTTGTGATTGAGTTCTTACTTGATTGAATCTATCTTATTCTTCCATGATTAATTCATTCGTGACAATGAATATGTATGTTATTGCTTCGATCATGAGTAGCTAATAGCTTAGTGAATACGGTAGCGATGTAGGATTAATCGTATTAGGGTTTTAACCTAGAATCGTTCATACGTGTTAAACTCGTTCAAGATCTTCGTAAAAACCCCAAATTCATTACGCTAGTTTCAAATCTTCTAAACACTTTCTTTATGAATCATTCGTCTCACAATCGATTGATTTCACTAGTTCGAGATTTTCAGATGATGTTTTGGTTAAATTGAAATTGTGCTTGTTTGGACAAATAACTGTAATGAACGTATGAACATAGGTTTAACCCTGTATACGATTTCTCTGAATTGCTACCGTGTTCATTATTTCTCCATATCTAGTACACTAGTTGTTTATCTGCTTTGTTTATTTATTCTATTTCACTCAAATTTACAAACCACTCAATCTTTTATCACAAACTTTTACGTTTTAACACTTTAAACGCTAGGTTGCTTAGTTAACTCCTTGAGAACAATCTCGTAGTTAAGGCTTGTTTCACAACAACTGCTTTAGTTACTTTTGCTTTTTAAAGAGTACTACTAATTTGAGCACATCAAATTCGGCGCCGCTACCAGGGAGTTAACTCCTACTTGGTGTTTAACGTGTTAATTTGTCTTTGTTTGTTTATCACTACCGTTCCTACTTGCGGATTCGTTGCACTGACATAAACTAAGAATTTCTCAAGTTTTTATCAGTGTAGTTGTTACTATAGGTGCATGCTCGGTAGAAGATCCCAGGACACTCCACTTGTGAGCCCAGTAAACGAGATCAGTAGACTACTTCGTAAAATCAGAACAAAAAAGCTTCAATCAATAGCAATGGCCGATGTTACAAGAGCAACAGGAGCAGCAGCTAACCAGGTTACGCAACCTACTTTTCAGGATTACTATTAACCAGGAGACGTCAAGGTTGGTGGGCTTGCGGTTGTACTTTCGAATGATGCAAGGAACATGGAGATTAAGGCTTATCATTTCCATGACATGCCGAGGTTTTATGGGATGCCCAATGAGGATGTGATCAAGTTCCTGAAGGAGTTTGAGGGTTTGGTAGACAAAATTCCAACTCGTGACAAGGTTACTGATGAAGACATAAGGAAGAAGGTCTTCCCCATCTGTATGCAGGACTCATCCAAGAATTGGCTTCTGAATTTGCCCGAGGGATCATTGAACATTTGGGATGACATCTACAGAGCTTTCATGGGGAAGTATTTCCCTCATACAAAGACAACTGACATCTGCAACAAGATCCATCAGTTCGAGCAGAGGTATGATGAATCTTTCTATGAGTGCAGGGAACGGTTCAAAGCAACTCCTGGGTCAGTGTCCACATCACAAGTTCGATAGCATTTCCCTATGCCATATTTTCTATGATGGGCTTACTAGGGAAGATCAGCAACTGGTCGATATGAGTGTAGGAGGGTCTATTCTGGAGACCACTACTGTTGAGCTCGAGGCAGTCTTCGAGAAGTTGGCTGCTAATCCCAGCACAAGGGGGTGCATGGAAAAAGGACCCAAAGGAATGAAGGGAAGCTCGTTGAGGAGTTCGATGTCCCGAGACCAAGAGAGGCGGTTCAGTAGGTAAGGATTCTTAGCCCAAGAATGCTGCAGAATACCCAGGCTAATGAGAGGTGTAACTTATGTGGCAACTATGGGCATAGTTCCAACATGTTCCAACTTCCTGAGGATATGGCTGAGAACCCGAACAAGGAGATAGTTAACTGGGTACAGAACAAGCAAAGGGTACCTGGGTTCCGAGGGATAATAAGACCTATGCTCCTGATCGCAGCAATCTAAGCTATGGGAGAAACTTTTATGAGAATGCTCCACAGACTCAACAAGCACCACCGAAACCTCGGCAGGAACAGGAACCATTGGAACAGAGGTTGAGGCATTTCATAACCAACTCTAATCAGTTCTATTACAACTCCAGCAAGGCTCATAAGAGGAGTGATAAGCGCGCAGAAGGGATGGAACAATCCCAAAAGAGGTTGGAGGATGCTATGGGACAGTTGTTGTCAAGAGATCATCAGCGGGAAGCAGGAAAGCTCCCTAGTACCGTTGAGAAAAGTTTTATGGTAAAGTTCATTGTTAGTGAGGAATCAACATCGCCGGCGCAGGTATTTCAGGAAAAGGTCATCACTTGCTCTTGCTGTAAGGGGAGTGGTGTAATTCCACAGGTTGAAGATGCTGCTAAGTTGGGTTTGGCTCAAATTCTAGAGCCCCATTCCCCATTATTTTCGAAGGTTCTAGCAGAGAAGGCGACCGAGAAACCTAGTGACATAGTGCCACAGGTAATTCCCAAGGGAGGTAAGAGTCTCAGCGATGCCGACAGTTTCGACTTGGTAGTAGGGATAGGTGAGATCCCTGATGCAGTTGGGGTTGTAAACACTGGATCGAGTTGCAATCTCATAACATTTGGTACCTATGAGCATTTGGGACTAGAGGGAATGAAGTCGGTTAAATGCATGATGTGCTTCCTGACGGGTCCCCAAGCCGACCTATGGGTTTGATAGAGGGCGTCAAGGTTAATCTGGATGGATTCGAGGTACCTACCGACTTTGTGGTGATTAAGTCGCCACCACATGTGGCCGGTACTAAGGAAAGTGATACTATGCTGCTAGGTCGCCCCTTTATCAAATCGACCCGCATGGTGATTGATCTCCACTCTCGTACCTGCACGTTTGAGGTACAAGGCAAGCAACGAAAGTTGCTAGCCTATTCTGACCCAAAGTTATCTGCTGCACAGGATAGGAGCAAGGAGTATATAGGGGCTTACATTGGTCCCCTATACATCTATTCTCATTTGCAGCGCAGAAAGGGAGCTCAGAAGGCTAGGAATGCCTTGGGCACGAAGTGATCAAAAGTTCTAAAGAAGTCGAGCTAACGACTATAACCACTAGCATCTTGCTTTGCATTTAGGCATTTCATCTAGTTTGTTAAAGACATTTGTACTGTTTCGATTCGATTATTTACTTTGAACTTAAAGCATTTAGATAATTTTTCATTTATAGACCAATTTGCATCAGCATCGTACTTTGTGATTTTTTCCTTTACGCCATTTGTCTGTCTTGTGCTTGAAAAAATTTAAAAAAAAGAGAGAATTTCTTTTTTTAGGTTGTTTTGGCGTGAACAGTGTTGTCCCGGGGTCGGGGACGCGTCCCTGTAGGCCGCAATCTGGGATGCGTCCCAGAATTTGCGCAGGACGCGTCCTGAATTTTGCGCAGCCACTGTTTCTGTTTGCCAAACCGGGACGCGTCCATGGCTCGGCTTAAAGGGGGGACAGTGAGTCTCCCCGTCTCATTCTTTCCTCCTCCACTCTTCTTCCCATTTCGCCTCCATCACCCAATTCTTCGATCTTCCTCAATTCTTCACCATTTTCACCCATTCTTGTTGCATTGGAATGGGTTCTTCTTCCTCTCCTTCATCCTCACCATCCTAGTAACATTCCATCCATACATTGATCCGGATTCGAGGTAAATTGGCTAAGAACCCTAACTTTTTGAATTTGGATATTTTGTTATGTTGAGATTGATTCTTCCTACTTGATAAGTATAACATGCTCTAGTAGTCTTGATTGCTTCAAATTTTGGAGTTTTGGTCATCATATGCTACTGTGAACTGTTCAAATTGTGTATGCTCCTTTTTTGTTTAGGAACCTTGATGCTTCTCTTCCCTTTGTACTTAAGAGTTCACTCATGCCTTTAGTTGATTGTTGCGTACTAAGGAATTCATGCCGATTTCGTTATGGGATTAAACGTAATTTATTCTTACTATTGTGTGAAAAATTGGTTTGGGGAAGCTGTGTGCCTAGTAATCTTATTCTTTGATTATGCCTCGATACTAACAAGTCCCTTGCAGAAACAATGAGGCGATTCACAAGAAGCAAGAAGAGAAGAGGTGAAGGTTCGAGTAGAGATGCCGGGCAGCAAATGGAAGTCGATCCTGACACGGGTGGTCAGCTATATGTAGCAGGGAGAGAGTATGAGGCGCAACACTTTAGCGAACCACAGAAGATGTTCCCTGAACGAGCACTGGTGTTCGATGGAGCCGAACATCCCATCTATGCCAAAATCTTGGCGACAATCAGAGAGCTGCAGTGGGAAAAACTTGCCCAAGCACCATGCAAGTATGATCCAGCTCTAGTCACAGAATTCTATATTATGCTGCATGAAAGAGAACCCTTTTCTGGAGAGATGTATGTCAGAGGCAGGGAGCTGAAATTCTCTGTAGAGTCAATTAGAGAATTCTTGGGTGCGAGGGACCCAGAAGAGGACGATGCCATCTACGAGCACACTGGCCTGAATGCGACAAACAGAAAATATGGACAGCGTCTGGTGGCATATGTATTACAGGAGGGGACCCCGACTGACTCCTTTGAAGGGAAGAATATGATCCCGAGGGAGTATCTGAAGACAGAGGTCCAGTTATGGCAGCAGTGGGTGCAATATAATGTGCTCCCCAATTCTCATCTTCCTGATTTATAGCCTCCCATCGCACGACTGATTAGATCTTTGATGGAGAACATCTACGTCGACATTGGGGCAATTATTGTGGGAGAGGTTCTGGCCCTCCGTGGTAAACCCTCGCTCCTGGCATTTCCATGTTTGATCACTGCTTTCTGCAAGCATCGCCGAGTGGGAGGAATTCAGTGTATTTGGCCACGAAAAGGACCCTTCACCATGAAGGAAGCTCGACATGTATTTGAGGCAGGAGAGGGTGCGAGACTCAGAGCGCAAAACTTAGTTGAGGACCTGCCTGGTGCATACATGCCAGAGGATAACGAGGATTACAACCCCGATGAGGGGGATGAAGACTTAGCGGAAGATGAAGCACCGCCGTCTACACAGCCTCAGCCATCTGCACCCAGTTTGAGCAGATGACACAGCAGTTCCAGCAGTGGGCAAGACCCCACTACGCCATGATCGAGGGGCAGTACACAGCACTAGCCCGAGAGCACCAGGAACTCCGTGATTGGGTAGCACCTCAGTTTACTCGCATCGACGATCACTATTCTAGGATTGAGCGAGACTATGAGCAACAAGCAGACCGGGATATGAGAGCAGAAGAGAGGGATAGGCCAGCAGCTGAGTGTTTCGAGCATCAGAGCCGCCTTTAGAAATCTCAGCATGACTTCTGGCAACAACATATGGGGGGAGGTTCCTCTAGCAGCTTTCCCGGACCACCCAACTGAGGACATCACTATGGTTTGCATTTTACACAACTTTCTTTATGTACTTATTTTGCTAGAGGACTAGCAGAAGTCCGGTTTGGGGAGGATGTGTTGTGTATGATTTATGATTATGTTGTATTTTGCCTTGTACTCTATTCTTGTTCTGTTTCAAGTGGTATGTTAGCCACTTTGTGGCTTCGTGAGACATTGTGAAGTGGTATGTTAGCCACTCTTGTATGACTGTTTTTTCTTCTTTCTTCTAGTTTCTTTCTTTCCTTTCTCCTTGCTCTATGTATTCCCTTTCATTTGAGTCTGAGTTAAACTTCTAAGTCGAGTTTCCATTGCTAATGTTAAACCTGTTTGATGCTTACGTTTTGAGTGATTATTAACTAGTAGCGGCAGGTAGGGAAGAAATGTTATAAGTTCGTTTCCTCTGTAAATAGGAAGTCTGGGTAGTTCTGTGGTCCAAAAGCCTGTGAGAAGCCTATCTGCCGATAAAAAAAGAGTAAATCTCTGGAGAGACGGTGTTATAGAAAAACTAAAAAAGACGGACAAACATTACAGTTATATCCAAAAACATTACAGGTTTTACTAAGAACATCGGTGATATACATTACATAAAAATGATATAAAATGTTCACTTATAAAACATTACTGATATTGTTTAAAACATTACATATATAATTTTTTTTTAGAATAAAGCACCCACTACACTCTAATATAAAAGATAAAATAAAGTGTAACCACCATGTCGTCTAGCATGTCCGTACAAAATTGTATGGCCAAGAGTCAATGGTAAGTTACACCTAAGTAGAAGGAGATATTTTCTAATTCTGGAGGGTCCAAAATTAGAAGGTGATGTTTCTACTTAGATTTATCTATTACAACTAGAGGGGAGGGGGGAAATTTTATTGAAAAAGCAGGAAATTACGGGGGTTTATAAGAACCCGTAAACAAGTCAAGTACAAACCGAACTAGCAAAGCTAGTAGACACCAGAAATCTAACTGCCAACAACCTAAAACAAGAGTCAAAAGCCATAACAGATTACAAGACAACTTGAACAAATCAGAACAAAAGCCCAAGTCTAACTCCCATGTAAACAAAGCTATTTCCTCACAAGCCTCTGATGAGTCGATTTTACATCGTCTTATTCGGTCTTTTTTACCATCTTATTGCTATTCTCAAGTATAGTTCTTATGTTTTTTATTTGTATTTTGTTATGTTTTCATGTTTTGTGTATTTTGTAGGTATTTGGCTAAACTATGCTAATTGATGGCAAAATGGTGTATTTTATATACATCTACAGGATATGGAGTTTCAATGCCTCGTATGAATGTTAGAAGTGGAGCGGGAAGACCAAAATACCAAGAATTGGAGTCAAAAGGCGTAAAAGGGCAAATTGGTTCTTCCAGAAGAAGCGGTGACGCCGATTCTTGGTAGCGTCGCGCCGATTCTTTTGCAGAAGAACTGGCGACACGGTTTTGGTAGCGTCCGCCCGATTCTTTGCGTCGTCGCCGATTCCTTTTCTGGCGGCCCGATTGCCAATTTCGTGAGATTTGCCGTTTTCGTTCCTAATTCGTTTATAATACCTTTCTTTCACTATATATAGGACCTCTTGCTTTTATTTTCACATACAACTTTATTATTATTCTTTTATTCTTTTTGCTTTTCGACCTAGAATCGTTTTCTCTTGTAATCCGACAATTGATTATTGATTGAGAGCATATTCATCATACTTTCCACCAGTTCGATTCAAGTTCTTCAATTCTTACGTAGGGTTTGTGACACAATTAGGTAAAATTGTTCCTTATCTCGTTTCTTGGTTTTTGGTGTTGATTATGTTTAGTGTATGCCGGTTTATGATTCTGATTATGTTTTGCATATGATGAGTGCTTAAGCAGCCTAGTTATGGGGTGGTGACGAATTCAATGCATGCTAGTTAGGGTTCGTGTATTCAATATATATAAGATGCGATTTACTCTGTGTTGTTTTGATTAATTGCGTATCCAATATTCTGTTTGTTGTGCGTTACATCAAAATCACTGCTAGATTAAGCATTAGCTCATAACAAAACGTTTTCGTCTTGCCTTATCTATCAGTTAATTGCAAACATTAATATCTGGATTAACTTAATTAATTGTACCTTGGTGAAATTGACGCCTTCACTAATGCTATCTGTTTTTTAGAACTTTATACAGTTATTTCATTGTCATAGTTCTCCACACGTTGCTTGCTATAAGGTTGCTGGACGGCGCCTGAGTAGTGTAATAATTGGTAGGACATGTCCCAGTGATAACTAGAGTAAATCGACACCATTATTGTTGCATGTTGCCTGCTAGCTAGCTTGTTTTCTGTTACCACACCATAATTCTTTGATCATATCATTGTTGTTTAGATTAATCTGTTTTCTTGTTAGATTGCAAAAGTTGATAGATAATATAAAACAAATCTGCTGCCGAAGCAAAAACAACTCTTTACTGCTTTCCGTACTGTGTTATTATTAAATAATCAAACTACGCAGTTAAGTCGGCCGAGGCTAGAGTTAAGCTTATTCTGATTTTAAGTAGTGTTGAGACTTAACTCTTGACTATTTAAATAAATTTAAAACTTTGATATTGACACATCAGCCTCTTTCTTCCAAATCTTCAATAGGGGTATGTCATCTTCTTTTTCTTCCTTTCTTCTTCTTGCGTGGTCCTTGTGATCAATATTCATCTTCCTCTCTTTCTGTCTCACAGCTTTATAGATCTGTACTAGAGTCTTGGACAAAATATGATCTTCAAACATAACTCCAGGATCAAGCAAACAAACGAATCTAAGACACAAAGTTCCTGTCTAGAAGTGAAAACCAGCCCCAGAACAGAAAAGGCTTCAGACAAAACAACCTATAACTAAACCTCTTCACAAAACACAACAGACAACTCAAACAAAAGCCAAAGATCAGCCTTCCAAAGCAACAATCTATCAAGAATCCTAAAGACTAAAACCAAAAGGAGACTTGAAAGTAAATCCAAGAAATAAGTAACATCAGTAGCCTTTCCTCCCTTTTTTGTCTCTCTGTTTGTTTATTGCAATTCTTTTTGTAGTATTTTTTTCTCTTTCTTTTTTTTTTGAATTGCTTGAGAAGGAATGATACAATTTTTTTCTTTTTCTTTTTTTCTCCCCAACTTCTTTTTTTATGCTGAGGGACAACCATATTGTTCTGTTTAATGGCAATGCTTTTTCCAACATATCTTTTCATACCATTATCACTCAAAAAACTGATCCATACTAGCAAGGAAGCTGTATGATATACAAAAACAAACTTTATACATGGGTAAGACAAATCTACCACAAAATGCTCACACTCCAAAGACATGTGAGAAAGACTCAGAATTTCTAAATTCATCATAGTTGCAAAGTTCAAATATGTTAGAATAACAACCTAAAACTTTCCAAAAGCCCAGCATCCATAACATAAACAAATGCAAGAGTCTACCCTTTAGAAGGAGCTTGGACCTTCTAACATACCTCCCATACTTCTGCCAGTAGCAAATGTAATCCCAAGTAGCAGCAACATGGAGAAAGCTGTACCTGCTGCAAGTCAAAAGAACCTTACTTTTTTTTCCCTCTTTTCTTTTAATCTCTCTTTTTTTCTATCTTTTTCCTTTTTTTCTTTTTTTCTTTTTCTTCTTTTCTTTTTTTCTTTTTCTTTTTGGGAGTATTTCTCTTTTTTTTCCTCCTCTTTTTTGATCTTTTTTCTTTCTTTTCGTTTTTTTACTGTTCTTTTTTCCAGCCAAGAATAAGAACTACTAAAAACTATAACATCTTCACAACAATAGATGCTAAAAGAGAAAGCCAGATACCAGAAAACATGCTTCCTAGCTCTTAACCTATCAATCTGCTGATCTCCTAACCACTGAACAAACTTACACATGATATCTTATATAAGGAGTATGAGTTTTATCCAGATAAGCTATCTTTCCTAAAGGAATAGGACAATCAGTAGGACAATACGTTAAAGCAGAATGAAATTCTAAAGCATGAGAGGCTAACTAGTCAGCTGCCTTGTTACCTTCTCTAAATAGGTGTTGTGCAGTCACTTGAATTTCCATGCTTAACTTCTTGATTTTTTCTACTAGAGAGCACACCTTCCAATTAAAGATGGTATTGTCACTTTGAATCAAATGCAAGGCAATCTTAGAATCAGATTCCAAACACACTATGTTCCAATCATTCTCTTTGCATAAACTCAAACCCATCCATACACCTTTCAATTCTGCTTCAAGAATGGAAGAAGTCCCTAGATAAGACTCAAAAGCCAGCAAAATTCTTCTCTCACTGTCTCTCATTAGCCCTCCACATGCTGCTTCAGAAGAATTAGGCATAAACGCTCCATCTGTGTTGAGCTTGATCACTCCACTGTTAGGTGGATTCCAATAAACTCTAAGGGGTTTTCTAGCACGAGGAGATGGCATTTTGAAATTCTAATCAAAAGCTATTCTTAAATCCCCAGCCCATTGGAATCTTTCAAAGCTCTTGGCTTGATGAGTGATACAAAGGAGATTCATAATTCTCATAATCACACTATCAGAATTAATTTTCACTCCATCAAACTTAGCTTTGTTCCTTGCCAGCCACATAAACCAAGAAATCAAAAAGGTATGTAAGATCTTACATGTCCAAGTTTGACATGATCTGAATCTGGCTAAAAGAGTCTGGTTATCAATTATGGTGGCATTTGAAAATGTTCCCAAACTAATGCCAGACTTTTCAAGCTTGCTCATTACCCATCAACACATGGCTCAGAGATTCAGCAGATTGACAGCATTGACATTTGGAGGTTAAGGCAATGCCTTTTTCCTTGAGGGTTGCTTCCACTGGGAGCCATCCTCTCAAGGTCTTCCACCAGAATACTTAAGAACATCAATCGGTCTCTCAGTTCTCTCACTAAAACACGTATCTTTCAAGACTTTGTGCAAAAAAAATTTGTACCGGCTTTAATTTGTGTGATTTCTGGGTTGAGCAATCTCTTTTTTTAAGTTATTGCGCCATTTCATACTTAGTGTACTCGTAGTAATTGCGGATGACAAACGACATGCTTTCCTTTTTTATTTTTCTCTTCCAAACCCGTTCCAAGGAACTGGTTTCTTGAGCTGTTGTTGCTTATTTGCTGATAGTCTGTTTGCTGCTTCCCAAAAGTTATCTACATTTGAGTCTCGGAGTGGATTTGTGGTCTTAATTGATCACCGTTATTTTTGTTGGGCGTGTTCCAAATACTACCACATACCGGCGTGGCTGAAAAGCTACATGTCCATGAGGTTGATGGCACGTATACCAAACTAACACGCACAAAAGTGCGGACTTTCGGTAAAATAGACACCTGCAAAAGATTGGGATGAAAAGAGCCCAATGAGGCCATTTAATAAGCATACAAGGCATTTATGATGATCTAAAAATAGTATGCAAATATATATATAAAAAAAAAGAGAAATTAATAATACGAAACTAAGGGAGCAGCAACCAGTCTTTTAATTTTTACGCCGCGTGCCAAAGTCCCTTTCGACCTGATGAATTGAGTACATTAGCATAAGAGATTAGTGGAACCTTGTGACGAAAGTCACCGCTGGCTTTTCTTTTGAGCGTTTCCCGTGTTGGACACTTCCAGAAATGAGAGAGTGGCAATTGCTAATTACCTGTGAGGGACCACCGGGCTAGTCTTAAGTCCTTTTTACTTTGGAAACGAACTTGTTTGATTTCTACTTGCTTGTCCACTAACGTTAGCAAAATTTCAAAATTTTGCATCTTTTGGGTTTATTGCTTGCAATGGTAGATTCGGTAGTTTGGTCGTTTAACTCAATTGTGTGTTTATGTAGTTAGAGTCTAGTTGAGTCTAGGTTGTTTGTTTGCTCGAGGACGAGCAAAGGTTCGGTTTGGGGAGTTTGATGAGACGATAATTTAGAGTATCGTCTCGTTCTTTTTACCGTCTTTCGTTGGTCTTTATTTTCATTTTATATCTTTTTGTGCGTTTTTATGTGTTTCGTGTTTTTAGTTGTGTTGTACAGGTTTCTATTAGTTTAGGCATGTTCTGGAGGAAAAACGACATTCTTGAAAGGTCATATTCGAGTTGAAGACTCAAGAACTCCATTTGATGGACCCAATGAAGAACTGGATCATTTACACTTAAGAGGCCCGGACGAGTCGAGATCTTGGCAGACGCGTCCCGAATCACCCAACTTTACATGCAGGTGTTTGCAACTTCAGACGGCGTCGAAATTAAGCAGGGCCGTCCGGCCCTTTAGTGATTTCATTGTTTTGTTACTTAGTCGATTTTAGACTTCGTTTTTCATATTCTATCTTCTATCTTTTACTCTCAAAACAAGAACGAACCCTAGTTTTGTCTTCTTGTCTTTGATTAGTTTCATATTGATTTGTAATTCCGTACATTGACATCGAATTCGGATTCGAATGTTAGATTATCAATCTAGTTATCTATTTTATTACAATTTATCTATTTTGTGATTGAATTCGTACTTGCATGAATCTATCTTATTCTTCCATGATGAATTCGTTCGTGACAATGAATATGTATGTTATTGCTTCGATCATGAGTAGCTAATCGCTTAGTGAATACGGTAGCGATGTAGGATTAATCGTACTAGGGTTTTAACCTAAAATCATTCATACGTGTTAAGCTCATTCAAGATCTTCATAAAAACCCCAAATTCATTACGCTAGTTTCAAATCTTCTAAACACTTTGGTTAAGAATCATTCGTCTGACAATCGATTGATTTCACTAGTTCGAAATTTTCAAATGATGCTTTAGTTAAATTGAATTTGTGCTTTTTTGGACAAATAACTGTGAAGAACGTATGAACGTAGGTTTAACCATGTATACGATTTCTATGAATTGCTACCGTGTTCATTATTTCTCCATATCTAGTACACAAGTTGTTTATCTGCTTGGTTTATTTATTCTGTTTCACTCAAACTTACAAACCACTTGATGTGACAATGAAATGTGCGATATTGCATGCTTTTAGACCCTCGTTTTATGGTCAATTACCAACTTCGTGTGTATTTTGTAGGTCATGATCGCGTTTTTGAGGAATTGCACGATTTCAGGTGCCAAAACAACATAATTGTGCGAAATCAAGATAGTTAAGAAAATACGCCGGATTGGCCGTTGCACGAAGTTCGAGGAGTCAAAACATGTCATGCGACCAACCAATGCAAAGGTAATTGAAGATATGCTACAACTTTGTTAAAGACATGTTTAAAAGTGCAAAACCGAGGAAAGTAAGGGAGTAAGGGAATACGACAATTCTACATGGAGCTACAGAATTCCAATGAAGTCGTGCTACCTACCGTTGTGAAGATCTCGAAAAAACATAAAATGCTGAAGAAGGACACTTTTCGAGGAAACGAAGTTACGAAGCCCAAAATCGAAGAACGAAGAAAATAGACAGAAAGCTGAAGATATCAGTGGGCCGCAGAGAACCTTGTGCGGCCCATAGGGGAGCGCAGTGGCTCAGGAATGTTCCAGAAAGAGGCCTTTTTATTGTCCAACATGCCAGAGCCCACCATTTAACCTTCCTTATTCATTAAAGGTGTCCAGAGCACGGAAATTCAACTATAAATAAGACCTCTGGGATCTCATAATTCTACAACGCTCACACAACAAGCTCTCGAAAGAGAGGACCAGTCCTCGGGTAAGTGAAACCCCAAAACCGTTGGCCGTCAGGCACCGAAAAGGAGGAAACCCTAGAAGCAGCACGAAGACATCAGAGACTAAGCTTCTTCTTCTTCCTTTCTTTCTTGCGTTTCGATTTCTGTCTAGTATTACTATGAGTAGCTAACTTTCTCTTGTAAAGGCGAACCGCCGTAACTCTGCTTTTGCTACTTCTTTATATACCGTGATATATTAATGAATTAGTTTTAAAACGTAAATTCGTACTTGTTCTTTATTCGTCTGACTCTTCACGTGGGAAATCCTTACTAACTACGACTTGGTAACGGAGTTTATATTATTCTATGTGATTTTTCTGAAAACGTGACGAGATAGTGTGTTTAGTGACACAACACATTGTTGGTCTAAGTGAAGGTGTCTGGATTAACTATCATTTTGGCATGATTCTTTGCTGCCTATAGACGGCTAGTACGTTGTTTGATTCTAAGTAGTTGGTAGTAGCATAGCTGAGGGAGGTCGGGGATCCTTTACACCTTCTCACCATCGATTACATCAATTAGGGTTTACTGCAATCTAATCAATCTGTCTGCATTCGTTCTGTTTACTTTCTGCAAGCAATTTAAATACGATATTTGCTTGTCCCTATGCTAAGTGTCCGTGGAGAACGACATCCCAAGTCAGCTTTCCGCTATAAACTGTGGATTTGAAGACTTCCAACATTAATAAATTTAATCTTTGATTGTACTTGGGGATTACAGGGTCTACAACGAAATCAAAATCTCTAAGTGCACATCAAAATTTGGCACCGATGCCGGGGACCCTTGACCGCTCAGGCAAGTTTCGATCATCCAAGATAAGTTGAATTCTTTCTTTCTCTTTACTTTACGCACTGTCTTTCAATTCGTACAGCATAAACCCAAAAAAAATATATATAATCTGTAGGAATCGATTTCCTTAGGAAAAAATCCAAAAATATTTTCCTTTCAGTATTTGTTTGTTTACTTTTAGTTATGTCAGGCTAACTTACTTATGTAAGGGTTACCCGGGATCTTTGATTACTTGGTTTTTACATGATGGAATAATTTTAGCATCTATGTTGGTTATGCGATTGTCGTTCATACTTGTGTTGTTTGAGGAAAGATGCATTGTTTATTTATGTTTGTCGCGTGACATGAGTATCCGTTGCATTAGATTAGGAGATGTCAACCGTGTCTATAAGTTGATATTCTGGCTGAGGTTTGTTGTTGAGCTAGCCACTGGTGACAGCTTTGAGTTAGACGATAGTCTACATAGGGTATCTGTACTGACTGCGCATTAGTATAAGATATGTGACATGTGTGACTCTTCAGCCGTAACTATCGCTATCTTTTATTCCTGATATAAAACTTATTATCAAAGTGAAGGTTGATTCTTACATGTTCTCTCGACCTAATTTTAAATCTTCCATTTTCATTACCATTTGTTTATCTGTTTACCTTAATTAATTAAAAAACCCAAAAACACGTAATTTCATATTTCTGTTTATTCGAAACTAGGATTATCTTTCTATAGTTTTATCTGTCTGTATCTGCGGGAGTTTGTCTGTTAGTCTTTATGCAGGGGAAACACCTTGAGAACCATTAAGAGATGACATCGGGAAACTTGAGAAGGAGAGAGTTGAGTCGTGAGTTCGACAGGAAAATTGATAGGAACTGGGAATGGGTTGATAGACCTAATGATGAGTCGATTTTACATCGTCTCATTTGGACTTTTTTACCGTCTTATTGCCATTCTCAAGCATGGTTTTTATGTGCTTGTAAAACCCCGACTTTTCATTTAATCCTTATGTTTTATTTTCCCAGTTAATTACCTTAGCTAATCAGTAATTAATTACTAACTAGTTAAGGGATTAAACTCCTTTCTTTCCTGGGTTCTTTTCCTTTTCTGTTTTGACTCCTGCCTCTACTCGCTTTCTGTTTCGTTCCTTCTTTCTAATTAGATTAATACGCTTCATAGCTCTTCTCTTCGCTCGTCACTCTCAAACACCTTCTACCCTAAATCTCTCATCCAGAGAAAGTCTGATTCGCTCACCATCTTCGTCTTTTCTTCTTCGTTCTTCATCAAGCTCTTCAGTTTCGATTCCGTTCGGTAAGTTCTTGACCTCAAATTGTGTATTCATCGTCTCTTTAACTTGTTCTAACTCAAGAAACATCATTCTTGCCTTCTTCTTAGTCAGTTTCGAAGGATAGGATCTTTCGGTTCGGTTCGTTCATGTTCTAACTTACTTTCGTTCGCCTTTCGGTAAGCACCTAATCTTCGTTTTCCTCCTCGTAACTTAGTTGGGAGGGGTTTGTTTGGTGTGTTCTTCGTGTTCCTTGTTAATTCGAGTCATTATTTCTGCTTATTTTCTCTTATTGTGTTTGTGAATCCATGCTCTGTTTTTCTTGTGAGCATGCTCTGTTTTCTTCTACTTCCCAGTTACAGAATCGGTTAAGTATGTGTAACATGTTTTTAAATAACAAGAATAGTGTTTAGTCGAGTGGTCTGCTTGTGGCTGTTGTGTTTGCTAGAGGTTGTGTGTTCAAACATTCTGTGTGCGTTTATTTTGCCTTTTCTGCCTTCTGCGTTCAGTAGTATCCATTAAACCTTTTCTTGTGCAAATTTATTAACAACATATCAGGTTCCTGAGTGGTAAGATGGTTACATTTTTGGTTTTTAGAGGTCTTTGGATCGATTCCTCCCAGCCCCATTATTATGTTCCAAATTTTATTTTTATTGTTGTTTGTGACAAAATATGCTTCAATCGTTATGTATTTATGTTCTTATTTGTTTCTCGTGTTTTATGCTTGATTCTTGGGGTTAAAGGGTATCATTAAGTTGTATTTGTGTAAATGTTAAGTAGTGTTATATTTTATCAGGATTTGCGGGTTTTGAGATTTGTCGAGAAACTTTCTACGGTGAGTGTTCTTAAAACGCTTGCGAAAACCAAGGAAGTACTTGCTTGTATATATATATGTATTGCATCAAAGTTCCGACTCATTCTTTTCAAACATTGCATCAAAATTGATTTGGCATCGCTTCCGCTCAAATAAAAATATGTACATATTGTATATGATATTGCTTCGATTGATTGATTGTTTTGGCCAAGTTTTCGGTTAGGGTATACTCATTGCATTTTCGGGCAGTGGTGACTGTCGATATGTGTGTGGGTTGCTCTGGCTTACTTCTCTTTGATGCGAGGCAGGAGACGTTGAGGTCTTAGAGGTAGTAGTGTACCACCCCGTACCATGGCGGGTATTGATTGATTGAGTGGAGAGATAAGGGCTCGAATTGGGGTTATAAGGAGCGGCACCAACGAACGATTGAGTGCATTGTTATTGCTTCATTATATGATATGTTATTATTTTCGGATTCTGATATGTTTTTCCTATTGATATTTTAATTGTCACTGTCACACACGAACACCACTGAGATTTTTGTCTCACACTCTTTCGTTTTCCTTCCTTGTAGATTCCGGAGTTTAGTGGAGGACCGAGTCAGATGAGCGTTAAACTAGAGTGAGAGATGGGATTTAAACTGGTATTTTGTAATTTTTAGCTTGTAAAAACTTGTCTATTTCATTTGCTTTCAAAAAATAGTGTCTTTCGCAAGTCAATTGTTAGATTTTAGCTTTTCAAAACTTTTAGATTGTCTTTTCGTTATTGTATTAACGCCATTGTTCTTTTTAAAATTAGTGTAATTTTCGGGGCGTTACAGTGCGTTATTGGTATTTTGTTACGTTTTCATGTTTTGTGTATTTTGTAGGTATTTGGCTAAACCGCACTAATTGAAGGCAAAATGGTGCATTTTATATGCATCTACAAGATATGAAGTTCCAATGCCTCGAATGGATGCTAGAAGTGAAGCGGGGAAGGCCAAAATATCAAGAATTGGAAAAGGAGTCAAAAGGGCAAAACCGTCATTCCAGGAAGAACTGGCGGCCTTGATTATTAAGCTGGCGTCGTGATAACTCTATGTACAGAGAAAGCGGGGCCTTGATTTTCAACTAGCGGCCTTGATTTTGTTTTTCCGCCAGCTTTTCGTAGTGTTGAGGATTAACTCTTCGCTTAAAACAAATTCAGAACTTTGATTTGACACATCAAGTTTTTGGCGCCGCTGCCGGGGACTTAACTCCTTTGTTTAGTTTACGAATTTTAATTTATAGATGTATATATTAGTTAGTCTGTCTTTTCTTTTTTAGTTTAGTTTGTTTTGCGGAACTACTTGGGTTTCTTTGTGTGTGCAGGAAAGTATGGATTACTCAGATAGAGACCGGTTCTGTAGATTTCACCAGATTTCTGGAGAAATGCTTGATAGAACATGGTATAGATTTAAGGGGATGCAAAAGACATATCATGACCATGGATTAACACTGGGAGAGCTCTTGTGGTGTTTCTACAATGGTATAAATGCTTGTTGTCAAAAAATGGTGGACAGTGCCGCTGGTGGGTCAATGTTAGATTCGACCCCTACACAACTTGAGGGTGCGATCGAGGAATTGGCTGCATTGATCATATGTCTGAGGAACTTGATGAAGAAGAATAAAAATGGAAATAACCAAGAGGAGAAATCGATTACGTAGTTGAACCGGATTCGGACACCACTACCACCACTACCACTGTGACTGAAGATAGGGATCCCCCGATTTGCTATATGTGCGGAATGGATGGTCATGTTTCAGCAAACTGTTTAGATAGAGAACAGATCCTTTGTTTTCAACAGGAAACTAGAGAGAAACTCGATGGGGCATGGCATAGATTTCAAGACTTGCAGCAGAAGCATGTGAACCATGGTTTGCCATTAGCATCGTTACTATGGATTTTCTACAGCCAGTTTTAATCAACTGGCGACGCCAGTTGTTTCTTTTCCGTCCTTCAACGATTCTGTTTCCTAATCCGTTTCAGACTTCGTTTTTTATTCCTTGTATGATAAAACATCGGGATATCATCTTTCATATCAACTCTATTGTGAAGAACAATACCTTGCTCTAGAGCTAGACCTAGTTTTCAAGGCAATTACCCGATTTCGAGGTAATTGAACCGTTTTCCCTTGTAATTCGAAGATTGACGTTGATTGGGAGATTATCTACACAACCTTTTGCATCGATTCGTTTCGTTCTTCAATTTCTACCTATGTTTTGTGACAACGAAGGGTAAAATTGTATCAATCCTTTCGAATCTTTCTTTTGTGCTTGAGATTATGTTTATTGCTAATATGATTGTGCTTTCGCTTATCATGAGTAGATAAACACCCCGATTATGGGGTGGTGACTGACTCAATGCATGCTAGCTAGGGTTTACGTGATTCGAAGTGCATCAGGTTTAGATTACTTGTGCTTTTTAGATTAATCGCATATCTTGCTATTACGTTTGATGCGCAATACGTCAATATCACTGTTAGATTAAGCATTTAATCAATACACCCAGATGTTTTTCGTCTTGCTTCAATCTAACAGTTAGTTGCAAACAGTAATAGTAGGATTAGCTAGATTGATTGTAGTCTAGTGGAATTGACGCCTCCACTAGTGCTATTCGTTTGTGAACTCAAGATTGTGACAACTTGCGTAATCTATCCTGTGAATCGTATGTATCCTGCTAGCTAGCTTGTTTCACGTTATTGCTCCATAATTCTCCTTAATCATATCATTGTCGTTTAGATAAATCTGTTTTCTAGTTAGATTGCATAAGTAGATAGATAATATAGAACAAATTCGCTGCCGAAGCAAACAACCCTTTTATTGCTTTCTTTACTGTAATTACTATTCGTAAACAAGACTCAACCTAGTTAAGTCCTTCGAGACCGACCCCGGGGTTAACTCCACTACACTACAGGTTTTCGTGGTGTTGAGGATTAACTCTTGGCTTTTAAACAATTTAGAACTTTGATTTGACACATCAATGACGAACGGTATGTTTTACATTCTTATTTGCTTATGCATGCCAAACCCGTTCCAAGAACAAGTTTGGGAAGGAGGTTTATGTGTCCTACTTGTATTGATAAAGACTGTGTTCAGATTTTTTTCGTTATCTCAAACAAAAAAAATAAAAAATAAAAAGTCTCGGAGTGGATCTATGGTACTTGTTACCACCGTTAGTCGTGTTGGGCACGTTTCAGATACTACCTATATACCGGCGTGGGCCTTAAAAGTTATATGTCCGTTAGGGTTGAAGGCGTGTACACCAAACTAGCACGCACAAAAGTGCGGACTTTCGGTAAAACAAACACTACCAAAAAATTGAGACAGAAAAAATATATAAGCATATGGGTCAAATATAAGACTGCAAAAAAGAGTATGCAAAAAATGAAAAAATATATTGAAAAAAGAGTGAATGATTGCCTTTTTATGAGTCTATTGCTGATTGTTACAGAGCTATGGAAAAGTCCCTTCCGACTTAACTGATTGAGTACATTGCATGGGGTATTTGAGGCATCTTTGTGACGCAAGTCACCTTCCTTTTCTCCTTATATTCTTGAGTGGTTACCCCTACTGGACACTTCTAGGAGTGTGAGAGATTAGTTGCATAGGATCCACTTGTGAGGGACTACCGTTTTAGACTTAAGGTCTATATACTTTGGAAACTAACTTTTTAAATTTGTGCATGTGTTTCTGTAAACGTCAGCCTGTTTTCAAACCTCTTGCGTTATTTGGGTCTAATACTTTCGTAGACTCGGTAGCTTGGGAGCTAGACTTCATCTGTGTCTCTTCGTGTTTTTTGTTTTTCTAGAATTTTTTAGAGAGTCTGTTGCTTGAGGACAAGTAAGGGTTCGGTTTGGGGAGTTTGATGAGTCGATTTTACATCGTCTCATTTGATCTTTTTTACCGTCTTATTGCCATTCTCAAGTATGGTTTTTATGTGCTTTATTGGTATTTTGTTACGTTTTCATGTTTTGTGTATTTTGTAAGTATTTGGCTAAACCGCACTAATTGAAGGCAAAATGGTGCATTTTATATGCGTCTACAAGATATGGAGTTCCAATGCCTAGCTCGAATGGATGCTAGAAGTGAAGCGGGAAGGCCAAAATATCAAGAATTGAAGTCAAAAGTCGAAAACCGTCATTCCGGAAGAAGCGGCGCGGGTTATTAAAGCTGGTGTCGCATGATAAATCTATGTAACGACGCAGGCGGCGCTAGTTTTGATTCTTGGCGGCCTTGATTTTTTTCCGCCAATTTTCTCCGTTTTTTTTTCCAGTTCGTTTAGAATTAGGTTATTTCACTTATATATATGAGATAAGAACCTTTTTGACACAACTTCAATATTATTCTTCTCTTCTTATTGCTTTTCGACCTAGAACCTTTCCAAGGCAATTACCTACCTATTATTGGAGGTAGTTGAACCATTTATCTTGTAATCCGACATTGACGTTGATTGGGAGATTATCTACACAGCTTTTGCATCGATTCGTTTCGGTTCTTCGATTCTACCTAGGGTTTGTGACAACGAAGGGTAAATTTGTATCAATCCGTTCGAATCTTTGTTTCTTGCTTTCGATTATGTTTGGAGCCTGTTTATGTACAATATTGATTATGTCTTTGCATAATTTGAGTAGCTAAACACCCCGATTATAGGGTGGTGACTGATTCAATGCATGCTAGCTAGGGTTCATGAGATTCGAAGTGCATTGGGTTTAGATTATTTGTGCTTTTTAGATTAATCGCATATCTTGCTATTATGTTTGAT
Source organism: Plantago major (assembly GCA_026545765.1). NCBI lineage: Eukaryota > Viridiplantae > Streptophyta > Magnoliopsida > Lamiales > Plantaginaceae > Plantago > Plantago major. The sequence goes on along the minus strand of CM048840.1, from coordinate 76,673,398 downwards.
GCGCAATCTGTCAATATCAAGCATTTGATCCTTGCGTTTTCGTCTTGCTTAGATTAGTTGCAAACAGTACTAGTAGGATTAGCTAGATTGATTGTAGCCTAGTGGAATTGACGCCCCCACTAGTGCTATTCGTGTTTGAACTCAAGATTGTGACAACTTGCGTAATCTATCCTGTGAATCGTATGTATCCTACTAGCTAGCTTGTTTCACGTTACCGCTCCATAATTCTCCTTATCCGTGTCATTGTAGTTTAGATTAATCTATTTTCTAGTTAGATTGCATAAGTAGGAAGATAATATAGAACAAATTCGCTGCCGAAGCAAACAACCTCTTTACTGCTTTCTTTACTGTAATTACTATTCGTAAACAAGACTCAACTTAGTTAAGTCCTTCGAGACCGACCTCGGGGTAAACTCCACTACGCTACAGGTTTTCGTAGTGTTGAGAATTAACTCTTGGCTTAAAACAAATTCAGAACTTTGATTTGACACAACACCTAACATCAATCGAAACTCACCAACGAGGATGCAAAAGAAGAACGCTGCTGGAAGGTGGAGATGGGTGGACGGACCTAACTTAGACCACATGCATCCATCCTAAAGGTCATCTCTGAATAGGGGTCCAGCTATAAGACCTAAAACAAGTGCTTCTTGAGAGGCAACCCAAGGTCACGTTTATTTTCCGCACTTGCATTCGCACTTTTAGTTTTCGTTTTTCTCGTTTTCCGCATCAAAAATCTTTTCGGAAAAACTTTTCAAATCTTTTCAAAATTTCGTATTTATTATGTTTGTTTTTTGAAAAATCGAGAAAACCAAAAAGAATCGAATAAACGTGAAAAGTCGCGAAAGTGGGGGCCGGACAGTAGCCTCATGCTGACCGTGTTGTGGACCGTAGTCGCCACTAGCCCGCTTCCCCTTATTAAACCCAAAAAAAAATGTTTTTGCTCCCTCCCACTTCATTTTCTTCACATAATCTTCACTTGCTCTATAATTCTATCATCTCCATTGCATTATTAGCTTGCCCATCCATCATCAACATCGAGTAAGTGATCTTTACTCATTATTATCTTCATTACATCTTCAATTCAATGCTTAAATCTCCCTACTCTTTGCTTGCACTTTCTTCATGCTTCTTGAGTGATTTGCAATTATGTGCTTCAATTGATTGATTTGTTGATGTTTGAGATATGTGGATACATGCTTACTTTTAGTAATCACTATATTAACACTTGCTTGATGGAGATTTGACAAATCGATTGAGAATTTGAAGGTCTTTGTTCTTGCCTACCAAGTATTCGATAAAATGTCTCAATAGAACAAACTCCTTTGTCGACCCCTTTCTCCCTCGATTACTTGCTCACATAGTCTTAACTTGTTGAAGTATGCTTAGAAAACATGTACGCATCATCATATGCTCATAGGATGGAGACTACATTACAATTTGCCTTTCAACTTGATGCTTGACACAATTTGAAAACTTGAGTTACATACCTAGTTCTTGCACTATTTTCAAGTGGCTATTGATCTTATTACAAGCTATAATCTTGCATACGCATTGTGCCGCACATTAGGTTTGGGGGAGGAGAAACTCCATTGGATTTGCATGTAAGCTTTAGAATTGATTCAACTCCAAACATGCTATCTCACACACTTTTTGGCCTAGGTACTATGGGAAGAACCAAAGGAGGAAAGGATGTAGGTGAACCAAGCACTAAGAGAGCAAAGAAAGGGAAGAAAGTGGCATCGGCGACCCTTTCAAGCAAGGCTTGGAGTTGGCTATTGGTTAATAGCGACCGAGGAGTAATTCCCGAGAGGAACATAGCGATCGGATGGGGAATGAACCCTGCCCTAAATTGGATACACGACGTTTTGAATCTCTATTTCTGGGGAACCTTCACTTCCATCCTCCAAGGGTACGACATAGAGATAGTCTGGGAGTTCTATGCGGAGTACTTCCAACTGAAGATTGAAAATTCGGAGGATGCACTTCTAGATCACCCCATCACCATACGAGGGGCAGAGTTCATGTTTGGGCCGGGAGCTATCAATGATTTCTTCAACATACCCGAGGAGCACATTCGTGGCGAATACAAGGAACCGGCATATCACGAGTTGAAGTACAGAGACATCCTATTAAACATCCCAATGGTATTACTCGGAGAAATATTTAGAGAGGATGCAGTGGGATTATCTATCCTGAGGGCGACGCTCAACGAAAGAGCAAGGTTTTGGATGCACTTTGTAGAGACCAACTTGAAGCCAACCCTACACCACGAAGGGCTTAAAGATTACGTAGCCATACTCGTCTACGCAATTATGGGGGTCACTACATTGATGTTGGAAGAACCATCATGAAGGAAATGCAATTGGTAAAGGGGAACAAAAGAAGGAACCTACCATTTCCCGGTCTTATCACCGTAATATGCAAGAAGAATGGGGTTCCTACTGGTGAGTCAGGATACGCTCCGCTCATAGAACCTTTTGATGAAGACAGTACCATCCACCTCCTTGAGATGCACGAGAAGGCTGCCAAAGCCGAACTTAGAAGAAGAGGTGTAGCGGATCCGCCGCAAGCAGCTTTTGAACAACTATCAGATAGGAAGTCAAGGGAGTGCGCGAAGGCAAGATGAAATGAACGAAATGGACCGGAGGTCGGAGTGGAACAATCATGTTACCTACCTACACAGCTACGAGAAAATCTCTTTCCAGCAGGAGAACATTGACGGGTATGGTCACTTTGAGTATCCACCTTATTACCCACCACCGCATCTTTATCCACCGCCCGAGGTCGATCCATCGTTGTACTACCAAAGCTATCAAGGATTTTATCCTCCACCGTCTCCTAGAGGATTTTCGTCCTAAACCACCATCTGGTTGGAGGAAACAACACCGAGAGGGGAGTATCTTTTCTTTTTCTCTTTACTTTCCTAGTTTCTCCATCTGCTCTTGACTAGGTTTGGATGAGGAATTTGACTATTACTTGCTCGGCCTGTAATAAATTTAAATACTCGCACTTAGTAGCTTGCATTTTAATTTATGCTTATCTGATACGTCTAAGGTCTTTTACTTTTTGAAAAAAGTTTTGATATGTGGGAGAGTATTGAGTGTGAACTATGACTAAGATGAGGGGCTGTGGATTTGTTTTCTTGCTTCGCTGCTTGCTAAATATATGCTTTGACCAAAACCGACCCATGCTACTTTGATGAGTGAGTTTACTTGCTCCTCTAATTAAAGTCCTGTGTGCAACCGTGTGAACACTGCTACCCTTGAGTCCTTATTTGTAAGCAGCATGAATATGATTAGTAGTACTCAACTTTCTGAATCCTTTTCTATACCTTTCACTAACCCCTTTGAAAGCTTTTTGAGCCCTCATGAAACTACACCATATATCATATACATGCTTTACTTAAGCGGTGACAGCAACCTACCGCCGAGCTTGAACGAAGAAACAAAGCAACGAGTTCCAAAGAACGGAGGAGAATCATGTTTTGATCATGATTGAGAATTGGTTTGGGGAAAGTAGAGAAGAAAACCCTAACCCTAGTTCGAGAAATTGATTTGGGGGAAAAGTGGAAGATGAACATCATCGAAAGGTAACCTTGTTGGCCCTACTGTTATATTACCGGTGCTAAAAATCACTAGCTCTTGCTCCATAAAAAATAGAAAAGAAAGTACCGAAAAAAAGCAAAGGTACAAAAGTTTCGGAGTGGATTTGTGGTCCTCGTGATCACCATTTTCATGTTGGGCATGTTACATATGCTACCCACATACCGGCGTGGCCCTAAAAAGCTACATGTCCGTGAGGGTCGATGGCATGCATACCAAACCAGCACGCAAAAAAGTGCGGAATTCGGTAAAAAAACACTACCAAAAAATGTAAAGACTAAAAGAGCTCAATGATGGCTAACCAAAAGCATACGAGTCAGTAAAACGACCGCAAAAAATAGTATGTCAAAAGAAAAAGAAAAAAGGAAAAATAAAGGAGCAAGTCGTGTATGTGTGAAGCAACCGATGAAGTAGTTATGATGATGAAGGAGAAGTTGAAAATTTATCATTGAGAGAGAACGAAGTTGAAGGAATGAACTCGGTGTCCGAAAGGATAAGTCCCCCTGAAATACCCTTTGTTCTGCCTTGATTATCATTTAATGATGCTTAGCCAAACACTCCTCTATATTATCCTACCTATTTTACTTACCAGGCCAACCTGAGTACTACTTTTTGATTTGTGCCTTGACTTTTGGGAGCAGGATTGCATAACATTACCGCGAGGTAATGATTTTGAAGTACAGCTAGAAAGACATTGGGTTACACTTGTAACTGCTGGCTGTAGTGAGTGATGCTTACTTGTTATTTGCTTAATGTGGAGTCATAAAGTTGGAGTTGAAAACTAAGTGAGTCAGTAGAGTTTGAAACCTTAGAAACTGGCTGCTTGTCTATGTGGTGGTTTATGCTTGTTGCTCATTTCATGGTCACTTCTTGATTATCGTTATTGCCTTGCTCAAGGATGAGCAAGAAACTGGTTTGGGGGTGTGACGTGACAATGAAATGTGTGATATTACATGCTTTTAGACCCTCGTTTTTTGCCTTAGATTCAATATTTGTATCATTTTATGGTCAATTACCAACTTCGTGTGTATTTTGTAGGTCGTGATCGCATTTTTGAGGAATTGCACGATTTGGTAAACGACATAATTGTGCGAACTCGAGAAAGTTAAGCAAATACGCCAGATTGGCCATTGCACGAAGTTTGAGGAGTCAAAACATGTCATGCGACCAACCAATGCAAAGGTAATTGAAGATGCTACAACTTTGTAGAAGACATGTTCAAAAATGCAAAACCGAGGAAAGTAAGGGAATACGACATTTCTACATGGAGCTAGAGAAGTCTGATGAAGTCGTGCTACCAACCGTTGCGAAGATCTTGAAAAAACATGAAATGCTGAAGAAGGACACTTTCCGAGGAAACGAAGTTACGAAGCCCGAAATTGAAGAACAAAGAAAACAGACAGAAAGCTGAAGAAATCGAGCTCTGCGGCCCACTGTGGGCCGCAGTGAGCCTTGTGCGGCCCACAAGGGACCGCGGTGGCTTGGGAATGTTCCAGAAAGAGGCCTTTTTGCTGTCTAACAGGCCAGAGCCCGCCATTTAACCTTCCTTAATCATTAAAGGCGGCCAGAGCATGAAAATTCAACTATAAATAAGACCTATGGGGTCTATAATTCTACACCGCTCACACAGCAAGCTCTCGAATGAGAGGACCAGTCCTCGGGGAAGTGAAACCTCAAAACCGCTGGCCATCAGGCACCCAGAAGGAGGAAACCCTAGAAGCAGCACGAAGACATCAGAGACTAAGCATCTTCTTCTTCTTCTTCTTCTTTTCTTTCTTGCTTTTCGATTTCTGTCTAGTATTACTATGAGTAGCTAACTTTCTCTTATAAAGGCGAACCGCCGTAACTCTTCTTTTGTTACTTCTTTATATACCGTGATATATTAATGAATTAGTTTTTAAAACGTAAATTCGTACTTGTTCTTTATTCGTCCGACTCTTCACGCCGGAAATGCTTACTAACTATGACTTGGTAATGGAGTTTATATTATTCTATGTGATTTGTCAAACGTGACGATATAGCATGTTGAGTGACACAACACATTGTTGGTATAAGTGAAGGTGTCTGGATTAACTACGACTTGATCCTTTTGGCATGTTTCTTTTCTGCCTGTAGACGGCTAGTACGTTGTTTGATTCTAAGTAGTTGGTAGTAGCATAGCAGAGGGAGGTCGGGGATCCTTTACACCTTCTCACCATCGATTACTGATGAGTCGATTTTACATCGTCTCGTTTGGTCTTTTTAATCGTCTTATTGCCATTCTCAAGTATAGTTTTTATGTGTTTTATTAGTATTTTGTTACGTTTTCGTCTTTTATGTGTTTTGTATGTATTTGGTCATACCGCGTGATTTGGAGGTAAAAAGATGCATTATATATGCATTCACAGGAGTACGAAGTTCCAATGCCTCAAACGGATGCTAGAAGTGGAGCGGGAAGGCAAAAAATACCAAAGTTGGAGTCAAAAGGGCAAAATCAGGCTTTCAGTGCACAGCATACACGATTCATTTCGCTAGCTTTGGCGTCGCCGTGACTTTCTTGGCGACGCCGAGCATAAACAGCGTACGCCAGTTTGTTTTGCCGTTTCTTTCCTAATTCGTTTAGAACTCGTTTCTTTTCTTTTGTATTAGTTAGGAAAAAAAACATCATTAGTTAAATAATCATCTATTATCATCTTTTACATCTTTTTGCTCTTAACCTAGAACCTTTCCAAGGCAATTATCTACCTATTACTAGAGGTAATTGAACCGATTTCTCTTGTAATTCGACGATTGATTATTTGTTTAGGAGCATATTCTACATACTTTTCGCCGATAGGATTCAAGTTCTTCAATTTCTACCTAGGGTTTGTGACACGATTGGGTAAAATTGTATCAAATCTTGTTTCTTGGTTTTTAGTATTGATTATGTTTATTGCGTGTTCGTATATGATGTTGATTATGTCTTCGCATATCATAAATAGCTAAACACCCTAATTATGGGGTGGTGATGGATTCAATGCATACTAGTTAGGGTTCATGCGATTCAATATACATAAGATGCGATTTACTCTGTGTCGTTTTGATTAAATGCGTATGTAGTTATCTATTTCATGTTCTTTACGTCAAAATCACCAATGGATTAATCAACTGATCTTTTATACCAAAACGTTTAGAGATTGCTAAATCCATTGGTTTGTTGCAAAAACAATAACTACATTAGCTTGTTAATTGTAGCTTAGTGAAATTGACGCATTCACTAATGCTATCTGTTTTCTAGAAAAAATTACAGTTAGTTCATTGTCATAGAGCCTTCGTACCTTATCTGATATAAGGTGTCTGCCTAGAAGAGTCTAGAGTAGTGTAAGTGTTGTGCTCAAATTATTACTTAGAAAACCAAGTAGTAAGCAGTTGTTATAGACAGACAAAGCTAAACCACAGAGTCGTTCTCTAAGGAATTAATTAAGCTACCACAATGATTGAGAGAAATCAATTATTTGTCAAAACAGATTGATATGGTTTTTTGTACTTCTAAAACACAGATTAAAACAGAAAACAGATAAACTGGTTTTGATCAGAGAAAGAAAGCGAACACGGTAGTAATGATCCAGCTATGCTAATTCGCTCTAGGGTAATCGTTCATACTTGTCACACGGTCGGTGTACATAAATCAATCAATCCAACCTTAACCAATCGTTATTTGAAGGTTTTTGAACGAGTGTAATTGTGGGTCGTCAATCCAAGATCCTTAACCGAAAACGATTTTAGAAGATCTTTGAACGAGGCAATTGGATTGATAGGTTTTACGAAAATCTTTGAACGAGCCTAACCTATATAAACGAATATTAACCCTAGATTCGAATACGCATAACTATCACATAACTACCGCATTCAGAGCGGTTTAACACTACTCATGAGGGAAGCAAAGATGAAAGACTTCAAGGTATTGATCATGTTAAACATAAACAGGTTGATAATTCCATGCAAGCTCATACAATTCGATAAAGAATAGCAAACACGAATCGTAAAGAGATAAACAATAGAGAGTTACCAAATATGACCAGGAATTCGATATCGATGCTTCTTACAAGAGGTAAACCAAGCTCCAAAAATCAATCAATGTCAAAACCTAGTTCTTGAGCTTTTTCCTATGTAAATCTAGGGTAAAAGAAGTTATATTCTAAGTTATGGTGAAAGAATCCTATTTATAGGAGAAAAAAACTAGTGGAATCCTAGCAGAATTCGACCAGAAAAACGCCCAGCAAATAAGCTCTCGTAAGTTCTCGCCGCTGCGAGGAAAATCCTTGCCGCTGCGAGGATGTTTTCTTCCATCCAGCTTCAGACGTCCGTATCGTTTTTTACAGGAGTAATTTGGCTATGCTTCTGCAACGAAAGTTGTATCCCTTTGAATTAGCTTTCCATGGCCACCGAGATCAGGTCAATCGAACATCATATGAGAGAGTTATGGCCAAAATGGATAGACTGCTCCGTAAAACTTCACTTCTGGAAGCTTCGCTAAAACGGCTCTCAAATCTTCGTCCGAATTCCGAATCCGCTTCCGTTTTCGCCCAGATACTCTACATTCAAAGATCTAGAATCAATGTTTCCACTCCGATTTTCACCTTTGGGACACAAAAATCCTACAAAACACAAACAAAGCACCAAAGCATAAAAACGCACAAAGACACTATAAAACCACAGACAAAGACTAACAAAGACCGCTTAAACATGAGACTCTAAATTATCGTCTCATCGGTAATAATCGTTAGGACGTGTCCCAGTGATAACTAGAGTAAATCGACATCATTATTGTTGTATGTTTCCTGCTAGCTAGCTTGTTTTCTGTCACCACACCATAATTCCCTCTCATATATTCATCTCGTTAAGTTAATCTGTTTTCTAGTTAGTTTACATAATTGTTAGATTATCATTCTGCTGCCGAAGCAAAACAAACCTTTACTACTTTAAATCATTATTACTATTAAGTAGCGCAACTTCACTAGTTAAGTCCTTCGAGACCGACCTCGGGGTTAACTTCACTGCACTACAAGTTTTCGTAGTCACTACAAGAAAACAGTGGTTTAGCGACGGAATTATCTGTCGCTAAGCCCACTGCCGATCCGTCGCTAAGGCCTTAGCGACGGATAGACGCCCGTCTTAATGACGGACGTCTCTAAGGAGAATTAGCGACGGATTTTTATCCGTCGCTAATAGCCACGGAATTGGCGACGGATAGGGCGTTGACCCTCCGTCGCCATTAGAGACGGATAATTATCCGTCTCTAATCTAATTAGGGCTAGAACGCCCTAATTCGTTGTTTAGTGACGGATAAATAACGAATTAGGGCGTTCTTTCCCTAATTCGTAGTTTAGCGACGGATACTGAACTACTGTTTTTAAAAACTTTTTTTTAAAAAATTATTTTATAATTTAAAAACCTGTTTTTTCAACCAATATAATAGTGATATGTCACAAAGGGGAAATGGCATTAATTAACAACAACGATTCGTCCAAAAAACAAATTATCCAAAATAAAGTCTACATATCCGAATATAAATCCAAATATCCAACAAAGTAAAAAGTAGCATATTATCCAAAACATCACAACATCACTAAGACAAGGGGCCGGGGTTATTCTGGCTCATATACAAGCGGCAGAGCTCTTCCATCCTCTGATTCATACGAGCCTGCTCATCCCTGAGATTTCCAATCTCAGTCTGGAGAGGAGTCACTGCTTGATTCACCATATACTCGACCTGCCCGTGTGTGTAAACACCACCATGTCCCTGAGATTACTGTTGGGACACAGAGAAGCTCTGCGTCAGTGTCTCGCCATAACTACCAAGACCATAAACCCGACCCTTGTTGTCGGGTGGGTTGACCTGTAGAAAGATCCGGTCTTGTTCTTCCACGGACAACTCCTCACCCTCGAGCAGCCTCTCCGCAATGATCCGTTCCACCTCACTTTGTAATAGTCAAGTGTATACGAAATGAGCTACAATTTGTTTAAGGTGATTTGTCCTTATGAACGTACTCAACTCTGGAGCGAGCTTGTATGTGTATCACTGCCAACCAGTCCGCCTTATCGCGTTTTAGGCTTGGATATTCAATGAACATCACTTGACGTGCCTGATCTGCCAAGATAAAGGTTCATACTTAGTACGGTACCTCCTCCTATGGTTAATCTCAACCATTTGATATTGCTCGTGCACCCTCGTACCATTTTGACCGGGATCATACCAGTCGACATCAAATAGAACGGTTCTTTTTAGAGGCACACCGGCATATTCAAGCCTCACAATTCGTTTAAGTTTTCCATAGAAATCAAACAAATCATCACCTCCATTTTGATCAGCCCCTTTCACACACACCCCACAATTGCTAGTAGACTTGGACGTCGATCCATTGTGTGAAATCTAAGACCATTTACTATATCGATGGAAAAATGGATACTCATTGAATGGCCCCTCGCTAAAGGCGTAAGTAAGGACATGTGACTTGGTTTACGGGATCTCGGACATAGTCCCCGAACCAATCAGAAATTCAATTGGCAACTTCTCTTCAAGCGGTTCTTCAAGTGTGTCATCGCCATATTTGGATCCATCTTGACAACGCTTTTGAAAAAGCAGCGTGGACATGATGACATGCTTAGATAGTAGTTAGAAGTTCAAATTTATGTGTTATAATAAGTAATTTGCTCACCTAGCAAAGATCTTCATAAATTCATCAACTTGACAGATTCGAGAGGACATAATAGTGGGTGCCTTCACCTCCTTATCATCGACCATTCGTATTCCTTTCGCCATAGGTCTACACGAGATCCTAAATATTGAAAGTGTAACTTCATCATCCTCTTGAACTTCATACGATATACGCATTTACGGCGGCCTAGATGCCTGAGTAGGCACGTGGTCTCCAAAGTAATAGATGCAGAAGATGGCAGCTTCCTGTCTCAGGTATGCATTGGCCATCGACCCCTCAGGCTTACCTTTGTTGCTGACGTACTTCTTCAATTTTCCCAAATACCTGTAAGTTGTATATATATTTAGGTAAGATAATGTTCCTTCAGAAATAAGAACATTTTAAGTAAATGGATGCCTTTATTACACACCTCTCGAATGGATACATCCATCGATTCTGAACCGGTCCAGCAAGTCTCACTTCATGTGGGAGGTGAACCGGCAAGTGCTCCATAGAATCAAAGAAGCTCGGTGGAAAGATACGCTCAAGCTTGCATAGAATCAATGGTATGTTGCTTTCAAGATTTGCTAACACTTCATCCTCAAGCACCCTTGAGCATAAATTCTTGAAAAATAAGCTCAGATCGGCGAGAGCGCTCCATATAGGCTTAGGTAGTAGTTCTCGAAATGCAACAGGGAGAAGCCTCTCCATGAACACATGGCAATCGTGGCTCTTCATCCCATACATCTTTGTATTCTTCAAATCCACACCCTCCCAAGTTCGATGCATAACCGTCGGGGAACTTCAATCCCCTCACCCAATCAAACAGCTTGTTCCTAGCTTCAATGCCAATTGTGTAGGCTGCCTTGGGCCACAATCCCTTATCATTCCGCTTTGTTAACTCCGGCCTATTACAAAATGTATCCAACTCAGATCTAGATTTAACTGTATCCTTTGTTTTCCCTGTAATGTTGCAAATCGTGTTGAAGCAGTTTTCGAACACGTTCTTCTCAATGTGCATGAAATCCAAGTTGTGACGGATAAGAAGAGTGCTCCAATAAGGCAAGTCCCAGAAGATGCTTGCTTCTCTTCTTCCATCCACAATTTTTGCTAATTTTATCGTTATGCTTCTCCGACCCAAGTTCAGTTACTTTCATAAGACCCAGCCTTTCTATCTCTGCAAGTATCTGTGCACCAGTAAGTTTTGTCGGGGGCCCTTTCATTTCTACTCGACCCTTCAAGAATTGAGTCTTGTTCTTCCTGAACGGATGATCTTTTGGTAGAAACCTACGATGATCAAACCAACATTCCTTTCCGCTCTCCTTCAGTCTAAATGCACTACTGTCGTCCAAACAATGTGGACAAGCATTAAAGCCCGCGATTTTCCTTCCAGATAGCATGGAGTAAGATGGAAAATCACTCACGGTCCACAGTGGTGCTGCTCTCAAGTTGAAGTTCTTCTTCGTTGACACATCATATGTTGGGATACCTTTTTCCCACAACTCGATCAGCTCTTTGATTAGGGGCTGCAAGAACACATCCACCTTCTGTCCTGGATCATATGGACCGGGCACCAAAGCAGTCAAGAACATGAACGGTTCCTTCATGCACTCACCGGGGGGCAGGTTATACGGTGTCAACATAACTGGCCAACAAGAGTACTTCTAGTCACTTCCAAAGGGGTTAAAACCATCCGTACAAAGGCTCAATCGTACATTTCTAGGCTCCGCTGCAAACTCCTGATAGCTCTCGTCGAAGTGTTTCCATGCAGGTGAGTCTGATGGATGCTCCATTCTACCCTCTACCGGGATTACTCTCTCCTTGTGCCACCGCATTTTATCAGCACAAGCACTTGAAGCGTACAACCTCTTCAAACGAGGTGCTAGAAGGAAATACCACATTTTCTTATGTGGGAGATTTTTCTTGTGACGTTTCTTTGAGGCGCCCTCCTTGTAACGCTTGTACCGGTCCTTACCACAAAACTTGCACTTCAGTAGATCTTTATCCTCCTCCCAATAAATCATGCACATACCCTCACAACAATCTATGGTTTCCATGGGTAACCCCATCCCTCGCATCTTTTTCTTCACCTGGTAAAAGTTGGTGGGAACTCGGTTTGGTTCTGGACAAAGCTCCGACATTACTTGTACCCATTCATTGAAGCTCGATTCAGATTGTTGGCCATTAGCCTTACAACTCATTAGCCGAGCCAACAATGACAATTCGGTGTGCTTACACCCCGGATAAACCGGCTTCTTTGCGGATTCCATCAAGTCGAAGAAGACACGATCCTCGAGATTCGAGGCTCCTCCGCATCCCCTCGATTCTTGGCTCCACGGTGTCCATGAACTCTGGACCCGCAATATCATATACCATTTGCTCAACCCGTTCATGATCATTATTAGCATCGGATGTAGAAGTATTTTGAGTACTTCCATCACAGGTTTCTGTTTTCTTTTACGCTTCCCAAATTCTCATAATCCATGAGCGACTTGTATGTCTCACCATGAGAAATCCATCGTCATACTCACTACAAACCCCTTACGTTTCAAGTGTTCCACTACTGTTTACGAGGTAAAATTGCTTATTTCTACATTTATCTTTGGGTGCAAGGGCACTTCATCATCCCCCACTCAAACAATTAGTGCGTATGGGTGCAATGTAACGAAGGCATCAACCCCTTCCACAAAACTAGGTAAAACTCTGCCATTAAATATCCTTTGGTACATCCATGAACGATCAGTGTTCATTGAATGATTATATAACCTGACACGTTTGAATTGATTAGATCGTATTTTTTCAACTCGATTCCCATTTCCCCATTTCTTGCATGTTATAAAGTTTTTGTCTCTTACCAAAATTCCCATTACAAATAAAGCATTCCAACCCTTTAATACGAATTTATAAATTATAAATTACATGCATTTTACGAATGTAATCACCAAATTATATCAACACACTTCATTAATTAAATTCTCATAATTTATAATCTAGTACATGTATAAATTTATCAATGAAACAATTGCAAATCTTAATTAACATACTTAAATCAAAACTACGACATACTTAACATTATACTAATTAACTATTCAAACAATTGCACATCTCAAAGTTAATTAACTAGCTAGCAAACATACAATTTTGCTTAAATTAGTCTAAATTAACTAAATTTTCCAAATATGTCAAAAAGTTAGGGTTTCAAAACGAGGTACTAAATCTTCATAATTTTACTAAATATACACCAATATCAAATTAATTAAAAGCCCAACATACTTACAAACATACTAACATTATACTAAAAATTCAAATTCACAATCAATATATATCAATTGCACATCTCAAAGGTAAAACATTACCTAATTACATCTAAACTAAGTACTATATACTCTCCATTTACATTCAATTTCTCAAATTAGTCCAAAGTAACAAAATCCCCAAATATAAAAAATTAGGGTTTACCTTCGAATCCGGAGAAATGAGCAGATGGAATTTGAGATTGGCGAATTGACCTCCTTGATTCACGAGCTTCGAATGTACACGAAGAATGGACAAAATGGTTGAGATTTGGACCGGAATGGCTTTGGCCGAAATGGGGAGAAGAAAGGAAGAAGAATGAGGAAGAAGAAAAAATGGGGAGGGAAGCATTCTGCTTCCCGTAAAAACCTGAAAGTCTAGCGACGGATAGAGATTTTCATTTTTCTATTGTTTTTTTTCTTAAATTTCTTTTCCATTTTTTTATTTTTTTTTTCAATTTTGGTCAACGAATCTAGCGACGGATAATCTATCCGTCGCTAGTTCTAACGACGGATAAGACTATCCGTCGTTAAATAACGACGGATAAGCCTATCCGACGTCAAATATAACGACGGAAATGCTATGTTACCGTGGCTAGAAACATGATTTCTTGTAGTGAGTGTTGAGAATTAACTCTTGGCTATTTAAACAGATATAAAACTTTGATTTGACACATCAATTAGGGCTTAATGCAATCTAATCAATCATGCGCATTCATTACATTTACTTTCTGCATGCAATTTAAATACGATATTTGCTTGTTCCTATGCTAAGTGTCCGTGGAGAACGACATCCCGAGTCAGCTTTCCGCTATAACTATGGATTTGAAGACTTCCGACATAAATAAATTTAATCATTGATTGTACTTAGGGATTACAGGTTCTACAACGAAATCAAAATCTCTGAGTGCACATCACCACTCAATCATTTATTGCAAACTTTTACGTTTTAACACTTTAAACGCTAGGTTGCTTAGTTAACTCCTTGAGAACGATCTCGTAGTTAAGACTTGTTTCACAACAACTGCTTTAGTTTCTTTTGCTTTTTAAAGAGTACTAATTTGAGAACATCATCCATAGTCGCATATATTCTTATAATATCATCAATGGACTATTTGTTTGATCGAATAAGATATTCTACATCTTTTTTGGAGTGCAACCTCACTAGTACAGTGGTAACTTGATGAGGTTTAACATGAGGATCTTTTGATTCCCAAGGTCTGGGATGTGTAGGAGATGTACATTTTAGGATCCCATATATGGTAGGTATATCGTCCTCTTTACACTACAAAAAAACTCGCAAAATATCAACGGAAAAATATGTCGCTAAACATCAAAAACCGGTCGCTAAATAGCTTGGCCGACGGATTAGACACTTGTCGTTAAAGTGCTAGTCAACGACGAACTGGGCACGGAGTATCATTGGAGACCGATACCTCAAGTGCTAGTCATAAATATGTCGATGACTTAGCAACTACATATCGAAGGATTGCAATTTATTTAAAAAATGATTTGTTAGTAAAACCCTAACCCGTCGCCGGGCCGTCTCTAAATTAGCGACGGCTCTGCGACGATTTTGCAAGAAATTTGTTCCATCCGACGGATACTAGGGACGGTTTTAACAACGATTTACTATTTTCTTTTATGTATTATTTTTTCAGTAATTACAATTTACCTAAATAAAATGCTAGGAAATGCAATAGATACAAAAATGAAATATATAAAAAATTCAAAAAACATTCAAATATTCGAATACAAATATATGAATTCATGTTCAATTGAAATGAAATTGCGTATCTTCAATGTTAATACAGTACTGTGTCATGTCGACGGGGGACACTAGAATCAGTATGACGCCGCAACCCTAATATAACACAATTAACAGAAGGATGTAAACAATAATGAATTGCAAATCTAGTACGACATGCAAATATGTAAGTAGTGTCTATATATGCAAACTTATTCGTATAGAACATAAATTAACTAAGTACCGGTGTGGACGTAAACGTATACATCTTCATCTAAGTGAAATCCTACATTAGTTGCATTGATGCGACGACTAGTAACGGGGACCTCCTCTTGGAATGAATTAGTGATTTCTTCATTTTTGGAACATTCCACAACCGACCAGGCTTTGGTTGGTATCACGGCTAGCTAGTCCGCCATGTCACGCTTGAGGCTCGGATACGTACAATAAGGTACCTAAAAGATGAAGGTACACGAACAAAAAAATAAATTAGCAAGATGAAGGTACATGAACATGCAAAACAATTAATAAATTATCACAATTATAATATTTGTTAAGTATATATCAGGGTTACCTGGTGAGCTTATGTCGCCATAATAAATGCTTGTACTTCAAATATTTACGTTTACTATGTACGTCTACAAGACTATATTGAGGATTTATCTTCGTGCATGTTGGAGTTGGATAGAACCAGTCAACTTGGAAGATGAATGTCCTTTTTAGGGGAACTCCAGGATATTTGAGTCTTACTACGTGGCCTAGACATACGACCATAGTAATCAATCTCATAATCTGCAATATCCGCCTCTCTAATACAAATGCCATTATTGATTGTAGCTTTCCTCGTTTCCTTTTGGTGGTGTCAAACCGATGCCCACTGACTATGTATGACGGATATGAAGCCACCCTCATGTATGGTCCTTTGGCAAGAGATAATGTGTACTATATGTATGTCACGTTGTTCGCCAACATGATTTAATATGGGTTTATATTATATTACTCCCTCCGACCCGCTAATCCAGTCCAGTATTACTTTTATGTGTGTCCCGCTAATCTAGTCCGATTCAAAAAATAGTAAAAAAGTACACCCAACTCCACTAACTTAATTATCTCTCTTATTTTTTTCATTCTTTATCATTATATCTCTTATTTCTCATACTTTCTCCATTCTTTATCATTTATCTCTCTAACAAGAAATAATAAACAATCGAATTTCTTAAAAAAAAAGTGACTAAAAGAAACCTGATTAGATTGTCAGGACGGAGGGAGTGATGTTTTACGTATTAAAAAGTAAAGTGGGGAACTTACATTGGACGGATGAAATATAGTACTTCCTCCGTCCTGGGAATAGCTTCCCACTTTGATTTTTTGCAGTCAAACATTTCCAACTTTGACTACGAATTAATCTTGAACCGCAAATGCAAAATCTTTAATTTTTTTATATAATGAAACTTTAGGGACTAAATTTTCATTATATAATTTAATTGTACATTTTGCATTTGCGATTTAAGATTATTTCATATTCAAAATTGTAAAAGTTTAACTGTTAAAAGTTAAAGTGGGAAGTTATTCCCGGGACAGAGTAAGTACTCCCTCCGTCCTAGTTTAATCTTCCTGCGGGCCCGGGCATAAGATTTAAAATCAAAGTAAATAAAGTAGGAGAGATTGTGATAAAGTGGAAAAGAGAGTGACTAAAGTATGCCAAATAGGGAATAAAGTAGGAGATATAGTGTATAAAGGAGAAAATTTTCTATAGGGATGTAACCACTCCCAATGGGTCTTAGCTAAGGCCGTAAATAGTGGCGGTCGTGAGCTAAAATTTGATTTAACGACTTCGAGAAAAAAAAAAAAAGCCAAGTCGTGCTAAGACCGTGAATAGTGTTTTTTAATATTTTTTCGTATTTTTTTTAACTTGCTTAACATATTATAAGAGTGTTTAGAAGTTCAAATTACTCAAATTGGATTCTTAAAACTCGTTTTATAATTTATTGAGATTGAAATCAGACGGTTACAAAACAACGACGACAACAACAACAACATTGAAATCCTACTTAAAATGAAATGAAAGCACACAACAACAAACATAGAAGGAATCACATTCCGAGCTCGGACTGGAGCTTCTGCAGGATAGAAAGCTCCGTCGGTGACAAGTTATCGAACCTGTTTTGTAGATTGATCATCATTTGGAACATCCCCAACGTAGCAGCTTGATGTTGACTCTCAGCAAGCACTCTCACGTCCTCAGACTTCTTCTCCGCCTTCATTCGCATCACTTCAAGCTTCCTCTCCTCAAACTCCAACCTCCGCGCCTCAGCTTGCTTCCTTTCCTCAATCTTCCTCAGTTTAAGCTCAAGCCTCTTCTCCTGAATTGTATTCATGCCTTGGAAGGATTCATTCAAACCGTCCATAATCGAGCTTCCACTCGAACCCCCTGCTTTTGCAAGGCCTTTGACTTCTCACGACCCATAGGGCGTTTCGATGCAATTTCGCTCCCATCATCAGTGCATTCCAAACCCCTTTTGGTACAGCTCCCACCACGAACCTCAACATTGATAGCCTCATCAGCTGATCCACCACCATATGCCCGAGGTTGCGCCCTGTAAGTTTTCACCCCGATTGCACTGGTGAAATTCATGTGAGATTGCCACTGCGGATAGTGCCTCATTGCTTCCCAACAATGCATGTTATTAAACTTACTGCTCTGCCTCTGTTTGTGTAGCTTTTTGGCCATGTTGATAACACCATCGTCATTGTAACCACTTTTATCTCCAACACATCTTTCCGCATCATCATAAGCTGAGACAAAGTGGTTTACATCTTCTTTCATCCGAGTCCACCTACCACGTAGTGAATTCTGATTCGAGTGTGAGGCCGTAGAGGATGGCCATCTCTAATGTTTTGCTCCCAGATTTCCTGAACTTCCACAAACATCGAAGTATACGTGCGGTTGGTGGTTTTCGCCGGATCCTCACTTAACGACATGAAAATCTGGATGAGAGCACGATCCTCCTCTTCAGAGTCCGAACTCCTTGACCCATCTTTTTCTTCCTCTTTCCCCGCGGTTGAAGCTGCCTTTTTTCCAGTAGGCTTGCGAGGTTTCCTTCCTTTCCCTTTTGCCATAGGTTCCGGTTAAGTCTCTGGAACAGACTCCGGGCTTGGCTGTGAGTAACGGGGTGGATAAGTTGAAGAGTTTGGGTTGTATGGATTGTAGCATCCGGTCGTATCGTAGAATGAAGATTCCGGTTGGACTTTGGGTGAGATGGGGATTTGGGAGTGATACCATAAAACTCATTCAGAAATGCCGGTATTTTATCCAACATTCCTTGTTGAGTGAGCCATATGTATGTCGGATGCTCAAATGGATTTGGTGGAGTGGAGTTCGAATTCTGGGAGTTAGTAAACATTTTAGCGTTTTGAGTTTAAGAAGTGGAAGATGAGAGGAAATTGAAGTTTGGTGAAATGGGTTGTGAATGAGTTGTATTTATAGATCTCGAAAAAATATAACCGTTAATGTATTTTTTATTTAATATTACTTTACAAATTAATTTTTTAAAAATAAAAAAGGAGGGTGGGGCCATTAGGCCAACGGCCGTTGGGCTGAAATTTGGCGGCTTTGAAATCAGCCTTGTGAAGGCTGATTTGAAGTCTGACGATCGTGGTCTAATGGCCACTACCATTGGGAGTGGTCTAAAGATGAAGTTGGGACGGCCAAGACCGACGGAAGCGAGTATAAAATTTGGGGTGGGAGGGATTGAGTAAGATCTTGATTGTCCGCCACCGTAAGTTGAGATAAAAGTTCGTCATCAGCATTTTTGGACGTCTACATGTGTAATACAGACAAAATTTCGTCCTCACCATTTTTGTATTAGTTGTGCATCAGATCGAAGCAAAAGCACTAAACTAGTATTCTCTCTCTCTCTCTCAAAAAATTGCAATGGCAAGTAGCTCATGGTTATCTGCTATCTGCATTTTCTTCTTCGTTTCAGCATCCGCCAATATTCAAAGTAAGTTTTTCCTGCTTCTGCTTTTCACTTGAGTTGAAACATAAACCAAATGTTCATATTGTTGCTTGATCTGCAGTTTATTCCCAAAATGTGTATTGCTACTTTTTCCCTTCTTTGATTCTGCTTGTGCTTTTTGGGTTTTCAAGATAGATCTCATGTGATCAAGCGATACTTAATTTGTAACCTCACATCCACATCCAGTAAGAGCTAATGATATACTCTGCAATGGTTAGAGCCCTTTGGATGATTACAAAACCAAATTCAACCCGCTCCTACTAAAATCGGACAATTTGATACCATGGTTATGTTATGTGTATTATCCATGTTATGAGTAACCAATCGAGTTTCAATCGATTAGTAGTCCGGTCATTACATAAATTGTCTTTGCCATGGTTATAATGGTGTACTTTTGGCTCGTATATTTTCATTTATTTGTTTTTAAACAATGGTCAAAATGCAAGACACTGCAATATATGCTGATCTATCAAGTGCAATAAATAGATGAAAATCTTATAATTTTCTAGTGTTATTAAAAAATTATGATTTCTAGATGAGGAAAATTAAATCAATTGACTATATCAACACTTCAAATTAGCCCCGAAAAATTAAAAAAAAATTGAATCTGCCTTGATTGTGTGTTCACTTTTGGCATAACTATATCTGTTTCAACTCAATTACGCCATCTTTGGATTTGGTTGTGCGGTTGTATGGATGATCAGCTAGCTTAAATGCGACATTTGAGTTTTTTTTTCATTAACAGAATTATGATTTGCATGGTTATGTTTGTTTCCTCATCAATGAACACAATTGCATTTACAGTGCCATGTGAATACAGAATAACATTGACATACATGATCGAAACTTTAGATATTGGCAATGTGGAAAACAATACGTTGTCCTAGTTCTAGTACTGGAATTTGCACTCATAGCTGCAGCATTTCGTTATGTTTTATCGCATGGATATCACGTACTGGCTGCAGTCCTAGATCCGGTCCTTTTCACCAACTCACTTTTGTTATGTTGATAGTGTGGTGCTGGCACAAGGCCTTTCCAATTGCGACAAATTCTATTTTGTTTTGTATTTTTTTTTTTAATTTTTTCATCACACTATTTACTACTAGTATAGAAATTAACAATGAGAAGCCAAGAACTAAGAAGTACAGCTCAATTTATAGAAGATAACCAATTTGGCACTGAAGTCACTGCCTTGTGAGATGAAAATTATGGGAACCTTAGTTTTGACAACTGTGCCTCGACTTGATCGACTTTCTTTTCTATTATAAACATTATGCTATGTTTACGCCATTAACAAGCTTATCTGTTGTGGTTATTAGTTGCTAAATGTCGAACATGGAGCAATGTAACGAGTGTTTCATTTTTGGTACATAATAAGGGCATAAATAGTTTCGTTTTCTTCTGTTGTATATATTTGGTGTATCTGATTTCTGAGAGTTGATTAGCAGAATTGTGTTGAGCACCAAATTTTTGTATATTTGTTCTATTATTCTGGTTTTGAACTGAGATTTCCATACAAAATGATTTGACTGTTCTCTCTATACTCAGACAATGTCACACAAAACCCTGCTGATGAGTTAGTAGCTGCAATCAATAGTAATCGAACAGCTAGCAACTCATCTTCTCTATACAGCAGCCCTGGGCTTGCATGTATTGCGCTCCAGTACATAAAAGCGTACCAAGGCGATTGCAGTGTGGTAGGCGGGCCAAAAGCAAGGCGGCCTGATGACTCTCAGTTTACCGAAACTTTTGCTCCCAACTGTGGTGTTGAATCGTCGAGCCTTAGCCAAATAACTGGACGACTACTCGGATGCCAGTCCAAATATCTGAGGCCATCATTAGCATTTTCAGAGGTCCTGATGAAAAATAGCAAGAGCATGGAAATACTTCACAGCCACAATCATTCTGAGGTTGGCGCTGCTGTGAGTAGTTCGGACGGTGGTTCTCCCTACTTTTGGTGTGTGCTGTTCAGCAATGGAAGATCAAATAACAGTTTCATTCTGGAAGGAGGCGTCGCAAAGTTAAGTCGGCCCGGATGCTTTAGTGGTGCAAACGATGAATGCAGTGGTAGTGTAGCTTTATCCAGATTTCTTAATCCTTGGTTAGCAGGTCTTGTTGCCTTGGCTTATGCCCTGAAAGTCTGATCTTGTTTTTTCTTTGGGAAAATTACAGTTGCTTGAATAATAGTAGTATAACTTTACAAAATCAGGCCCATCAGGTAATCCATTTCAATTTTACCAATAATCATTTTTAGCTTGGTCCCAATATCATGTTAGATCCATTGTCATTATATTGGGGCAAATGATCATGTTAGGCCCAGTATCATCACATCAAAGTAAACGAGACTACTACCTAACACCAAGCAAAGAAGCAAAGATGGTGTAATCATTTTTGCATTGAACTTTCCATTCAAATTTAAACACGGGAATAGGATATACTGGACGACCTCGAACCTGGGCTACACCTCAAGAACATGTCTCCAAGTTATATCGACAGCTTGTGCAATACAACAACTTTAACATCCTGCACCTTCAATTCTTCCTGCGTAATAAAAGATGAATTGGTCACTCTCATAGGTAATTAAACTACCACCATTATGAATAACAAATGTACATAGCAATGTTTTGCCTTAATAATTCAACAGAAACCATTTAGTGAACTTGTTAGTTGTATAATAAGCATCTAAACAATGAACTCTATATAATCAATGAAGCAATGATCTAATAAATTGTTTAGAAGTAACAAATACAGTAGCAACTCACATGGTTTTAGTCTAGGACCTCTTGGTAAAACTCTTGATTTTTAATGACGAAAAGTGGTAGATCCGGTGGATAATAGCCCGTTATGATTTTATGCGCTGATAGTGAAATGATATAATAAAGGTCGAGAAAATGTTCATCATCATCATCTTCTTCTTCTTCATCATCTACATCTCTTATATGATCGTTGAGGGGGTGCAGAACGGGAAACAACCATCACCATCAGGTCGCCGTCTGCAAGAATACCATCGGTCGAATTAGCCAAATGACTCCAGTAATTTCGAAGATTGGTTGTGGTCTAAACATATCTGAGAAACTTCGAAGAATGATCATTGTCTTCATCTCGATCACATTTGGAGGAACCGACGTATTCACATAGGTGTTGTTATGGTGTTCTCTTTTCCAAGAAAGGGAAATGACAGATTTAGAAAGATGATTGAAGGATTTTGGTGAAAATTTGGGGGATGAAGAAGATGAATGAAGGGTGAGAGAGGTGACGGAATAGAAGATGAGGCATGAAAGATCATAATCTCATATGGTGGGAATTGTACTCACGTGTGTGTTACAATCGAGTAGGTAGCTCTAGACTACTCGAAATTACACAACCAACCCATTCAATTGCGTATTTGTATCCAAACATAATTCATCCGCATGATAATAGAATGAGAATTTTTTGGGCACACACGCAGTTTAGGTCAAAATCAGATGAGCAATAATCAATTGGGCTAAAAATCGGCTAGAATCGGCTTGTTTAAGGTTAGCGCACAGTTTTATGCGAAAAGTTAAAGTAATGATATAATACAAAAAAAATGTGGGAAAAAGTGTATTTTTAGTGGCAAAATGTGTAATTTGAGTGTAAAGTTAAGATTGTTTATTATTTGTTGGATGTGGAGTAGCTTCCTTCTTTGGTTATGTATAAAGTTCTGTGGAACGACTAAACTAAAAATGACAAATATGAAGTTCTACGGGACGAGGAGTACATTACTTAAAAAGAAACCAACCCCACACTAAAAATATCACTATTAAACTTTATTACAAATTTCTCAACTAAAAGTGCAATTTTTCCTACCTTTTTCGTATTTTATTATTATTTTAACTTTTCAACCTAATGTATAAAGTTCTCTAAGATGGAGAGAGTATTTTACTTTATTACAAATTTCTCAACTAAAATTGCAATTTTTCTTACCTTTTTCATATTTTATTATTACTGTAACTTTTCAACCTAATGTATAAAGTTCCAGGATGGAGAGAGTAGTAAGACCATACAACATTAGTATACAGCTATACATAACAATGATAAGATTTTTATATTATCACTTTCACAAGATCTGAGATTCAAAGAAACAAATTTGTGTTGCTGACTCAGTCGATCTAACAGTCACAGTTTTCCCTGTTTGTCATTGTTATTACAAAGACAGCATTGTGAAACTAGCTTTAATGGTTTATTTACCTTGCGCAATCACAAGTTAAAGAGCTATTTGGCATCTCATCCAGTCAGAAATATGATAAAACTTGGGCCAAGATATAAAACCTAGCAGCAAAATTTGACATGATACACAATTCAAATCAAGATGTACATAACTGGGGCATAAAGTTTCTTTGTCGAACCAATTCGTGAAGATCGTGCACAATCTTAAACACAGCATCTGGTCTCGCAAGCCTCAGTGCATTTTCTGACATGGTTACAAGCTCATGTTGTTTTGGACCAAACCATTGAGACACTATCTTGGCTATCTCTTTTGGAGACTTTGAGAACTTCCCACATCCGTTTTCAACTACATATGGAACATTTCCTGCTTCCTGAAATTCACAAATATTTGGAAGGAAAAGAAAAAAAGTCAGCTACAGAATTGACATGATTTTACTATGTTACACCTCAGACTGGCAGAATAGAGAAACAGCACAGTTATCAAGATTGCATACTCCCTCCGTACCATACAAATTACATAGCAGCATTTGCTATTTGACAGGGAAAATAGCAAAGGAATCTAGTAGAATATGGAGATATAGTACAAGTGATGTAGGTTGTTGGGAGAAAGAATGAAACAAAAATGTAACTGGGGTTGATTTTAAATAAATTTTGAAAGAACAAATGATAAAATGTGGTAAAGTGGTAAACATGTACTGTGTGTTATAAGCGTAATGGTATTTCCAGGAACGGAATGAAATGAAATCATGCAACTCTACTGGGACGCTGAAAATTGCAACATGGTGTTTACTTGTATGGGATGGAGGGAGTACACAATAATGAGCTGGAGACATTTGCTAACCCAAGCTAATAAATTACATATCAAAACAACGAATTTTATGAGTGACATTAGAAACCAACCATCACCTGTCCAGCAATGTAATCATTTAGAATAATCGGAAGTCCTCGTATCATGGCCTCAGCAATTGTTCCAGGACCAGCCTGCAAAACCATTTCATTGTCAGATGGATTGTAGCACATTTTGACTACCACCTTAATGATTGAATGAGGCTACTGAAGGTACCTTAGTGATAATGCAATCACAGGCACCCATGCCCTCCTCTATCTTGGTGACAAAACCCCTCACCTATGATACAAACGTCTTCCATGTAAGCGGCAGATGGATGAATTACAAAAATAAAGGCAGACCAATATACTTTGAACAATCAATCACTTTCGAGATTGTCATTTTTCAGCATCAACATTCATTTATTAAAATAATTATGCTATTGAGTGACAGTAGGCTACTCGACATATATAGTTCCAAAATAAATATAAGTAGGGAGCTTGATTTTTCAGAAAATCCAATATTACGTTACTTCCCAAATAACATCATGAAGACTTGCATCTTCAAACCAAATAGAGTATAAGAACAGTATGGCAGATAACATGAGATCACTTTGGAAATATAATTTTCCAAAACTACAAAGACTTGCTTTATCTTAATAATTTACCTATTTCATAGCATATTGAACAGTGCTATAGTTACCTGGACAGGAATTTTCCATTCAATAGACTGCAATTTACTAGCCAGTTTTTTGTTTCGCCCACAAATCACCAGAACTTGACCAACAGGTTCTCCATGAGTTTCATCATATAATGCTGAATCGAGAGCTCGAGCAGTGGCCTCAATGGGGCCCATACCTTCACCACCACCCATTAGCAACACAGTGGGAAGGTGCTCCTCCAGTCCGAGCTCCCTCCTCAATTCATGCTGCAGTATCAACATTAATAATTAATTAAATTGATATTCCCTGCTTAGACTTCTACACAGTATAAGTTTATAGCATACACAATCTGAAAATAGTCGATAGCAGAGCACAGCAACGAGCCTATGCATAACAAAAAGTACATAAAATTTGAGACAATTCAATACGTGTAAGCTATGTATGACAACTATAATCCATGAATAACTAAAACACAATAGTTTTTCAATATTTTGAGAAGCAAAACAAAGGTTAATGTCATTACTAATCATTTACTACTATAAATAAATCCTCATACTTCCTCCATCCTAATAATAACTTCCTAACTTCCACATTTGACGATACAATACTAGCTTCCTAACACCAAAATGAAAGTTTTTAGGCCACTTACCGCTGCTTTATTCTCTTATACTTTTATGACTCAATTATCACTTTATGAATATAATACTTCCCATAAACTAATTTTTAATATATTTTCCTTAATCCTAGATAAAGTAGGAACTTGGGAAGTTCTTACTAACAAATTAGTTTAGTAGGAAATTTTAATTTAGTGAAAAATAAACAAATTATACAAAACGTAATTGAGTGCAACAGCAATAGCGAAAAATAAACACCATCGAAAACATGAAAATAAACAAACACGGAAGGCAGAGTGAAGCAGTAAAGCACCATTATGGTCACAATTTGACAGCTGAAAAACCTGAATAATTCAGTCATGTGCATAGTGAAAGTAGAGAGCACAACTAGAAAAATATAATAGTATGTATCCATTTCTAATAAGTAAACGAGGACATGGAAAACCCCAAAATGTGAAGGCCAAATTCGATTTTTCCCAGTTGTGCAATATCAATCTAGCTCATCTTGCTCATGCATGCTAAAGCAATGGTGAAAGGGGTAATGTTGTCCACACAGACGCATTGGCCTGATAACGTACTGGAAAATATGTTCAACAGAGGGTCTATACGGATCTCAGATGGAAAAAAAAAAAGAAAGTGGCATGGCGTACACTATAATATAGCAATAGGGCACGTCCCCATGCTCAATTCATTCTCTGGTTGTGTGGCCACAATCACATAGGTACTAAAGAAAGATAATTGAAATTTGGCAAATCAACATAGGGGTCTTGCTGTTTCTGAGGGGATTCCAAACCTGTGGTTGCTTGTTCTTAGCCTGCCCCGAGACAATGCAAGATCTGGAAATCTGTCTTGAACTGGATCAGAATTAATAACTAGCCAAGAACTTGGGAGGCAGAAATGAGCTGGCTGTGCGGAATGACGAAATGGAAAGTCTAGAAATCATAACTTCTGAAACTAGCAACAACAGCGACAATTGATGCTATGTGGCAAGGACGACATTCCTCCAAACAACTAGAAATAGATGGGATATGTACCAACACATGAGTGAAATATGTAAACAGTTATCAGATTGCTGTATGTTGGAATTAGTTGTGATATAGAAGTCTGTTTTGTCATAGACAGCAATGCCTGGATCGGTTGGTCGGTCTACTTAATGGTATTTGGATAAACAGATTGTTTCTTGGTTCCATTTTCAGATTTAAATTACTCGAAATATGCAAAATGGACACTAGATATTCTGCCTCTAATCATTCGGAAGGAATTTTGATTGCATTACAAATAAATAAAAGAAACCAATTTGATTTTACCAAGGATTCCTTAACTTTGCTGGGAGTATATCAGATGGGAAACAGACACCAAGAGGAATGTATTCTCCTCCAAGTCATACGTAAGGAACCGTGTTTAAGTGAATGTGATAGATACAATTATTCAAGCTAAACATACAATGGTGAGCTACAGTTTAAGCCAGTGTCAGAACAAATGATTACCTATTAGTCACCCTTAATACATAGACTATATAGTATTATATGAGCAATTAATTCTGACAAATGGAAATTGTGCATAAGAGAAACGAACCTTAGGCCGAACAGGCTTCACAAATGAGGGTCGGACAGGAAGCCCATAAACCTTAATCTGAGAGCTTTGAAGACCAGCTCTAAGTGCTCGCTTTGCAACCTCTTCCGATGGGCAGTAACATCTAGTTACTAGTTTATGAAACCTACAATCCATACATGGACATAATAAATTGATTGAAGCTGATTTACGTTAATTAAAAACACAAAAGCAAATTGGCGTTCAATCTACCATGTAGGATGACAAGTAGACAGGTCCGTTATCACTGTTGTAAAAACAATCTTCTTCAAGAGCCCCTTTGTCCTCAATATACGAAGAGGCACGTGTTGCATTAATGGATGCACGCTGATAATAATATCTGGTTGGTATTTCATCAATCCTTTAGCAACCTCTCTATGGAAATGAAAAAGATTATGATATTGTAGAGAATTTTATAAATATGAAGATGACAATCATGACATCCATGTAGTTGATGACAACAGATAGCAAAATATTCAAATGTTTGTAATTACAAAGAGCATGAAAAATGTAGGATGATCCCCAGAGGACAATAAATTAGTCAATTCAGGTAAATATTAAGTTCAACAAAAATAACCAAGAACAATTCAGCATCAAAATTAACAGCAGTAAACCGAAAATTCAGTCGACAGCCGGGAAGGGAAATTCAACAATTCTCAAGATTTTTTGTCAGTGTGTCAAAATACGGTGGTCATTTTACCATCAACACCAATTCGTAAAACACTAATTATGAGGCCAGAAGAAAATGGGCGTATCAACTGTGGACCTTAGAAACAGAAGATGTTATTTGAGAACTAGTCTGATGTCAACTTTCAGATTGGGTAGGACTAATGGATAAGCATGTGAAAATCTGAGCATGTTAAAGGTGAGTATATATCCATTAGATGACATGCAGGAAATCACATTAGAAATTAAAACAATATGGACCAAAAAATGAGGGAAACTACTTAAATGATAACTTCTACATCTTGTTCTCTAATCCTTGTACAATTGAAAGAAGGAAAAAAAAACACGACAGTAGTTGCACCAAATTAATAATTTTGACTCACCGAGCTATAAAAGTTGAGGTTGCAGCAAAGTTAGTTCGATGAATAAGACGTGGGGCAGTGGCATAATATGTCATTTTCCAAAGTGTTCCATGTTTAACAAGGAAGTTGTAACTCCTTGGTAACTGATTAAAGGGCCATGGTGTGTGTTCGGTCCACAAGTCAGTAACAAAAACCTGTGAATGATACATGTTAATACAAATATTCTACAAGAACGCATTGAAAGACAAAGGAGTAGATTACATGGCAATAAATCTAACGTGAATTTATTCATTCAAGCTGTTCTTCCACCACAGAGTAAGCTATGGCTACCCAGAGAACCCGGAAACAAAGTAATAGATATTGTAACGAGTATAAACAAATGAAAGCAAAGTTAATGCCTGCTGTTTGATCAGTCATTCCATAACTCAATTAAACCATCATATTCGTGATGACTAATAAGGCCAATACATGGTGAAATACTGTGTAAGTTAGTGTAAGCCAATACATGGTGAAATAGTGTATCAAGATTCGTATTGTACTACCTGATAGTGATCTCCATAAACTTCATTGAAAGCAGCCTTAATGGCCTCGGCCGAAGCTCTGTGACCTCCACCAGTATCACTCATCAAGATCAAAACTTTCTTAGGAGCATCGCGAACGATAGCACTGGCAGAAACTCCCTCTACCTCCTCCAGAACTCCATTTCCATCACTAACAAACCCATTATTCTCCCCAGAATCGACCCGAACAGATGCAAAACCAAGAGGAAGTCTCTCACAATGAAACCTAATGTCCCTGTTAAACTGATTAAGTGCTTTCCAAATGCTAAAAGCAGCACCTTTACTACTGACACTCAAAGAAGCCACAACCTTATTGTTAGGCTTACTAAACTTGGCATCAAAAAACACATTGTTTGACAAAAATGTGGATTGCCCATGAGAACTCACAGCAGAATAATCATATCCCAATTGGGACACAAAACAGTATGGACTAATTGGCTCTTGGCCAACGGTTGCAGGCTGCATAACTAGGTTTTCCAATTTACAGCCTCACACTAAAGAATCTCTCAATTCATGGGGTTTATCTAAAAACAACAACAGAAGAGTATGATTCTTGGATAAAGATACAATTTTTATGAATTTGGGTGAGAGGAAAGAAGAAAGCAGACTGTTACAGAGAATTTGGAGGGGGTATTGGGAACCACAGAAAGAGGATTTAGAAAGGGGTAATACAAAAACCAACAAAAAGATGGGAAATATATATAGTGTACTAGTACACAAACAAGATTGATGAAGATTTTGATGATAAGGCAGTAATATTCGAAACGAATTGAGCGAATTATTCTCTCTTCTTCTATTCTCTACGCGTGAGAGCTCAGTCTCAGTGCAGCCCACACGAACAATGGTGGACGGTGGACCGACAGTCAGACCTACCGACCACAAACAATTACTAACTCCGTTTTCCAAATTTTACCTACTTGTGGTGTTAGTTAAAATGTTACATTATTTGAAATTCTTAAGCTGAAGCCCAAATTGTAATATAAAATATATAAACTTAAACTGAATTGAATGGGCGAAACAGGCTGAATGAGTTTTGTTGAAGAAACGAGCTTGAATTACCTCGTTAATCCGTTCCAAATAAGTTGTCCTTTGCTTTTCCTAAGCTGAACGTTGGTAAAAAGTTCATGAAAATTTTCGATGAACGCTAAATTCGTGTTCAAGTATGACCGAGCCAAACAGTTCACGAACTTGTTCGTGATATAACGAACTGAACACAAACATATTTATTATTGTTCGGTAGTTCATGAACGGTTTGCGGATAAATTAAATATATAATATAAATACAATATATTAATATTATATAGTTACTAATAGTTATGCAATACTTATGAAATGCTATTGTGATTTTTTTATGTAATGGTTTTAGGACATTTTAACTAGAATATTTTTATGTTAAATTGTATTATATTCGATTTTATGTGTTTGACGAACCAAGCAGTCGAACATTAATGAACGATTACGAACTTTCTGAAATGTTAACGAATAGAACAAGTGGTTGTAATTCGTCAAACACAAACAGAACATACGACTTATCGAACGAACGAACATCCATTAAAATTATTGTTCGATTCGAAGTAACTTTCACGCTTAAACTGACCACGGCTTTAATGAAAAGTATGTTAAGGCTAGAATGATAACTGAATCATGTCCAATGGGTCGTGTCATCAAAATTTTCAATTTTTCTTATATTTTTTTAACATGCTTACCATATTATAAGAGTGTTTAGAAATTGAAATTAATACAATTGCACTTCTAAATACTCTCTCTGTCCCGCTAAATAGGCCACAATCTTTTCGGCACAGTTATTAAAATGGACAATAGTTTATTGTTTGTTGGTAAAGAATGGAGAAAGTATAAGATAGTGGGGTTTATTTTTTTTACTATTTTAGGAAGTGGCATAAATTAGTGGGACGTCCCAAAAATGAATAGTTACATTTTTTAGTGAGACAGAGCGAGTATCTTTTTAGAATTTACTAGAAAAACTAACCAATGGCGATGCCACGGAATAATTTACTTTTAATAATATACTAAAAAGAGGATAATTCAATCGGCATAATTAGAATACTCAAACTAACAGCAATACATGCTCATAATACAATTTAATCGACTGCAAAGCAAACAAAAAAGTTCATATATTAGTTGTAATTCAAACTTAGCAGAAAAAAAAAATAACGAAAGATGTTTTTCCCTGACATATTTTCCTGAAAAATCTTATTTTCCTCTATTCTTTTCTTTTCCACAATTTTCCTCAAACCAAATAAAGACTAAGTTAACATTATAATGATGTATTTATACCTTAAGGGTGCAAAATTTTTTGCTTTTAGACAATGTTGGTTATAGCCCGTAGCAAGTTCGTGTAATCTGGTGAAAATGTCAATTAAATGAGTGTATGGTGTTCCTTCTTTGACATTGATTTCAAACAGAAGCGCATCTCCAGCGTAACCAATGAGATTCCATAATCTTATTGTTTCCTTTTTTTTAGAATTATTGTATCCTGAATTACTCTATATTTTCCCATGTTTAGCTTTTAAATGGGTAAGGTCCAACTTAATCGAACCCATTTGAAATTAAAGGGTTGATTCTTGTTGGTTATGGTCATTTGCATGTATACGACCTGAACCCAATAATTATTAACATGTAAATCATCAGATAGGTGTTTACTAAAATCAACTCGTCTTACCCGTTTGAAAATAAGGCAAAATAAACTCGTTTTCAAATTCTCAATTTTTAAATTTATTTACGTTCATGAGTCTGTTATATAAGCTTTTAAACGCGCCGAAAACAACCCGAACTAATCCCTTTAAGGACTCAATGGGTTGATACCCAATATTCTTATCTAGTTGAAACTATCTATGTACTCCATCCACCCCGGTTGAGAACTTAATGCATTAGGGTGGACGCGTAATTTTAGGTGAAAAATTAAAATAAATTAATAAAACATAATAATGTAGTTTTTGCGGTGGCTTCCATGTTCAAGAAGTATCAACCTTCACCAACATGATATAATGGCGAAGGATATGTGATCTTAACCATTGCAGTGATTGGGTCCTATGCATAAGGATCTCTTCGAACAATTTCGTATGGACCTCGTTGTCATTTGTTCCATTGACTTCAGCCCCCCTCCAACACGCAATAACCATAAGTTTCCTCATGATTTCAACCTTGACCTTGGATCCACTATTATTGTAAAATAACAAATATAAGTACATATTAGAGAAATTCACTCACGTCTTTTAAATGAGGTGCGGGCATGATATCATGTTTGCTACCCTTCAGTATAACTGGTTATATATGTTTTAAGTGTCAACCAAATACGACAACTAATCTACTGAATAGTTTCTCATTGACTCCCACTTGCACCTCTCATTACCTCTCTAACATTACGGTCAAAGGCCTAAAAAAACAAATTATATTTATTCATGGAGGCCTTATCTTGTGGCAATGCAACGACATAAATTGCATTGAGTATCAAACAAATGGAAGGCAATGCGGAGTATAATCTATATATGTTCAAACAACGCTACCTCCAAATTTTGTTAAACACCTACTTGTAAACCAAAATAGCGGTGAATTCAGTTCATAAGTTAAAATTATAGTATTATTCTTAATTAAAGTTGAGTTCCAAGGTTGCAAATATAAAATTGTTGGAGTTGGTTCACACTCCGAATTGAGTTCCAAATTTGGAATTCTTTTTTTGAGCATTTTACCACGAAACGTGGTTTACTATTCAAATTAAAGTTTTCAAGTTGTAATTATCTCATTTTCAAAGTTGATTTATACATCGAATTTAGTTGTCAAATTCAAATTACGTACCCTATTCTTAGAGAATATTTCCATACATTGTGGTTTACACTTTCAATAGAGTCCTAAAGTTGTAATTGCCTCATTATTAGAGTTGGTCTGAGTTCCAAATGTGCAACTAACTATTCCAAATAATGAGCTTTACCTTTCAATATATATAGTCTCCAAGTTATAATTATTACATTTTTGTAGTTGGCTTGCTCGTCAATTTGAGTTTTCAAGTTAGATTGGCCACATTTTTATAGTTGAGTTTATACTACCAGTTGAGTCCCAGATTGAAATAATCTGAAAATTATAGTTGGTTTACCTTTAAGTTTAAGTCCATAAGTTGGAAGTACCCTTTCTTAGAATAAGTTATTCATATAGCATGGTTTAGTCTTCGAATGTAGTCCCCAAATTGTAATTATAACAATCTTAGAGTTTGTTTATCCCTCGACATGAGTTCTCAAATGAAATTATCATATTCTTAGAGTAATTTACCACATAAAGTGGCTTGCGTTTCTAATATAATTTTACGTTTAAATGATTTCAATCGTTGAATATTTTTACCGTTTGAACAAAATTTCTAATTCGGAATTATCTCCTTGTTAGATTATTTTCAAATAGCATGGTTCATCCCTTGCATTAGAGTTCCCAAGTTGAATATGTTATTCTTATAGTTGTTTTGTCATTCAAATGGAGTTCTCAATTAAGAATTACTTCATTCTTAAAGTTGAGTTTAACATTTGAATTGAATTTCCAAGTTAAAATTATCTCATTGTTAAAGTGTGTTTTCCCTTTGGATCGATTTAGGAATTTATGTATTTCTTCCAATAATTCATATAGTGTGGTTTACTATTCAAATAGAGTTCTCAAGTTGGATTTATCCCTTTTTTAGAGTTGCTTTTAACTTCAAATTGAGTTTTCAAATTGCAATGATCCCATTCTTAGAATTTTGTTTGCTTTCACGTTGAGCTCCCATGTAGGAACTATCTAATTCTAAAATTTGAGTTTACCGTTCTAACTAAGTTTTCAAGTTTTTTATCTCATTGTTATAGTTGATTTGTCATACGAATTGATTTCCCTATAGTTAGAATTATCCCATTTTGGAGTTGAGTTTACCTTCGAATTAAGTTCATGTGCTTGAATCATTCCTTAATTAGAATACTTTTCCCATGTAATGTGGTTTATTATCCGAATGAGTTTCCAAGTTGTAATCATCTCATTCTTATAGTTTGTTTGACCTTGGAATTGAGTTCCCACGTTCGAATTATCTCATTCATAAAGTTGAATTTTACTTTTCGAGTTGAGTTCCCAAGTTTGGATTATCACATTCATAAAGTTCGTTTACGCCTCGAATTGAGTTCCAAGATTGAAATTATCTCTTACTTATAGCCATATCAGATATTTTCAAAATCGACCCCTGCTAAATGGTCTTTTGTTTAGATTAGTACTCACAGTTCAAACAATTACAGATGATTCCAAATTTATAATGTTTGAAACTAATTACAACAAACCCAAAAAGTAAAAGATTATCTAATTTTATTTAATTTTAGAGAAAATTTTATTTTACACTAAAACCTTTTGGGCCAATTTGAATTTACATCACAACCTTTTTTTTTCTTTGAGTCGACACTAAAACCTTTGTCAAAATTTTGACCCAACACAAAGGTTTAACGGTTGTTAAGTCTCCGTTAGCCATATTTTCAAATTACACCAAAACCTTTGCAAAAATTTGCACTCGCTACCGAAACCTCTGCAAGAACTTGCACTCGCTACCGAAACCTTTTCCTATATTGAAAAAGTTCATAATTATGGTTAAGTTTGTATGATATTGCAAATGGTTATGTTTGCGGTAAAGATGGTCTTTGTAGAGTATTTAATTGCAGTTTTGGTTTAAAGGGGGTTTGAGGTCAATGATGAGTTATGTTTGTTTTCTCTATTTGTAAATGCCACTTTTTCTTTCTTGTTTGTACAAGCATGCACTTAAGCATGTATAGTAAGATGCTAGCCTAGTTTTAGTAAGATCACCTGGTCTTTTTTACTCGATGCATGCATTGATCATGGATCATCTATTTATGCTAATCTAATTTATATATTGTTTTAGTTGTTCTCGCTCCATTTGCATGGTTGATATATATTTTGTGCAATTGTTAACAAATCTGATAGATTGACGATAATTGTTTGATTGTTATTTGGATTCTCCAATAACTTACTTTGTATATGCAAAAGTTCTTGATAATTAGATTTGTGAGAAACGTTCTTTTCTATGTTGTAGTAGTAGTTTTAAAAATGTTATGGAGTGACTCTTGATGATATATATGAATCACAAAAAGTAAGACTATTATTTGTGACATGATAGTTTAGATTAGTTATTGTACTGTGCTTTGGACTTTGAATCACCAATTTGTTTTAGAGAGACTCTATTATTTGTCAAAAACTCATTTTACTTTTTAATAACAAAATGTCGGAAAGGTGTACGAAATTTAATTTGGACTTGCTAGCTACACCTTTGACTAGTCCATTTATGATAAACATGATCAAGGTATGTTACTATACACTTAATTACATGTATGTAACAAGCGAAAAAATTTAGATGTCGAAATAGAACAAGAAAGACCCGTCCATTACCTCGAACTCCTGTACATGCTTACCACAAAGACCCTCGTTACTGCGAAAATAACCATTCACAATATCATGTAAACTTAACCATAATTATGAACATTTTCATTATAGGAAAAGATTTCGATAGTGAGTACAAGTTCTTGCAAAGGTTTGATGGCGAGTGCAAATTTTGCAAAGGTTTTGGTGTAATTTGAAAATATGGCTATGAGACTTAACGGTAGTTAAACCTTTGTGTTGGGTCAAAATTTTGACAAAGGTTTTAGTGTCATTCGAAGAAAAAAAGGTTGTGGTGCAAATTCAAATTATTGAAAGGATTTTAGTGAAAATAAAATTTTTCCTTAATTTTATAATGATTTTTTCTATTTTAACTTTTCTTTTGGTCTTCTCCAATAATTTCAACTTAATTTATATTAGAAATTTCAACTTTGTCCTTCTTCGACCAAACTCCCCACCACCATTTCTTCAATTTTCCACCTGACCTCCTCCTTTTTGGTAACCACTTTGACTTTAACATTAAACATACTCAAAAGTAAACCCACTAACTTTATTTTATCCTACTTTTAACTTCAGAAATCAATTTGAGGGACCCACTAGTACTATTTTATTAAAAAGTAATGTATACCTTATTTTCTCCACCCAAAAAGTAAATGGGAAGCTATTCCCTGAACGGAGAAAGTAACATTTTATACTAATTATAATTTTTAATATCCAATTTAATTAGTTGACATGCATGTAAATTATTTTTTATAATAAGTATGCTTATATTATTTTATTCAATTACAGTCTGTACGCTCATATGCTGAGGTTGAGAGTATTATAGGGAGTTTGATAATTGGTTGTTGAAGGTTGGAGATTGTGAGGTTGATGGTGATAATGATGGTGCGGTTGAATTTAAATTGTCTGATGATATCTTGATTCGTTCTACTGGTGAACCAATTGCTGCAGTAGTTGAGAGAACATATCCTAGCATATTAGACCATGTTGGCGATGGTCGGTACTTTCAGGATAGAGCTATTCTTGCTCCGACCAATGAGATAGTCCAAGAAGTCAATGATTATGTCATGTCTCTTTTACCTGGAGATGCCACCGAGTTCATGAGTTCCGACAACATATGCCCTAATGAAGATGATATTGTCAATGGAGAAGATGTGTATTATGTCGAGTTTCTAAACACTATTAGGACTTCTGGAATACCAAATCATATTATCCGACTTAAGGTGGGTTGTCCTATAATGCTCCTTAGGAGCATTGATCAGTCCTCGGAGCTTTGTAATAGTACTCGGTTGATTGTTACTGCAATTGGCAATCATGTTATTGAGGCGAAGACCATACATGGAAAGAACGTTGGAGTGAAGGTTTTTATACCTAGGATTGTACTCACACCTTATGACCTTACCAAGTTTCCTATTAGATTTCAGCGAAGTCAATTTCCTATATCAATTTGTTGTCTGATGACTATCAACAAAGTCGGGGACAATTGTTATCTAATGTTGGACTCTATCTCCCAAAGCACATATTCGGTCAGTCATTGACTCTATGTGGCATTTTCTAGAGTGACAAGCAAGAAAGGTCTCAAGGTTTTAGCTTTGGATGAGGAAGGCAATCCAATAGATACGACGACAAACGTCGTCTACAAAGAGGTGTTTAGAAAGCTTTGAGGTATTTTTTATTATATTAAATCATTCTAACTTTATATTATCAAAATTCAATTATCTTATTTTCAACATTAACTATTTCCTTATTATGTTATTTTGCAGTTGTTAATTACTCCCTCCATTTCAGAAAAAGTGTTACATTTTACTATTCTGCGGTCAACTGTCTCCGCGTTTGACCACAATTTACTCTTAAACGATATTAATAAATAAATTATTAAAATTATATAATGAAAATTTAGTAATTAAAATTTTATTATATGATTTTATTAAATTATTTACTATTATCGTTTATGAGTAATTTGTGGTCAAACTCGAATAGTTGACGGTCAATCAAATGTAACACTTTATTGAAATGGAGAATATTGATAGGATCGATTACATATACCCCCCTTCACAGATGGGTGCAGTTAGTCAAACAATTACATCTAGGTCCTTTAAGCTGAAAATCCTTTGACCAAATAAGCTGCTACAGTAACTTTTGCCAAAAACCAAACAGACCCTTATCCAATTTTCAGAAAATTGATCAAAGTCTCATTCATTTCTTCTTTTCTGTCTCTTCTTCTCCGATCTTCTGATCTGTTTTTCTTCTCTGATCTGTCTCTTCTTCTTCTCCGATCTGTCTCTTCATCTCCGATCTTCTCCGATTTGTCTCTTCTTCTCCGATCATCATTTCTTCTCCGTCTTCTTGTTCATTCGCCATTCAGATTGTTGGCCTTTTGAGAAGTAATTTGAAATCGGAAGTCGAACCACTTATAATGGCGCTACGGCCTGATAGCCTTGCATCATATCGATGAAAAGCTTGGCCTCTGCTTTCCGAAGAGATTCTGCATCGAACGGATCACCAGACACCATGGTTGATTGGAGTTTCATACTTGGATCTCTGAACTAAACTCTATCTTGTGTTTGTTTGTTAATGCTGTAGGAACGAAGGATCTTTGGTTTCATTAATATATTAATATATGGATCTTCTCCGTTCTTCTTCTCCGATCTGTCTCTTCTTCTCCGAGTTTCCATTGCTAGACTTTTGAACATAAAATTTAGATTTATGTTGAATTCGTTTAGCTAGGAACCTAGATTTCTGTCAAATTCGTCTGATTGGATCTTGGTTAAGTTTGATTGGTTAAGTTTCCGGTGGTTCATTGTTGCAAGGACTCAAATGAAAGTTATGGAAACTAGAAACCCTTACAATTGAGAATTTGATAGACTTAATTTCAAAATTGAAAACGTTATAGGGACTGAATTGAACTTTTAGAAAGTTGAAGGGTGATAATCTGAAAACCAGAAAATTGAAGGGTTTGCCTTTTGAAAATTATGTTTTGTTCAAGGACTTAAGTAGTAAATACATTGTTTGGCTATTTGCAAAAACTGATAATTGAACAAGGGCAAAAAAAGGCTTTTCCTGGATTTAATTCGCCAAAAGTCAAATTCGTGGACTTAGATGTAATTGATTTTTATCGATCTGGACTTACATGTTATTCTTTGACTAACGGCTATCCATCTGTAATAAAAAAAAAAAATCTAAGAGGGGGTGTGGATGTAATTTGCCCTTATTGATATACTTACCGCGATTGTACGGAACATCGACCCTACAGTCTATTTTTAATAATTCAATGTATTACACCATTTAAATATGTTTATACAACATATTCCCTCCGTCCCATTCCAGTTGTCCAGTTTGCACTAATTCGCAGTCAACAAAATTGAACTTTGACTGCGTATAAATCTCAAACGGTAATAGTAAAATCTTCAATCAAACTATATAATGAAAATTTAGGGTCTAATACCTTTCAAGAGGAGACAGTTCACAATCAGGTTATTCTTTGTAATTACGATAAACAAGGCATAGGGAGACGCTTGATAGGGTTGGGATATATTTGTCCTGACGATCTTCTCCTAATGACTATACATTGTGTTGTCGGTAGCGGAGGTGCCCTTGATTAAAATTGAGAAAGCCCCCGACAGTTCACTGCGACAAGTTCACCAAGACAGAGAATGTTGTGTATATATAAAGATCCTAGAAAAAAATTAAAACCAACAATAGATAATATCTTAATCATATTCACTCGCATCTATTGTATTTCACATTCAATTATGAATCG
This sequence comes from Plantago major, assembly GCA_026545765.1. Taxonomy (NCBI): domain Eukaryota; kingdom Viridiplantae; phylum Streptophyta; class Magnoliopsida; order Lamiales; family Plantaginaceae; genus Plantago; species Plantago major. The sequence goes on along the minus strand of CM048840.1, from coordinate 76,634,452 downwards.
CATCTTCTTAATTTCAATTCTACATTCAGAGAACAAATTATACGTCAAAAATTTAAATCTCATCCGTTGATCTTACTTATTCATTTTGAATTTGGTACATAAGTACATGTGTCATTGTTTAAGTAGAAGATGCATGGTTTGAATCTCATTGGCGTAAGTTTCTCACTTTTATTTATTAATTTTAAATGTTTTAAAAAATCACAAATTCGTTGGTTTATATAAAAACCCTTAACACATGTAGTGTTACGTAAATGCTAGTATTAAATTAAATAGTGTGTTATGTAAATGCTAGTATTAAATTAAATAGTGTGATACCTACAGCTTGGCGCGTGGGGAAGCGCGTGGACACTCCTTAGTCCTTAGTATTCAGGTCTTTATCTATTCCATTATTTCCTTGTTTCACGTTTCCACCACATTTCTCACCTCTTTTTTTCTCACCAACACTCTTTCTCTCTTGTTACAGTATATTTCCCTCAATCATTTATGTCACACTTCCAAGTCAAATTTAATCTCTCAAACGTTTAATTTGAAGACGAACGAGGCATGAAATCGAACTCGCCTGTATCTAAGCTTCACATGGATACCAGAGAAGCCGTGAGAATTTGGTCGACTCCATCACCACCAGCTGAAAGGCCTTCGCCTATATCTAAGCTTCAAATTTTTTCCTACTTCTTTTCATTCCGAATTCGATTTAATTGATTAGGGGTTTCTTAAATCTGGCACTTTAGTTTGATTTCTCACTTAGGCAGATTTTCTGGTCAAGAGAGACTTCTGGTTTGGGTTTGTTTTGGTGGTTTTGTCATTACTACTGATTAAAATCTTTAACAGACATTGTAATTCTTTGGCTTTTCTCGTGCTATATTCTATTAACTTCTTCCCAAAAAAATTATCATTTCGTATGCCCTTTATTCTTTCAATGCATACAGTCCTTTGTGTTTCTAAATCGTTTTAATACTCTTTCCCCGATGTTAAGGTTAAAAAGCTTAACGTCGGGTTTATTCTGCGTCGATCGAGGTGTCATGCACTGAATATATCGACATCGACACGCATACATTCTTTGGTATCTCCTAAACCGTTGGGTATGTAGCCTCAACCATTCTTTCTGTCGTATTCAATCGCTATTTTTGTCTTTTTTTTTTTTTTAACTATTAACTTCTTCAAAAAAATTAATTATTAAAATTTAACTCTCCTTCCCAATTCCCACCACCACCACCCACCATCTTCTTCCCCACCACCAACACGCACCACCACCAAAATCCTTAGGAGCTCGGTGGAAGCTCCGTCTGTTTTTTTAATTGAGCTTCCGCCATAGGAGCTCCATATCGGACCTTCCACGCCATGGAAGCTCCAGATCGGAGCTTCCATGGCGGCGGATCTCGGATCAGACTTCCATGGCGGAAGCTCAATTAAAAAAAAAATAATCGAGCTTCCAAGACTCCGTGGTTAAGCAACACGTGTATGACACCTTATGCGACCTGACACCCATGGCAACACTTAGTGCGACAGGTAACAACTTAGTCGCTCTCCCTCGTTAAAATTTTAATCTAATGGATCAAAATAGGTGGTAGCGTTAGTCGGCGACCTTATTTGACGGTGAAAGCCCTAATTCTTTATATCAGACTTTTTTCATGTATTCGTCTTGTGAATCCATGTTCCCAAATAATACATGGATATATAATCCCAAATCTAAAATGGAGGCCCTTTAAAATAGGGCACAATACTGATGGTGCATGCTTTCAGTGGCACGACTCCACTACTCGAATATACCACTACATCCACTATCCACTACTCCCATTATTTCCTATCATTATTAGTCTTTTATTTCTACCTATCTACTTTTATATATATATATATATATATATATATATATATATATATATATATATATATATATATATATATATATATATATATATTTATGATCATGATAAACAGGAGAAGTCGGAAAGATACTGTTAAAAACAGTAGAAGTGAGGGCTTTGATATTCCCCAGAATTTAGATTTATTAAATAAATGGGCGATTCAAGAATCGAACTGAGTTATTACCGATTAGGTACTTTTGAAAAATTGGGTTTAAAACAAGTAGTCAAAACTACTGAAGAATCTGTCTCACTTGATAATGATGAATTAGTAATCAAATTACTAAATGAGAAAGATATTGCTGTTTATAAAAACCTTTACAAATTTTTACATATTGGTTTAGTGCAAATTGCTTTTAAACCTTTAACCTTAGAAGGACTACCTGAGAGCTTTATAGCTGCTCTTAGAGATGGTAGAAACTTAGACTGGAAAAAATCCTTAATCGAATTATGATCTAGTTTAGCCCATGGTCGATTTATTTTGATGTTTATCCGAATTTACAATTGTCTTTATCGGATATTAATATTTTAGATTCTTTAACATTAAATGTTAAAACTAATGGTTATAATTATATTTACAGTACGAAACAATACATATCTTATAGGATTTATTATAAACCTTTGTTTACTCTAAATCCTCATTCTTGAAGGTTGATAAACCTTTAAATGAAACTATTTTAATTGAGACTAATTTTAGCAAATCTAAAATTACTACTCGTGAATCTATTAAATGGGAAGAAATAGATTTTCACGAAAATTGGACAATTAAGCAATTGTACCCTCACAACTTTGTTATTCAAAATAATTTAATAGATGTTATCGAAACTCACGAAGGTTTGGTAAAAATGCGATTTGATAATAACAGCGATTTTATAGGATCTTCTTCAAGACTTACTAAGTCTTCTTCTTTAAGATCTTTTATATCACTATTGATTATGTAGTTGATACTCCATCAAGGATGTAGTCCTGCTAAGCGAATACAAAAATCTTTTGAAACAATTCCGGAAGATCATATTGATGAACTTGAATAAATAAAGATTTTGATAATATTGTCGAAGGAGTTACACATACTCAGTGAAGCGGAATATAAGCGCATCGAAATGGAATTCGTTATTAATGAATTCAAGTCAAATTGATTTTATACGGCTCTCGGCTAGGCAAAAGATTAAAAGCGAATTCAATTTACAGATAGGAACCTTTTAAAAATTGGTTTTACAAACTTCTCTTCAAGAGAAAACTTCTATTCAAAATGAATTTTATAAAGATTGTGAAAAACCTGATACTCAATTCCTTTTGTTCCATGGTTTGTTTCTAAATATGTGGAATAATATATTTGATATTAGAAAGGAATTATAAACTTTTCGACGGGAGAATTTACAACAAGTCTATCCTCCACAGGTCTTTTCAAATTGAAAAAGGAAATCATAGTTTCCTAGCTTTTGCGAAACTACTGGAAGATGAAACTCTACCAGCTGTAACCTGTAAACAAATTAACAGGATGATTGAACAACAGAATTATACTAATCTGTTTATTAATGTTCTCGGAGAACATTTAACTTCTCTGAGTGAAAGGGTGGATTTAGTTTTAAAACTATTAACCACAATCTTTCTTTAAATTCAAATGCTTCTTTAAAGAAAAGGAGAAGGAGCGATTACTTTGTCCTAATATTGAACCACCTCACGAAATTTGATTTTAAATTAAAGTCTATGAAAGAACTTGAAAAGTTCTTAGCGAAAAATTTAAAGATATGAAACTTACAACTCTTCATGATGTTGTAAAGAAAATCACGATTACAAAGAAGTGATCGGTGATGAAATTAACAAGTTGGGAAAATGGGGTGATAGACTGACCCAGCGTATGTATTATTATAGGAGACCTTCTCCTATAGATACCTTGCATGAAGAAGCGAGTACATCTTGAATACGATTATAATGGTAAAAACATTTATGAATGGAACCTAGATGCTTATCTTTGATAAGGATTTATAATATGATTCATAGAATGCTTATGTATTCCACTATTTGTAAAACAAATGGCAACCTTGATAAAATGTTGCAAAAATGATTGTCATTGGTTTCTGAGACAATTAAAAGGTTAGTGGGATAATTATCTTTCACGGAAGGAAAAATCATATTTTGATCTTTGTAAAACAAGAGGATGGAAGTACTATAGAAAATGGGTCTATACTCTTGTTGTTACTATTATTGAACATTTCATAGGAAGATATTAGATACTGATGAAAATATTGACATTTTACAAAACTTAAGATGTAAAACTTTAGCGATTTTCGTTGGTATAAAGATACCTTTTAAGCAGGGTAATGGAGTTACACAGTGTAATAGCTCTCATTGGAAATCAAAGTTCATTGATGGACTTCTGCATTATTTGAGAAAGGGTTAGGAAAAATCTTAGAAAAGATAAAGTTTCTATCCCTTATGAAAATTATACTTATGGCAAGTTAATTGGAACTTGTATTCAGAAGGTTTAGCCTTATGTAATGATATTAAATTAAATCAACAAATTAAAAGGCGAACTTGAAAGAAAAGGCCGGTTGGGGCGATTACGTGATCAATTTGGGATGGATGTTCCATCCACTTCTAAACCTCATAAGTCGGAAGAAAATTAAACAACGAAAAGAAGAGACATTACTCTCCTAGAAAATTAGAAATCCGTAAACAAAGAAGATAGAGAAGAAAAGCGGATTGAAAGAAACTAATAGTTTGCGAGCTTGTGGAAAACTTGGTCATTTGCAACAAAATGTTGGACGAGAAAATTAAGCAGTTAAAAGGCGATAATGATTTGAAAGAAACTCTTTCAAAGATTCTTCTAAATTCGATGAAGAAAAGAGTAATAACTCTTGATGATTGAGATGCTTCTAATAGTACTAATAATCTTGAAGAAGAGAACTTAAAGTTCTTGATCAAGAATCGGTAATATCGATTGAGTCAGTGTGAACCTTGTATTCTTGGGCGACCTTGTATCGAAACAAGAAAACACGGATGACGATAAATTCTTTAATAAAGAATTTTACAATATTCTCTCACAGTTCGAGGCTGATTTAAATATTTGACGGTAATAATATTATCGAGTTTACGAAACATATCAAAGATCATGAGTTACGATCTAAATTAATAGATCGGATGGATAATATTCAAGTACTTCTACTTACGTACTGAACGATGGTTCTTCGGAAGATTTTAAAAATGATGAGCCTTACTCGATGTGAAGTTTATAAACTTCTAAAGAGAAGAAGTTGAATCTCAACTTCTACTCATGATTTAGAGATGGAAGTTGAAAATCTCAAAAAAGAGATTCAGTTTTTGAAAAAGAAAAATAAGTTAATAGACTATCGAGTTTCTAAGCTTGAAAATTATAAAAAAGAGACTAATCAGTCTACCCAGTCTACTACTAGTGAATCGAGTCAAAGTAAAAAGACTCAATGTTTTGATTCACAAGTAGATGATAATTTTATCAACTTTAGAGATGGTTATATCTCAAAAATGGTATATTAAAATTACCTTATTAATTGATAATTACTTTTCAAAAGATTTGTTGCTCTTATTGGCGATTGGATGATTTAAATGTTATCTGAGGAAGGATTAATTCCTACAAAGTATTTTCATAAAACTACACATACTCTTTCTCATCTTTGGAGGAAAAATTAAATATAAAATATAAGCTTCCTAAAGCTTATATACGTATTGATAAAAGCGTATTCAAACGGTTTTTACTAACAAAGGTTATTTCCAACCAAGTAATACTTGGTACTCCTTTTATCTCAAAAATTTATCCTTTTACCCATGTGGATAATTCTGGTATTACTGGAACTTTTCAAGGTGGGAAAATTCATTTAAATTTTATTACAAAACCATTTCATAGAATGTTACATGAAATGTATGATCATCTGACTTTAAAGAAAAACCAGATGAATTTCTTAAAACAAGAAATAAACTCTTTGACTATTGAAGAAAAACTTCAAAATCCCAAATTACAAGGGAAGATTAGATTGATTGAAAATCAACTTTCTCTAGAAATCTGTAATGACCATCCTAATGCTTTCTGGAATAGAAAGAAGCATGTGGCCAGCCTTCCTTATGAGGAAGATTTTGATGAAAAAGAATTCCGACAAAGCAAGACCTTGTCGAATGAATTGAGTATTTAGAACTACTGTAAAAAGAAATTGATTCTTTATTACAAAAAGTGCGATAAGCCCTTCTCAATCTCCTTGGTCTTATGCGGCCTTTTATGTTAATAAACATAGTGAGCAGGAAAGAGTTCCTAGATTGGTTATAAATTATAAACCCCTTAATAAGGTTTTAAAATGGATTAGGCATCCTATTAGAATAAAAGATCTTTTAGAAAGACTTTATGATTCATATTATTTTCAAATTTTGATTTAAAATCAGGTTATTGGCAAGTTCAAATTGAACAAAAAGATAGGTATAAAACAACCTTTAATGTTCCAATAGGACATTACGAATGGAATGTAATGCCATTTGGTTTGAAAAATGCTCCCGAATTTGAGAAAATTATGAATGATATCTTCACTCCTTATAGTGATTTTATATTAGTCTATATTGATGATATCCTAGTTTTCTCAAAGGATATTGAATCCCATTTTAAACATTTGGATATATTAAAGAAAATAGTCATACAGTGGTTTAGTTATATCAAAACCAAAGATGTTTTTTCAAACAAAATTAGATTTTGGGTCATTATATTGAAAAAGGTAATATTATCCCAATAAATAGAAGCATTGATTTCTTGACAAATTTCGATGAAATAACTAATAAAACCCGATTCTGAGAGGTTTTTAGGAAGTTTGAATTATATCTCTTCCTATTATAAAGACATAGCTCGAATCTTGCTATCGTATATGATGATAGACTTAAAAAGATCCAAAGCCTTGATGCGATCATCATACTTTCATTAGGAAATTAAAAGAAAATTGAAAACATTGCCTTGTCTCATGTTGAGTAATCCCTCATGGGATAAATCTGTTAAACAGATGCTTGATATAGGTTATGGAGGAATTCTTAAGCAGTTGATCCTCATAATAAACAAGAATATCTTGTTACGTTTCTATTACAGCAAGTGGAAAAATATTAGGAAAAACTACGCCACTATTGCTAAAGAAATATTTTCAACGGAAAATGTTTTAAAATTTCAAGATGGTTTATATAACCAAAAAGCAGTTATGATTACAAAAGATTATATCTTAAATACTTTAAATATGGCGTTTTTAGACATGTGTTTATAAAATGGAAAGATGATATCAGTCTCCCAGTTCTTTAATATTTGAAGATATTATTGCGAGAATGTACTATGAAAGAAGAATTCCTCCTACGATAGAGAAAGGAAGTTAGGAAAGTGGATTAGATAAAGGAAAACATAGCTTTACCACCACAAGATAAAGGAAAACATAGCTTTACCATCACGAATCTGAGACTTATAGCTCGAAGAGTACGAAATTTCTTGAGTACAAAAGAAAAAGGAAGATTCCATCTTTTACTAAATCGGTAAAGAAGAAAAAAAGCGATTATGTTGAAAACAAAAATGGGAAGTAATATACCTTGAAATAAGAGATGTCTGATGGGAAGGGAACTTTGGACATCATGGTCTAAATATTTAGACAAAGATAAAGCATTATATGCTTGAGGATCTTATAAAACAAGATCTTTTTAAAGTATTCTTTGAAGCAGTCTTGTGAAATAAATTATTTCTCAAAGACACGAAGGAAGTTTATAACTTGAAAATTTATATTAAGAAGATTATATCTTCTAAGTTGAGGATTTGAACTTGACGGTGAAAGGAATTTTACTATCGACAACAAAAATCCTATAAAATATAATTATTGGGATTATGTTGAAGCATTTAATAAAGTGCTACTATGTGATAATGATCAACATAGAAAAGTACTCGTGGTTTATAACCATTGTGATGCGGTTTATATACAAAGCGGCAAAGAATACCAATGGTTTATAACACGGTGGATGAATTTTGGAACTACGGAGTTATACTTCCTAAAAACTTTTCAACTTTATTTTAAGTTGGAAGAAGGTTACTCTAAAAGGATATACCTCAAAGTATTACTCTTTATATTTCTTTATGGAATTTTCCATACCTGGATTTGGAATGGATACCTATTATCGGTTATCTGAAAAGATACCATGTATCAAAGATCTTCTTATCTGAAGTTTTGGGGAAAAATGAATGAAACCCGAAAACTAAGCAATTATATTGCATCGATACTATAGTTCTTATAGAAAAAGAATTCAATTATATCGGGAGAGACGGAAAATAAAAGTCGATATGCGATTCGAAGATTGCGAATGATCGGAATCTTGATCAAATTCTGACAAAGTCTACATAGAAGACAAATTTGCAAAGAAGATGGAATCTTTCTACCATCGATTGACTATGATGACAAGACTAAAGATGATAATAATAGAAGGCATCTACCTAATTCATATCGTGACTTCTTTCATTCCACAGAAGCGAAAATGGCTAAAAGCGAAGAAGGAAAAGAGCGGGCAAGATTAAAGATGACAAAGATGATGAGTCGGAGCACTAATGTGTGGATAATGATAATGGAACAACTTGATAAGTGGGGTGGAAATTATTCACAACAACAAAATGAAAGCAACATCCACAAAAGCAATGAAATTTAAAGAGACCTGAGATAGCGACAAAAGGAATCAAATTCCAAGATGGTGAGAGAAATCAGCTCCTATGGAATCAAATTCCCTCTATAAATAAGAAGAAGGAAGATGGAAGAAGGCAGAACCCGGGATACCCATCCATTGTATACACACCTAAGCCGAAACACTCTCCCTTCAGTTTTTAAATTTTTAGTTTGTAATTAAGTTTGAAGTTTGTCTTTGGTGCTTACAGACATCATTTTGTAAGTACTCTTTTTATTTTTATTTTGTATTGTAATATATTTTTATCAATGAAAATTAGCCTCATGATAGGCTAAACGTTTGGTTTGTGTTAAGACAGGTCTAAATTATGTATTTACTTTAACTCTGGCAAAATGTTTCTTTGTTCCTCAGGTCACTATTCATGGTTACTATTCACGTGGAATTATGAATTAATCTACTATTCATGGTTACTATTCACGGCGAATTATGAATTAATCTAAGATTTTTATTACTTACTAAGAATGAGACGGAGAAGGTTTTGTATTAATCGGGCATATTGATATATTCAAGACAGACATATGAAAGCCTTTGTTTGCCCCTCTAAAAGAAATGGGCGTCTACAGAACATTTTTGTGCTACTTTTATGTCTTGAAATATCTTAATATTGATTTTATACAATGTCGATCTGATGTCGTCTCTATCTTAGTCGGTGATGCGATGCGGATTAATAAAGTGATTCTAAAGTTTGAATATTATGTCTGAGTTTGGATTAATGAAGTGATTCTAAAGTTTGAATATTGTAGCCAATATGAATAACTCAAAGAAGCTTTGTGACCCGACCAGACCAGCCAAGTGGTATATATTCCGATAGACATATGAAGGCCTTTGTTGCCTCTAAAAGAAAGAAATGGGCGTCTACTGAAAAATTATTATAAATTCTGATGAGGCAGGCATGATTTAAGATTGAGTCTTAACGAGCATTTTATGATCATGATAAACATGATAAGAAGGAAGATCTTTATTAAAAGCAGTAGAAGTGAAATTTGATATTCCCGAATTTAGATTTATTAAATAAATGGGCGATTCAAGAATCGAACTGAGTTATTACGATTAGGTACTTTTGAAAATTGGGTTTAAACAAGTAGTCAAACTCTTTGAAGAATCTGTCTCACTTGATAATGATGAATTAGTAATCAAATTACTAGGTGAGAAAGATATTGCTGTTTATAAAACCTTTACAAATTTTTACATATTGGTTTAGTGCAAATTGCTTTTAAACCTTTAACCTTAGAAGGACTACTGAGAGCTTTATATTGCTCTTAGAGATGGTAGAAACTTAGTTGGAAAAATCCTTAATCGATTATCTGGTCTAGTTTAGCCCATGGTCGATTTATTTTGATGTTTATCGAATTTACAATTGTCTTTATCGGATATTAATATTTTAGATTCTTTAACATTAAATGTTAAAACTAATGGTTATAATTATATTTACAGTACGAAACAATGCATGTCTGTTATAGGATTTATTATAAACCTTTGTTTACTCTAAATCCTCATTCTTAGAAGGTTGATAAACCTTTAAATGAAACTATTTTAATTGAGACTAATTTTAGCAAATCTAAAATTACTACTCGTGAATCTATTAAATGGGAAGAAATAGATTTTCTGAAAATTGGACAATTAAGCAGTTTGTACCCTCACAACTGTTATTCAAAATAATTTAATAGATGTTATCGAACTCACGAAGGTTTGGTAAAAATGCGATTTGATAATAAGCGATTTTATAGGATCTTCTTCAAGACTTACTAAGTCTTCTTCTTTAATATCTTTTATATCACCTATTGATTATGTGGTTGATACTCCATCAAGGATGTCGTCCTCTGCTAAAAGCAGAATACAAAAATCTTTTGAAACAATTCCAGAAGATCATATTGATGAACTTCGAATAAATAAAGATTTTGATAATATTGTCGAAAGGTTACATACTCAATGAAGCGGATATAAGCGCATGAAATGGAATTCGTTATTAATGAATTCAAGTCAAATTGATTTTATACGGCTCTCGGCTGAGCAAAGATTAAAAGCGAATTCAATTTACAGAATAGGGAACCTTTTAAAATTGGTTTTTACAAACTTCTCTTCAGAGAGAAAACTTCTATTCAAAATGAATTTTATAAAGATTGTGAAAAACTGATACTCGAATTCCTTTTGTTCCATGGTTTGTTTCTAAATATGTGGAATAATATATTTGATATTAGAAAGGAATTATAAACTTTAAACGGGGAGGAATTTACAACAAGTCTATCCTCCTAGCAGTCTTTTCAAATTGAAAAAGAAATCATAGTTTCTAGCTTTTGAAACTCTTTGGAAGATGAAACTCTACGGTAACACCTGTAAACAAATTAACAAGATGATTGAACAACGAATTATACTAATACATTTATTAATGTTCTCGGAGAACATTTAACTTCTACGAGTGAAAGGGTGGATTTAGTTTTAAAACTATTAACAATCTTTCTTTAAATTCAAATGCTTCTTTAAAAGAAAGGAGAAGAGCGAGGATTACTTTGTCCTAATATTGAACCACCTCCACGAAATTTGATTTTAAATTAAAGTCATGAAAGAACTTGAAAAGTTCTTAGCGAAAAATTTAAAGATATGAAACTTACAACTCTTCATGATGTTGTAAAAGAAAATCACGATTACAAAGAAGTGATGGTGATGAAATTAACAAGTTGGGAAAATGGGGTGATAGACCCCATTGACGTATGTATTAATATAGGAGACCTTCTCCTATAGATACCTTGCATGAAGAAGCGAAGTACATCTTGAATAACTTATAATGGTAAAAACATTTATGAATGGAACCTAGATGCTTATCTTTGATAAGCGATTTATAATATGATTCATAGAATTCTTATGTATTCCACTATTTGTAAAACAAATGGCAACCTTGATAAAATGTTGCAAAAATGATTGTCATTTGGTTTTGAGGGACAATTAAAAGGTTAGTGGGATAATTATCTTTCACGGAAGGAAAAATCATATTTTGATCTTTGTAAAACAAGAGGATGGAAGTACTATAGAAAATGGGTCTATACTCTTGTTGTTACTATTATTGAACATTTCATAGGAAGATATTAGATACTTGATGAAAATATTGATGTTTTTACAAAACTTAAGATGTAAAACTTTAAGCGATTTTCGTTGGTATAAAGATACCTTTTAAGCAGGGGTAATGGAGTTACACAGGTGTAATAGCTCTCATTGGAAATCAAAGTTCATTGATGGACTTCTGCATTATTCTTGAGAAAGGGTTAGGAAAAATCTTAGAAAAGATAAAGTTTCTATCCCTTATGAAAATTATACTTATGGCAAGTTAATTGGAACTTGTATTCAGAAGGTTTAGCCTTATGTAATGATATTAAATTAAATCAACAAATTAAAAGCGAACTTGAAAGAAAAGGCCCGATTGGGGCGATTACGTGATCAATTTGGGATGGATGTTCCATCCACTTCTAAACCTCATAAGTCGGAAAAGTGACATAAACGAAAAGAAGAGACATTACTCTCCTAGAAAATTAGAAATCCGTAAACAAAGAAGAAGATAGAGAAGAAAAGCGGATTGAAAGAAACTAATAGTTTGCGAGCTTGTGGAAAACTTGGTCATTTTGCAACCTGATGTTGGACGAGAAAATTAAGCAGTTAAAAGGCGATAATGATTTGAAAGAAACTCTTTCAAAGATTCTTCTAAATTCGATGAAGAAAGAGTAATAACTCTTGATGATTGAGATGCTTCTAATAGTACTAATAATCTTGAAGAAGAGAACTTAAAGTTCTTGATCAAGAATCGGTAATATCGATTGAGTCAGTGTGAACCTTGTATTCTTGGGCGACCTTGTATCGAAACAAGAAAACACGGATGACGATAAATTCTTTAATAAAGAATTTTACAATATTCTCTCATAGTTCAAGGCTGATTTATATATTTTGAACGGTAATAATATTATCGAGTTTACGAAACATATCAAAGATCATGAGTTACGATCTAAATTAATAGATCGGATGGATAATATTCAAGTACTTCTACTTACGTACGAACGATGGTTCTTCGGAAGATTTTAAAATGATGAGCCTTACTCGATATCGAGTTTATAAACTTCTAAAAGCAGAGAAGAACGATTGAATCTCAACTTCTACTCATGATTTAGAGATGGAAGTTGAAAATCTCAAAAAGATTGATTTTGAAAAAGAAAAATAAGTTAATAGACTATCGAGGTTTCTAAGCTTGAAAATTATAAAAAGAGACTAATCGGTCTACAGGTCTACTACTAGTGAATAAAAAGTAAAAAGACTCGATGTTTTGATTCACAAGTAGATGATAATTTTATCAACTTTAGAGATGGTTATATCTCAAAAATGGTATATTAAAATTACCTTATTAATTGATAATTACTTTTCAAAAGATTTGTTGCTCTTATTGGCGATTGGGCTGATTTTAAAAGTTATCTGAGGAAGGATTAATTCCTACAAGTATTTTCATAAAACTACACATACTCTTTCTCATCTTTGGAGGAGAAAATTAAATATAAAATATAAGCTTCCTAAAGCTTATATACGTATTGATAAAAGCGTATTCAAACGGTTTTTACTAACAAAGGATATTTCAACAAGTAATACTTGGTACTCCTTTTATCTCAAAAATTTATCCTTTTACCCATGGATAATTACGGTATTCTTGGAACTTTTCAAGGTGGGAAAATTCATTTAAATTTTATTACAAAACCATTTCATAGAATGTTACATGAAATGTATGATCATCGACTTTAAGAAAAACGGATGAATTTCTTAAAACAAGAAATAAACTCTTTGACTATTGAAGAAAAACTTTAAAATCCCAAATTACAAGGGAAGATTAGATTGATTGAAAATCAACTTTCTCTAGAAATCTGTAATGACCATCCTAATGCTTTCTGGAATAGAAAAGAAGCATGTGGTGGAGTCTTCCTTATGAGGAAGATTTTGATGAAAAAAGAATCCGACAAAGCAAGACCTTGTCGAATGAATTGAGTATTTAGAACTACGTAAAAAAAAATTGATTCTTTATTACAAAAGTGCGATAAGCCCTTCTCAATCTCCTTGGTCTTATGCGGCCTTTTATGTTAATAAACATAGTGAGCAGGAAAGAGGTTCCTAGATTGGTTATAAATTATAAACCCCTTAATAAGGTTTTAAAATGGATTAGGCATCCTATTAGAATAAAAGATCTTTTAGAAAGGTTTATGATTCAATATTATTTTCAAAATTTGATTTAAAATCGGGTTATTGGCAAGTTCAAATTGAACAAAAGATAGGTATAAAGCGACCTTTAATGTTCAATAGGACATTCTGAATGGAATGTAATGCCATTTGGTTTGAAAAATGCTCATACGAATTTGAGAAAATTATGAATGATATCTTCACTCCTTATAGTGATTTTATATTAGTCTATATTGATGATATCCTAGTTTTCTCAAGGATATTGATTCCCATTTTAAACATTTGGATATATTAAAGAAAATAGTCATACAAAGTGGTTTAGTTATATCAAAACCAAAGATGTCTTTGTTTGAGACAAAATTAGATTTTTGGGTCATTATATTGAAAAAGGTAATATTATCCCAATAAATAGAAGCATTGATTTTCTTGACAAATTTCTGATGAAATAACTAATAAAACCCGATTCTGAGAGGTTTTAGGAAGTTTGAATTATATCTCTTCCTATTATCAAGACATAGCTCGAATCTTGCTATCTTATATGATAGACTTAAAAAGATCCAAGCCTTGATGATCATCATACTTACATTGTTAGGAAATTAAAGAAAAGGTGAAAACATTGCCTTGTCTCATGTTGAGTAATCCTCATGGGATAAATCATTGAAACAGATGCTTGATATAGGTTATGGAGGAATTCTTAAGCAGTTGATCCTCGTAATAAACAAGAATATCTTGTTCGTTTCTATTACAAATGGAATATGATCGGAAAAATTATGCTACAATTGCTAAAGAGATACTTTCAATTGTCAAATGTATCTTAAAATTTCAAGATGATTTATATAATCAAAAATTTATTATAAAGGCAGTTATGATTACGCAAAGTTCATGTTTAATAAAGATTTTAAACATGATGTTTCTAAACAAATGTTTGCAAGATGGCAAGCTCATTTAGCTCCTTTTGATTTTGAAATTGTCTATAAAAAGAAGACAATAGTCTTCAGATTTTACGACACGAGAATATATTTCATGATTGTTGCGAGGAATGTACTTGCAAGGAAGAGCTCTTCCTCTTATAGATGAGAGGAGGTCGAGGAAGGGATCTGAAAGAATCCTCTCTCAAGCTGGGAAGGAAAGCTTATAGCTGAATTTGCCATCACAAAAATATGATTGAAAGCTCGAAAAGTACAAATTTCTTGAGTACAAAAGAATAAGGAAAATTCCCTCTCTTGCTAAAATAATAGCAGAACAAGAAGAGATAATAAATCAGTTATTTAGAAACAAAAATCAAGTTATACTTGATTGAAACAAGAGATATGAAATGGGAAAATAACCGTGGACTTTGATGTCGAGATATCTTGACAAAGCATCATATGCTTTGGGGACTTATAAAACAAGATACTTTTATGAAAGTATTCTTTTGGATCTGAGTCATGTGAAATATCACATTTCTCGAGAATTCAAAAAGTTTATAACTTGATAAATTTATATTAAGAAGATTATATCTTAGGAATGAGAATTGCTCCATTACGAGAAGAATTTATTACCTAATATGAAATCCATAAAATTTAATTATTGGGATTATGTTGAAGCATTTAATAAAGTGCTTTTATATGAAAATGATAAAAAGAAGCACTCTGGTTCATAAAAATCGATGCGAAGCTTATGAGCAAGAGATACCAAATTGGTTTCTTAAATGGTGGAAATATTTTGGAACCACGAATGTCTCCTCAAAATTTCTGAAATTATATTACCTTGGATAAATGTTAATCGAAGGATATTCCTTGGATCGATATGATTTATATTTCTTTATGGAATTTTCCATACCATGGATTTGGAAATGGGTACTGTTATCGGTTATACGAACATGAAATACCATGTATCAAAGATCTTCTTATCTGAAGTTACGGGATAAAATGAATAAAGTAGACCGAAACCAAGCAATTATATTGCGGTGATACTCTAAATCTTATAGATAAAGAATAAGATTATATCGAAAATAAAAGATTATCGACACGAAAGGAGGAGAATCGACCTTAGATCAAATCGGAAAAAAGCTGGAATGCGGTCGAAAGGCAATAGAGATGCTAATAGAAGCATATATAGAAGAAATGAAGAAGGATCTTCTACAAGGTTTGATGGAGAAACTCAATCGTGAAATCGGATACATCAATGGTATCGGCCCGAGTATCAAGATGCTCAAGATCGAAATCGGAAGAAGTCTCGATAGAAGGCGTTTTGAAATACTTAAAGGAACTCTTAAGCGAAGAGTAAAGATAAGGAAGAATCTTCTCTGACAATAGTGGTAGAGAAAAATCTACCGATAATGACAAAGATGATGAGTCGAGCACTAATGTGTGGATAAAGATAATGGAGACAACGATAGGTGGGGTGGAAATTATTCCACAAACAAAAGTGAAAGCAACATCCACAACAGGCGAAATTTAAAGAGACGAGATAGCGACAAAGGAATCAAATTCAAGATGGTGAGAGAAATCGGCTCTGAGAATCAAATTCCCTCTATAAATAAGAAGAAGGAAGAAGGAAGAAGGCAGAACCCTGGATACCCATCCATTGTATACACACCTAAGCCGAAACACTCTCCATTGTATAACTTAATTTCAAACTAAAAATTTAAAAACTGAAGGAAGTGTTTGGCTTAAATGTCTATCGATCTTTCTTTTCCTTCTTTGTTTTAGCCATTTTGGCTTCTTGTGGAATGAAAGAGTCACGATATGAATTAGGTAGATGCCTTCTATTATTATCATCTTTAGTCTTGTCATCATAGTCGATTGATGGTAGAAAGATTCCATCTTCTTTGCAAATTTGTCTTCTATGTAGACTTCTTGTAGAATTTGATCGGTATCACGATCATTACGGCAATCTTGAATTGCATATTGGACTTTTATTTTTACGTCCTCTGATATAATTGAATTCTTTTCTATAAGAACTATAGTATCGATCTGATATATTTGCTTAGTTTTGGGTTTTCTTCATTCATTCCCCAAAACTTATAAGAAGATCTTTTGATATGGTATCTCCTTTATAGATAATAGGTATCCATTCCCAAATCCGGTATGGAAAATTCCATAAAAATATAAAAGTAATACTCTTGAGGTATATCCTTTTTAGGGTAACCTTCTTCAACTTAAATAAAGTTGAAAAGTTTTAGGAAGTATAACTTAGTAGTTCAAATTCATCCACGGGTTATAAACGGTTGGGTATTCTTTGCGATTTGTATATAAAGCCTTTGTCAATAGTTATAAACCACAGTACTTCTTTCTATGTTGATCATTATCACATAGTAGCACTTTATTAAATGCTTCAACATAATCGATAATTATATTTATAAGGATTTTGTTGTTGGATAGTAAAATTCCCTTTCCTTTGGTTGGTTCAAATCTGATCCTTAGAAGATATAATCTTCTTATAAATTTTACGAAGTTATAAACTTCATACGTGTCTTTGAAATAATTTATTTCACAAGACTACATTTACGAAAGAATACTTTTAAAAGATCTTGTTTTATAAGATCTGAAGCATATAATGCTTTATCTTTGTCTAAATATTTAGACCATGATGTCCAAGTTCCCTTGCCCATTGTACATCTCTTATTTCCGAAGTATTACTTCTGATTTTTGTTTTCAACATAATCAGTTTTTCTTCTTTTCTTGATTTAGTAAAGATGGGAATCTTCCTTTTTCTTTTGTACTCGAAATTCTTGGTACTCTTGAGCTATAAGTCTCGAGATACGGTGATGGTAAAGCTATAAACTTTCCTTTATCTTATATGGTAAAGCTATAAGCTTTCCTTTATCTAATCCACTTTCGACTTCCTTTTCCTCTATCGGAGGAGAATTTCTTCTTCTTGAGTACATTCACGCAATAATATCTTCAAATATTAAAGAATGCAGGGAGTGATATCATCTTTCCATTTATAAACACATGTCTAAAAGCGTCATATTTAAAGTATTTAATAGACATAATCTTTGCGAATCATAATCATTTTTGGTTATATAAACCATCTTGAAATTTTAAAACACATTTTATGGTTGAAAATATTTCTTTAGCAATAGTGGCGTAGTTTTACGAATATTTTCCACTTGCGAATAAAGCGAACAAGATATTCTTGTATATTATGAGGATCAATCATTTAAAATTCCTCCATAACCTATCGAGCATTTCGACAGTGGATGGTTCAGGAGTTTGATTTTCTTGATGATAAAATGATCATTTAAAGTCGTGAAAGCTAACGAGATTGAATTGAAAAATTTAGCTTTCTGTTATTCATCTAAAATATTCAAAAATTTGAATCACTTCATTAAAGTGAGAAATTTTAAAACTTTAGAATCAATCTTTATAAGATAGAGATGGTTCTGATTATAAAACATAAGATGCATTTCTCGACATAAAAGCATTTCTTAACTTGAGTGATGATCAATATATCTGATTAATACAAAACCTTCTGGTCTCATTCTTAGTAAGTAATAAAAATCTTAGATTAATTCATAATTACGCGTGAATAGTAACCATGAATAGTAGATTAATTCATAATTCCGGTGAATAGTAACCATGAATAGTGGGAGGACAATAAAACATTTTGCGAGTTAAAGTAAATACATAATTTAGACACATCTTAAACCAAACGTTTAGCCTATCATGAGGCTAATTTTCATTGATAAAATATATTACAATACAAAATAAAAATAAAAAGAGTACTTACAAAATGATGTCTGCAAGCACCAGTACAAACTTCAAACTTAATTACAAACTAAAAATTTAAAAACTGAAGGGAGAGTGTTTCGGCTTAGGTGTGTATACAATGGATGGGTATCCCGGGTTCTGCCTTCTTCCATCTTCCTTCTTCTTATTTATAGAGAATTTGATTCCTAGGAGTGATTCTCTCACCATCTTGGAATTTGATTCCTTTTATTATCTCGTCTCTTTAAATTTACACGTTGCTTTGTGATGTTGCTTTTCTTTTTGTTTGTTGTGGAATAATTTACCCACTTATCGGTGTCTCCATTATCATTATCCACATTAGTGCTTTCGACTCATCATCTTTGTCATCTTTAATCTTGCTCCGTTCTTTTCCTTCTTTGGCTTTTAGCCATTTTGGCTTCTTGTGGAATGAAAGAAGTCACGATATGAATTAGGTAGATGCCTTCTATTATTATCATCTTTAGTCTTGTCATCATAGTCAATTGATGGTAGAAAGATTCCATCTTCTTTGCAAATTTGTCTTCTATGTAGACTTCTTGTAGAATTTGATCAGTATCCTGATCATTCTGGCAATCTTCGAACTGCATATTGGACTTTATTTTTCTGTCCTCCTGATATAATTGAATTCTTTTTTCTATAAGAACTATAGTATCGATGCAATATAATTGCTTAGTTTTTGGGTTTTCTTCATTCATTTTTCCCCAAAACTTCGTATAAGAAGATCTTTTGATACATGGTATCTCCTTTTCGGTATAACCGATAATAGGTATCCATTCCCAAATCCAGGGTATGGAAAATTTCATAAAGAAATATAAAGAGTAATACTCTTGAGGTATATCCTTTTTAGGAGTAACCTTCTTCCAACTTAAAAATAAAGTTGAAAAGTTTTTAGGAAGTATAACTTCCGTAGTTCCAAAATTCATCCACCAAAGTTATAAACCAGTTGGGTATTCTTTGCCAGTTTTGTATATAAACTGCACTGTCAATGGTTATAAACCACGAGTACTTCTTTCTATGTTGATCATTATCACATAGTAGCACTTTATTAAATGCTTCAACATAATCCCAATAATTATATTTTATAGGATTTTTGTTGTTGGGATAGTAAAATTCCCTTTCACTGGTTGGTTCAAATCCCCAATCCTTAGAAGATATAATCTTCTTAATATAAATTTTTCTGAAGTTATAAACTTCCTTCTGTGTCTTTGAGAAATAATTTATTTCACAAGACTCGCTTTACGAAAGAATACTTCGTAAAAAAGATCTTGTTTTATAAGATCTGAAGCATATAATGCTTTATCTTTGTCTAAATATTTAGACCATGATGTCCAAAGTTCCTTGCCCATTGTACATCTCTTATTTCAAGTATATTACTTCGATTTTGTTTTCAACATAATCAGCTTTTTTCTTCTTTTCCGATTTAGTAAAGATGGAATCTTCCTTTTTCTTTTGTACTCAAGAAATTCTTGGTACTTTCCGAGCTATAAGTCTCGATTCTAGTGATGGTAAAGCTATAAGCTTTCCTTTATCTTGTGGTAAAGCTATAAGCTTTCCTTTATCTAATCCACTTTCGACTTCCTTTTCCTCTATCAAAGGAGGAATTTCTTCTTCTAGTACATTCCTGCAATAATATCTTCAAATATTAAAGAATCTGGGAGACTGATATCATCTTTCCATTTTATAAACACATGTCTAAAAATGTCATATTTAAAGTATTTAATATACATAATCTTTGCAGAATCATAATCTGTTTTTTGGTTATATAAACCATCTTGAAATTTTAAAACACATTTTATGGTTGAAAATATTTCTTTAGCAATAGTGGCGTAGTTTTTCTGAATATTTTCCAATTGCGAATAGAAACGAACAAGATATTCTTGTTTATTATGAGGATCAATCATTTAAGAATTCCTCCATAACCTATATCGAAGCATCTGTTTCATGATTTATCCCATGAGGATTACTCAACATGAGACAAGGCAATGTTTTCACCTTTTCTTTTAATTTCCTAACTGAGTATGATGATCACGAAGGCTTTGGATCTTTTTAAGTCTATCATATAAGATAGCGATTCTTGAGCTATGTCTTTATAATAGGAAGAGATATAATTCAAACTTCCTAAAAACCTCTGTAACTGGGTTTTATTAGTTATTTCATCAGGAAATTTGTCAGCAAAATCAATGCTTCTATTTATTGGGATAATATTACCTTTTTCAATATAATGACCCAAAAAATCTAATTTTGTTTGAAAACAAAACATCTTTGGTTTTGATATAACTAAACCACTCTATGACTATTTTCTTTAATATATCCAAATGTTTAAAATGGGATTCAATATCCTTTGAGAAAACTAGGATATCATCAATATAGACTAATATAAAATCACTATAAGGAGTGAAGATATCATTCATAATTTTACGAAATTCAGAAGGAGCATTTTTCAAACCAAATGGCATTACATTCCATTCGTAATGTCCTATTGGAACATTAAAGGCTGTTTTATACCTATCTTTTTGTTCAATTTGAACTTGCCAATAACCTGATTTTAAATCAAATTTTGAAAATCATATTGAATCATAAAGTCTTTCTAAAAGATCTTTTTTATTCTAATAGGATGCCTAATCCATTTTAAAACCTTATTAAGGGGTTTATAATTTATAACCAATCTAGGAACTCCTCTTTCGCTTCACTATGTTTATTAACATAAAAAGGCCGTACAAGACCAAGGAGATTGAGAAGGGCTTATCGACCCTTTGTAATAAAGAATCAATTTCTTTTTACGAGTTCTAAATACTCGAATTCATTTGACAAGGTCTTGCCTTTGTGAATTCTTTTTCATCAAAATCTTCCTCATAAGGAAGATGACCACATGCTTCTTTCTATTCGAAAGCATTAGGATGGTCATTCTGATTTCTAGAGAAAGTTGATTTTCAATCAATCTAATCTTCCTTGTAATTTGGGATTTTGAAGTTTTCTTCAATAGTCAAAGAGTTTATTTCTTGTTTTAAGAAATTCATCCGGTTTTTCTTTAAAGTCGATGATCATACATTTCATGTAACATTCTATGAAATGGTTTTGTAATAAAATTTAAATGAATTTTCCCACCTTGAAAAGTTCGAATACCGAATTATTCACATGGGTAAAAGGATAAATTTTTGAGATAAAAGGAGTACCAAGTATTACTTGGTTGGAAATAACCTTTGTTAGTAAAAACTGGTTTGAATACGCTTTTATCAATACGTATATAAGCTTTAGGAAGCTTATATTTTATATTTAATTTTTCTCCTCCAAAGATGAAAGAGTATGTGTAGTTTTATGAAAATACTTTGTAGGAATTAATCCTTCTGTATAACATTTAAATCGCTCCACCGTCAATAAGAGCAACAAATCTTTGAAAAGTAATTATCAATTAATAAGGTAATTTTAACATACCATTTTGAAATATAACCATCTCTAAAGTTGATAAAATTATCATCTACTTGTGAATCAAAACATTGAGTCTTTTTACTTTGACTGATTCACTAGTAGTAGATGGTAGACCGATTAGTCTCTTTTTATAATTTTCAAGCTTAGAAACTTGATAGTCTATTAACTTATTTTCCTTTTCAAAAGCGAATCTCTTTTTGAGATTTTCAACTTCCATCTCTAAATCATGAGTAGAAGTTGGAGATTCAACTTCTTCTCTGCTTTTAGAAGTTTATAAACTTCGACATCGAGTAAGGCTCATCATTTTAAAATCTTACGGAAGAACCATTGGTTCGTGCACGTAAGTAGAAGTACTTGGAATATTATCCATCCGATCTATTAATTTAGATCAGAAACTCATGATCTTTGATATGTTTGTAAACTCGATAATATTATTACCGTCGAAAACATTTAAATCAGCCTTGAATCGTGAGAGAATATTGTAAAATTCTTTATTAAAGAATTTATCATCATCCGTGTTTTCTTGTTTCTTGATACAAGGTGCCCAAGAATACAAGGTTCACACTGACTCTGAATCGATATTACCGATTCTTGATCAAGAACTTTTAAGTTCTCTTCTTGATTATTAGTACTATTAGAAGCATCTGAATCATCAGAAGAGTTATTACTCTTTTCTTCATCAGAATTTAGAAGAATCTTTGAAAGAGTTTCTTTCAAATCATTATCAGCTTTTAATCTGTTTAATTTTCTCTTGGTCCAACATTGTGTTGCAAAATGACCAAGTTTTCCACAAGCTCGGCAAACTATTAGTTTCTTTCGAATCCGTTTTCTTTCTTCTCTATCTTCTCTTCTTTGTTTACGGATTTCTAATTTTCTAGGAGAGTAATGTCTCTTCTGTTTGGTTTATAAGCGACTCTTTTTCCGACTTATGAGGTTTAGGAGTGGATGGAACATCCATCCCAAATTGATCACAGAACTGTCCCAACTGGGCCTTTTCTTTCAAGTTTTGTCTTTTAATTTGTTGATTTAATTTAATCTCATTACATAAGGCTAAACCTTCTTGAATACAAGTTCCAATTAACTTGCCATAAGTATAATTTTCATAAGGGATAGAAACTTTATCTTTTCTAAGATTTTTCCTAACCCTTTCTGCAAATAATGCAGGAAGTCCATCAATGAACTTTGATTTCCAATGAGAGCTATTACACTCGGTAATTCCATTACCTGTCGCTTAAAAGGTATCTTTATACCAACGAAAATCGCTTAAAGTTTTACATCTTAAGTTTTGTAAAACAGTTGAATATTTTCATTATCGGAATATCTTCCTATGAAATGTTCAATAATAGTAACAACAAGAGTATAGACATTTTCTATAGTACTTCCATCCTCTTGTTTTACAAGATCAAAATATGATTTTCCTTCCGGTGAAAGATAATTATCCCACTAACCTTTTAATTGTCCCGTAAAACCAAATGACAATCATTTTTGCAACATTTTTATCGTTGTTGCCATTTGTTTTACAAATAGTGGAATACATAAGCATTCTATGAATCATATTATAAATCGCCTATCAAAGATAAGCATCTAGGTTCCATTCATAAATGTTTTTACCATTATAATCATTATTCAAGATGTACTCTTGCTCTTCATGCAAGGTATCTATAGGAGAAGGTCTCCTATAATAATACATACGGTTGGTCTATCACCCATTTTCCCAACTTGTTAATTTCATCACCGATCACTTCTTTGTAATCGTGGATTTTCTTTACAACATCATGAAGAGTTGTAAGTTTCATATCTTTAAATTTTTCGCTAAGAACTTTTCAAGTTCTTTCATAGACTTTAATTTAAAATCAAAATTTGGAGGTGGTTGAATATTAGGACAAGTGTAATCGCCTTTCTCCTTTTCTTTTAAAGAAGCATTTGAATTTAAAGAAAGATTAGGTTAATAGTTTTAAAACTAAATCCACCCTTTCACTCAGAGAAGTTAAATGTTCTCCGAGAACATTAATAAACAGATTAGTATAATTCTGTTGTTCAATCATCTTGTTAATTTGTTTACAGGTTACTGGTAGAGTTTCATCTTCCAAAGAGTTTCAAAAAGCTAGGAAACTATGATTTCCTTTTTCAATTTGAAAAGACTGTGGAGGATAGACTTGTTGTAAATTCCTCCCGTCAAAGTTTATAATTCCTTTCTAATATCGAAATATATTGTTCCACATATTTAGAAACAAACCATGGAACAAAAGGAATTGGAGTATTGTGTTTTCACAATCTTTATAAAATTCATTTTGAATAGAAGTTTTCTCGTTGAAGAGAAGTTTGTAAAAAACCAATTTTTAAAAGGTTCCCATCTGGGTAAATTGAATTCAGTTTTAATCTTTTGCCTAGCCGGAGAGCCAGGGCTAAAATCAATTTGACTTGAATTCATTAATAACGAAATTCCATTTACGATGCTTATATCGCTTCATTGGAGTATGTAACTCCTTTGACAATATTATCAAAATCTTTATTTATTCAAGTTCATCAATATGATCTTCCGGAATTGTTTCAAAAGATTTTGTATTCGCTTTTAGCGAGGTCGACATCCTTGATGGAGTATCAACTACATAATCAATGGGTGATATAAAAGATCTTAAAGAAGAAGACTTAGTAAGTCTTGAAGAAGATCCTATAAAATCGTTGTTATTTTCAAACTGCATTTTTACCAAACCTTCAGGAGTTTGGATAACATCTATTAAATTATTTTGAATAACAGGTTGTGAGGGTACATTTTGCTTAATTGTCCAATTTTCGTGAAAATCTATTTCTTCCCATTTAATAGATCTACGGTAGTAATTTTAGATTTGCTAAAATTAGTCTCAATTAAAATAGTTTCATTTAAAGGTTTATCAACCCTTCGCAATGAGGATTTAAAGTAAACAAAGGTTTATAATAAATCGTAATGATCTGCATTGTTTCGCATTAAATATAATTATAACCATTAGTTTTAACATTTAATGTTAAAGAATCTAAAATATTAATATCCGATAAAGACAATTGTAAATTCGGATAAACATCAAAATAAATCGACCATGGGCTAAACTAGATGTATAATTCGATTAAGGATTTTTTCCACTAAGTTTCTACCATCTCTAAGAGCAATTTATAAAGCTCGGTAGTCCTTCTAAGGTTAAAGGTTTAAAAGCAATTTGCACTAAACCAATATGTAAAAATTTGTAAAGGTTTTTATAAATGTTAATATCTTTCTCATTTAGTAGTTTTATTACTAACTCATCATTATCAAGTGAGATAGATTCTTCAAGAGTTTTAACTACCGTTTTAAACCCAATTTTCAAAAGTACCTAATCGGTAAATAACCAGTTCGATTCTTGGAATCGCCCATTTATTTAATAAATCTAAATTGGGAATATCAAATTCTCACTTCTACTGCTTTTTAACAAAGATCTTTCCTTCTTATCATGTTTATCATGATCATAAAAGCGATTCGTGTTAAGACTCAATCTTAAATCATGCCTCATCAGAACCTGCTCGATACATAGATATTTATATATATATATATATATATATATATATATATATATATATATATATGTGTGTGTGTGTGTGTGTACTCAAGGAAAGGGGATGAATAAGAAATGATAATCTTTCTCTCTTTTCATTAGTCTTTCTACTATTTTTATAACACGTTATCCGCACGATAGTGCTCAACCAAGTAACGGACCAAAATTGTGTCCAACTATATCTCTACTCAATTAGCTAACGAATCGACTCTCGAGTTGCTAATCGTGTCCCAAACGAGCTACGTAAACTTCGGTTTGTTGTCCAGGGACTATATACTATTTTCCTCACAATTGGTTAATATATGTACAACTCATCTAGTCATCTTGCATGTATACGTTTTTAGATGTTACTAATTTGAGTTTATCTCTTTTGTTAGTAACGTATTGTCATCATTTCATCACTTAATCATCATTAATCATCAATACGTTTTGTTTTCTGCAAATCATATTCCTATTATTATTACCTTTTCAAACACCATTATGGCTTGTTATTCAACCATATATTCATGCATTTAAAAGTATGTAACTCATCCATTGCATTATAATGAGTTGCACACTATAAATAGCATAACATAATGTATTTCACACCCTCATTTACACATTACCTATCATCTTTCTTGTTTACTGATAACTTTTGTCTCTTTTAGCATCATTACTCTTTTTCCAAGCAATTTGAGGTGAGTCTTTCTTATTATACCACCTAACTACATTTCTTTTATATAGTAATGGCCAAGACTCCAAGTACGAGTCAAGACTCAAAACCTTATGGTTATTTTTTTTTCAATAAAATCTCTCTGCTACTATCAACTAAACTAAAAGAAAAACTCATCATTGTTTTTCCAACTACTAGTAGTCTAGTACTATACGCAAAAACATTTTCACTACAACAAATACTTATATTTCCAATTTGATTACTTTACAAAACAAAACTCTGTTTCATTATTGTCACATTCTCTATTATTTTCTATGTAGCCAAACATGTTTCTCTTCCTTTAAATCTATTTAATATTTTGTAGTCAGATTATGTTACATTTGATTTCACTAATACTATTACTTCTTTTGTATAGTCATGGCAAATTTTAGCAATCTCGAATTTGTGGCACTTGACATCACTGGAAAGAACTACTTGTCATGGGTTCTTGATGCTGAAATTCATCTTGATGCTAAGGGTCTAGGAGACACAATAAAAGGTGGAAATGCTACATCAAGCCAAGACAAAGCTAAGGCGATATTTTTCATCGCCATCATCTTGATGAAGGGCTAAAAACCGAATAATTTAATCACAAAGATCATGCGATCTTTGGACAAATCTCAAAGAAAGGTATGATCACCTAAAAAAAGGATACTACCAAAAGCCCAAGATGATCGGCTTCACTTGCCCTGCAAAGACTTTAAATGTGAACGATTTTAACTCGAAAATGTTCAAAATCACATCAAAATTAAAGTTGTGTGGTGAAGAAATCACCGATAATGATATGCTAGAAAAGGTATACACTACTTTTCATACTTCTAATGTGCTCGCAGAAAGAATACCTCGAAAAAGGTTTATGAAATACTCGAGTTGATCTCGTGTCTCCTAGTAGCTGAACAAAATAATGAGCTCCTAATGAAAAATCATGAATCACGCCCAATCGGTGCTAAACCATTCTCAAGCTTAATGTGACATCTTTTAACATTGGAAGTAATTCCAATCATGGTGGACGTGGCCGTGGCCGTGGACGTGGGTATGGACATGGACGTGGATTTCGTCCAAATAATGCTTTTCAAAATACAAATCACCACAAGAAGTTTGAAAATCTCAAAGGTGGAATTGGCAAAGGGAAAAACCATGATGAAAAGTGTTATAGATGTGGTATGACTAACCATTGGTCACGTACATGTCGTACTCCTAAATATCTTGTGGAACTCTACCAAGCTTCACTCAAAGAAAATAACAAACGAAAAAATATTGAAGCTAACTTCGTTGAAGATGACATCAATGATAATGTTCATGGTCAATACGACACCACTCATTTGGATGTGTCAGATTTCTTTGTCAACCATAAAGGTAGAAGTGATTTGTCTGAATTCGTTGTCCATCCTACAAAAGGAGACAAGTGATGCTATGATCGGTGATGGAAGTACACAAGTTTAAGTTGTTTGTTTCTTATAGTTCCTTTAAAGTATTTTAGGATTTGAATTTTCTAGTTGCTCAATAATCAATTCTTAGGATTTGCATTTCAAATGCATCCTAAGATAAATCTCTAGAAGAGATTGATAAAACTCTAAACGAGTCACACGACAATACAAAAGAGATTCAAGTACCTGAAATTGTTCAAAATAAAGAGATCTCGATAAATTATGTCGTGAATGGAAAGACATGGAACCGAAATGAAATCGACGTCGATGAGATATTTTCATATAATGTAGCATGTGACATTATGGAACAAAATGAGGATCTTGAACCTACTTCTATAAAAGAATGTAGTCGTAGATAAGATTGGCAAAATGGAAAGAGGCAATTATCGAATTGAACTCTCTTGGAAAACGTGAAGTTTTTGGACCTGTAGTCTGTACACCAAATGGTGTAAAACCCGTTGGATACAAATGGATATTTGTGCGTAAAAGAAATGAGAAAAATGAAGTTGCAAGATATAAAGCAAGACTTGTCGCACAAGGTTTTACTCAAAGACCAGGGATTGATTATGAAGAGATGTATTCTCCTGTGATGGATGCGATTACATTTCGTTATCTAATGAGTCTGGCTACACATGAGAAACTTGAAATGCGTCTTATGGATGTTGTTACAGCCTATTTATATGGCTCACTGGATAATGATATATACATGAAAATTCCTGAAGGATTCAAAGTGCCCGCAGCACAATTCCGAGATAGTTATTCAATTAAATTGAATAAATCCTTATATGGATTAAAACAATCGGGGTGAATGTGGTCAATTGTTTGAGCACATTTTTGAAAAATGAAGGTTACACAAATGATCCTATATGTCCATGTGTTTTTATTAAACGATCAGGATCAAAATTTGTCATTATTGCATTTTATGTCGATGACTTGAATATTATTGGAACTCCTGAAGAGTTAGCCAAAACGGTTGAATGTTTAAAGAATGAATTTGAAATGAAAGACCTTGGAAGAATAATGTATTGTTTGGGTCTATAAATCGAGCACTTAGCAAAATGGAACGCTTATCCACCAGTCCAATTATTTGGAAAGACTGTTGAAACGATTTTATATGGATAAAGCTCATCCAATAAATACCCCCATGGTTGTAAGGTTGCTAGATGTGAAAAGAGATCCATTTAGACCTCGTGAAGATGATAAAGAACTTCTTGGTCCCGAAGTACCATATCTTAGTGCTATTGGTGCACTAATGTACCTTGCTAACAATACACGACCTGATATAGCTTTTGCCGTTAATTTACTAGCAAGATATAGTTCTTCTCCAACTTGAAGACATTGGAATGGTGTTAAACAAGTAATGCGATACTTACGAGGTACAATGGATATGGGCTTGTATTATCCAAAATCTAGCAATTCGGAATTAATTGGATATGCCGATGCGGGATATTTATTTGATCCACACAAAGCTCGCTCTCAAACAAGTTATCTGCTTACATGTGGTGGTACAGCCATTTCATGGCTCATATAAACTCTATCTGCTACTTCTTCTAACCATGCAGAAATTTTAGCCATTCATGAAGCAAGTCGTGAGTGTGTTTTGTTAAGATCTTTAACTGGACATGTTAGAGATATGTGTGGTCTTACATTCAAGAAAGAAGTTCCAACTGTGCTATATAAGGATAATGCGGCTTGCATAGCTCAACTAAAGGGAGGCTTCATCAAAGGCGACCGGACAAAACATATATCACCAAAGTTTTTCTTCACCCATGATCTACAAAAAGAGGGCTCCATCCAAGTTCAACAGATTCATTCAATAGATAACTTGGCGGACTTGTTCACCAAATCACTTCCATCATCATCATTTGAGAAATTAGTTCGAAAGATTGGAATTCGACGACTTAAGGAAGTAATGTGATATTTTTATCAGGGGAGTAGGATACACACTGCACTCTTTTTCCCTTAGCTATCATATTCATTTAAGGGAAGTGTTATGTATAAATGAATATATCTCCACTACTCAAATACACCACTACACCCACTACTCCCATTATCTCCTATCATTATTATAGTCTTTTATTTCTACCTATCTACTTGTATATATATATATATATATATATATATATATATATATATATATATATATATATATATATATATGATAGATTGTACTCAAGGAAAGGGGATGAATAAGAAATGATAATCTTTCTCTCTTTTCATTAGTCCTTCTACTATTTTTATAACAGTTCTACTATTTTGAGTATGCTACTAGGTTTGAAAATTGAAAGTAATTAAACAATAGTATAAATAAGGAAAACATAAACTGCAGGGAAAACATAAATTGCGCTTCAGGAATTATGTACCTTTCCAGGGTAAACAAGCTTGCTTTCGATTCATAAACTGCACTACTCAGTTTGCTGATTTTCATGCTACCGTGGCAAATTCCTGGAGACGCTCAGGTCCTCCCTCTCCCCAGCAGCGTTTATGGACCAAACTGAAGAGGTTGCAGCCGGTTTTGCGGAGTCTAAATAAGCGTGTCTGTGGGGCTGACCAGAGGATTTCTCAGCTGCGTGAACAGCTCCATAATAGGCAGGAGGAGTTGCGCCAAGACAGGTTCAATTCTGTGTTGATCCGCCAAGTGAGAGAGGATGCTATTGAACTGGAAAAATGGATTGATATTGATGAACAGATTATGCGCCAAAAATCAAAGATTGATTGGATACAATTGGGGGATGGTAATACCTCCATGCCCAGGTAAAGGAAAAGAATTGACGTGCTGGCATTCGTAGACTGGAAACAGAAGATGGACATATACTCACCCGCGAAACAGAGATTGAGGCGGAAGTCGTGGAGTTTTACTCACAATTGGTTGGTCAGACAACTTCGAGACGTGCCGGGATTGATATAGGAGCAATTCGGTTGGGGAATCGGTTAAGCCACCGGGATAGGGAGGTGTCAGCCCATTACTCGACTTGAAATTGATAGAGCATTAAAAGATATTGGTGATTTGAAGGCTCCGGGGATTGACGGATTCAATGCGTATTTCTTTAAGAAGGCATGGCATATGATTGGTAAAATTGTATATGAAGCGGTATGGGATTTCTTCAATTCCTCCATAATGTATTCGGCATTAAATTGCACTTTAGTCACCTTGATTCCAAAGACCCCGGAGGCAACAAAGGTTAGGGACATGCGTCCTATTGCGTGTTGGACTACGGTTTATAAAATTATATCTAAGATACTCACGGCACGACTGGGGAAGGTGATAAATAGTATTGTGGATGAAAGCCAATCTGCTTTCTTACCGGGGAAGGTTATTCAAGATAATATATTACTTGCTCAGGAGCTTGTCAAGGGGTACAACCGAAAAGGTATATCGCCTAGGTGTATGATACAAATGGATATGCATAAGGCTTATGACACTGTGGAATGGGGAGCATTGGAGGTAATTATGAAGGAACTGGGTTTACCAGCTCAGTTCGTGAGATGGATTATGTGCTGTGTGACGACGGTTTCCTATAAGTATTCTATCAATGGGATGTCGTCAAAGCTTTTAAAAGCACGTAGAGGATTACGCAAGGAGATCCTTTATCCCCATATCCTTTTGTGTTAATTATGGAGTATCTTCATCGATGCCTGCAGAAATTAAGAGATATGCAAGACTTTAATTTCCATCCGAAGTGTGAAAGACTACATATAATAAATCTTTGTTTTGCGGATGACTTAATGCTCTTTATGCGAGGAGATGTGAAATCGGTGCAATTAATGATGGCTCAATTTCGGCACTTCTCTGATGCTACAGGATTGCGAGCTAACATGACAAAGACCAAAGTGTATTGCGGAGGGATGACCATCATGTAAGGCAAGAAATTCTTGTCGACACGGGCTTGTGCGGGCACTACCGGGGTACCTCGGTGTGCCCTTATCCCACAAGAAACTCACGGTACATTACTATCAACCTCTCATAAATCAAATTTTGGGTAGAATGCAACATTGGACAACTAGAATCTTGAGCTATGCCGGTCGGGAACAACTAATAAGGAGTGTTATTACTTCCATCACGTCTTATTGGTTATAGGTTTTCCCTTTCCCGAAAAAAGTCCTAGATCATATTCAACGATTCCGCCAAATTTTCTGGAGTGGGAAGGATGGTAATTATCGGAAATCCTTGGTGTCATGGCACCAAGTTTGCAGCCCCAGAAGCTATGGTGGATTGAATATCATCTCTTTGTCGGACTGGAATAAAGCGCTTATTTGCAAGCTTCTGTGGAAGATTCAAATCAATGTGGACTCACTATGGGTTAGATGGATTCATAGCTATTACATTAAACACCAACCGTGGATGAGTGGATGGTACCTAATTGTAGCTCCTCGATCATTAAAGCTAGAATGAAGGTGCGGGAGTTTATCTAGGGCACACAGGAATGGCAAGCGCAAATGGTTGCGAGCATATTTTCGTGTCGCAAGATTTATCAAACCTTTAGAGGAGGCCCGGAAAAGATTGAATGGCGTGACCTGGTTGCTAGGAATCCACTAGACCAAGGCTAGATTTATCCTCCGGCCGGTCTCCATCGCCGACTAGCCACTAAGGATCAACTGGCCTTCTTTGGCATAGTAATGGATGGGAATTGTGATTTTTGTGGTGGTGTGGAAACTATCAATCACCTATTTTTTGAATGTCCCATCACTTATGAGATTATACAGAAGGGATTGCAATGGATGAGAATTGCGCATCCTCGACTTGTCAACTGGCAGCAGCTACTTGTATGGCTCAAGATAAAATCTCGGGGCAAAGGGTGCAAAGCATATGTTTTTCGTGCATTGATAGCAGAAATGGTTTATCACATATGGAGGGCAAGGAACGAGAAGATATTCCAGCACAGGAGCGACACTACCCTGAATCATATTCGGTCGATCATCCAGGCCGTCTCATTGCGTTGCAGAACTGGCAAAGTGGCTGAATTAATTACGCATTTTCACTTGGACTTTTAGATTGTTTTGACTTGTTATGTTTTAGTAGCTACTAGTTTTGGGCTTGGACGGTTTGTCAGCCTCTAAATGTACGAACACTGTTTGGAAGTAATAAGACATGTTCTTTCGTTCCAAAAAAAAAAAGGAAAACATTATCATATAACATTGTACGACGTAGCGTGTTACGCTAGTAGTATAATAATTCACAAAGTTTCACTAAGTTTGTAATTCAATTTAAATCTCATACGTTGATCTTACTTATTCAATTTGAATATAGTGCGTACATGTGTCATTGTTTAAGCAGAAGGTGCAGGGTTCGAATCCTATTGGCGTAAGTTTCTCCCTTTTATTTATTATTTTTAAATATTTTCTCATTTTTCAATCACATATTCATTGGTTTATATAAAATCCCTTTACACACATAGTAGTGTGTTACGTAAATGCTAGTAACAAATAGAAGGAAAACATAAATTAATCAAGAAAATCAAAGTAGTCAACTTAATAGTTTACATGGAAAACAGATAAATCTCCAACGTCGAGTAGAGTTGAGGTTCGGCGACTGCAAACAAAAGAAAATTGCATACTGTGTTGAGGGTGAAATTCGTCCTAGGCTAAGAAAAGCGAATTAGACCTCTTCTTGGTTTGGCTTCTGACAAACCGGATGGTGGTTTAACCCAAGCCCTGATCTATTTAGAGAAAGTTGAAGAGTAATAAATGATTTACCTTTAAGAAGAAGTAAATGATATATATATATATATATATATATATATATATATATATATATATATATATATATATATATATATATATACATACATATACATATATAAGTGGCATATTGGAGTTTTGCAATTGAGTATGCAATTTAAGTTAAATTGGACCCATTTATAATATATATTTAATTACAAAAAACCAATATGTTTTATTCATTCTAATTCTAAGCCCTAATGAAACTCCAACAAAATCAATTCACCATTAAAAAAAGGGCGAAATACATAAGTACCCCTTAAATTTGGGCTAATTACATATTCAACCCCGGATTGGCAACAATTACATCAAAGTCCAAAACCTATTTTCTGAGTTGACCAACTAAAAATTAAATGGAAAAGAATAATTGGACTTAATTACAATTTACAAGTTTCATTTTACTACACATTGGACACAAATGTTTTATAACTTACAAAAATAACCTAAACTATTTTTAAATAACCCCCATAATTTTATAATTCATATAATTAACCCACAAAACATTTTTTATTTAGAAAAACAAAAAAAAAATTCCTTCCCTCACCACCTTGCCGGAGCTCCGGCAAAGTTCACAGAAAGCTCCGATATGGGTTCTCGCTCCAGATCGGAGCTTCCCGGTGGAAGCTCTGTGATAGAGCTTCCGCCATGGAAGCTCTGTCAGAGAACTTCCATGGCGGAAGCTCTGTTAGAGCCTCCATTAATGGAAGCTCTGTCATAGAGCTTCATTGAAGTTCTGTTAGAGCTCAAAGCTTCCATGGCGAAAGCTAGGAACTGGAGCTTCCCGCTCCAGATCTGGAGTGGGAAGCTCCATACCGGGAATTCCCACGGAATTCTCCGGTTCCGAGATGTGGTGGCGAGTGGTGGTGGTGGTGATGAAGGTTGGAGGTGGGGGGGGGGGGGGGAAGAAGGTGATGGTGTGGTGGGGAAGAAGGAGGATGAAAGAGGGTAAGAAGTTTAATAAGTAAAACATTAGGGAATTTAGTTATAAGAAATTTAAACTGTTGGGGCTTACTTTGCAATTAAATAAAATTAATATGATTATGAAATTATAAAGAAAAGATAAAATAGAAGGAAAAGTTGACTTTTGGGGGCATATGTAATTCTCAAATTAGGCCTTTGTTAATTTTGGACTAATCTGTATTAGTCGTCAATCTCGGGATGAATGTGAAAATGGGGCATATTTAAGGGTGGTTTTGTAATTTTCCTTAAAAAAACACAATTTGTCTTCAACAATTAAATTTCAAGCCCTAAGTCAACCCCAACAGAATCAATTCATCATTAAAACACTCAATATGTCTTCTCAAATTAAATTAAAATCCCTAATTTAACCACCTCAAAATCAGTTCATTATAAAAAAAAAAAAGAAAAACAACAACAACGATGACCAATATTTCTTCTCCATCTTCTTTAATTAAATTGAAACAGATCAATGCACACCAACCCAAAGCCTAATTCAACTCGAAAAAAGACAATTCATTACAGAAACAATGATAGTACTTACCTTCATATAGTTTTTGTATTATTTGTAACTAAATGCCACAATAACATGAGTAGCATATCCGCACGTTCTAGTTTATAGATTGGATGGGAGACCAATTTCCATAAATTCAAGGCTCATGTCCTTTGAAGACATGCATCCCGGGATTTCAGGGAATGGAATCACTGGTCCAGGCTTGGACCTGCTGAGGAATAACGCTTGGAGGTCGGCCTATGCTCTTGACGTCTCCCCAGGTTAGAAGTAATATGGACCTCGGATTTAGCCTTGTAGGTCTATTTGTTCAAGTTTAGATTTTGATGAGCAAATTAGTCTTAGCAAGTGATTAGTATTCTTAGTCCTTATGAATAATTTAGTTTGGACATTGTAAAAGATGAGCATACTTGACTGATAGTTAGTGACTTGTACAAGTGTTAGATTTTTAAGAGCATGTGATGTGCACTCAGATATTTTGTTTTTCGTTGTAGAACCTGTAATCCCTAAAATACAATCAAGATTAAATTTATAAGTCGAAAGTCCTCAAATCCATGTTTATAGCGGAAAGTTGACTCGGGATGTCGTTCTCCACGGACACTTAGCATAGGAACAAGCAAATAACGTTTGTAAATTGTATGCGTAAAAGTAAATGATTGATCGCAGACAAATTAATTAAATCACAGTAAACTCTAATTGCTTTGATGTATTCGATGGTGTGAAGGGTAAAGGATCCCCGACCTTCCTCTGCTATGCTACTCCCAACTACTTAGAATCAAACAACGTACTAGCCGTCTACAAGTAGCAAAGAAACATGCAAAAAGATTAAGTCGTTAATCCAGACACCTTCACTTACCAACAATGTGTCAGGTCACCAACACACTATCTCGCCACGCTTTCGTAAAAAATCACATAGGATAATGTATAATCCGTTACCAAGTCGTAGTCGAAGGATTTCCCAGAAAGAGCTCGGATTTAATAAAGAACAAGCACGGATTACGCTTTTAAAACTAATTCATTAATATATCACAGATATAAGGAAGTAGCAAAGTAGAGTTACGGCGTTCGCTTTTACAAAAGAAAGTTAGCTACTCATAGTAATCTAATACAAAAATTGAAATCTAGAGAAGAAAGGAAGAAGAATCTTAGTCTCTGATGTCTTCGTGCTGCTGCTTCTAGGGTTTCCTCCTTCTGGGTGCCTGACGGCCCGCGGTTTTGGGGTTTCACTTCCCGTGGTGGTTCTCTCGTGAGAGCTTTGTGAGCGGTGTAGAATTATGAGACCCCTGAGGGTTTATTTATACTGAAAATCTTGGGCTCTGGCCGCCATTCATCATAAGGAAGGTTTAGAAAGGCGGGCCCTAGCCTAACAGCCGTGAAAATGGCCTGTGAAGATTTCAGATTTTCATCGGGTCCCATGTGGACCGCAGAGCTCCATCTTCGATTTCCGCAGATTCAATCTGCTTTTCATTCTTCGATTCGGCTTCAGAACTTCGCTTTTCTCGAAAAGTGGTATTCTACAGTTTGCAGATCTTCAATTATCTTCGCATTGGTTGGTTGTATGACATGTTTTGACTCCTCGAACTCGTAAACGATCAATCCGCATATTCGCATAACTTTCTCGATTTCGCACAATTATGCCGTTGCGTTCAAATCGCAATTCCTCAAAAATGCGATCATGACCTACATAAAATATGTGAAGTTGGTAATTGACCATAAAACATTACAAATATTGCATCTAAGGCAAAAAAACGAGGGTCTAAAAGCATGCTATATCACACATTTCATTGTCACATCAACATGTAATTATTATTTTTGTTCGAACCTACTCAAGACCTACGCATTAACATTTCGACCAGACGATGCTGAGAAGACAAGTCACTGAAGACTTAGTGTATTTGAATAAGTTATCTAAGAAATCGAGGACAAACTTTCACTTTCTTGAGGCAAACTTGAAGCCAACCCTTCACCACGAAGGACTTAAAGAAGACATAGCCACACTTGTCTACGCGATTATATAATGCCACTACATAGATGTTGGGAGAGTTATTATGGAGGGGATGGAACTGGTAAAGAAAAACGCAAAGAGGAACTTACAGTTTCCCGGCTTGATCACATCCATTTGCAAAGAGAACGGGGTGCCTACTAGCGAGCCGGGATATGCTTCGATATACTAGGAGAATATCTAGGGATATCCGCGCTACGAGTATCCACCATATTATCCACCACCACAGCTTTACCCACCACCCGGAGTTGATCCATCGCAATACTATCAAGGCTACCAAGGCTACTATCCTCCACCGCCTCCTGGAGGATCCTCCCGATGAAGCACCACTAAATGGAAGCACAGTGCCGAGAGGGAAGTATCTTTTCTTTTTCTTCTTTATTTTCCTAGTTCCTTTTACTTGCTTTTGACTAGGTTTGGCGGAGGATTTGATTTGATAACTATTTGCTAACTACTTGGCATGTAATATGATTTGTAACTTTTAATTACTTTCCTACTCTATTTGTCGCAATTTACTTTACGCCTAGATTGAAGTTTACCTTGTACGTCTAGGGTTACTTGCTTTTGTGAAAAGAAGGAAAATCTGTGATATGATATTTGGTATAAAGTATGACTAGATAAGCGCAATAGTTTTGTTTTCGTGCTCTCACTGCTTACACGATTGATGCTCTGACTTACCTTGACCCATGCTGCTTTGATGAGTATGTGAGCTTGCTGCACCAATAGAAAGTCATGTATATACATGTGTGAATACTACTATCCATGAGTCTTTCATTAACCCCTCTGAAAGCTTTTTGAGCCTTTTTTATGAAACTCCACCAAAAATATCCCATACATGCTTCACTCAAGCGGTAATCCTTTTCAACCGCTAAGCTTACAACGAAGAAAAGACGGAACAAGTTCCAAAGAATGGCGGAGAATTATGATTTCATCATGATTGAGAAATTAGTTTGGGGAAAAGTAGAGAAGAAAACCCCAACCTGTGATCGAGAAATTCGTTTGGGGGAGACGTGAAAGAGAAGCATCATTGAAAGGTAACCATTGTTGGCCCTACTTTTATATTTTTTGTTACTAAAAATCACTAGGCACTTGCTCCAAAAAAGAAAAAAGAAAAAAGGCATACCAAATAAAAAAATGGCAAGGTACTAGAAAAGTCTCAGAGTGGATCCATGGTCCTTGTGATCACCGTTATTCGTGTACGGCAAGTTATAGATACTACCCACATACCGGCGTGTCCCTAAAAAGCTACATGTCCGTGAGAGTTGATGGCATGTATACCAAACCAGCACACACAAAAGTGCGAAATTTCGGTAAAATAGACACTACCAAAAAATTGAGACTAAAAGAGCTCAATGATGGCCAACCAAACCATATGAGTCGGTAAAACGATTGCAAAAGTAGTATGTCAAAAAGAAGAGAAAAAGAAAAAATAAAGGAGCAAGTATTCTATGTGTGAAGTAACTAGCAAAGCGTTTATGATGATGAAGAAGGAAATGAAGAAACGTCATTAGAAGAAGACGGTTGAAAGAAGGAACTCGGTGTCCGAAAGGATAAGTCCCCATGATGTTACTTTTTGATGATACTTAGCCAATTTTCTTCTATATTATCCTACCTACTTTACTTGCTGAGCCAACCTGAGTACTACTTTGATTTCTGTCTTGACTTGTGGGAGCAGGATTGCACAACGTTGCAGCGAGGTGATGAACTTATTATATGCCTTGAAGGACATTGCGTTACATTTGTAACTACTGGTTGTAGTGAGTATTACTTGCTTGTTATTTGTTTGTTGTGTAGTCATAGAGGTCTGAGTTGAGATTAAGTGAGTTAGTGGAATACGAAACCTTAAAGATTAGTTGCTATCTTACTCACGGTTTATGCTTTTTACTCATTTCATAGTAACTTCTTAATTATCATTATTACCTTGCTCGAGGATGAGCAAGAAACTGATTTGGGGGTGTGATGTGAGTCATGTGACCATGAAATGTGCGATTTTGCCTACTTTTATACCCTCATTTTTTTGCCCAAGATTCAATATTTATATCATATTATGGTCAATTACCAACTTCTTGTGTATTTTGTAGGGCATGATCGTGTTTTCGAAGAATTGCACCATTTTCAGTGCCAAAACGTCATATTTGTGCGAAATCGAGGAAAAAAAAGGAAATACGTTGATTTGCCCATACACGGAGTTCAAGGTGTCCAATAAATGCATGTGACCTACCGTTGCGAAGATTATTGCAAAGGAAAAATTACACCTGCTCCCCCTGAAAAATACACGTATTTAAAAAAAGTCCCTGGTATTTGAACAATAACACATTAATCCCCACAATTCTTAAACAATTACGAATTGGTAATTGCATTTTGAAATGGCCAAACACATCCTTATATGATAAATACAAATTTGACTCTAACTTACAATAAATTCAATATTTACCTCGAAAGTATATTTTATTTTCCAAATTGAGATGCATAAGTTGCACATGTCAATTTTCAACTTACTAACCGCTAACTTTCAACTTTTCATGTCCCTAAAATTACTTAAAAAATATAGAAGCATTTTTAAAAGAAGAGAAAATGAAATGACAAATTTTATCTTAAAAAAACCAAGAAAAAATTTAAAATTTTGTTAACATGACATTATGTTTATTTTCTTTAGGTTATGAGAAAGAAAAACACATTATTCGTTCGAGCAATTTTTTTTTTTTTTTTGTAATTTAACTTGGATGGATTAATTCATAAAGCCAGATAATTGAAAAACTTGAACCACTTATCGAGTAATTATTTAGTAAACTCTGATACATTCAGTTAGTTATATTTTAGCCTTTGCCTCTTTGAAACAATACATTATAACCCTTCATGTACTCAAAGGAAAATGAAGCTATAAAATAATTGGTAGCTGATATTAACAAAAAATAGTTATTATTTTAGTTGTAAAATTAATAACCATAAAATATTTATTTTTTATAATACAAAATTAAGAAATTATTGGCTATTCTTTTGTTTTACTGATGATTTACTTTATTTAAGTTTAAAAGATTAACAAATAATTGGTTAAGCTCAAAAAGAGAATAATCATCTCTTTTTCTTAAACTAAACATTATTATCACTGTCCACATAACTTTTCTTTTAAAAACAAAAAAAATTAAAAATACGAAACATAAAAATTAATTGCGGTGTTACATGTACAATCCATAAGTTTCACTTACTACTAACAAACGAAAATAATGTTTTTAACAAAATATTAAAAAATAAATAATGTTGAAAAATAAAGAATTTAAGTTAATTTAATTAAGATGTGAGTTATACTTATGCAAAATAGGAAATTAAGACCATGTTTGGGAGGTGAACTTAGAAAGTGAAAAATGGATCAATCTGTTATTGTTCAAATTTCGGGGACTAATGTGTAATAAGGCACTTTTGTAGGGAGTCTATATGAAATTTGCCCGAAAATGCCAAAACATTGTAAAAGACCACTTTTCAAGAAAACGGAGTTACGAAGCCGAAAATCAACACGCAAGACGAAACGACCAACACAAGCCTAGTGACCGTAGTGGGTAGGTGACCGCAGTGGACGTGCTGAACCTTCCAGAAGGCTTGTCTCCGGTACGTCAGGCTAAGGCCCGCATTCTAAACCTTTCTTATTCACTATGGGCGGCTGAAGCACGAAATTTCAGTATAAATAAGTGTGTTGGGGTCTCATAATCACTCACCGGCAATCAAAAGCAGCTCTCTTGAGAGAGAACCAGTCATCGGGGAAGTGAAACCCCAAAAACAGAAAAACCCTGGCCGTCAGCAACCTGGAGAAGAAAACCCTAGCGGTCAAGAACGAAGACATCAAGACTAAACTTTTCTCTTCTCTTATTTTCGAATATTTGTTGCGTTCTGTTTACTGTAATTATGAGTAGCTAAACATTTTCGTTAAGTAAATCAAATTGTGCCTAGTACTTCTTTATGTACCGTGATACATTAATGAATTGATTTTTTAACATAATTCAGATTCGCACAATCTCTATTCGTCCTCTCTTTATTTATTATAGAGGTACTTAGGCTTCCTTTAGGTTGGAAGAGGCGGTTGAGATATTTGAATTTATTCTTTTATCTTGTCTGAAAACGTGACGTGGTGTGTTGTTGAGTGACACAACAATTTCATTGGCATAGTGAGGCTGTTCTAGATTAACCGCGACTTGATAAAGGGGTGTTTCACCAATTTCATTGGTATCCTTGCTGCCGATAAGGGCGAATACGTTGTCTTTTAATCAATTAGTTGGAAGTAGTACTGTTAGAAGGAAAGTTGGGTATAATTTGCACATTTTAATCATTGATCACAAAACCGTTTTATTGAATGCTCAAGAATTCAATTGCTTTTAAAATCTTTTTGTCTACTGTTTGCGTACTAAAATACAATCATTATTTGCTTGTTCCTATGCTAAGTGTACGTGGAGAACGACATCCCGAGTCAACTTTATGCTAATCTGCGGATTTATAGGCTTCCGACTTAATATAAATTTAAATCTTTGCGTGTATTGGAAATTACAGGAGTACAACGATCATTAAATTCCTAAATACACCTCAGTGTGGAAATCTGATTGCAATTTCATCAATTTGTACTATAAGTGAAGGTTGTAGACGCTCAGAGATCTACAATCGAATCAGGTTGATGAATTGGGGGGCACCAGCGACCTGCAAGGCAACAAGAGCAAACCTAGAGACGTGAGGTTCCAAGGTGACACCGGTGTGGTGCCGACCGAAGGGACTCCGACGCTCAAGTCAGTAAACTAGAAGAAGATGTAAGAGTTGAAGGAGATAGAGGGAAGGATGATGAGAGTCGACTTATCCTGTTGAGTGGATCGGTTCGGCAATGAATGGACGGGCACCGGTGAGATGGCTAGCTGAGCTCGTCTGAGGGAGCAGGCTAGTCGTGTCGGAAGATGGATGATGATGATGGTGGTTGAGGGTGGAAGGAGATGGGGAAGGTCGATGATGATGGTGGTTGATCGTATACAATGGTGGATGACCGTAAGTAGCTTAGAGTGTTGATCGGATAGCTTGAGAGTAATGGAGGCGTCAGAGAGACTGCTAGGGTTTTTTTAGTGAATCTTCGATGATCTTAATCTTCCTCCTTTCCTTCCTATATAGAGACTCTTCCTTTCACCCGTTGGAATCTCTCCACCCACTTCTCCCTCATTTCCGATAAGGTTGTTGGAGTTCATTTGAATGGAGTTGGACTCCTTCTCAGTCGGTTGGAAGACACTTCTTTAGTGGAGTCTGTTAGGCGAAATAGTTCAACCATCCATCTCGTGGTTGACTAGTTCCATCAGCCTAGTATGAGTGTTGACTTGTGGATGTGGTTGAGTGATCCATGTGGGTCGGCCACAACCAAATGCATGGTTGGCAAGGTCGCCGAACTAGATAGGTTGGTGGAACCCGTTGGATGGTCTTCGTAGTCGCTTAGCTAGGTGAGCCAACTAGTTAGCTCGCCAATAAATCGATGGTCGACGAAGGTATCGAGCTAGGTAGCTCGGGCTTAGTTAGGTTAGCCATTCGATCTTTGAGACTCGACCGCTTCGCGATCAAGCCTTAGCTCCTTCGAGGACTACCAAAGAGATGGCCTCGTCAGGTGCTTGGTTGATCAATGAGTGATGGACCTCGGGTCGAGCTAGACCAATCATGGAGGTGTATGCGTGGATCCAGAGTCGTTAGAGGCCTCGCTTCGACGAGTAAGAGCTAGAGCTAGAGCAAGACCTCATTTGTTGGTCCATTCCATTCCGGGTATCGAATATGGATCTTAGATGATTGCCCATCTCCACGGGTCGACCATGGGTGGCTAGTCTTCATCCGTCAGTCTCATGGTCAAGATGACTTTTGGTCAAATGTATGTGGACTAGATCGCCATTAGTAAAATCGCCAAGGATCAAACACATTTGATTGTTCTCATGAATCGGGCTTGATAACCAATTAATGGGCCATAAACGAGGCCATATCAAATGAATTTGGACTAAGTTCCTGACCGACCAAGATACGAAATTTTACCAATACAGT
Organism: Plantago major; assembly: GCA_026545765.1. Classification (NCBI taxonomy): domain Eukaryota; kingdom Viridiplantae; phylum Streptophyta; class Magnoliopsida; order Lamiales; family Plantaginaceae; genus Plantago; species Plantago major. Next base: position 76,591,640 of record CM048840.1, on the reverse strand, counting down.
TTGTCCCCCACTCTCCGAGTCGAGTTTCTCGAGTGGGAGAGTAGATAATCAGTATCGCTCGAATCGTGTCGAATATTTGTCCTTAATCCAATATTTTTCACCAAGTCAATTGGCCCTCGTAAGGCCATAATTTTGACTAAATAAAATAGTCGATAATTTTGATAACATGGACAATAATTTAAACAATTACGACATAAATTATGTCGATAATGGACTCTTTTCGTGAGAGTTTCTGAGAAAATATGTGCTCTTTTCGTGAGAGCTCTCGTAAAAAATGTTAATTTTAATTAATTTACAAAAACACGTGCAAGCAATTAAATAAGCCGTACCCAAATTGTGCCAAAATTACTTTTACTATGCTTACTATTTGCACTCCACGTACGAACGTTCTTATGCTAATTATACTTAATTAATTAGTTAAATAAGATGGAAGTATTTCTATTGTAATTAAATGATAATGGTGCAATCAACTCAAATAGATGGATCCATGGTAGTAGTAACTAGTAAGTACTAAACGTGGAGATGGACTTACTTCATGATTACGGGCCTGACATTTGGAAAGCCCATGACTTTGACCTAGCTCACTTGTCTCCTTCTCCACCACCATTCTGAATATCGTCACATCTTCTCCAAAAGTTTTTCTCCTTTTCTTTTCATATTCGGACAGCATCAATTGCTCTCTATCTCAGTCCTGACGTTTAGTCGATCGATTTTGGAGACTGGGTAAGTTGTGAAATCGAAGTTCCGTACTCACATGTCAGTCTCGGAGAGCTGTAAGAGCGCACGGTGGCGTGACTGTGAGAGAGCTGATAAGAAGAGTGTTGTTTGTTGTTTGAAGTGTGAAGCGCATCAGAGGATGGAGAAGTCAAAGGAAAGAGGCCGCATTCTTATTGCACGGCTGAGGAGAAGTTGATTGTGAAGGTAGCTGGATCTAGTGGTTTCCGGCGAGTTGATGGGTGCAGTCACGGCGGTTCCGGTGGAGTTGCAGGTCTCTTGGACGATTTTTGTTGACTGTGGATTTGACTCGAGCGACGTTGTGCTCGTGTAGGGCCTTTGCCGAGGCGCGGAGACGTGTAGTTCTTGTACGTGGTGTCTGCATATCGAACCAGCTGGAGCAAGTTTTTTCTTACAATAATAATTCTTGCATAAACTAAGTTCGGACTTTGGAAATGGGATGATGAAGATTTGGTCGAATTCCTTTTGCAGTGTCGGCTTAACTCAGCCTTGAATATTTGATTTTGTATGTAACTTTCTTGTATCTCGGCATCTGATTTTGGAGGTTTCCGAATGTGATCCAAGTTTCCCGATTTCCATTCTCATAGTGTTCTGCTTTTCACAGGATTTAGATTCTGATCTTTAGTATTAGAAGTTTTGGAATGTGATTTCCATTGAAGATGGAATTGTAAAACCGCTTTATCATTGTTTACAGTCGACTTGTCCCTTCTTGTCTAAGTATGGTTGTGTCGGGACTAGTTTTGTATGAGGACCATGTTTTGATCCGTTTCGTTAGTATGCAAGTATCGAGATCAACTTTTGTATGTGTCTTATAAAAAATGCATGAGCTGCTTTTGTTACTCAGTAAGATTGCGTGTTGTATAAACCGAGGATACTTCGTTTTGAGTTAAAAGGTTAAGTTTCTCGTAGAGAAATCCTTTGGAAGGAGGCTTAGAAGCATCGGAGATGTCTTCAGAAGACTATGGAAGTAACCTTGGAAGCTTTGGTGAATGGCTTGGAAGGAGCCTTGTAAGCCTTGGAGGATGGCTTCTGGAAGCCTTGGAAGGAGCCTTGGTGGATGGCTTCTAGAAGGCTTTGAAGGAGCCTTGGAAGCCTTGGTGGATGGCTTCTGGAAGGCTTGGAAGGAGTCTTAGTAGCATCGGAAGATGTCTTCGAAAGACTATGGAAGGAGCCCTGGAAGCCTTGGTGGAAGGCTTCTGGAAGGCTTGGAAGGAGTCTTAGAAGCATCGGAAGATGTCTTCAGAAGACTTATGGAAGGAGCCTTGGAAGCCTTGGTAGAAGGCTTCTGGAAGGCTTGGAAGGAGTCTTAGAAGCATCGGAAGATGTCTTCAGAAGACTATGGAAGGAGCCTTGGAAGCCTTGGTGGAAGGCTTCTGGAAGGCTTGGAAGGAGTCTTAGAAGCATCGGAAGATGACTTCAGAAGACTATGGAAGGAGCCTTGGAAGCCTTGGTGGAAGGCTTGGAAGGAGTCTTAGAAGCATCGGAAGATGTCTTCAGAAGACTATGGAAGGAGCCTTGGTGGAAGGCTTCTGGAAGGCTTGGAAGGAGTCTTAGAAGCATCGTAAGATGTCTTCAAAAGACTATGGAAGGAGCCTTGGAAGCCTTGGTGGAAGGCTTCTGGAAGGCTTGGAAGGAGTCTTAGAAGCATCGTAAGATGTCTTCAAAAGACTATGGAAGGAGCCTTGGAAGCCTTGGTGGGAGGCTTCTGGACGGCTTGGAAGGAGTCTTGGAAGCATCGGAAGATGTCTTCAGAAGACTATGGAAGGAGCCTTGGAAGCCTTAGTGGATGGCTTCTGGAAGGCTTGGAAGGAGTCTTAGAAGCATCGGAAGATGTCTTCAAAAGACTATGGAAGGAGCCTTGGTGGAAGGCTTCTGGAAGGCTTGAAAGGAGTCTTGGAAGCATCAGAAGATGTCTTCAGAAGACTATGGAAGGAGCCTTGGAAGCCTTAGTGGATGGCTTGGAAGGAGCATCTTTGGAGTTAGCTTGCTAGAAGCTTGTTGGCTTCCTAGGAGCCAGAGAAGAGCGTGTGGTGAGTTCGAAAAATTCTTGCTCCTTTTGAGAATTAGTTTTTGCTTCTCTTTTAGAAGAATTTGGAAGAGCATGGGAGGAGCCTTCAAAGCACTAGAGTAGGACTTCAAAGGACCTTGTGTGTTCTTGCTCACTTTTCGGGCACTATCTTTCGTGTTTTTGTTTGGAGTTGCGTGACCTCGTGGGTCGTTTGGTATCTCATACTATATAAAGTTCAGAATGATTTTCGACTATAACACACACTATGCAAAACAATTCATTCTGAGTCTATTCACGAAATATTGTTCATGTAAATTTAACATTGCGAAGCATAGTCAGAGCACGTAATGTTTATCTAGCTAATGTGTTCATTATGTTGCAAGTCACATATATACAGACTTATTGACTAGATACTTTGGGATGACTAGTAAAGGGTCACAACGTATTCAGACATATGGGTGACTAACTAACAATGAATTGTAACATGCTCATACAGGTCTTATTAGCTTGACTGAATGGTTCGTAGATGACTAACCTGTGAGCAACTTGCTCGAGAGGGTGCGACTTGGTCCACTGGGTTTGTCCCCCAGTTTAAGCTCTAGTCCAGAGGAGTAGTGTTTGAACTATTATCGTGTTCGTCCGCCTACTTCGTCAAGTTTGGTCACGCCAGGTCAGTCGGACGTCTATGTCTGTCAGCTTGCAGTTGGTTGGCACGCTTGGCCTATCAAACAATTCCCTTGGTGGAATTCACCCCGTGGCTTAACTGTCGATTCAGTGATGGACCCTCTTGGAGAGGGGAGGCGTTTAGCCGTCCTGCCTAGTCGGGTTAGGTGACCGACTAGCCTCAGGTCAGGTCGGTTGTTGGAAAGAAATTAATCTCAGAAGGTGACTTTGTTTCATACCTTGATATGTGGATTGAGATGGGTGCAGCATGTGGAGAGCTTTGGAGCTCTCGTATATTTACGGTGAACATGTGGATGGAGCTAAGTCTCTTTGTATGGTAGTGATCATCAATTCTGAAAGAATTGCACTCGTCTAAACCATGGAGCTGTTTTTGGCGCATCTCATGGATTAAGCAAGTGCAAGCCAATCAGAATAGATGTGAGTCCATGTGTTTTCGTTGCTTTCACCGATGGATGGTCGGCTTTGTTGAGCAAGATGTTGTGGATGATCACTGAAGTAAGATGTGCGTGGGCATTACTTCAATCGTATTCGTGATATGTTACCGCAACATGATTGGAATCCATTCTCTTGGAGAGGTTTAGGGGGGTGGGGCGGATGACCGACCTGCCTAGCTGGGTTAGTTGACCAGCTAGCCCCTTGTCAGGTCGGCTAATTGTTGTGAGAATTCAATCTCTTAGATGAAACATGAGCATTGGTACCTTGGCTGTGGATGTTTGTTACTGTTTGTATGCGCCGGATGGAGTGGATGACCACTGCCCTATTGTTTGGACTTTATAATGGCGAGGATCCTCTGGTTAGGCTGATCGCTCATGGATCGTTGTTGTCGAGGTGTTCCTACTGCTCAGTCCTCTGGTTAGCTTTGAAACGCTGGACCCCCTTGGGGAGGCGTTAGACCGACCTTAACCGGGTTAGCTAAAGCTCGCCCTAGTCGATCGGTTGTTTGGAAGAGAAATCAATCTCGTCGGAGTTGGACCATACCTTAGCCGTGGGTGACATGTTGCTCGTGGAGAGAAGTTTCTATGACAAGTAGGTGATCAAGTATCAACCTCTTGGATGATGTGATTGTTTGGACCCTTCCAGTTGGCTGACTATTTCACATGGATTCAGTTGTCGGGTGTTGCGACGGAATGATTAGTAGCTTGGTTTGTCGTCAAAGACGTTTGGTCCTCCTGGGAAGGCTTGGGGGTGGGGCGGATGACCAGCCTGCCTAGCTGGGTTAGTTGACCAGCTAGCCCCTGGTCAGGTCAGCTAGTTGTAAAGAGGAGTTAACCTCAACATACAAATATTTGGAAGATGGGGCATTTAGAAGTGATACCTTTTCAAGTGGATAGCATTCCAACTGTTAGCTACCTGTCGTCCTTCCTTGGTTTCCAGCTTGTAGGCTCCATTGCCTACTACCTTGGTGATTTTGTAAGGACCTTCCCAATTCGGTCCAAGTTTGCCAGCTCCTGTCTCCTTGGTGTTCTGGAACACTTTACGCAGAACCCAGTCGTCTTGCTTGAAGGTTCGTACACGTATGTTCTTGTTGAAGTGTTGTGCAGCCTTCTGTTGATAGGCGGCACTCCGCATCACGGCCCTTTCCCTGAGTTCATCAACCAAGTCGAGCTCGTGTGCCAGTGTCGCATCGTTGGTCATTCGTTTAGCTTTGTATCTTCTTGTGGGTAATCCCACTTCTATGGCGTGATTGCTTCATTCCATATGTCATGCTAAATGGTGTTTCTCATTGGGGTCCTTGGTGTAGTTCGGTAAGACCATAGGACGCCTGGAAGTTCATCTGCCCATGCACCTTTTGCTTGTTTTAGCCGTTTTTTGAGACTGTTCATAATAGTCTTGTTGGTCGACTCTGCTTGTCCATTTGCTTGGGGATAGCGTGGAGTGGAGAATGTAAGCTTGATCCCCCATTCTTTGCAGAAATCTTGAAACTCATAGCTTATGAACTGGGAGCCATTGTCTGTCACAATTTCGTAGGGGACTCCGTACCTGCAAATCACATGTTTCCAAATGAAATTTTTTACCTCTGTGTCACGGACTTGCTTGAAGGCTTCTGCTTCCACCCACTTGGTGAAGTAATCGGTTACTGATAGCATGTACACTCGTTGGCCTGGTGCAGTAGGTAGTTTCCCTACTATGTCCATTCCCCATTTCATGAAAGGCCATGGAGCAATAGATGGGTGTAGCTTTTCTGGTGGGAGATGGCTGATGTGTGAATGTCTTTGGCATGAGTCACATCTTCTCACAAAGTTTAGAGCATCAATCCTCATAGTTGGCCAATAGTATCCGGTTGTTAGTGCTCGGTGGGCAAGACTTCTGGCTCCTGAGTGGTTGCCACATTCTCCTGCATGCAACTCAGTTAGAACATGTTGGGCTTCATTATTGGTAACGCACCTGAGTAGGGGTCCTGAATAGGATCTCCTATAGAGTTGCCCATCGAGGAGCGTGAAGCGGGCTGCCTTTGCCTTCACCCTTCTTGCCTCGCTTTTGTCTTCTGGAAGTTCTCCGTTTGACAAGAACAATGCTATTGGAGTCATCCAATTTGTCTCGGTCGTTATATCGACCATCGGTTGTCAAGGCTCACCTTCCATGTTGCGTGCCATTGTACATACACCACGGAATGGTCATTGGCGATGTGGTTTGAATGGCGGCTCCTGTGTTGGCAAGGCGCCCGCGGGTCGTTGTCGTCCTTGGAACTCGCGAAATGTAAAACTCCTCAAGGAGGATTGCAACTCCTTCGCTAGCGTAGATAGGCAGCCATCTTGGTGTCTCTGGTTTGGTATGAGCCCTGCAATTGGTTAACTACTAATTGTGAGTCCGACTGTACCTGAATGCTTTTTATGCCCATGTCCTGAGCTAGGTTGAGGCCAGCTATAAGCGCCTCATACTCAGACTCGTTGTTGGTTGCTTTGAATCCACATCTGATAGCTCTTTGGATTGTGTCCCCTTCTGGTGAGGTTAGGACTATGCCAAGTCCGCTTCCTTTGACGTTACTAGAACCATCAACTGAGAGCTTCCACCGTAAATTGTTCTTCTCCTGCAAACAAAACAATTCTTTCTCCGCTTGACCAAATTCAGTTGGGGTGAAGTCCGCTATGAAGTCTGCAAGTGCTTGAGACTTGATGGCTGTGCGGGGTTGGAAGGAGACATCGTACTCGCTGAGCTCGACCGCCCATTTGGAGAGCCTACCAGAGACTTCGGCTTGCAGGATGTTGCGTAGTGGAAAGCTGGTGAGGACAACGATTGGATGACATTGGAAGTAAGGGCGTAGCTTCCTTGCTGAGGTGACTAGTGCAAGGGCTAGCTTCTCCAGCTGGCTGTACCGAGTTTCTGCATCTAGTAAGCACTTGCTCACGTAGTAGACTGGGAGTTGGTTTCCATCCTGTTCCCTGACTAGGACACCGCTTAGTGCTGAGTCGGAGACTGCGAGGTAAACAAACAGAGTCTCCCCGGCCTTGGGCTTTGATAGAACTGGAGGCGTGGTAAGGTAACGCTTGATTTGTTGTAGGGCGTCCTCACACTCGTCTGTCCACTGGAAGTCTTTGGCCTTCCGTAGGGTGTCAAAAAATGGTCGACACCTCTCGGAAGACTTTGGTATGAACCTGCTGAGAGCTGCTAGCCTCCCAGTCAATTTCTGCACATCTTTAACGCACTTGGGGGAGGGAATGTTAGAAATTGAACGAATTTGATCAGGGTTAGCCTCAATTCCTCTTTGCGTGACCAAATACCCAAGGAATTTCCCAGAGGAGACTCCAAATGAGCATTTGGCTGGGTTCAACTTCATATTATACCTGCGGAGGACTGAGAAGGCTTGGCGGAGGTGGTCGAGGTGCTGATCAGCGACCAAGGACTTAACCAGCATGTCGTCGATGTACACCTCCATGGTATCCCCCAGCATGCTAGCGAACATACGGTTGACCAGTCGCTGGTAAGTGGCTCCTGCATTCTTGAGTCCGAATGGCATGACCTTGTAACAGAAGGTTCCTCTCTACGTGAATTTCGTCTTCTCTTGATCTTCAGGGTGCATCAGTATCTGGTTGTATCCTGAGAATGCGTCCATGAAGCTTAGCAGCTCATGTCCTGCGGTGGCATCTACTAGCATGTCTATGTGGGGAACTAGAAAGGAATCCTTCGGGCATGCTTTGTTGAGGTCGGTGAAGTCGATGCACACTCGCCATTTGCCATTCTTCTTCTTTACTACCACAACGTTGGCTAACCAGTCTGGGTATTGTACTTCGCGGACTGATCCAATATCAATTAATTTCTGGACTTCTTCATTGATAACTTTGTTTCGCTCCGGAGCGAACTTCCTTCGTTTCTGTCTGACTGGTGGGTAGTCTGGGTCGACTTCAAGTCTGTGGGTGATTACCTCTGGGTCAACTCCTGTCATGTCTGCATGTGACCAAGCAAAGCAGTCATGGTGAACTTTGAGAAATGTGATCAGTTGCTCTCGTAGCTCTGGTCTCAACCTTGTCCCAATTTGAACTTTGTGATCTGGATGGTCTGGGTGAATCTGAACTTCATTGAGTTCTTCCATCCCTGGCTGGTCTGGATCGATTGGGGGGTTGAGTTGCTGTAATTGCTATAACTCGGTTGCCTTCGGCTTCAAGGCTTCCATGTAACATGTCCATGCATCACGCTGCTGGCCAAAAATCTCCTTCACACCCCACTTGGTTGGGAAGCGGATCACCTGATGGTAGGTTGATGGCACTGCTTTCATCTCATGAATCCATGGCCTACCAAGGATGGCATTGTAGCTTGATGGGCTGTCCACAATCAGGAACTTCGTCGTTAGGTTGATGCCTTCTGCATAGACAAGAAGGGTAACACTTCCAACCGTATACTTCCTTTCTCCACTGAAGCCATATAGAGTTGTCGGTTGGCGAAGAATAGCGGTCTCATCTATGCCCATTTCTGTCAGAGCATCTAGAAAAATGATGTTAGCAGAGCTCCCATTGTCAATGAGAACTCTCTTCGTAAGACAATTTGCAATCAGAATTGAAATAACCAAAGCGTCGTCATGAGGACTGATTAGTTGCTTAGACTCTTGGTCTGAGAAGCTAATAGTCAAGTCAGACGAAGAGGCGTCCGATGCTCTGCGAGCATTGAGCTCAGGCCTTACCGTTTGCCTACTGTGGCGCTTTGCCGCAGAGTATGAGACACCACTGATCTCTGACCCCCCAGAGATTACGTTGATTACCTTGTTGGTCGAGGGGCTCAGAAGATCGATTGCCGACCGGGCGAGGTCTTTTACCTTTGTCAGAGAGGTACTCCGTCAAGTGTCCTCTCTTCAAGAGCTCGACTACCTGCAATCGCAAGGAGATGCACTCTGCAGTTGTATGGCCATGGTCTCCATGAAACTCACACCACTTGTTGGAGTTTCTTTGATCTGGAGGTGTTCTGAGCTTTCCTGGCCATCTAACTATGTCACCCATGCTTTTCATGACTGCTACACACTCTTCTGTCTCAATGTTGAGGGAGTAGCTCGGAGGTGGTGCTCGAGCTTCTGTCCTCCTTTGTTGGATTGGAGGGCGAGGTGGATTCACAACAGGTCCATGCCTTCTCTCAGTTGGGTATGGCCTAGCACGATAGTCTGGAACCCTTCGTTCAACTCGTCTGTCAGGCTTGGGCTCCTTGCGGACACTTTGGCTTGATATGTAAGGTCTGTTGGCATCATCCTCCTCCCATTTGATCTGAGCCCATGCTTTGGCGAGCACGTCTTCCATTTGTTGGCAGGGGTACATGGTCAGCTCCTTGTACAACCCCGAGTTGGGTGGCAACCCTTTGCGGAAGGCATTGACAGCAGTATCTTTGTTGCAGTTGGGGATTGACACCTTCTCCTTGTTGAATCTTGCGACGTACTCCCATTGTAGGGCTGGTCCGATTAGACTGGAACCAAACCCTTTGCACATGCAAGCCTCACGGAGATCCCTGGGGATGGCTATGGTGAACATCCTCTGCTTGTACTGTGAGACATGGTAAATGCAGGTCTGTCGTTCCATCATAGAGCTTCATGCTTGGGAAGGTGAACTTGGTTGGCATTTCCACCAATGCTATGGCATCGGCGAAGGGAGAGTCGGCAAAACTATTAGGTAAGCTCTTCTTAATCGGCGCTGGCACTCCAGGGATCCTTTGGATCATCTCCTCCAAGCTCACTAGTTTGGAAGCCAACTCATCATTGCTGTTTCCATGACCTGCAAAGGGGGTTAGCGAGTTATCTACCTGACTTACGTTCTGGTTGCGTTGTTGTGGTGATTCGTCGCTCATCCTTGGGTTAGCATCCTCGAACGAAACCCTCATGTTGGCAATGCCTGGAATGACCTCAAGGGTTGGTCTTGGTGGAGCGCTCACAACCTGAGAGACTGGAGTTATGGGAATCACCCCTTCTGTCTCCTCAAAGGTTAGCTGACGAGCCTCAATGGTGTTCCATGGTGGGTTCTCCATTCCAGTGACATGAGTCAGTCGGCGAGATGAAGCCGCATCCGGTGCTGGAGCTTCCTGGTGGACAAAGGATTCCACCTTCTCCTTCAAAGCAGAGTTCTCTTGACGGACGGCACGGTTCTCATCCTCAAGAAGCTTGATCTTCTGGGCGTTCTCTTGCATCTGGGCCGCCAAGGTTTTGATCTGAGTGACGACGTCCACCTCCTCTACCTCTTCCAGAACGTATTCGTCCGAGTGTGTCATGATGATTGCTTAGCGTATCGCAGTTGTTGCTACTGGATTGCCTTGTTTGATAGCCGGGGCCCCACGGTGGGCGCCAAATTGTAGACGCTCAGAGATCTACAATCGAATCAGGTTGATGAATTGGGGGGCACCAGCGACCTGCAAGGCAATAAGAGCAAACCTAGAGACGTGAGGTTCCAAGGTGACACCTGTGTGGTGCCGACCGAAGGGACTCCGATGCTCAAGTCAGTAAACTGGAAGAAGATGTAAGAGTTGAAGGAGATAGAGGGAAGGATGATGAGAGTCGACTTATCATGTTGAGTGGATCGGTTCGGCAATGAATGGACGGGCACCGGTGAGATGGCTAGCTGAGCTCGTCTGAGGGAGCAGGCTAGTCGTGTCGGAAGATGGATGATGATGATGGTGGTTGAGGGTGGAAGGAGATGGGGAAGGTCGATGATGATGGTGGTTGATCGTAGACAATGGTGGATGACCGTAAGTAGCTTAGAGTGTTGATCGATAGCTTGAGAGTAATGGAGGCGTCAGAGAGACTGCTAGGGTTTTTTTAGTGAATCTTCGATGATCTTAATCTTCCTCAATTCCTTCCTATATAGAGACTCTTCCTTTCACCCGTTGGAATCTCTCCACCCACTTCTCCCTCATTTCCGATAAGGTTGTTGGAGTTCATTTGAATGGAGTTGGACTCCTTCTCAGTCGGTTGGAAGACACTTCTTTAGTGGAGTCTGTTAGGCGAAATAGTTCAACCATCCATCTCGTGGTTGACTAGTTCCATCAGCCTAGTATGAGTGTTGACTTGTGGATGTGGTTGAGTGATCCATGTGGGCTGGCTCGTCAACCAGCTGCATGGTTGGCAAGGTCGCTTGAACTAGATAGGTTGGCTGGAACCCGTTGGATGGTCTTCGTAGTTGGCTTAGCTAGGTGAGCCAACTTGCTAGTTAGCTCGTCAATAAATCAGATGGTTGACGAAAGGTATTGAGCTAGGTAGCTTGGTCAGTTGGCTTAGTTAGGTTAGCCATTCGATCTTTGAGACTCGACCTGCTCGTCAGATCAAGCTGCCTTAGCTCCTTCGAGTACTACCAAAGAGATGGCCTTTGCTTGTGCTTGGTTGATCAATGAGTGATGGACCTTGGGTTGAGCTAGACCAATCATGGAGGTGTATGCGTGGATCCAGGAGTCAAGCTAGAGGCCTTGGCTTTGACAGTAAGAGCTAGAGCTAGAGCAAGACCTCATTTGTTGGTCCATTCCATTCCAGGGGTATCGGATATGGATCTTAAATGATTGCCCATCTCCATGGGTCGACCGCGGGGTGGCTAGTCTTCATCCGTCAGGTCTCATGGTCAAGATGACTTTTGGTCAAATGTATGTGGACTGGATCGCCATTAGCAAAATCGTCAAGTGACTGAAACACATTTGATTGTTCTCATGAATTGGGCTTGATCACCAATTAATGGGCCATAAACGAGGCCATATCAAACAGAATTTGGACTAAGTTCTGGACTAGACCAAGATACGAAATTTTACCAATACAAAGGTAAAGGATGGGAGATACCCACTTTCACATTATCACCGCGTGAGACTTACACATCTAGTCTAAATCGTTCATGCAATAACTGATCATATCTTTCTTCACTCCTCTCTTTCCTTATATGTCTTTCTTCCCCAAATCTATTTTCCTTTTCAATATCCATTTAACCGATCCATTTTAGAAAAAATTTATATAAAAAATTTCGTCTCACTTTGAGCTTCATGTAGATAAAATTTAACAGAGAGATGGAGGATTTCAAGCCAGGAAGCTGCGGCAGCCATGGAGGAGTGGTGAAACACCCCTTTATCAATACAAGAGAATGGATTTGTTGGATCAAAATGGAGATACGAAAGAATTGGAGCAAAAAAGCTACTGATTTTGTGTTCCGCCTATGGATAAATTCCTTCAATGGATCTTCATAGGTATCTCTAGTTGGCTTTCCTAGATTATGGAGAAGAAACATAATACAATTTTGGAACTTGAAGCATACGGATGATAGTTGAGTTCTTGGTAAAGAAAAGAAAAAGCTCTTGGTAAATGTTAATATGGTAAAAAAAATTGATTAACTTCAACACCCTTAACACCCTGATTCAATTAGAAAGTACAATGTTTCTTAATCTTGTCCTCATAACTTTGTAAAGTTTGAATTCATATGCATTATTATAAATAACGCTCCACACGCGTAGCGTGTGACGCGATTCTAGTCAAATTATAAATGTGAAACATAAATCTCGTGTCAGGTATTATTGTATGATGTTTCACAGAAATCGGAAGATCTATTACTAGAAATGCATGATGTTATACGAAAAGTTCATGATAACGGGATCAAGCTAAAGTTAGGATTACTATGGAACTCAACATACATAGTTGATTCAAGACCTAGAATGACGAAGTTTTGAATTTCCTCTAATGGACTTTGTTGAATTGTATTATGAGAAGACTTGTATAGAAAGTTAATAACGCGTCTAGAGAAATTAGATCACAAAGAATCTAAGTTGGCAGCATTTGTCGAGATACAAAATTAATTTGAATATTACGCCACTCCTAGACTTCAAATTTAATTTCAGTACTCCCTCCGTCCCGTAGAACTTCATACATTTGCCATTTTTAGCCGTCTCACAGAACTTCATATATTACCAAAAAAGGAAGCTACCACACACCCAACAAATAATAAACAATCTCAACTTTACACTCAAATTACACATTTTGCCACTAAAAGCACACCTTTTCCCACATTTTCTATATTTTATCATTATTTTAACTTTTCGCATAAAACTGCGCGCTAACCCTAATGTATATATGAAGTTCTCCGGGACGGAGAGAGTATGATTTATCTGCTTAACGGTAGTAGCTTTTTATACACACACACACATACACACACACTTGAGTTTTTTTTTTTTTTTAAGATATTACTTTCTCAGTCCTGTCCCAAGTTTTCCATTTAACTTTTGGTCAACAAAGTAAGGAAAAGTGGAAGGTTTGATATTATTTAATGAGAAAACAATAAAGATGAATATAAATTGATAGTGGATAGATAAAGTGGAAAGTGGAGTACTATTTCAATGAAGAAAGAATAAAGAACGACTAAAAAAAGAGATAGTGTGTTGGTAAAGTTGTAAATATGAGTATATTGTGAGGGTATTAGTAAGTGGAGTATAGAGGTTAATTGCCAAAAATAAATGAGAAACTTTGAATGGGACTCAAAAAAAGGCAAAATGAAAAATTTCGCACGACGCGAAGGAAGTACATGTTTAGAATTTTCTTGAGTATCTTCGAGAGATAATACAAGTTTAAAAAGACTGTTAACCTTGTGTCCAACAAACTAGAAGGTATTCAACATTTTTTCTACGAAAGCAGATGAGTTACATTTCAAATTATATATCATAGTATGACCCACTAAAACACTATACATACAGTGTCAATACAAGTGTTTTGTCTTCATAAAATATTGCAATCAAAAGTTGTAATATACTATTACTAAAATTTTATATATTTGAAAAATCATTAATTAAAATAAGATGAATAAATTTATAGATTCAATAAGTACATTTCCTTGCACCATTGCTAAAATAAGAAAATTATGATATAATTGTGCATATTCCTGTGATCAAAGAGTGAAACTATATCATTAAAAAATTGGATGTAATTTATGTTTGAATTTTGCCTATAAAAGAATTTCCAAAATTTTATATGTCAGATCTTATTAGTATTAATCGTTTCATATTTTTGTCTGTCAAATATACAAAAAAAAAATTAGATTATGTGAATAATTAAGTTCCACCAAAAAATTAAATAAATCAATCTATACATATGTTTTTACTTTTTGAGATGTTTTGGTAGTAAAGATTAATCCACTAATATTAATTTTGTCATATGTTCAAAGTAGTAAATGGAATTTAATATAATTATGTATGACATGTTTTGCAGGTAGAATCCTATCATTCTTGTTGGTGCATAAAAGAGACAAAGAGCAAACAAACGCTCTAAATATATTTGAAATTATAAATTTATTATTAAACTAGATTTCAAAATAAGCATTAATTGGCTCCCTTTCAAGAAAAGTGTCACAATTTAGAGAATGAGTACATCATTTACTGATGTCCAACAACAGGTAATCAGTTTGCTATTATTATATATATAAGTTTCATAACTCTTTGCTCTTGCAACCTTCCGTTTTAGGGTTGGATTTAGTAAAGTATCATTTGTTGATTAGGTATATACATGTTTCATCACTCAAATTACGAACTCATTGTGGAATCTAAATATTTTTGCAACCTATTTTTCGCAATTGGAAAGGGTTTGGAGAATAAAAATGTTTTCCTTTGAGTTTTTGTCAATTGGTGTAAAACAATCTTCATCTTATCTATTTTATGTGGAATTCATTTTTGCCTGCAGCCGTATATGAAAGTATTAATAGTGTACGAATAAATATATAATATGGAAAAAACATTTTCGTACGTTATCACCATATGTCGTAAAATGAAATTAAATAGTCAAAACTTAGATCAACAAGATACACCACCGTCTTACATTTATATTCTTTCCTATATTATTTTGAAAAAAAATAGGTTTTACATGTTAATAGGTGAGGTTTAGTAAACAATTCATTTATTTCCAAATATACAATTTTGTAGTTGATGACATTGTTAGTTTTTCTTGACGTTCATAAGGTCAACTACTAAAGTAGGTGTTACCAAAGGAGAAATGTAGTTGTCGGCATTCTTTTTTTTATTCCATGACCATTATAACCCACACAAAAATAACCGGTTTACATTTTCGTGTTTTATTAATAATAAAAATAAGATGTTTTATACTATAAATTAAGTGCTCAAATTTAATTACTACCAAATATAAAATTAAATTCCATTTTGTACACATTGATAGAAACCATATACAGTTCACTTTATTTACATTGATAGAACCAATAAATTGCGCATAATAAAAATAATTCGACGTCAAAACAAGTGAGAAACGTGGGAGTATCAGATAAGAATTTGCAAAGTTTTATCAGTAAAAGTGTAATTCATCATGATATTCGGATAAATATCTTATTATGCATTCTTTTGCAAAATGTATATGTTGGTGTTTAAATTACCGTCACACATACACACATGTACACGAATTGTTAATAATCTGAAGTCATAAATTTGTAATGAGTTATTATCTTACATTAGAAAATCAAACAAGACAAAAAGATACATAATTACATTAATTTCACTTTAGCTACAATATTATTATTTAGAAGAAGTTAAAAGAAAATTATTACGCAAAATTAGCGCATCAGAAATGCACTAATTCCACTTTAGCTACAATATGATCTTTGATAATTAAATTTTTTGTTATTTATGTCTCACTGATATTTTCTTTTATGGAAGTTTGTTGATGAAATCGAACCCGATACCCTGCCACAATGGCTGAAATATTTCTTGGGGAACACATTCTTCAAGAAATGTGAATCCCATGATAATATAAAGAATGACATAAACAGGTATTGTGTCACTTGTTCATCCTCAATTTGCAAGTTTTGTGTCATGTTTAACAATGATGAAGAGCATGACCTACTGACGATCTATAGACATGTATATCAAGACGTAGTACCTAAAAGTGAGATTGAGCGATACCTCGATTGCAGCAAGATACATGTATTTTGTTTGTCCCCTCCCAGCAGTTCATTGCACAAATTTTGCGTAACTATGTGTGTACAATTTTTTTTTTTTAACTAGAATATCAATAAATTTTTTTTTTTTTTTGATTTCTCACTGGTATCCGCTACGAGCGACTAATCCAGCTGAGCACTGTCGGGCCCTTTTTGAGGGGGCAGCTCTCCCAACGGTGTCTTTTACATTCAATAAACTTTGAATATAAGGAATGAATGTATTTTACTAAAATTTGATTTAATCATGTATTTAAATAAACGTAAAGTTGAAACAAGCAAGTGGATTTTATTAACGTTTAATATGTTGTCTTTCAAATGTTTGAATTTCTCCAATATGATTATGAATTGATGCCTACACAATATTGCATGCCAACTAAACATCAATATTTTGTAGATATGTATGTGACAGGGGAATGAATGATAGATTTGCTTTGCACCAACAAAGATATTAATGAAATTTTAGAATAATCTTTGTTATCAAGAAAACTATTTAACTAGGTTGTCATATTACCTTAATTCTTGGGCTACCTAACATATGTTTGTATTTTGTTGGTCAAAGTATGGATGTGATATAGTTCATCTTACTAACTAAGTAGTTTTTACTTTTTTACATGTTTTACTTCTACTAGGTTACCAACACGTTTCTATGTATTCTTTCATATGATAAGATATTTTTCTATGTTATGTTGTCTAAATGACACTGGTGCAACAAGAAGATGGTTGTTTCTTTGACTCCACTCCCACATATTGGATATGGCTTTCTCATCAAAGGAAAAGGAGCTTGCATGGTTTGCAAGCGGAAGTTAATTGATCCAAACACTTTTTGTTTCTGCGCAATTGCTTGCCAGGTACATAATGATATGTTTAAAGAATCCTCTATATACATCGTAAGGTTAAGATTCATTATGTCATATTTACATTCATAGTTAACAAGAATATTTTGATTTAATATCCCATAATTTTCAACGAACAATTTTTTGTAATGTTTTCAGTTTGAGGATGCTACTGGAAAGAGGATAGAATCCAAATATCATAGAGTTGGTTGTTCACAGCCAACAAAGGAAGTTCAACAGATGGAGAAACAATGTCCCGTTAAGTGGAGGAGAAAGGGAATCCCTCAACGTGCACCTTTATTCTAACGGGCTAATTGCACATTTCTCCATTTTCATAAAATACTGCAAGGAACGTATGTTCTTTTACATGGTTCTTTTCACATTATGATGCGTATTACTATTTCGGAGTTTAATTCAATTTTGGTTTATAATTTTATATTCGACCCGGAATACATATTTTTGATGATTGTAATGTTTGGAATTTTTTTTGACAGTTTTATGTTATGCAACTTAATTTTGTACTCCCTTAATTCCTTCATGAGCTTCCCATTACTCAAAAGGAAAAGTGTGAAATAGTGAGTGATTAAATGTAGTCTATGTAAGACCCATGAATTTATCAATGCAGTGGGCCGAGCCTTGTATAATACTGTTTTTGGATGTGTCAAATTGATATCGACGCACTATTAGAAAGAGTTTTAATTGAATTGGATTTGGACAAGGTAAAGGCCCATTATCGATGTGTTTTTGCAACTTTTTGATATACAAATCATTAAGAGACTGTGCTAGCAGTTGAGATTCAGAGTGTCGTTGTTGGTCCATGTAACAAGATGGTTTAAAGTCTAGTGAGAGTTCACATTGCATTCTAAGTCTCCAAACTCCTACAAGACTCAAGCTTTGTGAAGCTACATGTAAAGAGGTAGAACAAGTTTTAAGTTGCGACTACAAAGTGTTCTTTCCTCTGAACAAGAAGTCTTGTTTTCTAGAAACATCTTTCTTTGTCCTTGAAACATTGGAATTTTAAAAGAAGTTTCTTTTGGTACCAAAGTCTCTGAAACATGTGACTAAGGTACTCTTTCTTAACTTCCCAAATTAAGGAAAACACCTTGCAGAACCAGATTATTTGACTTGGGTTAGTCAAAGAAATAGAGCTCAATATTACTAAGTTGGGTTAGTCAAAGAAAGAGGGTTCAAGGTTACTAAGTTGTGTTAGTCAAAGAAAAAGGGTTCAAGCGTTTATGCCTTTGGTAAAATCATCTATTATATTAATCAAATGGTTTATGTTGTTAACGAAATGAGTTTTTTGTTATATGAAAAAACACCAATGTTGAAAACACAAACATTTTTTTATCAAAAACATCAATGATTTTCATAAAAATATAAGTTCGTCCCTAATTAAATTATTGTAACGACCCGAAAATTGACGTAATAAAAATAAACTCATTTGTTTGAAAATGGTCTAGAAAAGACGTAAAACTTTTACACAAGTGATACTAACTGCCAAGGAATCGAAGAGTTTAAAAGAATTTTCTCAATATCCCAAACTTTTAAAAGAGAAACCCACTCTCTGTTGCTGAACGTCCAAGACTCCAATGCGTCAAAATCTACAAGAAGGCAACAAATCAAGTGTGAGATGAAACTCAATGATGTTCTGTGCTAAGTGAACAACGGATTACTTAATAACGAAGTAAGATTTAAAATCAAACGAATCATATATCAATCAATAAAACATATCAAAGTGAATAAATTATTGCTGATGTCGTCTCCTTAACTCAGGCTATACCGGAATATAATTTTCAGACCTTGAGTTGTGTGTCTTCTCTTGTAATGACCCAACCACTAATGGACCAAGACCTGGCCCATTGGACCGGCGAGGTTACTCATGACTATCCCACATAAATCTCGTTGGTATGATATTTTCTGCTTTGGACCTGAGCCCGTACAGATTTGCTTTTGGTATCAATCAAAATGTCTCATACCATGGGAGATTGGTATTCTGCATATATATCATTCCTACAACTGCTTTTAACCGAATTGATATTTTACAATTATCTAGAAATCATCTTTCACTGGACTTACATTTTCATTTTCTTTTGAGCACGTGGATATCCCTATTTTATCTTGGAGTCGTGTCTACTATCCACTAATACTGGTCTAATAGAATGTGAGTCGTGTCTACTGTCCACTTATACTATAAAATGTGTGTGAGTCATGTATACAAATCCACTCATACTGACCTAATAGTATGTGTGGGCTATCTTAGAAGTTGTACCGGTAATTACATCATAAGCATCTAATTAGACCTAAACGTAACTGATTCGTATTGGCAAGTCCACCAGAGATTTTACAAGGGCAGTAACAAAAACAAGAAAAGCTAAATAACATCTACTTTCAGATTTACGAACAATGGTAGTCATTTCCACAATTTAACAATTTTATCATGACTGGCTGAAGCAACCAATCCGGCAGCTGTCGACACTGCCAATGAAGCAATCATCCCGTCATGTGCTGAAACTGATATAGTCTTGTTCTCGTTCACGTTCCAGAGCTCCATCGACTGTTTAAACAAAAACAATCTTGTTTAGCATGCCTACATTTAATCTACAAGAGTTTCAATGACAATGACTTACCTGATAGCAACCGATAACCAGCAATGACGAGTAAGTAGGATGGAAAACACATGAATTGAATTTGTTGCCGCTGCAACAAAGTTTGTGCAAACATTTCCCTTCACTTCCAGGTTTAAGTGACCACACTCTCACTGAATCCTCACTAGCAGATGCCAAAAGCTCTCCCGATTGGCCCCAACAAACAGAATGGATGGGTTTGGTGTGACCCTGAAGTAATGCAAATGAGACATACGACAGAAAAAAAGGCATACAATTAAGTAAATGGCTGAGAGGCAGAGATACGCATCTGTATCAGATCCTGTCAGGCATGAAAAGAAAGAAAATTCCAATGTGTTCTATTGACTATCACCAACAACCCTTGTTGTCAAATCTTTAAATTTGTGTATTAATGTATTGTTCCAGTATATCTACTCGTGTATCATTTGGGATTTTTTTATATCATTGTCTTGAGACATTATTGGAATGATATCTTCATCTGACTCGATCCAAATACCTATATGGTTGTTTCAGCTGCAGTAAAAAAAACCTCTATAGGAACCTCTATGCTAGTGATCACTGTAATTACTAAAACTTCAAAGAGTCCTAGATGATATGAGAGTCTTGAGAGTCCTTCTAAACTATAATATGGGCTTAAATTCGCGGATCTTGGTTGCGGTTTATAAGAAATTCGGATCCTATTTCGCGGATCATGGGTTACCAGTTTGGGTATAAAAACCC
This sequence comes from Plantago major, assembly GCA_026545765.1. NCBI lineage: Eukaryota > Viridiplantae > Streptophyta > Magnoliopsida > Lamiales > Plantaginaceae > Plantago > Plantago major. The sequence goes on along the minus strand of CM048840.1, from coordinate 76,571,680 downwards.
TACTTTTCCATTATTTTCTCTATTCTTTTCATTCTCTCCTCCTCTCTATCCGTTTCTTTCTGCTATTTCCAGCGATTTCTCTCTGATTTCATCTGAAACCCTAGTTCTTCGGTATTTACTTGCGATTCTCAGGTATTTCTCTCGTTTTCGTTCGATTTTTACTTTTTCTGAAGTTGTTGTTGTTGTTTTGTTGTATAATCCTTTGTTTCGCTACTCTGTTTGCTTGTTGTAGTGCTTTAATGGCGGATTTGAACAATTTTGATGCGAATCCACCTGCAATTGCCTCGATTCAACCATCTGTTGGTGTTCCTATCAATACCGAGCTTCCTATTCATCGGATTAATCCATCCAGAGCAGGTAAGTGTTTTTATGTGCTTTTCACTTAATTTTGTTGGTCAATATGCATGTTTACGTTGTGTTTTGGTTGCTTATGCTTCATTTTTGCTTCGATCGTTGTTAGATAACCATTAGTGCTTCGGTTTTTGCCTTTTTGTTGGTGATGTTGCTTCCAGTTTATAGTTGATTAGCTATGTTTACATGTTTTTTTTGTCTACATTTAGATTTAAACAGTTTAGGTTTGTGGATTTTTATAGCAATCTGGTTATGTTTTTAGTTTTGAATTGTGCAGTGTAGATTTATATTGTTATTGTGGAGGTTTAATAATGTAATGTTAAATAATGTAATACTAATGTGATTATTATTATGTTTTTATTATTTATATAATGTTAAATAATGTAATAATAATGTTAAATAATATAATAATAATGTGATTAATAATAATAATAATAATGTGATTATTATTAATGTGATTATTATTTAATAATAATCACATTATTATAATAATAATAATGTGATTATTATTATGTTTTTTTTATTATTATTATGTTTTTAATAATAATGTTAAATAATGTAATAATAATCTGGTTATGTTTTTATTATTTATATTCTTCATTTATGTTTTTTTATGTTTTTTTTGTTTAATAATGTAATCTATCTATGTAGATTTTTATTTATTGTAGATTTATATTGTTATTGTGGATTTTTATAGCAATCTGGTTATGTTTTTAGTTTTGAATTGTGCAGTGTAGATTTATATTTTTATAATGCAATCTGGTTAATAATGTAATGTTATTGTGTATATAGATAGATTTATTGTGTACTGAGGTACAAAATCTTCTCAAACTTGCTTACAAGTATAGGTGAGTTTGAAACCAAATGAGGAAGAGGAAGCGAGCTAGTGATGAATGCTCATATGTTCATATCCTGGTGTAATGATAGGTTGCTATATAATAATTGAGTATTCAGGTAAACTGTATTTTACTAGTACTTGAGAAGGTTTTTGTGGTCATACGCCTACCTACCCAGTAAGCTTGAAGCTGCTAAAACATGCCAGCTTTAACATGTATATGAGGAATAGCTTTGCAAACTATACTGTCATGTTGTTGTTCAGTTTCTTGCTTTCGTTTCTAATTGCTACAATAACTTGATTTATATATCTTCATGGATGAAAAAAAAAAACCAATTATGTTATGTTCTTGTTCTGAATATTATGCAATATGAGTTAGAATTGTTACTATGAAACTATCTAGATGTGTTGGCTTCATTTTCTAATGCTTAAATTTAGCTACTGCTAGCTTATGTTGAGTAATTTGCGGCTGCTATTTTTCATGTCATTCTACTTACCGGGACTAGCTGTTATTTTGATGAAGTTGTATGTTTCATGTAAATGTTGTATGTTTAGTTGTAAATAGATGATGTTGTGGTTTCATTACTTTATGGTTAGACTTCATGTAGTATTTTTTTTAAATTGTCTATTGTTGTAGTGTAATAGTCTATTGTTATGGTAAAATTGTGTATGACAGTTGCCAAATAGTTGAAATGGTTGTGTGAATATGCTCATGAGTGTGTCCATTGAGTCCCATGCTAGTGTGAGGATTGTCTCTGACAAGCCAATGAGTTATGCAATTTGGTTGTCTATTGTTGTAGTGTAATAGTCTATTGTCATGGTAAAATTATGTATGACAGTTGCCAAATAGTTGAATGTCTGTGTGAATATGCTCATGAATGTGTCCATTGAGTTCCATGCTAGTGTGAGGATTGTGCCTGACAAGCGAATGAGTTATGCAACTTGGTTGTCTATTGTTGTGTAATAGTCTATTGTTGTGGTGTAATAGTCTATTGCTATGACAGTTGCCAAATAGTTGAATGGTTGTGTGAATATGCTCATAAGTGTGTCCATTGAGTCCATGCTAGTGTGAGCATTGTTCCTGATAAGCCAGTGAGTTATGCAGCTTGGTTGTCTATTGTTGTAGTGTAATAGTCTATTGTTATGGTAAAATTGTGTATATGATTTACGATGAGTTATCTGACTTGGTTGTCTATTGTTGTAGTGTAATAGTATATTGTTATGGTAAAATTGTGTATGACAGTGCCAAATAGTTGAATGGATGTGTGAATATGCTCATGAGTGTGTCCATTGAGTCACATGCTAGTGTGAGCATTGTCCCTGACAAGCCAGTGAGTTATCTGACAGTTGTATTATTGTAGTGTAATAGTCTATTGTTATGGTAAAATTGTGTATGACAGTTGTCAATGAGTTATACAGCTTGGTTGTCTATTGTTGTAGTGTAATAGTCTATTGTTATGGTCAAATTGTGTATGACAGTTGTCAAATAGTTGAATGGATGTGTGAATATGTTCATGAATGTGTCCATGAGTCCCATGCTAGTGTGAGAATTGTGCCTGACAAGCCAATGAGTTATGTAGCTTGGTTGTCTATTGTTGTAGTGTAATAGTCTATTGTTTTGGTAAAATTGTGTATGACAGTTGTCAAATTGTTGATTTTTTTTGCATATACTATGTTTTCGTAAAAATGACGGTCGAATGAAGAAAACGATTGATGATAAAGATGGAGACATGAATGGAGGAGTCGACGAACAATTCAAGGGTGTTTTATTTGTTTGCAAAGATGATTGTAGTTTGGATATAGTGATTTTAAATTTTTGTATTGTTTTATATGTATGACATTTATTGATTGAAATTGATTTCTATGTTTATTTATAAATATAGTGTTTTTTTGGATTAAAAGGTTGTCATCAATAATTTTATGCTAAACCTAGACAATTATATATCAAACATAGATAATTTGATCCAAAGTACCAATATGACTGGATGGACACGTGAAAGGAGCTGTGTATTGTAAGGAAAAATGCGGGTTGACCCGGTTGATGAGATTGTATAGTTTTTTTGTGTAAATTGCATATGTTTGTCTATTATGTAGGACTCTCAAAAACTCTCAATATATTGTGGACTCTCAGGAGACTGACTCCACTGTAATACAAGGCCGTGTGTGCAGATTAAATAAGTAAAATGAGTTTTCAGCTAGGCATGCCTCATTTTAGCAATATACTCCATAGTTACTCTTCACATACGATATAGTTTCATAGGATGATTATCTACTGGAAGTGCGAATATTGCAAGATTGGGAAATTAAAGAGATAGGGGATGGACCTGTAACAAATGCAGGCAGGTCTGTGTCTCCACATCCAGAATGGACACAACGTTCTCAGCAGCTGCAGCAAGATATCTACCATGATGAGGTTGAAACCGGACCTGGGACGTACCACCCTAATGCAACAAGAAGTAGGCAGATTATTTACCTTCTAATCAAGTCACATATAGGGAAAAAAACAAAAAATAAAAAAAGAAGCAATTACTACAAGTCTAAAACAAAGCAAAACTGAAACCGTATTTGCTTGTTGAGTGCAAATTTTACCTTGAAAACTCGTGCACAGTTACCATTATTTATACTCCAGTATCTTATCTCACCATCACCATCACAAGAACAGATAAGATCATCTTTATTGGGATGAAAGTCCAGTGACATAACACCCGCAGAATGTCCAGTGAATGTACGAAGTGAGTAGTCAGGCTGCAATATTAATCAGGAATGATGAAGTTAAAATCCTTCAACCTAGATATAGGACTGTAGGAGCATCTTCCTTGTGTTGGAAAAAAAGGCCAAATGCAAAAGTAAGATAAGCAGATATATATAGAATGAGGACATAAATAATCTGAAATCTTTCTAAAAACATATTCCGTCCAACTACTAAAGATGCCAGAACTCTGCACTAACATGCATACTAGTTACAAATACATGGGTCGAATAATATCCTAAATGTTTTCTAAAGTCCATAGCTAGAGGAACTGCTGTCAGAATACATGAAATCATTTTTTAAACAACTTCGTATGATCTTTTTCTTCCAAGGAGCTATTCCATTTTAACAGCAATATAGAGAGTCAGTATTATTGAAAAATAACTTACAGAATCATTTAGTCAATAAATACTTCAATTAAAACGGTCTCCATGAGAACAATAATGCAAAGTTAAAAAGGTAATTTTGAACCACTAACATTGTCTACATCCCAGACTCTGACGGTTTTGTCAAAAGAAGATGTGGCAATGCGTGCCATACTATAACTGAAGCGAACATCAGTTATTAAAGACGCATGTTCTTCAAGTGTTGATTTTTGCTTCAGAGTATCAGTGTACCACAAAACAGCCTGCATCATTTGAAAGCGAAGTTCTGTTACTTAGAAAATCAACAAATAGTACATGAAACTGAAAGCTGGATGGATCAGCAATTATCTCTCTTAGACAAAATATCATACTTTTCATCCCTGCCACTCACTTTTTTGTCGTGACCTCCAGTAGCTAGAAGCTTTCCATCTGATGAAAAATGGCAACACACAACTTTACTGGCACTTGCACGGATGGAACTCACTTCTGTGAATGTAAACCCTGAACAACACAAATTCCCATTAAGAAAATACCAATATCCGCATTTCTCAGAAGCATTGATCACATAAACTACTGGTAAGCATTGGTGCTTCAAGTTTTTATCTGAGCAGTTATCTCTTATAATAACCACATGATACAGCAAGTGACAAAAAACTTGATAAATCTCATTCTTAAGTAGAGAACTTCATTGGTAAAAGTTGTTTGTAAATACTGTTACAATAAAGTTATTTACAAGTTACAATAAAGTTGAGGTACCATGTCCAATGAACATCAATGAATTTTGCAATGGCATATTAAAGTACTACTTGCCCCATCACGGTCAAAGCCTCCCATTTCGCTTCGATGAATTTTTAGGGTCCGCTGCAATCACAAATTAATCCTAAATAACATAGAAGAAATAATTTAAGAAATTATATTAGGAAAGTGTACCTATTATACTTCCTAATATAATTTTCTTATTGTTTTTCATAAATGATTTCGGATCAATTTGTGATCGAGCGGACCCTTAAAAAAGTGAAAAAAAAAACTAAATGGGAAGCTTTGACCAGATGCAGGAAGTATTAAGAATGTGCTACACGTGATTTATGGCACTAAAAATAACCAATCGCCACCAATACAAAATGAAAATTTTAAAGTATTATAATAATGTAGTACATCACGTGCATATATTATGTACATTTTGTGGGTTTTCGTAATATAATTTTCTAATTTTTTTTTAAATTTTACGGAGTTAAGATTTTGACCACTTGTCAAAAGACTCAAAACGTACATGGAAAGATAAAAACGTTAACTCCTCAAATGGGACAATGGGGTGCTCCTTTATGATAAATTCATTTTACCTTAGTTTACTTTTTTCATTATGTGCTTCAGTTAATAAGTACAGTCGACATACATAGTGCGTTACACAATAGAATAAATAATTTTTACTTATGAGTTACTAATATTCTATCAATAATTTTCTTCTCGCAATAAATCAATTGATGGTTGGATTGAATTCTAGGCTTCTAATGGACATTAGATGAACATAAAAGCAATCTACGATAATTCACAGCAAGCGGGTAGCTTAACGTGTTTCTTTGATAGATCAATCTGACATGAGTTTGACAGTGTCATTTTAACCCCATATATAGACGGTAAGAATATTATCAGTAAAAACATAAAGATGTTGAAAATAGTCATCATGGGTGTCAAGTAGATATCAAAGAGAATACATTGGCGAAAACAAAATTTTATTTTGATAAGTAGAAATCGAGATCCAAAATATAGGACAAAAGAAAAAAGATAAATGTGTTTCTGGATATGAATTAGTATTTCTGGATACATGAAGAATATTTTAGTACTAGGATATGAATTAGTATTTCTGGATATGAGTAAACTGGCATTATCATAAGTTTAGCAAGCAAATCCAAACCAATTGCAATGGACTTGTAATTGAAATCAATCGTACACCAAGGATACATGTGTGAAATATATATAGTATAATAAAACTAATAGTCTTCTTTATTTGTGTATTTGGTGCATGTCTAAGGAAATCCTTCCAGATGCTTCTGAAAAGCATTTCTCTGTTTCTTATCTTCTAACTTCTACCGGAAAAAGACAGAAAAAAAAAAACTTTTTGACTTCTTGGTGCTGGATTTCTGCTGAATATTTATTATCCATAAGATAAGAAAAGGTAAGCAACATCAAAAGTATAGACATGAGTCAAATGGATGTTTGATTGATTTAAACTGGGGAGTGGGGACCATGAACCAAAAAAAAAAAGGGAACACGCTTGAAACTAAGAAATCTGTTGAATAAGTACTAGAAACCCCCAAAAAAAAAAAAAACAAATCCCCTAAATAATTGAAAGCCCGGAACTTGCCTTTGTTAACATCCATACAGCGGCCGACTGCATCTCGGTGGTCACCTTCATCATGGGATAAAAAAGACTCAACGTCTTCATCCACAAAACGGTCCGTATCTGCTTGCACTAGATCTTTACCATCCCACTATTGGATAACACACGCCAAAAGAAACTAGTAAATAATCAAGCGCATGCTCTACTCAATGAAGGTTTAACAACACAACAGTAAGAATAATACCAATTGATTTGATGAAGATGTAAGAGCAGCATTTTCAGCTCCAAACATCATCAGAGGCTTTGAAGAACTGGCATTTCGTGGTAAAGCAGGCAATGGTACGACATCTCCAGGCGTATGAGTTGAAGGTGTTGAGGGAACCGAACTTGGAGATGGACCAGTTGTGTTCACAGTACCTGAACTATTAGCAGGGCCTGAAGATGAGGGTTGCTTTCTCTTTCTTCCTGCCTGGTTTTTCAAAGCCTTCCAATGCAAGAAAGCTCATGTTAGCAATATAATCCAGTAAACAATGATAGCGCACGTGCATGCACATACCTATTTTCCAATTACTGAAGATTTTCCAATGTAAAAATAGTAAGGATTCAATGAATTCACTGGCAGTAACTAAGTGCATAGATTAAATACTAACAAAGGATATGGTAAATGGTAATTCTTAGATGTCTCCATGACAGTTAAGCTTTTATGATACAAAAGAATCAGGATCTCGAACAAAGTTTTACATGAAAGGCTGATGTAGGTCCTTGATAACTTGCCCTTAAATTTACAGAACAAATTTCACAATTTCATGTAAATCAGTTAACATGATCAGCACTCGAATTGCTAATTGGATAAATTGTTTTACAAGGCCCGCAATTACAAATAATAATAATACGCAAGACAGTTTAGATTTTTGTCCCCCAATCAGAAGTTTTTTCTTGTGAGGAAACAAAAAATGGAAAGGAAAAAAATGTTGATATATTGAAGTGGGTGATTAATAGAATGATCATCAGAACAGCAAACAAGTATTCTTATAGGCTTTGACCAGGAGCATATCAGAAAGAATCAAAAGTTGTTCCACAAGCAATAATTTTTGTTCTGGCATTATCGCTAGTCATATATTATATATAAACTCAATTTCATAAATTTTATGGATTTGCAAAAACTGAAATATTCTAATACAGCAGAGATGGTGAGACCTGATCATTTCCTCGGAAGGAATTTGACATGCTCCCATCCCCAGTGAAATTGCTAGACCCCATGATTTTTCCTTGCTGCAGACTCTGTGTTGAACTTTGAGGATGCTGACCTGAGAGAGCATGATGCTGAAGCTGCTGCTGCTGAGTTTGATTGTTCTGAAGTTGTTGTAATTGTTCCATTTTAAACTACACAACAAATAAAGCACGATAACAAATTTATAATAATCCAAGAACAAAGGAAGAAAGAAGTTTGGCTCCAAAATGCTGCACACTGTATAAAATTGCAAAAGGAAAGATAAAATCAAATGAAGTACAAATGCCAATATCAATGGGAGGAAAGAATACAGACCAAACTAACAGTGTCATGACGAATGAATTGTATTCAAAAGCAAAAACTTTTAAAGATACTTTTTTAGTTCAAACTTCAACTACAGATTTAACACTATTTTAGTATTTTTATTGAGATATTATGTAACAATATGCAACTGCAACATGTAACAACTTTGGTTAACATCCATGATACAACATCATTGACAAATTAAGAGATCCACTAAAGGAAGAACAAAACCTTCATTAGCATCTCTGGATCTGCTGCATGAGGCAGAACTCCGGCTTGCAAGGGGGATCCAATATTTGAAATCACATCACCAACTGAATTAGTCATTGGATCTCTCCCCAGAGAAAAACTTCTGTTGTTTAGAAGCATTCTAAGCCTTCTACTCTCTGTATCATTGGCAGACTGGGAGGTCAAGGTCTGCTGAGCAAGCAGAGGATGATGTTGGTGCTGAGGCGATAGCATCTGCAGTTGATGAAAGCGCTGAGGACCTTGCATGAGTGAGTTTGGCTGCTGGAGATGCCTGGGCCGAAGCTGATCGACACCCTATCAAACATTAGTTAAAAAATAATTAACAAGCTAGAATAATGGAATTTGACATACAATTGGAGAAATAATTGAGCAATGACTGCAACGTATATAAATATGCCTACTTGTAGGTTTCACATTTCATAAATTAAAGAATTGATTAGAAAAGCTAGAGGTTCCTTTGGTTGAAGATTTCTTCATCGATAATTGTGTATAACTAATCTGCATAAAAAAAATACTGAAGTTGTATACAAACTGGACGGATGTTCCTACCAATTTCTACTAATTTTAAACCCGGCTTGACAAAATGCTGCATCCTCAATATAACATCAAGGACACCAATGATAAATAAGCCCTCAAAAAACATTAATCAGACAAATCAAAACAGAATGACGGTCTGTAGAGCATGTAGAAATGAAATTACTCACAGTTACATTTAGCGGCCATCCTTTCAGTGTTAAATTGTTGCCACCCTGATTTGTCCCTAAAACAAGACATTATCAACTACAGCATATACAGAGCATCATTCAGGTAATGACATAAATGGGTGACCAGTATGTTCCAAACCCTGTCAGCTTTTCCTCATTTCTTGAGCAAGGAAAAATGAATATAATAAACCAGGATCGCAGAAGCACGTGATAAATAGATGTGTACCCGAGATGCCAACAAGAGATTCTTCAGGACCTGGAGCTCTCGGGCTAAGGATTGGATTTAAATCAGCCTTGATGTCCTGTTCATGCACATATATCAACATCTTAGGTGGATATTCAGACACAATTAGCATACAGATTACGGAGAGAACACAGAAAGTATATACTGACTGGTGAATATTGTTGGTTCCGCAATTGAAGTTGAGGAGATGGTCCGCCAGGTATACCATGGAGGACTTGCCTGATCAAGTTCATATTAGTTGCTCATGAGAAGCGTGGATAAGAGAACATTCCAGATTTAAGAGTGACAATATCACCACAAAATCATCAGAAAGATGATAAATGCTTCATGCTTCCATCATCCAGTTTAGAGGATAAGTGATGCAGCGTGTGTTGCTACATACAAGAACGATAAACTCAAGACTCGTTGATTCTTACAGAATACCGAGAATTGAATCAAAACTCGTTGATTCAACAGAATACCGAGAATTGATGGATCAAGATTCGTTGATTTCACATAAATACCGAAAATTGACAGATTTGCAGGAAAAAACTCTATTTTTTTCATTCAATATCATAAACTGTCTTACAAAAATAATGATGTTACATGTGCATAAAAATAGAATTACGACTTGGTGGGCAAACAATTATCAACTAGAGAAACCAAAAATATAAACATAATTACATAAGTCATACTAAAGAACATACCCAGATGACTGGCCAGCTGCAGCAGACTTCAATAACGATGGATGATTCTGGTCCAAATTCTGGCTAGCAGCATCGCCAAATCTCTGCTGAAAGTAAATTAACGATGTCAGCAACTACTACTCAGAGTCAATTATCCTCTTAGGCATAATGTATACCTTTACAGCAGCTTCATCCAAAGAATCCCTTTGAACAGGGGGTTTTAATTTCTCTTCATACATCTTTGTAGCCAGAGCATTGGCAGTACCAGAATTTTGTCTCGTGAGTGAATTATTTCTATCAATCACATTGCCGGTGCCATTTAATAGGTGACCACCCTCACGCCTCTGATGCTGCTGCAGCAGCTGCTGCTGCTGCCTCTGCAGTATAAGCTGTTGCATCTGCAGTTGCTGCGAGTGTTGTGCCTGTTGCGGTTGTGATTGTAGCTGTTGCTCCTTTGCCTTTATTAGCTGACTCTGCTTATGAAAACAACTGGTCAAATTTGACAAAAGAAACTAAGGTCTAAGGGTTATGAAGAGTCAAGCATTGCAATAAGCTCTTCATGTGCTTTATCACGCCTAGGGGTGCTCGTGGACGTTTACTAAGACCTCCAACTGCCACTCTTCGAGTAAATCGCTTGCAGAACTGAAGTGGAGGTAGAATCGAGGATTGAGTTGCTAATTGCTTCTTAAAGTAAGCTTATATTATTTTTTGAAGTTGATCTTGACACTATATCCCTCAAAATAGCTTCTCATTCCCTGTACCCTCAATGATATGATGCAAATTTCTTAAAAAGGATATATTTATTTAGCATCAATGGTCTATTTAACCTTTCCAACCTCTTTCTGAGAAATTGGTCCGTAAACACTCAGGAACATATATTCTACCGACATTTGACCATATTTTGAAAATAGTGCGTTCAGTCCTACACCATCTTCTAACAAAATTTATTTGCGTACACTTATAACTTTTACATTTCCAAAAGCGTTGAAAAATACTTTAAGAGCTATGCTACTATTTGCTTTTTGTGTATATAGTGATCCGATCTAAGCCATTCATTAAAATTCTTTGGTGACAACTCACAACAAATGGGGACACAACTCCTCACCTTAGATTTATATAAGAAACAGTTGCAGGTAGTTAAGAAGAAAACTAAAAAACTAAAGACACTACACGAACAACATTGTGGTTTGCTAACAACTTTTCAAACAAATAGCCTATTATGATTGAAGAAAGTGTCACAGCTTTACAGGAGAACTCTGATCCAATATCACATGTACTAATATTAAACAGCTAGAGAATTTCAGAGCCATGCAATACTAAAAGAAATGTAGCAAAACTTCAACAGCCTTTCCGCATGAAGGGAATAAACTCAAGCTTACAAATATGATGTACACAATAACATAATCAGGCGCAGGAAAAAGAAACAAGAAATTCAAATCAAGATTGAACTTCGTTGTTGGCAACATTTGATTTCAACATTTTTAACCAACCTGAATGTAAGATGCAGCAACATCTGAATGTCTGTCGTTCGTCCTGGCAATAAATATATCCCAAAAAACTGACCACCACTCGAAGAGAAAACCACCAGGAGCATCAATAGCTGGAACAAGACCCGTGTAATAAGCTTCAGAGCATAAAGTCATGTAAAAAGAAGGCTACAATAGTTTGTTAGTTAAGAATTGTACACTGACCAACAGGATCAGATGACACATTCCCTTCAGCTCGAAAAGCTTGCGCAGTTGCCGTGAAACCTCTCTTGGCTAAATAATCGTGAATATATACATCCAACCTAATAAATATAGTTCAAAATGAAGGACATAAAGTAGGTAAGGGTGAATGCCAACTTCATAACACAATTACAAATTCGCAACATAATTTGTGGTTGGTGAAACCGTGAAATGGAATCAGAGAAAGATTGATTTTTTATTTGAAATTCGTATAGTCTTTTTTTAAGAAGAATCGAATGAAATCATAGTCTTGTTTCTTGAAAAAAGTTTGAACACTTTTCTTTTTCCAGAATCTTGTAAACCTAGGTTAGGGCAAATTAAAATTGTTGACATACAAAGAGCTGAGCTGACACACCTAGTTAGGAAGAGAAACATATCAAGAAAACAGTAAATATCAAAAGAAAATATGCATAACAAGAAACAAAGTAGCTGGAAGTAGAAGAAGCTTACATTTTATCTGCTTCCCAGTTGGTTTGCGACATTTTTAAGTCCGATAGCTCACAACCCACAAACTTGAGTCAGTCCCTTCGATGGATTTTAGCTTCTGAAACACAATAAAATTCCGCAAGTAGTAATATCGTTCTGAAAATTGAAACGACGAATAATTTCTTCATGTATAAGATTAAGATGAGTGAGAGCCCAAAAAATTACTATGAAATCACAAACTCTAAAAGCCCATGGAAATTCTTCATCTACTCATCAGTTTCAGCTTCGGTTTTAAGAAATGAGTAAGTCGAGATTCAGACGTCTTTCAAGACTGTGTTAGAAACCCCGCATACTTGAATCGCTTGTTTTAACACCAATTCTCAATAAACACGAAGTATTCTGATATTATAAAAAAATTATGGATGTTAACATATATATATATTGGTGTTTTTTTATATTATAATAATACTTATTTAGTTAATAACATATACATTTTGATTAATAATATGGATAATTTTATTGATAACATGGATCATCCTTAGATAAATTATTTAGAGACGTCTCTCATAAAGTCTTGTGAATCTTAATTACTCAATTATTTACTAGAAATGGATAAGACTTGAGTATATGATGGTAAATATCATTGTTCATGAATGGATTGACTCTGAGTCCAAATTAGTCCCTACATTTCAAAGTATTAGTTTCTGGCCCGCACAGATTCGACGGGCATTAAAGAAATATATATAAATATGTCTCGAAATAATACATTTATCATTCAAAAAGAATATACAAAAAAAAAACATATAAAGTATTACATTATTCGAAATTCCAAACACATGTATAATAAAGAGATTAATTGATGTCAATCATTTCATGTAAAATAAAACTTAAAAAAGAGCTAACACAATGTGCTAATACTAATAATTTAGTGTAAACTATATATTCAAGTCTTCAAGGTTTATAAGGTAATAAATTTAAAATTACCTTATAGTTCGTCGAAAATCTTTTTGTATATAACATTTATAGTCGTATCATATAGGCCTGTAATTGGGCGGACCCAACCCGAACCGTAAAAACCCGACAAATTATTTATGTACGGGTTGGGTTCTACACCCCCCACCCATCCAAAACTCGCCCTGCCCAAAACCTAACCCGCATTAAGACCCGATCCAGACCTAACCCGTACCCAAATTTGACACACAATCCGCCCAGAATCCGACTGGGCACAAATTTTCGTCAGGGGTAGGGTGGGTTCCTACCCCCTCCCCCACCCGACCATAAAAAAATTGTGAAAACATGTGGGAAATTATTTTCGTGAAATAAAAAATCCGTCCGGGTAGAGTTGGGGGTACCCCACCCAACCAAAAAAAAGTTACACGAAAACATGTGGGGAATTGTTTTTAGGGCCGTGCAAAAAACCCACCCGCCCGACCGACCAGCGCAAACCGCCCGCCTTTCACCCGCACCCGCCAACTAATTTTTTTATAAAATGTGTGGTGGGTTAATTTTTTTTCACCCGCCATTAGTGGGTGGGTGGTGGGTTGAATGGGTGCAACCCACGACCCAGCCACCATTTTTATGTATGTATGTAGGTATATGTTTGTGAATTTAAGTATAAGGAGACCTATCGGCTAGAGAAGTTGCAGCTTCGCTTATGTCGTTGAGTATATATATAGTTTAAGTGAGCCTACAACTCCTCTTTAAGCACTATTTCATCTTCATTTTTGCACTCACCATTTGTTCTTCTCAGCTTATGTCATGTATTCAAGCAAAATAACACAAGTTGGCAACTTCTCGAGACAACATTTCATCAATTACTGCATGAAAATATTTAAAATTAAGTAAAGAAGGATAACTACTTCAAAAGAATCACTACCCTCTTTGTTCAGAACATGCTCTTTGTTGCTGATTTTTTTTTTGCTTGCACATCTACTTCTGCACAAGTTGCAAGTTTTTACTACATCCATTTTTATCTATATTCACCCACCAATCCGCCTGCCACCCGCCCGTCATTTTTATCACCCGAACCGCCGCGGGTTGGAAAAATATTTCACCCGCTTCGGTTTATACTTATAATCACCCGCCATAGGTTGGTCGATTTGACTTTTCGTAAAAATCCGCCCACACCCGCCCGCGCTCACCCCTAATTGTTTTCGTGAGATAAATTTTTTGACTGGGATACGATGCGTGGACCCCACACCACCCCTACCCGACTAAAAATAAAATTTGCGAAAATATGTGGGAAATTATTTTCGTGAGATAAAAAATTCCACCCGAAATAGGGTGGGTGGGGTACCCTACCACAACACCCCCACCCCGTCTAACCAAAAAAAATTGTCTCGAAAACATGTGGGAAATTTTTTTCCGTGAGATAAAAAAATTCACCCGGGGAGGGGTACCCCCACCCCCCGGTTCGACAAAAAAAATGCGCGGAAACACGTGGGAAATTTTTTTCGTGAAATGAAACATTTTCGCCCACGTGGGGTACCACCCCCGGTCCGACAAAAAAATGCAGGAAACTGTTTTGCTTGTTTTAATTTTTTTTTTCCAAAACTTCGAGTAAGGAACCACATGTAGACTTTTATGAGAGACCTAAGGATGTGGACTTGTATGAATCATAAATAACATCATTGACGTTCTGATATCCTCATAGCAAATCACACCTCTTACACGATTTAACATGAGTCTCATGTAGTATTGGTTCTCATTAATAATGCTGTCATTATGCATACGCCCAACACGTTGTGCTTTTCTCTTTCTGCGAGACCATATCTTCTCTCTTTCATTCCAACAATAATGTTGTGGCAATTCATGATACACAAGCTCGAGCTTCAGGATCGTCTTTGTTCAGTTCGAACCACTGTAAGAATTTTGACTGCTTTGCATATGGCTGCTCCAGTAATCGGGCATGCATTCACCATCTTTAATGTTCACACTTTGCTAACCCTCCAAGTGGAATGATAATCTCTCAACTGCAGGAGTCCTATAATGTATGGGAAAATTCAAATATTCTCCCTCCATATAGTTTCATATGTAGAAACATACCGGCCATCAACATGCCTCGTGATTTCATCTGAATTGTTCTTGTCCACAAAACTAAGCCATATATGGTCACTCTCCTTGGATATATACTTAAACAAATACTTCATAGACCACCCATGATTGTAGAATTCTATGTTCATGTGTGTCGATACTTCAACATCAATTGACGATTATATGGGATTACATATCTAGACAAATTTGTAATAATGGAATAGCTTAATAATAGGAGACACGTTAATTATCTGAAAATTTTAAAAGCAAAAAAAATCAACTTAGTTAGATTAAACCTATTGTGAAGCATTTGGCCATTTTTTCGACTGTTTCATATGTATCCCTTTTCTTGTATATCTGGTACCCATTCTCATGTACGTGTTCTCATTGTAACTCCTGGGAAAGAATTTCATACATTACTCTTCTCCATGCACGAAGCAGTACGCTGCATTGGACCACACAGACCATGCATCATGTGTTTTGACTTTTGACACGACTTCATACAGTTCCAGATGTTTCTCTTTTTCGGGAAGCTCAACATATATATGTAATCGTCAATATTATATTAATTGAAGAACATATGGAGATTCCTATTAAATTACCATTGTCCACATGAACTACTTGAATTATGAACATGTATGATTTTGATCACATTATTATATGCTTAAGGAAATATATGAATGGACCGGATTGCCCTTGCTAATTGTTCTGGTGTGAACATACAAAACCACCCTCCACAAACTTTCTAGCCAATAGAAATTGAGTATTTTGCCATGTGGCAGGACAAATAGACCAATAAGAAGCCTAGAAAACTAATTTGATTCATAGATATATAGTTAAAAATCATTGTGGAATAATGTAGTAGTACATAGTGATGCCATATTTTCTTTTTAATATTGAAAGATCTCTATAAATATTTAAATTATAATTGAAGCTAATATACATCAACAACTTACTCACATGTAGTTTATTTACTACTAAGTAGCAAGGTACTCTAGCCACATTTCGTCAATGATAACAATAACTCAGCTAATTTACGTGATGGTGGAGAATGAACACGTGCTCAAGGTTATTCTTCCTTATCCCAACCGTGCAGTGTAAACTTTGACTCCGCATGAATCTCCGACATTTAAGAATCAGAAATAAAGGGTATTAATTACTACCGTATCCAAGTCAAATATGTCCCAAATAATATTAATTTTGCAACCACTCCAACCCCATCCGATTGAGCTTATTGAGAAAAATAGTAACATCAAATTTATCTTGATCCATATCAAATAAAAAAATAACAACTCGACAAGAATATGAGTATAGTTTCATTTAAGTACACCATTATATTAGATAATATTGTTGTTAGGCGACTTTATGAAAACACACGAGTCATAAAGTCTAAAAGTTTTAGATGAATTCGTCTTAGCACGACGAATTTAAATATATGTTCAAAATAATTTTCGGAGTTTGTAGATAAATTTATATAAGATTTAATAAAAACTATATATGCAACCAACATACAAAAAATAAACAGTGAAATATATTAATGCTGAAAATGCAACTAATTCCACAAACGATATAATTTATGTTTAATAATAAATAGAAATGAGAGGACAAAATAAATTAATCGAGACAATCCCTGGGGTGGTATGTGCTTCCCTCACATAACGATTTTGGTATGGATAAAACAAATTTACCAAACCAACGTCATCATAAGAACACCAAAGTTTTAAGTCTATTACCCTCCCCCAACCCAATGTAGACTTCACCTTGATACCTAAGGGACCAACAACAACAAAAATAGGTTTGCTCTATGTATGCCCAATCATCGGATCATCTTCAAAATCAAAGTCACTATTCCTCTATCAACATTTTCATCACTCAATTAGTAATCCAACAACTTATTGTCATTCTCATCAACATCTCCAGTGTCACTTCTTTCTTCCAAAGGTGTCAACCTCCTCATCTACTTTATCCTCATTATCCTAATTATCATTATCTTGTTAATCATCTATCACTTTATTACATTTCTCCTGGTCATTACATTTTTCAGTCTCTCCATTCTCATCCACTGCTTTCCCACTGTCATTATTTCTACTATCTTCATTATCCTTGTCCTTGTCCTCATGAACTTCATCTTCACTGTTTATGTGACACCCGCATTTTGATACTTGCTTATATTTAATTATTATAAATTTTTTTATATAATACTCCCTCCGTCCCAGTTTCATTTACCCGTATTCCGTTTTGGTCTGTCTCAAATTCAATTACTAATTTATTTAATGGAAAATCTCTCTCCTACTTTATTCACTATCTCTCATACTTTATTCACTATTTCTCGTACTTTATTAATCTATTTCCTACTTTATTACCATCTCTCATACTTTATTCACTTTTTTCTTAAAACTTGTGTCCGGCCCGCGAGTAATTAAAATCTGGACGGAGGGAGTTTTTTTTTTATTTTTATTATTTCTATGTTATTTACTTAACGAGTTGGTCGTCCCGAGTTTGAGTATTAAGAATTTAATTAATGATCGATGTGGTAAATATTAATTGTGGACGGGTCTCCACGGACGGAGCATGAAACATAAACCGCACGTACCATTATTTTTTAGCTCATTTACATTAGATAATCTAGAAACTTATTATATAATTTTCTCTTTCTAGTAAATGCTAGTAGGAGTCTAATTCGGGTAAACTCCACAAAATCCCCTCCAATTATACTAAATAGGCACAAAACACCCTCAATTATTGAAATTGCACCAAATCCCCCCAAACCTGAATAAATATTACACGAAACACCCTCAGTTATTTTGATTGCACCTAACCTTCTGAAACAATAACAATTACCTCACTTTCCCCTCAATTATCAAAATTTCTCCAAATCTAAAAAAATGTTAATAAATATAGGGGAAAATTGAAACTACCAATTGTTAAATGTGTTATTCGCATACAACAAATGAGACCGGACATTATTCATGCTTGTTGAGTTACAAAGTTACCTATAGTTTTTATTAAATTTATAAGAAAAATCTTTCTTACAAAAAAGCATAATTAAAACATTAAAAAATAATTATAGGATATAAAAATGACCCTAAGGTCTCGGTTTTTTGTATACCATTATGAATCCCAGAAATTGTGACCATTTGGTTATTATGTCGGTGTTTCTTTGTATCTTTTATAATTATAACGATGTACCATTATAAGATTAAATGGAAAACTAAAAATAGTAAGAATCAATAAAAAGAATAAAGAAACACTGATCTTATGACCTTGCAATGGAGGCATTTGTACTCATTAATAGTGACCAAACACTCATTGTTTTTTAACAACCCTAGTGTTCCGCGGAATCGGAGATATTAGGGCCCTTTTATTTATTTAATTGTTTTCTAATTTCTTATGGTTTGCTAAATTAAAAATTGTAATTTCTTTTGTTAAAAAATAGGGGTAAGTTTGTAACATTATAGGTATAAATAATCTTATTTGCTGCGTGTGAAGCGCATCTTCAGTTATATGGACGAAAAAGGAATTTTCTGCTATTTTTTCAACGGTTCGGGGGGGATTTGGTGCAATGTTGATAAGTGAGGGTCAAACGTGCTATGTTTATTAATGTTTCGGGGGATTTGGTGCAATTTTGATAATTGAGGGTATATCCTACAATGTTTATTAATTAATATTTCGGGATATTTGGTGCAATTTTAATAATTGAGTGTGTTTCGTGCATGTTTAGTATAATTGGATGGGGTTTTGTGTATTTACCCAGTCTAATTCAGTAGACTTAGTTTGCGAGGCTATTAACATGTGTAAACATTTCAACTAGCTTTCCCATCTTTATTCTATGGTGATGACTCCGCGTAGCAATCAATTTTAAAATGCTAGCATGAGATTACGATTAAATTTTATTCCTTCAAAATAAATCATAAGCTTTAGCAGCACTTCAAGAAGAAAAAAATTATATAGCTAAGTGAGGCTCCAAAAACAGTAAGATTTCTCAAGAAAAAGAAAAGAAAAGAAAAGTCTTGCTTGATTGATCAAAACGGTATAAATTCTTCTCCATGATATTTGAGCTGTTTTTTTTTTTTGGGCGAATTACATAAGGTACCCCTTAAATTCGAGCCAATTACAGATTCAACCCCCGATCTCAAACAATTACATCCAAGTCCAAAATCTATATTTTGAGTTGACCAACTAAAATTTAAATGGAAAAGAAAATGAATTGGACTCAATTGCAATTTACAAGTTTCATTTTACTACACATTATACCCAAATAATTTTATAACTTACAAAATAGTCCAAAAATTTTTAAATAGCCCCAATAATTTCATAACTA